>CM075065.1:85417500-86902500 GCA_037428765.1 Rubia yunnanensis | reverse complement strand
ACGACAAATACTTGGGCAAACCACCTCACATGCTCAACTATTTTTAATTTATTTGATTTTATTCTTATGTAAAAGCCAATTTAAAGCTTGTTACACATGCCCAAATTGTCTATAAAATTTTCTTTTAAAATAATACTCCATCGGCTTTGTGGTCATTCATAAAATAAAAAATCCACTCTTGTTCCTATACAAATAGGTTATAGGGTGTATTTTGTAGGGTTTATAAGTGTTTTTCTTATAAATTAAGCACGTTTTAAATATTTGGTAAACTGTTAAAAAAATAATTATTTAATATACAAGAACTATTTTTTAGGAAAAAGCATAATCTAATCTCTCATTATTTCAAAATAAATCAATTTTGTTTATAAACTCAGGTTTGTTACGAGTTCCATGACTAAATTTATCACAGAGGTAACTTGAACAAAAGATATCAAACCTCCCTAATATAAGAAACTACTTATTATTACTGAATATTTTTAAACTACAATGCATGAAACTGATATTACTTCTTTTGCATTAATTTCATACACGTGCAACATACTACTTTTACATACATGTTGGACATCTAAGTAGAATCTAATCGTGAACTTCTCTCTCATCTCTCTGACTTCTCTCCACCTCCGAACACTATTTACAGTCGACAACGTCTCTATTTCCGCTTCTTCTATGGCGGAGCCACCGCAGGATCGCGGTGGCACGGCTCCGAATCGTAGCTTCCTTCAGGCCCTCAACACTAAACCAACTCCGCTCCTCTCCTCACTCCCCTCCACCCCCTCCATTAAACCAGTTACGGAATACAAGGGTAAGATTGCTTGTATAATCACCCCGGAGGAGGTCGCGCAACTGTCAGCTCACTACCAAAATGCCTTGATTGGAAAATTCGCCAGGCTCAAGCCATCAATGGAGTTCCTGAACGAGGCGTTCAAATCGGTTGGTTTTAAAGGAAGATTCCAACTCGGCTCTATCGACTACCGGCATGTCCTAATCCGATTTGAAGACCCAGAGGATTTTCAGCGGTGTTGGATGAAATCACAGTGGGCTTTCAAAGGTGCATATATGAAGGTATTCAAATGGACCCCTGATTTCTCTCCTGAGGCTGAAACCTCCATAGTCCCTGTTTGGATTACACTTCATAAAATTCCCCTATTTTGGTATAATTCTGCCATGCTAGAAATAATTGGGAATACAATAGGAAGGTTCATCAAAACTAATGCTGCTACCCTAGGTGTTACGAGACCCTCTGCTGTTAAGATTTGTGTAGAAATTGATCTAATGTCCAAGCTGCATACTTCTATCTCACTGACAAATGGTATTGCTCATGAAGTTGCTGAGTATCCAATAGAATATGAACAGCTACCATTATACTGCAAACACTGCAAGAGGCTTGGTCATGAGGTTGTTGATTGTAGGATCCTTCACCCTGACCTTAGGCCCCTCACAACCAGGAACAATAATTCCAAACACTCCAACCAAAAACCCCCTCAGGTTAACTCAGTTTGGAAAGCAATCCCAAATAAGGAACCTAGTTCTTCTGGTGTTACTCCCTCAGAGAAAGCCACTACAATCTTGGCACAGAAAGAAGACAACCTCCTCACTCCATCTTCCACAGTTCAAAATGGTGATCATCCTTATTTAAGCAAGAATATAGTGTGGCCTGGTTCTCCGTCTAAGGATACTCAGGAAAACAAAGCTCCTACACAGCAAGCTCAAGTACTCTCTCAGGGTAACCTGGGTCTGAATATTCCTATAATATCTGATCCAGTAGTTGTCCTGATTGAAGATGAGTCCCTCCCTATGGATTCATTAGCCTCCTCTGATCAATCAGCTCCGGTACCTCTTCTAGAAGAGCAAATGATTCCTGACTCTCAGACCTCAACTCCTCAAAGAGTCCAAAAATATGCTGCTGATGACATTTCAGTGCATCCAGGTAAACTGCCTATCTCTCCTGATAATCCTTTTAATACTAATAGGTTTGCTTGTTACTCTCAACCCAGATCCTCAGGAAATAGGTTTCTGCCATTAATTCATGAAGAGGAGGAGAATTCTGAGCAGGCCTGTGTTCATCAATCCCCTGAAACTGAGGTACAATGTGACATACCCCAGGTACAAGTTGACTTCTTACCTGAGGACAGTTCTCCTCCAATCCCCCCCATTGTTATGACTAACACTTCACAGACCACTTCTCCTACACACAAAAATGCTGAACCCGCTCAAGGGAAAGTTCCCACGTACTTCAATCAGATAAATAAGATTCTTACTAGAACAGCTACAAAAAGCCTTAAACATAAAAAATAATGATTAGTACAACCTTAGGAATTAACATTTTAGTCTGGAACATTAGAGGCATGGATACTTCAATTTTGAGACTAGCTAGACTTATCAGAATACATAAATTGGAAATGATTTGTCTAATTGAACCTCAACATAACAACAATGAATGTGAACTTTATAGACAAAAACTTCATTTTGATCACTGCCTGTATGCTGTTAACTGTAATATCTGGCTTATGTGGAACTCTAAGATTGACATTGCTCCTAAGGTTGATCATAATCAATTCATCTCAGTACTGATAACTAGCCATACACTTAACTCCTCTACTGAGGCTATTTTTGTTTATGGTTTGAGGACAAGAAAGGAGAGGAAAGACTTATGGTCTGATCTTAAGACAATGACACTGTCTGATACCCTCCTGATTGGTGATTTTAATGCTATGGCCTCTATAAATGAGTATAAGGGGTCCTCTACCCCCAACCTTGGTAGCATTAATGACTTTAGTGGTTTTATTGACTCTATGGCTTTGCTCCCTATCAATACTGTTGGGAATTTTTTTACTTGGACTAATGGTAGGACAAGTATTGGAGCTAATAGACATACGGTTGAGAGGTTAGATAGAGGTTTATGCTCCTCTCAATGGATCTCTAAATTCCCACAATCTTCTATCCAAGTTCTCAATAGGAATACCTCTGACCATTGTCCTCTCCTACTCAGAATCAGTAACAACTGTCCCTCTGTCCCTAGACCTTTCAGGTTCATCAATACCTGGTTCAAGAGGAAGGACTTTATGGATTTCATTAAATTCCATTGGAGTTCTCCTTTTCAAGGTCAAGGAATGCTAATTTTTTTTCTCAAGCTGAATCACCTTAAAAAACACCTTAAACTGTGGAATAAGGAGATTTTTGGTGATATTAATGCAAATGTCATACAAGCAGAGGAAAATCTGAAAGTTCAGGAAATTGGTTTTGATCTTAACAGCACTCCTAGTGAGCTAATTAAGTTAAATCATGCAAAAGCTATGCTTACTAGGGCTCTTAAAGAGCAAAATAGTTTCTGGAAACAAAAGGCCAAATTGAGATGGTTTAAAGAGGGAGATGAGAATACAAAATTTTTCCATAATGCTGTAATGGAAAAAAGATGTATACTTAATATCACAAAAATCAGAAGTTCTGATGGTACTTGGTTAGTTAATAGCTCTGACATAGAAAATGAAGCAATTTGTTTCTATCAAAAGCTTCTGACTGACCAACCACACTCAGATCAGGGACTCTTCTACTCTCACTTCCTGTCCCAGATTCCCAATCTGATTACTGAGGAAGAGAATGCTTCTCTTATTAGTCCAGTGACAATTGAGGAATTAAAAAAAGTTGTTTTCAGTCTGAACAAGAGCAGCAGTCCTGGTCCTGATGGCTACACAGCAAAATTTTTTATTAAAGCATGGGATATTATCTGTTCAGATTTACTAGAGGCATCAAATGATTTTCTTTCAAGGTCTATCATTCCTAGAGGTATTTCTAGTACTTGGATCACAGTGATTCCAAAGAAACAAACTCCTACTAGTTTTAATGACTATAGACCTATTAGTCTTTCAAATGTGACAAACAAAATTTTCTCAAAAATACTAATGGAAAGACTCAAACCATTGATGCCTAAATTAATTAGTCCTCACCAATCTGCTTTCCTCCAAAATAGAGACATCTCTGACAATGACATCTATTTAAAGGAAATGATCAGATTCTTGCACAAAAAATCTAGAGACCCTAATTGCATTCTTAAACTAGATCTAATGAAGGCTTTTGATAGGGTAAGTTGGGCTTTTTTAAATAGTATACTTCTCAAGTTTGGTTTTCATGGGCAATTTGTTCATTGTATCATGAAAAATCTTGCAAATGCTTGGTTTTCAGTTCTCATAAATGGCAAACCTGTTGGTTTTTTTACTGCTTCTAGAGGCATTAAACAGGGGGATCCTTTATCACCCTTTCTGTTCAACATATTCTCTGAATCTTTTACTAGAAGTCTAGCCTATATTTTTGAGTCTGGAAAACTGCATTATTATGCTTTACCAAGGAATGCTATACCTATTTCTCATTTAAGCTATGCAGATGACACTATTGTCTTTCTCAAAGCTTCTAAAAGGAACCTGATCAGAATCAAAGCATTCCTAGGCATTTTTGAAGAGGTCACTGGGCAGAAAATTAACTATGATAAGAGTGACTGTTTTGTTAGTAAGAATGCCACTCAAGCTAAACTCAGACAAATTAGGAATATTTTGGGTATGAAATCAGGTATTTTACCTTTTAAATACTTGGGTGTTCCTATACACAGTGGTAAAATTCTCAATCTTCATTTTCAACCGGTTATGGAAATGATTGATAGGAAACTGAAAAACTGGAAAAATGTGTGGCTATCTACTGGAGGTAAGCTGACCCTTATAAAGTCAGTTTTATACTCTATTCCTCAACATATTTGGGCAGTGATGGAACCCCCCAAACAGATTATTAAGAAAATTGAAAGAAAATTTGCTATCTTTTTTTGGGGGGAGACAGATTCAGGTCCGAAAAAATCATGGAAAAAATGGGATTCTGTTTGCCACCCTACTGAACAAAATGGATTAGGACTGAGATCTCTAGCTACCATCATTAGAGCCATTTCTTGTAAACTCTGGTGGAAATACCAATTAGGTGTAGCTCCCTGGACTGTTTTCCTTAACTCTCTTCCTGAATCTCACAAAAAATCTCAGAACTGGAAGAGGATATGCAAAATCAATCAATTTGCAGAATCCAATTCCAGGGTGATACATGGTCAGGGACTTTGCAATTTCTGGACTTCTAATTGGACTGATTTTGGCCCCTTAATGGATTTCTATTACCCAAATGAGACCCAAAGACAGTGCACTGTTGCTGATTTTATTAGCCACAAGGACTCTCTTCTCCCGCTCCTGCAACTAGTGCTCCCTGACACTATCATTAATACTATCAAGTCTGCCTCCATCCATGAACACAGACCTGATAAACTTGTGTGGAAGCCTGACTATATTGGGAACTTTTCTGTCAAGACAGCATATCTCAAACTGAGACCCCCTACTAATGCTTTCCCTGCTCTTAGAAGTATATGGGCTACCCATATTCAGAACAAAATCTCAGTTTTTATGTGGAGGCTTTTAAATGTACTACTACCATTTGATGATATTCTTGTGCAATTTGGCTTCCACCTCCCCTCTAAATGCTGTTTTTGCAATAATACTGATTCTCTGCACCATTTTTTCAATACATGTTCTATCTCCTCCATGGTCTGGAAGGAAGTTCATCAAATCTGTGGTATTTCATATTTTGAATCTGAAAATTTATGGGATAGATTGGCCAGTTTCTGGGCAATTACTGGTCTATCAAAACTCCATACCAGACTGATCCATACTGCACCTATCTTTGTCTGCTGGTCTTTGTGGAAGGCTAGAAATAGAAAACTTTTTGATAACCTCAATCCTCATTGTCATACTATCATTAAAGAGGTCAAAGACAACATTTATTTATCTTTTTCTGCCTTTCCCACTGACATATCAAGACAGATTGACTATGAACTTGCTTCAGAAGGCTATATTCCACAGATTTTTAAGCCTCCAAAACCTCACATTATCACAGTGACTTGGCAGAAACCTGAATTGGGCATAAAGATCAATGTTGATGCCTCATGGCATCACTCCAAAAAGGCTGGCATTGCAGTCATCATAAGGAATAAGTATGGTTTTGTTCAAGCCAAAGGTTTCTTTGTTACTGCAGTTTCCCCCTTGCATGCTGAAACTCTAGCTATCCAATGTGGGGTACAGTTAGCATTACCTTATGCAAATCAACAGGTTGTGATTGAATCTGACTGTCTAAATGCTATCAATATGATTTTACTACCACCTGTTAGACACTGGAAATTCCTTAATCTTATGGACAGCATTCACATCTCTTTGGGGAATACTAAACTGATACACACTCTCAGACAAGGAAACCAACCTGCTGATGATCTTGCTAAGTTCATGTTACTTACTAAGACTCACCAAGCTTTCAGCTGGTCGAATCTGCCTGCAAGAACCAAAGGGCTACTCTGTCTTGATGACCTAGAGATTCCTACAGTTAGATCCCCTTCTTAGGAGAATTGATGCTACTAACTGTTTTTTCTTATGTTTTTCTTTGACAGGACCTAAAGTTTTTGTCTCAATGCCACCACTCTCAATCAGAGGACTTCTATTTGCTCCTTCAGCTTCAGATTTGATGCTGCCACTGTTTCAGCAACCAAAAAACCTCTCTGAGCTGCACCCCCACTCCTGCATTTGATGCTGCTTTCCTGTTCTGTTTATTCTTTGTACCATTCTTGTCTCTTGCTCCTATTGTCCTAGAGATATAGGTGGCTAAGTGGTGCTTCGATTCGTTGATCACCGACCTGCTCCTTATTATCACTAGGTATAGTGAGATAGTCGTCCCCCTGCGGTCTGTCTGATCGCCTAGGTAATTTTGGGTCCTACAAACCCATCACATTGACTTTTGGGAGCAATTGTTTTGCTTCGGGCTCTTGGCCTCCTTTAGCTTAGGAGTTATTTTGTACTGACTGAGCAGTTATGGCTAATTACTGCTTTTCATTATTTTTAAGGGTTTAGGGTGCCCAATAAATAGCCCTCCACCGCATGGTGGTCTTCATTTTAAAAAAAAAAAATACATACATGTTGGACATATATTGATTATATCATGCGAAAAATTAAACAACAAAATTGAACGAGCAATTAACATATGCAAGAATAATAAACTTTTATTAATTATTCAAGCATACAATCGAAACGCTTAAATTACAAATAATCAAAGCATAAATCACGTTTCAAGTAATGATGGAGACACGAGTAACACTCGCTGCCCTTGAAACGAATGAGTCCCGTCGTGGACATCGTTCCCTAGGATAAAACCATCGAAGGTAACAATTAACACATAAGAGTTACCTCGGATTCACGCAAGGCCCGAACGACTATCACCTCGACAGAGAAACAAATGGAAACTTCGAGAAAGACAGACAGAAGACTCAAGTTTAAAATATGAAGGGACTTGAGAAATGGTGTGTATTTTCTGACTGACTTAGAGGCTCTATTTATACTACTCTAAGAGACCCTAATCATGAAAACATGATTTTCTGATTTTCTGATTTTCTGTAATTAGAGAAGAATATTCTCCAATCACCAACTCACCAAATCCGAGACATTCCATGAATACTCGAATCAAATCTGCTGGAAAAGGAAGAAATATTTGCACAAATATTCTTCATCGTATTAAACATGGTAAACCGCATATTTATTTAAGACAAGATATCTCACAAAATATGGAAGTATTTTGTTCTTATCTCTTAAGAATTACACACAAGCAATTCCATATATACTATGCGGTTGGGCCTTCCAGAGACTTCCATGCGGTCCATACGCATTTTGGACAGTCCAGAAAAAAACTAATTTGGGCCAATTTCCGCCTATTTTTTTCTCTTTCAAGAGTGACATTTCAAACATCCATATCTCATTCACCCTTGATCCGTTTTGAGAGTTTAAATAGTCGATTTTATAGTACTCGCGGAGGAGAACTCAAAAATGACATCCACCGACCCAAAATCCATTTGGATCCCACTCAAACGAAGCCCAAAAAGTTGACAAATTTTAACCTTTTAACCATTATTTTCCAACAATCACCCACATGAATATATATTGATGTAGGAATCAGAACAATCACGTCAGACACGGAGTTTAACTTGGTGATAGATTCATTTCGACGGCATAGATACTGCATAGGATAAGTAGGTGTCACCCTTTGAACTTTCCCTTGAGAGAGTACACTTAGCCCACTGGTTAGGAAGTAGACGCGATGTCCTTGAACTTCCCCTACCGCTTGTGTGAACGACAATGCACTTCCCACAGACATCTTTCCTAGCCCTTGCGCTTTCCTCAGTTGTGTCCATTAATCAGGCCATGGCACACGCCTAGTTCTGTAAGGTTTCTAAGGAATTGCGTCCCAACAATTCCCTTTCGAAGCGGCCACACTTCTTGCTTACATAGGTGATTCTTGGCGTAAGAGCAGTTCCGTAAACTATTGCGCTCTTTCGAGTACTACATACTCGATGCCTTGAATCATTAAAAGCAATTTAATGCTTAACCTCCATTCACATCACCGTTTCTTCATCATAGGAATAAGACAGGAGGTATGAAACCCCCACAGTGATCGCGATAGGTCTTTGCAGTTTAGTTGTCCCTTTGAACCTAGATCTTGGGATCTCCAGTCACATAGGTTGGGTGTCCACATACGTCACCCACCATTTATTGGACTTAGTCATATTCCTTTCGATGAGTTCTCAACTAACTCTCGATTCAATTTCTTCATCAAGAAATCGATTGAATCCTTTAGTCAAAGAATAACAATTCTTATCATATTGACCTTACGTAGTCAACATCGATAATTCTCGTAGAGAGTAGTCGTCCAATGGTAAAGTGTCTATGTCGAGACACACCATCATCGATATGGCTTTAAGCTACAAGCTTTACGCTACACCAATACGCATAAAAGTGCTTTGGTCATCCTAGGGTATATCTTTCCCAATTTTTGTCCAACACGATGGACTTCGATTCCTCTACGAATCTAGCAAGAGAGAACCATTTCTCTACACAACTTAAGCCATATCCACGAGTCTCACACACATCTAGTTTCCAGTGATCTTTTCTAGATTACTCGTGTATCATCTTACTATCCATTGTAAGAATTGTCTAATGTGTACTTTAATAAGTACATCAGACTATTAATGACTCTTGAGTTATTTTCTTAAGAGACACCTCGCCTTTACAAAAGGTAACTCACAATGTTTAGAGTCATTCCATTGAATACGACATATCTCCAAGAGACTCAATCATCGTATCAATTTTTCTATCAATGAGAAAACCATCAATTCAAAGACATAAATGACATGGTCATTTTCCGTGTCCCTTAGCATATCCGCCTTCATCAAACTCATTGATTTAATATCACTGGCTAAACAACAATTAGTTTGGTCACATGATGGGTCATTTAGGAGCATTGAGCTTTTCATTTTGCTCTATTCATATCTTAATATCTAAATCTCCAAAATAATCATTTGGGTACATTAGATGTACTTCTAGCTTTCACAAAACCTTGATAGCAAGTACCATCACCCTTGGACTCATTCTCACATCTAGAGAACACCCATCAAGTACACAAATATACTTACTAATTGTTCAAATTTACTAGTACTCTAGTGATTTACACTCATGGTAGATCAATCTCTCTATTGATCACTACTTTCCACAAAAATTATTTCATGGAATCTCGTTTCCTTCGTTGGTTTATCCCTGAACCTTAATGATTTCATCTATTGACTCTTAAGTCCATTTAAGATAAATCAGGATCTTTAACAGAAACTTCCACAAAATACACTTTCCATCAAGATATATTTCTAGTTTCTGCATAATATTTCTTGTGAATTTCAAGAAATTGATAGCACTTCAACATTGTGCATATCTAGTAAAGATACTGTTTAAGTATTCATTTTACTACATTCGCAATATGCCAACCCACACATTCGAAAGAACTTTTAGGATGGCTCTATGAGGAGCTTTATTTTCCTCCTTCTTGGGGTATCTTATTTAAAAGATCGCCAGCCAACTTAAAGGCTCCCCCACAACGCTTGATCATTTCTAGCAATGATCTTGCAAATGTCTACATTGTGAATCACATTTCCAGAGGATTCTATGTATTCACATCATGGTCACAGATAACCTCATATGTTTTCTGTGCATCACGTAAGTGGTTTCGTTAATATACAAACCCAACATACTAAATGTCTGTGTGTTCAATAATAAATCAGACACTAGGTTCTTACCCATGAAAGTTCTTTTAGGGCTAGATCCTTTCAACAATCAAAACACCTTCATGTATTGATCTTTTATCGTGAAAGTCTCTCTTATTCCTTCAACTCCCTTGGGATTAGATATAACTAAACTTCCCGATCTCAATTAATTGTTCTTCCTCGCATGACCAATACCACCACCAATGTAGTATCAATCAATCGAGGATTCGATTAACTCTCACAAGGGCGTTGTGTGAGTTTACCAACTCCACACAATTTCATACCCATTTTAAAGTCAAGTTTCAGTACAACTGCACTTTACTTTTAGACTACTCAAATCAAACTTGAGTGCCTTTATGCTCGAAACACATTCAAGTCCATTGCTCGACTCAAGTTTGAGTGCATTGCTTAACTCAATTACGGGTTTACCCTTTTTGGTTTGAGTTAAAGTCATCCCGACTTGATCAACTTGATTCAAATCTCTCGTGATGACGTTTCACCTCAAGTACCTATCAAAATTCATATGGTCGTTGAATTTTTAGGTTTTCATCTACCCCCCACATTGGGCTGGTTTTATTAAACATCCCCACACGTGTTAAGTTTCTCAAAACCTCGTATCTTGGGGTTTCTAGACTAACTGTATTAGGATTCCTCATCTCAGAACTCTAAGGCTTTCCAACCAAAAATCTAGAGAATTGACCAATTGTCTTGGGATTCCATATCTCATGATTCTTAGATTTTTCAACCATAAATCAAGAGATTTGACCAAAAGTCTTGGGATTCCCATTCTTAGGATTCTTAGTTTTCCCAACCAAATTCTTGAGATTTTCCCCTCAATTCTTTGATTACAAATAATCAAAGGTTTTTAGCATAGTCATGATAACTCATGCTTTAGGGTTTATACCATGGTTCACAAGAACCCATACTCTAGACATAGTCGTAAACTAATGTCTTCATGTTCACATTTTTCAGGTCATACAAAATAACCAGAATATGTTGAACTTCGAGCCTATATGCTCTATCTGTGCAATCTAACAATTGTCACTCGTGAGTCATATGCTCGTAAACGATCAATCAAGATAGCCAATTATTGGGACAAGCCTTGTCAAACCTTTCATTGCATCAAAAGGGCACTTTCCCAAACAATTAATCTAATCATAGCATATAAAAGCATAACCCAATTTTAGACACAACATAGATCTAATTTTTTTTATATGCAGTTAAATCAAGTCCCTAAATGAACGAGAATACATCATGGATCAAATAACCCAATGTCACATACTTCATTCATGCACGAATATATTACACTCTTGGCGAGAGATGTCATGTTTAAGTGCAAATGAAGTTTACCAATTTTTCGCATGCGATTCTCAGACCAAGCATATAAAAGTCATGAATCACTAGCAGTACATTCTCACACAAAATGGTTTAAATCTTTAACCAACATGAGCAGCCCACATCACCAAATTATTATACCATGCAAAATAGGTATTTCAACATTTGATCAAGTATTTAAACAAATACTATAGCATTTCAAGGGCTTTGAAAATTAAACATGTCTCATAATTTTCAACCATATGCACTGCTTTCATGGCATTTTTTTCCCGTAAATTTAATTCAATCTTTCATGCAAAGAATCAAATATGATTTCTTACCATATCAACATTTAATCTCATAAGCATGAATATCACGGAATTAGCATATTTCCATAATTGCGCCATGTAATTTAACATACATGCTCAACTCATTTTTCCACATAATTAAGGGATTAATATAACCAAATTAATTTACTATCAAATTCGATAGCCTTAGTGTACTGGACATATATGTACAAATATTATTCACGTAACACTCTTTGTAACAAAGTCTTGTTCACATCCAGATTCACGCAAATGGTTATCAAATATAATCCAAGCAATATATGTATATATAGCATATGCCATGATTCACATTAATTAACGTGTATACGTACCATAGTTTGCAAAACCGTGGTTACACTCTTGATTCTTTCATGTTGCCAAGCAAATCTTGTTGTATCTCCATGCCAAGTTTTCCTTCCAATAGATACAATCGTGTATACTCGGATTCACCAATGTGTACATACAAAAAATCATTCATCGTTAAATATATGTACACATCTAATATCGTAGTATAATATTTTAAATAATTATACATAACAAATTGCTCAATGTGATTTTGTTGTAAATAACCAAAACCATTAGCATGCATATTTTTGCACACATACAATTTCCATAAAGTGGCATGCACGGTATAGCATCCAAATAGATGGCAAATAAATATGGCATGCAAGAGTTTCGGATTACAAATAAAATATCGCATACTATCATATGGTATCCATTTGAAGATTAATAACCAAACATGCAAATATTTATATCCGTATGCATATTATGCATGCATATTTAAACCAAACATGCATTGATATATATATGTTTACGTAAACATGTAATCTTCTAATCAATATAAATCAACAAATATCATTCATTTCAAGACTGTTGGACATATATTGATTATATCATGCGAAAAATTAAACAACAAAATTGAACGCGCAATTAACATATGCAAGTTTTATTAATTATTCAAGCATACAGAATGGTAATAGAAGAAGGAATGTTAGGAGATGGTAATAGAAGAAGGATACAGATGGTAATAGAAGAAGGAATGTTAGGAGACCTGATCTGAAATGTGATCATTGTGGGAAATTAGGACATGTTAAGGAGAACTGCTTCAAGATCAAGGGCTATCCAAAATGGTGGGAAGGAAGCAAAGATACTGCAGTTAAGATTCAGCCAACACAAAAACCACAGTTCATTCCACAACCTTATCAGAAGGCATATCAACCAAATCAGCATTATCAGAAATACTCAGCACATACAGTGACTGAGACAGAAGAAGAAAGACCACTAAGTGATGTTGATGGAAGACTCCAAGCTCTAATTGCAAAAATGGTGGAAGCACTGCTGGAAAAGAAGCAAAAAGGGAAGGAGCCTATGCAGCATCAGGGAGCAATGGCAAACTATGCTCATTATCATGATTTTGCAGGTAGTGTTACTACTGATCTTTCACTTAATGTGTTTTCTCTGAATGATGATAATTAGATAGTGGATAGTGGGGCTTCAAGCTATATGTGCAGAGATATTTCTCAATTCACTTCAGTGTCACCTGTAAACCACATTACTCCACTGTACATGCCTGATCATACCACTAAGTTAGTTAAAGCCAAAGGAACTGTCAGTTTAACCTCATCAGTCATCCTGCTTGATTGTTTGCATGTTCCAGATTTCAAGTGCAATCTTCTTTCAGTCAGTAAGCTATCTAGGTCAATGCCAATCTTATTCAAATTCTCATCAAGCCATTGCTTACTGCAGGACCTTAGGACTGAGAGAGTCCTGGCAGTGATCAAAGAAAACAATGGTTTGTACATTCTTGATTCTCATTCATTCCAGCCAGAAATCATACATCAAAGAGTTCAATCAGCCTGTCTTCATTCAGTATCAAGAGTTCCAGTTTCTAGTGCAGCAATTAGTCATTCTGCTTTATCTTTTAAATCTTGGCATTATAGATTAGGCCATCCTTCTACTGATGTATTGAAGCATTTTGATGTAATCAAAGATATTCCAAGTGAGACTATATGTTCTATCTGTCCTATGGCAAAGCAACACAGATTGCCATTTCCATCCAGTACCTCTTCTACATCTTCTTCTTTCACTTTGTTGCATGTTGATCTTTGGGGGCCATATAGAGTAAAATCAACTACAGATTGCAAGTATTTTTTGACAATAATGGATGATTTTACAAGATGTACATGGACTTATCTTCTTAAAACCAAAGATCAAATACCAGCTCTTCTGAAAATATTTCGGATTATGATCAAAAATCATTTCAATGCTTCTGTCAAATTTGTAAGATCAGCTAATGGAAGTGAGTTTGTGAATCATGAATGTGAAAAACTTTTCTCATATTTTGGCATTTTGCATAAAAAATCTTGCTCCTATACTCCACAGCAGAATGGAGTTGTTAAAAGAAAACATCAGCACCTGCTTCAAATAGCTAGAGCCCTAATGTTTCAATCTCATTTACCAAAAGTTTTTTGGGGAGATGCCATACTCACTGCTACCGATCTTATAAACAGATTACTAACTCCAACACTGTCTTGGCATTCTCCTTATCAACTTCTTTTTTTATCTCAGTCCTGATATTCAAAACCTTCGATCTTTTGGATGTCTTGCTTATGCCACAAACACTGCACCTCACAAAGATAAATTTGCTGAGAGAGCCTTCCCTTGCATCTTCATTGGCTATCCTCCAGGGCAAAAGGCTTATAAACTTTTTGATCTTCATCATCAGAAAATTGTGGTTTCCAAAGATGTGGTTTTTCATGAATCAGTCTTTCCTTATTCACATCCTGATCAGTTTTCTTTTTCCTTACCTTACCTGGATTCAGAACATCTCTCCATACTTTCTGAATCACAGATACCTACCCTCTCTAATCCATCTCCTATTCCTACTTCTACACCTTCTGCTGATACTGATCTGAGGCACAGTACTAGAGTCATCAAACCACCAGTCTGGTCAAAAGATTATGTATCTTCCTCTTCACTTCATCCCATTCTCCCTCAGTCAAATATCACTGCACATACAACTTATAGCATTTCACATATTCCAGAACCATCTACTTATCATCAAGCAAAGAATTCACCTGAGTGGATCAAAGCCATGGATGATGAGCTAGTTGCTCTGGAGCAGAATCACACTTGGGATTTGGTTCATTTGCCCCCTGGAAAGAAGGCCATTGGATCTAAATGGGTATACAGAACTAAGTACAATGCAGATGGTTCACTTGCTAAGCGCAAAGCAAGATTAGTGGCAAAAGGTTTTAATCAAATTGAAGGGATTGATTTTTCTGAAGTTTTCTCTCCAGTTGTAAAGGCAGTTACCATCAGAATGCTTCTTACCTTAGCTTCTGCTTCTGCTTCCAAGTGCTAATCGTAACGCTTAAATTACAAATAATCAAAGCATAAATCACGTTTCAAGTAATGATGGAGTCACGAATAACACTCGCTGCCCTTGAAACGAATGAGTCCCGTCGTGGACATCGTTCCCTAGGATAAAACCATCGAAGGTAACAATTAACACATAAGAGTTACCTCGGATTCACGCAAGGCCCGAAGGACTATCACCTCGACAGAGCAACAAATGGAAACTTCGAGAAAGACAGACAGAAGACTCAAGTTTAAAATATGAAGGGACTTGAGAAATGGTGTGTATTTTTTGACTGAGTTAGAGGCTCTATTTATACTACTCTAAGAGACCCTAATCATGGAAACATGATTTTCTGATTTTCTGTAATTAGAGAAGAATATTCTCCAATCACCTACTCACCAAATCCGAGACATTCCATGAATACTCGAATCAAATCTGCTGGAAAAGGAAGAAATATTTGCACAAATATTCTTCATCGTATTAAACATGGTAAACCGCATATTTATTTAAGACAAGATATCTCACAAAATATGGAAGTATTTTGTTCTTATCTCTTAAGAATTACACACAAGCAATTCCATATATACTATGCGGTTGGGCCTTCCAGAGACTTCCATGCGGTCCATAAGCATTTTGGCCAGTCCAGAGAAAAACTAATTTGGGCCAATTTCCGCCTAATTGTTTCTCTTTCAAGAGTGACATTTCAAAAATCCATATCTCATTCACCATTGATCCGTTTTGAGAGGTTAAATAGTCGATTTTATAGTACTCACGGAGGAGAACTCAAAAATGACATCCACCGACCCAAAATCCATTTGGGTCCCACTCAAACGAATCCCAAAAAGTTGACAAATTTCAACCTTTTAACCATCATTTTCCAACAATACATACCAATGAAACTACTTCTCGAGTGGCCAGCGCTAATATTTCAGCACAAGAGACTTTATTTGTGCACCGTGGATCGCTATCCACGGCGGCTTTGGCCTTAATCATGGTGTCGAATGCTGGTTCGCCGAGCGAAAGGTTGTCGGAGTCATCCTTCTCGGCCGTGTTATCCGGCTACGCAATCAATATGGAAGCATCACATCCCTGAATGTATACACTAATTGCTCATATAACGTAACATATGAGTGAAACAACCTAGCTACATGAAGACTATGCATTAAATATTTGAGACGAACCCGGACGACACAATCATGGAAAAAGAGGCGGAGAGTGCCCGGAGCAGCGGTGAACTACTGGTTGAACTTAGCTTGGACTGCATTCTGGACAATGGATTCTAGGTTTGGACATGTGTTCCTGTAGAAGTTTGGAGTGAGAAACTGGGCATAAACATGTTGGTTTTGAAAGAAAAAAAAACAGAGCACAAAGAGAAGGTTTGGTGCAGTGAAAACTTACTACTTTTCTTCATTCATTTAGCTATAAATAGAGCTGAAAAATAAGTTACAAAAAATAGGAATAACTACAGCTCCTAAATGCTCCTAAATGCTCCTGAATGCATGGAGAACATGGGTGAATTGCATGCAGCTCCTAAATGCTCCTAAATGCTCCTAAATGCTTGGAGAACATGGGTGAACTAAATGAAATTAAAAAAAACTGACTAGATTATAACAAATCACCCCCTAATCTTGTCGTTGCTTATGTTGTGTCGGCAACACCAATCTTGCTCCTTAGCTCCTGGAAACGAACTCGTCCAAGTGACTTCGTCAGTAAGTCGGCAAGCTGCTCTTCGGTGTTGATGTGTTCAAGTTCAAGTTCTCCCAGCTCCACATAGTTCCGAATCAGATGATACCGAGTATCGATATGTTTGCTCCGTTCGTGAAACACAGGATTCCTGCTGAGGCAAATTGCTGACTTGTTGTCCACCAACAGTCTAGGTGCTTGAGGTTGTTCGTTTTTCAATTCACCTAGTAGTCTGCTAAGCCAGATGCCTTGACACGCCGCAGTTGCAGCAGCAATATATTCTGATTCACAAGATGATATTGCCACTATCCGTTGCTTCTGCGACTGCCAGCTGATCGGAGCTTGTCCGAGGAAGAAAATCAATCCGCTTGTGCTCTTCCGATCGTCGATGTCTCCGGCTAAGTCGGCATCGCTGTAGCCTAGCAATCTCAGAGCTCCTTCTCCTCTTCCATACGACACTCCTAATTCCAAAGTTCCCGCCACGTATCGTAACAAATGCTTCATTGCAGCAAAGTGTTCCGTTTTGGGATTTTCCATGAACCGGCTGATGTAGCCGACTGCGAACGTGATGTCGGGCCTCGTGTGCACCAAATACCTGAGGCTCCGCACAATGCTCCGATAAAATGAAGCATCCACCGGCCTTCCATCACCAGTCTTGCTCAGTCTGAGCCGTGGTTCCATCGGAGTTGCGCAGGGATTGCAACCTTCTAAGCCATCCTTTTGAATCAGCTTCTTCGCATAGGAAGCTTGGCTTAGTGTGATCAAACCACCCTTCTGCTGTACCTGTATACCCAAATAATAGCTTAGCTCCCCTAAATCACTCATTTGGAAGAGATCCGTCATTTCCCTCTTAAACTTTGACACTTCCTTGACTGAAGATCCAGTGATTATAAGGCCGTCGACGTACACTCCGACAAGCAGCAGATTCTCATTGTTTCCACGGCGATAAACAGCATGCTCCGTCTCGCTTCGCTCGAAACCAAGTTTTCGAAGGCTCGTATCAAGCTTCGCATTCCATGCCCTCGGAGCTTGGCGGAGTCCGTACAACGCCTTATGAAGTCGGAGCACTTTTCTCTCTTTGCCGTTGACTCGACGTAAACTTCCTCGATTAAATTGCCGTTGAGGAATGCGGACTTTACGTCCATGTGATGAACCAGCCAACCATGATGAGCAGCTAACGCTAACAGAACTCTTACAGTTTCCATCCTTACGACGGGAGCGAAGACTTCCTCGTAATCCACCCCCTGACGCTGCACATAACCCTTCGCCACCAGCCGCGCCTTTCTTTTCACAACTTCCCCGACTACATCCTTCTTGAGTTTATAAACCCACTTCAGGCCGATGGCTCGGTGTCCAGGCGGCAAGTCCACGAGCTGCCACGTTTGATTTTCCTCGATGCTGGCCAATTCCTCCAACATCGCCGCTTGCCAATCCTCGTCCATCTCCGCTTCAGCCAGGTTCATCGGCTCCTCGGCGGTGAGAAGACATTTCTCGTCATCTTTCTTGGCTTCTACGTTTACAGTTTCATCGTATAAACTGTCCAGCATGTGGTATCGGTGAGGTGTCTCCTTGCCTGGAGATGGCTCCGATGCACCGGTTGGTGGGGACACGAACTCCACCGTCGGCGGTGGTGGTGCAACCGGAGTTGTTGGAGTAGCTGGTGGGGCTCCGGCGTCCCGTGATGGAACATGCTCCATGTGCGTCGCGCTCCAACTTGTGCCAGCACCTGCAATTGGAGAAATAAAGTTTTCGACGGAAAAGTTTTCCGTCTCAGCTTGTCGTTCACCTCCTTGTGCACACACTGAGCTTGTCCAGTCCCACGCTGCATCTTCGTCGAAGACAATGTCCCGGGATACTCTGACTCGCTCCGTCGCAGGGTCGTAAACACGGTACGCCGCTGTTCCCAGTTCATAACCAAGCAGTACCATTGGAGTGCTCCTGTCGTCCAGCTTCTTCGGGTTTGGTTGCGCTGCCTTCACATGAGCGACGCACCCAAAAACGCGGAGATGCTGTACACTTGGTCGGCGCCCGTGCCATGCTTCGTATGGGGTCTTTTCGATGACGCTCTTCGTCGTTCCCCGGTTCAACAGGTACACCGCCGTAGTCACCGCCTCACTCTAGAATTTGATCGGCATCTCCTTAGCTTTCAACAAACACCGTGCCATCCCGACGACGGTTTGGTTGCGACGTTCAACCACTCCATTTTGTTGCGGTGTGTGGGGTGCTGTTAGTTGCCGCTAAACTCTGCGCTCGGCAAAGTACTCACCTAGTTCCTGTGAAGTGAACTCGCCGCCACGGTCAGTTCGTAGCAACTTCAGTTTGCACCCGCTCTCTACCTCGGCTGCTGCCATGATCCTCTTGATTGCACCAGCTACTTGGTCCTTTGTTGCGAGCAAACAAACCCACATATATCTACTGTAATCATCCACCATTAGAAAGAAATAACGTTTACCTCCGGGCGTGGGTGGATCGATTGGGCCGCAATGGTCCGCGTGTACTAGTCTGAGACGGTCGTTTGCTCGGTTCCTCGCTTGGTGAGGGAATGGGGCTCTCTTTTGCTTTCCGGCCAAGCATGCATCACACATGCGTTCAGCGTCTTCGATCATCGGGAGGCCATGCACCATATTGTCTCGAGCAAGGCACCGAAGAGCCTCAAAATGTACATGGCCGTACCGTGCATGCCAACGCCATCCATCCTCGCTTCCGTACACAGTAAGACAAATTGGCCGTGCCAATTTGAGGTTTAGCAAATAGAGGCATCCTTGACTTCTCGGCACTCTTGCAATAAGACGCCCCGTTTGGTCACGCAATTGAAGCCAGCCACTTCGAATGTGTGTATCATATCCAAGTTCATCCAATTGCCCCAAGGAAATTATGCTACTTTGCAATCTAGGAATGAAGTACACCTCAGAGAGTGTTAAGTGCTCACCATTTCGACACGTGAAAAAAATGGTGCCGCGATCTTTGATTTCAACGGAGGTATCATCCCCAAGTTTTACGGAGCCTTGCACGTTGGTGTCGAGCTCGGAGAAGACTTCCCGCCGGCCACACATATGAGCGCTTGCACCGGAATCAAGAAACCACGTGGTGTCACATTCACCACCCTTCTTTGCTGCCTTTGCTTGAGAATGTACCTCGTTTAGCAACACGCGTTTCTCGGTTGCTGGACTTCCAACAGTGAGTAAGTGCAACCTCGCCACAAGTAGCGCCTCCTCCTCCTCTTGATCCTTCACAAGGTTAGCCTGTTCCTTGCATGCGTGTCACGGTTCGGGACAATCCTTCGAGATATGCCCTGCGAACTTGTTGCAATTATAGCACTTGATCCCCGTCATGTCGCGGTCGCCGCTGGAGGCGCGCTGGCCACCGTCTCGCCCACCGTTTGTTAGCTTCTTCCCTTTTCGGAAACCCTTGCCTTTCCCGCTGCTCCTGGGGTTGTTGCTCTTACCACGTGCAATCCATTCCTGTTCCGTGAGGAGGACTTGACCACTTGCGTTGCCCGCGGAATTGATGGAGCACCGCTCAGAAGCCGACCGTAGCCTCCCGATTAGCTCCTCAATAGTCATGCCGTCCAGCTCGAGGAGTGTCTCAATCGAGCACGCAATCTGAGCGTACTGGCTCGGAACCTCTCGCAGAAACTTCTGAACCACCTTCACCTCCTCGACGGCATCACCCAAAGAGCGGAGGTTATTGACAATGCCTGTGATGCGCATGCCAAAAGCATCGAGTGATTCACCTTCCTTGAACGCAATCTGTTCAAATTCTTTGCGCAGTCGTTGCGCCGTCGCTTCTCGCACGCGATCCACTCCGACTCGCATCATTCTAATTGCCTCCCAAGCTTCATGAGCCGTGTTTTTCACGGCTAGGGCTGGCATAATCTCAGGCAGGACTGCTCGTATCAGCGCCGACAACGCCGCCATGTCCTCGCGCTCGCCTAGTTCGCCTTCGCCGGAAACTGCCTGCCACAACCCTTGGGCGCGTAGATTGATCTTCATCACAAGGGACCATTCAATGTAATTGGTTGCTGTCAGCGTAGGATACACAATGTTGCCGCCAAGATTTGTCAGTTCGTGGATGATCACTTCGTTAGGGTTCCGCCGTGCCAAGCTCCGTCTACGCTGCCTTCCACGTTCCCGCGGTGGCGACGGCGAATTCTCGTTCTCGTCGGACATTGTCGCCGTGATCGTGCGTGCTCTGATACCAGATGTTGGTTTTGAAAGAAAAAAAAACAGAGCACAAAGAGAAGGTTTGGTGCAGTGAAAACTTACTGTTTTTCTTCATTCATTCAGCTATAAATAGAGCTGAAAAATAAGTTACAAAAAATAGGAATAACTACAGCTCATAAATGCTCCTAAATGCTCCTGAATGCATGGAGAACATGGGTGAATTGCATGCAGCTCCTAAATGCTCCTAAATGCTCCTAAATGCTTGGAGAACATGGGTGAACTAAATGAAATAAAAAAAAAAACTGACTAGATTATAACAAAACATTGATGCTACTAATAATTAAGGTAGTTGTCATTAAAAAGAAAGAAAAAAGAAATGTGTTAACGCTGCTAGTGCTAGCCATTGGTTCTGCTTAAATTCCAAGAGCTTCTGTAACTGTGCTAGCAGAGTTGCAAGCTTAAATAGAAAGATCCGAAAGAATAATATACTTGTAAAGAAGCCTACATTTGGGTATATTTGGCAGCTGGCAGACCGCATCATATACTCCCTCCGACCTACAATAAACTTCTTACTTTCCTTTTTGGGACATTCCATGGTAAACTTCATATTTCTAAAGTTTCTACATTTAATCATAAATATGTAGTTAGAACTCTTCCTTTCATTGAGAAAATTCTTATATTGTGGCTACATTATATGCCAATGGATGCATGGGTGGAGAACACATTTGCTAAATGCGTCCTCGTGAATTTACGATTTTTTTAGGTAGAAAAGACGAGAACGCATTTAGCAAATGCGTCCTCAGAATTTTGCATTTCTTTTAATTCAGTTAATATAATGCATCCTCATCCGGATTCATGTTTTAAACCCAGGTCACATTCGCCAGAAAAGAAGAAAAATGCACCACACCCTCTCCTTGTTTTCTCCGCTGTCGGAATCCTCCCTCCCACCCGTGCTCAGGCCATCGTCGTCCACCTCATCGGGTTCAAGCTTTCATTTTTTCCCATTTTCATTGCTGGGTTCGTACCTCCCTAAACTTGAGTTCATATTTTCTTTTTCTTTTTTTTTCAAATCTGCTCTTTTTGTTTGTATTTGGTGTTCAATTGTTGGTGGATTTTCATTTTAAGCTTTCGGCTGGCTGTTGCTGACGATCGAGCACCTGGGGGAACGCAGCACGCGCTGCCGGTACGTCCGCACGTAGGACTCACACGCCGCCAGCCACTAAGCGTGTGGAAGTCACGCGCCGCCAGAATTTCTAAATCTCCGAGAGGTACCTGAAAAAATTATGATTATATGAATGTGTTGAATGATTATGTGTGGTTTGATTATGAGTGATTTGTTCACTAATTTTTTTATTGAACTTGTAGTAACAGTGGAATTTGTGAGGTACATGAAAGAATCTCGATGATATGAATGCGTTGAATGATTATGTGTGGTTTTGATTATATGAATATGTTGAATGAGGATGCGCGATTATGTGTGATTTGTTCACTAATTTTTTTTATTGAAGTTGTAGTAATGATTAAATTTGTGTGGTGTAATTGAGTTCAAATTTTATATTCTGAAGAGACACTGCCGATGCTGTAATGTTGTATGCCAATTAGTAAGATAATCGATAATAATGTATTATTTGGTTGTCCGATGACAATTGAACAGTGTATGGGTTAGGGTTTGAGGAGTTGAATAAATGTTGCTGAATAATACCATCTTTCTGAATACGGAATTATATGTTCTATATTTGCATAATGCAGCTCTACGATGTTTTTTACGGTGTACTTGTACAAAGGGGGCCGGATTAAGTTTGATTTGAATGTGGGTGTGTATTATGATCCTCCCACACCTGACAAAAATGTGACTCTCGAACGGAGGCTAAGTCACTCCGAGTTAGTTGAATTAATTTTCAGAAGGCTTGGCATTGCAAGTGAGGGGTTTCTGTTGAAAATCTATTATTGTTGTCCTGAGCTGATTAGTTCGTCTATATACTCAATGTTATAATGTGGAAGATGACAAGTCCACTGCGACCTTCTTCAACATTGTTGATCGAATGTCCTTGTCCTCAGCTGATCTGTACATTAATATGGAGAAGATAGCAAACACCATTGACCGTGCGAGTGATGTTAGTTCGAGCTCGTTCATGTCGTTGTTGAGCAATGTTTAGAACTATACAGCTTTACCAACCTTCCCGCCCCATGTACCTTGTCAAGGTTTTGGAGAACCTTCTATCATTGGTGAGTCGAGTTAACCCAGTGCGTATGTTCACGTCGATTGCACTCAGCCGTCCACAAGTTCTGGTATATATGGTGTGCATCATGAAGAGCTGAATGTCTTCGATGATGATTATGTAGGTGAAATTGGAGAGTTTGTTGTTGGTCATGGTGAACATGTTGGTAGTGATGATGAAGGCGAGGAAAGGGAACTTGAAAAAGAAAGTGAAGATGGTCGATCCTTATCAACTTATTTGAATCTAGGGGACGATAATGAACAAGTGGTGTACACGAACAATGTAGCCATGGCGTTCTATCTTATGGCGAATCCTAATATGGAGGCCTACTTTAGGGATTATGGGAGGTCTGATGAGAATGGCTATGGCCAGACTAATTGTGGCAAAAGACTTCCTAGTTATGTTCAAGTGACTGGTGAAGTTGCATTGGGTATGTAATTCTGAAGTAAGCCAGAACTGGTAGAAACTACTTCTAGGTGGAGTTCGATGATGAACAGGGAACACCGGGTCGTGTAGAGTAGGTCACGTACATGGTATGCGAAATGTAAGGACGTTGTTGAAGGAAGTGGCAATTGTCATGGATTGTTAGAGCCAGCAAGAAGGCTTCCCATGGGATGTGGGATATCACCAAATGGGCAAGTAGTCATAGTTGTATTGATGCTGGTCGATCAAATAGTAACACTAACCTGACATTTTTTATGATCGCTCATTCCATTCGCCATCAGATTGATGTGAACCTTTCTTACACAGTGAAGGATGTCCAAGCGCATGTGAAGAATGAGTTAAATATGACCCTTTCCTACAAGAAGGCATGGTATGCTCGCCCGAAAGCTATTGATTTGGTATTCGAAACTTGGGAGGAATCCTTTGAAATCTTGCCAACATTTATGGATGAGCTAATCAGGGCCAATCCGAGCACCATTGTTGATTGGGCAGACGTACCTGATAGAATACACGGTCATGGGTGTAGGAAATTTAAGTTTGTGTTATGGGTATTTAGTCAAGCTATCGATGCATTTTGCCACTACAGGCCGGTGATTAGTGTGGATGGGACTTATTTGAGAGGCGTATACGAGGCCAAAATGCTAGTTACGGTGACACACGATGCGAACAATTACATACTACCCGTTTCTTATGCAATAGTTGATGCTGAGACTAATGAGAGTTGGAACTGGTTCATCCTAAAACTTCGACTCCATGTGGTAGGTGGTGATATTAGGCCAAACTGTATTATATCGGATCGTCATGATGGGATTTTGAATGCAATGAGACATATGGATGAATGGATAGAGCTAGTAGGATACCACCGGTTTTGCTTGAGGCATTTTCAGTCCAACTTCCTTAGTGAGGAGTGTGGGAAGTTCATAAACGTGCATCTGAAGACTCCGGTCTGGCAGCTTGGTCGTGCCAGACAAGAACGTAGGTGAAGGGAGTACAAGGAGGAGTTAAAGAGTCTCGAACCATCTGCTTGGGATTGGCTGAAACTTCATGATAGCAGTAAGTGGTGCCCTACTTTTAACGAGGGAGATCGTCGTTGGGGAATTCTTACAACTAATTTGTTAGAGAGTTACAACAATTTTTAAGGCACACACGACATCTCTCAATAACAGCATGTGTCAAAGCCACTTTTCAACGAGCAGTTGAAATGTTTGCACAAAGGATAATGGATGCCACAAATTGTAAGTAATTTTTTGATAAATTATATTACAGAATGTGTTCATGGACTAGTTTATGTATTCTAAATTGATGTAGAATTATGTAGGTTTAATAGGAGGCGTGGTCAGTTTGCAGAGAGAATGATAAGGAATCAAATGATTGAGAGACTGTCGGGTGATTGTAGAGGCATCCGTGGGTGAGGGTGTACTTAGGATCATTTTTGTAATATGGAGTTTCTAGAGATCATGTTTCGTTTAGACCGATATGTATTACATGATATCATGTAGCTATGTAGCTTGTTATGTTAAATTCTCCCCCTTTTGTGTAATTGATTGTGTGGATTTGTATTATTAGTATTTGTTTAAATTGAAGTTAATGTTCGATTTGGTTTGAATATGTATTACATGTAATAGTATTCTTTTTCGTGGAAATATAGACTGATCATTTCTCCATGTGATTATGATTTTCACCAGGGATACACTATGTATCATCCAAGACCCATTGATGAGGAATTTGTTTACCTTCACCAGGAGCCTTGTGCACATTCTCTGTACAACGGTAATTGGGAGGATGAGGCATTGCAGGTGAGGTGGTGCGATGGGGCTTGTTGGATTGGTGGGATCCCCGATCGAGTGATGCGTTATGTGCGTGATGCTGGATTCCAAGGACTGTTAGATTCTACACCTATTCACATCGACCATTCGCTCATCACTATGTTAGTCAAGCGTTAGAGACCAAAGACACACACATTTCACCTGCCGATGGGGGAGGCTACCATCACTTTATAGGATTAGGGCATCCTTTGGGGGTCTACTGATCGATGGCATAGCAATCACTGGTGTAGACACAAGCAGGCGCACAAATGACTGGCAGAGATTATGCGCTGACTACCTAGGGGATACACCAGACATGAGTGCTATCAGATGGGGTTGCATAAGGGCCAGCTGGTTGGGAAACTTGTTCCGCAGTCCATTGCCTCTTGATACTACTGAGGTAGATTGTCAGCAGCATGCAATGGTTTTCATTCTACTACTAGTCGGAGGATTGCTCATGTCGTACACATCTGGGAACTTGATCCCTCTCCTTTATTTGTCAGTACTCATGGACTTAGATACAGTACATCAGTACAGTTGGGGGAGTGCGATTCTGGCACACCTGTACAGGAGCTTATGTGACGCTGCAATTCCACAAGTCAAATCCATATCTGGGCCACTAGTCCTACTACAGGTAACATCGTTGGTTAAAATTGTTAGTTGGACACGTGTCAATAATAACACATTACATTATATTATATTTTTTAAATTTACTGTCAGTTTTGGTCATGGGAGCGAATACCAACCATCCGTCCTGTAGGACGACCTCCAATGACCATCATATGAGTGCTCTTGGGTCCAGGTTTGTATTCAATTAGTAAGGACACACTATATAAACCTTTTTAATTACTAGAAATAGCTAATATTATTCATTCTATTCCTCACAGGTGGAGAGCACGGTATGATTTATCACAATCACCCATGCATGTATTGAAAGTGTACCGCGATCAGCTTACATCTCTCCATGACAGTCTGGTATAATGTAATTTGGATTTCCTTTTTTCGAACTAATGGGAAAAAAGTGTTTCTTTCCTAACCACAACACTTTTCTGTTATGTCAGTTTATTTGGCAGCCATACACTAAGGATGCAATGCAACATCTCCCTCAATACGGTACAGCTGGTAGCAACAACTAGCTATTGTGTGTTGACCTCATTTGTTGCCATGTCGTGGATTATCATCATGTCCATCATGTTCTCAGGCAATTTGGCCTTATCCAGACAGTACCCACGCAATTGGTCACTAAGGATGAACACAAACTGCTCCATACTAGAGATCGTCGGGGGAGGTCAGACATGGATTGGCGTATTGAACTGAGAAGATATCTTGATGCGTTGGAACATTGAGCATAGCAACAAATTAATGCACTTGGGTCAAAGGATCCATATACACCTGATCGAGAATACATGGAGTGATATTTTCGCAGGACAGTGACCCTAATTGATTAGCTAGGGCGGCGCCAAACGGTTATGGAGGGTTTCCATGGAGATGGAGCTATTATGGAGTATATGGTATTTACTAAATTTCTAATAGTATCAATTAATAATACTTCAGATTCCCACATTTTTTTAATATCTAACATATTTATCTCATTTATGTAGTTGCAGACAATGTCCAAGATGCGCCTTTTGTTAGATATTAATTTGGATGAATGTCCCCCCCGTTTCGCGGACGTTATTAGGGGGTACATAGTGTTTCCACACGTACTCTAGAATATGCGCATGGGCCCTCTAGATTGTAGTATTATCAGCCACATGTGCACACCAAGGAACCTCTCCCTAGTGTGAGATACAATGAAATCAGAAGCCACCGTCCAGCTCCTCCTGGTCGATGGGGTGGTCGACGACCGCGTGCTCAGTGCCCTACAACACATATTGGTTCATCTCAAGGTAGACCCTCACGTGCGAGTCCAACCAACGACGGACCATCACGTGGTGGACCCTCACACTACGACACTACTCCAGCTGATTCTATTGCATACCTTACTCCCACTGCTAGTCATGCGTATATGTTGCCTACTGCTCCATTTGATACAGGTAGTGTTCCCCATGTCTAGTATGATTTGAATAAGGATGCATGAGACGATATGGAGGAGGATTTTACAGAGGGAGTTCCTCGTAACGACGTACATGTTTCTACTCAGATGACTGTTCCACGATGCACATCCCGCACCATACGTCCGTCCCCGTGTGGAACAGGTGGAAAGCTTTGCAGATGGCGTCATTAGTACATTACATGTCGTTGGACATTCATTTCATTACATTTCTACCTATCTATTTAACACGTGTTCTTCGAATATTGTATCTCAGAATCAATTCATGTTTATTTGGTTTTCATTATCATCTCTAATTTCATAAATATTAAATGTGTCTACTATTATATTTTTGTTTATTTATATTAGTTAATAGTGGAAAAAGTGAAAATTTTATTTAAAAAATAGAAAATTTTGTTTATTTACATGTCTAATTCATTTAAACTACAAAAAAATGAAATTTTACAATTACAATTCAAATATTGTAGTAACTTTCCAAAATTTTTAATGATTCATTCATTTTCTATATTTCAGAATATTTAAAAAAAATTCAAATACCCACAATCAAATTTCAAAGCGGACTTCAAATTCTTCCGATGCATTTATCATTATGGAATTTTTTTAAAAATATAAAACAATATTGGTCTATTAGGTTAGAAGACTAATTAAAAAAATTAATTGAGGACACATTAAGAGAATGTGTCCTCCACACGGGTTTTTTGAACAAAAAAAACTTAATTGAGGACGCATGCATTCAAAAAAATACATAATGTGTCCTCTTCATGCATTCAACAAAAACAAATTTTAAAATAGGACGCATTAGAGAAGGCGTCCTCTGCATTCGTTTTAAAAAATTGAATAATTGAGTCCTCTGCAAACCAGTTTAAAAAATTGAATAATTGAGGACGCATTCTCTGAATGGGTCCTCTGCAAACCAGCTAATTTTTTTTAAAACATATAGAGGACGCATTCTCTACATATGTGTCAATTTTCAAAATCAGCATGGTTGCATCCTGATTTAGGTCAATTAGCACACTCAAAGAAACAACTCTCCTTTCATTTGATTTATGTAGGCACACACTCATCACTCATTGAAAAGATGTCACATAGAATTGTCTTAAAGTTTGTGCAAAAAGCAATTCAGAACTTTAAAATGAGATGGAGGGAGTAATTTACAAAGAAAGTTTCAGGAAATGCAGTCTATTCATAAGCTTATGGACAGTCCACTGTATTTTTTTTACTTTAAATGTTGTAATTTTTTGTAAAATTAAAATATTGCATTTTAAAATATTAAGGAAAAGAAAATTTTATATGAATATTACTTGTATTTAGAATAGCATCATTTTCCTTTTATGTATAGGTCTATTGTAACACTATGTAATGTACGCCATATCATGAATACAAACACAATATTACACCCTTATTTTCTAAATTGCAAAGCCTAAAATCCTAAAATCTAAACCCTAAATTTTTTTGTTGTTGTCCGCGACCTGCAACGCCACCGACGACTGCGCATGTAACACACGCGTCACCGTCTTGCCACACCGACCTCCATATTGCCGGTCACCGCCGCCATCACCGTGCAGCTGTAGTCGCCGATCTCGTTTGCTGTTTTCTAAACATGCACGCTTGCATGTCCGCCTCACGCTCCGCCGTGTCAATTACTTACGATCTGATCCGCTACCGCCGATCTGATCTGATTCAACCTACTATCAATCCGCACTACCGTACACCATTGTCTCACGCGTCACTGTCGTCGCCACCAATCTGACTCTACCCACTGCCAGTCTGATATGTTTCTATTTCGATGTCTACCTCTGAATCTAAATTCGTTGCCCACCACTGCCCTCAGTCGTTGTTTGCCGGGGGGTCGTCACCTCGCTGCAAGGATTTACGACTGTGACCTCTGGCTCCCCTACTCGATCTATTTTTAGCCCTTCTCTGTCGACCAATGGATTACAACCCTTAATTTGTTTAATCATCTAAATTATCCTTCTGACCATGGGTCATATAACCTTACTTTACCTTGGATTCTCGATTCGGGAGCCTCATATCATATGACTAGTGACAAAAGTTCCCTTATTGACATTACTCATGCTACAAATTCTATTAATGATCTGCTACCCGATGGATCTGTGTTATTTACTACACAATATGGTTCTTTGCATTTCGAAGATATTGTCCTTAATTATGTGCTTTATATACCTACCTTGCAATGTCATTTATTATCATACTCTAGATTGTTGTCTACCTTAGATTGTCTAGCTTGGTTTACTGAAAATTATTGCATTTTACAGAAAATCAAATACGAGGATTGTGATTGGCGTGGGTGAACAGCAAGGGGGTGTTATTGGCTTCATCTACTGGATACGTGCATTCAGTCTCATATCCCACAATCAGTTATGATGGTTGTTTCAGTTTTTGCATCCACATTTGATTTATGGCATCGACGTTTTGGTTATCCATCCTCTACGGTGTTGTCTTATGTTCCTAGCCTTGATTTTAGCACAAATAATACTTCTATACCTTGCTCTGTGTTTCACAGAGAAAAACGGATTAGACATAGTTTTCCTTAGAGTTCTTTAAATGCTAGTTCTTTGTTTGAATAAATACATTGTGATGTTTGGCGCGGCCTTATAGCTCTCCTTTCTCTAGTGGTGCATTTTATTTTTTAACTACAGTTGATGATTATTCTCGAGATGTCTGAGTTTATTTATTAGTAGCTAAGTCATATGTAGCCTCTAGATTTGTAGAATTTTGTGTTTTGATCAAGAACCAGTTCGGGCGCACCATTCGTCATGTTCATACTGATAATGGTACATAATTTCTACTCTTGCGATATTATTTTGCTAAATCTAGCATCATCTTTGAGACTTCTATGGTTGATACACCACAACAAAATGGTCGTGTAGAGTGCAAGCATCGCCATTTGCTAAATGTGGCTCGTGCTTTACGCTTTCAAGCTAATTTGCCTTTTGATTTTTGGGGAGAATCTGTTCTCACTACTGTATTTTTTATTAACCAGACACCAACAAAGAAACTAAATGAACACACACTATTTGAGTTACTTTATGGACTCACTCCAAACTAAAAGCTTTTGCGAGACTTTGGGTGCATGTGCTATGCCTTTTACATTCCCAGATATTGTGACAAATTTGCTCGAAGAAGTTGATGATGAAGTTTCCTTAGGTATCCTACTGGTAAGAAAGGTTATCACCTTTATGATTTGGAATCTTGCACCTTCTTCAACAGTAGTGATACTGATTTTTATGAAGACCAGTTTTCGTCTATTGTGCAGCAACTTGTACCTGCTCAGCTTACACTTTCACAAACTAAACCTTGGTTTGATGATTCTCCAACCCTTGAACACCTGGTGAAGACCAGCGATGCCACCAATTTGCTACCAGTCCCTCTCCCTGCCATGGTTTCTCTCTTGCTGTTGTTAGTTCCCATCATCCATCCGCCGGATCAGCTGCTGCAGCCTCCTGCCTCGGACGTCAATTACCGTTTTGAGTTGCCGACACCGGCCGAGCCTCCTGTATCTACCATGGTCGTGCCACCTATTTTTCCCATGGATTCCCCACCACTTCAGCGGCCGCTCTACCGCTTGCCACCTTCTCTTCAAAGTGTTTTCAACGTCGACCTCCTTCTTACATGAATGACTACATTTGCTCTATGCTTGCACCATCACTGTCCTCAGGTGTTCTCAACCCCTTAACTTATTATGTAAACTGCGATAAATTTTAGTGTGCATTCTAGATTTTTGGGTGCAGTAACTTCTAGTGCAGATCCTACAACTTATTTTGAGGTGTCAGAGCATGCTCATTGGCATGATTCTATGGTTGATAAGATTAATGCTCTTGAGTTCAATGGGACTTGGACTATACTTTCTCTTCCTTCGGACAAAACTGCAATTGGATGTAAATGGGTTTATCGCACCCAGTTCAAAGCTGATGGTACCATTGAATGTCACAAAGCTCGTCAAGAGGTTGTGTGTAATCGCCAGATTGAAGGTACTGACTATACTGAGACATTTGCTCCTGTGAAAAGATGAGTTATGTTCACCTATTTCTGTCGGTTGCAGTCATTCGTGGTTGAGAACTTCATCAGATGGATGTACATAATGTTTTTCTACATGGTGATCTTCACAAAGAGGTGTTTATGTGCCCTCATCCTGGCTATACTACCCCGTCCCCCCAGCCTAGTTTATCGGCTTCAGAAATCTCTTTACGGGCTGCGACAAGCCCTTCACAACTTATTTTCCAAGTTGGGTCAGGCTCTACGGACATTTGGCTTTGTTCAAAGTAAGGCCGATTACTCTTTTTTCATTGTGGTTTGATTATCTTGCACGTGCTTGTCTATGTGGATGATTTGGTGATTGCTAGTAGTTCTTCATCAACAATCTCTGAATTCAAGAAATACTTGAGCGCTTGTTTTCACATGAAGGATCTTAGCACACTTAAGTATTTCTTTGGTATAGAGATTGATAGAAGACCGGATGAGATGTTTCTTACACAAAGGAAATTTTCTCTTGACATTTTATCAGATACTGGCTTATTAGCTGCAAAACCGACTGACTTTCTGAAAGAGCAACAACATGATCTTGCGCGTTTGGAGGGGCCACTTTGTTATGATCCTGAGCAGTATCAACGTCTAGTTGGTCATCTCATTTATCTTAACATTATACGTCCTGAGCTGAGTTATACAGTTCATACGCTTATTCAGTTTATGAAGTCTCCTTGTGTTCTTCACAAGTAAACCGTACTGTGGTCTGGTCAAGGTTTATTCCTCTCTTCACGTATTTCTTTACAGTTAACTGGTTTCTGTGATTCTGACTGGGCTGCTTGCCCCATTACATGTCATTCTCTCTCTGGTTAATTTGTAATGATTGGTGATTCTTCGGTTTCATGGAAGACTATAAGCAACCTACAATTTCTCGTTCTTCTGCTGAATCATAGTATCATGCAATGGAAATCACCTATTTTGAGTTATTATGGCTAAAGTTTTTGCTTCGGGACTTAGGTGTTGTGCATTCCGCCCCTATTCAATTATTTTTTGACAATCAGTCTACTCTTTATAATGCTGTCACTCCTATTTATCATGAATGTGCGAAGCAAATACAGGTTAATTGTAGTTTAGTTCACGATCTTGTACAGTCTAGTACTATTGGTACTCATCATATTTGCACTTCTGATCAGCCAGCAGATTTTTTCACGAAAGCTCTTGGACGTAATCAGTTTCAGCTACTACTTGGTAAGTTGGGCATTCTTGATTTACATGCTCCAACTTGAGAAGAAGTGTTAAGGAAAAGCAATATTATATGAGTATCACTTGTATTTAGAATAGCATCATTTACTTTACTGTATAGATCTTTTGTACTATATAATGTACCCCAAATCATGAATACAAAAACAACATTACACCCTTATTTTCTACATAAAAGTTTAAAAAAGTAATAATGTGTATTTAAATGTGAAAATATAAAAAAAAATATGTAATATATAAAAATATTTTAAAATTTAGCAGTGTAAGTAAAAAAATAAAATGGACTGTCCATAAACTTATGGATAGACCGCCTGTTAGGAGACCCACTCTAATTTATATTTGTCTCAAATTATCAAGAGCATATATGCTCATATATATTAACAATCTCAGATTATGATAATCCCGACACTACAAAAAACAACACCTATTACCTTGGTTATTCAAGGATTTTTACATCAATTTTTCGTCCAAAAAACCGATGTAAATGTGGGCGAAGTAAAAAAAAACCTATTTTTTTACCTCGATTCAAAACCAAAGTTATAAAAAATATTTTTTACCTCAATTTTTTAACAAATAACCGAGATAAAAAGTTGGTATCTAACGAGAGGGATGTGAGGTCACACCACATTTTTGAAACACTTCTAAATTTAGCACTGCAGTAAATAATCTGAACGATGCTGGTGTGAAATCGCACCCAAAATTTCAGGAATTTAAAGAAACTACCGAAAGTCAATTCTGCTTTCGGTAATTCATAACTTAACAATAGTTTCCGGAAAATTTCCAATAAGAACAGTACAAAATTCCGGCAAGATTCCCGTCAGAACAGTACAAAATAACAGAAAAATTTACAAACAAAATAATAGAATTCAAAGATATTACCAACAAACAAAATAAGAGATGAATTACAAATAGAGACTAGGATTATTTTACAAAAGGGCAGAGGCCCCACCGGCGGACAGAGGCGAGGCAGAGCAAAGGTTCAACGGGAGGACCCTGGTGGAGCCTGGTGAACACGGCTGAACTCCGACAAGACCTCTGGCGAGATAGTGCAGAGACGAAGCTGGCTGAGCAGCGGACATCAAGGGAGATAGGGAAGAAGCGAAGCCGGCTGAGCGCGGAGCCTGGTGGATCACGGTGGAGCCTCGCAGAGCACGGTGGGAGCATCTATTTTCACGCCTCCGTTAATCTTCACCGCTCCGTCAATCTTCACGCCTCTGTTGAGCACGGTGGAGCCTCGCAGAGCATGGCGGGAGCAAGACCTCCATCAATTTTCACGAGGTTACGTAAATCTTGGGAGTAAAGAATGGTGATTGGTGAAAACTAAGTAAAGTTCTGATTCTAGCGGGTGTTCTTCATTTTCAAACGTTTGGCACCAACTTCGTTTATTACTGAAACGCATGCCTTCTGTGTCATTTTGTTCATTGCTTTGTTTGGTTGATAGCATAGCCACGTGTCTCTTTGTAATAGGTAGAATGGTTTCTTGTTGAGTCTGTTATAAAACAAAAAGGATAGCAGCACATTTTGGATGGTTTTTTCTAATGGTACAATGAAGATGAACAAAATTTTAGCTCCTCTATTTTCCTGCAATCTTTTCTTCTTCTGATTCAATATTTTCACATGGTATCAGAGCAATACTAGGTAGATCCTGTGTTGTTTTTCTTATTCAGATTTTTTTTCTGTTTCTATTAATATCCATAAGAAATGGATTCAGATTCTGAATCTGTAAACTCAGTTGGGAATTCACTAAGAGGTATCAAATCTAGAAGGACTGACATGGATGATCCTTTTAATCTTCAAAGTTCTGACAACTCGAACTTAGTATTAGTTGCAGAACCACTCAATGAATATAACTACATAACATGGGGCAGATCGATGGTTGTGGCAATTCGATCCAGAGGAAAGCTTAAATTTCTGACAGGAGAGCTGAAGGCACCAGAGATGGATGATCCTTTGTTTGACAGATGGGATAAGGTAAACTTAACTCTGATTTCCTGGATTCTGAATTCAATTTCAAAGAAAATAGCAAGAGGTTTCATGTTTTGTGAGGATGCACATACTTTGTGGAATGAACTGAAAGAGAGATTTGGAGAATGTAATGGACCTTTAATTCATAAATTGAAGAAAGATATCTGTGAGCTGAAGCAGGGAACTGATTCTGTGGCTGTTTATTTTACTGAGTTGAAAGGATTATGGGATGAGTATGCTTGTTTAAGACCTAGGAGAAGATGTAATGTGGATTGCATTAACTACGCATGCTTGCCTGCTAAAGAAGAGGATGATAAACTTTATCAATTTCTGATGGGATTGAATGAAGAGTACAGCTCAATTAGTCACCAGATTTTACTGATGGATCCATTTCCTAGTGTTGGCAAGGCTTGTCAGATGATCAGCAGAATAGAGAAGCAGAAATCAGTGAATGAAGGTTATCAGGAGATTCAGAATACATCAGCAATGGCAGTCAGAGTGTATAAGGACACAAAAATGCCTTATCAATATAGAGATGGATTCACTGAACAAAATGAGGATACAGATGGTAACAGAAGAAGGAATGTTAGGAGACCTGATCTGAAATGTGATCATTGTGGGAAATTAGGACATGTCAAGGAGAACTGCTTCAAGATCAAGGGCTATCCAGAATGGTGGGAAGGAAACAAAGATACTGCAGTTAAGATTCAGCCAACACAAAAACCACAGTTCATTCCACAACCTTATCAGAAGGCATATCAACCAAATCTGCATTATCAGAAATACTCAGCACATGCAGTGACTGAGACAGAAGAAGAAAGACCACTAAGTGATGTTGATGGAAGACTCCAAGCTCTAATTGCAAAAATGGTGGAAGCACTGCTGGAAAAGAAGCAAAAAGGGAAGGAGCCTATGCAGCATCAGGGAGCAATGGCAAACTATGCTCATTATCATGATTTTGCAGGTAGTGTTACTACTGATCTTTCACTTAATGTGTTTTCTCTGAATGATGATAATTGGATAGTGGATAGTGGGGCTTCAAGCCATATGTGCAGAGATATTTCTCAATTCACTTCAGTGTCACCTGTAAACCACATTACTCCACTGTACATGCCTGATCATACCACTAAGTTAGTTAAAGCCAAAGGAACTGTCAGTTTAACCTCATCAGTCATCCTGCTTGATTGTTTGCATGTTCCAGATTTCAAGTGCAATCTTCTTTCAGTCAGTAAGCTATCTAGGTCAATGCCAATCTTATTCAAATTCTCATCAAGCCATTGCTTACTGCAGGACCTCAGGACTGAGAGAGTCCTGGCAGTGATCACAGAAAACAATGGTTTGTACATTCTTGATTCTCATTCATTCCAGCCAGAAATCATACATCAAAGAGTTCAATCAGCCTGTCTTCATTCAGTATCAAGAGTTCCAGTTTCTAGTGCAGCAATTAGTCATTCTGCTTTATCTTTTAAATCTTGGCATTATAGATTAGGCCATCCTTCTACTGATGTATTGAAGCATTTTGATGTAATCAAAGATATTCCAAGTGAGACTATATGTTCTATCTATCCTATGGCAAAGCAACACAGATTGCCATTTCCATCCAATACCTCTTCTACATCTTCTTCTTTCACTTTGTTGCATGTTGATCTTTGGGGGCCATATAGGGTAAAATCAACTACAGATTGCAAGTATTTTTAGACAATAATGGATGATTTTACAAGATGTACATGGACTTATCTTCTTAAAACCAAAGATCAAATACCAGCTCTTCTGAAAACATTTCGGATTATGATCAAAAATCATTTCAATGCTTCTGTCAAATTGTAAGATCAGCTAATGGAAGTGAGTTTGTGAATCATGAATGTGAAAAATTTTTCTCATATTTTGGCATTTTGCATCAAAAATCTTGCTCCTATACTCCACAGCAGAATGGAGTTGTTAAAAGAAAACATCAGCACCTGCTTCAAATAGCTAGAGCCCTAATGTTTCAATCTCATTTACCAAAAGTTTTTTGGGGAGATGCCATACTCACTGCTACCGATCTTATAAACAGATTACCAACTCCAACACTGTCTTGGCATTCTCCTTATCAACTTCTTTTTTTATCTCAGTCCTGATATTCAAAACCTTCGATCTTTTGGATGTCTTGCTTATGCCACAAACACTGCACCTCACAAAGATAAATTTGCTGAGAGAGCCTTCCCTTGCATCTTCATTGGCTATCCTCCAGGGCAAAAGGCTTATAAACTTTTTGATCTTCATCATCAGAAAATTGTGGTTTCCAAAGATGTGGTTTTTCATGAATCAGTCTTTCCTTATTCACATCCTGATCAGTTTTCTTTTTCCTTACCTTACCTGGATTCAGAACATCTCTCCATACTTTCTGAATCACAGATACCTACCCTCTCTAATCCATCTCCTATTCCTACTTCTACACCTTCTGCTGATACTGATCTGAGGCACAGTACTAGAGTCATCAAACCACCAGTCTGGTCAAAAGATTATGTATCTTCCTCTTCACTTCATCCCATTCTCCCTCAGTCAAATATCACTGCACATACAACTTATAGCATTTCACATATTCCAGAACCATCTACTTATCATCAAGCAAAGAATTCACCTGAGTGGATCAAAGCCATGGATGATGAGCTAGTTGCTCTGGAGCAGAATCACACTTGGGATTTGGTTCATTTGCCCCCTGGAAAGAAGGCCATTGGATCTAAATGGGTATACAGAACTAAGTACAATGCAGATGGTTCACTTGCTAAGCGCAAAGCAAGATTAGTGGCAAAAGGTTTTAATCAAATTGAAGGGATTGATTTTTCTGAAGTTTTCTCTCCAGTTGTAAAGGCAGTTACCATCAGAATGCTTCTTACCTTAGCTTCTGCTTCCAAGTGGTATATTCATCAACTGGATATTAATAATGCATTCCTTCATGGTTATTTGGATGAGGAGGTGTACATGAAATTACCAGATGGTTATGCTGCATCTGATTCTTCATTGGTTTGTAAGTTGACCAAGAGTCTCTATGGTTTGAAGCAGGCCTCTAGGCAATGGAATAAGGAGTTTACTCAACATCTTTTATCCATGGATTTCACTCAATCTCACCATGATCATTGCCTTTTCTTGAAAATCAGCTCCACATATTTTCTGGCACTGGTAGTCTATGTAGATGATGTTCTGGTTATGGGAACTTCCATGGATGCTATCACAAAGATCAAGAATTCCTTGAATCAGAAGTTCACCATTAAGGACCTTGGAGCTGCACATTATTTCTTAGGGTTGGAACTTCACAGAACCAGATCAGGCCTGCATTTGCATCAGAGGAGGTATATTTCTGATATTGTTGCAGATTGTGGTTTGACTCAATGCAAGTCAGTTTCCACCCCGTTACCAGTAAGTTGGCTCATTCATGATGAATCTTCTCCTTTCCTCCCTGATCCAAGTGTTTTTCGAAGGCTGATTGGTAGATTGCTCTATCTTAATTACACTCGGCCTGATGTCACCTTTGTTGTGCACCAATTAAGTCAATTTGTCCAAGCACCTACTCATCATCATCTCACAGGTGCTTTGTACATAGTTAAATACCTTTATCATCACTCAGATCATGAACTTTTTTATGCTTCAGAGAACAATCTCAATCTTCATGCATACTGTGATGCGAACTGGGCTACTTGCAAGATTTCTCGCCGTTCTATTACTGGTTATGAAGTTTTCTTGGGATATGCATTGGTATCTTGGAAATCCAAGAAGCAATCCACCGTTTCAAAGTCTTCGGCTGAGGCAGAATATAGAAGTCTCTCCATGACTGCCTGTGAACTCAAGTGGATCAGTTACTTAGCTCGTGATCTCCTTCTTAAGGTTGGCTTTCCTATCCCTCTATTCTGCGATAATCAAGCTGTCATCCACATCACAGCTAATCCAGTTTTCCATGAGCGCACTAAACATCTAGATATTGACTGCCATCTGGTTTGGGACTACTTTCTTGAAGGATTTCTGCTTCTTTCTTTTGTCTCTTCCCGTTTGCAGCTTGCGGATGTGCTGACCAAAAATCTACCACCAGTTCCTTTTCGTGCTAATCTTTTCAAGCTCAGATTTTTCTCTCCCACAACTGAACTTGAGAAGGGGGTGAAAACTGAGTAAAGTTCAGATTCTGGCGGGTGTTCTTCATTTTCAAACGTTTGGTGCCAACTTCGTTTATTACTGAAACGCATGCCTTCTGTGTCATTTTGTTCATTGCTTTTTTTGGTTGATAGCATAGCCATGTGTCTCTTTGTAATAGGTAGAATGGTTTCTTGTTGAGTCTGTTATAAAACAAAAATGATAGCAGCACATTTTGGATGGTTTTTTCTAATGGTACAATGAAGATGAACAAAATTTTAGCTCCTCTATTTTCCTGCAATCTTTTCTTCTTCTGATTCAATATTTTCACAATTGGTGGTGACAGAAAGGTGCGTTGGTGGTGGGGGATGGTGTGTTCACTGGCGATTGGTGTAGGTGATCGTTGGTGGCGAAGATTGGTGTAGGTGAACGTTGAGGCGGAGATTGGGAGTTAGGTGGATGAGAATGGAGTAAGCAGAAGAAGGCGGTCGATTTTGAGGAGACGGAAAGGGCTCTAGGGTTTGGTGATTTATATGGGTAGGGTTTAGGTATTATTGGGCTGAAATGAAGCCCAAAACATTTTATTTACTAAGTTTTCACAAATTAAAATGTGGATTAACATTTTAATTTATGAGTTTAAACTTCGTAAAACAATGTCAAAGATTAAATTGTGTTAATTAAAAATTATTATAATTATATTTATATGAAATATTTAGTTAGTATTTATACATGGAAAGTCAAGTAAAAGTGGATCTTTCATTAGTTAAAGTCATATATTTTCTTTTGTGTTTATATATGGAAATATAAGCAATTAAGGGTTCATCAATGATTATTTAAGTTATGATCATTTCATTTGTTAAAGGATTGACCATTCATTAGTTAAAGTGAAACTAATTTAATAATGTTTATATATGAAAGTCAAGTAAGGTTGTCTATTGATGAGTTGAAGTCAAACCTTTTATTTCATATTTAAAAGATCAAGTAAATGTTGACTGTTTATTAGTTTAAGTCAAACCTTTTATAAGTGTTTACATACAGAAAGTCAAGTAAGGGGTTGACCTTTGATTAGTTGAAGTCAAGAATTTTCATCGATGTTTATACAAACTTGAAAAATTGCACTGTGGCCCAAAATTGTGTTACCCTACAATCCATTGCTCCAAAATACATTATTTTTGTTATTATTGCATAAATATAGAAATATTAAATACATGATTTTTTTTTTGTGAAATGTTGGAAATCGCTAGTACATGTTTTAGAGTAACTTAGAATTGATTACATAGAAGTAAGAAAGAGAAATTGGAATTACAAGTATATTCTTGTGCATATTTATTGATAATACTATGTTACGGAATTGGAAAATACAATTAGGGTCCATAAGGTAGTGTCACGTTCGAGCGGATTTCAATTTGGAGTTACGAGTAAAGTTTTTACTTTTTGCACTTATGTCCCTCCAAGAAAGTTGGAATTGTTGAACCATAAAATTGGCAACATCAAAATTCAATTCAATAATATATATAGTTGTGATTTTTCAATTTGGGCATGTATAGGTGAACAGAAGGGCCACGAAAGTCAATATTGATTACCTCTACACAATTTTGAAAATTTGCACTATGGCCCAAAATTGTGTTACCCTATAATCCATTGCTCCGAAAAACATGATTTTTGTTATTCTTCTATAAATATAGAAATATTAAATAGGTAAAATTTTTGGTGAAATGTTGAAAAGCGCTACTACATGTTCTAGAGTAACTTAGAATTGGTTACATAGAAGTAAGAAATGTAAATTGGGAAAGATTACAAATGTATTCGTGTGCATGTTTATTTATAAATACTATGTTATGAATTTGGAAAATATAACTTGGGTGTATAGGGTATCATCACGTTCGAGGGGATTTCAATTTGGAGTTACGAGTGAAGTTTTTACTTTTTGCACTTAGGTCCCTCCAAGAAAATTAGGATTGTCGAATCACGAAATTGGCAACATCAAAATTCAATTCAATAATATACTATTGTAATTTTTCAATTTGGGCATGTATGGGTGAACGGAAGGGTCTCGAAAGTCAACATTGATTACTTCTACGCAATCTTGAAAAATTACACTATTGCCCAAAATTGTGTTACCCCATTATGCATTGCTCCAAAATACATGATTTTTGTTATTCTTGCTTAAATATAGATATAAAATACATTTTTTTTGTGAAATGTTGGAAAACGCTAATACATGTTCTTGAGTAACTATTAGCGGTACCTCATAGCAACCAAATTTTATACTACTTATTTTATATAATTATGAATATGTAGTATATAAAATTTTATTTGGTGAAAAAATAAATTTTATTTATTGATATTCGACTTCGATCACATATTACTCGATCTCTACGTTTAATTTATTTCATTTGAAAAATATAAACATAAAGTCATAGTTAAAAGTATAATTATAAATCTTTTAAAAGTTTAAAAGAAATGGAGTAGAATAAAATTTACAAAATCATATTTTAGTTTTATTTAACATTAAATTTTATTATTAAAATTACGATCACGTGTTACTCGAACTCTACATCTAATTTATTTCATTTAAAAAATATAAACATAAAGTCATAGTTAAAAGTATAGTTATAAAATCTTTTAAAATTTTAAAAGCAATGGAGTTGCATAATTTTTTTAAAATATTATATTTTTGTTTTAATAAAAAAATTGCATTATGAATTTATATATATATATATATATATATATATATCAATTTTTTTAAATTGTGCTTCGGAAGGGTGTCTGCGAGAGGTACTTGCAACATCGGTAAGCCAAACATACGTGTGACGTCGATCATTTCATGTCTGACGAGAGGTACTTGCGACATTGGTCACAATAATAATTGACGCCAGCCAGACATACGTGTGCCATCGGTCATTCATGTCTGTGAGAGTGACTTGCGATGTCGGTTGTCACATCAGTAAGCCAAACATGCGTGCGACATCGGTCATTCATGACTGCGAGATTGACTTGTGATGTCAGTCCCAAACACAACCAACGTCGGTAAGCCAAACATGCGTTCGACATCGGTAATGGCAGACTTTTACCTCGGTTTAAACAAAACTAAGTGTAAAAGGTGTACTTTTTACCTCAGATTTTTTTAACTGAGGTAAAAAAAATTTTACTTCGAAAAAAATAAGAACCGAGGTTAAAGAACTTTTTACCTCAGTTATTTGCTCTTACCCAAAAAACCAAAGTAAAAGTGGGAAAGTAACAAATTTATTTTGTTACAGTGCTAAAGAAGAACTATATTACGTCAACATATGCTTAAAAGTTAAAGAGAGTGAATACATTGCATTCCCTCTGTCACACCAGTTTTAGCAACTTGACGTTTTTAAAGTCAAATTTAGTAAACTTTGACCCTTAATATAAGTTAATATATTATATATGATAAAAATATTATGTGAGATATTGTTAGATTCATCTTAACATCTATTTTTTAAATATCATTTTTTTATGCGGAATTGGTATATGTAGCTAGAGATATTGACGCTCAAAGATGATCATTGAAGACCGTGAAAAAGTTGAGTGGCCAATAGTAGTGAGACGGAGGGAGTATATCCTAAAGGGTAATACATGAAATAACTGTACTTATCAAAATATAATATTATTAGAATACAGTTTGTATTTTTGGAATATAGTTGTTGTATACTTTTATGTTACCTTAGCTTTGCTTATTTTTTGAGCAAGCTCTTGTATAAATACTTATTGATATCATGAATGAACAAAAGTCAGTTTCATTATCCTTATATAGTTTTACATGGTACCACTACAAGGAATATGACATTTTACCTCGGTTATACAACAGTTTTTACCGTGATTTTTAGTCCCAAAAAAATGAGGTAAATACTGGTGTAGTAAAAAGTCCACTTATTACCTCGTTTTATAACGACGTCATTTTGACTGGCATAGAATTGTGACCAAAACGACGTCATTTTGACAGACCAATCTCGCACACAAATTACCGACACAACTATTAGGTTTCTCTTTTATACCACCGATATAAGTCATTATTGTGACCAACGCCGGTATGTCCGATGTCGATTACATGTCATCGCGGCACCGGCTTGTGCGATGTTGATTGTTACGTCGGTTCCTGTAAAATATTATCGTTTTTTATATTTGATGACACAAATAATAATTTGTTGGTGGTCGTTACATGTTATTTAATATTTAATGACTCGTGTAACGGTTAAACGTCATGCAAAAACAATTTTTTGTTCAATTAATGCGAAATGGAAGCACATGATAGAACCCACACTACAATCACATATATTACAAAAAATATGATACAAACTATTAAAATACATACCCTTGATATGAAATTACAATAGTATTAGTATTGAACCTCCATTGCCTATGTTGTACGGCATTAACATTGATATGGCAACTAGTAAAATGACAATTCTATTCATCCACATGTTGAAAGTCCATTGATAATTCTCTTTGTCATAATACAACCAATCCACGGCAAACAAAGTTTATGTTAGAAATTGGCAATCCCCAAACGAAATACACACAATATAGTCATGTGTAGATGACATAATCAGAACCAAAAAAATATAACTCATCTGCATTGGTGGGACTTCGGTCATTCTGAAATTTGTTGTCGCAAAGGCCGGCATCTGTTGACCAACATCGAACATTTATAGTTTTTTTTATGCAAGAACAAAAGTTTTTGCTTATAATGAACCCTAATCTATAACCAATACCTCTCATTATTTGTACATGTCATTATTTTCACAAAATCTACACTGGCCAGTAGATAACATATAGCACAAACATGAAAATATGCAACATTTCTTAGACATGTGCGACGTCGGCAGTTTGTTTTAAACATATTTCCAAGCTTGGCTGAATGAGACTGACGTCGCAACTTTCAAATATGTTCTTACAAAAATTTAATCATTGTCCACAGTCAACCCTAATCTAAGCCTTATTTCTCAGCACTTATAAACATGAAATTATTTTGACAACACAAACATTATACACTAGATAACATGTAACACAATCATCATACTTCTGAAAATATTCAATTCATGTTCCATAAAAAAAAATAACAATAGCAAATTCACTAATAAAATTGCAAAATGAACATGGAGTAGATGGAAACAACCTTAGTTAATTTGTACCCAGAAATGTTCCATCCTCTAGTACTTGTGGATGTTTGTAATGAGCAATTTGATTGAACACTTGAATTGTTGTAATTGTGTGAATGGAAAGAATTTTGGGAGTGTGTTTTGGTGGGGGAAGTTCCGGGGATGTGAAATGGATATTATTGTTGAATAATAATGAAATAAAATAGAGTTGGGGGAAATTTTAGCTCATCTTTGGAGATTAAATTTTTGGTTCCCGTTAAAATTTTCACGATAACCGATGTCGGTAGCAGACTGGTTCTTATTTTGTTTAAATCGAAGGGCTTGCGATGTCGTATATATGGGCCATAGATTACTTATTTCTCATGTTCAAGACATTACAAGAAACTAGCATTTTTACCTCAGTTTTGAAAGACTTTTTACCTTGGTTATTTTCAGTATATAGTGGCGTAGTAAAATAGTACTATTTACCTTGGTTTTTTCTTTAAAACGAGGTAAGAAATTTAAGACTGACACCACGCACATGAATTAACCAAAGTAAAAAACTTTTGAGACCGATAGCGCGTGCGACATCGCACCTTATGTCGATAAGACCGAAACCAGGTGAGAGAATAATGCGATGTTGCACAGTAGTTCAGAATCGATATTGATTCTACTTTTGGTAGATCAGAACTGACTTTCGACCAATTACATATTTACGGCCACAGTTCATAGCCCAATGCACAGAATCACATCACAAAAACCAGCCCAAATTTGGCTTAATTGAACAAAAAATGTACAACTAACAGCAGAAACATACCTTTCTAGTTCCATATATACAAAAATTAATCATGGTTCCATACATACATAAAATCAAACCCTAGCATCTACTGTGGAAAATTATCAAACCCATTCCTCACAGCTAGGGGCATCGAAGGTCTGAGTGAAGGTCGATGTCGCTGGTCGGAATAAAGGTCGGCGTCCCTGGTCGAAGCAAAGGTTGGAGCAGAGGTAACAGTAAGGAGGTCGTCAAAAGAGTTCGGAGCGGTGGTCAGATCGCTGAAGCGGTGGCGTCACTGGAGTTTGTTGGTTTTCAGAAGCAAAGCAGAAAGAACACAAAACTGAAACGAAAGTTTTTGCAGAAAACGAAAAACCGAAATAAGAAGAATCGTTTTGGTGCAGTTAATCATACTGCGTTTTTCTCCTTCCATATATACACAATTTTTACAACGACTTGTCCGATAATATCGAACCCACTAACGCCTACAAACTTGCAACGTCTATCACGTGCTAAGTCACGAAACACCAAGAAAAACGGAACTGAAACTCCCTACGTGCAAGACTAATTCAAACAGAAAAGAAAAACAAATTCATAATTTAGATGACAGGATTAAAACATAACAGAGTTGCGGTGTCGTTGGGGCACGGACCGGCATTGCTGGAGTGGTGGTCTCGGACGCAGGTGTGGCTTGTGCGAGTTTAGCAGCGGGGTGGAAACACAGTGGAGCGGCCTTGGAGGCGGAGTAGGCTGAATAATGAGAGAGTGGAGGCGAGTGTGGAGAGAAATAGAAGGTAGGTTTTGGTTATTATATTAGGGTTTAGGTCTTATATAGGACTAGGGTTTGAGCTTAAAGTGGGCTTCTAGAAGTTGGGCTGAAATCAAAAATGAATTTATGTTTAAATTTTTTTGAAAACAAATTCAATTATAAATTTTTTTTTCTAAAGTAAAATTTTGAAAAAAAAAAGACAACATCTAAATTTTAAAAATATTGTTATTATATTTACATTTGGAATTTTAAAAAAGTTGTTGTTGCGTAGACTTTCATAGAATTTTATGTGATTTGATATTGTCAATCCTTTGTATTCACACATATAGAAAGTCAAGTAACAATTGACCGATGATTATTTGAAATCAACCTTTAGTATTATATTTTATACATAGAAAGTCAGGTAACGATACTCCATTGATTAGTTAAAGTAAAACTGATTTAATAATATTCATATATAGAAAGTCAAGTAAAGTTGATTGTTGAGTAGTTGAAGTCAAACCATTTTATTATTGTTCATATATGGAAAATCAAGTAAGGATTGACCATTCATTAGTTAAAATCAACCTAATTTAATATGTTTATATATAGAAAGTCAAGTAAGGTTGATTGTTGATTAGTTGAACTCAAACCATTTTATTAGTGTTTATATATGGAAAGTCAAGTAAGGATTGACCGTTCATTAAAACTAATTTAATAATGGTTATATTAAAAAAGTCAAGTAAAGTTGATTGTTGATTAGTTGAACTAAAACCTTTTTATTAGTGTTTAAGTATGAAAAGTCAAGTGACAATTGGCCGTTCATTAGTTATTACTAATTATATGATTAGTATTACATATAGAAAGTCATGTAAGGGATGACCGTTGATTAGTTAAAGTCAAACTTTCCATTACTGTTTATATACATAGAAAGTCAAGTAAGGGTTGATTGTTATTTTGCTAAAGTCAAACATTTTCATTGTAGCCAAGTAAGAGTAGATTGGTGATTAGTTAGAGTCAAACTTTAACTGTTGTTTATATATAAAATTAAGCCTTATTTAATAATAATTATTAAATAAAACCATCAAACTAATATAACAACCCTGATTCTACTGCAAGGGCACCATAACCCCTGAACCTAAGGAAACAATGCAGAAAATCAAAATAAATGAACAAACACATAAATATACAAGCCTAATCAGAACTTTTTAACACATAAACAAAGTAATAAAAACATCAAACAAAAAAATTGTAAGAAGCAATATCAGAAAACAACAAAGAGAAATTTAAGCAACAACGATAAAGTAAATTACCTTGAAGTTCTCCAAGGGCTCGGCGGTGGTAGAGAAGAAGAGAGGACCTATGAATAATTAAAAAATGGACTGAACGGTGAGAAGATGTCGGAATAACTAAGTCAAAACCGCTAATCAAATATCGAAGCTATAAAACAAGAAAAAAAATAAGTAAAGGAACGAACCTAGGGATTTAGAGCAAAGCAAAGGAGAAGAAGAACATACCAGAGCGACAGAGAATCATAATTGAGTGGAGGATGATCAGAACAGGGCGTTGGAACAGAGTGGATGAGGATTGGAACAGAGGAACGACAGAGGAATGGAGTGGAGCGTACGATCGATCGAGCGGTTGAAATATTAGGATGAAATTTTTTATATATAATCTAAATAACTGCATAAAAGTCCCTCCATCCTTACTTATTTTAATATAAGACCTCCATCTCACCATAACCGTGTCACCCAAATTTTTGTATTTATATGTTTCATTTGTTAGTATTTAGTGTGTACTCATTATTTGTAATGTGTAAGAGTTTATTTTTATTTTCATTTGATGTTGATCGTTCATTAAAATTAGAACTGCATTAATTTAGTAATATATGGCATTTGTTAGTATTCACTATGCACTTGTTAGTTGTATTGTATATGACTTTTTGGTTTTAATTTGTTGAAATTGTTCATTTAGAGTTAGGAACTGTATTTATTTACTTATATGTTGCATTTTTAGTAATCAATGTATACTTGTTAGTTTTACCGTGTAAAGAAAATTTATAGCACAATTAAAACTATAAAGAAGGAGGAAGTCTCATGAAAGGTGGTTTGTTCAAAAACTTATGTACATGCCACTTTAGTTTTTAATTTAAAAGTTGTATTTTTTAATTTAAATATTCTTTTTAAGTTAAAACATGTAACAAGGTGTGTTTGAATGTGAAAATAGTTCGTCTCTTGAAATACTGTCTTTCCATAAGTTATGGAAAGATCAGGGACTCAAGTGTAATTTTGTCACGAAAAGATGAAAATTTTGTGGGTTAAAGCAGTTACAATCTGGGTCAAATTCTGGTTATAAGCTATTTGGATAAACTTAAACACCTATTTAATTATGTTTTGATTAAAAACATTTTATGTTTTACTTTAAATATTTAATGTTTCTAACCAAAACTCGAATGTTTCAATTGCAGTTACTGCAGAGTATAAACCCCTAACTTCATATTTTTCTAATTAAAACTCGTATTTCCATATGCCCATGGAAAGACGGTCTTTTCCATGGTTATATGGAAAGACAGCCTTTTCAAAGATTTTGTCATGTGAAAATATATTTTTAAAAATTATATAAAAAGTACGTACAATATTTAACTTAAAAAGTACTTTATTTAAATTCAAAAATTTTAGTCTTGGTACCCACCTTTAGGCGAAATAACATATTTTGTTCCTCCTTTTGCAAATTGTTGCCACAACTGTCCCATATTATTATGAAATATTCTCAATTTATTCCCAATACTATTAGCCAGTTTAAGTCAGTCAACATTAAGTCGGCCTATCTAATGATGATAGTGTCGCCATTGGGAAGCACGAAACATGAAAAGCAAGGACGACAGAAGAGATAGTGAGTGTGGTTGGATTGGCAGTATTCAAAACATGGTGGATTAGGCAGTGAAGAAATAACTTGAAAAAGAGAAAATAAAAATTAATTTATTTAACATCAAAAACTATTGAGTTTTATTTTTATATCTCGATAACTATTGAAGGATCCGTTAAATTAATTAAAATGTGTAATGTGAACCAATAGAAAATATTTCGTAATAATATGGGAATCTCTTAGGAACATAGTTCAAAGAAAAGAATGAAACATATAATTTCGTCTAAAACTGAGCTCTAAAACTGTGACTTTCTCTAAAAGTGAAAAAATAAAATAGATTCTCCATAATTTGAAATTAGACCACCTGCCTCCTAGTGGAGAAAAAACTATTTCCCCGACAGAATGGTACGTACCAGCTAGTATCTAATTTCCTCTAATTTTATGTATTACTTATTCTTTTATCTTATAGGGTTTGTTTGATAATATTTTAATTGATACCCACGGAATATATGCTTAGTCAATATTTTACAAGAAAAGAACAATCCTAATAAATCTTCCACAACAGAAGCTTTCTTTAACTTTGTCTAAGCATTCGGATAAAAAATAAATTATGCTAGTAATTGTTAAGGTTATTTGATGAAGACAAACCAATAGACTGTATTTTGGTTTATCACATGTTGTACAGATATTATCTTTGGGGAGTTGTTCATGAATATTTTTTATTAATTAAAGACTCACCCAAGGTGAGGGGGTTTTATTAAGCTCCTCGGGCCCAAAATAAAATAAATGATATTCAATCAATTCGACATTTTACATTTACAAGTAAGTGGCCTAACAAGGTAATATCATTTAGCCTCTCGCTTATAACTTCCATTTCCATTGCCTCCGCCCTAGTGTTAACAAATAGAAATGGCCTATTCCCCAAGTCGAGGTCTAAAACGGCCTACCACTTTTTTTTGTCTCCAATTCCCATTGTTGACAAAAAGAGGTGGCCTTGCGTGATAGCCCCTTGCAAATTGCCTTCCTAGAGACAATTTACTTCAAGCTATAGGACCAGGAGTAGTACAACTTAGGTATTAGGTTTCGTGCTTTAGTACTTTTAGTTCACTCACTCAAGGTGCATAATTCACTCAATGAAGCCTTCATCTTGACATATTGTGTGCCATCTTGAGAGTGATCTTGATCACGAACAAGAAGACCATGCTGCCTGCGCCCCTGCCATAAACACAGTATACCAGCAGTATCTTTGCAATCTAGGAAGTTATAAGATAGGGAAAGTACATAGCATCTAGATAGATTAGTCCTCTGATGTCTCTCAACATACTAACAAGATTGGAAAAGAAATGATGTACCTTTGATGTGCTTGCTAGTTTTGCAAGAGAGTCCGCAACACTATTAGCCTCCCTATAGATGTGGCATATGGTGTAGTCGAGCTTGCTCAGCAACTTCAATATTTTTTGAATATTTGTTATGTAGCGCCATGGTACTCTGAATTTTCTTCTAACCATTTGAACTAGGATCAGAGAGTCGCATTCTATTTGTAGTGGAGAGAAGCCTTCTTACAAAGCTAGCTCTAGACATTTTTCTAAGTCTTTGATTTCAGCCAAAATGTTGTTACCTTGGCCTAGATATGTGGCCTTTGCTATCTGGACATGTCCCTGCGGCTTTCTAACAACAAATCCAGCTCCAGCATCCCCATTTCTGAGGGCAGAGCCATTTGTGTTCAATTTAGATCTCTCTGGGAGTTCCCCGTGGATAATCGCACCTGCTCTCTTTTTCTTTTTGTACTTGTTAGGCATTTTAGCTAAAACATGCATATTTCCAAACATAGACCATGTGAAATTCAGATTATGAGCAATGAATATGTCCTAGTATTGTATCATAACCTTCTTGATTATTTGCATAAATTTCGGGTTTATGGATTCCTGTATGTATTTGTTTTTGGCACACCATATAAACCAAGTTATGATACATGGGAGGATACGAATCAGATGAGCAAATTCAGAGTCTTTAACCTCAAAGGACCAATAAAAGTAAAACATGTCCCAAAGATATATAAATTTGTGATTTGGCAGGTTAAAAACTGAATTCATATAGTGTCGTATATTCTGAATAAATCCACAAGAGTTAAAAGAGTGGTGAATATCATCTGAATATTGATCACAGAAAATGCATTTGGAAAGGAGATTGTAGGATAGATCTTCTAGGATATCAGGCATAGCAATCAATCTATTCAATAACTTCCAATTAAAGACACTACATTTTATAAGCAACGGTTTGGACCACATATTTTTAAAGGATGGAACTTCATCCTTTGTTAGTCTAAGGAAATTACAGGCAGATTTCAGGGAAAAAATACCATTTTCAGATAATTTCTAGACAAATGCATCATCATATTCTGGATATAAGGTGGTTTCATGCTCAAGGAAGTTCAGAATATGCACAGGAAGACATCACTTAACAAGGTAAGGAAATGACTCTTATTTGAAGTGAAATCATGGTGTGTTGTTTTACACCAAAAATAAATCAAGCTCTAAGCTGAATTTTCAGTTCAGGATTCTGTGGTCGGTATGGGCATACCGATCAGTATAGCTGCGAGCAGGTTCGTTTCCCAAGAGATTGGCGAGACCTTTTCTTTAATCTTTAATCTGCGAATTTGTAACCAAAAGAACCAGATGAGGGTCGTGAATAAGAGAAACTAAAAATTGAGTAAAAACAAGGATGAGAAATTTTTACAGATTGCAAAACAATTCAACTATGATGAGAAGATTCCGGTTTCGATCAATTCCATACTGGCTTTCTATCTCGATCCTTGATGCAAAGATGACTTTAAATGCATGCACACAAATTAGTTATAGTTGCAAGCAACCAATCTTTCCTTACTTTGTCGATAATCAGGAGGACGCCTCACCAACTATTTCTCTAACTAACATATAACCTAAGAGATGCTCTATAGATTTAATATGCTAGCAGCATTAAGAATGAGAAAGACCCAATTCATAACCAACAAACTCGGACGCCGGATTGTTAAATTAAGACTGTTGTTCCCTACCACTGATTGAACTGAAACCACAATTACGAATGATTGGTTCAATTGGCATTAAATTAACTAACATGCTATCAAATATTGGCCACTACTCAATAACATGAAAGCAATTATAATCATTATAATCAAGAACAGCAGATGCAAGTATGCAATCAAAGTATAAGAACTAATTAGATCTCACGAGAATCGATGCCCATACTTCCTTGATCTTTACCGGAAAGGAATAATTTAGCTAGAATACATAATTAAATTAACAATCAAAAGCATAAAAATAAATGGTGAAAATTGTCCGAATAAAATACTGGAAAACCCAAATCGCAAAATACTGTCTGCGCAAATGGACTGTGCGTACTTAATTCTGTTCTCTGTCTTCTTGGCCGTACGTCTATGCGCATGAAATAAAATATGTCTTTCCTTATCTAATTAGAACTCTAAAAGATAATCACAATATTCTCTCCTACCAATTAGGAGTCTTCAAATCAATCTGATTATTCTCCAACTACATTTGTAATTGCCATAATTCAGCACCAAATATCTTCATTATTATTTCCTCTTCCATCTCTAAGCACAAATGACCATAACTGCAACAACTTGCCAATTCCGCATCTAAATCTTTAAACTGCAAGAACATTACGAATAACATAAATATCCAAGCATTTAATCAACCATTTAACTCAATAATCAGCCCAAAATATATGGTAAAATCAACCCCATCAAAATACCACACACTTAGATAATGCTAGCCCTCGAGCATATGCAAATGCAAAACATAAATGTAAACGTGAGACTCAAATTTTAAAAAACTACAGCAGCCCTCAAATAAAAAACCATCATAGTAGAGTCAAAACACAATCAGCCATCATACCACAAACCATTCCCCTTTGCTTATAAAATCACATCATCCTCACATTCTAGTAAAAAACATGCAATAAAATCCAGCCTCACCAAGATCACTCAATATCTCTCAAATTCATAATTAGGTCAATCACACAAATCATATTCAATACTCATCACAACAGGTTTGTATATACCACTATCTCCACCGTAATAACTGAACGCTTGAGTACAAATCAATGAGGTCTTTATCAAGGTTGTAACGAGGCTAGGGTCAAAGAGGTAGGATAAAGGGAATACGAGGCTAAAAATCTGAGAATATGCAAGCAATTCATTATCACCTCATGCTCCTCTATGTTCATAATTCAAATGAATATGCAACATTAAAACACAACGAAGTATAATCACCACCACCAAGCACTAAACCATAACCATATTGCTACCAAAGATTTTCAGCCCAATATGCTACTGACCGGATTTTTTTTATTCTCTCTTTTTTTTTTCAGAAATGATTTTTTTTCTTCTTCTTCTTTTTTCATTTTCTGGACAGCAGCACTTACAAGCATTTTCTGGGCATATAAGATCTTTTTTTTAAAAAATTAAACCATCCGAGGATGGGGGGAATTTATTAGGCTCCCCGAACCGAATATAAATAAGCCAAAATAGGCGCGAAATGTCTTAGTTCATTACAAAAAGATCATCCAAATGATAAAGGACTTGCTTCCAAAAGCGGTGTATCCGCCTATTCAAACCTAAAAAAAACTAATGATCATCGATGTGCTAACAGGGGGCTTTCTTAATATATCATCTAGCTGATATACCATGAATAGGTCGGCGAATCGAAAAGTCGAAACCCCTGTTTGTCAATGATATGCCAGCCAAATGGTAAGTAAGATAAAGTCTGGTATATACAGTGGAAGTCCCGGAGACTAAATTCAGGGAGGAGCTGTATTGTTTGGGAGGCAAAGATATGCAGCAGGTAGACTTTGCTGCGCACAGTGTAGAGTGGTGCCAGTCCATGTCTTCAGCGTCCTGCAAAAAACTTCATAAAACTCCAAAATCAAATTATCCCATCAGCATCAGGGGAAGGAACAGCATCCGACCTGCAAAGCATAGAAAAAATAGCAGCAGTTTCTGTTCTAATCGGGAAGGAGGAATTTATATGGTTAACTTCTAACAAAGAGAGTAGAAATGAGGGAGCAGCAACAATCATACTCATAAACACACATATTATAACTCCTATTATTATCCATTGGAGATCCAATTCTAATCCCAGGATAACCTTTGCTGTCGAGGAATAAGAGACCCCTAAGAAATAGGGGAGCTGAATGAATGTGTAAATCACCCTGTAATTTATTTTCCATAGCAAATTTAGCCAAGAAATCAGCAGCAGAGTTAGCTTCCCTGGGAGTATGTTGGATTGGATGTACTAGGTGTTTTAAAGTAAGATCACTGCAAATGGAGAAAGCTCTCCATGGACAGGTCGTTGGATTTTGAATACCCTTAACAGCCAATAGACAATCAGATTCAATCATGCAACAATTTAGTGCCAGTTCTTAGCATAAGTCATAGCCACTTTGAATGGATAAAAGTTCAGCATGTAATGGTGAGGGAGATTGGAAGGTATTTACTCTCATTTTAACCGCAGTCCCATTCCAATTCCTAACTATGACTGCAGATGAAGATAGACCACCAGATGTCCATGTAGCATCAGTATTAATTTTGTATCCAATTAGTGGTTTATTCCATTTCACCGAATAACAGATTTTTTCTTTTTGTGAAGGATATTAGGAATGATTTTTGCTTGGATCCAATGCTTATGCTTATCTAGATTACCTTTCAATTGATGAGCTGAGAAAATTAGGCATATCATATCTTTAATATCCTGATAACATGCATCTTTAGAGAAAGACTTATTTTCAAAAATGATTTTATTCCTACTGATCCAAAGAAACCAAGTTGTGACTAATAGGGCAGCAGTTATCAAGTTTGACTGTATCTTAGATTCATCCCTAAAAGATAGATAGTATTTTACTCTGCTCTTTAGACTCCCAAAAACTGATTGTTGAAGTTGTAAGAGGTTATTAACTTTTTGCCATACAGCAATAGAAGAGGGGCAAGAGTTAAAAAAAAATGATCCAATGTATCATAATGGTTCATGCATAGGGGGCATTTAGAAGCTAGAGAGAATCCAGACCTACATAGAATATTATCAAATGGAAGGATTCCATTGAGTGCTCTCCACATAAGAACAGACATCTTTTTAGGAATGAAAGGGGACCAAACCTTGTTGAAATGTCTGATTGTTGATCTTTTTTGTCTGAAAATTATGTAGGCAGAGCTAATTGAGAAATTCCCATCTATGGTTGGTGTCCAGACAAGCTTATCCTCATGAGAGTATTCCAGTTTTACTTCCTGCAAGCTATTAAAAATATTGGTAGCCAAATGAGGCTCCAGATTTGGAAGGATAGTAGCTTTGTTATTTATGAACGACCTTAGGGAGATATCCACGAAGATCAATAATATCATGCAAAAACTATACATGCACCTTCCAAATGAATATAAGTCCAAAATACTCTATGCTCTACATGTATTAGCACAAAATCTCAACCATATCTAAACCACCATACAATTCTAATCCACATCACAAGCAATAATAAATCACTAACATATTCTCAGAGGGTTAAGAAAAGGCTAAGGCTCTTGGCTAAATATTTAGCGACTAAATACCAAAGAAATAGTTTTCTGGCTTCAACGGGGAAAACTAGGGGATCAATGTAAGGAAGGAAATATATAGTAGAAGCTAAGTAGGGCTCATTCCTAAGTGCCTCTATCATTTTCATACTCAAGTATCAAAAATAGTCTCGAAATCATGGCACAAACCAAGCAATGAATATCAAAATATGATCACTCAACAAAGAGATAAAGAGCTACTTAATATCATCTTTTTTTTATATGCCTATATTTTTTCTGGCTTTTGCTCTTTTAAGGCTCAAACCCTCACAATATATCTAGTTTTAGAGCAAAATGACTTATTGCACATTCATCATCCTAAAACGCATATAAGGAATCCATGATTTCTTTCACAAAGGGAAACAACATTCATTCTTACCACAAACCAAATTCCAACTCTAACCATTCAAATTTCCAATTCAAGGTTGCTATTATTTTACTCAAATGATGAAAAAACTGAATTTTTTTTTTTTACAATTTTCTGAATTTTTTTAATGAAATACAAATAAAAATATAACTTTTTATGAAAAACAAACTAATGATGTTACACCTCCACCCCACACTTAGATGGCACAATGTCCTCATTGTGTAAGAGAAATGTAACATATGCAAATTATGTAGAAAATATTATGTCATGCACCTACTCTACAAATGTACTAAAATTCAACAAACAATGAAAAATAAACAAAAAACAAAGGAAAAATGCTCCCTGGGCGGCTAATTAGCCTTGAGGTCAACCAATACATCCTGGTTCACATTGGGCATCCTGACAACTTTGGGCAGAAAGTAGAATGGCTCGGTTCATATTTGGTTTTCTTTCAAAATCCTCATTCATCTTTTGGAGATCTTCTTGGAACCCTGTAAGTCCAAACAAATCAAAGTCGAATGGATGAATAATATTTTTTTTTGAAGAGAAATAATGAAGAGAACGAAACTAAAAATAAAAATCTTGGGTTGCCTCCCAAGCAGCGCCCTTATTTATCGTCTTAGGCAAGACTCAGTTGGCTTGCTCAGATCAGCCATATGGAGGCAATGCAAGTGTTATTCCCTTGACCTTGGAGAGCTTCATTCTCTCGGGATACATGACATGTATGGGTTGATTCTCCCCTAAGAATGCATATTTGAGATGTTCAGGTGAGGTCTTCAGCTCCAGCTTGGGTGCTTTCTCAATCGAAGGAAGAGTGCGTTTAGGGAAAGGTGGAATGATCATCCCGACTGATGTAGGCTGCGAGATATGGTGCACTTCTGGTAGGGATGTGAGTGGTATGGGCATACCACCCGAAAGTGGCTGGAAGCTGTATTTCTGAATTTCTGAGCAGAAAACGGGCGGTATGGGCATACCGCCCGAAAGTGGCTGGGAGCTGATTTTCTGAGTTTCTGAGCAGAAAACGGGCGGTATGGGCATACCGACCGAAAGTGGCTGAGAGCTGATTTCCTGATTTCTGAGCAGAATTTGGGCGGTATGGGCATACCGACCGAAAGTGGCTGGGAGCTTATTTCTTTGGTGGAGTAAAGCTGCATGATGATTTCACTACAATTTTCATCCAAGACATCCATCACATCCTTGTCGGCCCATCCATTGAAGAGTACAAGTTCCAACTTGTCATCCCTGGAGTACCTTTCTATAAAATCATCACCAATGGGTCAATCACATCAAGGGTAAACATAGATTCAGGATCATCTACATGTCTCATGACATAAAAAATATTGAAATAAACTACATCTCCATCAAACTTAAGACTAAGTGTTCCCTTATCAACATCAATCTTGGTTTTCGCTGTCTTCATGAATAATCTTTCGAGAAGAATTAGGGACTTATTAGCAGAGAATGAATCATCCATATCAACAATGTAGAAATCCACTAGAAATATCATATCATTTACTTTTACTAGTACATCCTCTATTATTCCCTCTGGGTATGCATTAGACCTATCTGCTAATTGGATTATAACACGAGTTTCTTTCAATGGTCCTGATTGCAAGTCATTATACACAAATAGAGGCATGACATTAATTGATGCACCTAGATCTAACATGGCTTTTTCAACAATTTTTGTGCCAATTATGCATGGAATGGAAAACATCCCCGGGTCCTTACATTTTTGTGGCAACTTACGTTGAATGACAGCGGAAACATTTTCTCCCACCCTAATTTTTGCATCTTTCCCATACTTCATCTTCTTTGAACAAAGCTCTTAAAGAAATTTTGCGTACCTGGGAACCTGCTTAACAGCTTCAATCAAGGGCAAATTTATCTCTACCTTCTTGAAAATCTCCAAGATCTCCTTCTCATCATCTTCCTTCTTGTTACGAGCTAATCTAGATGGGAAAGGTGGAGCGACATTTGGGTTAGAAATAGATATCATGGGTTCAATGTTTACCTTTGAGGACTCATTTTTACTCTCCTTGGCTTCTTCATGCTGGCTTTAATCTATGTGAACTTCCTTAGGGTCAGGATTGACCAACTCTTTCTCACTCCTTAAGGTAACTGCACTTACATTCTCTCTGGGATTCGGTTCAGTCTGGGAGGGTAACCTTCCAGCGTTGAACTTCAACTTGTTTACCTCCACAGCCAGTTGAGTCACTTGTTGCTCGATATTCCCTATAGCAGCCCTTGTCTCTTGCTGAAAAGCAGTCATGTTTTTGGCTAAATTCTGCACCACTTCGCTGCTTTGGGCCATAGTCTTAAGGACTTCATTCATAGTGACTCTCTGATCATCCGGTGCTAGATTTGCATCACGGCCAACTTGTGCTTGATTTGGAGCATACATTCCAGGGCCTTTTTGATTCCATCTGAAGTTCGGATGATTCCTCCATCCTGGATTGTTTGTATCTGAAAATGGGTCGTTCCGTCTCGGCCTTTGTGGGATATCTTCAAATCCAAAGAAAGCTTGTTCGGTCTGAGGATCTTGAAAAGTATGGCAAGCATCAGTGTAGTGTCCCATGTGTGAGCAAATTTTGCACTTGGCTCCTCCGACACTCTTCATGGCAAGATCTTTTACAATTGAAGTGAGAGCATCTAGATTCTCATCCAAATATGAGTTACCGGCTACCTTGACTGGTCTAGATCTATCATCATCTTCATCATACTCATGAGTGACCATATCAAGGATGATCTCTTTTGCTTCATCCATGGTTTTGTTCAGCACATTTCCTCCACAAGCTGCATCAAAAATCTTCCTGTCAATAGAATCCATACCACCATAAAAGTAATTAGTGATAAATTGATACTCAGTAAAACCATGGTTAGAACACTTACGACACAATTGATTAAATCTATCTCAATAACTCGCAAGACTCTCTCCCTTCTTTTGTCTAATACCACTTATTGCAGATCTCAAATTAGCTGCTCTAGACTCGGGAAAAAACTTTTGTAAAAATTTCTCCTCCAAATCTTCCCAGGTTCGAATTGAACCGGGTGGGAGTTTAAAAAGCCATTCACGGGCTTTTCCCTGCAATGTGTGTGTAAAGGTGAGTAGTTTAATATGATCCTCCGAAAAACCTTGTGGTCGAAGAGTTGCACAGACGAGGTCAAATTCATCAAGATGATTATGAGCACTCTCACTTGGCATATCACCAAATTTAGGTAATACTTGTATGAAACCTGGTTTAATTTTGGAGCTGCGATTGATGTTGGGAAGGACAATGCACAAAGGACGATTGTGTCTGCAACGTCCCATGTCTCTTATATGCTGGGCTGGTGGTTCCTCCTCACGTCTTTGTTTGTCAGCCATGTTGAAATGGGTTTCGGTGGCAGTTGACTCAGACGTGGAAGGTCCTTTCAAGGCTTTTGTATGCTTCGTTAGACTTCGTGCAAGTTTCTCAATCTCTGGAGTGAAGATTAATTCTCCTGTACGAGAAGAACGAGGCATAAACCAAGAAAAAGTGAAAATAAACTAAAGAATTAAAAGAAAAAATACTGTTTAAAACCAATCCCCAGCAGCGGCGCCAAAATTTGGTGTGTCATTTTACACCAAAAATAAATCAAGCTCTAAGCTGAATTTTCAGTTCAGGATTATGTGGTCGGTACGGGCATACCGACCAGTATAGCTGCGAGCAGGTTCATTTCCCAAGAGATTGGCGAGACATTTTCTTTAATCTTTAATCTGCGAATTTGTAACCAAAAGAACCAGATGAGGGTCGTGAATAAGAGAAACTAAAAATTGAGTAAAAACAAGGATGAGAAATTGTTACAGATTGCAAAACAATTCAACTATGATGAGAAGATTCCGGTTTCGATCAATTCCATACTGGCTTTCTATCTCGATCCTTGATGCAAAGATGACTTTAAATGCATGCACACAAATTAGTTATAGTTGCAAGCAACCAATCTTTCCTTACTTTGTCGATAATCAGGAGGATGTCTCACCAACTATTTCTCTAACTAACATATAACCTAAGAGACGCTCTATAGATTTAATATGCTAGCAGCATTAAGAATGAGAAAGACCCAATTCATAACCAACAAACTCAGACGCCGGATTGTTAAATTAAGACTGTAGTTCCCTACCACTGATTGAACTGAAACCACAATTACGGATGATTGGTTCAATTGGCATTAAATTAACTAACATGCTATCAAATATTGGCCACTACTCAATAACATGAAAGCAATTATAATCATTATAATCAAGAACAGCAGATGCAAGTATGCAATCAAAGTATAAGAACTAATTAGATCTCACGAGAATCGATGCCCATACTTCCTTGATCTTTACCGGAAAGGAATAATTTAGCTAGAATACATAATTAAATTAACAATCAAAAGCATAAAAATAAATGATGAAAATTGTCTGAATAAAATACTGGAAAACCCAAATCGTAAAATACTGTCTGCGCAAATGGACTGTGCGTACTTAATTATGTTCTCTGTCTTCTTGGCCGTACGTCTATGCGCATGAAATAAATATAGTCTCCCAAAAAATACTACAACCAAAAGATAGATAAGGAATAAAATATGTCTTTCCTTATCTAATTAGAACTCTAAAAGATAATCACAATATTCTCTCCTAACAATTAGGAGTCTTCAAATCAATCTGATTATTCTCCAACTACATTTGTAATTGCCATAATTCAGCACCAAATATCTCCATTATTATTTCCTCTTCCATCTCCAAGCACAAATGACCATAACTGCAACAACTTGCCAATTCCGCATCTAAATCTTTAAATTGCAAGAACATTACGAATAACATAAATATCCAAGCATTTAATCAACCATTTAACTCAATAATCAGCCCAAAATATATGGTAAAATCAACCCCATCAAATTAGCAAAGGAATAATCAGGACAAGGAATGTCCGTGTCACTATTCCAAGCATCAATGAGTGGGCCAAATCTAGTCCAATTTGATATCCAAAAGGATACCTTTCCTTTTCTAACCTGCACAAAGGAGTTAGTGACAGCAATATTTGAAATTTCCTTTATCCTTCTCCATGTAAAAGAGACTTTTAAGTAATCTGGCATAGACCACATAACCTTAGACCATAAATATTGATTTAGTTGTATCTTCCACTAGAGTTTAAGTGAGAAACTATCAGTCATGGTATCAAATTTTAAGGTCAAGACCATTTTCCAATTTAGGATAACAAAGATTAGGGTAAGATCTCCAAAAAAATTTTGTTTCCATCCTTCTTATCTGAAATCCTCCAAAAGAATCTTGAAAATAGTTTGTGCAGCCTATCAATCACCCCTCGTGTGGGTTTTATAACTGTAATTAAGTGTAAGGGAATGGCTAACAGAACATGTTTGATTACGACCATCCTACTGGCTTAATTTATAAAGTTGGTTTGCCAAGATAAGATTTTAGAGGATATAGAGTCAATCATGGATTGAGAATAAATTTTTTTTGCACCTCCTAGTAAACATAGGGCAGCCCAGGTACCTGAAGAGGAAGCTACCTGATATCATACCTATTTCATTTGACAAAAAAGTCCTAATACTTGGAGGTGCAGATTTTGAGAGATAGAAAAAGGATTTATCAAAGTTCACCTTTTGACCTGTAGCTCTTTCAAAGGTTTTAAGAAAGCAAATAAGAGTTTTAAGACCAACCTTTGAAAATTTTCATGAAAAATGTTGTGTCGTCTACACAAGAGAGGTGAGTTACTTTGATCATAGAATTTGGCAGCTTGTAAAAGTCCATATTTGCGTATTGAAACAGAAAATTTAGGTTCTTCAAGAAGACCTCAACCATAAGGATAAACAAGAAAGGACATAAAGGATCTCCTTGCTTGAGTCCCCTTGAAGATTGGAAGAAGCCATGGGAATTTCCATTCACAAGTATAGAGAAATAAACTGCTCTAATGTTGCCCATAACCACATCCACCAGAGATTTTTTAAAACCAATTTTGAGGAGTAGTTTTGTAAGAAAATGCCAAGAGACTCTATCAAACGTCTTCATCATGTCAAGTTTGAAAAATCACATTAAAACCCCTGTTTTTATTGCTTAATAAAATAAGTAAGTCTTTCATAAGAAGAACATTATCCGCCAGTTCTCTACCTTGAACTAATGCAGTTTGTTCAGGTGAGATTAACACTGGCATTATGGGTTGAAGTCTTTGTGTTATAAGCATAGAAAAAATTTTGTTCACAAATTTACACAAACCGATTGGACGAAAATCCTTAAAAGATGACACCACCTCTTTTTTTGGAATCAAAACAATCAAAGTAGAGGCAATTGCTTTAGGAGTTGTTTTTTTATACAGTTGCGTAAATTGTTTTTTTAAACTATCATACAAATAAGTGGAATTGACATCCAACTTAACTAGTCTCTAGCAATAACTAATCTATGATATTTAAATTAAATATCAATCAGACTTACCGTCTATACTATTACAAAGTAGAGATCGAATAAAATTGTAACATCGCCCTCATGGATATTAACTCACTTCTACAAAACTCATGACCACTAGGCAAAGAGGATTGTATCAAGCATCAATATCCCTATGCCAAACAAGGATTTTCAACAACTATAACACCACTTGATCCAAAACGCGATCTATGTTTTCCAAACTGAAAACACCTTGAAAAAACCAAATCGAGATCAGGACTCCTCCTACAGAAACACGCGAACTGTAAAATCAAATCGGACAAAATATATAGACATGAACAATTATATCTGGTGATTATCATGAACACAACAATCTGATCAGGTTGAAAAATAATACTAATGTATGGAGATAAATCCATACTTATTCAATAAAATAAACATTAAAAGAACATCAACCAAAAGAATTATTGTTTTCCCATCTCCCAATGATCATGGGAGATGGGGAAAAGAAGATTGAAGAATAAGAGACTTTTGAGAGGAGAGCTCTCTGTGGCACTACGTAGATTTTTAATTTGATATACATGTAAGCAATGGTGGAATAAAAGATTATATTTTTAGAGTGATGTTGATAGCGTCAAATATGCCTTGTCAGTAAAATTACCAAGATCATTATTCTAAACTCACATAGTTTAAATTATGTTACGTTAATATTCATATTAAAACTCTACGATAGTAGAAACTCGATAAATTAATGCTCAATTATTTAATAAACTCTATAAGATAATATTTTTGGCCGATCCCAATTAAGGGATATGGTGCTATTAATAATTCGCTAAAATTACGTGATAATAAATTTTTGATAATTTCTCTAGACCTCATATAAAATATAAATTAATATTTCCTTATATACTACATATTACATGAATGATTTTTGAAGATTTCTTAAAAAATGACTCAATTGTATTTTTTTTGTTGAAATCAATTTCACCTTGAATCTCGTCTCTAATTTCCCTTATCAATGTAAGAACTTCTAGTGTTTTTTCTCATAGATTTATATATATACATATACATATACATATATATATAGAATACCACATGTGATGGTGGGGGTTTGGCAGACCCCTACCTCAACAAGAAATTATTTGATGCGATTTTCATTTAAATAGCCTCGTTTTTTGAAGTGGACTCAATTTTGAGTGAAAGATTGAAAGGTGTTTGTAAATGGAGGATTTCATTATAAATTAAGAAAATATTATATTAATTTATCAATTAATTGTTGAATTTCAAAGAATTCTTTTTGAAACTCATGCGTTGAAAGTCTGAGCGTATACACCATCTACTATATATTTCCGTGTCTCGTTATGATCTGGTGTAAGCAAGAAACATCGCCACCATGGGTAGGTCCAATGGCAAGAAGTTGGCAAGGAAGAACATGGTTAGATTGAATAAAAGGGAGATAGGTGAAAAGTTATGAGTTGACTGTGTGAAGGAGGAGGAAAACGAGGGTTTTAAGCAGTGGGAATGAGAAGAGTAGTTCTACTCCTAAATCTGGGATACTGGTGGAGGGGATGACGAAAAGAGCAGTGGAGAATGTGGAATCAGTTGGGCTCATACCGCCAATAAAAAACAAGCCAATCAAGCTTGAATTGGAGGATAGCTCGAGCTCAAATAGAGAAGGAAAAAGATTATTGTGTAGGGAAAGGGTAGATATGGAGGAAGAGAAGAAATAGAGTACTCTATTCACAGATGATGATTCTAAATTAAATTCTACAATCCAACGGCAGTGGACAGAATTGCTGTGGGTGAAATTACGATGGAAGAAGTGGAAGAAAGTTCAAAACAGTGGAACTCAATAGCGTTGTGTAAAATCTTTCGATGCAATCCTCCTTTTAAGGTCATTGAAAAAAAATTCTACAGAATCTGGGGTAAGAAAATTAGCAAGGTATGGATGATGAACAAAGGAGTGTTTATAGTTAAATCTTTTACTCTTGATTATAAAGATGAGATAGTGGAGGCTGGTGCTATTTTTTTATGGTGAACCCATAGTGATTAAACCTTGGTCTGTTGATTTCGACTTTTCCGAGCCTAGTAAAATACCATTGTGGGTTCAAATGCCAAATCTCTCCAGTGTCTATTGGCATCCAAAATTAATCAGTAAGATTTTCAATCCAATTGGTAATCTAGTTTGTTTTGATCGAGTCACACAACAGAAACAAAGGCTAGCAATTGCTAGAGTCAAGGTGGAAATGGAAATTGGTGAAAAAGTGCCTGATAAAGCGTTGTATTCAAATGAGCATACAATAATTATGCAGCATAAGATAGTTTTTGAATGGAAACATGCTACGTGTAGTGGCTGTAATCTGATTAGGCATAAGGTGGAAGAATGCAGAGGTAATGCAAAGGCCAAAAGAGATGTTTTAAAAAAGGATGGAAAGTATATGTTCCAGTAAATCAGCTGGGTGAAATCAGGAAGGGATCAGGGTCCAGTGAAAAAACATAAGAACGAAAGGAAACAAGTAATCAGTCAGGAAATGTAGATATTATTGATTCTGGAATGTCTCAAGTTGACGGTTCTAGTGATATATTCAGAAGGGCAATTGAGTCTGGGCATATGCATGTGGGTAATGTAAGGAAGGGGAAGGGGGTGATACAGAAGGAAAATCCCCCCGGTGGAGTGTAATTTGCTAGTATGGAATGTTCGAGGCCTCAATAAAGCAAGCAAACACAGTATAATCAGGAAGATCCATTTGCATAACATTGGTTTATTGTGTTTACTGGAAAAAAATTTTAAAAAAATAAAAAAGAAAGAAAATGAGGTATGGAAGAGCGGATGTTTGGGATAGGAGATGGATACTTATACTAATACTGATCTGGTTGTCGGAGGAAGAATATGGGTATTGTGAAGGATGGATTTCCTTAATATAATCATTTTAGCAAAATGGGAATAATGGATGGAGTTGGGGGTAAGGACAAAGGAATCAAAACAATGTTTTTTTTGTACAGTGGTATATGGGTATAACACAAGTCTGAAGAGAGAAGAGTTATGGCCATATCTAAAAATTTGTGGTGATACATGCAAGCCATGGTTAATAGTTGGTGATTTTAATTCACCATTAGTATTTCAAGACAGAATTGAGGGTGTGCCAGTCAATGATAAGGAGGTGAAAGAATTTCAGGAAACTGTAGATTAACAGGAATTACAGGAGATTAAAACTACTGGTAATAAGTACACATGGAGCAATAGAAGAAAAGGCTAGGAAAGAGTAATGAGCTGGCTGGATAGGGGTATGATTAACAAAGTATGGTGGAATGAGATGTGTAATGTCTTTTGTGAAATCAGAAGTGAAATAATATCAGACCACATGCCTTTACATATCAGGTTTGATGCACACAAGAATAAGTTTAAAAAACCATTCGAGTACTTTAATTTGTATTCACTATCTCCCCATTTTAAAGGCATTGTAAAGCAGATCTGGTGAAGCAAAAAGGTGTCAACATTGGTTGGACTTGCAGTAATGCTGAAAGCACTTGAAAAAACATTGGCAAAACTAAACAGGAGGGAGTTAAATTCAATAAGAGAAAAAGTGGAATTTAAATTGAAGATTGGCTAGGGATAAGATAAATAATGATCCTTTGTCATTAAGGAATTAGGAGGCTGAAAGTGTGGCTAGGAAAGAACTCAAAAAAATGCAGGAAACTGAATACAAGTATCTTCAAGCGAAAGCCAGATTGCAATGGTTATGTGAAGGTGATAGACCTGCAAAACTGTTTTATGATGCAGTGAGGTCTAGACAATATAAGAACAACATTGTTTCCATAAATATTAGAGGTGATATGATAACAAACCAGGAGGAGATTGAATTGGAGCTGGTTAAGCATTTAAAAAAATAGTTGGGATGTAACTCTCAGACTGTGAAGCTGGATAAAGGAGTAGCAGAATTTGGAGGTTTAGTGAGCTTGGAACAACAAGTCGGGATGATTAAGCATGTGAGCTCTAAGGAGATAAAATAGGCATTGAAGGGTATTCATGTTTCAAAAAGTCCTGGAAATGATGGGTTCACTAGTTAGTTTTTTCAAAGAACTGTAGAGTATTGTGGAGGGAAGATGTAATAAAAGCTACAAGTAAGCCTTGTTGCCAAAAGTGACCCTGCCCAGGTAGCTTCTGTCTTTAGACTAATTTCTTATTGCTCAGTAGTACATAAATTGATCACAAAAGTGATATGTGCTAGATTGAAAAGTGATCTACCTGAGATTATAAGTACAAATAAAAGTGTATTTTTTATAAAAGGTAGGTACATAGCACATAATTTATTTCTTTCTCAAGAGTTATTGCACAAATCTAAAAATTATAAAATAAAGCCTAGTTGTATGATGCAGTTGGATATAAGTAGGGCTTTGATAGTATTTGGTGGAATTTTCCGAATGAATGGTTATTAGCTATGAAGTTTCCTGAAATAATGATTGACTGGATCATGAGATGCATTAGGGGATCAACTTTTTGCTTCTTTGTTAATGAGAGATCTACAGTACGGTTTAAAGAAAAAAAAGGGGTCAAACTGGGAGACCCTATGTCTCCAATCCTGTTTGTTATTTGTATGGAAAATATGTCTAGACTGTAAAATAAGGCTTTTGGAAATAAACAGATAGATTATCATCAGAGGTGTGATAAAGCTGAGGTTCATTCATTCATATTTGTTGATGATCTGCTGGTGTTTTGTGGTGCAAACAAAAATTCTATTGAATGTGCTAACTGATTCTAGAAGAGTTTCAAAGAGTAAAAAATCAAAAATCAAAAGTGATTTTTTTTCTAGGATAGATGATGGAGAACAGAGTATGCTTGCTTCTATTTTACAGTTGTGAGGGGGAATTTCCCATGTAAAATTTGGGTCTTACACTCTCTACTGCTAAATGGGATAAAACAGATTTTGAAAATCTTATTGAAAAAGTTAGACAGAGAATCAGAAGCTGGAATTCAAGAGGTTATCACATGCTAGCAAGATGCAGTTAATAACCTCAATACTGTAAAGTATAATGGGCTATTGGGGAAATATAATGAAAATTCCAGAAGGAGTACATGGCAGAATTGTGAAGATACGTACAAGTTATTTATGGGGAAGGGAAGAAGACCAAAGAGGCTTCACTGTAGTCTCTTGAGGTGCAATTTGTAGGGGCGAAAAACATGGAGGAATAGGAATCAGGAAGCCCGCACTCGGTCAACATTTGTGCGATATTGAAAAGAATAAAGACATCTTGTGGATCAAGAGGTTGAATGCTTACTCCTTGAAAGGAAAATTAATGAAGGATTGCAAGAGGAATGAGTTACAAAGTTGGTCATGGAGGGTTTTGTTGAGTCTCAGAAACAAGATGTATGATATATTGGTGTGGACAGCGGAGGTAAATTGAAGATCATGTAAATATATAATATGATGAAGGGTTGATGAAGGGTTAGGGATGGCAGTGGGAGTGGTTTTGGTGGAGGTGGAGGTAATTTTGGTGGGCGTGGGGCGGGTATGGTGTAAAATCATACCCGTCATAGGTAGTGGGTCGGGCGTGGATATTGATTCACACTCGCTCCATCCACACCCTGCCCCACTAAACCCATTATATGCCTGCTAATTTAATTTTAAAAAATAAGTTATTATTTATCCATATTGCACACATCTTACCTATATATAATGTAAAAAGTGATTTTAGCTATTTTGGGAGATATAAATTAGATGAGTACAATGGGTATGAGGTGGGTCGGGAGACCCAAGTGGGAGATGAGACGGGTATGGATTTTTATAATACTCGTTGGGCTGAGGGTGGATTTTAAAGTTGTACCCACCATGGGTAATGAGACGGGTATGGATTTTTATAATACTCATTGGGCTGAGGGTGGATTTTAAAGTTGTACCCACCATGGGTAATGAATCGGGTATGAGTATGAAAATTCCAGGTGGACATGGGTATGCAGGTACAATAATCTGCACTCACCCCCGCTCCATTGTCATCACTGTGAAGGGTGATGGAATGGCTTAGGCAAATGCTGCAATTGTGTGGCATAAAAAAGTACAACCCAAGCAGAAGTTTTCCAGACGGTTAATAGTAAGTTCGCAACTTGTGATAGGTTGAAAAGTTTTGGTGTTATTGGTGCACAACCAAATTTTGTCTGTTTTTTTTTTTTAGATAAACCATCCTTAGATGGGGGAAATTATATTGGCCTTCCCGAGCCGTAATAAACAAAATAAAAGAAGCCAAGGCTAAGTTACTGTACAGACTGAGCGTATTGCTCTTGAAGCAACCATAAATTGCTTCCAAAAGAATGAGCTAGAGTATTTGGGATGCTATAGGATGAGCTCTCGAACTTCTTAGTGAATCGAAAACGAAACACAGGTCAGTCAGAGAGAAGATAACCATGAGCATATCCTCTAATTTTTGCAACAAAAAAGAAACGAGCAGATTAGAATGGAAACTGTGGCCTCAGTATTTGAGCTTTCATGATGCCCTAATCCAATGTGAACTGATCAGGAATGTTCATTGCAAGCTCTACCAAAAGCTTGTTACTTCGAAGTCTTCAAAGCTGTGCGTAATACACTTGGATTCCAGGAGACTTGTGTGTTGAAACAAATAGGAGGCAGATATGCAGCAGCGACATCAGAAACCTGCATTCAAGAGCGAGAATGAGTAGCATCCGAACTAATTAAACAAATCGTAGAGCAGGGGTGCCAATTTGATCTAGTCTCACTAACCCCTGGACCGTGTTCGGAAGTTCAGATATGGTAATAAATGATGAATCACATTCTAGTTGCAAACAATGTTTAGCAAGTGTATGAGCCACCAGGTTAGCCTGTCTATATATATGTACGAGTTTGATGTCATTAAGTGATTGATGGATCTCATCAGCTAGGGAAAAGCATTTCCAGTGACATCGGAGTGGTTCAGTAGAAAAAAGAACCGCAGAAAGACAGTCTGATTCCATGTATAGGGGGCCAGTTAAATCATGTGAAATCTGGATGGCAAACTTAATAGCCTTCAATTCAGCTTCCAAAGGTGATAAAGCATTAGTAAATAGAGTGTAGGCTCCCCTAAAAGCACCTCTAATGTCTCTAATGATCACTCCAATCCCACACTTCAAAGTATTGCATGACCAAGAAGCATCAACATTAAGCTTAAAACCTGATATAGGCCTAGTCCAAGCAATTTTCCAGATTTTTGGCCTTGGGGAAAGTTTAAGGAGTGGTAGAAAGGAATGATCTGCAATACTCACATCAAGAGGCGATGCTATATGAACCGGATTTGCACTGAAGGAGAAAAAAATCTGATCTCTAATGAGTTGGAGCACAAGGGTGGAGGAAGGCTTGATAGATTCAAATAAGTATCTGTTTCTCATCTTCCAAATATTCCAAAAAGTGAAGATGGCAGCAGTACGGATCATTATAGCATGTAAAGAAGTTAGAGCTGGCAAAGTGAAGTAGTATGAAATTCTTTCCCAAACCGATGGGAAGGCTCTATCTCGAATACCCATGAACTGATGAATAATTTTCCATACAGATAGAGAGAAATCACATGTATTAAAAAAATGCTCTAAAGAATCCTCATGCTTATTGCACATGCAGCATTTAGAAGCCAAACAAAACCTCAGTTTCCTGAGTATGTTATCAAAAGGCAGCAGAGAATTTACTACTTTCCACATAAATACAGAGATTTTCTTCTCAAATCTAGGGTTCCAAAGGTGTTTAGAAGAGGAAGTCGAACCTGTGTGGTTGCTTAGCAAATTATATGTATCTTTGAAGGAGAAATTCCCAGAGATACCTGGTTTCCAAATTAATCTATCAGCTCTGTGGGGGAAAAGTTTTGACTCCTGCAAAAGATTGATAATGTGAGATGACAGAAATGGCTCTATTTTTGTGATGAGAAGATCTTTGTTAGTTATGAAAGCAGAGACTGAACATTCAACATCAATATCCACCCTATTATGATCACACAAATCAATCAGTGAACCTACATCAAGCCAGTTGGAAGTCCAAAAATTACAATCACCTCTCCCTATGATGACTCTAGAATTAGCCTCAGCCCATACATTAACTGAACAAATTCTCTTCCAGTTAGGAGAAGTCCTATAAGATTGAGGGAGGGCTGCCAATAAATGAGTCCAGAGGGCATCACCTATTTGATACTTCCACCACAATTTAACTGAGCATGTTTTAATTATTTTGTTTATAGACCTGAATCCTAAGCCATTCTGATCAGTTGGGAGGCACAGATCAGACCACTTTTTCCAAGATCTTTTTGTTTTTAAATCATCCCCCCCAAAAAATTTACTCATTTTTTTCTCAATGATGGAAATGATCAATTTTTTTGGTTTGATAACTTGCCAGATGTGTTGTGGAATGGCATATATACAAGACTCAATCAAAGTAATTTTCCCACCCATGGATATCCATCTATTTTTCCAATTACCAATCTTATTATCAATAAGTTCAAAGAGTGGTTGGAAGTAAATCTTTTTAGCCACACTAGTAAAGATTGGAACTCCTAAGTAGGTGAAAGGGAAGGAACCCAATTTCATTCCAAGTATCCTTTTAATGTGGTTCACTTTATGATCTGTAGCATGCTTACTTATGAAGATGTCACTCTTGTTATAATTGATAGACTGACCAGTGACTTCCTCAAAGATGGACAGAAAAGCCTTTAATCTAACCAAGGTTAAGTTTGTAGCTTTAAAGAAAATAACAGTATCGTCAGCATAAGATAAGTGAGAGATTCTTGGAGGATTACCTGGGAGATCAAAGTAGTCTAGCTTACCAGTGTCAAAAATATAGGTCAGGCTCCTTGAAAAAGACTCAGAAAAAATATTAAACAGCAATGGAGATAAAGGGTTACCCTGTTTAATGCCTCTAGAAGACTGAAAAAATCCCACTGGCTTACCATTAATAAGAATAGAGAACCAAGCCTGTGACAAGTTTTTCATAACAGTGAAAATAAATTTTGCATGGAAACCAAATTTTGCCAAAATTTTATATAGAAATGACCATCTAACCCTATCAAAGGCCTTTTTGAGATCAAGCTTAATTATACAATTCGGATCTCTTCTCTTTCTGTTAATGAGTCTGACCATTTCCTGTAGATGAATTACATTATCTGAAATATCCCTACCATGTAAAAATGCTGTTTGGTTTGGAGAGATAATCTTAGGCATAATAGATTTAAGTCTTTCCATAAGCACTTTAGAGCAAATCTTATTAATCACATTGGAAAGACTTATAGGTCTATAGTCATCAAATGAGGATGGGGTTTTCTTCTTTGGGATTATGGTGATCCATGTACTACTTATATCCCTAGGCAGGTTAGATGAAGATTGAAAATCCTGAACAGCTAGAAGAAGATCATGTGCTATTATATCCCAAGATTTCATGTAGAATTTGGCCGTAAAACCATCCGGACCTGGAGAGCTTGATTTATTAAGGCTACACACTATCCTCTTAAGCTCCTCCATAGTGACTGGTTTTAATAGGTTCTCATTATCTTCCTGAGTAACCAGCTTGGGGATATGATTGAGAAAATGAGATGTGAATGGAGAACAATCAGTGGGGCAGTCTTCACTGAGTAGATCCTGATAATAACAGATTGCCTCCATCTCCACATCCTGTGTATTTTCCAACCATTGACCATTTCTACCCTTGATTTTTGTAATCCTCAATCTATTGTTCTTATCTTGTACAAATTTATGAAAGAAAGATGTATTATTGTCTCCATCTTGTAGCCATTTTATCTTAGCCTTGTGTTTCCAAAAATTCTTTTGTTCGGACATGGCCTTGACTAATCTGGCCCTAGCCTCCCTAAGGTTAACCAGATTATTAACAGAATCATCATGATCAGTTAAGGCTTCCTGAGCCTGCAAGGCTAATTCTGCCTGAAGTACATTATCATGAATGTTACCAAAATGCTCTTTGTTCCAGCTTTTTAAGGCTTTCTTAAGTCTAACTAATTTTAAGTAAAAAGCTAGCATTCCAGAGTTATGCATAGGAGTATCCCAATCCTTCTTAATTACTTCGTTAAAATCTTTTCTCTTGTACCATGTATTGAGGAACCTAAAGGGTCTCGGATTGGATGGTATGTCACTACCTACAGTCAGCAGCAAGGGGTTGTGATCTGAGCTAACTCTATTCAGAATCTGAATTGTAGAGGAAGGAAAAGTAAGAGTCCATGATGCAGTGCACAGACCTCTATCTAGTCTTTTAACTGTAGGAGATCTTAAACGATTATTAGTCCAAGTAAACTGGTTCCCAACAGTATTGATTTCTTCCAAACCCATTCCATTAATAAAATCATTAAAATCTCTAATACTTCCAAGTTTTGGAGTAGATGGACCTCTGTATTCAGTTATTGATGAAATGGAGTTGAAATCTCCAATAAACAAAGATTCAGAATGATTGAGTGAGCTAAGATCAGACCAGAGATCCTTCCTTCCTAATCTGGTTCTCAGACCATATATAAAAAAGGCATCCATTGGCTTAATGAGAGTAGAACTAGTTAGGTGAACTCCAAGAAACTGAAGATTATCATTTCTAACTGTCAGAGTTATGTTTGAAGACCAAAAAATCCAGATCTGACCATTAGTTGCAGAGAAACAGTTATCAAACCTCAACATTTGTCTATATAGATCACACTGTGAATTGTCATGTTTAGGCTCAATTAAACAAATGAGTTCAAATTTATGTCTGTTGATGAGATTAGAGAGTCTAAGCATAGATGTATCCATTCCTCTAATATTCCAAACCAACATTTTAATTCTAACAGTTGAACTATTCATAATGAAACATTAGAGGAGCTTTTTTATCTAGTCATAATGGTGTTCTTCTGAGCGAAAAAAGTGTCATTAGGTGGTTTGCTATTTTTCATAACAGACTTACCTTTCTTCAACTTACTTGGATCAGAAGATGGGACACTGTCTCCCTGTGATTGATCAGTTCCAGCTTCAGGAGCAGTATCTAATCGGGTGGCTTCTTCTTCGGTGGCAGAGAGTTCAATACGAGTGCCCTCATCTCCAGATGATTCCTCACCAGCTAAGGGTAGAAATCTATTGGACCTGTTTTTCTGCTGAGAAAAAATAAAATTTTTTGCTGCAATGATGGAGCTGAAAGGGGAAAAGGATTTTCCTCATTTACTTGGTAGATCATCTTTGGCAAAGACTGACCTAAAAATAGGTGGGGCAGATTGAGGATGCCTATCTTGTGTCCCAAATGATCTAGGTTCAATGGGAAAGGCTCGAGGGGAGGGGGTAGGGATTAATTTTTCAGGTTGAGGAGACAGAGAAATATCTTCTTTCTCTGTCACAACAACCTCTGTGCTGCTGATTACAATGGTGGGCTTATCTACAATGCTGGGGGTAAATTTTTGAGGAGGCTCCTCAGAAGTCTTAGGATCAGCTACCAGGGGGTCAGAGTTAGTTAGAATAGACTCATTTGATTCATGCACTGCAGCTTGACTCTGCTGTTTCTTAGGAACATAGATAAATTTCTGAGACTGATAACCCTTTTGTTTTTCTGTTATTGATATCCCTGAACTCTCTGCTCCTAAATTACCAGTTTGATATCCATCCTCTTCGATTCCCACTCTAATGCAGGATGGTAATTTCTTTTTTAAATCAATTTCAACACACATTTTCACACAAGAAGGCCTAGACAGAGCCTCAGTAGCAGCATCAACTTTAATAAAATTTCCAATTTGGTTACCCATGATTTCAAGCATAGCTGAATTATAAAAATAGATTGGGACATGAGGAATTGTTACCCATACCGGGACTATGGATGATTCTGCCTCCGGAGAGAAATCAGAAGTCCATTTCAATACCTTCATTTGCGCATTATTGAAACTCCAGTGACCCTTGAGCCAGCACCTCTGGTAGTCTTCTTTTTCCTGGAAGCGAACTAGGACGTGCCGGAAATCGATAGATCCTATTTGAAATTTGCCTTTGAAGCCTACAGAATTAAAAGATTCGTTTAGTTGGACCATAGAAGGCTTACCTCTAGCAAACTTACCGATCAGAGCATTCCGATAATGGGAGGAGAGAATGTCTGCATCCTTGCGACTGACAAGGCATGAGATTTCTCCTTTGTACTGAATTTTGGGGATGATTTCCGGGTTTGATGGAAGGGAAGCTTGTAGTGGAGGAGGTCGGTTAGCAAGCGCTTGAAGGAAGGATTTGGTCCCCCCTTGGCTTCGATCAGCCGGCGGGAGAGCCGCCATGGCGGCGGCGGGAGGAGAAACAGGTGAGAAGGATATGACCGTTATCAGTTAAGGTGTCTGAAAGGAGGAGAGGAGGAATGTGAAAACGACAGAGAAGTGCGCGTTTTGGCTAAATCACACCAGATATCTCACGTAGCTACAGTGGAAGAAAACGAGAGCGCTTGAAATATTTTTGTCTGTGTGGATTTAAGCAAGAAACAACTTATCATCTTTTTGTAGAATGCTCTGACATGCAGGAGGTGATAAAAGGGCAGAAGATGAAGCAGTATAGCTTAGTAAGGGAGCTGAAAAAATATTCTTTTAGTTAACAAAGAAAAGAACATGGAGGAAGTTAGGGGTATTAACAACATCACTTTATAATGTATAGTTGGAAAGAAATCGGAGAATATTCACACAACAAGAATTGAGGGAAGAAATTTAGTCTTTCAGACGGCTACAGAATGTGAATTGAGGGAGAAAAAATATTGTAAGAACATGTTGAAGAAGATTGAAAATGGCGTCTTGGACGATATTGTTGAGTAGTTTATGATTGATTTTTGTTTCAGATTTTGTAATTTCGTTTCCAAGCTCAGGTTTTAGGCTTTTGTGGTAAGTTTAGGCTGAAAAGGGATGTAGGGGAGATTGTAAGTATGTTTTGCTTGGGAGGCTGATGGTCCAAAAAGAGACATTGTTTTGGTTGATAATTGATATACACAATAATCATATAAAAATAATTTATCGTTTAATTAATAACTCTTTAAATTAATAGATTTTGGTAGTCCCATGAGTATTAAATTAAAGAATTCTACTTAATATTTTTAGTTATTTTGTATATTGATTCAATTATATTATATTTTTTATTTGATAAAGAAATAATATATTATTTTTTTAGAGTAATTTAATACTCTTACAATTCTAAAATAAATAAATAAAGATAATATTCATATATTTATGTATAAAAGAGTAAAAAAATAATGTAATTGTTGTGTAAAATTTAGTGTGGAGTAAATGTATGTGTAGATATATGTGTGTGTATGTCGAACATTATATTTAGATAGTTAATTAAATCACAAGTTTTGTTTTGAATCACCTAACTATTAGACAGAGCCATTTTATAATTAAAATGTAATTAATTGGATGATTTGATGTTTATTTTTATTTATTACAACGAGGTTCATGTAATTATAAACATCTTTTAAATATGAGCTTGTCTCTTGAAAGATGGTATTTCCATAAGTTATAGAAAGATCAATGTTTAAACTGCAAATTAGATAAATTAAGATAAAATTTTTGAGTTGCATTAACTTATAACTATTGCATTTTGCATAATAAATTTTTAATATTGCAACTAAACCTTTTACCTTTTTATAATTCTAGTATTTTTACTTAAAGTTAACGATTTATCAAACGGTACTGTGTTCGATTTTCACCCAGTAAACGTGCGAATCTTTTTCTTCTCTGCGCCTCCATCCTCTGCAAACTCCGGCACCGCCGAAATGGCGGAGCCACCGCCGACTATCAATAATCCCGACTTCTCATACGCCCAGGCCGTGCGGCAGGAACTTCGCGAAGCTCTCAATCTCTCCACCCCGAACACCCACGATGCCCAGAACTCACCCTTCGTCCCCTAAGCAAGAATCGATCACCTGGGTGAACCGGGACTCCACTTCACGGAAGAGGAATGTCTAAAATTGGAGGCCCCTCTCAGATGGACCCTAATCGGGAAGTTCTCGCGTAGTCGGCCACAATCGGAGAAGCTCCGAAAAGACTTCTACATTGCCGGATTTAAGGGCCAAAACAACATTACCTTGCTGGATAATAAACGGGATCTGATATCCTTTTCTCTTCCTGATGATTACTACCGATGTTGGTTGCATAAAATCTGGAACTTTGGCTCCTATTCGATAAGAATCACAAAATGGGTTCCTAATTTCAACCCAAACGCCGATTCCCCTATTGTCCCAATTTGGATTTCCCTCTATGGATTGCCTCAGCAATTTTTTGATTACAATGTTCTTATGTCCATTGGTAGCATAATTGGTACCCCAATCAAGGTGGATAGAGCCTCTCTCAATAGGACCAGACCTCACGTGGCCAGGATTTGTGTAGAACTGGATGTCACTAAACCAAAACTTGAAAGACTTTGGCTTCGTTTTAGGGATATTGGGTTCTGGCAGTATATTGAGTATGAGGGTGTTCCTTTCTATTGTTCTAATTGCCTGAAATTGAGACACTCATATACAGTCTGCAGGTTCGATAAGAGCTCGTCTAAATTCATCCCCTGGAAGCCTCAGGGTAACTCTCTCAAAGAAGGTAACAAAACCATTTCCATGGATGAACAGGGAAGGACCAAAGGTAAAGGAAATGGTCTTTCTGCTACTGCCTTTGATATCCCTAAAACTCATGCTGTATATCAGATTAAACTTGGTAATCATGCTCAGAAGAGTTCTCAGGAATGTAATCCCGCCCCAGGAATCTCACAATCGCACAAAGATGCAAGTACTAAAGAATTGATCCTTGGACAAGGATCGCAGGTTCCATCTACTCCCCTTGAAACTGCTTATGTGAATTTAAATACTAAGAAACAGCTGATAGTTACTGAGATAGATTCAAAGCAGTCTGATACCAATGTAGCAAACTCCCTGAAAAAGCCTGAAAACAATAATCCCATTTTCCCTCCCAAACTAGGCTCTTTTATCACCACCCCTACCACCCCCAACTCTTCCTCTCTAAATCGCTCTCAGGAAACAAATAGAGACACTCTCTCAGAAAAGTCACCTGTTTTAAGACATATCAGTAACCCACAAACTCCTGAATCAGTAGCTAACTCTGTTCCCACTACACAGGTCGCAGATCTCCGCACTCTAAATTCCAATACTAATCTTCCTAGAGATATAGATACCCCAATTATTAATACAACTGAGGATGCTCCTTACTGTATTGAAGCAAATTTTGACCCCTCCCCTCTCTCCTCACAAACTAGGAAACCCCCATCCCCCCTGGAATGGATTAATACAGAATCCTCCTTTAAGCAACAAGAACAATTGCTAGAACACCAGAAGCTTAGCTTCGAACAAATTAAGGCCAATCTTCTTAAGGACCACTTAAGGTTAACCAACATCCTCACACTTAACCGCTCTGAACCCAAGCATAAACAGAGGAAATATACTAAAAAAGACTATTCTTCTACACCTAAAACGGTCTTCACCCGTTCCTCATTGACCCTCTCCAAAGCATATCCATGAATAAACTCAACATGTGCGCATGGAACATTAGGGGAATAGGCAACAGACCTACTCGAACCCGTTTTAAAAATATTAAAAGAAGAAACTCAATCAAAGTTTATGCCCTCATTGAACCCCTACTGGACCCTGGCCAAATACATAATATTTCCTGGAAGCTTGGTTTTAACCACTCATATGCCAATCCTATCAACAAAATCTGGCTATTGTGGGATGACGACATTACAGTAGATATAGTTAAAGTGGAGGATCAGGTGGTTATTGTGAAAATCAAATCTGCCACTTTATCACATGAACGTCAGATTGGATTTGTCTATGCTAAGCACACAATCCACGAACGGAATAAACTGTGGCAAGTCTTAGCAACTATGACCAAGGAACCCCTGTGCCTAATAGGCGACTTCAATGTCATTACAAAAAATGAGGAATACCTAGGACAATCAATCCCTAATCAAAACAACATACAGAACTTTAACACTTTCCTAAATGACCAACAATTCACTGAAATACCTATATCTGGTAGTTTATTTACCTGGACTGGTATACGCCCTAAAGGGAAAGTATGGAAGTGCCTCGACAGAGGTATATCAAACAACATTTGGTGGTCTACCTTCCACAGCTCTAACATCAAAACTTTAGCCAGAGAAGGCTCGGACCATACCCCTTTAATCATTTCTGTGTCTAATTCACCACACAAAACCTCGCCAAAACCATTTAAATTCCAGGAATGCTGGACAACCCATCCATCCTTTATGAAACTGGTAGAAGATGGTTGGAAAGTTTATACAAACCTCCAAGGGATGAAAAGACTGATTTACAAACTCAAACACTTAAAATGCTCACTTAAAATCTGGAACAAAGAGGTTTTTGGTAATGTATTCGATGTGGTTTAGATGAGTGAAGACTTGCTAATCAATGCTGAAAATGATTTACAGCAGAGCGAATCTGAGGAAAACATACAAGCCTTAAATCTTGCTAAAGCAAAGCTGAGAGTGGCTTTAAGCAATCAGGAAACATTCTTGAAACAGAAATCCAGGCTCAAATGGCTGAAGGAAGGGGATGCAAACTCGAAAATTTTCCATCAATCAATCCTAAACAAACATAAAAGACAAACCATCTCGCTTATCAAATCCACTAACTGCACTTGGCTTAATAACATAGATGAGATTGAGAAAGAAGCTGTCAGCTTCTTCTCTAATCTCCGGGCTGCAAAACAATCTGATCCATCAGGAGCTAATGCATCCTAGATACTGGAGAATGTTCTAACTGTCGTAACTAATGAAATGAACTCTACACTTCTCCAAGGAATTAGCATGGAAGAGTTAACTAACATAGTTTTTTCCATGAATAGCCTCTCAGTCCCAGGCCCTGACGGCTTTTCTGGTTTCTTCTTCCATAAATGCTGGGACATCATTAAATATGATGTTATGAAGGTAGTAGAAGATTTCCTTGCTGAAACAGAGATCCCTAAAGCCATCTCCTCACCTCAAATAATTTTGATCCCCAAAAAAGATGTTTGCTCATCTTTCAAAGACTTCCGACCTATAAGCTTAAGTAATTTCACTAATAAGATTCTCTCAAAAATCATCTCCACGAGACTGAAGACCATTTTAGATACCATATCAGTCCGGAACAATCGGCTTTCGTTTCCGGAAGAGAAATTGCAGACAATGTACTGCTCATGCAGGAATTTACTAATCACCTGCACACAAAAACAAAAGGACATAACATGATCATCAAATTGGATATAATGAAAGCTTTCGATAGAGTCTCATGGTCTTTCTTAACACATGTCCTACTCAAACAAGGCTTTTCCAAGGCCATTGTTGAGTTCATTATGGGGAACATTAAATCTGCTCATTTCTCATTACTAATCAATGGTAGAACTGTTGGTTTCTTCCCTGCTTCTAGGGGTTTAAAACAAGGTGACCCTTTATCCCCTATGCTTTTCATTCTCATGGTTGAAGCCTTCTCCCAAAACCTAAACATTCTATTTCAATTCGGGAATATTCAGCCCTACAAACTTCCACGAGGGATGATCTCTTCATCTCATCTTTCCTATGCTGACGACACAGTAATCTTCCTGAAATATTCAAAACAGGGTCTTCAAACCATAATGAACTTCCTTCAATCTTATGAGATGGCTTCCGGTCAGAAAGTCAATTTTGAGAAATCAACTTTCTACATATCCAAACACACTCCACGCAGAATTACAACTCTTCTAAAAAGAGAGAAATCCATGTTGGAAGGTACAACCCATTTCAAATATCTAGGATGCCCTATTTTCACAGGAAGAGTTAAGAACTCACTATTCCAAGGCATGCTTCTTTCAGTCCAAAACAAAATCAATCACTGGCATAATAAACTTATATCTCCAGTGGGTAGGGCAATGCTAATCAGACATGTTTTGTCCTCAATGCAAATACATTTAATCACAGTTTTAAAGCCAACTGCTCACATCATTAACCAAATTCATAAAACTCTTGCAAGGTTTTTCTGGAATAACAATTCTAACAATGCACAAAAACACAGAATTTGGAAATCATACCCCAGTTTATGCTTCCCCACAGCAGAAAATGGACTCAACTTTAAAAATCTGACCACTTTAACAAAATCTTTCTCCCTAAAACTGTGGTGGAAACTCCAGACAGGAAACTCACTATGGGCTAGAGTCATGTGGTCGATGAGTGACACACACAAAACCTCCAGATCTTGGAAACGAATCAAAGAGGCCAATGATATAGCTTTAAGTAACTCAAAAGTCATCCTTGGCTCGGGTTCGGTCTCATTTTGGAACTCCAACTGGACCTCTCTTGGACCACTGATTGATCATCTTCCTAACCCCTCAAACTGTCCATTTAATGACTTAACTGTGGCCGATTATATACAAAACAAAAACATTTTTTCTGAACAGATCAAGGCCTCCCTCTCTCATAACATTTTCCAAAGGATGGAACTGGAACACACCTTATTTCCTGGATACGACGACTCACTCATATGGAAACCTACCCCGACAGGTGTCTTCACTGTTCGTTCAGCATATGAACTGATCAGGGAAAAGAAACTGACGCTACCCTCTTATTCTCACCTTTGGTCTAAACTTTTACCAAGGAAAATGAGTATATTTAATTGGAAACTTTTAAACAGATTAATAGTTTTCCCTGATGTGCTAGAAGATTTCCTATTCCATCTCCCATCTAGATGTTGCTTCTGTTTTCATCAATCTGAAACAATACACCACTGCTTCAACTCCTGTGCCAAGGTCAGCTATATCTGGAAATTGGTTAACCTGATTTTTGGTCTGCCAAATAACCATTTCGAACTAGTGTGGGATAGATTTTATTTTTACTGGAATTACAACCCCACTGATGTTTCTGCTACAAGTTTAATCCGAATCATTCCGTGTGCAGTATACTGGTACCTGTGGCGTGCCAGGTGTGCCTACCTTTTTGAGGGCACAAAACCGGATTTAATGTCCATTTTTAAGCAAATCCTATTCCACTTTAATGATACATTGCTTGCTTTCAAACTGGATTTCAACTGGACTTTATCTCCCATACCAGGAACCAATTAGACAGAGATCAATCAAAATACTAAAATGGATATTACCTGTAGAGTTCAAACTTAATACTGATAGAGCCTTTAACAACGGGGCTGCAGGCGTAGGCTGTTTGATTAGGGATCATGTTGGCCACGTAATTGTTGCTATGTCAAAATCTATCTCGGCTGAATCTGCTTTGCAGGCTGAGACCACCGCACTTCTACATGGATTACATCTCGCGCGAGATAAACGCATCAACAGAATTGAGATTGAAACTGATTCTAGAGTTCTGATTGGAATGGTTCAACATCAGCTTAAAATTCCATAGAGATTGCTGATCATGCTGAGGGAAATTTGGGACCTTCTACAGGGAATGAATTACTCATTGCATCACATTTTCAGGGAAGCAAATGGCGCGGCTGATTCTCTCGTAAAGATGGCCAGCCGGAAACAGGTAAATATCATCTACGGCCCCACGGATATGCCCACATGAGTTGCAGGACAGGTAAAGTTGGATGCAGAGGGTTTTCCCTATTTTAGGAGAATGTAGCTCTTTTCATGTAATTTTCCTTTCATTTTCGTCTCTGCTGATCTTTAGGGTAGTTATAGGATGATGTTTAGCTTTCAAAGATCGACAGATAGACTTTCCGAGGTACGGTATTAAGCCCCCCTCTTCTATGTATCTTTTCTTTAAATTAATAAACGGGTAGGGGTCTGCCAAATCCCCCACCATCATAGGTGGATTTATTTTTTAAAAAACCTTTTTATAATTCTAATTCAATCTCTCATTTCCATATGCCTATGGAATGACGGTCTTTTCCAAGACTTTGCCTTTAAATATATCTTGAAATATAAATAATTATAATCTAACTTTAAACATAATAGAAATGAGATTTTTCATGATTTGTCTAATGACCATTCGGCAATCTAACAAGAAACATTCTCTTATAAAATAGTTGTAAAATATAAAACAAAATTTGATGCTTTAATATTTTAATATGAATTTAATATATAGTGAACAAAAATAAATAAACACTTTAATAGTTAATAATAGGGAAAAGTGCATAAATAACCCTATTAAATTTTGAAAGTGCAAATATAACCCAAAAAATATGAAAGTACGAAACTAACCTTAAGTTATTGTAAAATTGTGCAGCTATACACATTTTACTCAATTTCGGCATTGACTCAAAATTGTCAGTCGTTAACCAAACATAAAAAGATATTAATACCCCTAACTTTAAAACTAAAAATTTAATAACCATTTTACCCTTACACTTCTTATTCTTCATCATCTTCAAACACAACGCCCCTTACACTTCTTATTCTTCATCATCTTCAAACACAACGCCATTGCTGCTCCGCTGCTCCGCTGCTCCGACGCATTGTCGCTGTTGTTCTGACGCACCGCCGACGCTGCTCATTCCATCTTCGATCCGCTGCCGGTTAGAGCCACTGCCGGCTAAAACTAGCTCCACCTTAAAACCCTAGCTCTGTCTAGCTCCACTACCCCCCCCCCCCTTCACCTAAAACTCGCTGCCCAGAACCACCCCCCCTGAAAACCCTAGCTCTGCATTTGCCTGGAACCACATCTCCCCCTAAAACCCTAGCTCCAGCTAGTTTCACCACCTCTCCCACCTAAAATCCTAGATCTGCCGCCCAAAACCACCTTCCCCACTTAAAACCCTAGCTCTACCACTTCCATTGCCTTAAACCACACCCTACCCAAAACACAATTACTACCACATCTCAAAGTTGGCGACTTGGTGACTTGGCGATTCGGTGAGATTGCGTTAAGCAGAGAACAAACAGAGAGAAGGTGAACAAGATTGCGTAGAACGGAAAACGAAATGAGAGAGATGGGGTCAGGAGGTGGAGAAGAGGAGGGCGTGGGGAAGACGAACGACGTGCAGGAGAGTGAGGCGATAAAGAGAATAGATAAGGAGGGTTTTTTCTGTCTTTTCCCCTTTTTTATTTATTTAACTCAGGGGTATAATGGTAATTTCACCAATTTTTGGCCAATTTGGTCATTTACATTTTGGTAAACAAAGTCCAGGGTTAGATTTGCACTTTCAAATTTACAAGGTTATATCTTCACTTTCGAACAAAACATAGGGTAAAAATGTATTTTTCTCTTAATAGTATAATATTGTGAAATGTCACTATGAAACTCGATTTACAATACCTGTATTGCAAATCAAAACTTCTTTAATTCCTACTATCAATATATATTCTTATATCCACGTCACAGTGACACTGTATAATAATCGATCCGTTGATAGATGACTCCCACCTCTGCGGATTACTCCACCATTCATATGTAAGAATTAACACTAGCTGAAAAGGATACTCCCTCCGTCCCAGTCATTTCTCCACAAAAAATTTTCACGGTCTCCAGTAAAAAAGCGTGACTATAAATATGTGTAGCTACGAACTATAATGACACACAAAAATTGATATTTTGAAACTACATGTTACGACGAATCTAACCATATCTCACACGATAAAGTTATTGTTCATATACTTATTCAAATATATGGTCAAAGTTTGACATTTTTAACTAAAAAAAGATTCCGTATAGAGTAGGTTGGGACGGAGGGAGTATCTTAGTTGTTGAACATTCTATTATGTCACTTCCATTTTAAGGCATTTTTCAAAATCATTTTTTTTCCAGATTCACATTGTATGACGGAGTAAAAGAATCTGTTAATAAAGTGGGGTTGTACTTTCCCTACTCGTGTCAATCATCACTTTTTGGCTTTTATTAAAAGGAAAGGTAAAAATGCATTCATACCTCTCAGTTTCTTGGTTAGTTCACATGTATCTTTTTTTAAAAGTGCACATGTACCCCTAGATTAGCTGTGACTTAAAAACTTATACCCTTCATGCATGAGTCTGTTGTTGATCTATTATTTTCCGGTGCTGGCTAATATTGAAATTACCAAAATAACCTTCACTTCATTTTTTTTAAATCCAAGGACCGCTTTACCCTCCATTGAAGTGAGGCTCACCCTTCATCAACATCGATATAAAAATGTTGTGTCAAAATTTTGAGTCCAAAAAGAAAGCGATCTGGACTAGGATTCAAAGCTCTTCATCCGCGACTTGGCCGGGCGAGATTTAGTTCCTGTTTCCATTCCTAATTCTAGCGGATTTCCCCCATCTATGTTGGATTGCTTGAACGAATTCAAGATATGTGGCAAAATCTGAAATTGATTTCTAAATTTTTTTTCTTTAGGGGCAAAACAATCATTTCCTTTTCGTTCGATAATGACCAAAGTTGACCAATTTTCCAGATGTCACAGGGGGTACAAATGCACTTTTAAAAATCTAGGGAGTAGATGTGCACAAAACAAGGAACTTGAGGCATAAATGCACATTTTTCTAAAAGGAATTATATATCTTCACAAAAACAGAAGGAATCAGATAGTTTTGATTATTTTTTAATAATATATAATCATTAATTATAATCTCATAATTTTTTTTGTTAAATTAAACATAATGTAAAATTTATAATACCAAAATTTAATAATTTTATGATGCATACAGTTAGTGATATTAACAATAGAAGGAGGTGGTATAATGAATGGGTATTAGGAATGGATCCACACCTTGAAATACTCCACTGTTGATCCTTTTGGTGAATTCATTAGGTATATCAGCTTTGGCATTTTAGATTAATTTCAACACTTGAACTATCGATGCCCGTTTGAGAAACTCATTAGAGATCGTGATCGTCACTGGAATGAAACAATTACCACAATAGCCTTGAGGCAGAGATGGGTGCACAAATGAACGACAATTTGTGTTAAACACCAATTTCAACTCAGTATCTTAGCTTTATACGCTGCTGATCGCACTAGTTCTATGTTTCCAGATATATGCCACCACAATATCAAAAGAAGAGCAATACATACCTTCATTCTGGGCTTTGAAGTATTCCTTTTGCTAATCGATGAAATCCAAGGCGATGTCTGTAACACCCCAAACCCACCACACAGTGTCGGGTCGGGTTTGGTTGTGCTACCGAAAATGATAACAGTAACAAGCAGATAAATTATATGCGGAAGCAATTTAGACCATTCAAATCCTAAATTACTATTACAGTGAAAGTATTAGTATAAGTGTTAAATGAAAGTTTCACCGAACTATTACAGATTCAAAATCCAAGTTAAGGTTCATCCAGGATCTCTCTCAAAATAAGTAAAGACATCAAAGTGTTTTTCTCTTACAGTTCTTCTTCACCTGAAAAAGGTTGTTTGACTAGGGTAAATTCCTTGCTTAATGAGGTTTCATTGCCAGTATTTACCCAGTTGAGTTTTGGTAACCATAGAATATCAAATAACAAATAGCCACATATGTCCTAGCACATAGTAAAAAAGATACGGGTGGTTAGTGCCAAGTTGTTTCCAAGTGCCTATGTGGAAACTCTGACTAACATACAAGGCACAACCTTTCAGTAGTGTCCGAAGGCCATCAATCAGTCAAGTATTCGGCCTAGTCAACCACGCACAAACAGATGTTCAGTTACGAACTCGTATCAGTACAGTACAGTGGGTAATGCTAGCATACCAGAAACTCTACGAGTAGCCGGTCTAATCAGACGGTCCGGTCAATACCATTCCCACCGACTTCGATCGAACTACAATCGTGTCGGGGGCCCCGAAATCGAAGACAGGTAATCAGGTAGCAGATAATTCACGTTTGACACGGCAAGATAAAGTACAAGTCGGCCATCCACATAACATATCAGAGCAGTATATGATTCAAGTTTGACACGGCAAGACAAAGTACAAGCCGGTCATTCACAGAAAAATATCGAAACAGTTCATAACTCAGTTTCACGATAAGTGAACACAGTAATATGCACACTCAGTTTAACAGTCAGTATATATTATCAATTTAAGTTTAACAGGTATGTCCCTTAATAATGGAGTTTGAGTACAGGTTCGAGTATGTATTTCGAATACAGGGGTTCGAGTAGTTGGGTTTGAGTACAAGGGGTTCGAGTAAATAATTTGAGTGGAGAAGGTTCAAGTGGTACGAGTATCGGGTTGTACTGGTTTGAGTTGTAAGTGGTACCGGTTCGAGTGATAAGTATTACTAGTTCGAGTGGCGAGGTTCGAGTGGTAAGTGGTTCGAGAGGTAAGGTTCCAGTGGTACTGTTTTGAGGGGTAACGTTTTCAGTAGTACTAGTTCGAGGGGTAAGGTTCGAGAGGTGAGTTTGAGGGGTAACAGTTTCAGTAGCACTAATTCGAGGGGTAAGGTTCAAGGGGTGAAGTTCTCAGTGGGTTCGAGGGGTGAAGTCTTTCAGAGGTTTGAAGGGTGAAGGATTTCAGTAGGTTCGAGGGGTAAAATTTTAGCAGAGGTTCGAGAAGTAAAGGTTTATCATGGGTTCGAGAGGTAATGTTTATCTTGGGTTCGAGAGGTACTGTTTAGTAGGGGTTCGAGAGGTAAAAGTTTAGCAGGGTTTCGAGAGGTACTGTTCAGCAGGGGTTCGAGAGGTAAAGGTTTAGCAGGGATTCGAGAGGTAAAGGTTTAGCAGGGATTTGAGATGTAAAGGTTTATCAGGGGTTCGAGAGGTATTGTTTAGCAGGAATTCGAGAGGTGCTGTTTAGCAAGGGTTCGAGAGGTAAATGTTTAGCAGGGGTTCGAGAGGTACTGTTTAGCAGGGGTTCGAGATGTACTGTTTAGCAGGGGTTCGAGAGGTAAAAGTTTAGCAGGGGTTCGAGAGGTAGTTTCAGTAGGGGTACGAGGGAAGGGGTTCAAGAGGTAGTTTCAGTAGGGGTTCGAGGGCAGGGGTTCGAGAGGTAGTTTCAGTAGAGGTTCGAGGGCAGGGGTTCGAGAGGTAAATGTATAGCAGGGGTTCGATAGTAGCCTGTACACATACAAGATAATATATATATATATATATATATATATTTACTTCAATTCATGCGAAGACAATGCAAACACTCACCTTGGTTGGGCTCGGGCAACTTCCGTTTCTACTTTACTACTTAACCACTGTTCTTTGGTAAGAATTTTTCTGAAGACTGTGAGTTTTGGGGAGGATATCACTGATATTCATACTAGGTAAAAACATAGGTTTTAACAGCCTACATACCTAGAATTTTATCTTTTTAACATTCAAGTGCCTATGTCCACTTGCCAAAAATTCCTTTGGATAAATTCTCTGATGTCCGCTCGTCGGCTTCTCTTCCCATTGTATTATTATTATCATTATGATAATAATTATGACTCACTTCCCAATATTTTTCTTCCCAAATTTCACTTTGGATAATTTTCTGATTCACTTGCCAAAAAACTACTTGAAGTCCGCCGACTTCTTCTTCTTCCCAATAATTTCACTTGCCCAAAAATTACTTTGGATAATTTTTCACGTCTGTTGTCAGCTTCTCCTTCACGGTAATTTTTTGCATTTGTTTATTAAATTTCTTATATATTTATTTATTTATTATTATTATTAGCATATTATATAATGTATACATATGTATAAATAGGTATACTCTCTTCTCGGTAATTTCTCTTATTTAGTTAATATTATTATATATATATATATATATATATATATCTTTTTCCTGGTAATTCCTTTTGATTTATTTATTTATTCATTTACTTCTTTATTTATTTATTACTATTAATACTATTATTATTATCAGTATTATTTTAATCATTGCTTTGTTTTCTCTTGTACCCCAAATATTTTCTTATGACACAACATCCCAGCGTACTATTCGTTTTCCTATTTGGTGTTTTAGTTTGATTAATTATTTTTCTCATTTTATCTTTATTTTTTCCTTTCTTTTAATTCTTTATTTACTGGATTTTCTTCTTTTTAATTTACAATACTAATAATCAATCATATATATAATAGAGTTCGTCTCTTGAAAGACGGTCTTTCCATAAGTTATGGAAAGACCAAGATTTAAAGTGTAAATTAGAAGAAATTAAGATAAAATTTTCGGGTTGAATGAACCGGGTTATAAATTTTATAACTACTACATGTTGCATACTAAAATTTTAATATTGCAACTAAGACCTTTTACCTTTTTAATATTCTAATCAAACTCCGTCTTTCCATAAGCCTATGGAAAGACCGTCTTTCCCAAGATTTTGCCTATATAAAATACAATTATATTCCTTGAAATCAAAATAATATTAGAAATGATAACTTATTTATTTTATTCTTATTTGTAATTAAATATGAAAATTACCATTATATATAATTGTGATAAGTATGAAATAATATTTATAAAATTAGTGTTCCTAAATAAATTGAAAAAAAAATTCGTTTTAAAGGAAGATACAAGGTTAACCATTGGAGATGCTTCTAGATAATTATTTAACAACTCAATTTATCATTTATTACTTTACTCTTTTAAAATGTGCAATTTGTATATCCCATTTACTACTATTATTTCCTTCCTCTTCCTTAAGTGAAACTCATACTAAATGCCAATACTTTATCATCGTTTGATATATATATATATATATATATATTATTCAATAATTAAGATTATTAATTCAAATTTACTTCGTCAGAGATTAACATCCATAATAAATTTATTTATTTATATTTTTTCCAATTTGAGTGGTATTAAAGGGTTAAATTCAGATGACATGATTTGTATCGGAGGTACATTTTATTTATTAATCTAATTAGGTTTGGGGTTTCATAATCTCCTCCCCTTAATGAACTTCGTCCCCGAAGTTTTACTATAGTTTTACCCAAAACAGAGAGGGTACCTTCAATGACCTTGGTCAAACCATGGTTCTCATCACTCTCTATGGCGTAAAGCTGCGCATGCATATTTGGCCTACCACTTCCACCAGCTCCACCCTTTAGAGCCAAATTGATCACGAATGACCATGACCAAGTGGTTGGAATGAGGGCTTCGTCTAAGTTATCGGGACTTCATTTTTTAGTGCTCAGAATTCCCATATTACAACATCGCTAACATTTATTTTCTTAGCAGTCCTATTCTTTATGCCCTTCTTCCCCACCATACAATAAGGGACTCGAGGTGATACTTGGACCACGTCGTATGGTCCAAGTTTGTGTTGCATCTCTTCTAATTTGAATGTAGACAATTCACCCACCTCACTTATTTATCCTAGGATTAAAGGTTTGAATTATTGTTTTCACCAAAATTTTGATTATTTTGTCAATTAATCCTCCGTTAATCTTTGACTTCTCCCTGATTAATCATTGAGTTCTCAACCCTAGCTTGAATGATCATAAAAGAGTGTAAATTCCTGGGAACTCACAGTACTTTTACAAAAGTTATATACCATTACTTTAGCCTCTCTAGATTCTATTTTTAACCAACCCTAAATCATTTAGTGGAGTCACATTATTTATTCTGGTATGTACTATGGGAGGTCCATTCCTAAGGTCAATCTGAGGTGCATAAATGTTTGGATTAATTATCACTAAAGTTTTATCTATGTGACCCCAACCTTCTCTCGGGGTCCACGTACGAGTTCTGCTATCTGCGCATGCAGCCTATTCAGGACTCGGATGCCACCTTGAGTCTGAGTCAACTTTTGCATTCTATATCCTCCAGTTCTAGTTCCTGTGTCTTGGTATTCCTAATTTGATCGGGTTCTATGTTAATTGCATAAGTTCTAACCTCCTTTTCGTCACCATATCCGTTACTGATTTTCTATGATAAAGATTTTAAGGATTCAGGTCTCTCATTCCCTAACCAGCGTCTACCTCGTCCAATTAGGGTAGAGTACTCGTTTGATATTTTTGTTAAGTTTCATTTGGGTTTAGCTTAAGGGCCTAATATTACTGCATATGTTATGAAGATTCATGTGATGACTAGTGCTTTATTATCCATTTTGGGGTCTAAAATTTTATTATTATTATTTAGGGATCTTTCAATTTAAAATGGGAACCTGATTCAAACTCTGGGTTGGTCATCCCCAAGTGATTCAAAGGTTTTCTCAAGTTAAATGGAAAGGATACCTAATTAGGTTTTTAAAAATAAATAATTATTTTTTATTTGTTAAAAAAATGCATGTTTTGATCCAATATCCTCCTAATGGAATCTGTTCTGTTGAGATTTAACTTTCTTTGAAACTATTTAGGAGAACACTTTTATTTTCAATTTAGAAAGTATTTGAAAGTTCAAAAGAAACAAATATTGATGGCACTATTCTTATTTTTATTTTTTATTTATATTATTTTTTAACACCTTTGATAACCTTAAACTCTTATCCTTTAACTACAATTAGCCAATATGTGTCTAGTGGTAATATACTGGCTATAAATGACTACATTCCTAACGGTAATATAACAGTCATAAACAGTTATATTTTATAGTATAAATACAAATTTATCCAAAAATTCAAAACCACATTTTCTCTTCTACCTCATATTATTATCACCATATCTTCTCTCAATTTACCGATAATATGTCGAGACTAATGTCGGTCTTTACTGCCGTAATTATCATTGTACTACATGTTAGTATTCTCGCCGGAGATATTACGCCTGAAGAATTTTGTTACTCTTCAGTAATGGTTGGATTCATTTATTACCTTTTATTTTTCACAATCATCATAGACTTCTGTATTTCCAATTACATTTAATAAATTATTTTATTTCCCTATAGTGACATCAATAAATCGTTAATTTTGATTTGCCTTTACTTGATTTGAGGAATGCTCTGAGACCACATCTGTAACACCCCAAACCCACCACTCAGTGACGGGTCGGGTTTGGTCGTGCTACCAAAAATGATAACAGTAACAAGCACATAAATTATATGCGGGAGCAATTTAGACCATTCAAATCCTAAATTACTATTACAGTGAAAGTATTAGTATAATTATTAAATAAAAGTTTCACCTAACTATTACAGATTCAAAATTCATGTTAAGGTTCATCCACGATCTCTCTCAAAATAAGCAAAGACATCAAAGTGCATTTCTCTTACAGTTCTTCTTCACCTGAAAAAGGTTGTTTGACTAGGGTAAGTTCCTTGCTTAGTGAGGTTTCATTGCCAGTATTTATCCAGTTGGGTTTTGGTGATCACAGAATATCAAATAACAAATAGCCACATATGTCTTAGCACATAGTAAAAGGATACGGGTGGTTAGTGCCAAGTTGCTGCCAAGTGCCTATGTGGCCACTCTGACTAACATACAAGGCACAACCATTCAGTAGTGCACAAAGGTCATCGTCAATCCAGTATTCAGCCTCGTCAACCACGCCCAAACAGATGTTCAGTTACGAGCTCGTATCAGTATATTACAGTGGGTAATGCTAGCATACCAGAAACTCCACGAGTAGTCGGTCTAATCAGACGGTTCGGTCAATACTGTTCCCTGCTGACTTCGACCGAACTACAATCGCATCAGGGGCACCGAAATCAGAGACAGGTAATCAGGTAATAGATAATTCATGTTTAACATGGCAAGATAAAGTTCAATCCGGTCATCCACATAACATATCAGAGCAGTATATGATTCAAGTTTAACACGGCAAGATAAAGTACAAGCCGGTCATTCACAAAAAAAATTGGAGTAGTTCATAACTCAGTTTCACGATAATTGAACACAGTAATATGCACACTCAGGTTAACATTCAGTATATATTATCAATTTAAGTTTAACAGGTATGTCCCATTATAATGGAGTTTGAGTACAGGTTCAAGTATGTATTTCGAGTACAGGGGTTTGTGTAGTTGGGTTTGAGTACAGGGGGTTCGAGTAAAAAATTCGAGTGGAGAATGTTCAAGTGGTACGGGTATCGGGTTGTACTGGTTTGAGTGGTAAGTGGTACCAGTTCGAGTGGTGAGGTTCTAGTGGTAAGTATTACCAGTTCGAGTGGTAAGTATTATCAGTTCGAGTGGTGAGGTTCAAGTGGTAAGTGGTTCGAGAGGTAAGGTTCCAGTGGTACTAGTTCGAGGGGTAATGGTTTCGGTAGTACTAGTTCGAGGGGTAAGGTTCGAGAGGTGAGTTCGAGGGGTAACGGTTTCAGTGGCACTAATTCGAGGGGTAAGGTTCGAGGGGTGAAGTTTTCAGTGGGTTCGAGGGGTGAAGTCTTTCAGTAGGTTCGAGGGGTAAAATTTTAGTAGAGGTTCGAGAAGTAAAGGTTTAGCATGGGTTTGAGAGGTACTATTTAGCAGGGGTTCGAGAGGTAAAAGTTTAGCAGGGGTTCGAGAGGTAAAGGTTTAGCAGGGATTCAAGAGGTTTAGCAAGGATTCGAGCTGTAAATTTTTAGCAGGGGTTCAAGAGGTACAGTTTAGCTGGGGTTCGAGAGGTACTGTTTAGCTGGGGTTCGAGAGGTACTGTTTAGCAGGGGTTCAAGAGGTAAAGATATAGCAGGGGTTAGAGAGGTAAAGATATAGCAGGGGTTTGAGAGGTAAAGATATAGCAGGGGTTCGAGATGTACTGTTTAGTAGGGGTTGAAGAGGTAAATGTTTAGCAGGGGTTCGAGAGGTAAAGGTTTTGCAGGGGTTCGAGAGGTAGTTTCAGTAGGAATTCGAGGGAAGGGGTTCGAGTGATAAATGTATAGCAGGGGTTCGAGAGGTAGTTTCAGTAGGGGGTTCGAGAGGTAAAGGTATAGCAGGGGTTCGAGAGGCAGTTTCAGTAGATGTTCGAGGGCAGGGGTTCGAAAGGTAAAGGTATCAAGGGTTCGATAGCAGCCTGTACACATACAAGATAATATATATATATATATATATATATATATATTACTTCAATTCATGCGAAGGCAATGCAAACACTCACCTTGGTTGGGCTCGGGCAACTTCCATTTCTACTTCACTGCTTAACCACTGTTCTTTGGTAAGAATTTTTTTGAAGGCTGTGAGTTTTGGGGAAGATATCACTGGTATTTATACTAGGTAAAAACATAGGTTCTAACAACCTACATACCTAGAATTTTATCCATTTAACAGTCAAGTGCCAATGTCCACTTGCCAAAAAATCCTCTGGATAAATTCTCTCATGTCCGCTTGCCAGCTTTCTCTTCCCATTAGATTATTATTATCATTATGATAATAATTATGACTCTCTTCCCAATATTTTTCTTCCTGAATTTCACGTTGGATAATTTTCTGATTCACTTGCCCAAAAATTACTTGAAGTTCGTCGATTTCTTCTTCTTCCCAATAATTCCACTTGCCCAAAAATTACTTTGGATAATTTTTCACGTCTGTTGTCAGCTTCTCCTTCGCAGTAATTTCTTTCATTTGTTTATTCAATTGCTTATTTATTTATTTTTTATTATTAGCATATTATATAATGTATACATATGTATAAATAGGTATACTCTCTTCTCGGTAATTTCTTTTATTCAGTTATTACTATTATATATATATATATATATATATCTCTTCTTCCCGTAATTTCTTTTGATTTATTTATTTATTCATTTACTTCTTTATTTATTTATTACTATTAATATTATTATTATTATCAGTATTATTTTAATCATTGCTTTGTTTTCTCTTGTACCCCAAATATTTCTTATGACACCGCATCCCAGCGTACTATTCGTTTTCCTATTTGGTGTTTTAGTTTGATTACTTATTTTCTTATTTTATCTTTATTTGTTCCTTTCTTTTAATTCTTTATTTACTGGATTTTCTTTTTTAAAATTTACAATACTTGTAATCAATCATATATATAAAATACAATTATATTCCTTGAAATCAAAACAATATTAGAAATGATAACTTATTTATTTTATTCTTATTTGTAATTACATATGAAAATTACCATTATATATAATTGTGATAAGTATGAAAAAATATTTATAAAATTAGTGTTCCTAAATAAATTGAAGGAAAATTCGTTTTAGAGGAAGATACAAGGTTAACCATTGGAGATGCTTCTAGATAATTATTTAACAACTCAATTTATCATTTATTACTTTACTCTTTTAAAATGTGCAATTTGTATATCTCATTTACGTACTACTATTTCTTTCCTCTTCCTTAAGTGAAACCCATACTAAATGCCAATACTTTATCATCGTTTGATATATATATATATATTGTTCAATAATTAAGATTATTAATTCAAATTTACTTCGTCCGAGACTAACATCCATAATAAATTTATTTTATTTATATTTTTTTCCAATTAGAGTGGTGTTAAAGGGTTGAATTCAGATGGCATGATTTGTATCGGAGGTACATTTTATTTATTAATCTAATTGAATTCGGGGTTTCACAATGTCCATTATTGCATGTTCAAGCTGGTAAATGGGAATGGAGGGTAGAAGGGGTATTTTGGGAAATGAGCTTATGTAAGCCTCTCGTGGTGGTGATTGAATTAAGTTCTTGCTCCATGATGGAATGATATTGGGCTTATAAGCACCTTGGACCATCTCATCCACAACTTTCAGAAATTGGGCAGATCCTAGTCTATCACAAATTGTATGGTATAATGTCAGACCCATCACAAACCCATTACACTTAAATTTGGTTGTCTACATACCAAAAGAACAAATAATACTTCATATTAAGGCATCATTTATAACTTTTGCCTCTTCAAAATTTAGCAATTTATTTTAGCTGGCCTTTAGACATCGCTATTCCGGTATTATCTGGAGATAATAATAGGTGTAGAAAACTATGTATGTAATTATCTCTTCTCTCTTCCAATTCTACTTTATTCCAAATCTAGCCAACATTGTGTCGTGACAGGCGCGGGCGGTCGTCGCGCCCGTGCGCCAAAAGATAATTTATAAGCCCTCAATGCTTACTTTCTACAACTAGGTAGATAGTGGCAAATCGGGGTCGTCCAATGAGAAGAGGGATCTTCCTAAGCGTCTAAGCACACAGTGGTTGATACTAGGCTAGGAGTAAATATATATACACACACTTAAAAGAGAGTAAATGGGGGGGGTTGGTTGGTTGGTTGGTTCCTAAGTTAACAAAGATAACTAGCAACGTCAAGTGACTATGCTAATCATCAAACGAAACTAAGAAAAGGGGTTTTAAACTACAAAGATAAAATGCCTTGGGGGCAACGGATATCCACTTCCACATCTAATGTAGTTCCTCGAATCATTCACACATTCCATCATATAGCATTCATGACCCAACAATCACACACCCCATCTAGCAAGTACCACAACACACACACCACAAGGAGTTCTAAGTTCATGCTCATGGATCTTCATGCAAAGGCGCTACGGAATTCGTCACGTTCCTACACCTAAGCAATTCAACCACACAAGCACTCCCTATGCTCAAACCACTCATGGCACACATGCAGTGAAACACACCGTCAAGAGTACATAAACGCCAAATAACAAATGCTTCAAGAATGAGTTTAAATCATCTATCCAATACTTCAACTACTTGTCGTGGAGACTAAACTCCTATCCTTCTTAGTTCGTAGTTTGCGAGAGTGAGTTCGACATCTCTCATCAAACCTCACCAATGGCTCCCGAGTCGCGACTACGACTCAAGGTGTCATTGGTAGCATTTAGCACGAAGGACCAACAAGCTTGGCAATGCCTATGACCACTACACCGTGACTAGGCATTGAACCAATTCATGCAATTACACGAGATTGGATGAACGTGCAACGCACATTCATCCGCGAGCATATGACTCTCTCGTTTGCTACACAAACGAACATGACGAAGAGTTCGACATCAATCACATTCGCCTAGCACATTGTCAACACACTAACACAATCGAAAGCTCTAATTCATACTCTCACATTACTAACAAGAACAGGGGGGAAATTAACCCAAATCCCCCAAACCCTAGCTAGCAATTAATCCAAGCATTTCATATCATCAAGCTCTCAACAACATCAATGCAATCAACAATTAACATTCAAAGCACAATAAATGCACAATAGCAAAAACATCAAATAGATAGATATAAATGAGTTCTTGCTACATAGATAGTGGAAGCTTCAATCCTTTGCTCCCAAGAACAAGAACTACTCTAGAACAACAACAAAAGACATAATTAAACTAAGAGAAAGCTAAGAAAAGAAAAGAAGAAGAAAAACCTAGGTTTGAGCCCAAAAACTAGAGAAAGGCGGGCTGAGCAAAACTGGAGAAGAAGAGGGAAAGAGATGGTATTTATAGTGCAAAGAAAATAAGAAAGATTTCTGGCCGCCCGTTGGTCGCGACTCGCGACGGAGTTCGTCGCGACTCGCGACGGTGTTGGTCGCGAGGTCGCGACTCGCGACGGTGTCGCGACGGCAGCCACAGCTTTGCATTGTTTCTTTGTCTTCTTCATAGCCATCCCTCTCAATCTTCAAGTCTTCAACAGCTCCAAAATGGTCTTCAACGGCCTCCGGTCTTCATGTCTTCGAAGTGATTATCCAAAAGTCTTCGAAAGTATAGTCTTCAATGTCTTCCGGTCTTCGTTGCTTCCGTGTTCTTCCCTTGTCACACAAAATCCACTTAAAAGAGGTAAAAGAGTACAAAGTTGCTTTTACCTCTCCTAAGTGAATTTCAAGGTAAAACACAAGCTCTCGATAATAAAAGAGCACAAAAGTGATCCTAAATACTACTAAATAATGCGCCTAAAATGGACACATCAAACCTCCCCACACTTAAACCTTACTCGCCCTCGAGTAAGAAAAGATTTAAGCATACGGAGGGAATGGCATATCCACATCCTAAAACCCCCAAAATAACCACACAAAATGGACATATCAAACCTCCCCACACTTAAACCTTACTCGCCCTCGAGTAAGAAAAGATTCAAGCATGCGGAGTAAATGATATATCCCAAAACCTAAACTAATCCCCCTATCAAAGCCTCACCAAAACTCTCAATCTCAAAAATCCCAAAATAAAAGCTCACATGAGAATTTTGCACACACACATCCCCAATCCTAAATCTAACCAAACCTACCACTTATCAATTCACTACCTATAAAAATATTTCACAGCCTAGAATTGATATTCCCAGAATCCAATGACACAAAATGAAGCTAAAACCATAGAGGAAGTTTTAAACACATGCTTCACCTAATGCCAATATATCAACCAAAAACGAAGTAGAAAGAGATCAAGAATTTCATAACCATACTCCGTTTCCTAACCCACTAAGCTACCCAATCCCAAGAGGTCTATAGATGTTGAGCAACCCGATCCATCCGTGTGACAACCACAACCTTATGACTCCAACGCCGGTAAATGAGTGAAATCATCGCATTTTTCAATTTCTCTCAATTTCTCTCATTTTTCCTAGGAGCTCTTTCGAGTTTTCATCCTAGCCACACATCATGTTTCTTTAGCTCACATCTCACCTTTTTCCGCACATTTTAGCCTCTCATTTTTGCCTAGGCCGCCCTTTAAGGGTTTTCGACCTATCCGGGCCCCCAATGTTGCCTAAGGTGCCCTCTCGGGTTTTCAACTTAGCGGGTTTTCTTTTTCTTCTTTTTTTTTTCTTTTTCCAATTTTTTTTTTGTTTTTCTATTTTTTTTTATTTTTCTCATGTTTTTCCAATGAAAAGTAGCAAAAAGCATTCCAAAACAATGTAGCATGCATGTGAATCCTCTAACCCCTCCCCACACTTAAAACATTACATTGCCCGAGATGTAAACACGTAAGGCAAGAACAATAAAAATCAAGGTAAGGGAGTTAGAGTGACACCCGTGTCTCCGCAATTCGCCATTGATATGGCGATATCCAAGTACTTGGATGGTCCCGAGATAGGTTTCGGAACCGGAAGGGTGAGCAAAAATGCCGTAGAAGAACTCACCCCTCGAGAAAAGCATTTTCTCCATGGCGCCGTTTGATCAAGACTACACCACGAAGAACACATTAAACTCACAAGTACATAAGGATATGTAATACTAGGTTTAGCATCAAGAGTTAATAACCATAGTATTTTCAAAGAACAACCAAATCACACTCAACCAACACTATAAGAATAATCATGAAAAATATCCAACATATATTGACATATATACAAGCATCATTATAGGATATGCACTTACGATCACAATGATGTAGTCGGCATACTACAATCAACAAACGTACTATAAAGATGCAAGAATGTTCATATGCCAATATATGTAGGACAGTTGAGAATGAGTGGAGATGTGATAGTTCTTGGGAGTGTTGGGTGGAAAAGAAGGAAAGATCATGCAATGTTTAAAATCATTTCGAAACTTAGAAGCTTGGAAACTTGAAATCCGGGCTCAAAAAAAATTTTTTCAAAAGTTACTGAGCACGTCGCGACTCGCGACGAGTTTGGTCGCGACTCGCGACGGGCCTCGCGACGTCAGGGCGACTCGCGGAAAGTAAAGTCCGGGAGCTCAAAATGTTCTGAGCTCGTCGCGACTCGCGACGTGGTTGGTCGCGACTCGCGACGGGCCTCGCGACGTCAGGGCGACTCGCGGAAAGTGGAGTCCGGAAGCTCCAAATTTTCTGAGCTCGTCGCGACTCGCGACGAAGGGTGTCGCGACTCGCGACGAGCCTCGCGAAGTCATCGCGACTCGCGGAAAGGTGAGTCCGAGAGCTCCAATTTTTCTGAGCTCGTCGCGACTCGCGACGAAGGGTGTCGCGACTCGCGACGAGCCTCACGACGTCAGGGCGACTCGCGGAAAGTTGGCGCTGGGAGTGGATTTTGCTCCCCTGTTCGTCGCGACTCGCGACGAAGCCCATCGCGACTCGCGACGGCAGGGTATCCCAGGCTTAAAATTTTTTCGTTTTCTTACCAACTGTCCAAGCTTGCTTCCCTCGTTCATTGATCTCGTTCCTTCATCTCCTTCATTGCAATGCACTTCATGTTGCTACAACATCATAGAAAAACATGCCATAAATAGAACAAAACAAAACAACAACAAAAACAAACTAAGAAACACAAACTAAGAAACAAAAACTAAAAGAAATGCCGAATTTATTTAACGTCGTCGGCACGACGAAGCTCCGTATTTTTAAGGTCGTCGGCACGACCCTAACATTATCCATATGGTGAAGGCTTGAAGCTCTTCACCATGAGCATCCAAAACAAGAGAGGTGGGGGCACAAAACTTCCAAGAGGAAAGTCTTGTGGAGGTGGAGATGGTTCAAAGGGAATTAAGTGGTTAGGGAGCTTAGGATAGTCTTTTGGCTCCTCTCTCATTTCCCTCAAAACTTCCAAGGATATTAGAGTTGGTTCACTAGGTGGGAGAAGGGGTGACAATGCTAATGGATAATGTAGCACTATCACCTCTTCCTCTATTTTTCTATCCTCTACAACCAACTCCTCATCCCTTTCAAACTCAAAATCATTTTTATTGGTGACTTCACTCACCGAATCATCGAGTTCAAGTTGGGATGGTGTGTTTTCGGAATCACGAGCTTCCATTCGGGCCAATACCTCTAATATGTTCCTCACATGCCCCTCAATGGCCTCAACACTAGAGGAGAGCTGGGTATCCGGCTCCTCACTAGTAAAGGAGTTCAAGTTTGCTATGGTATTTAAGACATCCTCACGTGTCAAACTTGAACTTCCTTGTTGGGCTTGGTTTTGGGGTATGGTATAGGGTGGTGATGGCCAATTAGGTTGCTCGTAATATTGGTTTTCCGGCTCATTCTCATACCACAAATCCGGATTACCACTCCATTCCGGATTGTAAGAGTTGTGGTATGGATAGCATTCATGAGCTTCTTGCCCTTGAAAACCAATATCTCCTACCTCTTGATAGCACTCTTCATAGTACCCATGGTTTTGGAAACCAAGGGTTCATTCTCGGTCATAGTGCTCTTCCCACAACAAAGGGCAAGATTCGGTAGGATGATCGGAATGACACATCCTACAAAACCTTGCTTGTTGAGCCTCTCTTCTCATCATGAGTTCCCTCAAGGTGAGACGCTCCATAAAAAAAATTTTAACTTTTTTTTATTTTTCAAAAGTTCGGAATCATAGTGCAAGGATTCTCGATAAAATTAATTACCAAGAACTCGAGCAATACCTACTCCGAACAAAAACAACCACCAAGTAGTGGAAAATAAAAACAACTAGCTAATACACAACCAAATACACCTAAATACTTAAGAATAAACGCCTCTTTCCCTGGCAACGGCGCCATTTAGACAGGCGCGGGCGGTCGTCGCGCCCGCGCGCCTAAAGATAATTTATAAGCCCTCAATGCTTACTTTCTACAACTAGGTAGATAGTGGCAAATCGGGGTCGTCCAATGAGAAGAGGGATCTTCCTAAGCGTCTAAGCACACAGTGGTTGATACTAGGCTAGGAGTAAATATATATACACACACTTAAAAGCGAGTAAATGGGGGGGGTTGGTTGGTTGGTTGGTTCCTAAGTTAACAAAGATAACTAGCAACGTCAAGTGACTATGCTAATCATCAAACGAAACTAAGAAAAGGGGTTTTAAACTACAAAGATAAAATGCCTTGGGGGCAACGGATATCCACTTCCACATCTAATGTAGTTCCTCGAATCATTCACACATTCCATCATATAGCATTCATGACCCAACAATCACACACCCCATCTAGCAAGTACCACAACACACACACCACAAGGAGTTCTAAGTTCATGCTCATGGATCTTCATGCAAAGGCGCTACGGAATTCGTCACGTTCCTACACCTAAGCAATTCAACCACACAAGCACTCCCTATGCTCAAACCACTCATGGCACACATGCAGTGAAACACACCGTCAAGAGTACATAAACGCCAAATAACAAATGCTTCAAGAATGAGTTTAAATCATCTATCCAATACTTCAACTACTTGTCGTGGAGACTAAACTGCTATCCTTCTTAGTTCGTAGTTTGCGAGAGTGAGTTCGACATCTCTCGTCAAACCTCACCAATGGCTCCCGAGTCGCGACCACGACTCAAGGTGTCATTGGTGGCATTTAGCACGAAGGACCAACAAGCTTGGCAATGCCTATGACCACTACACCGTGACTAGGCATTGAACCAATTCATGCAATTACACGAGATTGGATGAACGTGCAACGCACATTCATCCGCGAGCATATGACTCTCTCGTTTGCTACACAAACGAACATGACGAAGAGTTCGACATCAATCACATTCGCCTAGCACATTGTCAACACACTAACACAATCAAAAGCTCTAATTCATACTCTCACATTACTAACAAGAACAGGGGGGAAATTAACCCAAATCCCCCAAACCCTAGCTAGCAATTAATCCAAGCATTTCATATCATCAAGCTCTCAACAACATCAATGCAATCAACAATTAACATTCAAAGCACAATAAATGCACAATAGCAAAAACATCAAATAGATAGACTAAATGAATTCTTGCTACATAGATAATGGAAGCTTCAATCCTTTGCTCCCAAGAACAAGAACTACTCTAGAACAACAACAAAAGACATAATCAAACTAAGAGAAAGCTAAGAAAAGAAAGAAGAAGAAAAACCTAAAATTGGCGCCCAAAAACCAGAGAAAGGCGGGCTGGAAAAACTGGAGAAGAAGAGGGAAAGAGATGGTATTTATAGTGCAAAGAAAATAAGAAAGATTTCTGGCCGCCCGTTGGTCGCGACTCGCGACGGAGTTCGTCGCGACTCGCGACGGTGTTGGTCGCGAGGTCGCGACTCGCGACGGTGTCGCGACGGCAGCCACAGCTTTGCATTGTTTCTTTGTCTTCTTCATAGCCATCCCTCTCAATCTTCAAGTCTTCAACAGCTCCAAAATGGTCTTCAACGGCCTCCGGTCTTCATGTCTTCGAAGTGATTATCCAAAAGTCTTCGAAAGTATAGTCTTCAATGTCTTCCGGTCTTCGTTGCTTCCGTGTTCTTCCCTTGTCACACAAAATCCACTTAAAAGAGGTAAAAGAGTACAAAGTTGCTTTTACCTCTCCTAAGTGAATTTCAAGGTAAAACACAAGCTCTCGATAATAAAAGAGCACAAAAGTGATCCTAAATACTACTAAATAATGCGCCTAAAATGGACACATCATGTCGACACAGGGGTGGAAAGATTATAATTGGAACACTTAGGATCTATAAAAAAACTACAATTTTGTATGTAAATTTTTTTTTCCCAAATGTCTCTAGGGTCTAAAAATTCTATACATCTCTATGAGATGTTTTACCTTAGAAAAAAGAAAGTGCTATAAAAGTTCAACTTGCCATTATCTAATTAATTAGTAGATATTAAATGCTCAATTAAGGTAACATATGGATTTCTAATTTGTGTTTTAGGTCATAATTTATAAACCTAACAGTTTAGATTTGATCTATTTTTTTCAACTTATTTACATGTTAGTTCAATTCAATTCAATTAATTTTAATTTATAAAATTTATTTTAATTTAATTATTACTATTATTAATTTTTCTTAACTTTATTCAGTTTAATTCAAATCCAATCAAACAAAAATCTATTTTTAGTGTTTTAAGAAAGTTAGCGTTTAAAAAATTGTTTTCTTCTCTGGAATGTAAGTATTGACAACTCAAAGACAATACATTATTACAATAATTTTCACATTTGTATATTTATAGACTTTTACAATGCAAATAGCATCAACTTTATTAATGAATAGTGAAGTAAGATATATATAGAGGGACACAAGGAGTATTTGGTTTACCAGTCTTGCATCTTCAAAATACTTCGTCTCCTCCAGACTACGATCAACACAAGCTTCCACGAACCAAACGCCATTGCCTGAACACGCAAGCTCAGCTCACGGTTTATCAAAGACCTATCTTCCGGTCAGTGGATAGTAGGGGACTAGCACTTTGGATAGTGCTCGTCAGATATCTTCTGCCGGGGTTGAACCTCTGTGTTTGAACACAAGCAGCTTTCGAATATTAAACTTCAAAAATGGATGTCGGTTGAAGACGGAGAGATCGAGCATGCCCGATGGTGTCGGCTCCGACGGTGGAACTAGGTCGTTGTTCAACCTTGTTATGTTAAATTCCATGTTAGTCGATCTAACTGAGGAAAATTGTTGTAATTATAAATTTACGAAATTGTAGAGAGTATTGATGTGTCCATTTTAGGCGCATTATTTAGTAGTATTTAGGATCACTTTTGTGCTCTTTTATTATCGAGAGCTTGTGTTTTACCTTGAAATTCACTTAGGAGAGGTAAAAGCAACTTTGTACTCTTTTACCTCTTTTAAGTGGATTTTGTGTGACAAGGGAAGAACACGGAACCAACGAAGACCGGAAGACATTGAAGACTATACTTTCGAAGACTTTTGGATACTCACTTCGAAGACATGAAGATCGGAGGCCGTTGAAGACCATTTTTGGAGCCGTTGAAGACTTGAAGATCGAGAGGGATGGCTATGAAGAAGACAAAGAAACAATGAGAATTCTGGCTCCCGTCGCGACACCATCGCGAGTCGGGACACCGTCGCGAGTCGCGACGGACGGGTGGCCAGAAATCAACTTTATCTTCTTCCGACTATAAATACTACTCTTTTTCCCTCTTCTTCTCCAAGCTTTTCCAGCCCGCTTTTCTCTCTGGTTTTGGGCGCCAATTTTAGGTTTTTCTTCTTCTTTATTTTCTTAGCTTTCTCTTACTTTGATTATGTCTTTTGTTGTTGTTCTAGAGTAGTTCTTGTTCTTGGGAGCAAAGGATTGAAGCTTCCACTATTATGTAGCAAGAACTCATTTCTATATATCTATTTGATGTTTTTGCTATTGTGCAATTAGTGTGCTTTGAATGTTAATTGTTGATTGCATTGATGTTGTTGGGAGCTTGATGATATGAATGCTTGTATGAATTGCTAGCTAGGGTTTGGGGGATTTGGGTTAATTTCCCCCCTGTTCTTGTTAGTAATGTGAGAGTATGAATTAGAGCTTTTGATTGTGTTAGTGTGTTGACAATGTGCTAGGCGAATGTGATTGATGTCGAACTCTTCGTCATGTTCGTTTGTGTAGCAAACGAGAGAGTCATATGTTCGCGGATGAATGTGCGTTGTACGTTCATCCAATCTCGTGTAATTGCATGAATTGGTTTAATGCTTAGTCACGGTGTAGTGGTCATAGGCATTGCCAAGCTTGTTGGTCCTTCGTGCTAAATGCCACCAATGACACCTTGAGTCGTGGTCGCGACTCCGGAGTCATTGGTGAGGTTTGACGAGAGATGTCGAACTCACTCTCGCAAACTACGAACTAAGAAGGATAGGAGTTTAGTCTCCACGACAAGTAGTTGAAGTATTGAATAGGTGATTTAAATTCATTCTTGAAGCATTTATTATTTGGCGTTTATGCATTCTTGACGGTGTGTTTCACTGCATGTGTGCCATGAGTGGTTTGAGCATAGGTAGTGCTTGTGTGGTTGAATTGCTTAGGTGTAGGAACGTGACGAATTCCGTAGCGCCTTTGCATGAAGATCTATGAGCATGAACTTAGAACTCCTTGTGATGTGTGTGTTGTGGTACTTGCTAGATGGGGTGTGTGAGTGTTGGGTCATGAATGCTATATGATGGAATGTGTGAATGATTCGATGAACTACATTAGATGTGGAAGTGGATATCCGTTGCCCCCAAGGCATTTTATCTTTGTAGTTTAAAACCCCTTTTCTTAGTTTCGTTTGATGATTAGCATAGTCACTTGACCTTGCTAGTTATCTTGTCTTTTTATTTTCGTAACTTAGGAACAACCAACCAACCAACCCCCCCCCCCCCCCCTTTACTTGCTTTTAAGTGTGTGTATATATATTTACTCCTAGCCTAGTATTAACCATTGTGTGCTTAGACGCTTAGGAAGATCCCTCTTCTCTTTGGACGACCCCGATTTGCCACTATCTACCTAGTTGTAGAAAGTAAGCATTGAGGGCTTATAAATTATCTTTTGGCACGCGGGCGCGACGACCGCCCGCGCCTGTCAAAATGGCACCGTTGCCGGGGAAGAGGCGTTTATTCTTAAGTATTTAGGTGTATTTGGTTGTGTATTAGCTAGTCGTTTTTGTTTTCCACTACTTGGTGGTTGTTTTTGTTCGGAGTAGGTATTGCTTGAGTTCTTGGTAATTTATTTTATCGAGAATCCTTGCACTATGATTCCGAACTTTTGAAAAATAAAAAAATAAAAAAAAATTTCTTAATGGAGCGTCTCACCTTGAGGGAACTCATGATGAGAAGAGAGGCTCAACAAGCAAGGTTTTGTAGGATGTGTCATTCCGACCATCCTACCGAATCTTGCCATTTGTTGTGGGAACAGCACGATGACCGAGAAAGAACCCTTGGTTTCCAAAACCATGGGTACTATGAAGAGTGCTATCAAGAGGAAGGAGATATTGGTTTTCAAGGGCAAGATGCTCATGAATGCTATCCATATCACAACTCTTACAATCCGGAATGGAGTGGTAGTCCGGATTTGTGGTATGAGAATGAGCCGGAAAACCAATATTACGAGCAACCTAGTTGGCCATCACCACCCTATACCATACCCCAAAACCAAGCCCAACAAGGAAGTTCAAGTTTGACACGTGAGGATGTCTTAAATACCATAGCAATCTTGAACTCCTTTACTAGTGAGGAGCCGGATACCCAGCTCTCCTCTAGTGTTGAGGCCATTGAGGGGCATGTGAGGAACATATTAGAGGTATTGGCCCGCATGGAAGCTCGTGATTCCGAAAACACACCATCCCAACTTGAACTCGATGATGCGGTGAGTGAAGTCACCAATAAAAATGATTTTGAGTTTGAAAGGGATGAGGAGTTGGTTGTAGAGGATAGAAAAATGGAGGAAGAGGTGATAGTGCTACATTATCCATTAGCATTGTCACCCCTTCTCCCACCTAGTGAACCAACTCTAATATTTTCGGAAGTTTTGAGAGAAACGAGAGAGGAGCCAAAAGACTATCCTAAGCTCCCTAACCACTTAATTCCCTTTGAACCATCTCCACCTCCACAAGACTTTCCTCTTGGAAGTTTTGTGCCCCCACCTCTCTTATTTTGGATGCTCATGGTGAAGAGCTTCAAGCCTTCACCATACGAATAACATTAGGGTCGTGCCGACGACCTTAAAAATACGGAGTTTCGTCGTGCCGACGACGTTAAATAAATTCGGCATTTCTTTTAGTTTTTGTTTCTTAGTTTTTGTTTCTTAGTTTTTGTTGTTTTGTTTTGTTCTTTTTATGGCATGTTTTTCTATGATTTTGTAGCAACATGAAGTGCATTGCAATGAAGGAGATGAAGGAACGAGATCAATGAACGAGGGAAGCAAGCCTGGACAGTTGGTAAGAAAACGAAAAAATTTTAAGACTGGGATACCCTGCCGTCGCGAGTCGCGATGGGCTTCGTCGCGAGTCGCGACGAACAGGGGAGCAAAATCCACTCCCGGCGCAAACTTTCCGCGAGTCGCCCTGACGTCGCGAGGCTCGTCGCGAGTCGCGACACCCTTCGTCGCGAGTCGCGACGAGCTCAGAAAAATTTTGAGCTTCCGGACTCCACTTTTCGTGAGTCGCCCTGACGTCGCGAGGCTCGTCGCGAGTCGCGACGCCTTCGTCGCGAGTCGCGACGAGCTCAGAACATTTCGAGCTCCCGGACTCCACTTTCCGCGCGTCGCGAGTCGCGACGAACCTTGTCGCGAGTCGCGACGTGCTCAGTAACTTTTGAAAATTTTTTGAGCCCGGATTTCAAGTTTCCAAGCTTCCAAGTTTCCAAATGATTTTTAAAATTGCATAATCCTTCCTTCTTCTCCACCCAACACTCCCAAGAACATCACATACCTCTCATTTCTTCCACCATCCTACATATACTGGCATATGAATATTCTTGCATCTTTATAGTACATTTGTTGATTGTAGTATGCCGACTACATCATTGTGACCGTAAGTTCTTATCCTATAATGATGCTTGTATACATGTCAATATATGTTGGATATTTTTCATGCATAATCTTATAGTGGTGATTGAGGGTTAATTGGTTGTTCTTTGACAATACTATGGTTATTAACTCTTGATGCTAAACCTAGTATTACATATCCTTATGTACTTGTGAGTTTAATGTGTTCTTCGTGGTGTAGTCTTGATCAAACGGCGCCATGGAGACAATGCTTTTCTCGAGGGGTGAGTTCTTCTACGGCATTTTTGCTCACCCTTCCGGTTCCGAAACCTATCTCGGGACCATCCAAGTACTTGGATATCGCCATATCACCGGCGAATTTGCGGAGACACGGGTGTCACTCTAACTCCCTTACCTTGATTTTTATTCTTCTTGCCTTACGTGTTTACATTGAGGGCAATGTAATGTTTTAAGTGTGGGGAGGGGTTAGAGGACTCATATGCATGCTAGATTGTTTTGGAATGCTTTTTGCTACTTTTCATTGGAAAAACATGAAAAACAAAAAAAATAGAAAAACAAAAAGAAAAAAAATGAAATGAAAAAAAAAGAAAAAGAAAAAGAAAACCCGCTAAGTTGAAAACCCGAGAGGGCAACTTAGGCAACATTGGGGGCCCGGATAGGTCGAAAACCCTTAAAGGGCGGCCTAGGCAAAAATGAGAGGCTAAAATGTGCGGAAAAAGGTGAGATGTGAGCTAAAGAAACATGATGTGTGGCTAGGATGAAAACTCGAAAGAGCTCCTAGGCAAAATGAGAGAAATTGAGAGAAATTGAAAAATGCTATGATTTTACTCAATTGCCGGCGTTGGAGTCATAAGGTTGCGGTTGTCACACGGATGGATCGGGTAGCTCAATATCTTTAGACCTCTTGGGATTGGGTAGCTTAGTGGGTTAGGAAACGAAGTATGGTTATGAAATTCTTGATCTCTTTCTACTTCGTTTTTGGTTGATATATTGGCATTAGGTGAAGCATGTGTTTAAAACTTCCTCTATGGTTTTAGCTTCATTTTGTGTCATTGGATTCTGGGAATATCAATTCTGGGCTGTGAAATATTTTTATGGGTAGTGAATTGATCAGTGGTAGGTTTGGTTAGATTTAGGATTGGGGATGTGTGTGCAAAATTCTCATGTGAGCTTTTCTTTTGGGATTTTTGAGATTGAGAGTTTTGGTGAGGCTTTGATTGGGGGATTAGTTTAGGTTTTGGGATATATCATTTACTCCGCATGCTTGAATCTTTTCTTACTCGAGGGCAAGTAAGGTTTAAGTGTGGGGAGGTTTGATGTGTCCATTTTGTGTGGTTATTTTGGGGGTTTTAGGATGTGGATATGCCATTTCCTCCGTATGCTTAAATCTTTTCTTACTCGAGGGCGAGTAAGGTTTAAGTGTGGGGAGGTTTGATGTGTCCATTTTAGGCGCATTATTTAGTAGTATTTATGATCACTTTTGTGCTCTTTTATTATCGAGAGCTTGTGTTTTACCTTGAAATTCACTTAGGAGAGGTAAAAGCAACTTTGTACTCTTTTACCTCTTTTAAGTGGATTTTGTGTGACAAGGGAAGAACACGGAACCAACGAAGACCGGAAGACATTGAAGACTATACTTTCGAAGACTTTTGGATACTCACTTCGAAGACATGAAGACCGGAGGCCGTTGAAGACCATTTTTGGAGCCGTTGAAGACTTGAAGATCGAGAGGGATGGCTATGAAGAAGACAAAGAAACAATGAGAATTCTGGCTCCCGTCGCGACACCGTCGCGACACCATCGCGAGTCGGGACACCGTCGCGAGTCGCGACGAACACCGTCGCGAGTCGCGACGGACGGGTGGCCAGAAATCAACTTTATCTTCTTCCGACTATAAATACTACTCTTTTTCCCTCTTCTTCTCCAAGCTTTTCCAGCCCGCTTTTCTCTCTGGTTTTGGGCGCCAATTTTAGGTTTTTCTTCTTCTTTATTTTCTTAGCTTTCTCTTAGTTTGATTATGTCTTTTGTTGTTGTTCTAGAGTAGTTCTTGTTCTTGGGAGCAAGGGATTGAAGCTTCCACTATCTATGTAGCAAGAACTCATTTCTATATATCTATTTGATGTTTTTGCTATTGTGCAATTAGTGTGCTTTGAACGTTAATTGTTGATTGCATTGATGTTGTTGGGAGCTTGATGATATGAATGCTTGTATGAATTGCTAGCTAGGGTTTGGGGGATTTGGGTTAATTTCCCCCCTGTTCTTGTTAGTAATGTATGAGTGTGAATTAGAGCTTTTGATTGTGTTAGTGTGTTGACAATGTGCTAGGCGAATGTGATTGATGTCGAACTCTTCGTCATGTTCGTTTGTGTAGCAAACGAGAGAGTCATATGTTCGCGGATGAATGTGCGTTGTACATTCATCCAATCTCGTGTAATTGCATGAATTGGTTTAATGCTTAGTCACGGTGTAGTGGTCATAGGCATTGCCAAGCTTGTTGGTCCTTCGTGCTAAATGCCACCAATGACACCTTGAGTCGTGGTCGCGACTCGGGAGTCATTGGTGAGGTTTGACGAGAGATGTCGAACTCACTCTCGCAAACTACGAACTAAGAAGGATAGGAGTTTAGTCTCCACGACAAGTAGTTGAAGTATTGAATAGGTGATTTAAATTCATTCTTGAAGCATTTATTATTTGGCGTTTATGCATTCTTGACGGTGTGTTTCACTGCATGTGTGCCATGAGTGGTTTGAGCATAGGTAGTGCTTGTGTGGTTGAATTGCTTAGGTGTAGGAACGTGACGAATTCCGTAGCGCCTTTGCATGAAGATCTATGAGCATGAACTTAGAACTCCTTGTGATGTGTGTGTTGTGGTACTTGCTAGATGGGGTGTGTGAGTGTTGGGTCATGAATGCTATATGATGGAATGTGTGAATGATTCGATGAACTACATTAGATGTGGAAGTGGATATCCGTTGCTCCCAAGGCATTTTATCTTTGTAGTTTAAAACCCCTTTTCTTAGTTTCGTTTGATGATTAGCATAGTCACTTGACCTTGCTAGTTATCTTGTCTTTTTATTTTCGTAACTTAGGAACAACCAACCAACCAACCCCCCCCCCCCCCCCCCCCTTTACTTGCTTTTAAGTGTGTGTATATATATTTACTCCTAGCCTAGTATTAACCATTGTGTGCTTAGACGCTTAGGAAGATCCCTTTTCTCTTTGGACGACCCCGATTTGCCACTATCTACCTAGTTGTAGAAAGTAAGCATTGAGGGCTTATAAATTATCTTTTGGCGCGCGGGCGCGACGACCGCCCGCGCCTGTCAAGTATTGAGACTTGGAGATGGGAATTTGAGTGCATGATTTTATACTCCCTCTGTCCCAACTCAAATTGCACACTTCACTTTATGTCACTATTCACTGTCTAACTTTGACCACATATATGAGTAGATTTATAAACAATAATATCATCATATGTTATATGGTTGGATTTATTGTATCATAGTTAAACTTTATTGTACATAGCTAAACATATTAATGGTTAGATAAATTTCTTGATAAACATGAAAATAATTTTACACAATTTAACCTGAGACAGAGGGAGTGTAAGATATGACTACCCAATGGCCCCAATAGAAAAGTGACCACGTAGATCGTGTGGTATTTAGTACTGATCCCGTATTGGTTGGCTTATGTCTCTTGTAAACTCGCATGCGTAAAGATATTTTTTTTTATAGTAGTGCTCTAAAATTATCTTTCACATACTTATGAAAGGCAAAGTCTTAGGAAAGACGGTCTTTCCATAGGCTTATGGAAAGACGGGGTTTGATTAGAATAATAAAAGGTAAAGGGTCTTAGTTGCAATATTAAAGTTTTAGTATGAAACATGTAGTAGTTATAAAATTTATAACCCGGTTCATGCAACCCAAAAATTTTATCTTAATTTCTTCTAATTTACACTTTAAACCTTGGTCTTTCCATAACTTATGGAAAGACCGTCTTTCAAGAGACGGACTCCTTATGAAAAGATAATTTAACTAAAATATTAAAAAAGATAAGAAATTTTAATTATAATATTAAAATTTTATTATACCACGTATAGTAATTATAAATTTATGACTTAACGTAATTCCAAAATTTTATGGAAAGTTCAATTTTTAAAATAGTTAAATTTTCAGAAAATGCTCCGGGACTCAACAACTTGAAGACCAATACGGGAGAGTTGACAAATGATGGAAATTGAAATAAAGGTCACGATCGAAAGAGACGCAATACTTGTCAGTTAAATTATATTTTAAATGTAAATTGGAAAAAAAATAAAAGAGCCGGTAACTAGTTATTCTTGGCAAAAGGCGATACCCTCGCTCTCAGACCCATACCAGTTCATATCCAAGCTATCGTATGAGAGATAAATCACAGTAGCCCATCGCCAGGACTCATGGGTTCGGCCTTGCCTCGGTGCGCACAAGGGAACCTTGCAAAGCAAGAACTCCCCACACTGCAGCTGCCGAGGAATGAACCTGGGGTAATGGCAATCTCACTCATATCCCAACCGCTGAAGTACACCCGTGAGTGTGCAACTAGCTATTCTTACCTGGGCGGTGGGTGGGATGTCATAGTTAACTAATCGTATATCTAGCAAGATTAAAATTAAAACATACAAATATTGCTTAGTTGCACTAATTGCAAATTTGCAACGATAGACTACAAGCAGTACCGTCTGTCCGTCACCATTAGTAGTAAGACCATTTTCAGTGATAAAACTGCTCTGCAATCGCTCTTGTAATTTTAATTTATTAAATATTTAATTTCTTTCCTCCACTTCATCAACTGATCAATCACAAAGAAATCACTCAATTTTTTTCTCTACAATGGTTGAAACCACTTCATGGGTTCTACTTTATTTTATCTATCATAATCATTAATTTTACCTTTAATATTTAATTTAAATAAACTTTCCTATTAAAAATAAATTGACATATGAAATTTAATAATACATTTAAAATTTTAAAATTGAATTACATTTTTTATAATTTAAATTTTAAATTTAATTTCGTTTTAAACAAATTTTCATAAATGGCAAAGTCTTGGGAAAAACGGTCTTTCCATAGGCTTATGGAAAGACGGGGTTTAATTCGAATAATAAAAGGTAAAAGATCTTAGTTGCAACATTAAAAATTTATTATGCAACATGTAGTAGTTATAAAATTTATAACCCGGTTCATGCAATCAGAAAATTTTATCTTCATTTCTTCTAATTTACACTTTAAACCTTGGTCTTTCTATAACTTATGAAAATACCGTCTTTCAAGAGACGCACTCTTCATAAATTTAAATTGAGTCTGTCTCTTGAAAGACGGTCTTTCCATAAGTTATGGAAAGACCAAGGTTTAAAGTGTAAATTAGAAGAAATTAAGATAAAATTTCTGGGTTGCATGAACCGGGTTATAAATTTTATAACTACTACATGTTTCATACTAAAACTTTAATATTGCAACTAAGACCTTTTACCTTTTATTATTCTAATCAAACCCCGTCTTTCCATAAGCCTATGGAAAGACCGTCTTTCCCAAGACTTTGCCATTTAAATTAAATATAATAGAGAAAATAATAATCAGAATTTTAAAAAAATATCGTTGGGACATATAGCCCAATGAGAGCGAGCCACGTGTCCCATGGATGCAAAGGAATTGGGACAAAATGGAAAAATGGAAAAAATGGCTGACGGCTTCATGACAGACGTGATGGCTTCACGTGACGTCTGACAGGAAAAGAAATTGGAACGGTTCCAGAATTTAGCAACGGAGGAGCGGTTCCAATATTTTGAAATCGCTTTGAAAGCCCCATTATTATGGGGTTTCAAAGATTCAGTCCAATTTTAGATTGGTTTCAGCTCCGAATTGAAATCACTCTAAAACTTATTGTACATGCTCTACGATTGTAGATTGCATTAATTCGACAAGAATTCGTCTTTTAATAGACGGTATTTTCATAAGTTGTGAAAAATTAGGGATTCAAGTGCAATTTTATCTTTAAAAGATGAAAATTTCATATACTAAAGCAATTAAAATTTGGGTCAAATTTGGGTTATAAGTATTTGGGTAAACTCACACGCCTATTTCAGTTTTGGTCAGAAACATACATATTTATAATAAAATTATATATTTTACTCAATAATCAAAACTCAAATGTTTCACTTGCAGTTACTGTAAAGTATAAACCCCTAACTTTATATTATTCTAATTAGACCTCGTCTTTCCATAGACATATGGAAAGACGGGTTTTCCCAAGCTTTGGCCTTGTTCTCTATAGCTTATCCACATTTTCGTTCAGTTCAACTCAATTCAGTTCAGTTCAATTCAATTCAGCATAAATTTAATTTGGTTCAGTTTAACATAATTTAGTCGTACATACTATTTTTATAACACACTTATTTTTAATTTAGATAAATTTAGCTTAATTCAGATCATTTCAGATAAGCTCTAGAGAATGTAAGTGCTATGACAAAAAAAATATTAATTTGAAAACGGGAGAATAATTTGATAAACGATAAAAGGGGATCTAAAACATAAAATCCTAGTTAATTTGCTCGTTATTAGTTGCCGTTTATTGTGATTGCAGAGGATCTTCAGGCATATATGAGTATAAAAAAAGAGATAGCACTCTCCTAAGATCAAGTCACAAGGTTCTCCAAAATTTTCTTAAATTAGAGATTCAAAATTTATATTTTTAATATCTTTTTTGCTCTAAATCCAACATACTCGCTATTTTGCATGCTTTAATATTTATTTCACAATGATGATTACTTTATAATTTAAATAAATAATTAGCTTTAATTACTTTACAAAAATATACTTGCATAAAAATTAGGGAAATGATTAATTTTAGTTGCTTATTTGTAAAGAATAATTAAATATCTTATAACTATTTATTTATTTTAATAAATTAACATAGGCGGGTGAAGGGCTAAGTCACTAATGTCGTAGCGAAAGGGGCCTACTACACATATAATGGATTAGCAAGTGGTGAAAATCTAATAAATTTCAGCAAAGAAGCTATTAGTGTGATTGATCAGATAAGTATCAAAGGCTTTCGATAACTTCTTTCATTCCCGAATTAGCTTGCGACAAGTCCTAGCATTAGTATGAGTTCGCTGATAGTGTATGGGTGATCAATAACAACAATGGAATTCATTGTGTTATCAGATTAAGTTTTTTCAACGATTTAGAAAAATAAGGCAAACTCTTGAAAAGAAAATTAAAGAAATCGAATCTCAAAACACAACCTTTTTATATTTTATTATTTCAGATTGAGTGAATAACGAAGGCAATAACTATTTTATTAATATCATATTCATGTCGTGATTCATGTTAATCATTATTTGAGAATAATGACTTTAAAATACCATGCAAATTTTAAAAATCGATCATTCAAATAAAGAAAAAAGAAGAAGAAAAGAATGATCGGATGTTTCATTGGTTCAATTTTATGTGCTGATTCATTAAGAATTGAATGTTGCATTGATTTAGATTTAAATAATTTTGGTATAAATAGAAAATTAGTGTTAAAGTTTAGGTGTTGAATTAATGATTACATTAAATATTCAATTCTTCAAATGAATTTTCTCTCTACCAACATAAAGAACCAAACTTTCTCTTTCATCAAAATCTCCATTTTAGAAATGAGATGGAGAATCTATTGGAGATGAAAGAGTGCTTAAAATCTCTAAAATCAATCAAAAACTTCATTATAGAGAACATGCTAATTTTCTATTCTTTCTAGCAGAAAAGCTATTCAATGCGACTATTTTATATATATATATATATATATATATATTGTGTATATTTCACAAATTAAAACATTTTATTGAGGAATAGAATATTATGTGAATATTACTTGTAGAATCCTTTTCCTTTTATATTTATGATCCTATACAGGTCTCTTGAACCTCTATATAATGTAACCTAGATAATGAATACAATCACAACACTAGATCCTTATTTTCTACATGTATTTAGGCCCTAAAATCCTTAAATTGCAGAAAACCCTAAGTTATTCGATGCCTCTTTCCGCGAGCTGTCGTCATCTGCCAACCGCCCGTGTTACCCATCGCCACCGTCCTCATCGCTGCTTGATGTCCGACGATGAACAAAGATTGCCACTGCTCTTCTCTGAGCTTCCGCTGGTGCCGACCGTTCTGATTCATGCGCTACCCCTGATCCACCACGCGTTGCCACGTCAAATCCTGCAGCTAATCCGATCTGATCTTGTACTGATGTTAACTTTCGATTCCGACCCCATCCATGCTACCGCATAAACTACTTGCATCACCGTCGAAGCTGAGGCCAATAAGTTACAGAATTGCAATGCCACTGATGTTATTACAGCTTTACTCAAACAGTTGCAATTGCATTCTGGCACTGGGAATTTGAACCTGTTGGCTGATCTACGAACTCTCCTTACTACATGAATCCTTCTGACGGTCCCAGTTTGGTCATCTAACCCGTCGTTCTGAAAGGTGGAGAAAATTCCCTTGAATGGACCACTGTGATCTGTAGTGCTTTGCTTGCTAAGAAGGAAATTGGTTTCATTGATGGAACCATTACCAAACCCTAGCTGACGATCTTGATTCTGAAGATTGGCCTAGAATGAATGCTACCTTTGTTTGTTGGATCTTGCAGAATGTCGATCCATTTTTACGATCTACTACAACTTATTTTTCCACTGCTAAGGAGTTGTGGGATGATCTTACAGGACATTTTTCTGTTGGTAATGGTCCAAAAATTCTACAGATGCGCGATGATATCATCAACTGTCGTTAGAATGGTCAGACTATTGTCATCTATTTTGGTACACTCAAGAAGTTGTAAGATGACTACAACTCTCTTCAGCCTTCTCAAGTTTGTTCATGTGAAGCTTGCAAACCATTGTGCACATGCAACAATGCTGCTGCTGCCTTCCATGGCCGTGAGAAAGAGATGACTTATCAATTTTTCCCCGGCCTGGATGAAGGATATCACACTTTACGATCCAATTTCATGACTCAAGAACCGCTTCCATCCATTATGCATTTTTATGCCCTTGCGTCTCAGGAGAGGAATCACAAAGCCATCATTCGGTCTCGTGAACCTTCAACTGATTCCATGGCATATGTCGTTCGTCGCCCACCACCTTCAGGATCTTTGATTGGAGCTCTCACTGCAACTGAACGCAAGAATCTCATTTGTACAAGTACAAACGAGATTAGATCCTTATTTTCTACACATATCATAATATTAAAAAAATTATAATTTCTTCTCATGATACTATACATAATAGTACCTCTTCTATACGTTAGATATTTTTAAGAATTGAAAGACATATTGGAGCTGTTAATTCAGGTATTCGTGTTGGATTCGGGTTTGGATCAAACATGTTTGGATTGAAATGGGTTGGATTAAATCGTGTCGAAGTCTATTTGTCGGGTCAATTTGGATTGGGTTTCTGTCAGGTTGGGTTACTGAAGGATCTTTAAGGTTACTTGGTTCGGGTCGGGTTATTGGCGTATATGTAATGTTCCTTGGGCCGAGTTGGGTTATTTTTGGGTTGAGTTACAGTCGTGTAATATTTGTACTCGGTTAAGTTTGGGATGGCTAGGTTACTATCATGTTGGGTTGAAATGGGTCATTTATGTTTCTTAGGTTGGGTTAGGTCGGTCAGATTATTGTCAGTTCAGATAACTTTTCTTAGTTTTATTCAGATTTACACTACAAGAAGCAACACCTTTTACATGGGTTCTACAGGACTTTTTACCTCATTTTTAGTCCAGAAAAAATCGAGGTAAATACAGCCATAGTAAAAAGTACATATTTTACCTCGGTTTTCAACCGACATCGGTAGGTATTGTCTGAAATGTCGATCAAAGAAAGAAGGCCGGCGATTGGAGAACATAGATGCGATATCATTTAAATCGACACCGGCTACTACTTGTATGTGAGGTCGTCTAATGTAAGAAGGTAGTCGATGATGGATGAAATGTTACGACGTCATTTGAACCGACGTCAGTCCACATAGCGTGCGATATCGTACGACGTGGAGACATCCACGTAGTGTGCCTGCTGACATGGAACGCCAACAAAAATAATGTCATTTTGAATGGCAGGCGTCACTAAAAAATGATGTCAATTACTACGATGCCGGTCACATGTTGACTAGGCATCGATTGCGCAACATCACCGACCAGTCGGTCATATTTCATTTTTCGTAAAATATTATCTGATATTTAATATTTGATGGTTAAGTGGTTAAACGTCATACCACGGTCAATTGTTTTCAATTAATTTGGGAAAGAATGACATTTTCAAACCAACAAAACTTTAACATATGATACAAATACATGTCATAACATATTGAAATACATAAGGTTAATTTGAAATTGACTGATTAATTGTATTGAATTACCATTTTCTACGTTGCACGCCATTAAGACTGTCAGGACGACTAGTGAAATGACAAGTCATTCCATTTATATGTTGAACTTCCATCGATGACTCTCCTTGGTCCTATTAATACCAATACATATGGACAAAATTTATGTTAGATTTGGGCAGTCCTCAAATGAAATACACATAATGTAGTAAAACGTAGACGATATTAAATCTGAGATGGTAAAAGTAACAGAATTGGTCTTATGCGACATCATAGGTATGAAATGAAGACGTTGCAAAGACCGATAGATAAGTGACATCGGACATTCATCGACATGTCAACAATCCCAGGTTATATGCAACGTCGGTCTTGGTTAGGTAATATTTCGCATGGACCGATGAAATGTGACAGAGGTTGCACATTCAAACTATGTTCATACAAATATTAGCATCTTTCTTCATAATCAAAACAAACATGGTACTATTTTGGAAAGAAAAACAACAAAAAATATATAACATGCCACTCAAGCATCATACCTCATGAAATGTAAGAATCTTTGATCAATTATTGATTTTAAAAAGATATGGTAGGATCATCACATAATTGGTAATTGAACACGGAATAGATGAAAAAACCACCTCAATTAATTAGATGTCGGAGATGCTCCATCCTTGGATACTTGTTGATGTTTGAGAGAAGGAACTTGATTAGATCTTTAAATGATGTAAAGTTGTGAATGGAATGGATGGTGTGGAGTTTGGGTTATAGGATTGGTGTTGGAAACGGGAAATGAGTGTTATTGCTAAGATTTATTGGCTTGAAATAGTTTGGGTTCAAATTTTTAGCTGAAAATTTTGGGGCCCGCTTGAAATTTTAGAGTGACCAACGTCAGTCTATCATTATTTTTGTGTCGTTTTAATCGACACCAGTGCGACGTCACACATATTGTAAACTCCAGGGGTTATATACACCATTACAAGATTGCAGCCCATCCATCGACCCGTTGATGCCAAAAGCTGAACTTCATTGTTGTCAAAATTTGAATTTAAAAAAATTTATCTCCAATTTTGCACTTTGACCTCTCCCACTTTCTTGGTGGGACCCAATTGTTGAATTTAAAATGATCACAAGTCTCAGCCTCGATTCCAATCTTCCCAAAAATAAACTTTGACACTTCCTAGTAAAACTCTATATCACCGTAACTGATAAAGAAACAGACATGATCCCAAGGAGAGTTCCACAAGTTCTTTACGAATGGCCCTTGTATACTTATGTAATCATCTACAATTTACTCTAGACAATGTACTTACACTTTTTATAATTTGATGGACAAAATTTTATTGGCTTTTAATTTCATTGAAAAATCTAGAATATTTAATTTCATGCAATTCTATGTGGTGGAAATTATCGTATGAATAACGCTTGCAGATGAGATCCTTGCACTCCCTAGTCAAACTCTTTATCATCGTAACTGATAAAGGAACAAGCATGATCCCACAGAGACTTCCACAAGTTCTTTGCGAATGACCCTTGTATACTTACAAATAACCATCTACTTTACTCTAGACAATGTACTTGCGCTTTTTATAATTTGATGGACGGAATTTTATTGGCTTTTAATTTCATAAAAAGCCTAGAATATTTAATTCCATGCGATTCTATGTGGCAAAAATTATCGTGCTCAAAACACTTATTGTAAGGGTATTAATTGAATACTATCACAAATGAAGGACGGTAACCCTGGTTCGCGGAAGGGACCCTTGCAATCCCCAGTCAAACTCTTTATCACCGTAACTGATAAAGAAACTGGCATGATCCCACGGAGACTTCCCCAAGTTCTTTACGAATGACTCTTGTATACTTATTAGTAATCATCTACAATTTACTCTAGAAAATGTACTTGCGCTTTTTATAATTTGATGGACGGAATTTCAATGCCTTTTAATTTCATAAAAAACCTAGAATATTTAATTCATGCGATTCTATGTGGTGGAAATTATCGTGCTCATAATGCTTATTGTAAGGGTATTAATGGAATACTATCACAAATGACGGACAATTACCCCGGTTCGCGGATGGGACTCTTGCAATCCCCATTCAAACTCTTCATCACCGTAACTGATAAAGAAATTGGCATGATCCTACGGAGATTTCCACAAGTTCTTTACGAATGACCCTTGTATACTTATTAATCATCATCTACAATTTACTCTAGACAATGTACTTGCATTTTAAAGTTTTGATGGACAGAGTTTTATTAGCTTTTCATTTCAAAAAAACCTAGAATATTTAATTTCATGCATTCTATGTGGTGGAAATTATCGTCCTCCCCACCATCTTCAGGAACCTAAGTGTAAAAATATAAAAGTTCATCAGCTATGTTAAAATTGATTTCCATTATACCGGGAGTTAATAAAGTTCATGAACAGTTATAATTTTGAAATAGCAGTATCTAATATACAATTATCCGTTATTAAGGTCAATTTTGCTCGTCTTGGTCAAATGCGGACCTACCAGATATGCTATTGGGCTGAAATGATGAGATCCAGTTCCAGATAAACCGACGTCGGTCTTATGACAGTAACATGTCGCTGTAATAGAATTTGTATGCAATGTCGCACAAACATAGGTGCAACGCAAGGCCTTCCGATGCCAATGAACTCAAATGGTGAGGCCCACACTTCGATTAACTGACGTTGCCCGCCGTTCACTTTGTTGTCGGTATAGATGATTCGTATACGACGTCGTAACTGCCCTAGGTCGAACCCATAACTGTTCATAACAAATATATAAATGGAGCTCACCTCCCATATATCACTTCAAACTTTCACATTTCCCTCGAATTTTAACAGTGCCCCTACCAATCTTCTCAATGGTATGGTTTCCACATGTGGTTACATTACTTTTGTTTTTTTTATTTATCCTAGAAATTATAATGTATATGGATTAGGGTGTGAATGTGTTAATTGTTTAAAGTTTTGAAGTTTCTATGAATTGGGGTGTTAGTATTAGTTTTGGGGTGTTAGTATTAGGTTTTTATGCCTTCTAGCCACAGAGTGGTTCAATTGTTTCGTTTAGAACCAAGAATGTTCCCCATTTTCTATTGTTTTCACTGTAATCCATCTGCTATGATGCGACGTCGCTTGATAGCCGACCATCCCTCTATTTTTCCGATAACCATGCGACATTGCAAATAATGTTTTCTTCATGAAATTGATCATTGTGACATTGCAACCTTCTCGGTTAATCATTCAGTTATACAGAAGGTTAAGCAACATCGCTTTGACTTAGTCAACTAACCATATTATTTTTGTTCATCAACCAATTTCTGTCTAGTACAACATTTAACACCCGTGACAATATGAATTACAACAATCATGGCTAACAATACTGGTTCCAGCCGTGACCCGATTGAGGTGACCGATTATTGGTTATTTTTTAAATATTCCTTGAATTGTATTAATAATATTCTAAATGAATTTTTAATAATTTCGTTGACCAATATAGATCTGTATTGATTCAGATAATGATAGTCTGCATCGTATATTGTCAGGCAGATATCCGCATTTTCTACATATTCTGAGCTAGACGAACTTCAATCAGTTCCAATTATAATTCACTGCTAACAAAGATTTTTTTGTTAATAATCCAGTACGTCCCTGACCAAATTGTTGAGCTCCTAACACCGTGCAAGTTGGATGTTGTGATCAGGTGCAAAGGGAAGGAGTATCACATGCACTACTAGGGGGAATATGAGGCTCAAGACCTGACCCCCGAAGGGGTTTGGCCACTTTCTTGCCGCAGAGCAACTTGTGGTTGGGGACATCCTCAACTTCGAGCTCGTAAATGGTGTTGGGCTAGTAGTTTTCCACGTTGTCATTATTCACCGTGAACATTAGATGTTTAGGTTAGACTTCGCATGACCATGTATTTTAAACAAATTGATTCATATTTGGAAGAATATTAATACAGACGTGTTTTCTATATGAAAATTTTAATTTCAATTCAATATTTTTGAATGTTATTTAACATAACATAACTAGTTGGTGGGCTAAAATTGTTAGGCCCATGCACACATGCGACATCGGGCAATATATCAGCATAGTTTCAGATTTACTAACATAAGTGTGACGTCGCACTATGGAGGGTGGACTACACAATGTGGTCAAAACGATATTGTTTCAGAATGGGTGTATATATGAGAACCCTAACTGCGAGTTTAAGATTCTCTTCACAAGTTTCCCACAAATTCCAACGGTCTCCCACCTCCCTTCACTTCTTTCTTCGAAAAAAAGATATGTTTTTTCTAATCTTCTAACACGTAACGTTAGTAATTCCTTCTTTGCATTTTTCGATCTTTGGTTTGTAAATGTGTTATGTTTTCTTTGTGTTCTAGTTTTTACGTACATTTTTGACATGGTGAACTTTCCTTGACTGTAGACTAAGGTACTACGTTTTTGTATGTCTCCATAGGGTTTTTGAATAATTTTATGTCTTCAAATCTTAGTTTTTTCCGAGGTTATGTGTTTTTCCCGTAGCTTCCTCTGATACATGCGACATCAGTATGATGTATGTTATAGTTCAGTTAATGCCATTATGAACCGATATCGCATAATTTTATTTTTAGTGGCATATTCTTGAGTATAAAACGTCGCACGTATATCGGTCGTACCTTGAATTTAACCAATAAGTTCCTAACGTTGCATTCTGGCATATTTGTTTGCTTTCATATGCGACATCATTTCAGAGTCAACATGTAGTTCGATTAAACCAACATCTTAGCGACCTCGCTGGTATATGTTGTCCATGCCACTGGTTTGGACTGATACGTACCTGTGATGTGTAGCCGACATCGCACGATGCAATTCATGGGTTGCTTCCCTATTCACATTTTCATTTCTGATTTAGGACTAATAGCTGGCGAAGGATCTTCAAGTCGTTCATTTTTCCAGGTCTTCTAACATTTCACAACATATAATTACTAAAACACATCTTCACAATTTACCATAATATTTCATTTTCATACAGTTCTCCACACAATGGAGCAATCCCGAGCCTCTTGTGTTCAACATTGAGGATCGTACGATGGCTCCTGAAAGCCCACATTTCCACTGTACTCTGAAGCAGCAAAACTTTGAGAAAAACCCAACTTTGGTAAGACATTTAAATTAATATGAAATTTCAGATAATGGCACACACACACACAAATATATATATATATATATATATACTCCCTCCGTCCCGCTATTAATTGCTTAATTGTTTTTTAAGGGTCAAACTTTACAAACTTTAACCGTAAATATATATTAATCTATATATAATAAAAATATCATGTGAGATCTTGTTAGATTCATCTTAAAAACTATTTTCTAAATATCATTTTTTATGCGACACTATTATAGATAACTAGAGATATTTATGGTCAAACATGCTTATTGAAGACCTTGAAAAAACAATTAAGCAATTTATAGTGGGATGGAGGGAGTATATATTTCTAATCAATTTTTTTTTATTTAGTACATCCCGTGGGAGATTGTACCACTACTACTGAGTGAGAAGATCCCAGTAGTGCAAAGGTGCTATGGGACAGAGTACCGTATGAACCACTCGGGGGTGGTAAGATCAAGGCCCTTTCCCCCAAAGAGTTTTGGCGAGTTCCTTAAGGGAAACAACTTACACAATGGGGACACCTTGTTCTTCGAGGTGATTGAAGGTGGAAGGCCTATCATCTTCAAGGTCATCATTATGCGATCTGCTTGAGTTTATTGTAATCTCTATTATGTTGGAATTAAGAAAAATCTTATTCGAATTTATGTACTGATTGTGACAATGTTTTGACGACTACTGTTTTTCTAGCTATTAAACTATCTAATTTGAACATCATGAGATTGATTGTACATGTTTATATGTGTGATTTCATATGATTTGAACGCCATATGATTCACATCCATTTCCTTTTGATATTCTTTTCTATCACTGTCAAATTCTTTACTTTAACTTATGTTTATAAATATGTGCGACTTTGCTAAGTCATTTTCTAAACGTATCAGTTGAAACGACGTCAATGGCAAAATCGATCAAGCTTCTAACACAACATAGTCGACATCGCACAATATTCGGTCATATTATTTACTTCTTTTTTTTGCCTTTTACTTTGGTTTCCATTATAACTGAGGCAAAAAACCTATTATTTACCTTGGGTTTTTTTATAACCAAGGTAAATAAAATATTTTACTTTAAAAAATGAGGTAAAAGAACTTTTTACCTCGGTTATTTGGGGTTAAAAAAATAACCTAGGTAAAAGGGAAAAAGTAAAGGATTATTTTTCATGTAGTGTTAGTTCAGGTCGGGTCATATAAGTTTATATTTTATTAGGGTTAATGTCGGATTCGGATACACTTCATGTCGATTAAATTAGTTCATTTTAATTAAATTTATTTTTTTACTTGTGCATTCTTTTTTTTTTGAAATCGTACTTGTGCATTATTTGATTTATCTTGTGTAATCAATTATGTTATGACTTGATTTGATGTAAATCATGTAATCATATTTGTAACCTTTCAATAAATAAAAAATCCTCCTTTATTCTCATAAGTGTGTCCAAAAATTATTTTATTTATTTATAACTTAGATTGATTTTGTGTCACTAAATGTTAGTTGACCTTTGTAGACTTGTCCCTCAAGAAAGAAATTCTGCTCTTCAATATCCTTTTCCGCATCTTCCCATGGAAAACAGTAATTATATATAATTGATATTCTTTGATTGTTTTTGTTAGTGAATAAGTATGGATTTGCCTCCCTACTTTAGAATTGTTCTACGACCCGATAGATTATATTGCTGCGTTCATGATGATCACTCGATTTAGCTATTTGCGTCAATGTTTATTCTTGTTCTGGTTGTACAGATCGTGATTTTGTTTGTGGTTTTGTATTATGGTTTCCATTAATTTGGATGCATCAGATCTGTATTTTTCAAGGTGTTTACAACTTGAACAACATAGGTCGTGCTTTGGATCAAGAGGTGTTGCATTTCTTGAAGATACATATTTGGTGAAGTGATTGATGCTAATATGCTCCTCTCTGCCAACTGGTTATGATTTTTGCGGGAGGCGAGTTAATAGCCCGATGACGATATTGCAATTTTATTGTATCTCCTATCTGTGATAATACAGATGATCAGTCTGGTTGTAGTGTAATTTAGATATCATTGCAATAGATTAGAGCAAGTCTAACATGTTCTCCAAAAGTTTCTCTAAAATGGAGGATGAAAACTCACATTCTCTATGTATTTTTGTTCTACTCCAACAGATTATCTATTTTGCATAACTTTGTGTTTAATAAAACAATAATGATTTTTTAAAATAAAACAATAATAAATAGTTTAACGACTAAAATATGAGAAAGTCTCCTGTTAGATTGACTAACGGTTAAACCAATCATGAAAAACCTTGTTTCAATAGATTTTATGGTCAAATTATATATATATATATATATTTATACAATACGATACATTTTAAAAGTTTGGGTTAAATACATTTTTAACCCTACCTTTAGGCTGAAATTGCCAATATAACCCTGCAAAAATGAGAAAGCGCCAAACTAACCCTAATTTAATGATGAATTGTGCAATATAACCTTCAGGACATATTCTATTGTTGACCGGACCTGAAATAATAAGTATCCCCTTAGCCATTCTGCTCATTTCCATTTTACCCCTCCTAGTACCGCTAGCAACCACCTCCTGCTGCCAGCCACAACCACCCGCCACCCTTTCTCGCCACCAACAACCAATACTAAAACCACTCTCTCCCATCCCGAAGACTCGGTCAAACCTGCAGAGGTTGCAAGTACACGGGGTGGCCCGGCTGATAGCTTCAGGGAAGTTGAGCTTAGCTTTGTTTGAATTTGATAGTGGTTTCATCCTATGCAATGGCTGCATCCTCCGATGTCTCAAAATTCCCCAGCCACAGTCGAGCTGCCTCTGAGTGTCCCTTATCTCTGCCGCCCATTTTCCATACAGCCTCTGTCGAACTCCCCTGAAATGTCTTCTTTCTCCTCCTACCATTTCAATACTGAAATTTGATTTTACCGAATTCTCTTAATTATTACTCGTAAGTTCCAACATAACCTATCTAACCAACTATGCAATAAAGTATAGCATTAAAGACACAACACTTGATTACGTAGTTCGGTGAAATATACCTACATCTGCGGGGCCTGACCCAGTTCAGAATGCATTCACTAATCAGAAAAATACAGTACAAAGTACACCATACAAAATACTTATCTTTACTAATCAAACGTGTGATTTCTGTTAGCTCCCCTAGCTACCGATCCGCCTTGATCAGACTCTCCTGACCTCAAAACTCGTCGACACTGAATCTCCTCCTCCCGAGGAATTAAGGTATATGATTATATCTCTTTGTAATTCTCTCAAAAGAATGAAAATCCGTGTGCAGATTTTCTCTGTTTAATTCATGTATAGAATGAAGCCGTGGTGTCCCCTTTTAAAGCCACGAGGGAACTTATATTTAGTTCAAAAATTAAGAACTTAACCCGTAAGTGGACGTAAAATCGTGAACCGGTCCATATCAGAAGGTACCTATTTTTCCATCCTCGGTCAAACTTATAATCATCAAGCGGACAGAAATGCGGGCTCATCTAAAATGCAAGCGGGTGAGGCTCGTAGTCACTTTTGCCGATATCGGTTTGAGGTTGGAGACAATGTCGGATAAGGCGGCTTGATAGCAAAATCGCTATGTTCGAGTTATACCTAATTTATGCAGCCCATCTATAATACATAGAGCCCATCTACGGAGCCCATCTACTATACCTCATTTATGGAACCCATCAATAACACTACGATGTCGTGATGATATCAGTGACCTTTTGAATGCAGCGACAATGGTGTGAATTAGCACTTACCACGGCGGACAACACAAGGTCCCAAAACAATGTTGTTTCAAAATGGCTATAAATAAATGGTCCCCCGGAATTTGCTTAAGCTCCTCATTTCTAGGTTTCCCGCAAATACCAAGAGTCTCTCCACCCTTTCCTTTTCTCTTTCAACAAAGGTATGGATTTCTTCTCATGTGTATTGCCTAAGTTTTTGTAATTCTTACTCTTAATTAATATAAGATTTTTGAATGCGTTGTATTTTTGGTTATGTAGTTCTTACTTAGATTTGTTAGAGTGAGAAGTTTTCGTACATGTGAACCTAGGAGACATTGTTCTTGCTTGTTCGTACATTTTTTTGTTGCTGGATTGCTGGGTTTATGTATTTTGTGTTGCCGTCTTTGACCAATGCGAGATCGGTCTTCAGTCGCATCCCATTTTATATATGATTGCGATGTCACACATTCTTATCTGTAGTTGTTGCATTAGCACAGTTGTACGTATTAATATATCGATAGTACCGATGTCTTTGCGACCTCGCATGTAGGCATTTTACTTAACTATTTACCCATGTTTTTTACCTTGGTTTAACGTCAGTCATGATGTCAGTCTTGCCAAGTAAGCGGCAACCTTGCTATAACATGTAAACCCTACCGCTGGTGTAAACCGATATGTTCCTGCGACACAATACCGACTTCACACGTTTTTCTTAATAAACATATTGTTCACTTCATACGAGTATAATGGTTGGTGAAGTATCCTCCATGCGGCCAGTTTTTGAGGTATTTTACCATTTCACATCATATATTTACTGATACATTAGCACAATACCGTTTCTCAATTAATTTAAATTTGTATTAATTATACAGTTCTCCGCACAAAGGAGAAACCCTGAACTGATTGTCTTCAACATTGAAGACCATACAATGGCTCTGAAAAGCCCATGTTTCCACTGCTCCTTAAAGCAATAAAACTTTGGGAAAAGCCCAACTTTGGTAATGACTGAAACTTTCCAGTACTTAAAATAGTTAAATTATTTCATTTTCAGTTAAAACTATTTGTTTATAATTGCATATATTTGTTCATAATGATTTTTTTGTCTAATTAGTACATCCCGATTGAAATTGTACCACCTCTGCTGAAGGCAAAGACCCTCGTTGTGATAAGGTGCTACGGGAAAGAGTGGCGCATGACCTACTCGGGCCAAGGAAAGATCAAGGCCATGTCCCCAAAGGGTTTTCCAAGTTCCTTTCCAACAACAATCTGCACATTGGGGGCACCTTGTTCTTTGAGATCCTAGAAGCTGGGGGCCAATCGTCTTCATGGTTATTATAATTCGAGGGAATTGAGTTTATTTTAATTTCTATTCTAATATTGGAAAAATAAGACATTTATTATTCATATTCGAACTATTATGTACTAATTAATTTGTAAGGAGGTTATCGCAAACAAGATTTTTCGAACAACTTTACCACCTGTTTTGAACAATATGTTATTTCCTGCGCGTGATTTTGAAAAGCATTTACAACCGTGCCTTTCAAACTCTTTTTATGGTGGTTGTGGTTCCCCCTATTAATTATACAATCATTTTCAATTGTAACATAACAAAACAGACTTTGTATAAATTCTGAATAACAAAACTAAATAATACTCCTCGTTATTCCTTCTCAACTTAACTTCTAAATGTTCAACATTTAAATATATGCAACATCAGTCCTTCATCCCATGTTCTGTCAGTGATATCGATATAACACACGAGTTTGGCGACAACTTTTAATACATGAATGCAATGCCGCACACACCTCGGTAATATTATTTACCTCATTTTTAAACCCTTTACTTCAGTTAAAATTGTGACCGAGGTAAAAAACCAATTTTTACCTTGGTATTTTTATAACCGAGGTAATTAATATTTTTTACTTTAAAAACCTGATGTAAAAGAACTTTTTACCTCAGTTTTTGGAGCTTAGCCAAAAAGCCGAGGTCAAAAGGGTGAAGTAATAGGTTCATTTTCTTTTAGTGTAAATCGCTTCAATGCCTACTCTATAAGATTAATTAACATTAGGATCTCAACTACATTCATTAAGAATGTGATATAATGAATAACTTGACTTGCATGCAAGGTGTTTGATAAAATGCTTCAATGTGCTATATAGAAAATGGCTTCTAAATCTAATTTGAAAAGGATAAACCATTCATCATCTCCTTCTTTGCCAAAAGTGTCGTCAAACACTTACCCGGACGGTACCTTTGTGACCGAGGAGGCTAGATTGGTACATGAATCATACAAAGGACGTCGTCATCACCCATAGAGAGGAATTGAGGCCTCTCCCCATTCAAACACACCGTCTGCATGCTTGGGTGGGAAAAATTCCATGAGACACCACAGCCATTCAACCTAAGTATCGTAAGTGAGTTTTATGCAAACATGAGATGCGGCCTGAACGATACCTTTGTGACCGAGGAGGCTAGGTTGGTACATGAATCATAAAAAGGATGTTGTCATCACCCAAAGAGAGGAATTGATGCCTCTCCCCCATTCAAACACACCGTCTGCACGTTTGGGTGTGAAAAAATTCTATGAAACGCCACAACCATTCAACATAAGGTGAGTTTTATGCAAACATAAGGTGCTCGAACCTCAGTCAGGTGTACTGTCAAGGCAAAACTGTTTATGTCACACCAGACGCTAGTAATGGTTTGTTTGGATTGCATGATGATCCAAACGATGAGGATGAGTTCCTCGCACTCTATATTGACGTTGGCAATGACTATTATCTGTAAGATCCAATTAGGAAGGAGATCATCGGGGTAGTGACTAGGCAAGGTACAAACATTGATGAGCTGGTCAAACCAGGTTGGTCAAAAATACCGAAGAAGACTCTAACTCCATAAATGAATGGGTGGTATCACTTAGTGGCGTCTAGGATCGACCAGGTAACTGTGAACACGAAAGTCCACAAAAGTCAACTTGGATACTTGTATGCAATAAAGAAGGAAGTTTGGTGGAAGTCAAATTTGTAGCACCTTTAAGGCGCAACGGGATAAGATGGGGTCATATGGTTTTTGCAGTATCATTTTGGCCCTTTGTTCAAGAGCGGGAGTTAATGCCCGCCCACACGACATTTATGGCCAGCCAATGGGTAAGATTTGTGCGGACTCTTTCTACAGACAACCATCCAACATGCATGTCCCTACCATTGAAACCATGGTCGCTGCCTTGGAGGTCGGCGTACATAACCTGCTTGAAGAATCAAAGTATCAGAGATCGTGGTTCGACTGCATGGACAAGATTATGAACTATAAATTTCCTGATGTCGTGAACGTTGTTGGAAATTTCCCTACCTTCCGCAAATGCGATGTGGAGGACATGGATGTTGGTACAAGTACCCATGATGGGGATAGAATAGGAGAAGATGATGATGTCGAACCATTTTCTCTTTACTATATGTAGGAAACATGTGGTAGTTGCACTAAATTTGTGATCACATTACTTTGTTGCACTTAAAGTGTCGAGCATTTGCATATTATTATGATCTAATTCATTCTAGTTTAAAAGAAAAAAGGTACTCTTGATGGGACGAGTTAGATAATTTATAATCTTAGGGTTTATTTTTTTGGCTGACTTTACTCTCAAATCTACAAATTATGCCTGCAACATATAGTTGGACTACAACAAATATTGAAACCATGTATGAAAGCTTCATTATATTACATGAATGGATAGAATTTTCAAAAATTGTACAATTACCTCATATAAATTTTGGGGCCATAGTGCAAATTTAGGAAGTATACTGCAAACCTTTGAATCTTGGATTTAGAGGTCCTTCCGTGCACCTGTTACACATAGAAACACATGAACATGATCGTATTGCATTGAATTTCATTTATGTGCCGCCAATTTTTTATTTCGTCGCTTCCAAGATTCTTGGAGAGACTAAAGTGCAAAAAGTAAAAAGTTTACTTTGTACATCAAAATTGAAATCCGCTTGAACTAGATGGTACTCTAAACATCCATATTGTATTTGCAAGCTACACAATTGGGGAAATTGATGGGCTCGGACCCTATATTGAGTTCGGGAGATAATCGTATTTCACATTGAAACTATGAAGTAACCTTTACCGTTTACTTTAGAACATGTACTAGCGCTTTCGGTCAATTCACCACCCAGACACATTTTTGTTGCAATTATGATTTAAGCCTAGAATATTAAATTTGGTAATTTATTTAGTTTTCCTACGTGTGGTAAATGTATTTCTCATTCGGGGGACCTAAATGCAAGAAATGAATATCACCAATTTTGATAGTCATAAATTACCTAGGAGGTCCTAAAATAGACCTTCTTAAATATTGGCGTCATAGAATCGTATTCGGATCCATGGAATAGTGGTCGATGAAGTGAATAAAAATGTTTGGGGTCAAAGTGGAAATTTTATAAAGTAAAAAATGCTTCTTATTTTCATCGTACGTGGCCCATGGTTAGTCAACATAAGGTTGAAACAACTAGCACGATGTTTAATTAAATAAAATAAGCGACAATTATAGTAATTGGACTTGTTAAAAAAATATGTGGGGGGGGGGGAATGAAAACATAGAAAAAATTGTTTTATAGTCACTTTATATGTGCACCGGTAATTTTTTTAATTACACCGGTGTATGATTCAATTTTTGTTGGAGCCAGTTGAATTTTTTTTCAACTTTTCATTTTTTTTAGCGCAGGAAAATTTTACACCGGTAATAGTTATAAAACCACCGGTATTTTAACCGGTGCTCAATACTTAGCCAAATTTTTACCAGTTACTCTCGGGTGGAATTTTTTTAAAATTAATTGATTAAAAGCAGCCATGCATAGCTGCTTTTAAGATTTTTTACACCGGTATACCAACTTTTAGCACCGGTTAATGTACCAGTGCACAATACTTAGCCATAGTTTTACATTCATGCTCTCAGATCAATAAAAAAATTATTTAAAGCAGCTACTTTCCACTTCCATTTTACACGAGTACTTACCTTTTAGCACATGTATTTATACCGGTGCTGCATACTTAGTATTTTTTGAACTACCAGGTCATACCAAGGTCTCTGCATATGCACCGGAAATATCTGAAATACCAGTGTAAAAAAGGCGGTTAAATTAAAAAAAAATGGACATTCAAGCGGCCATAACCGCTTCTCCTTATCACACTCCATCAATTTCTCTCCAAAACCACCCTCCATCTCTTCACCCCTACTATTTCCACAACATTTAACCACCATAACTCCTCATCAATCACCATAACTTCCCACCATATCCCCTCATTTGTGGAAATATGTTCTATTTCTTAATTTTTTTAGGTTTGTGACAATGTTCATAGTCACATTAGAAGAGGTTGATACATACTCGGTTCAATGCCATTATTGATTCCCATATGGGTTGTTTGTGGGTTTAGGTTTGGGTTGTTCAAGTTTTATCAACTCATATCAAGTTCTACGTCACGTTATATCAAGTTCTATGACATGTTCGTTCAAGATCTATGTCGTGTTATATCAAGTTCTATCGCACGATTTTCAAGTTTTATAATTGTATTGTTCAATTTCTATACCATATTGTATCGAGTTTTATCATTTTGTTGTTCAAGTTCTATGCAATTAGGAGCTTTCAATGTTGATCATCAATTACATAATGTTTGGTATAATTTTGTGGGGTCAAGGGATTAATTGACTTATTGGATGAACAATTAATTATTCTATTGTAGTAGATGCCGCCAAAAAGGGAAAGTTAATCACGAAGAGGAGGCGACATGTAGCAAAGAAGAAGAAGGAGGTCGATATGGTCGATAATGAGGTTGGATGTTGAGGAAATCCTGTTTCCTCACCGAAAAGGACCCCATTGCAAATCCAATTTGAGAAAGAAGCAACACAAAACAAATGACTCGACTAGTGCAGATATAGAAGAACCCGCCCCTCGCGGAGATGAGAATGAAGGGGATGTTGAGGGAGAAGATGAGGGTGAAGTGGTGGCCAAACCACCAGTCGAAAAGGGAAAGGGGAAGGCCACCCTCAAATCAAGACCAACTATTGATGAAGAGGGCGACTTCTTGTCAGAGACTGAGGGCAAACATGAAGAGGGATTTGACAAGTTTGAGATCAAAAGTTATATGAGGAGACGTGGAACTAGCACGTGCCAGTCAGTGATGTTGGCAAAGCATAACAAGCTGGTCTCTGTGGCATTTGAGTTCCGTGGAAAACTAGTTATTTGCACTAAAAATTGGACTGCGTGGCACACTTACAAAAATTACGCATTCAAACGGTGCATCAGATTTGGCGCATGCAATCACTGGTGCGATGTGCTAGATGATGTTAATGAGGAGTTGTGGAAGGATGTTTTGGTAAGATATTCGAGACTCGACTAGTACAAACACTTTTTGTTTATCTATGTCATATTCAACACATAATTAATGACTACATGTTAATGTGTTTCATTTTAGGCGAGCTTCACAATTGAAACACCCTTGACCAATGCTCAACTTCAAAAGGTGAAGAAGGATTGCACAGACAGGGTAAGGGACCAACATAGGAATTGGAAGACAAAAGTGGCAAACAAGTTCATCCACGACGTGGACAAAGGCAGAAACAAAACAGGAGTTCTACCGTGAGAGAAGTACAAGTGGATGGATGAAGAATAATGGCATTTTTTTGATCGGAGGCGTCAGATGCCGGAATTTCAGGTATAATTAGTTTTCTATTGTGCTTATGTGAAACTATGTTGCCCATAAATTATATTAAAAATAAATTTATATTTATGATAACTATATCAGGCACTTCGACAGACAAATATTCAGCGCAACGAGGGCAAGGATTACACCCACCACACTGGAAGGAAAGGTAATCCATACGCCCTCCACAATTTTGACTGAGAAGCTAAAGGAAAATGAGAGAACAAGCTTGACCGCTTAGGGATTCATTGATGAGGAGATTGAGCAACAGCTCAGTCAGAAGGAGTTCACACCGGACAGATCTCTTGTCTTCCTTGAGGCAAAGAAAGGGTTATACACATCAAAAGAGGTTGAGAAGATTTCACCGGACGTTGTAAGTTACACAAAAATCTCCAACTTAAATTAATTTGTGCATCGTTTGTTACATTATTCTCATAGAAATTTGCTTTCATATATCCATTCAGTTGAAATTGAACGAGCTAAAGGAAAAAAGAAACATTGGTACTGCAGCTGGATGAAGACATCCCCATAAAAGCTAAAAAGAAGAAAGATCACTCGGGCACGTACAAGGGAACTCAGACGGGTCTACCCACATCGATGGTTGTTCCTCATCTTTCCCGCAGCAAGTGCGGTAGTGATTCCTCAAGAAAGTAGACCCCCCAGGGGAGACCATCTAATGGTCAACCAGTTGTGAAAGCTATGGTATCATTCCTCGAGCAGTTAGTGAAGGGCATTGCACCTGCAGGCAGTGTTCAGATTTTGCCAGGCCTTGACGAACCCACAAATTTTATCGAGAGGGCGATGGATGACATTGTTGCGGGTGCTACAAAGCCCGATGAAGAGCCCACCGACGGAGAAGGAGATGAGGAGGTACGCCTACATAAATATTTACATTTTCTTAACATTGAATTAAACATCTTAAAATCTCCATAACCATTTTATCATTTTACTTCACTTTTTACGAATAGGATGGAGAATGAGTGACTCTGTATGTGAAGGACATTGTCGGTAAAAAGAAGATGGTTGTGCATGGGTTGTGACAGATACCTCGTGGTCAAGATGCCCAACAAGGAAGTGTGGCTCGCGTGAGAGTATGCGAGCCAGTCTACCATTCTATGGCTGGATCGTCCTCAGCGGACCACCAGTTCGATAACGTTGGAGAGGCCTTAAATAGTGTTGTGGATTAGCCCCTGTCTTTAATAGGAAAGGAAGACGAGCAACCAAGTGAAATCGATGAAGATGATGCCGGTATACAAATGGACAACGAAGAGGAGGTTATGATTCTCACCACCGACGATGAGGTACAATCTTGTAACACCATACATTTCATTTCACACATATTACATTGACATGCCCACAATTATTAATACTTGTAACATGGTCATGCCGAGAAGAAATCCCACTCGAGCACTAATTATCGGCCGTCAGCGAGACCAAAATTCAATAGGCTACCAAAACAGGTGCTTCACTAAACCGAAAACCTTTATTATTCATTGCCTATGACAATTCGTTTCTACATACTTAAGTGAACATTTCTTGCAATTTAGCCTCCACGGATTATCAACAGACGGGACCTGATAGATTGGCCCATTATGGTGAGATTCATCTGGGAAACCACAGCCACTATCCTAGAAATGATAAAGAGAAATGACTGTATGTTCTTCCCAGTCTTTTGACCATCGACCTTTGCACGCCATTACACCCCCAGTGTTGAGATAAATGTTCTGGTCGAGTTTGGGAAGAGGCCCGGGAGAATGCATTCGATGACCTGGATTGATAATACACAGACCGATGTGTGGATGGGGTGAGTTCAAACCTTATAACCTTAATTCATGTTCTTAATCGATTAAGATTTCATTTTGAGTATCATTAACGGTGCATGCACCTGGGAGAAAATATGGGAAAACAATGCAAGCCGCGTCCAATTCTGCCCTTGCAACTGTGAAAACTTGTCTAACTTTGAGCAGGAGGTCGACCAGCATTTCAACCTTATTTGGGAAACAATGAAGGAAACAGATGCTAAGTTCTACATTGTCCCATGCATTAGAATGTAAGTATTTTTTTTCCGGATTTTACTTTTATATTTCAAACAACTTCCATTTTTGTCATTAATTAAAAACCATTTTTCACCAGCGATCATTGGTACCTCATCATTATCCGTCCCAAAACGGAAGGGGTCTTCACGCTGGACACTTTGTCAGGGGGTATCAAACCAACCAACTTGCGTGAACTCAGGGCCATTCCTAGGTATTACATTTATTCAAACAATACATCCAATTTTATGAATATACTAGAACAAGTAAAAAAATTCATTACTTTCTTGACAGGCTTGCATGCGCATACCAAAGGGAGAAGAAGAAGGAGCCAGAACCCGACTACACTTGGAAAATAGAGAATTAAGGTCAGCCATTCTGTCATTTCATCCACACCATTTGTTATGTTAAAAATTGGTAATGAAATATTCCATTCAATGTGCAATACCAAACCCAAAATGGTTCGTGGCAATGCGGGTACTCCATAATGCCCTTCATGGAAGAATTTGTTAATCATCCAGAGGCAAACAATATTTTGGAGGTACACTTTAGATCTCAAAATTAGTTATTCTAAGTGTCTATTAGACAAAACATTCTTCACTAACATTGTAAGTTTTGAATTGATAGATCTTCCAGAGGGCCAAGGATCGTACCATGTGTACGACATTCAAGCCGTTGCAGAGAGATGATGCGGGGCTTGGCTCGATGAGTACTAGCATCAAGAAAACACTTCGTTACAACTTAGATGATAAGAACAAAATAATAGATTGATGATTGATTTTCTGTGGTTGATCATATTAGAATTCCGTTGTTGGTGTTTGGTAGTGCAAAACTTGTGTTGTTTTTTAGTTTATTTCCATTCATGCTGAAGATACTTTTTCTATTCATCGTTTCAATAAATTATTGTGTTTTTTTATCAATATTATCATAGGTGTTTGAAGTTTCTTACAATTTCCGAGATTTTAATTTTATAATAGTTTTAATTAAAGTAGTTCTGACTGTCGTTGCCCCGGAAAGGATCCGGGAGGGACCACCGGAAAACAAATGGCCATCGTAATTTTTTTCCAATTAATACACCGGTATAAAGTACTACTACCGGTGTAAAAAATAAATCATATTTAAATTATTATTTTTTCAAGTGAAAACAAAATTACACCAACATTTTAGGAAATTGATTACATACCGGTGTAATTTACCATACCGGTGTAATTTGACATAGTGATGCATAAAATATGTTGGTTTTTCATTCAAACCGGTGTAAATTTCTAATAACCGGTGCACACAATTTACACCGGCTTTTGCCAACCTACCGGTGCTAATGCTATGTTCCCCCCTGCCTTTTTAAATTTTCTACACCAATTGCATATACCGGTGCATTTAATGATTTTTACACCGGTATAAATTACCGATGCAAATACTATGTGCCCTACCCCCTACCTTTTCAAATTTTCTACACCGATTGGATATACCGGTGCATAGAACTTTTTTACACCTGTATAGATTGACGGTGCTAATAAGTTACTTTTTTACACCGTCATATTTACTTGCCAGTATTTTGGGGGGCTAAATTACCGGTGCTATTGGGGTAAAATACTGGTGCTATTGCCCCTGTCCTGTAGTAGTGTTTGATGAGGCATGTCGGTTTTGTGGTAACTTACACGAGGTTGTTAATGGGGATTACTCGAGTAGGGTTGGGGGTTTGACATCACAATTAGCCGATGGACCTTAAATGGATGGTTAGAATGCCCATATACAAATCCGGAACATGTTTATCCAAAAGATTTAGAGGGTCCATTGGATGATATATACATAGGGAGAAATGGACACTACATGTTGATTACTCCTTCTTTGACCTCGTCGAATGTAGTGTGGGATATTTTCAATGTAATGCATCAAATTTGGGAAAGCCGGAGACATTTTTTCTCACTTATTTAACCATATACCAACGTATTGTCTATGAAATTATTGCTAGGATTTTAGTTCCGAGCGCCGGACATATCACCGAGCCTCCTATACCACCCCTATGTTTTTCTATTATATGATTGAGGGTAATATCAACCCCGGGGCAGCGATATTTAGGCACATGTTGTAGGTTGCCACTTCGAGGAAAGTGGCAAAGAGCCTCTCGTACTGCAATTTGATTACCCGTATATTGAAGAAAATTGATGGGTTGACATTCCACGGGGAGGAAAAGCTCCCAAAGTACTTTGACAAAAGTTACTTCTAAAAGAAGAAGTGGGTATTTTTTGAGCATAAATGGTGCCATAAGCCACTAGCCGGTGCGCATACAAGCAACCCTTGAGCATGCAATGCACAATCATCACAACATTACCCTAACATAAAATGAATACCCTAATTCAACATATATATATATATATATATATATATATATAATTAAAATAAATTCAACCTTAATTTCTTCTTTTCAAGTAATGGAGTTCTATAAAACACACATTCCCCAATGATAACTGATGTATTCCAATGTAATAGTATACTTCTTTTTATCAATGGAAAACAAATGCAAGAAAACAACCCAAGTTTTTTAGTTTTGCTGAAAAATAGAATCTGGCCGCGTTTATGACATATTAGTTTCGGAACCCAATTTCAAAAAACTACCCAAATCAACAACTCACTTCCGAATTTGGAAACAGGTTCTGAGAGCCTCTCCAATGTGGGATTCAATATGGTAAACTTCTCTTACCATGTAAGAGTAATGTACTCTCAAACCTAAATTTACTCTCCAATCCAAGGATCAAATAAAAGAGTCGCAATGACGTGGATGAAAATTCAATCGACATTGTCAATGTGACCTTCTGTATTCAGACTATCAATTTGAGGTTCGCTATTTGCCAAATCAGCACACGGTTAAAAATTTTTTATACATGACGGTAAATTTTTGTATTAAAATATTTATTGCATATTCCATTAGAATAAATTGCAAATATATATACACACAACAACCAAAAATTCCATAAAAATTCCATAACCACCTTATTTTTAAACACATGATTCAACATGATAAAAACTCATTAAAAAATTGTAAATCTACTTTTACAGCACAAATAACTTCCAAAAAGTAAAATTAATCATCTATAAATCATAAATATATAGACTAAACCACAAAAAGATATACAAATGTGAGATTGAATTTATCAAATATTATTTACCTTAAGAAATTGATAGTTTAGGTGTCATGTAAAATAAATATTATACTATATTGTCTGTTACTTCCTTTGGCTCGTTGGATGTGGCACGCATTCCTTTTTTGGTTATTTTTGTGAATTTGGCACACATTCTTTGTATGGAAATATTCCTTCAATTTCATCCATTCATAATACTTTTTCCTTTCTAAGTTCAATTTCATCCACTCATTTTATTCATCTAAATCCAATTATCTAAGGTTATGGTGCCATGAAACAAAGGTAGTAGTTAATTTTTTTTGAATATTTAAAATTTTAAAATGAAAATATTGAAAATAGAGTAATTTATGATTTTAAACATAAAATCGAATTGTATTTTATAAATACATAGTTTATTATTGTAAGTATCATATTTTTATAAATATTATATGATTATAAATTTAATGTGTAGTAGAAATGTATTCGATCTCTTAAAATTTTGATATAATTTATTTTGAATTGTATAATTATTAAATATTATTTTAATAATATTCATTTTCAGATATTATGAAAATAACAGATGACACACCATGTACAAGTTTGATTTAACTAGTTAATATTGGAGACCAAAATTCTATTTAACGTCATATACAATTTTTATTAAACTAGTTATCATTGGAGATCAAAGTTCTAACGAGAGTCATCGTCAAAACAGTTATATCTACGTCACATCGAAGTTCCACTCAAAAATTGACACATATAAACAATATTTACGGACAACTCTCTCTACATTGGAGATGCTCTGGGGATTCTTATGAAGTGGGAACTATAATCGGCCTTTCATAAGAGCTCCGATGTGCTTTTTACGGAATCGGAAGCTGCTTTGGCCCTATCTTCCGAGTTCGGAAGAGGCTAAACCGCAGTTGATTGGGAAAATCAAAAACGGTTATTTACTAACCGCATTAACCAACAACTGAACCCCCTTTGAACTGATTTCCCAGTCCCTGACAACAGGTTTTGAGTTGGAAACGTGTTCAGGAAGGTGGTTCTTCATCTTTTAGGCAAAACCACATTCTAACAACGCCTTTAATAGCCTGCTCTCCACTAGTGACTTGTGAAAAAGTGATCATATAACTTTTCGCTGTTGCAAAGTTTGAAAATACCAAATACAACTTTTATTCTCACAACTTGAATGGTACCATGCATAACAAAATCCATTAAGGAGACATCTCTCTTCAGCCCTACCATTGACAGTAAATTAACCACACTTGGTAACTTTATTTCTGGTACTTTCATAGCAAAAGCAAGCAATCAATTTGGTCTGGTGCAGTCGCGCCTGATCTCCCCCTGGTTCCCCGTCAATACTCCGACGCGGCCAAGCTTGGTGATGGAAACTGCAAAAGCCTGTCGGAAAGCGAAATTGCTGGCGGCAAACATGTTGACGGCGGCCCTGGAACGGCTATCTGTGAAGAGGGATTGATCGGAGGTGAAGAGTCCCTTCCCCTGCTGCAGATTTTTGTAGTAAGTGTTGTCGAATCTGTTGGGAGTTGCGGGGTCCATGTTAATGGCGATCGTCGGGTCCACTTTTGCGGGACACATTTGACTCAATTGCATAGCGTATTGGAGATTGAGAGTCGGATCAACGCGGCTTTGAGGGCTGAAGTTGTATATCCTCTTGGAGAATCTGTTGCAGTGGGAAAATCCAATCGAATGTGCACCTTGAAGAAAACAAAGCAAAATGAAGAAATGTTGTAAAAAAAAAGAGCGACGTGCATATATATAACCCTACATAATTCATGAAAGTGTACATATAACTATGTCATAATTGAAAGTGTAAATATAACTCTAGATAGTTAGTTTATGTGCAAATATAACTTTTTCCGCCAGTTTGAGGCCAGATTATGTTAAAAAGATAAATTTAGTCCTCTTTAAAAAATAAAAAATACAAGAAGCACTGAAATGACATTCATACCCTTGAAACCCTAACTCCTTCATCTTCAATTTCATCCCACAGCTTATGAGTGGGAATCAGTTTCTTCCTTTAAAAAATCACTCAGAAAAAGCACCGGATTATGGAGGTTTTGCATACCAACGGCGTGAAGGCAGCGGTGGAAGCGGCCGGAGCTTCTTTGTTCATGGTGTACGATGATGACCTTCTCAACTTCTCCTTGGACGACGTCGTAGACAGCCATAGTATTGAAGGTTTCTCGAAAGCCCCTTATTTTTAATCCTCAATCCCTCTCCTTGGTGACCTTAGCCGCCCACCGATGTTCCCTGTAAGTCTCTGTGTATGCTTTGTTGTAAACGTCCGGATGAATTTCAGTCGGGCTAGCTGAGTGACTCGGTATGCGTTACTAAGTCAACCCGAGCTGAGTTGGCTATTGATCGTCTTTGGTTTGGGCGGACTCGTGAAAGCTATAATTTCAATTTACTGCTCACAAGTTATCGACGACTTATGTGGGTTGGGCTTGCTGGATTAGACTAATTAAGCGCCATTGGGATGGTGGTGGTGGTCGGTGGAGCTGAGAAGGGGGCGTCGAGAAGCTAGGGTAGAGGAGGCGGTGGTGGGAGGCTAGGGCAAAAAAGGAGGCGGGGCTAGGATGGGTCTTAATTTTCCAGTGCTTTGCTGAGTGGTGCCGAAAATGGTAGCCGATGGTGGCAGGGGTGGCGTGGGGCTGTGGGGGTGGCAAGTGGGGAGAGGGGTTGGTGATGGTGGTCGGCGGAGTTGAGGATGAGGGGCTAGGACTGAGGAGGAGACGGGGCTAGGGCTGGTTAATGATTTTCCGATCTGGAACCAGGGGAAGGACGAGCAGTAAGGAATATGGAGCCCGCAACGTTGAAGAGTACTAAGGAGCTGAAGTAGTGGCTGCGGCGGCGTGGTGAAGGTGGTGGAGCAGTGGCGGTGGTGGCAGTATAATGGTGGGTCAAGAGGCTTTTTTGTATTTCAAATTTTTGTATTAGGTTGAAAGAGCATTTTAGTATTTATTTTGGTTGGTTAATTGCTGAAAAATGTCAGTCAATGCTGAAATATATGATTTAGGGTTATATTTGCACTTATGTAAAATATGTAAGGTTATATGTGCACTAAAAATTTTCTCAGGGATATATGTGCACTTTCTCAATTATATAGGGTTATATTTGTATATTCCCTTAAAAAAAATATTGTTCTCAAACTTTAGAGTTTTGATATTGGGTGTTTATGATGGAGCTATGATTTTATTGGAAAATATAAGTTGATCTTTCCTGTTTTTAAATATAGCCTTTGCTTTTAAAATAAATACATTTTTAACTGTTCATCAAAAATTAAAAATTGTTTAGTTTATAAGATAAGCACTTAAACTCCGTCAAACACACTTGAGTCTGGATCTAGATGGGATCCTAGACTCATTTCTAACGGGAAAGAATATACAAAATAATTAAATTAATAATTGTGTTTTGAGCAAAGTGCATATATAACCTGCGATAATTGAAAGTGTAAATATAACCATATATATTTAGGTCATGTGCAAATATAACACCTTTTTCGACAATTTGATGCTGAAATTAGGTGAAAAGATAAATTTACCCTAGTCGATTTATGTTCTAAAAAAAATAAAATTCCAAAAAAGTGAAAATCCTAAATTTAGCCTTCGTCTCCTTCAAACCCTCGCCTTGGGAAAGCGTGATTTCATACCAACGGTGTTGAGGAACCAGTCGAACCAGTTGAGCTCCACCGCTCCACCGCTATTTTAGGGTTTATAATTGGGAAAGCGTGGTTTCAATACCAGCATCTCCACCGGTCTTCGTTTTGCTACCACCACGACCACTAGCATCTCCAGCGGCGGCTTGATTTTTCGAGTCTCAATTTTTTAGTGCTTGGCAGAGCGGCGCAGGAAATGGTGAACGATGGTGGCGGAGGTGGGTTTAGGTGGCGGAGGAGGGAAGAATGGTGACGATGGGTTTAGATGGCGGGGTGGGGTTGAACAGAGGTGTGGTGGTGGCGGGGTTCTGGTGGTGGTGGGTTTGGTGTTGGCAGAGGTGGTAGAGTTCGTGGTGGCGTGGGGCTCCATTTGGCAGCGGGAGATGTACTTGTTATTGTCCACACTTAGGTCCCGTGATAGCTATGGCGATTCTGGATCCACGCAGGCTTTGACAGTTCTTACCATCCCGGACAACGGCCATCCCGACAACAACGGTGGCAACAACGTGGCTCAGAAAATCGCGGAGGCAGAATCGTATCCCCTTGTGGTTGTGAAAAGCATCACCGAAATTGGGGGAAATGGGATTTTTTTAAGGTGGCGTGGATTTCATGTTCTTGGGTTTTGGGATCTGGTAGCAAATAATGTTGATGTAGGAAGGCCGCGGGACGGCTTCGAGTTGACGGGGTTGATCAAGTTTTTTAAACAAAGAAGAAGAAATGTTCTTAGTCCCATGAGCTTGTGCCTCAGTGGCCTAACAATTATTTCATCTTCATAATCAAAATAGAAAGCCCTGTTAATTTCCATGGCATCCATGTCATCGAGAATAGAAGCAATGGTTTTGGTGGCCATTTTGCTCCAATTAGAGATTAGCGTGAGGATTCAGCTTCAGATCCAAATTGTCGGCTGAGGAAGAGACTGATATAACAAATTTTTGGTCCATGGAAAGATGCTTAGATGATTAATTTGATTCAAACTAAAACAATAAATTTTACCAGTTTGTGGTGACCGGTAATAAAATGGAGATGGTAGCGGACCTGAAGATGGTGGGGATGAATATACAGGTGGTGGTGGTGGTCGTGGTGGTGGAGATGAATATATAGGTGGCAGAGTATAAGTAGGTGGTGGCACTGGTTGAGTCAATTTTGTGGTGGTGGATGTGATCTCGTTGACGGCAATGAATCGGAAGTTGGGGACAGTGGAGGATGAGGTGCATGTGAAGGTCAGGGCTAACCGGCGTAGAAGAAGAAGACGGTGGCAGGGTCAGTCCGGCAACAGTGTCAGAATGGAAGTTTTGATAGTATTTTTTTGTGGGATCCACGTTAATAAGGGCATAATTGTCCTCCAGTTTAATACTTGGGTTATAAGGGTATTTTAGTCTTTGCAAGTAGGTCAATGATCGAAATTTGTTAGTCAACGCCGGAATCATGATCGGAGGGTTATATTTGCACTTTCATTCAATAGTCAGGATTATATTTACACTAAAAAATAATTGAGCATTATATCTGCAATTTTATATACCCTGTGTTTTCTTCGAACACCAATGGTTGGGTTAATTACCTGATAAAGCAATGAGATCAGTGGGGTCGAGGCCATGCTTAGAGAACATGGAATTGAGCTGGTTAAACTTAAACTCTGGCTTTGGCAGATTCCCTTGGACACTTGCGGCAGTTGATATTCTTCCATCCCGCCGCCCCAATTCCACTGGATAAAACGGTCCGCCAGCCTGCAGAGTATTAAAATTTTAGTGGGAATATGTTGCGTTAATTTTGGCCGATGGTATTTAAGTTTTTGAGCTAATAGGCATCGATGCATCGTGTGCATCTGATTATTGTAATGCAATTGATCATGATGATCACTAACTATATTCAGTTGTTCTCGGACAAAGGTATTTTGAGAAGCCTTCTTTAATTACGACAGAAAAGAATCATGCAAAATTTTCATTTTGACCGTCTTTTCGTAAGTTATAAAAAAATTAAACTTTAAATTTTAAATTTTAAAAAATTAAAATAAACATTTAAAGTTGCATTAATCGTATACTTATAACTAGCATATGTTACATAATAAATTTTTAGTATTACTATTAAAATATTTTATCTTTCTGTAATTCTAATTCAACCATACCTTTTCATTTGCCTATGATAATACGGCATTTGCCAAAACAAAATCATCCAAAATATGGGTAAACTACGTTTAGTGGGACATGCCTTACACTTGCTTTGCTTTCCTTCCTTTCAACTGAAAACTATAATTTTTAAAAATATACATTCAATTTTTGTCATTTGAGGGAATAAATCTGTTTCAATAATAATAGTGGCGTACCATTGCGCAATATTATTAATTAAAATATTAAAGTTAAGTTTAATTTAAAATTTTAAAATTTAGTCATCTAAGAAAAATTTTATGAGTTAAAAAGTGAAATATTAATTAGTTAGAAACCGATAGATATTGAATATAATAAAAATAATTATTTTGTGATATTTTATTCAAATTATTTAAAAATTAATTATTTATATGTTGACATTCATTTTAAAAGGTTATCATAGTTATATATATCTCACTGCAATAAATAAAAGTAAATGTCAAATGACAATATTAGTCTCACAAATTATAAAATGTATACATTTAACAATTAGTCGATCTTAAACAAGATTTTATTATACATTAATAAATACATAATATGTATACATATTTCTATCAAAAGTACAATATCACTGTATAAAACAATTTGAACATTTTATTATTTCAGATTATGGGTTCCTTTGGATTTTCTTTAGTGATATATATATATATATATATATATATATATGATTTTAAATATATCTTTAGAAGTTATTTATTTTAACAACTTATATATAATAAATAATTAAAATCAATAACAAGTTATAATATTAGTATCTTAAGAAGTTATGATTGATTATATATAATAAAGAATTAAAATCAATAACATATTATAATATTAATATGTTCTTATTTGAAAACATGGGTTTAGTTTAGTCAAAATGACTTCCATATCCCCGGTTGATAGCACCATCTAAAAGCAAACAATTTCTATTTTAGTATGTTATTTTTAGAAAATATGAGTTTATGTTAGTCAAAATGACTTCAATAGTCCCGGTTGATAGCACCATCCAAAAGAAAACTATATATATGGTACAATATGATATTTATGGTTCTAAATATATCTTTAGAAGTTATATATTCTAACAAGTTATGGTTGATTATATATAGTAAATTAAAATCAGTAACATATTATAATATTAGCATGTTATCTTTAGACAATATGGATTTGGGTTAGTCGAAATGACTTCAATATCCCCGGTTGATGGCACTATCCAAAAGTATTCAATTTCTACTATATGGTGCTTGAAATAAAGTCTCGTCTTAAACCGACTAACTGTTAGACGATATCATTTTATAATTAGTATGATTAACTAGGGACATATAATATTGATTTTTATTTATTACATTGAGGTACCTATAATTATAAAAACAATCTCAACAAATACATAATTATAATCTGACACTAAAAATTATAAAAATAAGTTTTTTATAATTATCTAACCGTTAGTCGATCTAACCAAAGATTTTCTCTTCCAATAAATAAATATTCAATTTATCTTGTCTAATTAAGTGTTCTGTGTTTTAAAATATAGTCCAATGAATCAATATTCGAAATCAAGAAACCTACACACTAGCAAGTAGAGAGTGATCAAATTATATATAACATATTTATTTTTCCTTCTGGAATATAACTATATATCTAAAATAAAAATAAGTTAAGAAATGAGACGATAAATTTTGTGATTAAAATTTGAAAGTGTTGACCTATATATGAAAAGTAACACTTCCTCCGATTCACTAATATAGCACATTTTTTAAATTTGAGATATTTCTTTTATATTGACATACTAATTACGACAAATTTAAAGTTATTACTCCCTCCGTTTTTCTACGTCACTTTTGGGGTTAGAATTTAGGAGATGCTAAATAAGTGGATGAAATTGAATTGAAAGAAGAAAAAGTAAAATAAGTAGATGTAATTACCTTAAACTTCCCATAAATAGAATGTGCCCATATTAAAAAAAACATCCCAAATTAGAAAGTGTGAAGAAACGGAGGTATACTTTTATTTCTTTCAATTCATTTTCATCTACTCATTTAGCCACTCATAATTTCTAACCCCCAAAAGTGGTGTGCCACTAATAAGGAAATAGATGGAGTAGTATGGATGGAGTACCAGTGAAACCACTTCTCGGGTAGCTAAGGCTAATATGTCAGCACAAGAGACTTTGTTCGTGCATCGAGGATCCCTATCCACCGCCGCTTTGGCTCTGATCACAGTGTCGAATCCATCTCCGGCAAGCGAAAGGTTGTCCGGGTGATCCTTCTCCGCTTGGTTATTAGGCGACGCTATCATGATCGAAGCATCACATCCCTGCAACATCAACTTGTTAGGTACCGTAAGAATCGTGGGCTTCTATCATAAAATCAATTGGTACTCTATGCAGCAATTGCTTTTTCAGCAGTAGTTACTGATTAATCGTTGACATGGTTATAGCATTAGAAAGTACGAGGTATCGTTAATAAATTATCATTAGGGCATTGTTAGAAGGTAATCAATCTTCCAGTAGCTTTAGCGAAACAAACCCGAACGAAACAATCGTGGAAGAAGAGGCGGAGAGTTGCCGGAGCAGTGACAAATGTCTGCCTGAACTTAGCTTGGACAGCATTCCGGACGAGGGTTTCCACATTCGGACAAGTGCTGCGGTAGAAATTTGGAGTGAGTAGCTGAGCAGAAACTGTTGTGGTACTGATTATGGATACAGTCAAGAAGAAAGAAAGAAGACTGCGACATAATCTACCAGCCATTGATTTTGTTGTTTAGTTTGGAATCTCAGTTGCTAGTTTGAGTTCGAAAGATGTACGTAGTTCATATATATAAACATGCATTCACTTTGGACACACTAGGTGGCAGGTAAAGTATATATCCACCGACTTTTTGTAATGATTTCTTTTATTTAAACCTCAATTAACTATAAAAAGGATAATATTTCGATAAGCATTGGATGAGATGCGTTTAATTTGTAGTTAATGCAGCTAATTAGTGACTGAGGGGTCCTAACATACATTCTTACAAAGAGACAGTTGTAGTAAAACAAATTACAGGCTTGGAGTGGTTGATCCAAGTGGACAAATCTCCAGTAAGGAATCTGGATACGTGCCCATATATAAAAGTTGAAAGAGAAACATATTGTTTTTAAAAGTTCCCAAACATCTTAAAAGAATAGAGTCCGAGAGTTCTTTCAGAAGCTAAGAAGTAATTACGGTAATTTCTAAGTTAGTTCATATTGTATATTTTTACTAGATAATGTATTTTTAACTTAACCTTTTAAATTGTAAAACTTTATTGTGTAAAACTGATATATTCATTCGAGATATTAACAATTCAAGATATTAACAAGTATTTATACAATTTGCTTAGAGAATAAGCAAAACTATGGTAATCCTAATCATATACAACTTTGGTTTTCATAGATATATTTTCAATTTCAATACCCCCACAAGCTCATGGAGAGGGAGCAACATGAAGCTTGGACCAAAGAGTAGCAAAACGAGCAGTACCAACGGCCTTAGTAAATATGCCAGCAATCTAATCAAGTGAACGAACGTGACGAACCACCAAAGAACCATCTTCAACTTGCTCACAAATAAAATGATAATCAATCTTGATATGCACTGACATTGCTTAGAGAATAAGCAAAACTATACTGTAATCCTAATCATACAGTACGACTTTAGTTTTCCATTAATACATATTCTATTCCAATATAAATATATGGCAAACAATTTATGTGACCCCTAAACTATTATCATCGTTCACATCTGGCCCTTCATTACTTTTTTAGAAAAGTGCTTTTATAACCCTACCTAATTCACATAAATGTCAATATAGCCTTTTGATAATTGAAAGTGCAAATATAACCCAGATAGTTAGCGTAAGTGCAAAAGTACCCATTCCGGTTTGGGCCCCCCAACTCTAACCACATCTTCATTCCGGTTGAAAAAATTAAAATTACTATTATACCCCCCAACTCTAACTACATCTTCATCTTCTTCATTTTCTTCTGTTTGGGCCTCAATTCTCTTGAAGCCCTCTGATTTTCGTCTTCTCCATCTTCTCCAAATCCCGCAGGAATGGGCTCCACTGGGGTTTCGTGGCCAATAGGGTGGGCTAGAGTTTTGCGGACTGGGTTTCGTGGCCAACATGGTGGGCTAGAGTTTTGCGGACTGGGTTTCGGATGGGCTAGAGTTTTGCGGACTGGATTTAGGGTGGGCCAGGGTTTCGAAGGACAAGGCTCCGCTGGGGCTGGGTGGCGTCTGGGCGGTTGGGCTAGGATTTCACGCAGGCATAGAGGCTGAGTGGTTTCGCAGCGGGTGGGCTAGAGTTTCGTCGGGGCTGAGTGGCATCGCATCGGGGCTGGGTGGCATCGCAACGGGTGGTATCACGGGTGGTGGGCTATGGTGAGTGTAGGGGTGGTGGTCGGGTGGAGGCAGCGCGGCGGTGCAGTGGTGGTGTGAGGGTAAAATTGTCCTAACACTTTTAGGTTTTATGCCAAGGGCATTTTCATAATTTTCTGTGCGGTCAAGGTTGGTCAAAGCCAGAAATGGTTTCTTAGGGTTATATTGGCATTTTTATCAACTTGTCAGGGTTGTTTTTATAGTTTTAATTATTTGAATGTTATATTGGCACTTACTCAAGTATAAAGGGTATAAAGGGGTTATATTTGTATACTCCTTGTTTTTTAGGATATTATTGACCCCCTAAATTAACATAAATGTTAGTCGAGCACTTCCGTCTACGAACTTTTGTTGATATTTTGAAGGGCAAAAAAATCTTTTATTATTCAACCCCAAAATTCTTTGCAATTCAGAAGAATGTCTTCTCGAGTTGTATGTTATATGAGCATGAAAATTAAATTGAAACAAGTCAAAAATAGAATTTCGTATGTTACTGCAATGGATCATTAATGACTCAATACTTTCTCTCACTAAAAACTCTCCCTCTACTGCACAAAAGTAAAACCTTAAGTTCGGAGGGTGGTACCACTCATCACCTCCGGTAGTCTCCCCCACCCACAACCCACTACTCCTATACATCCTCTCACTTTCTTCCCCTTTCCCCTCTTTCGTTACTTTTCTTTCTTCTTCGGTCTTCGGTTGGTGTCTAGAAATCCTACCCAACCACCTATTTCTCATGTCTCCTTCGTCTTCATTTGCCCTCGGACGATGACGCCACCGCTCTACCTTTTTCTTGGCCGGTGAAGACCATTCATTGATGTTGGATATAGCTACGACAACTACGTAGTAGCTGCAGTGGGGGATATATCGACACTAAAGATCTTCAAGACTCTGAGCGACAGATTCGTAGAGTTGACAAACCAATTTATGAACAAACGGGGGAGACTTTGGCAGAGATGGTGGTCACAGTGGTTTCAAGGTTAGATCTAAAAGGTTAAAAACGATTTCAGGGGTTTATATTCACATATCCAAGAGGGTGGTGCCACTCATCACCTCCGACAGTCTCCCCCACCCACAACATACAACTCCCATACACCCTCTCACTTTCCTCCCCTTTCCCCTCTTTCCAAACTTTTCTTTCTTCTTCGGTCGGTGTCCAGAAATCCTTCCCGACCACATATTTCTCATGTCTCATTTGTCTTCATTTGCCCTTGGACGATAACGCCGCCGCTTTACCTTTTTCTTGGCCGGTGAAGACGTTTCATTGATGTTGGATGTAGCTACGACAACTACATAGTAGTTGTAGTGGGGGGACACATCGACACTAGAGATCTTCAAGACTCTGAGCGACATATTCGTGGAGTTGACGAAACTTATTTATGAACGAACGGGGGAGATACTGGCAGAGATGGTGGTCACAATGGTTTCAAGGTTAGATCTAAAAGGTTAAAAACAATTTTAGAGGTTTATATTCACATATCCAGGAAATTTTGGCTCAAGAAAATCTCAGACCAGGCAAAGATGGGTGACCACATGCCACCGATGTTGGTCACGCTCAGTACCAGAACATCTCTACTGTTTTTGCTGCAAAGTACTAGTACCAGAAGTAAACTACGTAACATGATACTTTGCCATACAAAACAGGCAACAATCACAATCTCGGCATCTTCCATTACCGAGAACATACTGCATCCGTCCCAGCAAAAATAACACAATTTGACTTTTGAAGTCAACTTTATCAATATTTAACTATTTACAAGTTTATGGCAAAGTCTTGGGAAAGACCGTCTTTCCATAGGTTTATGAAAAGACAGGGTTTAATTATAATAATAAAAGGTAAAAATTCTTAGTTGCAATATTAAATATTTATTGCAACGAGTAGTAGCTATAAAGTTTATAACCCGATTCATACAAACCCAAAATTTTTATCTTCATTTCTTCTAATTTGCACTTTAAACCTTGATTTTTCCATGTCTTATGGAAAGACCGTCTGACAAGAGACAGACTCAAACTTTATTCATGTATATAAAAAAATTCTGGAAAAAATAATGATTTAAAATATTTGTAACGAATTCAACAATATATTACATGATAATAGTCTTTTATAACAATAATTGAATAAAATGATCGAAATTGGGTCAGTTTGACTCCAAAAATCAAACTATAACGTTTTCACTGAGAAGGAAGGAGTATTATTTTGACACTTTAACTACTCCAGAAATTCGCCCCCAACAGAGAAAACAAAAAGATTGTATGAAAAGATTCCAAGAATAGCACAGTAGATAAGTCTTTGACAGAGGTCGTCATTGCACTCCAACAGTATACTGCAATCGAGCACCTGCAACAGTCCAGCAATCCATCATTGGCCTTTCTCAGTATATACAAAAAAAATTATGCATACGCAGTGTAGCAGAGATTATAGTCACTGATTCTGATTATAGGGCAATAACTATTGAACTGATAGAAACAGTATGTCTAGGCAGGACAAAAGCCATATCTTGTTCAAAACGACTTGTGCAATATGAACATCTAATCTTTCTAATATGATCATGTTTATTGTTCAGTTTTTTTTCCAGAAAACTTATTGTAATCAAAAGTTCTGAAAGATAATAGAAGAAGCAACACAGCTACCATGTGCAAATGATTAAAGCACAATACAACCAATTTTAAGTACGTTAATTAAAAGGCTGACTTGGAAAAATGCAAAACCATCACCCATTAGAAGATCAATCAAGCATATAGAATGGTTATAGACAAACCAGATTAAGCTACATGAGACTTTATGTGATATCTTACCAGAATATACAACTAAGCCAGTAAAATGGATCGCATCTAACCCATCATGTTTCTATAAATATAACATGTCTTTCTTCAGTTGCATTCCCAAGCATTTATTAGTTCTCCTTCTCTGTTTGATTAGTTATATTAGTGGTTCTCTAAACTTATAGGTCATATTAAACAATTTTAAACGAGAGAAATGTTGATACAGTGAAATAACATCAGTAAACCTAGATTCCTCAAATCATCTCAGAGTGTAAATTTGCATCGACTAACACAATGAAGAAACGTATTGAAATGTTGATAATTACCTGTAAATATAAATTAGCACAGCCGACATTCTAGCCACCTAGAAGAGCTCGTCAATGTACAGCAGAAATTTCTAGACTTCCTCTCCACTCTTCACCAGGTTTCAGAGTGATAGGCTTCTCAACAGCAGCTGCCTCCACACACACCATGTGCTTGTAATCTCCAACACCCAAATCAGCTATTACCTTCTCCCAAGGGTTCCACACCACTGAACAAGAATGGTTAAACAAAATTACAATTGGTAATTGCTTTCTAACCCACAAATCTAGCAAGCTTCTGTAGCCTATATAGAAATCAGCCAACACAAAAAAATTCAATCCAACACACTTCTGCTCCTCCAACACAAAACCTCACAAGCGAATTTCCCTCAGAAGTCAATACATTTACCCAAAAGAAGAAGAAACAGATACTAAATCCTATCCCCACTTGTCAAGCATTAGGACATTCCAGTAGTTTTAGCTAATAATTGCCACATGGAAATAAAAAAAACCGAATTTTTCATCCTTACCGGCATCAGGGAGTCCATCTTTACGAACAACAAATGTTCTCTTCTTTTCATGATCCAGAATAGCAACTTTCTTAGGTGTGCCAAGATAAATTCTGTCCACCTAATCAACGAATGAAAAAATTTAAGCAATTGCCATGCCATATACTCAGAACAGATGCAAAAACACATGAAACTTACTTCAGATTTAAATGTAATAGCATCCCCTTGTTCAGTAAATCGCGTTCTATTCTGCAAGTTATCCAGGTAATCCAAAGACTTCAGTCCCTCAACACGAACTTCACTGTAGCAAGAGAAAAATGGTCATATTGCCATGGCTGATGGCTCAAGGTCACATATGCGTAGGAGTTATCTGCTCATCTAGGTGTATAAACAATGAGCATCGTGCAACTTAAAAGGATATGACAAATCATATGATCTGCAGCAGTCAATACCAACTTGAAATATCTACTCGTACCACAAACTCTGTAGAGACTAAATAAATCACCCTTACATTCAGCATTACTTTTGTAATTTTCAGAGACAAATCTACCAACCCTAGAAAGGGTGGAAGGTTTAATGGAGGAAAAAGAATACATACACATAATAAACCAACCCAATCACGGAAAAGAGCTCCTCAGGAATATGTTGCATCAAATATTTATCTAAACCTTCAAGCCTAGTAAGTAAACTTCCGTTTCAGTTTGGCATATACTGAAATATATTATGAATTGCTTCCCTTCCATCAAAACATTTGAAAAGAAATTGATGACAGCAACAAGCAAATAAAGTACATAGATTGGAACAAAAAGTTCTGCAATTAACTTGTCCTGTTGATCCCATTGGGTACGTGTACATGAATAATAAAGGCAATAATTCTCTTCAAAGATATAAAGATTCTCAAGCACTTTATAACACTCTTAACAGGATTATATCAAAGCAAATATCTAATGCAACTGTAATACACACTCGGAAAATTGACTTGTGAAGAACAATTTACACAAATTTTCACTCCAAGGCTTGAATCATAGGGAGTACCGTGTAGACACTAAGACTAAGATTCATAACAACTATCAGGGCTTTTGACCTGCCTAAAGAAAACTCAAATACTGAATTTGACAGCTCCTTTTGAATTCGGAATAAGTAGAACCAAGAACTTTTACAATTATAAGTTCAGCGATTGTTACACTAACTTATTAGTTAGAAGATGATAACCAAGAGTAACTAAAGAAAAGAGAGCGGATTGATGAACCAACTTTAAAATTCACCTGATATCTGAAACTGAGAAGTAAGTATGATATGCAAACGTAAAGTTGAATGGTTTTCCATCTGTGTTGGTGTTTTTGATGCGGGATGTCAACATCAAATTGCCGACAGGCGACAAACTGACTCTCAAGCGGAATTCAAAGCTGAAAACATAAGAAAAGATAGCACACGTTTTACAATGAGCATAAAATATGTTAGTGGGCTTCATATACAATGTAAACTGTAAACACAATCATCAGATTATTAAAGAAAATCACACATCAGCACCTGTGAGGCCAGATCTTTAAGTCTTCTGCAGTGGGCTTGAGAATCAAATCAACAAAAGCCTTGGGAGAGATGCTTGATGGAAATGGAGGGGGGTTAGAATCAATGCTCCAGATTCTGTTCCGAGCAAATCCATGTGACTGCAGTGGTCCGAAATTTGAGAACTGTAGAAAACAAACATTTTCATTTCACTATGACAACGATCTAACAAGTTTCAAGTGGCAAAGGCTTAATCACATACCTGAGGAAAGCATAATGGAATGCCTCCACGGATTGCCTTCGGAGGTTCGAAAGTGGCCTGGTAAGATATAGAAAAAAGAGTGAAATGCCATGGAAAACCAGTGAAAAGATCAAATTACTTCGTTCTTGGAGAAAGACAGAAGAATATACTATCTCAAAGTTGAATTATGCTATCTCAAAACTCATGATTTACATTGGAATTTGGAGAGAACGCATTCTGGACATGAGGAATACAGTATAAACAGATTTAAGAAAGATATCATGACTTTGGTTGATAAAGAATTGGTTCAAACATCATAGTGGGATACCCGAATACAAAACCTTATCATGTAAAAGCCTCAGCAGATTGTCAAAAACACCTCAAAAACAAAGGTCAAAACAACGTAATCAAAACATTCATGAAAATGCTGAAGTTTGTTTAAGATAGATCCATAACAAATAATATCACAAAACAATGGGGGATGCATGAAGATGGTTTAAGCAAGAAAGCCCAGTAATATAAGAAACCACCTTGCTGCTGACGAAAAGCAACTCCTCTCCATAATCATTTTTCCAAGATGTCACTTGACCTCCATACAGATACACCTGTTAAGAATGACAAAGATAGACATTAAGGTGGCTACTCCTAGAGCATTATCACCTAAAAAAACTGATACAAATTGACGAATAAGAAGAAAATAACAAAAACAATAAAAATAAAAAACTGATATACAGATTGGGATTCTTAATTTGTCTGCTAAACCCCTTCTTGATAGCAATAATTTTTCATGTCAATCAAATCACGTCTCTAGGTCTTTGCTGGGGAAGATACAAGTACGATTCACAGAGCATTCATTCATACTTCCTTAGCAGTACATATATCCTCAAATGTTTTATCATTTTGCATACAGATTTAAACTCTGTTTTCGACTTTTGAGTTTCAATCTAAAGCATTAATAAAAGAGGCAAAGAAACAGGACTCCTCAATCGGATAAATGATCCATTTTGCAAACAGAGACTTTCCAACTACAATTATTTTCCTTCACACAATGTTTCTCCACAGTCGAATTTTTCTTGTCCCCAATAACCTAAGAAGCATAGTATGGGTACGAAAAACGGTAAATTAAAAATTAAGGGTACGAGTACGAGTACGAGTACGATTAGAAAGCCACCGACACCATAAGTTTAGGTGTTTGGATTTAGGTAAAAAAAAATAAGGAATAAAAAGTAGAACGAGGGATGGAATTAAAAAGTGTGTCATTTAAAGAAAAATATTTCATTAAAGCAAGTGTGCCACTAATGGATGAACGGAGGGAGTATATTAATATTAATAATTAATCATTTTGAATTAATATTAATAATTAATCATTTCTAAATCAAAGATAATATGATTTTATAAATGAAAAACATCCCTCAAACTTAATATAACTAGTAAATAAACTATATAGATTATAGTTCGATCTAAACAATAAAATTAAAATGCGTAAAATACCAAATAAAGTTCATTGTCCAAGTCAAAGAAAGAAAAGTAATAAATATAAAAAATGAATGAAAAAAATCAGTTTTCAATAATGAACACATTCTCCAAGTCTGGTGGATTACTCAAATCCAACTTCTTCCATAGAATCATATGCGTCTCCAAGGAGATGGAGGCATCTCCTCTTTTTTCATTTGGGGCATTAATTTTGAATTCTTTGATTCAAATTTAATTAGGTATAACATTACCCAAATCGTACTCAATATTATTGACCATACCCTTGAATGTATAGTACAACTTGAATGTATAGTACAAGGTATCCAAAAAGTCAAACCATTTTAAGTATCATGACTTATTTACCAATGTGGGTATCATGACTTATTCACCACACCCATGCTACCTAGTCAATAACGAATCAGTCTTTGCAATGGGCGTGTCACATAAAAATATCTCTAAACTATAAAGCCCTTAAGGACTTTATTTTAAACGGATTTCGCAATTAATCTAATGCTATTATTGGCTCGGCAAGTAATATAAGCGAGAGCAAGTCTAGAGGGATGGATCAATATATATATATATATATATATATATATATATATATATATATATATTAAAAACCTTTATTTCAATAATTTGTTGATCAAATTATAATTATTTATATACTAATACATTTTTTAAGCTTTTTAAAGTAATAAGAACACAGTTGTAACAAATAAAAATAAATACCAATCACCATGTATCAATTATAAAATAATTTTGTTTAATGGTTGATTATCTAAACAAGACTTTGAGTATAATTCATAAGTTATGGAAAGGCTAATGATTAGGGATGCCTAACTTCCATATTTGTATTCTTACGGAATAACTGTCTTTCCTAATAATTTACCTTCTAAACAAAGGAAATATTTTCTGAAAAAGAAAATGCAATATTTCAGTAGCGTCACCTCGACGGCACTGCCGCGGACTTGGCGGAGAACAATTTTGTCGAGGCCATTGATGCCCTTGCGCACCTCCACCGGGAGTCGCTCCCGTCCGCCCCCACTCGCCGGAGTTGCTGTGCTGCTAAAGACTGTTGTACTGATTAAGGCTGTAATCAAGAAGAAAGAAAGAAGACTACTGCATAATCTACTAGCCATTGACTTTGTATCTTTGCAGCTACTTTTTCGTACGTACTTTATCCTCCCGCCCTCTTATATACTAATTAATAGAGTTATGGAAGGGATAGAAGAAAGTTAAGGAATTGATATCTTTTCTGATTGTTTTTTTAATATTTTATTCCATAGAGTAGGATTTGTTCTTTGTATCCATTTATACTTATCTATAATATATCAATAGATATTAATATCATTTTCGTCCCAAATTAAAATGCACACTTTACTAATTAACATAATTCATCATCAAAGTTTGACTCACATATTTGAATAAGAGTCAAATATACAAATAATAATATTATCGTATTTAATATTGTTGAATTATTCGTAATATTAATTTTTTTATTTATCGTTATTATACGTAGTTAAAGATATTAACAGTCAAACATGTTTCTTGATAATTATGAAAAAAATTCCATACAATATAATCTGGGACGGGAGGAGTACACTAATCCAATAATTATGGATTTTACGTTCTATTAACCATGACTCTCTTTCTATTTGGTTACTTCCAATTACGTAAATTAATAGTTCAAACCGCACTTAAAGGTAGGGCATTTCCCATTTTTATAGGAACTTCTGTACCAGAAACAATGGCCTCTCGGGGATTATCTTAAAGAGGAACCTCATGTAGATGGCGTTCGAAAAAAGAAAGACCAGCGCCCAAAAAACTTTTCAATTTCTTACTTCACGCCAAATCCGGTTCTTTCTTTTTTCTCTTCACAATTATTATTCTTGAAAAACTCGGAAGACTTCTTCCTTTTTTAAAACAAATTTTACATTATTTTCGATCATCGAATTTTCTTCTACAAAAGTTGATGGATTGAAAAGTCAAACTCATATAAATTCTAATAGTTGACTTTTCCTTATGATTATATCTTTCAATGATTAGTTCTTAAAAAATGTATTTTTCATCGTTATTTAAACTTATTCTTTATCCATTTTACTCTTTTTTTTCTTCACTTTCATTTTGACTAGTCAAAACGCGTGAATCAAAAAATTTTATGAAAAAGAAAAACAAACAAACGTTCTATGCATCAGTTTGAGTGGAAAGGAATTACTCCGTTACGATGGTAACGAGCTCGTTAGCATAATAAGTGGAATTAACATCCAACATATCTAGTCTATAACAATTATTAATATGTTGTAAGTATATCTAAATTAGATGCCAACCACATTAATTATTTGTACTATTACAAATTAGAGATCCAATAAAATTGTAATATTACTTTCAGCAATATTAATTAACTCGCTTCTCGCAAAAATCATATCCACTTGGCAGAGATAAGCGCATCATGCATCAACAGTGGCGGATTTAGAACATTTTCTTATTGGGGGCATCATATATTTATATACGAAATTAATTTAAAATATTAATGTTTTCTTTGTCCTGATTAAAATTGCATGAAATTATTTTTCCCATTCAAATGTTGACAATATATATAAATAGATATATGAGTATCTATAATGTCATATGCGATATCATTACATTCATTGTGACATATAATTTCTAAGGCAAAGTGTTGGGAAAGACGGTCTTTTCATATGCTTATGAAAAGACGGAGTTTAATTAAAATAATCAAAGGTAAAAGGTCTTAGTTGCGATATTAAAATTTTATTATGCAACGTGTAGTAGTTATATTGTTTATAACCAGATTCATTCAACCCAAAAATTCTATCTTCATTTTTTTCTAATTTGCATTTTAAACATTGGTCTTTCCATGGGTTATGAAAATACCGTCTTTAAAAAGACGAACTCAATTTCTAAATATGAAATGGTTTATAGACGGTTATTATAAGTAGTGTAAAATATTATTAATTATACTCCCTCTGTCCCCAATATAAATTGATTAATTACTTTTCCATGGTCTTCAATAAGAATATTTGACTGTAAATATCTCTAGTTACCTATAATAGTGTCGCATAAAAAATTGATACTAAGAAAATAAATATTAAGATGAATCTAACAAGATCTCACATGATATTTTTATGATATAAAAATTAATATATATTTACGGTCAAAGTTTATAAAGTTTGACCCCAAAAAGCAATTAAGCAATTTATAGCGAGATAGGGGGAGTACATATTTATCGAAGATTTTTTTAACAGGGAGCGTAATATTTTTTTTTAATGGAAAGACACCCGAAGGTGGGGGTTGGTATATTGGTTCCCCAAGCCAATAGAATAACCATAGTAGTATTGCGTTAATTTACAGAAGGCAACAACATTGCCCGCAAAATGAGATGTACAACCTAGGTTAAGAACAATACAGGATCACTGATATTAAGTTAGTTGCGATTCCAAAGCTACGAATCTCCACACCCCGTGTTAATTCGTATTTTGGCCAGACAACTAAGCTTAAAATAGATAGAAGTAAAATTGGTATTAGCAAAAGTGGGAGAGCCCTTGAAGTGATTCTGGGCAGCAGTGACAGAGTACGTCTCCAATCAACAAAGCAGCAAACGTAATGAGTTGATTCCAAATTGTTAATGTGAGATCAGTCAGTACCTGCATGAACAAAAATCCATCAACAGTATCTATCCTATCCCTAGCGGTTCGAGAGAATTCTAATCTGGGGCAATTGTTGCTTATCTAATGCAATAAGTCCCTTAATTCGCACTGGAAGATTAAGAAGATTCAAAGTATGATTATGTGCAGAGTGGTGCTTAGCAATTGCGTCGGCCACCGAGTTACCTTCCCTTGGCACATACAATAGCACAGCACCACAAAGAAGGTGATTAACTTGGTAAGCCACATTAAACAATTGCCAATGAGCAGAATATGGATCGTTTATCATTTTGACTGCTAATTGGGAGTCAGATTCAATAGTAACAGTCTCATCCAAATGGCTATAGTTTTGACATGCAAATTTAATAGCAAGAATTTCAGCAAGCAAGGAAGAGTCAGCAGTAATGGCTGCAGACTTTATCAGTAAGGGTGTGCCACTATTATTCCTTACCACTATCCCTACAGCAGCCCTGTCTGGGAACCATGATGCATCGGAATTGATCTTAATGTAATTTATTTTAGGCCTCTCCCAGCAAACAGTCCTTATAATCGGCTTAGGTGGGGGCCTAAGGTGAGGAAATAGGCACTTTATTGGATGTGGGATGTCAATAGAGGATTTCAGATATGTGGGGTTGGCAAACAGAGCTAACCTAATGAGATCTAGAGCTTCCTTACGGATGAACTCAGTAGAAAACGGAATCTGCTCAAAAAGGTATCGGTTCCTGGCTTTCCAAAGACACCAGCAAGTGATAGGAGAGAGTATATTGCAAAACAGCTGATGGCTTTTAGGGAGGTCACTGCAGTTCCAAAAAATAAAGAATGTTTGAGATATGGAGTGAGGATCAGTTAGGTGGAATTGCACTAAGGAAGCCATGTAGTTCCATATAGATTTAGCCAGAGGACATGAAATGAAAAAATGTTCAAGTGAATCCATATGGCAGCAAACAGGACATTTCGATGCAAAAGAAAAACCACAAGAAATAAGCACATCATCGAATGGAAGAAGAGAATGTAACATCTTCCAAGTAAAAATGGAAATCTTTTTCTGGAGTAACCTATTCCACAGAAGTTTGGAGATCATCGAGTTACCTGGAGAACTTGTCATTGCTCGATATGCTGATTTAGAGGAGAAGTTGCCTATAGGATCAGGTTTCCATATAATCCTATCTTCCCTTGTCTCTACAAGTTCTGCTTCCTGTAAGAATAGTAGAGTATCATTTTCTAAGAATGGCGAGATCAGAGTTAAAATCTCAGTTTTGTTCCTAATAAAATCTGCAAATGTACAGAATTGAAAAGCTGCAGATATATGGTGAGGAACAAAGTTTATTAATGGTCCAATCATGCACCAATTTGCAGTCCACATGTTACAGGATCCTTTACCATGAATAATGAACGAATTTTGTTCTGCAAAAAGGTTCACCGAACAGATTCTTTTCCAAGTTACAGATTTTCTATGGGTTTCAGAAAAAGACCATAACAATTTAGCCCATAGTGTGTTCCCCAGTTGACATTTCCTCCACAGTTTAAGGGAGCAAACATCCAGTATAGCTCGGATTGATCTAAACCCTAAACCACACTAAGAGATTGGAGTTGCAAGGTTTGCCCATTTTTTCCATATTTTGTTTCTTCTCCCATCAGACTCCCCCCAGAAGAATCTAGCCAATCTTTTCTCTAGAATTTTGATTATTGCTTTTGGTGGTTTAGTTACAGACCATAAATGTTGAGGCATAGAATACAAACAGGACTGAATAAGGATAAGTTTGCCCCCTGAGCTAAGCCACTGGTTTTTCCAATTTTGCAGTTTTCTATCCAATTTTTTCATAAGTGGCTGATAGTACCTATTAAGTGTTCTACCTTTAAAAATAGGGCAGCCTAGGCATTGGAAAGGTAGGGAGCCCTGCTTCATTTTAAGAATCATCCTGATCTGATTTAATTTACCAATTGAAGCCCTTTTACTAGTATAGAAATCAAATTTATGGAAATTAAACTTTTGGCCAGAAGTATATTCAAAGACATCAAGGAAGGCCTTGATCCTAATAAGATTGGGCTTGGAAGCTTGCATAAATATAATAGTATCATCAGCATACATGAGATGGGTAGCTGCTGGGACTGGAGAGGGTATTTGATAATATGAAAGCTTATTATTATGGAAAATGAAAGACATGCTCCTAGAGAAAGCTTCCGAAAAAATATTAAAGAGAAAGGGAGAGAGTGGATCACCTTGCTTGATTCCTCTTGTGGCCTTGAAAAAGCCCACAGGATTACCATTGATGAGTATGGAAAAATATGCTTGGGACAGATTAGACATAATAGCATGTAGAAATTTTCCTTGAAAACCAAATTTCATCATAACATTCATAAGAAAATGCCAATTGACTCTATCAAAAGCTTTCTGTAAGTCTAATTTCAGAATACAGTTAGGGATTCTAGCCTTCTTATCAAGAAATCTAATCATTTCTTGAAGGTAAATGATGTTATCCGAAATATCCCTTTTTTTCATAAAGGCAGACTGATTAGTGGAGATCAGTTTATCCATATATGGTCTAAGTCTTTCCATTAGAACTTTGGAACATATTTTGTTAAGGACATTAGATAAACTGATAGGTCTAAAATCATCAAATGAGCAAGGTGTGGACTTTTTGGGAATTAATGTAATCCAAGTACTGGATATTCCCCTGGGCAGGGCAGTACCATCAATAAATTCATTCACTGCCTTGATAAGATCAGTTTTTATAATAGACCAGCATTAAGAGTAAAATTTAGGGGTGAAACCATCAGGCCCCGGACTACTGTTCTTACTTAAGCCCTTAACTATTGCCTCTACCTCAGATTCAGTTGCTGGTTTAGACAAGTCACAGTTATCATTGGCAGTAATAACATTTGGTATTTGGCTCAGGAAATGTGAATAGTAGGTGTCATTAGGCCTTTGATTAGGTTCCTTTAGCAAATCAGAGTAGTAAGAAATGGCTTCATTATTGATATCTGCTTGAGAACTAAGCCATTGACCTTCTTTATTTTTAATCTTTGTAATCTGTAGTCTACAGTTTTTCTCCTAGACCACTTTATGAAAGAACTGGGTGTTTTTGTCACCTAACCTATGCCATTTCAACTTAGCTTTCTGTTTCCAAAACTTTTCCTTCTCCTTTTGTGCTCTCAACAGCAAAGCTCTTTTCTCATTTAATTTCATTAGTTTGACTTCGGATGGGTTAAGATCAAAAATAGATTCCTGAATTCTAAGGGATTCCTCAGCCTTTAAAACATTAGTGTCTATGTTCCCAAAACAATCTCTATTCCAAATTTTTATCTCCTTTTTTAGTCTGATTAGTTTAAGAAAGAAGCCTAATAAGCCAGTTTCAATCATTTCTTTATCCCAGTTTGTCTTAATTAATGTGATGAAGTCTTGCCGATTAAACCATACATTAAGGAACCTGAATGGTTTAGGGCATAGAGTAATCAAATTAGAAATCTGTAAGAGCAAGGGGGAATGATCTGAAGTTTGTCCATTCAAAATTTGGATGGAGAAGGAGGGGAACCTAAAGTTCCAGGACATGGTACATAAACCTCTATCCAGCCTTTTGGAAGTGGGGTTCCTAAGTCTGGAATTACACCAGGTAAAAAGATTTCCAACCGTATTAATTCCTTGGACACCCGTCCTATTTATCCATGAATTAAAGTCTCTAATGCTGCCTAAGGATGGGGAACTAGGACCCTTGTATTCTGTGAGAGAGGTGATAGTGTTAAAATCTCCTATAAAAATGGTATCACCTTTAGTAATTGGAGCCAAGTCCTTCCATAGATTCTTCCTACCTTCCCTATTCCTAAGTGCGTAAACAAATACTGCATCCATTTGTAAATTAATGGTCTGGTGATTTATGTGAACATGTAAAAATTGCTCGTGGGAAGACAGTAGGGAAACTGTAATTAAATTAGTCCACATAATCCAGATTTTACTATTAAACAGTGTCAAGCCATTAGGATAGTTAAGTTTATCCATATAAGATTGTATTTTAGAGTTATCATGCATAGGCTCAATTAGGCACAGCATTTGAATCTTTTTAAGTCTGACCAAATTAATTAATCTCAGCATTGATGATTCCATACCCCTAATGTTCCATACTAAGAGATTGATCGAGGGAAAACCAGTCATTGCTCATTAGACTTATTACTTTTAGTAGATGACCTAAGCATCATTTTGTTAATCTGACTGAAATAATTTGTTTTTTTACCTTTAGTCTTACCTTGCACAGGATCCTCCCCCAGATTGGGGGAAGACACCGTGTTGGCCTGATTAAAGCTGCTGTGCACTTGGGCAGCCACTTGTTCTTGATCAGTAATTAGTTCCTCTGGACCATCCTGCAAAACTGAAAATCTACTTCCCATTCTTCCTTGTGAGGACAAAGTAATATTTTTGTGTCGATCCAGAGTTAGTGGGAGTGTTCCAACATAGATATCATCTATGGCATATGCCCTTGGAGTGAAATTAATGAGAGCAGAATCGTTTAAAAGCTTAGAATATAGAGTTATCAGTGCTAACCAAATTTTTTGGCCTGATAGTTTTCAGGTGTGATAACCCTGTCTGTTCCTGAGGCACTAGTAATCTCTATGGAGGGACTGGATTGAAAGTTATGAGAGGGGGATGGCATAGCCACATGGCTTGCAACTTTCTCATTGTCACTAATGATAGGGTCAAGCTGGTCATTAAGTGAGATCAAGGGAGGGATGTCAAACTTTTTTCCAGTTGCCTGCCACAGGGGTTGGTTAAGTATTTTGTTATCTTCCTGAGGTTTGACATTTTGGTTAGGAGGAAAGGCTCGACATTGGGCTATGGAGTGGCCTAGTTTGGCACAATGGTTACAGTATAGAGGGATGTCTTCATATTCAATTTGATATTTCTTATTGTTTGTTACTGATCCCAAGCGAATATGATTGCACAGAGGTTTTTGAAGGTTAATTTCAACACATAACTTAATGGCTGAGGGTCTAGTGAGCATGTCTGTGGCTAGGTCAGTTTTAATGAAACTACCGATACTATTACCAATAGATTCTATTGATGCAGAGTTGTAATAATATAGTGGAACTTCCCTAATAGTACACCACACAGGAACTATGGGTGATTCTTTGTGAGTTGAGAACTCAGGTGTCCATTTCAACATTTTGAGTAAGATTCCACTAAAATTCCACTCACCTTTCATCCAACAACGTTGGTAGTCATTAAGTAGTTCAAATCTAATAAGCACATGCTTGTAATCTAAAGAGCCAAGTTGATACTTACCTGAGAAACCTACCGTTCTGAAGAATTGCTCCAGCTGGTCCATTGAGCATCTCCCCTTTGTAAATTTGCCGACTAGGGCATTTGCGTAGTGGGATGACAGTTTTGCAATTTGGTCGTCCGAGTATAAGCAGGCCACGTCACCTAGGTGCTGGGATTTGGGGATTAACTCAGGGTTGTTAGGTAGCACTTTGGCTAAGGGAGGAGATTTGCTCTGTAGGACGGCGGCAAAGGATAGAGGAGAAGGAGGAGGAGGGGATTGGTTAGGGTTGGTAATTTCCGGAGTGGCTAGAGCTTGGGGGGTCGCCATGGTTGAGACCGTTAACGACGGAATAGCCGTTACCGGCGTATAGCCGTTACGAAAGACCAGCAACGATTATCCAGAAATCAGAGGGGAAGAAGGTGTTGGAATAGAGGAGGAAGAGAAGAAATGAGATTCGCACATTTGATCGCACCTTAATCGCATGCAGTAACAGTTAATCGCACGCAGTGATTAATATAAGATGCAGTTAGCTAGCAAAATTTCAAAAACATATTTAAGTATAATTACACATTAAATATTTTTATGATTAATAATTTTATTGATATTGGATAAATCAGATGATAATTTGTAAATAAATACATATATCAAAGATTAACAACAGATTAGATAATAAAACTCTAAATGAATTTTTATACTAATTTTCATATAAGTTTGAAAAAAAAGGCAAATGGGAAAAAGGGAAATTAATATAATAACTATAATAAAATCTAAAGATTTAAATTACTACTCCCTACGTCTCATCTAAACATGCACTCTTGATTTTTTAACACTATTATTTATTAAAGTTTGACGATATATTTGAACAAATATATGTAAAATAATATTACCATATATGATGTTGTTCAATTTGCCGTAACAAGTAGTTTCTAAATATTAATTTTTTGTTTACCATTATTATGCGTAAATAAACATATTAACGATCAAACATATGTCTTGAACGGTATGCAGGCATCTAAATTAAATCTTATAAGAATAAAAGCTTTCTTGGATGTCTTTGAGGTGACTTCAGGCCAGAAATTTAATTTTGACAAGTCAGAATTTTATCTTAGCAACAGGGCCTCAAACATAAAGAACACACAGGTTAAGTCCATTTTGAAAATGAAAAAAGGCTCACTCCCATTTACATACCTTGGATGTCCCATTTTTAGGGGAAGAACACAAAAATGATATTTCCAACCTTTAATGGCTAACCTGGATACTAAACTTCAAAGTTGGAAGAATAGATGGTTAAGTGCGGGGGGGAAGCTGGTTTTAATTAAGCATTGCCTTTACTCCTTACCACAGCATCTATGGGCTGTCACTAAACCACCAAAGATAATAATTCGTACCTTTGAGAAAAGATTAGCCAGATTCTTCTGGGGTGAATCAAATGGAAAGAATAATAAAATCTGGAAGAAATGGTCAGATATTGCAATTTCTACTGATTTGAATGGTCTTGGTTTTAGATCGGTCAAAGCCATAATTGATACCTGTTCAGTTAAACTTTGGTGGAAAAGCCAATTAGGTACCTCTCTTTGGTCAAAACTGATATGGTCCCTTCCTATATCCCACAGAAAATCTGTAACATGGAAGAGAATTCTCTACATTAACTCATTCGCAGAGCAAAACTCATAAATTATTCATGGGAAGGGTACCTGCAATTTCTAGGTAGCTAAATGGTGTCCTAGGGGCCCTCTAAGTACTATCATTCCTGATCATATAATAGATACCATGCCATATTTATCTGTGGCAAATTTCATTAATAACAAGTCCATCATACTGCCTCAGATTGTTTCGTTTTTGGACCATGATACTATGTTTTTTCTTCAGGAGGCTGTACTGGTACCTGGAAGAGAGGACAGATTGATCTGGAAGCCTGAGGTCTCAGGTAACTTCACATCTAAATCAACCTATAGAGCGCTTACTCATGTGACAGGTAATTTTCCTGTATCTAAACTCATTTGGAATAATGCTTTGCAAAAAAAGATTTCCATATTTACATGGAAAATGCTGCAATCATTCCTTCCCTTTGATGAAGTGCTTATTACATGTGGATTCAGTTTAGCTTCTAAATGCCCTGCTTGTTCTAACTCAGACTCTATACAGCATTTCTTTATTTCATGTCATATTGCCCAGACTGTTTGGGAAAACATAGCTTCAGTAATGAACTTTCATCTGCATGAAAATCATTCCCTTACTGATAGATTCTTAGTTTTCTGGAATACTAAAGATCTTGTTAGCTGGAAACATTTCATTTGTAAAATCATACCTTCCCTAACTTGTTGGTCACTATGGAAAGCTAGGAATAGATTCATTCATGATAATAAGCCATTCTCCTCGGAACTAATTTCCAAGGAGATTCATGACTTAATTAAATTGGCATTCCTAACTACTCCAAAGACATACTTCTCTCATTCCTCTATTTCTACACCTTTTAATCATTGGACACCTTTTATTAGACCTCCCCCTAAGCCTAACATAGCTATTGTTCTGTGGGAGAGACCTCCTGCTGGGTCAATCAAAATAAATACGGATGCCTCTTGGTACCCTGATAAGGCAGCAGTTGGGATGGTAGTCCGAGACTGTTCGGGCGATGTGATTAATATATCTTCAGTCTCCATCTCTGCGGCTTCTTTGTTTGAAGCTGAAATGAAGGCCATCCTGTTTGCAATTGAAACATTGTCTAATATTGATAATAACTGCATTTTTGAAACTGATTGTAAGCTAGCTGTTGATATGATAACCTACCCTTACTTAGCTAATTGGAACCTCTTTAACTTGGCTTATAAAATTAATGCCTTACTATGTCATGCACAGCTTAGTCATGCTTTTAGGGAGGGTAACTCTGTAGCAAATGCTATTGCGAAGCATCATATCTGTCACCTCCAAAGTATTCAGCCTAATAACATTCCCCCATCATATCAAAGGTCTCATTGCCTTAGATAAGGCACATATTCCCCATGTTAAAGTTCACTAGTTTTTTTAGGACGGATACTGCTAATCAAGACCCTTTTCCTGCAGGTGTTTGATCTGTTTCTCACGCCTGTCGCCTTCAACTTCTGCGGCCCATCCGGATACCTTCTTACCTCCGATGCACTGACCTTTTCTTTTGCTTGGAAGCCAAATGCTGGTTTTCCCTTTTGGAAGCCAAATGATGATCCTTTCTGCTGAAAGCCAAAAGATAGATATCAGTACTTGGAAGCTCTCCCATTTCCGGGGCGATGGGAGGTTGATTCATGTTTCTGCACTTACTTTTGCTTGATCTAGGACTTCTGTACATTGATATTAGTATCTTTAGTCTAATTTTGCTTGTATTTGAAGTTGCCTGGCTGGAGGTGGAAATTAACACGAGGGGTGGAGATCTCCACCTTTGGATCGCAACTTCATCATCTATCCTTTCTTTTTGCTAGGATAGTAGTTCATACAGAAACTAGTAGGACTTTTGGTGGGCAATTTTGTTGCCTTATCACGAACCTTCACTTACATGTCTGTAATTGTGCCTAATGGAGGCTTGGGGAACCTCTAATATAACTCCCCCACCTTTGGGTGTTTTCATTAAAAAAAATATATGTCTTGAACGGTATGCAAAAAACAAAGGAAAAGCCTTGGGAAATACCGTCTCTCCATATGGTTATGGAAAGATGGAGTTTAATTAAAATTATAGAAAGGTAAAGGTTTTGGTTAAAATATTAAAAATTTATTATGAAATGTGCAGCAGTTATAAGTTTATGACTCGATTAATGCAACTCAAAAAATGTATCTTGATTTCTTCTAATTTACAATTTAAACCTTGACTTTTTCATAACTTATGAAAAAAACGTGTTTCGGGAGTACATGTTTGTTTGAGTTAAACTTAGAAATAATGATTATTCGGTGTGGTAAAATAAATTAAATTGACATTAAGACACATACTGTAGACCACAATACATTAAGATGCGTAGACTATGGCTCTATTTCGTATAACTGTAATTATAAGTAAAATTGATTTTTTTTAAAAGAGAAACACTCCTATGAGACCGTCTCACCATAGCAAATGGTGAGACAAGGACCAAACTGCAAATATTAAATAATTGAGCTAAAAATAGGACCTGATTGCAAATAGAAGAAAATATGGCTGAAAAATGGGTCTGAACTGGGTCATAAAATAACTGCCATATCTCTACAATTTTTTTGGAAAGAAAATCCGCAAAATCAAGGAATTTCAATCCTCTCAAATTCAATCTGAATCCAAGCTCATAAACATCAGATTGAAGCTCACCAATTGCCGATCAAATCTCCGCAAATCATCGAAATTAGCTCAGGTTTGAAAGGCTAGGTTTAGCGCTGGACTGAAGCTTTAGCGTTGGATCTGCGCTTTTTGCGTCGAAATCTTCATTTTTGTGTATTATTCTAGTATGTGTGCACTTCTGAAAGCTTCTACAATCAAATCTTCTTAGATGAATCTTATTAGGCAGTGCGTGGTTTTATTAATTCTTAGATGAAAGTGCGATGATGTTTTGAGCTTTCACAATGCAGTATTTCTTAGAAAGTTCTGGAACCTAGCTTTGGCGGCAAATAATGCATGCACTTTTGTCGTTCGCCGTTTTCACTTTGAACATATGGGGTCAATCTAGTTTCACAGTTGATTCTTTTGTTATCTGTTCCTAAAAATATTAGGTAAATTCTTTGTATCTGTTCATCAGGCATTTTTGATTATTTTCGATTATTATTTTGAAGTTCATCCGGAAGTCAATTATTGAAAATTCCAATTTTATTACTCGATTGTCAATAGCGGTATGTTAGTCCAATAATATTTATCTGCTTTTGAAAATTCATGCCTTATTTTGCTGGTGTAATATTTATCTGCTTTTGTGCTTTTGGTGTTTTAAATGTGCTGAAACATGTGAAGTAATATGTTAAATGCACGAATTAATTGCATGAACATATGAAGTACTGTGTTCATATTCTACTAGATAATTTGTCAAGGTCTGGAATTCGATTAAATACATGTTGTTAAGAAATATTTTGATGTTTTTAAATTTACTGGAACATATGAAGTATTATGTTAAACACACAATGTAAAAGTATGAACACATAAAGTAATGTGTTCATATTTTGCTTGATAATTCGTCAAGGTCTGGAATTCGAATTAATGCATTTCGTTAAGAAGATTTTGGTGTTTTTAAATTCGCTGGAATGTATGAAGTATTATATTAAACACATGATGTAATCGCATGAACACATAAAGTAACATGTTCATAAGTTGCTAGATTATTTGTCAAGGTCTGGGATTTGATTAAATGTATTTTGTTAAAAAGATTTTGGTATTTTTACATTTGCTGGAACGTATAAAGTAATATGTTAAATGCACAATATAACCACATGAATATAGGAAGTAATGTGATCATCTTTGCTATATGATTTGTAACAGTTTGAAATTTGATAGATGCATTTTCCTCAAAATATTTTGGTATTTTAATTTTTTTTTTGGAATGCATGAAGCAATATGTTAAATACATAATCTAACTGTATGAACACATGAAATAACATGCTCATAAGTTGCTTGATTATTCTTCAAGTTCTGGAATTTGATCTGATGCATTTTGTTCAAAAGATTTTGGTATTTTTACATTTGCTGGAACATATGAAGTAATATGTTAAACGCAAGATATCACCGCATGAATTCATGAAGTAATGTGATCATCTTTTGCTAAATGAATAGTGAAGATCTGGAGTTTGATTAGATGCATTTTGTTCAAAAGATTTGATATTTTAATTTTTTTTGGGAAGCTTTGAAGTAATATGCTAAATACACAATCTAATAGCATGAACACATAAAGTAATGTGTTCATATTTTTCTGGATGATTCATCAAGGTCGAGGATTTGATTATATAAATTTTCTTAAGAAGAGGTTGATATTTCAAAATTTGTTGGATAGCCATTGATAATATGTTAAATGCATGATGTAATCGCATAAATACATTAAGTAATGTATATGAAAATTGCATCAAGGATTGAATTTCATAAGATGAATAATTTTTTGAAGAACTTGATATTTTATACTTTGCTGAAACGTCTGAAACAAAAGACTATATACAGTATGAAAAGGTCTAAACACATGAAGTGATTTGTTTATCTATTCCTAGATGAATAATAAGGAGTGTTTTTATGAAGAATTTGATATTTTATTTTTTGCTGAAATGTCTGAAATAAGATGTTATATACACAATGAAAATTTTTAAACGCATGAACTGATTTTTTATATATATATATATATTACTAAATTAATCATCAAAATCTTGATTTAATTAGATGAATGTGTTGTGAAGAATTCTTAGGTTTGCTTAAATGTCAGAATTACCTTGATATATTCACGATGTAAATGCTTGAACATATGATATACTGTGTGTATATATTCATTAACGTCTAGCTTGTTGGTTAGAATAACTTAATTAAGCCCTCAAATGCACGAACAAACTGTATAAACAGTTGATCTAATGAGTATGTATTTGTTATTACCGATTTTGACCCAGTTCGAGTGACTTGTCAAAAGGACCATCTGAACTACATCAATTGGTTGCGCATGAAGGAGATTGAAAGAGGGAATGCTAAAAAAGTAATTGAGAAATTATTAAAGAAACAAGTAATCTAGACCTATGGGATTCAATTTTTTATTGTAATAAAGCAACAATTGAGAGATTGTTTGAACATTATTTTACTTATTTGAAGATCAATCGTTAGTTCAAGTTTTCAAGTCATTAGAAAAACAATTTAAATGATTAGTTTTAGAATTTAAGTAATGCGTACAAAATTTGTAATGTTCGAACTAAATATTTAAGTAACCGAACTAAACCATCAAACAAATCACAAACACTAAAACAACATTTTGAACTAAAAGACAAATTCAAATCAGTAAACTCAAACTTAATTAGTGAACTAAAGAAAAAGATACAAGAACTAAACATAAAAAAATATAATTTGACAAACTAAAAAATAAATACCCAAATAGCATTACCAAGAGAGACTATAAAACTTGAATAACAAACTAAACCATTACACATCCGAACAAAATCGATAAACCACCTAACTAATCCAATTCAGAAATTGTCATAAAAAAACTACAAGTTACAATCCATTAAGACACCAAATTCAACATTCTAGCAAATTCAACCTTCATAATTAACAAAAACTAAAATCAATCATCACTCAGATACTATCAAACCAAATCCTTCAACTACATCACCAATTAAATCTATTTTTTTTGGCTTTTAGTAACTCGTTGCAAACAACTTTGTCTCCTTTCATCGGGGGTTGCACAGTTGTGGATGCTCCTAGATTGCCAGTCAAATCCTTCATTCCAGTTGTAGTGGACTCTCTTGGATTGCCAACCAATTCTTCATCATTCAACAGTTCAAAAGATGACATATTTTTGGTGTTGCGGCCTCTTCATCAGCAAACTATTGACACATTGGTCAATAGTATTATGTTATATTCTAATAACTAATCTAATGATGCAAAAATAAGAACATAAAATTTACCAGTTTCAACTATACTACCATCAGCAGCAGCATCCTTCTCAATCTCTGTTTCAAGAGGATGAACTAATAAACTAAATTGCCGAACTTACAACATATACATAAGAAAGTATAACCATAACATCTAACCTGAATCTTTTTAAAATGTAGGGTTAATTTATTATCAGTATAATCAATACCAGTTTGTTTCATATTCAGCCATAACAATATATTATTTAGCTGATTAAAGTAAACGAGTTTCAAATCATTTAGCATATACTAGTGTTGATGTAGCATATACATACTTACCTCGAATGATGCAGATGCTTTAACAAAACTCCAGAAACCAAAGTAGCCATTTCTCCAAGCTTTAATATCCAGCATGACTTTCAATCAACCAAAGATGGATACAACATCTTCATTCAGCATTTGACAGATTGACACAATCTGCAATAATATATAATATTATCATTATTTTATAAAAACAACACCCTTAAACACATATATAAAGAACTGAACAGATTAAACTAACAACATATAAACAAATAAAACAACACAAAAACAAGAGCGATACTATTCCAACTCTCTAAATATGTAACAACCCACACTCATTTGAATTAAACTAAACGCACTGAAAATCTAATTCAAGCTTACAAAATCAGATTATCTAACACAAAATCACCTCATCGACTGATCCAAATACTCAAGTCCAAGCTGGTCACACAACAAAGTGAGTCAAGCTTACATAAACATCATACAAAACACTCAAGTTACATTCAAATGAAAGCATAAAAAAACAACACGTCATTTTCAGTATTTCATCAATTCTGAACCCACAAAGCCATCTGATGTGAGCATATTCACTAGAAACACACAAAATTTTTCAGAGTAGAGGAAGACTAACCCACATGCTACCCATTTATAATGGATCAACTCAGGCATTAACGATAAACATAAAAACTAGAGACTCCAACAGTATATATGCAAAAATGGCGTATATGTGGCCCAGCAAGCAAGGCTAAGGGCCATTTGGCCCAGCCCAGCGATATTCAGTAACGAGGTCAAACCTTTTCCAGCCCAAACCATTGAAAGCCTGCACGCACACTACAAAGAAAGGGGGCCGATAAACAAGGAGCGAACAGTGACCACAAAGGACCTCGAACTCAGAAAGTGGGGATCGTGATGCACCCCACGATCTCTGTTCCTAAGAACAGGGAAACATGTTCGAGTCTGTCTATAAATACAGCAAACGAAGAAGAGTCTAAGGTACGCGCAACTATCTAGAGAAATTCAATTCTCGAAAAAAAGGCTGACTTGATCGTCAGAGTTGTTATCACAAAACCACTTCCGAGACTAATTGTGCAGGTTAAGAAGATCAAGAAGTGAACAACCAGTGATCTACCTGAACGGACCACCGCATCAAAATCATAATGTGAGAAAAGTGAAGTACAACGGGAGAAGTCCATAAGGTCCTGGAGCTAAAGCTAGGAAGCAGGCTTGTAATCAGAGTGAATGAGGTAACAGTAACATGCACAACATTGACCTGAAGTAATGATAGACAACAACAAACAATTTACATAACTTGAGATTCGATGTTAACCACAACCAATTCAGCAAATGAATAGCATTTACTATGTCAGCAAAAACAAAGAGTTGTATGAATAAACGCAAAAAACAAAAACAATGAATTGCTAGTTTTCGTCTCCTTTCTATAATTCAAATTCTTAGGCCAATTGACTATACCAGGGAATATGATCATGTGAACATTTCTTTCATGCATGATGCATGTCTTCTACTCTTCTGAATAGACCTAGTTTTTTTCTTTCACGCATATGTATGTGCTTACTGATATCTTTAGCTAGAACTTCTCCTTTTACAAGTGGTGAGTCGATATTAACAACAAAAAAACATGAAGTAAATACATAAACAGGCTAAGAAACACAGTATACATCAACAAATTCATCTATAAATAGGAACAAATCATAAAAACAGGGCAAAAAGACTAAAACCCTAAATATATGAATAAACGATCATAGAAATCAGAAAAACACCTTGCATTACAATCAACTCAGCAGCCGAAGAAGAAACAACATATTCATGCCCTATCGTTTGAACATTAGTCGTAGGAACTTCCTTATTAGATGCTTTCGATCTTGTCACAATAGCTATGAATCTACGAAATAACGAACAAAAAGTCACAAAAGCACAATAAACGACTAGCACTAGCGATGAATGACCGGAAAAACAAAGATAAACGGTGAAAACAGCCGGAACAACGAGGAGAACAAAAACCCCCAAAAATCTGCAACAAAATCAAATAGATTAAACTTCAATTACCTCGAAGACACCGGATTCTCAAAAGCAAAGCAATAAGAACCGTAAAATCGATGATTAAAAAGGAATGGAACGATTTTGAATCGAAGAAAGGGATGCGGTTTAGAGAGCATTTTGGGGGTTTTGGAAGAAGAAGATGACGAGCGAAAGAAAAACGGACTAAAAACTAAAAGTAAATTTAAATATGTATATTATATATTATTGCAGTTAAGTCCCTGTAACTAATAAACTTTTTAAATGGACCTTGGTCTCACCTTAAGTTTGGGCGACACATCTCACCCTCTTTGTATTTTTAAAAATAGAGGGAGATCAATTTTTGCTTTTTCCTTAAAAATAGCTTCTATTTTTAAATAAGCTATTTTTTTCTTCCATTTTACCAAATACTAAAAGGTGTTTTGCTTAGAAGCACAACCATTTAAAAACTTTGTCAAACAAAGCCTATTTCTTTAGGACACAACATATACTAGACTAATTTTCCGTAGGCTAAAAAACAAACACATTCTCGAAGGGCAGTGGGGGCACGTGTAAATCCGTCATATTGTGCATCATTATCGCTATGTCAAACAGGTATCTTGGACAATTATAACACCACTTAATCCAATTATGATTTATATTTTGTAAGAATTCGTATCTTTAAAGACGATTTTTTCGTAAGTTATGGAAACTAAGGTTTAAACTGCAAATTAGAAGAAATTAAGATAAAATTTTTGGGTTCATCAATCGGGTCATAAACTTATAACTACTGCTCGCTGCATAATAAATTTTTAATATTGCAACTTGTAAAAGATTTAGCAGAAGAAGAGCCTTAAGCCATATTAACTCACAACAAACTACAGCACTGGCCCGATACTTAGCTTCAGCGGAAGAACGAGAAACTGTTGGTTGTTTGTTAGTCTTCCATGATATGGGTGATTCACCAAGCATAACAAAATATCCTGTCAAGGAACGTCGAGCAATTGGACAAGCAGCCCAATCCGAGTCGCAGAAAGTTGACAGCTATAGAGAACTCTGAGCAGAAAGAAATAAACCTTGACCAGGATGACCTTTCAAATAGTGCAAGACACGGAGGGCACCATGCCAATGTGTGACGCACGACTTCTCCATTAATTGCGCTAATGCATGGACCGAATAACTAAGTTTCGATCGTGTAATAGTCAAATAAATGATTTTCTCAATCAAACGATGGTATTGCACAGGATTAGGATGTGGAGGAATCGTCGGACGAGCCAAATTGTACTGTTGTTCCATCGGAAAATCTGTAGGCTTTGCAGCTAGCAATCTGGCTTCATGTAAGATGTCAAGAGTATATTTCCATTGTGAAAGAAATATACCATCAGGTCTCCTAGCAATCTCAATACCCAGAAAATACTTCAGAGTACCAAGATCCTTCATATGGAAGCATGAGCTGAGATACTTCTTGAACTCGATCATCAAATTCGAGGAAGAGCCAGCAATAATTAGATCATCAACATAAACCAGGACATGCAGGGTAACCTCGTTACGTAAATAAGTGAACAAAGAGTAATCTACTTTACTCTGAACAAACCCAAAAGTACGTAGAGCAGTAGCAAGTTTTGCAAACTAATTGCGGGGAGCTTGGTGTAGACCATACAGGGATTTACGAAGCTTGCAGACCAAACCCGGATCAGGAAAGGAGTAATCTGGTGGAGGACGCATATAGACTTCCTCATCCAAGTCACCATGTAAGAAAGCATTGTAACCATCCATTTGATTAATGTCCCAATTTCAAATCGCAGCAACGGCCAAGAATAAATTAACAGAGCTCATCTTGGCAACCGGGGAAAAATTCTCAGTAAAATCAGTTCCTTCAATCTGTCGATTTCCAAGAACAACAAGGCGAGCTTTATAGTGCTCAATAGAGCCATCAGACTTGAACTTGGTCCGATACACCCATTTGCAACCAATGGCATGTTTGTCAGCAGGGAGAGGAGACAGAACCCAGGTATTGTTCCGCTCAAGGGCACTAAGTTCATCAGACATGGCCTCTTGCCAGTGGGGATGGCAAGAATCCTCGAAATAGGTAGTAGAGTTTGAGCTATCAGTCGCTGTAGCCAAAAAGGCAGTATGCAAAACCAAAAAATTATGATAAGTAAGATAATCATCAATAGAGTAACGAGTACCGGAAGACAGATCAAGTGAAGTAGCGAGAGCAGCAGAGGGAGGGGTTTATTTCTTGAGTAGCAGTGCAGACATAATCTTGTAATTTAACTGGAGCACGACAGATGGGAGTACTTGGCAGTCGAAGAGGCGGTGGAGACTCAGATGTCGTAGAAGCAGGCTCTGGCACCGGGATCAACTCGATCGGCGGAGTAATAAGATTCGATTGTGGCTCGGACATACACTGCAGTGACACCGTAGGTACTGGTGGCATAGAGGCGGAGGCTGGATGGAAGGCCGGCGGAGATATCTCGGCCAAAATTTGGTGAATCGCCGGTGGGCTGGCCGGAGTTTCGTCGGTCGACAGCAAGTTGGTCGGAATCCGGCGGGGTCACTGGCGGGTTGGTCAGAATCTGACCGATCACCGGTGGAGCTGCTGAAATATGGCTGGTTGCTGGTGAGTTGGCCGAAATCTGGGCGGTCGCTAGTGAGTTAGCCAGAATCTGGCCGGTCGCCGGTGAGTTTACCAAAATCTGGCCGGTCGCTGGTGGGGCTGCCAGAATCTGGCTGGTCACCGGCTAGCTGGTCGGAATCTAGCTAGTAAACGGTATGAAGATGGTAGGGTCCGACGGTGGCATCTCAAGAGGCGGCGGCGCGACTTGCTTCTCAGCGGACTCGACGGGAACAAGATTTTCAGGAATCAGAGCAAATGGAAAACAGTCTTCATAAAACACAACATCTCGACTGTTAAACACAGTGCGGGACTCCAAGTCATAAAGGCCCCATGCTTTCTTGGTAAGAGGATACCCAAGAAAGACACACTTGCGACTTCTAGATGAAAACTTATCTCGCGACTTTGGAAGTTGGGATGCAAAGCACAAATAACCGAACACACGGAGATGACTGGAACTGGGCGCTCGACCATGAAGCATTTGATAAAGAAACCGACCATTCAACACTGGTGTAGGAATGCGATTGATCCGGTAGGCAGCAGTAAGAATGCATTCTCCCCAGAAGTCAATGGGCAAATGGGCCTAGAACCGAAGAGCATGAGCCACGTTGAGAATATGGCGGTGTTTTCGTTCCACGAGCCCATTTTTTGCGTCGTGTAAATAGTGGATGTCTCGAACCAGATTCCTTTCTCATCAAAGTAACGTTTGAGAGGAAGAAATTTGGTTCCATTGACCAACAGAACTGTGTCTGAGCAAGAGCAAGAAACTCCTTCATCTTGGAAGGTACTTCAGTCTTGGATACTAATAAATAAACCCAAACAGCTCAGGAACAATCATCTAGTATGGTCAAAAAGGAAAAATCTCCACTAGAAGATGGTGAGCTATAAGGCCCCCAAACATCACAATGAACATGTTCAAACAAATAACTAGCCTTAAAAGTACTTAAAGGAAAGCTAGATCTAGACTGTTTTGCCAGATGACAAACGGAACAAGGAACAATTTTATTTAAATGACTATGGCTGGAAGAAATATCTGGTATAGAAGACAACACCAAACTGGAAGGATGACCAAGTCGCTGGTGCCATAATGACGGGGAAACGGCAGCGGCAGTAAAAGAGGACGGCTGCAACGGCTTTGGCAATCTCCCAAGGCTGCGCAACCAATAAACCCCACCCTGCTGATCACCCGCGCCAATCACTGTCCTCGTGCTGATATCCTGAATGATACATAATTTTTCAGTAAGCAAGACTTAGCATTTTAAGGCTGCAGTTAACTTAGCAAAAGACAATAGATTGCAACGCAATTCCAGAATATATAGAACATGAGTAATAAGTTTGTCTCCAAAATATAGGTTCCCAGATGAGAAGCAGTAAATATAGAGTCATCAGGAAGAATAACATCAATATGATCAAATTGTTCAATATCATGTAGAAGATTCTTGTCACCGGTCATATGATATGACGCGCCGACATCAAGAATTCAAGGTAAAACAGACTTTCCTGACGCAATGTCAGAACTAGTCAACTTAGAGAACATGTTAATAATTGAGTTCCATATCTCTTTGGACAAGGCGTGACCGAAAGCTGTCCGATTAGCATCGGAGAGAACTGTTGCAGTGTTGGCGGCAGGTGGAGTCGCGGTGGCGACGGCAGGTACGGCTCCGGCGAATGGCGCAGCAGCAGAAACAACAGGATTAAGGGCAACATCAATATCTTTAATTTCAACATGATCAAGAGGATCCATGATGATAGGAAAATGAGCGACAGTCGGACGACCTTGAATGGCGGCATGTGGCGGCAAGCAGCGGCGGCTGTGAAGGCGGTGGCAGGCGGAAGATTGGCATGTGGGGCGCGGTTATGGTGGTGGAAAAATTTAGGATTTAGGTTTTCAGAGTTTAGCTCTAGTACCATGTAAAAGATTGTAAAATATGAATGTGTGATTTTATTGATGGTACAAGGGTGCTATATAAAGGCACATATACAGAAGTACAGATGGAACAAGATTCTGACTATGGTACAAGATATACATAGAATATAACAAAACATCTCCTTAACACAACTAAAATATTTTACCTTTCTATAATTTTAATTCAACCCAGTCTTTCCATATGCCTATGGGAAAACGGTCTTTCCCAAGACTTTGCCATTATATAAACGGTAAATACTTTGAAAAATACAAATTTGACGGATTTAAATTAATGAAAGGGTTAAGTGCTAAAATAATCCGGGCCCTATTTGGCAATCTGCTATTGACAGTTAGCTGTTGGTTGTTTCATGTAGCTGGTTTGACCAGCTGTTTATGTTACCTGTTTGTGTTGTCTGTTTGTGTTGTCTGTTTGACCATTAATTGTTTACAAAAGTGTTTGGCAATTGTAATTTTTGGCTGTTAATATTTTATGCAAAATGACATTTAAGGACATGACGACCATTCATTATTTATAAACTTATTTTATTTATTTTATTATTTTTATTTTCATTAATATTAATATAATTTATTTTTAGCTATTTAACATATTCACTAATAATGAAAATAATATATTTACTAATTCATTTCAATTTTTTTACCATTATTCATTATGAGCATTAATAAATATAAACTATATTAGTTGACTTATTTTCATTAAATATAAGAAATTTTAATTGTATTTAAAATTTAACATTTATACAAAGTTAAAAATAATTTTAAAAAATAATTTTACATCTATGTTATTATTAATGTATAGTGCTATTAGTTTGTACCAATATGTAAAATAAGCTTATAAATAATGACTGGTCTGTCCTTAAATTTGAAATGAATTAGTAAATATATTGTTTTCAATATTAGTGAAAATGTTAAATAATTAAAAATAAATTATATTAATATTAATGAAAATAACAATAATGAAATATGTAAAATAAGTTTATAAATAATGAATGGTCATCATGTCATTAAATGTCATTTTGCATAAAATTAATAATTTATATTAGTATTACTTCGTACCAAAAATGTATATTAGCATTAGTAAATCACATAAATCTAATGAGGTAAAATTTAATTTTTTTAAAAAAATTCTCTATATACACTCATCAAATTAATGTTCTCCTATCGGCAATTAGATTGAATAAAGCATAAATATTGAAATAAGAGAGGAAATAAATCGAATTATATTAAAATTTAACCGTGAAAAAAATTTAAATTCCAAAAAATGTCGATGAAAAAATTAAATTTAAACCTCATAACACATAAAACAATGTCATATTTAAATCCCAAAGCACATAAAACAATGTCTTATGTTAATGGTGTAGAGAAAGGTAAAAAGGTAGAAAGATAAAAAAGTAATTGTTAAAGGTAAAAGTCAAACGTAAAGTAAAAACACTACTAATACTAGCGTTTTGTATTTGGTGAAAACGCTATGTGAAAAAGCCAAGCAACCAAACTTTTTTTTGTATTCATTGACGGTTTGACTCTGTGAAAATGCCAACAGCCAAAAGCCAATCAAAATGGCAGCAAAAATGCCAATGCCAAACGGTCGAATGTGCCAATTTAACCTTGTGAAATATAATCCTATTATTTAGTCGAAAGTGTCAATCTAACCCCGATAACCTAAATCTGGACGGAAACCAATAAAATGACCAATACCCTTGATTTAAAAATATTTTACAAAATAAAAAATCTGAATGGATAATTATACCCCGGAGCAATAATTCTCCATGTCTCCTTTTTTTTCCAGCTCAGACCTATCTCCTACCCATTTCTTCAAGGTTCTAAATTCATTTTCTTGCAAAAAAAATGTGGTGTTCGTAAGAAGAAGGCAGAGCTATGGAATTGCCAGAATCACTCCGGTCACGGGAGTGGTTAAAGAAGGATCTCCAGGATTAGGATTGAGATCGAAGGGGCAGTGAAAGAGATCGGGAGAGAGATAAAGAACGGGAGAAGGAGCACGAGAGGTCGAGTAGGAGTAGCGAGAGAAGTAGAGGCGGCGCCGGCGCAGGAAATAAAATGGGCAAAGCTTTACCATCTGAAATGAGTACTCCAACTAAGTGGGAGCCTCGAAACAAATTACTCCCTCCGTCCCAACTGTATTTAGATTTTTTCATTTTTTATGCTATTCTTTTTTGTTAAGGAATATAAATATTATTTTTAATTATAATTAGATTATATTTCTTTTTCCTACCTTGTATAGGTATTTTGTACTACTATATAATGGACCCTGAGGTCATGAATAAACACAGATCATTACCCTTATTTTCTACATGGTATCAGAGCCTGAAATTCTGAAACTTAAAAACCTAAATTTTACATCTTAAAATTTTCCATAAACAATGTTGCCATCGTCTGTACGTGACGATCTGCTGATCCGATTTGCTTTCCTCTTCCAAATAAATAAATAAATTCCTGCTTTGTCTGCTACTCCGCCGAGCACTCCTCCGGCGAGCCACCGTCTACCACTCCTCCAACTGAGTTTGTGCGGTTGCCATTTTCGCCGTTCGTCCGTTGCGGCTGCCATCTGCTACTCCTCCGGCTGCATTTGCTCGGCCACGGTATGCCGCTCCTCCGACGGCGTTCACTCGGCCGCGGTCTGCTTCTCCTCCGACAACGTTTGCTCGACCACGGTCTACTACTCCTCTGACGGTGTTTGCATGGTTGCCATTTGCGCCGTTCATCCGTTGCTCACCTGCAACTCCGGGCGGATCCCGTTGCCTCCTAGAAGACAAGGCGCACGTGAGTTTCACGCGCGCAACCTCGGCGCGTGTTGTCACGCGCGCACTGAAAGCTGCGTCTTCCTCTTCCTCAGCGCATGTAACCACGCACCAAACAGGGACGCGCAGGTCACCTGCTCAGCGTGTGTAACCACGCGCCTGCATTTTTTTGGCTGCTTTACTCGACATTTGGTTGGTGAGATTATTATTCTCTTATTTATTTATTAAACACAATAAATAAATTGTGTTATGTCTCTTTTCTCCAGCGTAGTGACGTCGCCGCAAGGGTTTGCGGTGGCCGCCTCCTCTGGCTTACCTACACGATCTGATTTCGATCCTGCTCTGTCTGACGACCAATGGAGTATGACCATACATTTATTTAATCAGTTTCCTTCTTTATCTGACCATGGGTCAGGTAAGTCTACTTTACCATGGATTCTTGATTTGGGAGCCTCATACCACATGATTGGTGACAAGGGTCTCTTACTGATATTATTACTGCTACCAATTCTGTGAATGCTATGCTGTCTGATGGATCTGTGTCGTCTGCTACACAATATGGGTCTATTTGTTTTGGTGATGTCACCCTTACTCATGTGCTCTACATACCTACTTTGCGATGCAATTTATTATCATGCTCTAGATTGTTATCTGCCTTAAATTGCCTAGCCTTGTTTACTGAAAATGATTGTATTTTACAGAAAATCAGTACGAGGACTGTGATTGGCGTGGGTGAACAACAAGGGGGGGGGGGGGGGTTTATTGGCTTCGTCTCTTGGATACTCGCGCTCGTCCTCATATCCTGCAGTCTATTCAAACAGTTGCTTCAGTTTCTTCCTCTGATTTATGGCATCAACGTTTTGGTCATCCATCATCTACGATGTTGTCTTCTATTCCTACTCTTGATTTTAGCACAAATAATACCAATATACCTTGCTCTGTATGTTATAGAGCAAAACAGATTAGACATAGTTTTCCATTGAGTTCTACAAATGCTACTGCATTATTTGAATTAGTACATTGTGATATTTGGGGCCCTTATAGAAAACCATCTTCTAGTGGTGCATTTTATTTTTTTACAATAGTTGATGATTATTCCCAAGCTGTTTGAGTTTATTTATTAGTGGCTAGGTCAGAAGTAGCTTCTAGATTTTTGGAATTTTGTGCTCTGGTCAAGAATCAATGGGGTTGAACTATACTACATGTCCGGGCTGACAACGGGACTGAATTTTTGCCTTTGAGATATCATTTTGCTGCATCTGGGATCATTTTTGAGACATCTATGGTTGATACACCACAACAGAATGGTAGAGTTGAACGAAAGCATCGCCATTTACTCAACGCGGCACGTACCTTACGGTTTTAAGCTAGTATTTCAATTGATTTTTGGGGGGAATGTGTTCTTACTGCTGCTTATCTGATTAACCGGACACCGACGAAACATCTCAATGGTCGCACTCCCTTTGAGATACTATATAGACAAGCTCTAAATTACTCATCTTTAAAGGTATTTGGATGCTTGTGTTTTGCTGTTCACGTTCCCAGATACCGCGACAAGTTTGCACCAAGAAGTCGGCGATGCTTGTTTCTTAGTTATCGTGCTGGAAAGAGAGGCTATCGCCTTTTTGACCTAGAATCCCGCATCATCTTTGACAGTCAGGATGCCAATTTTTATGAAGACCAATTCCCATATGCAGTAACTTCCACATCAACCTCTTTTGTAGATCCCGACGGCACCACCACCTCACCGCCGGCATCACATGCCCAGATTGCGGCACCACCGGTCCCTCCGACCGCCGCCGAACCTATGCCACCGGTCGTCGCAGCTCCTGTCCCACCGACCATCGTTGTGCCATCGCACCTATACTGTCGGCCGCTTCTCCGGTTTCGATGACCGACCCAAATCCCCGGAAACCCTTGACGGTCCGGCTTGACGATGCACCGCTCGGGACACCACCGGCGATCGGAGATCACTCGCCTCACGCGCCGCCAGTTTCAATGACTTATTCTCCTCCGCTGCCCAATGCGGTGTCTCCGGCCCCGACTAATTCTTCTCGCCATTTGCTTCTGTCTGCTCCACCGCCTATTTTGCCGGTTGTTCCGACGTCTCCTCCCGCCGCTGAGTTGCCTCCTATCAGACAGAGTGTTCGTGCTTGCCGACCTCCTCCTTATTTGGAAGATTATGATTGTGATGATTACGCGTGTGCTCTTACTACTGAAGACTCCCCTCCTATTGCTACGTTCACTCATGTGCTGTCACGATCCTCAGGTGTTCTCTATCCTCTTACTGATTATGTAAATTGTGATAACTTTTCCCAATATGCATTCTAGATTTTTGGGTGCAGTACTGTCTAGTGCAGATCCCACCACTTATTCTGAGGCATCACAACATGCTCATTGGAGAGATGCAATGACTGAAGAGCTTACTGCGCTTGAGCGCAATCAGACTTGGAAGTTGGCCCCTCTGCCTCTGGATAAGAAGACAATAGTTTGCAAATGGGTTTACCGGAATAAGTTCAAGTCAGATGGTACTATTGAATGTCATAAGACGCACCTAGTGGTTCTCGGGAATTGCCAGGTTGAAGGGATTGATTATATTGAGACATTTGCTCCTGTTGCGAAGATGAGTTATGTTCGCCTATTCTTATCTGTTGTGGTCATTCGTGGTTGGAAATTACATCAGATGGATGTCTATAATGCTTTCCTGCATGGGGATTTGCATGAAGAGGTTTTTATGAGACCCCCACCAGGCTATGCTGCGCTCCATGGTCAGGTATGTCACCTTCAGAAATCTCTTTACGATCTTCGCCAGGCTCCTAGAACTTTGTTTGCCAAATTGGCTCAGGCTTTACGAGCATTTGGTTTTGTTCAGAGTAAGGAAGATTACGCTTTGTTTGTCTTTTCCCGTGGATCGGTTTCTTTGCATGTTCTGGTTTATGTGGATGATTTGGTCATTGCTGGAAGCTCTTCTGCGCTTATATCCGAGTTCAAGAAATACTTGGTTCTTGTTTCCATATGAAAGATCTTGGTTTACTTAAGTATTTCTTGGGCATAGAGATTGCTAGAAGACCAGAAGAGATGTTTTTTTCGCAAAGGAAATATGCCTTGGACATTTTATCTGATACAAGTTTGTCTGCCTCTAAACTGACTAACTTTTCGATTGAGCAGCAACACAATCTAGCGCGTGTTGATGGCCCGCTTTACCATGATTCTAAGCAATACAAATGACTGGTTTGGCACCTGATATACCTTACCATCACACGTCCTGAGCTTAGCTATTCGGTTTACACACTTGCTCACTTCATAAAGTCCCCTTGTGTTCCTTACTGGCAAGCTGCAGTTCGTGTGTTGCACTACTTAAAGAGCCACCCTGGTCAGGGTTTATTTCTCTCTTCCCGTAGTGTGTTACAGTTGACTGCTTACTATGATTCTGATTGGGCTTCTTGCCCTATTACTCGGCGTTCTCTTTCCGGTTACTTTGTGATGATTGGTGATTCTCCAGTTTCTTGGAAGACCAAGAAACAACCTACAGTTTCTCGGTCTTCTGCTAAAGTGGAGTATCGTGTTATGATTGTTACCTATTGTGAGTTGTTATGGCTTAGGTCTTTACTGAAAGACTTAGGGGTGGCGCATACTGCTCCTATGCGTTTATTTTGTGACAGTCAATCTGCTCTTCTTATTGCAGCAAATCCAGTGTTCCATGAACATGCAAAGCATATTGAAGTTGATTGTCATTTTGTCCGGGATCTTGTGCAGTATGGTTCTATAGTTACTCATCATATCCGCACTACAGATCAACCTGCAGACTTGTTTACCAAAGCTCTCGGACGTAACCAGTTCCATTCATTACTTGGCAAGTTGGGCATTTTTTATCCCCATACTCCAACTTGAGGGAGAGTGTTAAGGAATATAAATATTACTTGTAATTATAATTAGATTATATTTCCTTTTCCTAGCTTGTATATGTATTTTGTACTACTATATAATGGACCTTGAGGTCATGAATAAACACAGATCATTACCCTTATTTTCTACATCTATCAAAGTTTAATTACATATTTGAATAGATATATGAACAACAATATTATCGTATATGATATTGTTCAAATCGTTGTACTAAGTAGTTTTTGAATATTAAAATTTTATTTTTGTTATTATACGTAGGTAAAGATATTAACGATCAAATATGTATCTTGAACATCGTGCAAAAAACAAAAGTGTAAAAATAGCTGGGACAGATGGAGTAGTTGATTCTTGCAAATATTTTTTGACAGAGACTTTCTCTCTTTTGATTTTCTTCATTTTGACTTCGTTCTGAAGAATATGTTTTGATTCCATCTTTTAAGAGACTTATGGAAAGACCAATGTTTAAACTGAAAATTAGAAAAAAAATGAAGATAATTTTTTTGGGTTGTATTAATTGGGTCATAAACTTTCTAACTACTGCACGTTGTATAATTAATTTCTAGCATTGAAACTAAAAACTTTTACCTTTTTATTATTCCAATTAAATTCCATCTTTTCTTAAGCCCATTGAAAGACCGTATTTCCCAATATTTTTCCATATGGTTTTTACCTCAAAATTACCTTTATATTAACAAATGATTCTGAAGGCGTTTTTGTTGTTTTTCTAATAGGGTTCCCATAGGAAGACTTAAGGGAGCAGCAGTGGAGTAGTGAGAAAGGAAGAAGAAGAAGAACCTCATGGGTAGTTTTGTCATTAAGTTTTTGGTTTAAAACTAGGGGTATTTTAGTCTTCTTAAGTTTGGTCAATGCTGGAAAATTCCAAGTCAACGTCGGAATGGTACGAAAAATGTTATATCGGCACACTTGATGAAAAACTTAGGGTTGCAATCGCACTTTTAGATTTTGAAGGGCTAGATTGACACTTTCAGAAAATAATAGGGTTAGAATTATATATTACCCTTAATGAAAACTTGAATATAAAACCACAAACAAAATTACACGCACACAATTTGTACAAGTAGATCGAGAACAAGACTTTGAAACGACCAACTAAATTGAATTATCATCATGAACACATCTACTAGTGGAGAAACCTTGATTAAAGGCAGTTATATTGATTCGATCAGACCCATCACCCAAATATGGAAGGAACAACAACAATAGCCTTCAGCGGATGAGCCTTTTGTGGCGAGGTCTTCACCGGTGGAAAACCTATCGTGGCGGAGCCTTTAGCGGTGGGCACCAGTGGCAGCGGAAACTCTCTCGCCTAAGGACTAAGGACTTCAGTGGGAGAGGACACCGAGGGAGAGGGAGGGGGGTGGCCAGGCGCGGCGGAAGGGCACGTGGGAGGTGTACGGTGCCCAGGCACAGTGGAGGAGCCCAAGCGCGTGGTGGCCAGGTGCAACGTCGTGAGGAGGAATTGAGGGTGAAACAAGAGAGGCAAGGAAATTGTTAGGGTGAGAGAGAGAAAATAAACTAAGGATATGTAAAAATGAGAATGAGTGATGGATGAGTTATGTTTTAGGAAAATAAACTAAGGGAGAAGAAACCCTAGATGCTTTATATACTTGGCCAATAAAGACACCCCATTAAAGACGGTTCTTTAATCAATAAAAAATTTAAAATTTTTGGTGACTTGGGAGGGAGTTCAGATTTCGGAACCTTCCTCAGGTCTCAATCAAAGGTTTTCCACTAGTGTACGATCTGATCAATCAGGTCGATGAACAAAAGTAAGTGCAGAGACAAATCTCACACATATTCAATAATAAATAAACCAATTAAAATAAATTTTTGTTCCCCATCTCTCCATAATGGGAAGATGGGGAAAAGAAGATTGAAGAAAAATAGGGTTTGTTGGGAGAGAATGGGAGGCCTCCGGATCCTTTGTGACCAGAAATGCCTATGACCTTGTGACAAAAACAAAAACAACGTCGTGTTATGTCATTCTTTTTTCCCCTTTACTTCTTTTGCTCTGCCTCCTTGTTGCCTCTGTCTCCACTCGCATTCAAGTTCACCACCGCAAAAAAAATGAAAACTCTGCAAAATCGCAACTCGTTTCATGAAGTCTTAAAAATACAATCACTGAACTCCAATAAAAATTAAAGCCCAGCAAAACCCCAAGTTCATCAATTTTTCTACCCAAAACTAAACAAATGCTCCACAAGAAATATAGGAGAAGTCCAAGAACTTCAATGGAAGGCTACCAACATAGTTATCCAATTAAATACTGTGTTGTAATTGCAATAATCAAAATCAATTCAACTTAAAATTGAATTAAATCAAGGTTGATTACAAAAGAAAGGAGCCTTGATTTTTTTTCTTTGAAAAGGCTTCAAAGATCACATTACATCCATGTCAAACTTTGTTTTTGGTTTCGCATCTTGAGCCCATATTCATCAAGCAAACGCCTTTGCCGCTCTAATTTGGAAATGTGTGGACTATTTGGTTGGGTTTCCAGGGCTTCTTCAACTTGATTACTTGGTTTTTTGTTAATGATTGGGATAGAGTTATTTATCTTCTTTGATTCCATTCTGTTCGTAGGAAAACAAAAATAAATCTGTGAATCCATGCTGGATTGAACGTTGGAGGAGCTAGAGATGAATGTTGGAATGATCAAAAAAGGAAAAGGTGAGGTGCAACCAAGGGGAAGAAACGTTATCAAACGATGTCGTTTTTGTTGTGGTCACAGGGTCACAAATTCTTTTTGTCACAGAGGATCCAGACTCGAATGAGAGGTTGCGACTTGGACAAATAGAGATAAATTTTAAGGAGGTAATGCATTTAATTAGTAGTTAATGCAACTAATTAGTGATTGAGTGGTCCTAAGAACATCTCCAATGCAACGAGCGCCATCTATGAATTTTTGGGGCCGGGGCCACTTGGTGAATTATTATTGGGCTTGATTATGATGTGGATAAAAGAGTCTTGCTAATATGAAATTTTCAAGTTTTGATATCCAATACAAGCATAGTAAATGAGACTTCAATATTTTTGTGTCATGTTTATCATAATAAAAGTTGAAAGTATTATATTTATAATCATTTATTCTAGATTAAAGTCAAATGTGTACATGTATTTCATCCCCTCTCCCTCTCCCCCCAAACCACATGTGATTAATTATCAAAATATCTTCATTTCTATATTTTTAAAGAAATGTAGGAGTGCATAAAATTTTAAATATTATATATATTAACCAATAAAAAATATATGATATACTAAATGAATTGATATGAATTTGATTAGAAAATTATATTGATTGAAATATGTGTATATAGAAACTTCATTGAAAATCTAAATTGGTTTTCATTTGTAAATGGAAACTTGATCGAAAATTCAATTTGATTGATTTTCGTAAATGTGGAAATTTTGCTGATGTGGCAAAGTGACGGCCACACTATGAGTCTATGACGAGCATCTCCAATGCGGGATTCACTTGGATGAATGTCGATTGACACGTAATACAAATAGACTCTTTAACTAAAATAATGTCTCTAGCACAAGAGTCAATGTGACGTTGATGAAATTTTAATTGACACAGCCGAATAAAGCCTCTATTTGTAGGCCCCATATTGTTGCCTCACATTGACATGTGCGTATATTTGGCCAAAATTTGTCATTTCATTATTTACATTGTAATTTTTACGGCATTCAATCTCAGTTCATAACAAAAAATTTAATACTCAATCGAATATTGATCGAATAATTTTTAAATTAAGTTTTTAAATTTTAGAGTTAGATACAATTAAAAATGTGTATGAATTATCCCTTTTGATTTTTTTACACCCAACCGATTAAGTTATTTAATTATATTACATATTAAAAATAAAAGTTAATATATGAACAAATTGAGGTGTGATCGGAAGCAATCATGAAACGGGGATGGGGTCGGGCAAAGAACAAGGTGATCTCGTCGGCTATGGACTGTAGTGAAGCAGTATAGGATAACAATGCTATTTTCACCAATCATCTGGAGGAGGAGAAAAGTGAGGGTGCAAAGGAGGATTCAATTCAGATCGAAATTGAGGAGTAATTCGGAGTTGTAGAACACGCTGGAATTGGAGAACAAACCACATATAAGGTAATTCTAAAACCTAAAACTATTGAGGTTCATGATGAAACTGAGAATAAGCTGTGGGTAGATGTTATAATTGGTAATAGAATCCAGAAAAATGGTATGAACATTGAATTTGTTGCGCCGAAAGTTGTTACTGGAGAATTGGAGGTTGAAGTTGAGCTAGATGAAGTGAAATCTGAACTAGAATATTGGGAAAATGCACTGATAATGTATGTGATAGGAGCATATCTAACAATGAATGTTGTGAAATGATTTATGATTAAATTCTGGACATTTGTCACTCTCCCTGAGTTACTGTGTAATTATGATGGATATTTTGTGATTAAATTCAAATCTAAAATAGAGAGAGATGGGGGGATGAAGAGAAGACCGTTTACCATCTTTAATATGGTTGTTTTTCTGCATCTGTGGAAACCTAACTTTTCTATGGACAAAGATATGTTGAGAACCGTACCAGTGTGGGTAACTCTGCCAAAACATCCACTGCACCTATGGGGACAAAAATGCCTTGGTAAGATAGGGAGAGATAGAAAAGCCTCTTTTTACAGATGAATGCACAACAAATAAAATCAAAATTTCATATGCTAGGATGTTAGTAGAATTTGATAGCTCTCAGAAGATAACTGAAACTGTGAAGATCAAGGATATAGATAGCAGTGTGATTGATCAGAAAATTGTTATTGAAAACAAGTTAGTATTCTGTGATAAATGTCAAATGGGAGGACACAAGTGTAAGGAGCGGAAAATGGTACAAAAATGGCAAATAAAAAAAAGAAATGAATACAGAGAAAAGGGAAGAGAAAGTCACTACTGCAGAAGATGGTAATACTGAGGCTGATAGGAATTGGACCGTGGTGAGATCAAAAGTGAAAGATAAGAAAGCTGCAAAGGAGAACAAGGGACTGGTTACTAGTTCAGGGGTTAAGCAGAAAGAATTACAGATAATTGATAGGCTAGTTGGAGCATCTAGCAGTTGAAAAAAAGAAGGAGAGGATCCCCTAAGGGTTTGGATTGATCCAGGGGAAGACCTAGGATACATACCATGTTAGCTGCCGGGAATGTGAGGGGGTTAAACAAAACAACAAAAGAGATCAGCTCCCATCTCAATAGCATGAATCTAAGTATTGTTGTAATAGCGGAAACAAGAGTAAAAAAAAAAGAAAAAGCAGAAGAGATAAGGACACGATTTGGTGGGTACTGGAAATTTGAGGATAACTACACAGCTCACCAAAATGATAGAATATGAGTGCTATGGAATGAAAAGAAGGTTAAAGTCAGAAAAGTGTTAGTGTCGAAACAAATGATGTTGTGTGAAGTGCATAGTGTGGATGGAAATCTAATGTTTTGGCTGACAACAATTTATGCAAGTAATAAAGGGGTAATGAGGAAGAAATTATGGAATGAAATTGAAAACTCTCAGAATCGGGTTCAAGCTCCATGTGTTCTAATTGGTGATTTTAATAATGTCCTAACTACAATGGATACGATTGGAGGAAATGAGGTACAAATACAAGAATTCTAGGATTTGGAAAATATGACGAATAAGGTTGAACTATTTGAATGTAAGAGTAGTGGAGACTACTACACATGGTCTAATAGGCAGATGAGAGGAGTCATCTATTCCAGAATAGATAGAGTCATTGCTAATGTAGAACGGTGTACAAAACACTTAGATGCAACTGTAATAAACCAAGAAACCGGTAGTTCTGACCATGCTCTGGTGAAAATTAGTACAAGTGTGCAAGGGGAAATGAGGCATACGCAATTTAAGCTGTTGAACTGCTTACTGGAGAAATATGAAGTATTGAATACCATTGATGAAAGCTGGAGGAAGGAGCAGAAAGACACACCTATGTTTTCATTTTGGAAGAAGCTGATGAGGTTGGAAGGGGATTTAAGAGGCTATATCAAACAAATCAGTGGTGCTAAGAAGAAATTGGAGAAGGCAAAAGAGAGTTTGTAGAAAGCACAAAAAGAGTTAGAAGCAAAAAGAATGGACAAAAACTTGATCAGAACAGTGGTGAAAGGAAATGAGGAGGTGAAATACTGGAGCGAAGTTGATGAAAAAATAGCAAAGCAAAAATCAAAAGTTGATTGGTTAAGGTTGGGAGATGGAAATAATAGTTACTTTCATGCTCTGGTAAAGGGAAAAAATAGATTGGTTGGAATTCAGAAAAATTGAAAGAGATGATGGATCAGAAACTGTGGTTCATACTGAAATGGAGGAGGAAGTTCTAAATTTGTACAAGAAGTATATAGGAAAGAAAGTACAGGAGATTGAAGGGATTGATCTGAGAGTTATAAGGGAAGGAAAGGTGTTGAGCAGTGAAAGTAGAAGAAAACTGATTAAAAGAGTAACTAAGAAAGAAGTATTTGGAGCATTGAAGGAGATTGGGGATCTAAAAGCACCAGGAATTGATGGCTTTAGTGCTAAACCGTTTAAAGTAAAATGGCTGTTGATGAAGGAAGATCAGATGAAGGTTGTACAAGACTTTTTTGAAAATGGCAAGATGTACAGGTCTATAAACAAGACACTGGTGTCATTGGTGCCAAAACACTTTGCAGCAAAAAAGGTTCACAAGAATATTTCTAAGGTGTTAACAAATAGATTGAGCAAAGTAATAACTGAGGTAGTACAGGAGAACCAAGCATCTTTTGTGCCTGGGTGTGCGTTCATGATCACATAATGCTAGTGTACGAACTAATCAGAGGCTATAACAAGAAATGTGGAGATTCTAAATGTTTTATTCAAATGGACATTCAAAAAGCCTATGACACTGTTGAATGGAAGGCTTTGGAAGTTATAATGAAATAATTTGGTATGCTTGAATAGTATATAAAATGGGTATTGATATGTGTTGAAACTGTAAGCTATAAATATAGTATCAATGGTAGTCTGGGTCAATTTGTACATACACAAAGAGGGCTGAGGCAATGGAATCTCGTATCTCATTTGTTTGCTTGTTCTTGTTATGGAGTACATGTGTAGATGTTTGCAGAAGGCAGTGAAGAAAACATAATTCATGTATCATCCTATATGTGAGGAATTGAAACTGATAAACCTAACCTTTGCTGATGATGTATTGTTGTTAGCAAAAGGGGGGGCTGAATCAGTAAAAATTCTAATGGATGCATATCAGAAATTCAAAAACTCTGCAGGGTTGAGAGTGAATAAAGCCAAATAGTTGATAAAGGAAGCTACATGTTTTGTGGAAGGGAGCCTTCCATTTAAATACCTTGGAGTACCTCTAACAAGTAGGAGATTAATTGTTCAGGTATGTCAACCTCTCATGAACAGAATGATGGAAAAGCTATAACATTGGAGCTCTAGGCTTCTTAGCTATGCAGGAAGGGTACAACTAGTTAAAAGTGTCTTATTTGCCATTGCAAATTACTAGTTACAGTGTTTTCCAGTCCCAAAGGCAGTATTGAAGCACGTAGAAGCCATTTGCAAGTCTTATGTGTGGAGTGGTGGAGAAGTTATAACCAGAAAAGCTCCAGCTACATGGGACAAGATACGTGACTCAAAAAAGGCAGGAAGGTTAAATGTAGTATCACTAATGGAATGGAGTTTAGCTAGCATGAGCAAGAATTTGTAGAATCTTTGCAGGAAGACTAATAGGCTATAGATCAAATGGATCCATACTTATTATGTGAAGGGCAAGATGTGATGAATATGGAATTCCTAAACTCTAGCTTATGGATGTTGAAGAACTTAAATAAGTGCATAGATACAGTAAAACATCTAGAAGCTTGGAGGAATCAGTTGGGGAAGGAGAGATTCAAGGTGAGGAAAGTCTACAAGGAAATCAGGCAACAACAAGAGGATGTATCATGGAAAGCTGTGCTTTATGGTAATCAGGCAAGGCCAAGAACTCAGTTTACATTGTGGATGTGTTGCCACAAGAAAATGGCCACAAAAGACAAGCTTAAAAGACTGGGAATGGCAGTAGATGATAATTGTGTCTTTTGTGATGAAAAGGAAACACTGGAACATCTGTTATTTCAGTGCTATAGAACAAAAACAGTATGGAGGGTTGTGCTAGATTAGCTTCAAATAGAAAGAGAGCCCGAAGGCTGGGAACAGGAGCTGTAATGGTAATGCGGCAAATACAAAGGGAAAGGCAGAAGAGCAGGAATGATTAAACTTGCAGCATCTGAAACTGTGTATAGCATATAGAGTTTGAGGAATGATAGATATTTTAATGGCAATGTAAATGATGTATAAATTACAAAGAACATAGTGGAAAATGCAGTAAGTAGAGCATGGATGAGACCTAAACTTAGGGAGTATTGTGCAAAGCTTATGGTTGAAGCAAATTAGGGGACATGGAGGAGTTGTAAACTGTTTGGATAAATCAATGAAAAGTTATCTTAGTTCCAAAAAAAAAGTTAATAATATAGTGATGAATTATGATATAAATAATAGTGCATGTGGGTTAAATAATTTATTTAAGAATTTAAAATATTATTTAAATTTGATAGTTATATATGTACTATATATTTTTTATGATGTAATAATAAAATTCGAACCCTAACATTATCGAGCATTTAGAGTGAAATGAAATATATTTTAAATACTTTTTTTTTATAATTGTAGACACTTCACATAAATAATAAATACAAGTAGTAAGAATAGGTGTTTATGTAAAATATTAAAATTATTCATTAAATGTTTGGTGGAAATAAGAAAACACACAACTACAACTTTAGCGGAGAACAATGTTTATAAAACCAAACAATTCCAAATATGTCCTACTTCAACCATATTATAATTTACACGAGAGACCCCCATAGCATTGGAGATGCTCTAATTGAGGGTGTTAGTACACACATTATCCACATCAAACTGACCCCATAAATTGACTCCTACATTGGAGATTAATTTATCATTCCGGGCCGTCAATCTTACGTATCATTTTCTAATGAAAAGCTTGCATTGGAGATGCTCAACAAACAATCTTACAAAGAGACATTTGTAGTAAAATGTTATGATCAAGGGGCTGATATGCAATCTATAAGAAAAGTAATGATTAGGGATTAATAAAAAGAGGTTTTAGGGGTGGTTACAGCTCATCTAACTAACTCCGTTAGGAGTAGTTGAGCTGAGAAGCAGCTGGAAGACTATATAGGTTGGGAAAAGGTGATTCTGTGGGGATTATGAAGATTGATCACGTGAAAAAAATGTTCTTCCCTTCTAAACTGTTCTCCTTATTTCTCATCTAAGTCTGTAACTCTCTTTTTAACCAATCAAAGTAGCTGGTTGGTTGTTTACTGCTTTTTTGTTTGTTTTGCATTTTTGATCCTGCTAGATCATTACAAATTGGTATCAGAGCCAACGAAGTCCTTGGCAATGGTTGAAAACACGTGGCACGGGAATTTGGAGAATTAACTCTAGGAATTGGAGAATAGGCTAAATGAGAATACTCAGGATTGGAGAATTTAGACTCGTGATATCAGAGAGAAAATCGATCCTATAAATGCTAGAATCAACATTTCCATGGAGACATCACTCAGAGCTCTTCAATCAGAATTACAAAAAGAATTCAAATCGGAGATCAACAAGCAACAAGGAGATGTTAACAAAAGATTTGATGAAATGATGGAGTTCATGAAGAATTGGATGTCGACTCAAAGGAGAAAGGGGAAAGGAGTTGTTGAGAGATCCAACCAACAAACACACACTCCTAAACCAGTCAGTTTACAATAGACAATAGAGATAACTTTGTTACAGGAGTTAAACCTGGAATAATCTGGGAAGAAAAATAGAGTTACACAGGTTGGGAGTGAATCTTATGGGGAGTTATAGGGCACCTACAATTACTCAGGGATATAAATTAGAGTCGGGGAACATTAGAAAGTTCAATTATGAGGTGTTGAAAAGAATAACACCTCAGGAGCAACAATATAGGAGGGAGAATCATCTTTGTTGTAACTATGGAGAAAAGTATAGTCTAGGGCCTATGTGTACTTATAAACAAATACATTTGATTAATGCACAACCTGAGAAACAAGATGAAACTGAAGATGAGGATATTATCGTGGTGGAAAGTGATGCCGAAGAACTATAACTGTTTGAAGATCCTGAGGAATTATCCATGAGTGCATTGGATAGTGGAGTTAGCACTAACACAATTTCTATGGTGGGAATTATTAATGGACACTTAGTAAACATTTTACTGGACACTGAGAGTACATAAAGATTTATTCACCCTAGTTTGATCAAGAAGTTGTGACTCAAGGAGGTATTTTATATGACCATTTATGGTCACCATTGCAAATAGGAGTAGGAGAACTTGTTATACTTTATGTCCAGATGTTTCATGGAAGGTTCAACAACATAGTTTAGTGTTTGATTTTGAAGTTATGAATTTGGGAGGACCTGAGATAGTGTTAGGGGTGGACTGGATAACTCATTTCAGACCCATTGCTTTTTTACTTTAATGCACAGAATGTTCAAATAGGTAATGAGGGTATGCAATGGTTATTGAAGGGAAATTTTGATTAGAACAGCTTGCATGCACTGAATGGAGATTCTCACCGGTGGAATGATCATAGGGGAACGAGATTAGTGATGGTGGATCTAGCTGCAGATTCTTTTAGTGGGATGAAGTGTAGAAAATTGGAGCAAGGTGAAGAACATATTGCTTCTGAGTAAGCTGAATTGGCTGCATTACAGATTCCTAAAGAATTTAAACAGGTCCTCTCTACCTATTCAGATGTATTTTCTATTCCTTCTAGTTTACCTCCGAAAAGAAATGTTGATCATAGTATTATGCTTAAAGTAGATGCAAATCCCTTCAAATTGAAACCTTACAGATATGCTCATGCCCACAAGAATGAAATTGAAAAGCAAGTAGAAGAGACGTTACAACAAGGAATAATTTAGAGAAGTTCTAGTCCTTTTGCATCACCTGTTTTGCTTGTCAAGAAGAAAGATAACAGCTGGAGGCTTTGTATTGATTATTGAAGACTCAATGATATGACAACAAGTTTCCTATACCAGTGATAGATGAGCTATTAGATGAACTCTATGGAGCCAAATATTTCACAAAACTAGACCTTAGATCAGGTTACTATCAGATTAGAGTAAAATCTTTTGATGTTCCAAAAACAGCATTTCAGACACATCATGGACATTTTGAGTTCTTGGTGATGCCATTTGGACTCATAAATGCTCCTGCAACATTTCGATCCCAAATGAATCAAGTCTTTCACAAATTTCTAAGGAAATCAGTCCTAGTTTTCTTTGAAGATATTTTGATGTATAGCTCATCTTTTGAAGAGCATTTGTTGCATATTCAGGTGTGTTACATGAAATGAGGACTCATTCTTTGTTTTCTAATATATTAAATATTTTTTTGGTGAAAGCAAGGTTGAATACTTGGGTCATGTCATATCTTTTGAAGGGGTAGAAATGGATAGAAGCAAAGTTTCAAGTATACTGGATTGGCCAATACCTATATATGTGAAAGAACTGAGGGGATTTTTGGGTTTGAATGGATATTATAGGAGGGTTATAGCCAATTATGGGGTTATATGTAGAACATTACATGATCTACTTTAAAAAGATAATTTTAGCTGGAGTAATCAAGCAACTGAGGCTTTTGATCAGCTGAAGGTGGTTGTTACTTCAGCCCCTGTACTTAAAATGCTTGAATTTCATAAAAGCTCTGTTATTGAAACTGATACGAGTGGACTTTAATACAAGAAGGAAGACCTATAGCTCACATGAGTAAATCTTTTTGCAGTAGAAATAAAGGGCTTTCAACTTATGAAAAAGAACTTCTAGCTTTGGTTATGGCAGCGGATAAATGGAGACACTATCTACTTGAAAGCCATTTTGTGATCAAAACCGACCATCAAAACCTCAAGTATTTGTTTCATCAGAAGCTTTCTTATGCATTACAACATAAATGGATAACAAAGTTGTTGTGGCTGAATTTTGGGATGGAATGAAACCAGTCCAAATACCATTGGGAATTTTCACTGACTCAACATAAGTGAAGTTAAATGGGATGAGGATGACAATGATAGCAAGGATCATGATGTTAGAATAAAGAAAGTAGATGATTAGATAATATTTTATTCCATGTTGATGACTAGTACTAGAGTTATATTTATACTAGTCTTCTTTGTACTCTATATATATTCTTCACCATTAATCAGAATCATTATGGGAAATTACTTTATCATGGTATCAGAGCAAACCAGGTTCTAAAAACCCTCTCTTTTTTTGGTCGGCTGCCATTCCCTCCTCCTTGCTCCCGCCGCCGACGATCTCTCCCCCCTCCTCCTTGCAATTTTTTTCTACTCTCATCATGTCTGACAAGAAATTATCTTATAATACCTTACTCCACATGATGACTATTAAATTTTCATCATCAAATTATTTTTCGTGGAAGCGTTAAGCTGGTTATGTTCTCAGACCCCAAAAGCTGTATGGTTTTCTTGATGGTTCCAAGCCCTGTCCGTCTGTTCCTCCTCTCCCTCCGGCCGACGCCTCTTCCATCTCCTACGATGTGGCCGCTAGTGCCACTCCAAGTCACGGCGCCACAACCAAGTCTGATCTCATTGAGGCTTACCTGAAGGCCCAGTCTGATTATGATCTCTGGGTTGATGAAGATCAACGTGTATGCAGTCTTCTTTTTTCTTCTCTCACCCCAGAGGCCTTGGCGGTTTTACCTGAATGTGCCACTTCCAAAGAAATTTGGGACAATCTTCTGTCCATTTATCACGACAGCAGTGCATCATCCATCCTTCGTCTTCATGTTGTTGCCCACGGTATACATAAGACTGGTACAGTTCATGAACTTCATCTCCAATTTAAAGAAATTTTTGAGCAAATGTCTATGATGGGTTCTCCTGTATCAAATGATGATCAACTTATTTGGTTTTTGACTGCTCTTGGAATTGAGTTTAAGGATTTTTCTGCACCTTTAATTAATTCCTCGCCTACTCCATTGTATGCCGATGTTTTATCTCATGCCAAAAACCACAAAACTTTTCTAAAAAATTTATAGGACCATTCAGCCCCAGCCACTGGGCCTGCCGCCTTCACAGCAGGCATTTTTCCCTCGCCCGGCCGCACGTGGGATCACGCTTCGGCGAGGGGTGGTGGTTCATCCGGTTCATGCGCCGCCAGGGGAGGCCATTTCAATAGACGATGAGGTGGCAGGTCCGGCGGTCAGTTCACGACAGGGGTTGGTCGTGGTCGGCCGCAGTGTACTTGGTGTGGTCGTCCCGGTCACTATAATGCGACTTGTTACAAGATGCTTGCTCAAAATGGTTCTCAGGGTCCAACTAGTCGTACAAAATTCATTCATCTGGCCGAGCACTTTCAGTCATCGCTGCAGTTAGAGTCTATTGTATGATCCTCCGATTGGTATGTTGACTCCGGTGGCACCAATCATATGGCATCCTCCGCCTCAGGTAATTCTGGTAATTCTAGTAATTCTCATGTTTATGTTGGTAATGGAGCTTCTATTCGAATCTCTCATGTTGGTGATGCTAAACTATCTGATGATTTATGTCTGTATGATGTTCTAGTTGTTCCTGATATTACTGAATCTGCTGTCTATTAGTAAACTGACCAGAGATTTAAACACTTTTGTCACTTTTGATGATCGGAACTTTGTCATTCAGAAGTCAGTTTCCAAGGCGGTCATGGACAGGGGCCACAGTGATGGTGGTCTCTATGTTTTGGATAAAGGTGATTCAGTACTTTTCTCGCATTTACAGCAGAATAAAGGACGGGCATCTTATGAGCTGTGGCATGCTCGCTTGGGTCATGCATCGGCGTCAGTAATCTCTAGTTTGCAGAAGTCTGGTTTAGTTCCTTTGTTGCCTAAACCTGTTGCATGCGCCCCCTGTGTTATGGTGAAAGGTCAACGGTTGGCGTTTGTTGAGAACCATAAGCGTGTTACGCATGTACTGGATTTGATTCATTGTGACTTATGGGGACCTTTCCCTGTTTTATCGACACATGGTTTTTCATACTATGCTTTATTTTTGGATGACTATTCTCGTTTCACCCGGCTTTATCCACTTTGTCGCAAGTCAGATTTTTTTGAAATGAAGATGGATTGGTGGAAGAGGCAGTTCAGAGAATTCATAAGAATAATACAGTAGCAAATTATGAATCAATTTTAGATCAAAATGATGATCAATGTCAGAATTTGATTGGTGTAAACAAATATTCTAGTGGAGCAGGTAAAACTTATCTGAGGGCTGCTACTACTCAATCTGCTTTCGTTTTACCTATTTAGATTTCTCAAGTAGAAAATATCCATGAAGAAGATGATATAGCTCAATCTATTATTACTGTTGTGGCACATGGCTCATATATCTGAATACAGTTATATGAATGAAGTTCTAAAAAGGGAAGAAAGATCTATATTGGAACATATGGTAACATCAAACATGAGATATTAGAGTCTATGCATTCCTCCTCTTTGGGTGGCCATTCTGGGCATACTGCTACCCTTAGAAGGATTCTGACATTTTTTTCACTGGCCTAGAACATAGTTGATGCCTTATTGAATTTTTTCACTGACATCAAACATGAATGAATTGCCTTATTGAGCCGTGAACATAGTTGGGTACCCTTGATTGGAAGGGTATTTTATTTTGTTCATGCTTTATGTTTGAATTCTACTTGGTTAAATTTTTTGCCTTTTGTTTGGTAGTTTAGTTAATATCCACGTAGTTAACTTTTAGTTAATGTTAACTTACTCTATTTGTGGTTCTTGTTCCAATAGAATTTTGGTTCAGCTCTTGGTATTAACTCTAAATGTGCCCTCCTTTTGTCAAAAAAGTTGTTCATTTGATCCTGGTTCTTTTTATTATTATTATGAATAGAATTCAGAAAAAAAAAGGCTTGAAGAGTAGAATATTCTATTTATCCAAGCCCAATGACTAAGTGCTGGGTCTGAATTTTTGTTCAATTGACTTATTGGAAATTAAGCTTATAGTTTGCTTTCGTACACGGTCAATTTTTACCCGCTTATATCTTTGGCATGTCCTGACCACTCGAAATAGAGCATTGTTGAAGTCCCCGACCCAGATACCAAGTAAACCTACTTCATATTCTCACTACCTCATGGTTTTACTTATTGGTTCTTTACACTATGTTTTTATTACTTGTGTTCGCTAATATGAACTACCTGCTATTTCTGGAACTCTTATAGGAACTAAATATGACTTGATTACATGTATGAAGTGTCTTAATCACCAGTCTTAGTGGGTGTACTTTGCTTAAACAGTTATTTGCCCTTCGCAACATTATTGTGCTCAATCAAGGTGCTATGGGGCTTCTGTAGTTATTTTTGTCATTAGAGTCGATCAGAAATCTGAGTCCAGAGTACATATTTGAATGATGTTCATGAGTTTTGGTTACTTGTTCACAATGATGTACTTGATTTTATGTCTGTGAATCCTAATTCAAGACACTGAATTTGCTCAAAAGATTAAGGCATATTTAAATGGGGTTAAACTATAAATGGACTTTGTACTGCTGGATTGCCTTATCGATGATGAAATTTTTGCTGCAGGTTTCCCTCCACTAAACCACCTGAAGTGGGTAGACGGAAAGTAACATCAGCAAAAGGCCCATTGCAATCAAGAAAAGAAAATTTTCTAGAAGTGGTCTCCTCTAGCCAATCTCAGACAGATTTTGCTTTGGTTTGTTTCTTTGTCACCTTAGTTTTTCAAATCCTTGTAATAATAAACTACTAATATATTAAATTTGACTATTACTATGTGGGTGCTTAAGCTAGGCCTCTCGGCAAAGCTGTATTCTGCACTGCGACTTTTACAACTCTCATTTTTTGCCTTTTTTGTTTGCAAGCCGGATTTTTTTAAGGTGGTGAAAAAGTAATTTTTAGGTATTTTTTTCTTGAGTGTGTGAATAATTTGTCAAAAAGTAGAACACCTCATATGAATCTTTTGTGCAAATAGGAGAAAAGTTGTACGCTTTGGGTCTTTTTATATGCAAGTGAAGTAATTTATTGTTATTGGTTTGGCTAGCTTAGTTAAATTTTGTTTCCCCAGCTATGTTGGATAAGGTGGTTGCTCTTTTTAGGCTAAATTGACTAAGTGCCTCAGTATGAAATATAACGAGATTGTGAAGTCCATTTTATATTGTACTGCTGAAAGTGATAAAATGTCTGTAGTTTCTTTTTGGTTTAGTAGTTTGATGATATCAAACTATATATATTTTAGTACATAGAAGTTTTTAGACTTGTTTCCATTATCAAATTATATAACGTAAACTTCAAAATTTATCCATTAGCGAGTATGATCCTTACTCCATTATATTTCTCTATTTCATATCTCAAACAATGGAGGGAGCCCCAATTAAACAGTTGAACGAGAGTACCAATTGCTTTATGATAGTTTATTGTTTTGAGTGTGATTTGAATCATATTCATCTATTTAATTTTAATTTCCTTTTTTTATGAATAATGAGATACATATTTTTTTTTCTAACGGAACGATGAGATATGTATTGATTGCATTAGTTAGGGAATGTATTTCCTCTTAATTACTATAATGTTTACCTTTTTTATCATTCTTTTAACTTAATAAAGTAATACTTAATTTATTTAAGAAATTCATACACGGTTTATTATAATAAAAAATAAAACAAAATATTTCATATTAGACTGACTAACAGACCATTAATAAATCATGTTAAATATTTTTTAAAAATGAAGGCTACCTAAAAAGGTTGTAATAATTGATGCATGATTTTTATGTGTTAATTATGAACTGGTATATTGGTATGGTATTTAGAGGATGGGGCAGAATTTCAGATAGAAAGTGAGATTTTTCAATTGCATGTCCTGCGGATCAAAGTTTATCACCAGCTCACGGATGAACCATTTTGAGGAATAAAACCCACAAAAGTATTACTCTATTTAATTTGATTTAATTTAATTTAGTTCACTTCGAATAACATGAAAATAATATGCCTTGTATTTCTATCTGATTTCTTTTTGACTTGTCACTTAGCCAACTTAAAGTTTATTTTTAATTTATTCAACCTCAATTGATTACTTTTAATTTATGATTCTTATAGTTAATATTACAACTATTATATTTAGAATTTAATTTTAATTTATACTTAATCTCTGAAACATACAAGGCAAAATCTTGGGAAAGACGGTCTTTCCTTAGGGTTATTAGAATACTAAACGGTAAAAAGTTTCAGTTGCAATATTAAAATTTTATTATGAACCTGTAGTAGTTATAAAATTTACAATCCGGTTCATGCAACCCAAAAATTTTATCTTCATTTCTTCTAATTTACACTTTAAACCTTGGTCTTTCCATGACTTATGGAAAAATCATCTTTCAAGAGACGGACACAACATACAAACAAATGTTTTATTCAAATAATATTTTTAATCAAAAACACTGCGCAACACGTGGTGGGACTCCACCTAGTAAATATAGAAAAAGAAGCATATTGTTTTTAAAATTTCCCAAAACATCTTATAAGAATAGAGTCTATCATATAAACGATAATTCTTTCATAAGCTAAGAAGCAATTATGGTAACTTTTCAAGCTAGAACATCTTTTTTATTTGAAAAATCAATCATACCAATATGCTGGGAAAAATGTCCAAAGGCAATTACAATGAGTGGAATTGATATCTAAATTATATGTCAATCGGACTGATCGTCTGTACTATTACAGATCTGAGATCCAATAAAAAACTGTAACATCACCCTCGAGGATATTAACTTACTTCCTGCAAAAATCATGACCACATGGCAGAAAGGAGCGTATCACGCATCAATATCACTGTGTCAAACAGGGATCTTCTACAACTGTAACACCACTTGATCCAACCACGATCTACTTTGTCCAAACTGTAAATGCCTTGAAAAACACAGATTTGATGAATCCAAATTAATGGAAACCCAAAAATAAAACCACAAACAAAATTACGAACACGCAATCTGAACAAATAGATTGAGAACAATACATTAACGTGAACAACTAAATCGAGTTATCATTATGAACACAACGATCTAATCGACCAAGTTGAATAATAAAGCCAATTTGTAGAGATAAATCTCAAGCTTGTTGAATAACGAAAACATAAATTAAAATAAACTGTTATTTCCCGTCTCCCCTAATGGAAAGATGGGGAAAAATTGAAGAAGAAGGGTGCGACAAGAGGGACAATGGCTAGGTTTTGCGGGAGGGATTATGGAGTGTATGATACTCAAGCTAGAATATATTATCCTAAGTATCATATTATAGTAATTATTTGCTTTATGTGGTTTGGTAGGCTTTGTTGTCAATCGAAAATATTGAAGTTATTTTGACCAATTAAAATTTAAATTGTTTAAAAATAACATACAAATATTATAATATGTTATTGATTATAATTCTTTGCTTTATATAATCAATCATAACTTTTTAAAATATATAAATTCTTAAGATATAATTAAAACCATAAATGTCTCATTTTACCCCATATATGTATATATATCACTGAAGAAAATTCAAAAAAACACACAATCTAAAATAACAAAATGTTTGGATTTTTTAATACATTGATACAGTACTTTTGATAGAAATATGTATACATGTTATGTATTTATTTATTTATATATGATAAAGTCTTATTTTAGACCGACTAACTATTAAATGTGAACATTTTATAATTAGTGAGACTAATAAGGTCATTTGATATTTACTTTTATTTATGCAATGAGATACATACAATTATGGTAGCCTTTTAAAATGAATCTCAACATATAAATAATTAATTTTAAAATTATTTCAATGAAATATTATTTTAAAAATAAAATTTTATTGTATTCAATATCTAATAATTTCTAACTATCTCATATAATTTTTCTTAGATGACTAAACTTTAAAATTTTAAATAAAATTTATTGTTTCAATTTAAATGTAAGACACAACATGTAATTAAAACTAAATTCTATTATATTTAAATTAATAATATCACTTAATGTGCGATGATACTCCACTAGTATATTTCAAATAGATAATGTATTTTAACTTAAATTTTTAAAGATTTAAAAATGTCCGCTCCTCTGAAAGTGGTTGTCCGCGATGGTACGCAGTTATTTTTGGTTATTTTGGTTAGACCCAGTGGCGGAATTAGATATTTATTTTATTTGGGACGAGTTAATATTACATTATTGAGTCCGTCTTCTGAAAGACGGTCTTTCCATAAATCATGAAAAAATTAAGGTTTAAAGTGCAAATTAGAAGAAATGAAGATAAAATTTTCACCTTGCATGAATCGGATTATAAACTTTATAACTATGTTGCATAATAAAATTTTAATATTGCAACTAAGACCTTTTACCTTTTATTATTATAATTTAACCCCTTCTTTCCATAAGTTTATAGACAGACCATCTTTTCTAAGACTTTGTGATACGAATTAGATTTCTTGATTTATTAGGATTTTTAGAAGATAACATTATACTCTTTTTTCCATTGGATTTTTTTAATGAGGTAGTATGATCATTTATTTTATTTTAGAATAAGCCCCATTAATTCAGCTATGTTGGCCTTGGAAGAATTAATCTTTTGGTCATGCATTTATTTTAGGTGTTAGAATATTCGGTTCTGATTTGATTAGAATTAGATTTGGTACGATTACATAAAGTAATATTCATTCAAGATTTATCTTGAAGAATATAGTCATTTATTTTAGCTAATTTAGTTAAATATGGTTTCAGCTTCTTAAAACTGCCATAATCCTTTTAAGTTTCTTATTTGTATTTTTTTAAGACCATACCTATGTACTATAAGTAGGGGTGATATTCAACATTAATTACACCTTACACTTTTCATCAATCAAATATACAACTTTTTGAGTTCATACTCTTTGCTTGCGAGCTATTCCATTGTTGCTTAACCCCGAGGGCTAGTTAAGTGTCAATAAACCTTGTAATCTAATCATGAGGGCTAGTTAGAGAGCGAGTCGAAATTAAGTGTACCACGAGGGCTAGACCTTGAATTTCGTGCGGCATTGAAGGATTTGCGAGTTCCCTTATTTTGTCAAAGATCTTAATTCCACAATCCAGATTATTCGCCAGATTATTCGCAAGAAGATTCATATCACTTTGCCTGCATTATAAACGAAAATACAAGAAAAAAACATAATGTCAATGAAGTTTAGTTTCAACATTATAAATATAACATAATGAGATGGTGTCCTGTGATGCAACTTAAACTTCATGCAATGGTCTTTCTACAATTCTAACAATATTAAAACTCTAGGGACCTATCTCGAATAATTTTACAGAGATCTATTGCTAATAATTTTTTCAGGGACTTTTTCATCCAGTATTTTCCCATCATTTTCTCACCACCTATAATCTGCAAAAAAATTTAAAATGTTTTAAAAAATGCAAAAAAATAATTAAAAAATGCAGCAACATCAGCAAAAAATAGCAGAACGTCAACAAAAAATCATAAAACATCAACTAAAAAACCGCAGCAAAAATATCTAAAAATTCAAATAAAAATCAACAAAAAATTGAAAAAAAACGTCAACTACGACTAACAAAATAACAGGAAATCATAAAAACATCAACAAAACTAAATTATCATTTAAAAAAATAAAACTACAAACGTCAACCTATATCACCCAAGAAACGATTGAAGCACTTACAAGTTGTACTCTAAGCACCAATTTGTTTTCATAACACACAAGTTTTAAAATGGTACTAACAAAAAGCTGCTGATTCAAAAGCATCTACAACCTACGCTTGAAACACTAACAAAAAAATGAAAACGTCAACGTAAAGAAAAAACACTACAAAAAAAATCAATTGTATCATCAAAAAAGCTACAAACATCAACTCCTAACAAGCAACGATTGAAGCACTTACAAGATGTACTCTAAGCACCGATCTGTTTTCATAACATACACAAGTTAAAACAAGCACTTACAACCTAGATTTGAAGCACTAAAAAAAAGAAAAACGTCAACATAAGAAAACAAAATTACAAAAAATCAACCCTATCATCAAAAAAGCTACAAACATCAACCCTTATCACCTAAAACTCATCTATAAAATGAAAAACATCTACAAAAAAGCTACAGTACCTCAAGAGTATAAATTATTCACTCTGAAAATCATATAACATTAACGAGTTTTTTTTTATAAAAAAAATACAAACATCAGCTCCTAACACCTGAAGCTCGTCTGAAAAATGAAAAACAACAACATAAGAAAAAAAACACTACAAACATTAACTCCCATTACCAAAACATCGGCTGGAATATGAAAAACATCAACATGAGATTTTTTTAAAAAAACTGCAAATATCAATCTATATCACACAAAAAAAACTACAGAACATCAACTCATATCAATTTAATCTCACCCGAATAATGAAAAATATCAACATAAGAGAGGAAAAAAAGCTAAAAACATCAACAAAAAACTACAGTACCTCAAGAATAAAAATTCTTTTAAAAAAGAACCTAGCGGGATTTGAACCAAGGCATATAACCTCAAAGCCTAGAGCAATAATCACTACACCAAAGACCCTTATTGAACATGCACTCAGTAAAATAATAGTAAACATTAGTATGTACATCAAGAACATAAATTCTTCAAATATAAAGGTCACAGTGAGACTCAAACCCCTGACCTGCAGCTCAACAACAAGTTCTAACCACTAGACCAAACAAACATTCATGAAATAAGCTCTGTCAACATCATATTATACCTCAGTAAGTATTTGAAAAATGTAAAACACAATTAAACCTCACCTCATGAAACAGAACCTCAGTTCGCCACCGCCGCCTCAGGTTACCATCGTTGTCTGCCGCCACAGGCTACGCGTGAGGTCACGTGCATTATCATTATCGTTTGGGCACGTGCATGTCACGCGCGTCATCTTCTTTTGATTTTATTGCCGACATAGTCATCATCCCCTGCTTCTTTTCACCGTCGTTGTTGCCTTGCCTCACTGTTGTCTTCGTTGCACCTCAATCCCCTAGCGCCGTCATCGATTGCTCCTAGCCCGTGCTACCGTTGATTACTCTTCAATCACCGTCGCTACGCCCTAATCCTATGTCGTTGCCATCAATTCTCCTCAAACCCTAGCCCTTGCCGTTGTCGTCGATTGCTCCCCGCCGCTGTCACTTTACATTCAACTTCGTCTCTGTGCGACGCCGTCCGTGCGACAGAGCGTAACCGCCAGCGAAAAGTCATATCTTTGAACGACTCTATCTCCGAGCAATCTCGATCTGAATCGCCGAAGCTCAACTACTTCGCGGAGGCTTCACGGTGTGGAGCTCTGAGTCTCTGGCAGAAATCCAGCGATAACGGTTGGTCGGATTTTTGTGATATTATAGCAGTTTGGTAATTGCACAACAGGTCCTTGAATTTATTGGCATTTAAAAAAAATCACATCCCAAATAAAACTATCTTTTAATTGCACAATAAACCACTGTCTAAAGTTTAGGTTGCCTAAAATACGAGTTTGTGTAACATAATATATTCTTACAAGATTTCACCAGTAGTTTCATATTTCAATAGCGCTTGATGAAAATACGTGTAACTAAAAAGGCAGATAAACTTTATGAGTATAACAATTATTATGAAAAAAATTAAAATGTATATATTCCGTCCGTCTTAGTAAAAATGACACGTTTATTTTTTTTAAATCAAATTTTGTAAACTTGAATGCTAAATATAAATTTATATATAATACATATTTTATATATATATATATATATATATATATATCATGTGAGAAAGCCAAACATAAGATGCTAATGGGCCTCTAATGTTAAATTACTTGGCCCTTATTTTTGGGCTGTAATAAAAAAAAAAAAAAAAAAAAAATATATCATGTGAGATATTGTTAGATTCGTCTAAATGTATATTTTCTAAATATCATTTTTTATGCAAAATTGTTATATGTATCTAGACATATTAGCGGCCAAACATGATTATTGAAGATCGTGAAAAAATAAATGTGCCATTTTTGCTAGAACAGGGCGAGTAGGTTAAATCATCAATTATTAAAACGCTAATATGTTTCTATTTAACTATAAATTAAATATTAAATATTACAAGATAAATAGATACTTTAAAATACGCAGTAATTGCAATCCCTTTCAATAAAAAGAATAAATTTCCTGAATATTATCCAAAAATACTTGAAAACGGGATGGATGAATGCAGACCTGGTCTAGCCTTTTTTTTCTCTTTATGGGAGGGGTACAACACGAGTACTTTCCAGGGAGTCACCCATCCTAGTACTACTCTCGCCAAAGCACGCTTAAATTCGGAGTTCTGATAGGATCCGGTGCGTTAGTGCTGGTACGCAGACCTGGTCTAGCCTTGATGCAACTGAAATGTTTGCCTCATGCTTCCAAAATTTTAGTTATATAGGGGTCTCATTTTCTAAAAATATATTTTTACTATATATATGAATGGATTTTTTTTAATATAATATTTTTCAGTTAATTGCCTCAATAAAAATTTTCTCCTTACATGGGAGGCTCCATTCTACAAATATAACACACTCTAAATATTATATGTGAGGCCCATTTTTTCTAATTTACTTCATGCCTCCAAAATGCTAGGGCCGTCCCTGGATGAATGTATATGAGTAAGTTATATTATAAATGTAGTTGAATGAGTGGAAGAAGGAATTCACCCTTTTTTATGTTTAAAAGAATTTTATGAACCTTTGAATTCTCTTGGTACTCCAGAGAAACAAATGTTGATCGAACCTATATTTTGCTCAATAGATACAATCCGCATACGGGAATCGGGGCCCTGGAATGCTAGATCGAGTCAGTTAAAAGTTTTCCCTATTGATTTTAGGTAAGATATGAAAACTCCAAGTCGCCGCAATAATCGATGATACTCCTTCACCACACCTTGATCAACGATGACAATGTCATCACCAAGCAAGGCATATTGCGGATTTGGATTTTGTGATGGAAAGTGGGGGGAGTTCTTCACCTGTTTCGGAAGTTCTCGCAAAGAGAATAAGATGCTGCTCTTCCTCCCTCTGTCTATTTTTTCCGCTTTGCTAATTTTCCCCCAAAAGTATAAAGACCGGGAGGACTTTGTTATCAAATTTACTATTTATAAACTTAAAAAAATTAATTATACTTTGGAATGAAAATAAAGATGTGAAAATAAAGAAATTCATGAAAGTCTCAACTCGAAAATGTAGTGGAAGACGAACTACTAAAAGTTAGTTAATTAGTTATGAATAATTACAGATAAGGATGACAATTAATAAGAAAAACTAAAATTTAGGTGTTAATTACATAAAGAAGAAGCACTTTAATATCCACTTCTCGAAATTCGTGGGATACTGACACTGTTGGAAACCAAATAAATCAGCCAAAATTTATGGGTTCATGGGGCACCGGCAGCCAGAGCATCTGCTACGAGAGTCTCCCATAAATATCTTACCCACACATCAAATTGTAATAAAGCTTAGTATGACGTATATAAAGAAATATTTAATTAATAATTTTAATATTTTACATAAACACTTATTACTACTACTGCAACTTATTATTTTTTTGAATTGTATGTGATTATAAAAAAATATTTAAAATGTATTTCATTTTACTTTAAACAATCGATAATGTTAAAGTCCGATAAATACATGTTTATTTATCAAATTTAAATAGTATTTAAATTCTTAAATAAATTATGTAATTCTCATGCACTATTATTTGTGTATTATTTATCACTATATTATTAAGAAAACGTCTTAGTAGTTCCACAGATTAAGCAATTTAAGAAAATTTAAGAAGGTTTAAAATATCAACAAACACCTAGTATCTTCGTTTATTCTGGGATACAACATGCCAAGCTTTGACTTCCGTCGTGGCCCAACCCCAGCGCCACTAGGCTTTTGCCAACACCACCCAGATCCGCCTCCACCGTGGCCTCACCCTAGCGCCGGCACCACCGACCCCTTCCCAATCAAAGCTCATCACTGCCACCATTCGAACGACTCTCCGCCACCGATCGATGCTCCGCCACCCCTGGCCACCACGAACACCACCGTCATGGCCCAACCCCAGCGCCACTAGGCTTCCGCCACCACCACCTAGATCCGCCTCCGTCATGGCCCAACCCTAGCGCCGGCACCACCGACCCCTTCCCAATCAAAGCCCACCACTGCCACAATTCGAATGATGCTCCACCACCGATCGATGCTCCGCCACCCCTAGCCACCACAAACACCACCTCCCGCCGCTCAATCATTCTTTGGATTCTCGGGTCGAGTCGGGTTCTCTAGGAATCAGAATAAGGAAAAGAAATATGTGGTCCACAAAGGTGAATACAGAAATGGGAATGCGAAAACAGAGGCCGGTGGTGAAAACAGAGGAACAAAACACCATCTCCACCCATTCTCCTTTCTGCGCCACAAAGGAAGGAAGGAAAGAGAGAAGGAAGGAGAATGGAGCGGAAGGAGAGAAGAAATAGCAGAGAAGGAAGAACAATGGAAGGAAAGAGAAAAGGAAAGAAAAGGGGGTATTAATGTCATTTGAGAAATGGGATTTTTCAGTTTTTTTTAAAAAAATCATCAGGGGCAAATTGGTCATTTCACTGTATTTTGGCCTCAAACTGGCTAAAAAGGTTATATATGCACATAACTTGAATAGATAGGGTTATATTTGCACTTTCGAATATCGCGGGATTATATCTGCACTTTCTTCAATTATATAGGGTTATATCTGCACTTTTCTCAAAAATTAAATTACATATTTGAGCTAAGTGTTAAAATGACCCTGACTTTAGGTTGAAAGTGTCAATATAACTCTGTAATCTCAGAAAGTGTCAAAATAACCTTTGATTTCATTGACTTTTAGTCAACGTTTTAATGACTGGATTTTATCAAAAAGACCATTTTGCCATTGTCCAAGAAAAAAAGAAAAAATCAAAAATTTAGAAAAGACATTTTTATCCTCTGATGCATCGACTACACCAGCATCAATTGCTCTACACCAGCATCATTTTCTCATAAGTTGATGGCGGTCGGAGAGGAGGAGGGCCACGACGTGCGGGGGGAGCAGAATACAACGGCAAAGTTCTTTGAATGGAGAAGAGTAGGGATCTTAAAGCTCCAGGTGCCACCATCGTCTTTGTTATTGATGCCCTCATCGTCATTATTGGAGGTGAAAAAACTAGGGTTCCACAGGTTTCAGATTTTTGCGGCGGGGGGATTGAGTCGAGGCAGCGGCGGCGACGGAGAGGCAGAGCCACGGTGGAGGCGAGGGTTTCCTGCGGCGGGGCGGGGCGGAATAGGGTTAAGGTGGTGAATAGCTACAATACGCTTATTGCTTTATTATATCTTGTAGAGTTTATAGTTGGTGGCTGGATTTCGCCTACGAGTTGTTTGAGGTACGCTTTTTGTTGTTTTGATTGCTTTCAGCATTTGGGTTTGTGACTTATTTGCATAAAGGCCACATTTTTTTTTGTTTTTTCTCGATTTATGAACTCTTCCTGCAGTTTTGGATGATGCTAGTTTGTTGGGAGGTTTTCGCCGTTCCTCTCAAAGTTGTATTTTTAAGCCCTAATACTTTCAATCTACAATTAAGTAGATAACGGCAGGTCGGGGTCGTCCACGAGAAGAAGGATCTTTCCAAGTGTTTAAACATATATATGAGAAAACATACTAGATATAAGGATATATAGATACGTATAAAAGTATGTAAAAATGAGGGTTTGGTTGGTTTTTTTAATCCTAAGTTATAAAATTGAAAGACAACAACTAGCAAAGCAAGAGAACTATGATAATCATGCAACAACAACTAAATAAATTATTAAAACAACAATTAAAGGATCCTTGGGGGGCAATCAACTTCCACTTCCAAACTTCCTATAGATCATAGATTCATTTACTCATTCAATTACATTTATTGTCTATGGGAAATGTTATCACTTCTCATTCGAAGATCAACATTCATTCATTATTCATAGTAGTTTGCAAAGACAAACAACGACCATTTGCAAACCTCATTGATGATCACCCTAAGAAAACAACACCATAGAGGTATTTCATCAATGACATTTCACACAAAGGACCATAGGTTTGATAACAACAAGCCTTCTACCAAAAACATAATCATTTAACCAAATAGAACATTTACTAGGTTAACCCTAAAACAAACCACATTCAATGTTCAACCTTTCTTTGCATCTATGGGATATATATGAGAACAATCCATGTTAACATACTTATCTAGCAAGAATCCCCACACATTATACACAAGAAATTCTAAATCAATGCTTTTGGATTTCATGTCAAATGAGCTAAGAAATTTGAAACTTTCCTTACACCCTAACACTTCAATCATGCAAACATTTCATATAATCAAACAACACATGGTATAAATGAGGCAAAACACAACATTAATGGCATAATAAATGCTCCCCAATAAATTTTCATAAATGAGCAAAGAGAGAATCTCACCACATAAGTTTGGAAGCTTCAATCAATTGCTCTCAAGAACTAGTTTAGCTAATAGAGTTCATACTAATTAATGCTAATAAACCAAATATAAAACAAGAGAAATCAAAGATGAAAATGGTGGAAAATTGGGTTAGAATAGTACCAAATTCGGGTGGAAGAAGAGTTATGAAAGAGAGGAAAGAGAATGTTATTTATAGTACAAAAAGGAGAAGGTTGTGTTCTGGCCACCCGTGCGTCGCGATTTGCGACGGGCACCAGAACTTAACCTTGTCTTTTTTTCTTCTTCTTGTAGCAAGCACCCTTTTTTACAATAATCCCTCTCCTTCTACAAGTCTTCAAAGTCTTCAAAGGATGATCTTCAACGGCCTCTGGTCTTCAAGTCTTCAAGTCTTCAAATCTTTGAAGCAAGTCTTCAAAAGGTGATCTTCAACAGTCTCCGGTCTTCAAGTCTCCATGTTCTTCCTTTGTCATGTAAAATCCACTTAGAAGATGTAAAAGAGCATAAAGTAACTCTTTCCTCTCCTAAGAGAATTTCAAGGTAAAACACAAGCTCTTGATAACAAAAGAGCACAAAAGTGATCCAAAAAAGTACTAAATTATGCACATAAAATCGACACATCATTTGTGTAGAAATTGGTTTTCAGCTAGTAAATTATCTTGTATGCATGAAAAAATGAACTGCTTGTCCTCATAAAAAATGAACTGCTGGTATGCATAAAAAATGTTACTGTTGTGAAAGCGGAACAAGGATGCCGTCGACGGAGCTCATATCATCGACTTCGGCGAGCTGTCCTTGTGTTCTCTGTCGGGCAGTGGCATGGACGAGCGGGCTTAGCACAGCAGGAGTAGCGGTAGAGACAACCGGAGGTGGTGTTTCCCGGCGATTGAGTGGCTTGGGTTGGGGGCTGGGGGCTGTGGTGGCAGGTCTTCTCGAACAGGGTTCTCTGGCGCTGGATTTGGCGAAGCGGCGATCGGCTCAGGCTATGGAGATGGGGGTAAGAAGCGATGAAGAAGAATTAGGGGTATTATGGGCATTAATTTTTCAACTACTTAGTCAAGGGTATTTTGGTCATTTTAGTTTCTAGTCATTTCTGGAATGTCATGGGTCAATGCCGAAATCAGAGAGTTTGGCTATATCGGCACAAATTTTTCAGAAATTAGGATTAGATTGACATATACAATAATTAGTTAGGATTATATTGACACTTTCTAAGATTGCAGGGTTATATTGGAACTTTCAGCCAAAAGTCGAGGTTACAAGTGTATTTATCCCTATATAATTTTATAGGTTTTAAATTAAATTATATATTTTAGTAATTATTTTAAAAAAATTCCATGAATTCAGTTTATTTGGTTTGAAACAGAATTCATACCAAAATCAAATTCCGAAATCAGTTTGGATAATTTGATTTTTTTAGGCTATTCGAGTTAGTTTCAGTTTTGGATTTTTTATTGGCAAAACCGAATAACTCAAACCAAATAAATCAAAAACCAATTAAACCAATCTGATGCTCACTCCTAGTGAGCACAATGGATTTGAAGTTGGTAAGGAGACCCAAGTGAGTGATGGGGGAAGGAGATGGATTTATTGTTATACCTATCATGGGTGATGGAGACAAGTATGAGTATAAAAATACTATGTGGATATGAATATGGGAGAACAATAATACAAACCCACACCCGTTCCGCCCCATTATCACCCCTGACGCGAAGAAAAAAATAAAATGAGTACTTAAACATAATAACTAAGTAGATTTCATTATTCCAGGGGACCAAAGAACAGTATAGTTTGTTATGAAAAAATCGGAGAAGAAAAGAAAAAGAAAACATTCGGAAAAATGTGAGAAACCAAAATTAGAGTTTGACAAAGAAATCGATACCCATTCATAGACACGCATGGTTCTTAAAAATGCAAACCCATAATTTAAAACTCGACATCAGCTTTCTATATTAAAACTCTCAAGCTAAAATCGATGGTATAAATAAATTTAAGGAGTATTGACTTTCATGGCTAAAAACATTAGCCCAATAGAATCCAATTTCATGTTGAGCTTCATATAGGCTCAAGTTCAGGACAAGCAAAACATCTCTGCATTTTTTGCTGCAAAGTACCAGTACCAGAATCAATGCCTAAGATAATACTTTGCCATACAAAACAGGCAACAGTCAGAATCTCGGCATCATCCATTACCAAGAACATATTATTTTCAGACTTAAACTACTCCAGACATTCGCCCCCAACCGAGAAAACAAAAGATTGTACGAAAAGATTCCAAGGATAACACAAAATATAAGTCTTGGACAGAGGTCGCCATTGCACTCCAACAGTATACTGCAATCGAGCACCTGCAACAGTCCAGAAATCCATCATTAGCCTTCTTCAACAAATACAGAAAAAAATACGCATATGCAGTAGCAGAGATCATAGTCATTGATTCTTCTTTCCTGGACAAAGACAGATTCTGAGTTGTAGGACAACCGTTGACCTGACAGAAACAGTATGTCTAAGCAGGACAAAAGCCATATCCTGCTCAAAAAGAACTTATGCAATATGCCCTCTATTGTTTCTAATAGTATCATGTTTCTTGTTCAGTTTTTTTCTGGAAAGAACTTATTTCACATTTTGAAAATTTAAAAACAACTGCAATCAAAAGTTCAGAAAGATAATAGAAGAGCAACATAGCTACCATGTGCACAATACAACCAATTTTAAGTACACCCTCTGTCCCAACTAAACTTCACTTACCATGTGACACTATTTAGTAGCCAACTTTGACCACATATTTGAATAGATATATAAGTAATAATATTATCATATGTGATAATGTTGGATTTGTCGCAACAAGTTTTTATTTAAAGTTATTATATGTAGTTAAACATATTAACGGTCAAATATATTTCTGGTTAACTTTGAAAAAAATTCTATGAAATTTGACCTGGGTTGGAGGAAGTACATTATTTAAAAGGCTGACTTGGAACAATGCTAAACCATCACCCAATCAGAAGATCAATCAGCATATAGAATGGTTACATACAAACCAGAATAAGCTATATGAGATTGTATGTGATATCTTACCAGAATATACCACTAAGCCTTTATCACATACTATTTGAAGTTAGCAAAATGGATCACATCTAACCCATCATGTTTCTATAATTATTGTCATTCACATATAAATATAAATGTCTTTCTTTAGTTTCATTCCCAAGCATTTATTAGTTCTTTTTCTCAGTTTGATTTGTTAAATTAGTGGTTCTCTAAACTTACAGGTCATAATAAGGCTTTTTGGTCTCCTATAATACGTGATTGAGGAAGTCTCAAGAAAGGTGGCTTATCCATAAGCTTATAGATAGGTCCCCTAATTTTTTACCTTAAAAGTTGTAATTTTTTAAAATATTTGAATATTTTATTTTTTTTATAAGTTAAAACAAGTAATAAGTAATAATGTGTATTTGAATGTGAAAATATAAAAAAATATATTTTTAAATTTTTAGATATACTATGTAATTTAACAAATGCAGTGTATAAGCAAAAAAATACAGTGGTCTGTCCATAACTTAAGGATAGGCCACCTGTCAGGAGACCTCCTCTACATGATTAAACAATCTTAAACAATGGAAAGATTGATACAATGAAATAACATTCGTAAACCTAAATTCCTCAAATCATGTCAAAGTGTAAATTTGCATTGACCAACACAATAAAGAAACGTATTGAAATGTTGATAATTACCTGTACATCATATAAATTAGCGCAGCCAACATTTTAGCTGCCTAGAAGAACTCGTCGAGGATCAAGCTGGCCGCTGCAATAACTCGAAGGTACAGCAGAAATTTCTTGCCTTCCTCTCCACTCTTCACCAGGTTTTAGAGTGATAGGCTTCTCAACAGCAGCTGCCTCCACACATAACATGTGCTTGTAATCTTCATCACCCAAATCAGTTATTGCCTTTGCTCTCTTCTCCCAAGGGTTCCACACCACTGAACAAGAAAGGTTAAACAAAATTATAATTGGTAATTGCTTTCTAACCCACAATCTGGCAAGCTTATGTAGCCTATTTAGTCAAACTTATTAACTGGTGTGCAGCATCTATTTGGACTACTTCTATAATGGGAACACTCTTACAAAAACGATATGAAAAACCTGTCTCCATACTCCATAGTACTAAAACTCAATTGGATTGTTTTCCTTAGGAACTTTTTAAGAATAACAAAAAAAAAATTGATTTCCACATCCTATCCAACTTCATTCCTTCTTTCCCTCTCCCTGCAACCATTGCCTCCTGCATCTCTCCCAATTAATACCTTACCTTCCCGCCTCTGCAGCCCTCCATTTTATTCAAGCACCAACCCCCACATTCACAAAATAATAAAAGTTCATTTTTACGAGAGATCAGCAAGTATAAAAACACAACATAATTAGAGAGAAATGATGGAAAATGATTAAGAACGACTATACACGGCAGAAGTGATACCTGATGGTGAAAACAAAGTATTTCCACTGCATATATGGTAGGTGATAACAAAGTTTTTCAAATGTATATTGGGTATTTTTACGCAACTCTAAGAGCTAAGTTATCTTTTTTTCTAAATAAGAAATAAGACCTTTGGGTCACTGAGGTACTGGCATTGGAGCAAATGTGGTAAGGGGTCATGCCTGGAGGTTAGGGGTGTGTAGTGGTGGTGGTGGTGGTGTTTGGACTAGGATGAAAGCTCTAGAAGAATGAGGAATCTTTTCCCTTTTGGTTTTTTCGAGTAAAAAAGAGCTAAGAACACATTTAACTTTTTTATTGTCACTTCCATAAAGTGCTTGTAGTATCCGAAAAATCGATCCAGAAATATTTGTTCTTAAAGAGGCAAGTGTTCTTGTGAAACCATCACAAATATAGTACTAACTAAAACTTTGGCGGGACGAGAATGACCACCAGAAAAGGGTCAAAAAGTGAAAAACCCCCCTTCAAAGACTGATTGCACTTATAAAAGGCAATATCATTTTTAATGCTAGACTGTTAGTTATATTGGCAATGACCTTTCATTCCTAAATCTTTGCCAACTCAAACAAATTGCACAATTATATTATTACAATTACAAGCGAAAAAGAACTCCACAAATTGTTTAGTTGATAACTTGGTATCATGAAGGAGGATGAATGAAGCAGAAAACATAAATTGTGACAGAGGGTAACAGAATGAGCAGGCGGTATTAAGAACCCAGCCATACTCAAGTCCAACCCCAGCCTGAACCCCAGTACAGCTAATCAAACAGTTCCGATATCCCCACCCAAAATCATGGTCTTTCTAAAGGAAAACTGTCTTGAGTTTAGGAAACCATCCGAAGATAAGGTGAGTAATTTACTGTTCAGTAGTATTGGTTTGTCACTTTCTATTTACTCTGTCCAAAGGTATTGGCAGTCTATGTAGTGACAGGGGCGGAACCAGAAAAATTTTCTAGGGGAGGCTGAAAAATTTTCGACGTCCGACATGCAGAGGGCGCGGGACGAGGCAGCTTCCGGCGGACGGCGGTGGTGCGGCTGACGGCTCGGCTGACTGGCTGAGGCTGTGAGGCAGAGGAGGGAACTGGAGGCAGGAGGCTTGCTGTTGCTGCTCTTGAGTCTCCCCTCCAGGTTCCAGCATATTTGTATTAAGGTATTGGATTGGGCTCAGTTTTGGCCCAATCCATTTCACATTTCGAATTTTTTTTTCATATTACTAAATGAAACGACTTCGTTTCAGTACTTAGACATTTAAAAAAGAAGGCCGAATGAAACGACGTCGTTTTAGTACTTAGGAATTAAAAAAGAAGGCCGCAGCGCGGCCTTCTTCTCCGACGAGCAGGGGTTGGAAATTGTTTCCGCCGTGCCAGAGACGCGCTCGACTCCGCCGGAAGACGCGCTCCCACCTCCGGCTACCTCCGGCCGGCGATCTAGGTAGGGCTGGAGCCCTACCTCGCGTACCATTGGTTCCGCCCCTGTGTAGTGAGCATGTAATTTCGTGTTCTCAAGGAATCAGCATGGGGTATCGAGAATACAGACATCTTGATGCCCCACCAGAACCCCTATTTCTAAAGCTAGTTAGTCTGTTCTGGAATCTGTCAATGGTATGCTCAGTGGCCACGAAAAACCATGCTCTTTCTGAAGAAACAACTGTTCAAAGTTAAGACATTGTCCCAAGATAAAGGTTAGTAATTTCATATTCGGTAGGGTTGGCTTGTCGCCTTCTATTTACTCCATCCAAAGGTTTTGTCTGTTATAATGAGCAAGTATCAAAAAGCACCTTGGAGCATTTTCGTTCAGGCAATGACAGACGTTAACACATGCTAATACTTCAGCCAAGATTTATAATGAGCAAGTATCAATATGCACCCTGGAGCATCTTTGTTCAGGCAATGACAGACATAATACATGCTAATACTCCAGCTAAGATCTACCCAAAGTAGGTGAAGGGAATGGGTACGCTGAACAATTACTGGGCTGAGTCTATATGAGCACTACCTACAGATGATTTTATTACTGATCCGCAAGTAAGTTTATTGAAGAGCTAATGGGCATGGAAGCTCTATATGGTCTCTTATGCAGTAAGTTCCAGAGGTATATATCTCGGGCTTAGTGAGGTTCAGAACCTGTAATCTAGCTATCAAATTTTGTTTAAAAGGTCATAATACGTATTCTGTCAGTTACCTTTTATAATTCCGCCCACTTTCGGTATAGATTTATAAGGGTGAAATATGTTCAAATGTATCGCAACATCAAGATATGTTCTTCCCTAAAACATCAAAAGGAGCTTTCTCAAGATAAGGGGTGCTATTAGGGGAATCCGCCATGCTATAATTAACTTATACAGGATGTTGATATTCATTTTCAAGGCTCAAAGAGATCTTGAGTACCGAATTTCACATTTATCTTTTCACCACATCACATAGCATATCAGGTAACAAGTCAATACTGACATGACAGATGCAAAAGCCAAAAGATATTACCTAGGGTCCTTCTGATTCTCTTTCACTTTTTAATTACATAAAACTTTGTTGTCTATCTTTTTACAGCGAACCCTATATCCTATATTGAAAAAATTCAATCCAGTATACTTCTTCTCCCCCAACACAAAACCTCACAAGAAATTCCCTCAGAAGTCAGTACATTTTCTCAAAAGAAGAAGAAACAGATACTATTTCCTATCCCCATTTGTCAGGCATTAAAGGACAATCCGGTAGCTTTAGCTAATAATTGTCACATGGAAGTTAAAAACAGAAATTTTCATTCTTACCAGCATCAGGGAGTCCATCTTTACGAAGGACAAATGTTCTCTTCTTTTCATGATCCAGAATAGCAATTTTCGTAGGTGTGCCAAGATAAATTTTGTCCACCTAATAGACGAATGAAAAAAATTAAGCAATTGACATGCCATGTACACAGATCAGATGCAAAAACACATGAAACGTACTTCAGATTCAAATGTAATAGCATCCCCTTGTTCAGTAAATCGCTCCTTATTCTGCAAGTTATCCAGGTAATCCAAAGTCTCCAATCCCTCAACACGAACTTCACTGTAGCAAGAGAAAAATGGTCACATTGCCATGGCTGATGGCTCAAGGTCACATATGTGTAGGAGTTATATGCTCATCTAGACTCGTACTACAAACTTTGTAGAGACTAAATAAACCAACCTTCAGCTTTACATTCAGCATTAACAAAAATTGCCAACCCCAGAAAGGGTGGAAGGTTCAATGGAGGAAAAAGAATATATACACATAATATACCAACCCAATCACAAGAAAGGAGTTCCTGAGGAATATGTTGCATCAATATTTTTACAAAAAATAAATAGCTGTACCAAATCCACTGAAACTCAACACATCTAGGCTCTGTTTGACAGAGCTTATAAGTTGCTTTGCTTATAAGCAAAGCCCTTTTTAGTGTTTGGCAAAGTGCTAAAAATCAGCTTATTTTGAAAGCAAAAGCTATTTTTGGGGTAAAAGCAGAAGCTGGGGTCTACCCCTACTTTCAAAATAAGTCAGCTCTGCCAAACAAAGCCCTAAACCTTCAGCCTAGCAAATAAACTTCCGTTTAAGTTTTGTATGTACCGGAATATATTATGAATTGCTTCCCTTCCATCAAAATATTTGAAGAGAAATGGATGACAGCGACAAGCAAATAAAGTACATAGACTGGAACAAAAAGTTCAGCTCAATGAAATAAAGATTCTCAAGCACTTTATAACACTCATAACTGGATTAGCTCAAAGCAAATATCTAATGTACTAGCAATACACACTCGGGAAATTGGCTTGTGAAGAACAATTTAAACAAATTTTCACTCCTTAAAGTAAAGGTTTCAATCATATGGAGTGACACATTGACAAAGATCCACAACAACTATCAGGGCTTTAGACTTGCCTATAGAAAACTCAAATACTGAGTTAGACAGCTCCTAATTGATTCGGAATAAGTAGAACCAAGAATTTGTACAATCATAAGTTAAGTGATTGTAACACTAACTTGTGAGTTAGAAGATGATAGCCAAGAGTAACTAAAGAGAAGAGAACAGATCGATGAACCAACTTTAAATTCACCTGATATCTGAAACTGAGAAGTAAGTATGATAAGCGAACGTAAATGTGAATGGTTTTCCATCCGAGTTGGTGTTTCTGATGCGGGATGTCAACATCAAATCGCCGGCAGGCGACAAACTGATTCTCAAGCGGAATTCAAAGCTGAAAACATAAGAAAAGATAGCACACGTTCCGCAATGAGCATAAAATATTAGTGGGCTTCATCAAGAATGTAAATTTTAAACATAATTAGATAATTAAAGTAAATCACATCAGCACCTGTGAGGCCAAATCTTCAAGTCTTCTTCAGTGGGCTTGAGAATCAAATCAACAAAAGCCTTGGGAGAGGTGCTTGATGGAAATGGAGGGGGGTCAGAATCAATGCTCCAGATTCTATTCCGAGCAAATCCATGTGCCTCCAGAGATCCGTGATTTGAGAACTGTAGAAAACAAACATTTTCATTTCACTACGACAACGATCTGACAAGTTTCAAGTGGCAAAGGCTGAGAATCACATACCTGAGGAAAGCATATAGGAATGCCTCCACGGATAGCCTTCGGAGGTTTGAAAATGGCCTGGTAAGATATAGAAAGAAAAAAAAGAGTGAAATGTCATGGAAAACAAATGAAAAGATCAAATTAATTCGTTCTTCGAGTAAGACAAAAGAAAATACTCACATGTTAAACTTGTATCAAGAGAACAACAGACAGTAGAATGGAATAACAATTACAAGTACGCAATTCTCTTCAATGATAGAAGAAAATAATATAGAACTTAAACAGTAGTAAGGTGACAGATGGAAGAACGAGATTGTCAAAAGGTTGTATTATGTTATCTCATGGCTCATGATTTACACTGGAATTTGGATTATGGAATTCTGGACATGAAGAATACAGTATAAACAGGATTAAGTAAGATATCATGACTTTGGTTGATAAAGAATTGGTTCAAAGTTCAAACATCACAGTATGATACCCTAATACAAAACCTTATCACTTGTTTATCACGTAATAGCCTCAGCTGTCAAAAGCACTTCAAAAACAAAGGTCAAAACAACCTAATCAAAACATGCATGAAAATGCTGAAGTTTGTCCAAGATAGATCCATAACAAATAGTATCACAAAACAAAGGGAGATGTATGAAAATGGGTTAAGCGAGAAAGCCCAGTAATATAAGAAACCACCTTGCTGCTGAGAAAAAGCAACTCCTCTCCATAATCATTTTTCCAAGATGTCACATGACCTCCATACAGATACACCTGTTAAGAATGACAAAGGTCCTAGAGCATTATCACCTAAACTACTGATATAAGAGTCAAATTCACAAATAAGAAGAAAATAGCAACAACAATAAAAATAATATAATGATAATAAACTCATAGAGAGGACCGCATGTCTGTTAGGATGTGATTTTCAGTGTAATCCACCTTCCTAGTTTAGATCCCAAATTATACATGAAGAGAAGTATCTAGCAAGTCTTTCCACAACACGACAGCATCAAAGTGTGGGTTTAGGATGCTTAAATTGCCTGCTAACCCCTCATTGGAAGCAATAATTTTTCATGTCAATCAAATCAAGCATGATTGACAAGAAAATACAAGCATGATTCACAGAGCATTCATTCATACTTCCTTAGCAGTACATATATCCTCAAATGTTTTATCATTGTGTCGCAAATAAAGCATTAAACTTTGTTTTCGGCTTTTGAATTTCTATCTAAAGCACAAATAAAAGAGGCATAGAAACAGGACTCCTTCAAGCAGAAAAGTGATCCATTTTGCAAACAGTGATTTTCCAACTACATTCATTTTCCTTCACCCAATATTTCTCCTTTCTTGTCTCCAATAAGGAATCAGTCTTTGTAATGGTCGTATCACATAAAGATATCTCCAAACAAGAAAGCCATTACGGACAACTTTATTTTAAACGGGATCTCGCAATCAAATCTAATGCTATCATTGGCTCGGCAAGTAATATAACCAAAGGAAATATTCCCTGAAAAAGAAAATGCAACAATCAGTAGCGTTACCTCGACGGAACTGCCGCGGACTTCCCGGAGAACGATTTTGTCGAGGCCATTGATGCCCTTGCACACCTCCACCGGGAGCCGCTCCCGTCCGCTCCCACTCGCCGGAGTTACAGCCGCCTGCGCTGCCGCCGCCAACGGTGTGGGCGTCGGTTGTGACATGATTGGGACGGATCTTTGACAATGAGGTTGTGATCAAATGCTTGAATTTCCAGAGGGTTTTCGGATGTGTTGATTTTGGGGGGAATTAGGGGCGGGTACAGTACAAGCCTCAGACTGCAACACACAAGGGATTAAGAACTGAATCTTCGGTTTCTTTTTTTTTATCCTAATTACACTTTTTCCCAATTAGTTACTCTATCCTTCCTTTAAAACTTTTTTACAAGTAATAATTATTTGTGCAACACTTTTTGTTTTTTTGTAGGCTGTTGTGATAGGTAAAAAAGAGAAATACTGCACACATTGTCATTGTTGCTAATGTGCAACCAAAATACTACTGTATTAATTATAACTTATATAATAGTGTTATAGAATTAATTTCATTTATAGATTGAGATTGAGATTGAGATTGAGATTGAGATATGTGTTTTCTAGTATAAATTTCAAATGAGGAATACTTGGATATGTGATAACCATCCAAAATCATACCTAAGTAACAACATAAATGAGAAAATGATTTTATTGATATTATTTTTTTACCAATTTTTTTCATGAAAGTGCGATATATTTATTATAAGTGTGATACTCGCATTTTACAGGTCATAACGAGTACATGTCATCAAATAGATATATTACGAAACTTAGTGGGAGTTTGAAATTAACCTACAACGATTTAAAGCACTTCTGATCTTTTCCAACAATCATCTTTGCTTCCATATTAGCCCTCCCGGACTTTCTACGGTTCTTCTTTGCAAGTCAAGGAATGAGGAAATGACTAATATATTTAGAGATGATGAATCTCGTTCCTTGTGAAATGTAGGACGTCGTCAACACCTTTTGTTCTCTTCAAAATCGACATATGGATTATGCGTGTATGACATTGGATTGGTGTTTCAACTATCAAAGGATCAAGAAGGGAAAACTTATGTAACTAATCTTGTACAACACACGTGGTTATGAAATATGAGTATCCTTTATAGAAGCGTCATCGGGGTTTAAGGACATAATTATGAAAACAGTAGAATTACCATTTGTGAGGGATTGCATGGGAGTCATGCAACTAATCTCGAGTTCAAGTCACATGTGGACGAGACTCATAAGGTATTGAGACCCACATGCTTATACGGCTAACTAGTCGGATTAATTTGCCATATCATTTCTTAGGCAGTCTGAGTGTGGCAAGTTGGATAACAAGAAAAACCCATCAATCACCCCACCCATCCCCTCTCCTCTCATCTCCTTCCATCTCATCCTTGTCCTATCTTAAGATGGTGATATAACAATAATGATACTCTTATAAAGTTAGAGTTGGGCCACAACCCAACGCATTAAATAATATCTTTGGGTTGGTTTAGCTCAATAAGGTTTAATCATGTATAGGTCAATACTGTCATTTAATACATATTAGGGTTTAAGTATTATAAACAGGGAGGTATATCATTCCTTTTAATTCATTCACTAGTATTCCTTTTTTCTAATATCAGTTACTGACTTTACAATCGGGGGGCCTTCCCCCGGATAATCTCAGGGGATCTGTCTTGCAGGTCTCGGTGGAGAAGAAGGGGATACAGTCCACTCGGGTTCTAGAAGCATAAATTGGCACGCCCATAAAAGATGCATCAATTGGCTCATAAGCGACACTCCTGCTCTTAAGCGATGAACTTACTCACCTCTAAGAGATGCTACCGCTCTTAAGAAATGAACTTACTCGCTCATAAGCAACGATCCCGCTCTTAAGCGATGGACTTACTCGCTCATAAGCGACACTCCTGCTTTTAAGCGATGAACTTACACGCTCATAAGCAATGAACTTACTCGCTCATAAGCGACGCTATCGCTCTTAAGCGATGAACTTACTCGCTCATAAGTGACGCACCCGCTCTTAAGCGATGAACTTACTTGCTCATTAGCAACGCACCCGTTCTTAATCGAAGATTCACTTACGTCCAAGAGATGAAGTTCGATGCCTACTCTTGTCCAATAGACAAAGGGACCGCTAATAAGAAAAATTTGCATCCCGAATGAAAAGCGACACATCGAAAAGATAGACGTACATAAGAAAATAATGTCGAAAAAGACAAGTTTGACTATTTCACTTGCGTCGATAAGACCAAGTTTGACTATTTCACTTGCATTGACTACATCACTTGCGTCGAAAACTTCAAGTTTGACAATTTCTAGGGTCAACTATCGTTCACTTGCGTCGAACAGACAAAGTTTGACAATTATTCACTTACGTCAAAATGACGAAGTTCGGCAATAACTCTCACATCGAAGGGATAGAGAACTCACTTACATCAAAAGGAAAAATTACACTCGTAATTACTCACGTTGAAAATGATGAAGTACAAAGCTGCCAGGATTGCATGCTGAATGGTGCCTTTGTTTTTATTTACATCAGAAGTGACGAGATAAAAGACCCTTAATAAACTGCTTAGATAAACATCTATCGAGATTAATAGGAAGATTTGGGTCTTATATTGCATGTGAAACGCTGCAAGTAGTTTTAAATCGCATGTCAAATGCTGCGATCTGTTTTTATATTGCATGCTGAGCACATCGACTGGTTATCAACAAAAAAACTAGCTCCCTCTTACGTCAAGTATGATAAAGTGAAATAAAAAGCCCTCATAGGTTAACCACCACATCCGGTTATCTACTTTATGGATTCATAGGCCATGTAGTGTTGCATCGTATTTAACAGCCTACTGGAAGGTTTAATTATTATTACTATCAAATGGATCTAATGTACAAATTCCTTCTAAAGGGACGACATAGCAAATTCATATCACTAGGGTGACATCACCCTCCAAAGGGATAAACAATATCCTTGGTCACTTGATTTCCCCCTTCTACGTCGAGTCCAATAGCCGAATGACAGGGCTGATTCCATGGTCGCGATTGAAGAGATTAAGGTCCTTATTCCTGCTTATATAAAGTATGGTAGCTGGAAAACAGTATGCTAACTCCACAAATGCATTTGAGAGAATCAAATGCACAACAATATTTTACAAACTTTGTGAGAGACACTATAAAACACATGATCTCCATATTACCACAATAACTTCGGTTACAACATTTCAAGACAAAAATTTCATGGATAAAGAAACTAGGAGTCTATGACGGCGGAATCTTTTAGGGATGAGATACTATGAAGAGAGTAGTGTACCCAAGGAGACCATCACCGAGAGTCAAAAGACACCCTCCTCGATTCCAAATTCATTATTAAGGAATTATACGCCTGGCACTACATCCAACTATAAGATTTATAATGACCTACATGCTCAGCGCTACATTTTAAACAATGACATGCTCAACATTCGTACGCCTAGAGCGACATTATCCTAATCTACGTCGAGTCTAAAACTCTGTAGACTTGAGCGAGCAAAGTTACTTCAGGCGTACCTCAATAAATATATAATACTACAACACATGGAATAATATATATGCTACAAGGATAAACTCTCTCGAAGACTCTAGGAGAGCCCCAATGATGGAGCTTTATCGAGAGTTCCACCTCTGAGGTAAGAATCATTATTTTCAAGATCTTAAAACATTGTGGGCTTTGATAGTCCCTCACAAGACATTGATCCCCTCGGATAACTTGATTCGCTCCACCATCTCGCTGACGTAAGCTTGAAACTTCCTTGCCTCATATGATCGAGTGACTTTTATACACCAGGATTTTAAATTCTCGTTGACATGGATTAAGTCCTGCTTAATCTTCTTCAAACTCGAGGATTGATCATATTCAAATGTTGACGAGACTTATCTAATACCTTTTTTATTCATACACTACGAAGGGAAAGTTCATCAAAAATTTGACAAAAGTGTGAGGCATTAAGAGGAGAAGAGGAAACTCGTTCACCTCTATCTACACTAGGGTTGGCCTCCTACTTGGTAACATAGGCATCTGGGCTAGGAGGTACCACACTCCTCGCAGATATTGAGGCACGTGGCAGTTAGGCCAACACAATGTCTAATGTCTTAACAGAGGCATCATTTCCCTCTATGCGGCCCACCTGGACAACTCCAAAGCTAGCCTTTGCAGGTGAGGAAGGCATTGTGTCCTAATCAATAGCTCAAAACTCTTCAGAAGTAAAGAGCTTCTTCAAGCCCTTAATGAAGTCAAAGTAAGGGAGCTTCCTCCCACTTGGCTATCAACTGGTCCTTAGCAGTGAGGTCAACATTATCGGTCAGAAGCTCGGGCCAACCGATAGGAAAAAAGTCATCAAAGTACTTAGCCATATCATTGCACCCAGCTTTCTTTACAGTCTGAGCCAAGTCCAGAAACATGTAGCAAAACCCATTAGTCTTAGCTATCTTGTTAGTGTAAGCTTCGAGCAAAGAATACTGGCGCTAGCATTATACACCTGCTCTAAGTCTTACTTATGAATCTCAACTAATTCTTCCTTGAGCCTCGATGTTGAAGACTTAATATTAGAATCCCCTTTTCAAAAGAAAATACATAGCTCTAAAGCATAAGATTTCAAGAAACCCGTTGGGCAAGGGAGGAAACTCGATAACTTTGATAAAGAGCCCTTAAAACCCTAAAGGTTCATTAGACCCATTGAATTCGAAATTAAAGAGTAACTATCTTAGAAAACCTAAGTGTTCATGTCATATTGACAGGTTTGAAGACAATATATTCTTAACTCTTGAGATTATTGGTTATAATTTATATCCCTCGATGGATCAAGCTTTTTAAGTCTGTCGATAGAATATGGCCATTTGAACCCTTAGACCCACAATTAACTTTTTTGGAGGCTCTCGATGGTACTCTTATGAAGTTAGAGTTAGACCGGAGTCCAATTCATTAAATAATATCTTTGAGTTGGCTTAGCCCAATAAGATTTAATTATGTTTGGGTTAATATTGTCATTTAATACATATTAGGGTTCAAATATTATAAATATGGAGGTATGTCATTCATTTTAATTCATTCACCATTATTCCTTCTTTCTGAAATCAGTTACTGAATTTACCGTCAGAGAACCTTCCGCCGGATAATCCCGGGGGCTCTATCTTGCAGGTCACAGTGGAGAAGACGGGGGATGTAGTCCACTCGGGTTCCAGGCGCATCAAACAACTTTTGTATCAAATTCGGTCAACAAGCTACTAGTTAAGGGTCACATCTCGATCTAGCGATGTTAGCCTTTTCTAATCACGTGCAAGCGAAGAAACTAGAACATGGTGGATGCTATGACGTTAAACTTGATTTTTAATTCCCCGTATAATCCAACTTTATTTAAGGAATTAGCCACAGTTATTGCATGTGTCAAGTAACTTAGGTGACATGGGAAACTACTTCCTTCCGGTTGTCCGACATATGGATTAGATCGAATTGGCTTGTTCAATCAACTTTGTTTTGATCTTTTCCACATATATATTGAGAAATCAACCATTTTTACAAGTCTCTTCTCCATTTAAAAAAAAAACAACACCTTCTCTGCACACTGAGCTTTCTTAGAGCAAAAATAGCTTATTTTCCATCCAATTAATTTTATCCCACTTCCATAGCTTTTCATCTACATGAGGGAAGAATGAAGTGTGTGACATCACAGGTAAGCCTTGTCTTCAAAAATTCTAATAAGTGCATTCCATCCATATTTTCCGACCAACCCACTTTTTCCATTGGTGTTAGCTTTGTTTTTTTACTGCATATGTTGAGTTGTCTTAGTTTTGCACGAAGATGAAGTGTTAGAATGGTAAGAAAAAAAACTACCAGTTTCAATCGTGTGCACTCTTTTTGGTTCACAAGACATAGAATCTGCATTTCAGTCCCCTAAGGAACCCCTAAGAGAGAATTGTAATATATGGATATAAATATTTTCAATGGTTTTCATCTTTTAGAGGTGCCTTTTCTAGTCCATTTGCTTACAACTTACTATCTCTGTCATTCATGGCTATGACAGATAATAGTTGAGTCGAAGGTCGTGCGAGTATAGTCTACTGAGATGAAGCCAATCATGAATGGATGATTTTCAATTCCAAATCTATAGATGAAAAGATACTTATTTTTCATGTAAATTTATAGTTCATTGAATGTAGGGTAATTCTATCATGGTAAGACACTCATTCATACTTGGAATATACATAGTTTTTCGAACTTTATTGGGAGAACTTCTTGTGATCGACCCCTATATATAACACGGTATGTCTTCTTCTATTCATTCAATTCTCATTATCTAGAGTAAACACTTTTGGTCTGATTATGACATCGTAGCTTCATCCTCCGGACACCTCCGAGGAGTTTATTTTGCAGGTTTGGCCCTTTTGTGCAAAGTTCAATGATTAATCGTGGTTCGACACGCACCAAATTGGCACTCCTAGTGGGACCTGATTGCCAACAATAGTACACCTTGTTCAATGGCACCTCAGAAGGGAACTACACGCAAAGGTCTTTCCATGCAACATCTAACCTCCCACCGATAAACGGTCCGTCATCAGTAACCAATTCAATAACTATGATGATCGGAGAAGCCACTTGGCTCATACCCTCGGGTTGTGGTAGAAATATCAACCATTTCTAAAGAAGTCGCTGCCAAACGAGAGTATCTCCGGTTCAGATTAGTGGAGTTTGACGATTTCTCGTAGGCGAGATGCAACCATGCCCCTGCAATAAGATCATCGGTTTCTCACATCAAGAAAGGTGTTGCTCGTCCATCATAGAATTCTGAAGAGAACGTCGCCAACCATCTGATTGGCACTTCACTGCAATAGGGATCCAACCCAGCAATCCCCCATGCATGCAGAAGTACAGAGGCAGTCGCTAATATTGATGCCAATGTATCAGCAAGATTTGGTGTCACCATAGACGATGGTACCGCAATAGTATCCAACACACCCATCGATCAGTGTAAGGTTTTCTCAAACCTGATGGCATCGTCAAAATCCAGCAGGTGCCGTGCAAGTCAATAAGATCCTCGATGGAGGCTATGGCCAATCAATGGACCATCCCCTAGTCTTACCTTGTGTGACAAACACTCCTAAGTCCAGATGTTAATATAAAAATAATATCGCAACCTTCATCTTGGCAACAACACCTCATGTGGCACTATTTGAAACTCAAGCGCCGATAAGTGCAGCTTGACGAGCACTCTGATGTCGTTGAAAATCGGAGCCCCACAATCAAAGATAAGATTTATGTTGCTACCCTAATACTACCGAATACTAAAAAATAGATAGTGGTAATTTGGGTGCCGTCCTCAGGGAAAAGAGGTTTAAAGGATAGGTCATTTAGCAACACACACAAGCATTACCAAGTGTATACTAGTCCCCAAAGGGGGGGGGGGATTTTATTTGAGTAAACAACAAAAAGATACAAGTATAGACTGACAAATAAACTAGCATGAAAATCTAACTATGCGAGTAAGTGCGATAGTAAAGAGCCTTGAGGGCATCTGCATCACATGTTTAGAATTGGAATTTGATCCTCGATTCCTATTCACAGAGTACAAGTATTTATAATATATGCTCGATCACATGATGTGGAGAGATTGATTCCTTGAAAACTCCCACAGACTATCACTCGGTGGTCCCACCCTCTCATCATCTCTCACCTTATTCTAATATAGCTAGAGGTGCACTACAACTAGCCATTACTTCCAAGGTTAATAAACCTGCGACAACGTGCAGTAAATTGAACTCGGGGGTAGCATGGCTCACCGAGACCCACTGTGAACACCCACTCTAAAGTGCATCATGTACAACCCAGAGCATCCGTGTCTCACTATTACCCTCTAAGGGACTAAGCCTACCAAGTTTTCCACGAACTCGGGATAAGACTGACAGGATTATCCTATGACCCCAACGTGATGATAAGATTACCGACCCAATCCCTGTAACTCACTTATCATTCATAGACCAACCCAACGCATTTAAAAATCTAACCAAAGAATCAACAATCAGGCATAGTTGTAACTCTAGGTACAAACTTCATATTAACATTTGATCAAATTCTGACAAAATGATAAAAATCGTCCTGGGATCATTCCCGAGCCTAGCGCTAAATTACATAATCATCTTATGTAGTCTTAATCCTTAATCTTAACCATGCATAATCATAAGCATTAAACACTAGTAACATGATAATCAAAGCATAAATAGGAGAAATATTGGAATCTCACAAATTGTTAACTGAACATGTTTAGCAAATGCTCTTAGGTGTTAATATAGCCTAATCCACAATAACCCATAACAAAGTGTGGATTAAAGAATCTAAACATGATGAAATAAATGAAGAGATAATGAAAAAGTACAATGGAAAACTCAAAAATCTTCCTTCTTTGTCCAATTGATAAAGGTGTGATTATATAGGTGGGAGGAGAGAGAGAGAGATATATATATGAACTAATCAAACCCTAGTTAACTCGATGGTATGGACCGTACCCTAGTGTCTGGCACGAACTGTGTAAATTTACAAGGTTCGTCCCTTGGACCTTGTGTCTTAGGGATGATGATCTGTTCTAATTACACGTATCATGTAACTTTACACGATCTGTTCCCTAAGACCTTCCTCAAGCCTTGAAGCTTCTTCTGAGTTGCACTTTCCGTTCCATATGTATTTGTTGCTATTCTAGCTTCAAAACTTGATCAATTCTTCTCCTTATTTCTTCTAATCAAAGCAACCTTCTACCACATTGAAAAGTGGCCTTCAATCTACTACCACCGTCTCGAATGACCTTCAATGTACTACTATTCTTTTGGATGGCCTTCTCCAATAATGGTGACCAATCAAGCATTGAAAATACATCGAATTCGACCAAGTCATATGGGTAAACACACTAGACACTAAATGCTTATAACATAGGGAAATTAGGGTGAATAACCACACAAGGTGATTCTATCCCCTATTTGGTAAAACACCTAATAATCTAGCTAACCACCAACAGAACATTCTAAAAAGGGGCATTAATGTTAGATTCCTTCCAGTTTTTCTTCCAGTTTCCGGCGAGGAATCCAACATTAATGTTGGATTCCTCGCCGGGCTTCTTTCAATGTATGATTTGTTCTTGAATTTGAAGATTTGATCTTTAAATCTTGGATTTTTGGATGAAGATCTGCCTTTTCGATCTTGGATTTTTGGGTGAAGATCTGCCTTTTCGATCTTGAATATTTCAACTGATACCTCATCGGCCATTACCATTGACTTCCGCGCACCATGGAGGAGGACAGATTCAGATCCAGACTCGAAGTATGGTTGAAGATTCCGATCTTCAATCTTTTTTGTTGATGGAGTGGATTAGATGAAGATCTATCATTGCACCAAGTAAGTTTTAATCTTTCATTGATAGATCTAATTTGGATGACAGATGAGGGGTTTATTTATGATGAATCTGTGTGGATTTGTATGAAAGATTATTTGTTTGTGGTGGATAGTTTATGTGATGTTTATGTTGGATTGGGAGTAGAGATGAATTTGAGACATAAAAAATCTTAGTATTTGGAAGAGTTCATGATGGATTCGATGAGAGGGAAATCATGTGATCAGATCCCAGTACCCGCCCGGCCATGGTTGTTTGTTTTAATTAGAATTTTTGACCAAATTGATATGTTTTATGCCAAGAGTTCATATTTATTTTCCTGTCCGATGAACACTCATATGGAATTCAAGATTTTGGGTGTTTGAATATTATTGTTAGATGGGGTTGATGTTTTAGGATTAGTTGGATTCAAGATATATGCTTGGAGATAATTTGCTATGTGTTGGTTGAATGAATGCTATTAATCGAGGCTTGATCAGAGTTTTACAAGTTGCTATTTGAGGTACAGAGGCCAACCATGGTGAATTGGTTTAACCGGAATCATCAATGATGATTTGCCCAAGGTATTCTCAACATTTTTCAATTTCATGATAATGCTCAGATCAAGATGAATAGAGGAGCATATTTTTCATAAAGGATGGATTATTTGGAGAATAAAGGTTTGAGTTTTCCGATCGGGTTCACCGAAAAGACGCGAATCTAGAAAGGACACGGATTTGGGTGCTTGACCCATTTTTTGAGCGCCACCGGGTCACTATACCTGAGCAGGAAAAAATAGGTTAGAAGCTCCCTAGGGTTTCGACCAGGTTCAAGCCAGCGCGGGTCATACGACTCACTACTGAAGACGGCCGGGTCAAGGGTTTTAAACCCTACCTGCTTGGATCTTGTGTGGTGGTTAATGTACTCTCGAGTGGTGGATGGTTTACCCTCTCGAGTGATGGATGCTGCACCCTCTCGAATGGTAGATGCTGTACTCTTGAGTGATATATGGTGTACCCTCTCGAGTGGTGGATGGTGTACTATCTCGTGTACTCTCTACTAGGGGTTCGCGTACTATGGGTTTGAGTGGCAGATGTTGTCCTCTCGACTAGTGGTTCGCGTACAATGGGTTCGAGTGGCGAGAAGTACTCTCGAGTGGTGGATGGTGTACTACGGGTTCAAGGGGCGGATGAGATAGAGGCGCGGACGGTGTACTCTATCTCGAAGGGTGGATGGTGTCCTATCTTGCGTACTCTCGACTGGTGGTTCGCGTACTATGGGTTCGAGTGGTGGATGATGTCCTCTCGACTGGTGGATGGTGTACTATCTCGTGTACTCTCGACTGGTGGTTCATATACTATGGGTTCGAGTGGTAGATGTTGTTCTCTCGACTGGTGGTTCGCGTAAAATGGGTTTGAGTGGTGAGAAGTACTATCGAGTGGTGGATGGTGCACTACGTGTTCGAGGGGTGGAGGGATTCGAGTGGCGGATGGTGTACTCTCTCGAGGGGCGGATGGGTTCGAGGGGTGGATGGTGTACTCTCTCGAATGGTGGATGTTGTACTCTCGAGTGGTGGGCTGAATTCAAGGAGTGTTGTCCCTATTTAAATCAGAATTATTTCCAGCTCACATGGCCTTCTCATTTGACCAGAATTTTCCCCTAATTGACCCGCAAATTTGGTGAATAAATGGGTTGAAAAAGGGCTGCTGGCCCGCATGAATTAAAATGGTGGTTTCCCTTATTTTTGGGCCGAATTTGCTTCATTTTTTGCCTAATTTGGAGGATTTTTGTTGGGTATTGGCCTTTTATTTGAACTAAAATTGTATTGGGCGGATATATGAGTTTTTTCCATGCTTTGATCGCACATTTCCCCTTGGAAATACTTGTACAATATGGCCGATGAGGGTGGGAGAACAGCCTTTCTTCATTTGGTTGCACGGCCATAGGAGTCGGGTAGTGGGTTAATTAATTAGCGTATGCAAAATTAATTAACCCACTATAAGTCGTTACTTAGATTTGACGGTTACCACGCGCTTTATGCTCGCACTACACTTTGTGTTAATTTAGCATATAGATGTCCCATTTTCTTAAAATGGAGTGGGCGATTATAGAATTTCCATGCTTGACACACGCCGTATAAGTTGTGTCCGTTCTCTCCATCATTAGGGGGGTTATTTTGTGAGGGATCAACAAGAGTTATTGGCACTGCCTATGAATTCTTTTCCCCTCTAAAATAGCCCCGGTTCACACCACGAGAATGTTTGAAGGCCAATAACACCTCTCTTTCTTCATCTTAGGGATGTATATGGTAGAAGCTGCTCCTCTATTGGCAATCCTGGGTTCACTCGGATTCAACACCACTAGCACACCATAGCGACCATTCAAGACCCGAGTACACTACACATAGTTGCGCTTTATGTCTACCATTGGCAGCTTCTTCATCACCTTTTCTTCAGGACCTGAGACCCAAGTCCCGACTGCGATTAGGAGATTATATGAAGAGCCAGTACACAATTCTGGTTGCTGTGTATAGGTCTAGATTCACACTTGTAACTGGACTTGCATTTATTCCCCTAAGCTTAGCACAATCTAGCTTAGGGTTAGCATCCCCCCTCCCCTATCTCGTTTTCCCCTAGGTTTCTCATCATTTAGCTTAGGGTTTGCATTACTTTCTGTATTTGGGGGGGGTCGCCTGTACTTTAATGGGCCCCCCTGGATGTTCCACCGTATTTTCTATTTACCATTTTACCAATAAAAAAAGGGAATTAATTGTGCTAAGAAAATAGCAAATTGAAGTCTCATCAAATTTCCCATGTTTAGACTTTTACTCGTCCTCGAGTAAGAATGAATAAAGCCCTAAGGTGGTTTCCTAAGCTCCATCTTCCAAACACAATCAATGATCTTATTCCTATAACTACCCTCACCCAAAACATAAAAGTTCACCAAACCTCATATCTCAACATGTGTAGTTCTAACCACCAAATCAACAAAAAGCCCATGGCATATAAGAATGAGGTATCAAAATCCTTTTAAAAAGGAGGGAATCTTACTCTACAAAAACAACCAACAAATAGGCCTTGATAAGAGAAATGCGTTCACATATTTCAACTCACACAAAGCTTGAGAAAATAATAAATACCACAAATTCGACAAACGTCTAAGTGTTGTCTGAGAAGCTTAAAAGTTGTAGAGTCCAAAGGCTTTGTGAAAATATCCGCAAATTTTTCCGATGTTCTAAAATCGTTAACCACCACTTCTTTCCTCTCAACCCGATCTCAAATAAATTGATGGCTTGTATCAATGGCCTTTGTTTAAGAATGATGTAATGGATTCTTTGAGATGTTAATAGCACTTTTGTTATCACATAACCGTTAGAAACTCTTCTTTGATTCCATAATCACTCAACATTTGCTTCATCCACAATAATTATGCACAACAACTTCCAGCTGCAAGGTACTCTGCCTCAGCAATTGATAAAGAAATAGAATTTTGTTTCTTGCTATACCACGATACCAGATTTAACCCAGTAACAAAACATCCACCAGTAATACCTTTACGATCATCCACAGTTCTTACCCAATCAGAATCGCTATACCCTGCAAGATGGGAGTCTTGATCCTTAGAATGCTAGGATTCATACTCAGAAGTCACACTAACATATCAAATTATGGTTTTGACTGCAGTCAAGTGAGATTCCTTAGGATTAGCTTGAAATCTTGAAAATACTCCCACCATTCTCATCAACATAAATTTGAGCAATCAGTATATTTGATGATTCACAAAAAGCAAGCAAGGTGAGATCTACTCATCCTCGACGATAACCTTTCTAAAAGGAAAGGTAGTGAGCCTCTCATACCATTCCCTTGGTGCTTGTTTTAATCCATACAAAGCCTTTTTGAGTCGATAATATACTTCCTCATGAACTATTTCATTTAGGAAAGCACTCTTGACATCTATTTGGTACATCATAAAATTCATAGTGCAAGCCATAGCAAGAAGAATACAAATAGATTCTAACCTGGAAACTGGTGCGAATAACTCATCAAAATGAACTCCTTCATCCTGAATGTAGTTCTGAGCAACAAACCTTGCTTTCTTATCACCGCATTTGAATTGCCCAAGTTTTTCTTGCATTGCCGTAATCCAATACTCATTAAGTAGAGCCTCTTTGTAATTCTTGGGTTCAATGAGGGAGAAAAAACATTGTAGACCAGCAAGTTCCCTATAGTTAACCCAAGGGATCAGTCGAATCCTTCTTCTTCTAGATTAAGCATACACTAATATTGGAACATGGGAGGGTTCTAGGGAGGACGGTGTTCCAATATTCCTGAAGTTATAAGAGTCATCAGGTTTATCCATATGATCTACCTCATCTAATGTTCCAACATCATTACACCCCTATTCTGAGAAATTATCTGATGTTGGAACATGGTGAGAATTTTCTTTTTCTTCGTCAGTTTTTGGCATTTTGAGCTCATCATATTCAACACTCAAGTAATTCACTTCTTCTTCAAACAAATAACATATATTTGATAACCGAATGCCAGTAAGTACTTTGTTTTTGCCATGTTTCACTAAGAACTTTTCCTTATGAAATTAGCATTTGGAATATTATCATCACATATCTGGCTAATACTTAGGAAATTAGCCTTTGGATCTTCCACCAACAGAACACTAGTAAATGTTGGAAATCCCTTTATCGACAACTCACCTTTTCCAACTACTTTGTTTTTCCTTCCATCACCAAAGGTAATAAATCCACCATCATAGGGTTTGATCTTTGTCAGATATTCTTGAGTTCCACACATATGTCGAGAACACCCACTATCAAAGTTCCAAGAGTCTCTAAAGTGTGTAATAAGAGAAATATAAGCAACAAGGCAAGTATTAGTGCGTTTAGGAACCAATAACTTTCTAACCATTTTTTATCATCGGACATCATCTATGTTGGAACATGCAAATAATTGTCATCCATTCATGATGTCTCTGAGTATTTTAAAACATTGATCCTCTGTATGGCCTTGATAGGTGCAGTAGCTACAAATAAGAGATTTGTGTTGCCAGGTTTTGATCACCTTTCTCTTCATGTCTTGAACCTTTTATTTGAAATCTACAATGCTGCTTGATGGCTTGTCATAGCCTATACCTTTTTTATTTCCAAAGTTATTCCCCATGGTGAGAATGTCATCCAATTTTACTTTCTGAATTCAATCTTTTAGTAGCCATCTCAGCAATTCCAGCCCTCTTTTTCGTCGAATTTAGATTTAATTCCAACAACCCAATTTCCCTTCGGAGTCGTTCCACCAGGGATGCTATCCATCTTCCTTCTTCAACTAAAAGGTTTTTATCCCTTTTTAAGAGTTTGTTAGTATCAACAACATTCAGCCACATTTCATACATCTTTTCATATGCAGCAAAGACATCATCATCACTCACAATCTTGTCTTCGTCATCACTTGAAGAGTATTCTTCATATACCTTCTCCATATTGGAACATTAGACTTCAGTAACCTAAACCATGTTGGAATGTTGATCCACCTTTTCTTGTCTAATGTTGGAACATCCAATAACAATTTTTGAATCTCCATGAAGTTTTGCTCTGAAAGTCACATAATTACTGATCAGTTCCTCTTCATCATATTCACTCCATGGAGTAACGTATAATTTTCCTTGCTTCTTCATAGTGTTGGCACATTCAGCCTGGATATGTCCATACCATTCACATTCTCTGCATTGAATCCTCCCTGACTGCCTTAATTCACCATTTTTTATTTCTTGAGGATTGCTGAGTACTTTGCTACATCCCTGGTCCATGGTTGTTGCCAAAGTCTTGAAACCATCATCTGTTCCCATTAAACCTTTCATGAGAATTATTATTTACCACCTTCTTCATCATCCTTGACAAATTGTTTGTGATAAAAGCAAGTTCTTCATTTACATCATCGATATCCTCTTCATGATTGTTCCTTGATGACAAAGTTTTGAATACCAACTCTTTTGTTGGATATTCCAATCATTTCATAGGTTTGTAGTGATCCCATCAGCTCATCCAAATTCATTGTGGCCACGTCTTTTGCTTCTTCTATTGCAGTTACTTAAATGACAAATCTTTGGGGAAGTGATCTCAGCGTCTTCTTCACCAGCTTAGACTCTTTGTAAATTAACCCCAATCGATGTGCCATATTTGTGATGTCTCTGAGTCTTCCATTGAATACTGCAATACTCTCATCTTCTTCCATTTTCAGCTCTTCGAATTTTGTGGCCAACATTTGTAGCTTTCATTCACAAACACGACTTGTCCCCTCATGCACGGTTTGCAAGATATCCCATGCTTTCTTTGCTTGATGACATGTAGAGAGGAGTTTGAACTGATTTTTATCTATTGCAGTAAAGATGACATTTAATGGTCCGGAGTTCCCTAAGCCACCCTTTTTTCCAACTGGTGTCCATGATTCTTTAGGCTTAACTACTGGCTCTTTGGAATTAAATTCTCCGCCTTCAAAACTTCCAACAACTGGGAGTTTCCATTCTGTTTCAACATAGTGCCAAACTAACTCATCCAGTGAATTTATAAACATTCGCATGCGATCCTTCCAGTAGTTGTAATTTGTTCCTTCCAGCATTGGTGGCCGAGACACAGAAGCTCATTCTTTGGTCGTCATTGGATACCGAATCACACTTTCCATGTCACAACCAAGGTAAGAGTAAGTGACTTAGCTCTGATACCAATTGAAATTTAGTTTTACTTAATAATTCAATGATTACTACCGTGTTCTAACATAACATATTTAACCAAGTACGCAATAAATTAAAACATGAACACACAAGACTTGGTTACGCAGTTCGGTGAAATCCACCTATATCTGCAGGGGCCTGACCCAGTTTAGAATGAGTCCACTAATTAGAAAGATACAGTACAAAGTACACCATACAATTATACTTATCTTATCTAGCTATAACACATGAATTCCGCAAGCTCTCCTTGCTACAATCCACATTGATAAAACGCCCTCTGATCTCGAAACTTGTCGACGCTGGATCTCCTCCTCCTGAGGAATTAAGGTATGTGACTCTGAACTTAATCAACAAGTTACCGTATGTTGGAACATATGTATTCTGGCTATCGCAGTACTCTCAGAAAGATAGAAAATCTGAGCACATATTTTTGCAACTAAGTTCGTGAGTCGCACAGCCGTGATGTCCATCAATATATATACCATGAGTAGATTTTAATTCTCCACACTTGTCTTCAAAATATTCCGTTTCCAAATCTACTTCTGAAGCATATCACAATCACTTGAATATAGGGATTTTCCTTATCAGTCCAAATCCCTTAAGCATAATGTTTTCCATATATCTAATTCTTTAATAATAGGGTTTTTCCATAAATCCAATATGCTTCAATCTCCGCTAGAATAAATATTTCATTTTCTCCAATTTCCTTATTCCACCACACAAGAAATATTCTTTTCACGCTGAATATTATGTTCCATCATAAGAAATCTTCGCACGCATGGAGTCTTGTGCTAAAAATAATTCCTATTCCATTTTCAATTTTGATTGCAATCAAATCCCATGGAACTAGGAATTACCAATTTCAATTCTTTGAAATAAGGAATTAAAATATATCAATCAAATCAAACTAAATCCCACACGGAAAGGGATATTATCATACCAATTCCAATTTCTTCCAATTCAATCCAATCACGTAAATATATAAATTGATATATTCTTCAATCTCAAACATTGACGAAATATTTCTACCACCTCCGATTTCCTTTTGCCGCATATCTTTCCATATTGATGTTTCAACATATACTTTCCAAATTTGCATAATTTCCACAATTTCCAATTAACTAAATATTGACTTTACAGCATGTTCATTCCTGTTCTATTGCAGAGACCCAAGAACATTTTCTTTCTGGAACTCAACAGTGGCGCCTGTGGGAACCGAATTTTCCAGGCAAGATTTGGTGGGCTCCGACCACCGTTTGCGCCAGAATAAGGGAGCGTTGGCTTCATCTCCGCGAGTACTATATCGTAATATTCTCATACGTTAAATTTGGGTTCCGTTTCAATGAGAAATGAGGGCTCAAAATTGATTACTTAAAGATTAATATTTTGGATTGTCACATTGGAAATGGGAAGGAGGTGTTAGTGGCCCTTTGCCTATAAAAGGTTTCTCCCACATTGGAAATGGGTAGAGTTGTTAGTGGCCATTTGCCTATAAAAGGCTGCCTCTAGCCTCATTCTAAGACACACCAAGTTCTCCTCTCCTCCCTTTGTTTTCTTTATTCTTCGTGTTCTTCGAGTCTGAGAGGAGCTGATTTCTGCTGCTTAATTGTGCAGAGTAGAAAGTGTAGCAGTTGTATCATGGGATTCGGAACGCCATCTAACCGTCACACACCACGGGGCATTTTCAGAATTAAGGATAAAGATCATCTCACCTCTGCATCAAATTCAAACATTTACCTTTGTTGGTATAATTCTCTACTCTTTTTTCATTTACTTAATTTTGTTATTTATTTTATAACTGATTTTTTAGCTAATTGGATTTTAGGTTCTAACAACACCTCCAAGATGCCGCAACCGCAAGGTTTCCCTTAATTTGGTCCCTTCAAAGTTCGTAGGAGTAAAACATGGTTTGAATTTCGTTCAGAAATCTTTCGGCACCCGAGTATGCGCATTGATGCGGCGCTGGAGAAAGTCGAATGGAGAAATCCAAAAATGGTAGGGGTAAGAACGCCGAATCTCTCTATGATAAATCCATTTGTAGACTAAATTATTTTTTGATCCCTACAAAGTATATCTTTTACCATCTTTTGGTCCCCATTTGCAAAACAACCCTTAGACGGTACCTAACAAATTCAAAACAATTTGTTCGGTCCCCAAAGGTGGTTTTCAGGGAAAGTCAACGGTAAAATTGGTCAAAATATGTAAAATGACCATTATACCCCTGAGTTTTAAAAAAAACATCAGGAGGCTCGAGCTCGAGGGCTCAAGGCAGGAGGTTCAAGGGCTCATGATGAAGTCAAAAATCTAAAAAAAATTAAAATTAATATTTTTAAATTGAAAATATTTTTTAATTAGTAAAATTACCAATATACCCCTGACTATACTGGAAAACCATTTAGTCTTACCTGAAAACCACCTTAGGGGACCAAACAAATTGTTTTGAATTTTTTGGGTACCGTGTGAGGGTTATTTTGCAAATGGGGACCAAAAGATGGTAAAAGATACTATGTAGGGAACCAAAAAGTCAATTTAGTCAATCCATTTTGGGTTAAAAATGAATATTTAGTAATAAATATAAAATAATATTTAGTACAGTTAAGTTAGAAGAGACATGTGGCGTAATTTTACTGATGCAACATGAAATGTTACATAAAAGTGTAAAAGAAGATCCAGAGCCAGTTTTATAGCGATAAAGGAAGTTCTTTACCATTATGATTTTAACTTGGACTGTTGAACATCTAGTATCCTCCCTCCGTTCCATTTTTTTCGATACAGTTACTATTTTAGAATGTTTATTTTATTTTGAAAATTTCCAAAAATGGTATACTTTTAGGTATTAACCATTTATTTTATTTTTCAAATTTTCATTCAATTGCATCGCACAAACATCTTGTAAAACCTTTTATAAAAACTAGCTGGAGTCCCACCGCGCGTTGCGCAGTGTTTTTGATTAAAAATATTTTCTTAATAGAAATGTAGTATTTAAATTTCATATTTAAAATGAAAACAAAAAAAAAATTATAAATATATTTCATGTAAGAGAAAGTTTCAGGAAATGTGGCATATCCATAAAATTATGAAATGACCCCTAATCTTTTACCTTAAAGGTTGTAATTATTTTTGTAAAATTTAAATATTATATTTTAAAAGTTAAAACAAGAAGTATTGTGCATTTGAAAGTGATAATGTAAAAAATATTCTAAATTTAGTATGTAATTTAACAAATGCAAATACAGTGACCTGTCGATAATCTTATGGACATGTCAGCTATCAGGGGACCCACTCTTCATGTAATAGTAACTATAAGAGTTACAAAGTAAAAGTAATCAATTGAGGTGGAACTGATTATAAAGAAAGGATTTTATCAAAATCCAATTTTGAATATATTCACCAATATGATTTGTGAAAATAATCAACGTGCAGACGATTTACTCTTTGCTATCAAACCAAACTTTAGAGAAGCAGGGGCTAGCTTGATGGATATTTTGCATTCTAAGATTTCCCTTCGATCATCATATAACCAAATTGCATTTAAACGATAGTTTGTAAAATAAAATGCAACATAAGAAGTCATCGACCACCAATCCATCTCTTGTATCTCATTCCTAACAATAGTGTTATCTAATGCAGGCTCTGGAAGCCCTAGAGGTATCTCTTCCACATGCTGCCCATACAAGCACAAGTTCTTTTTCTCTGCACCATTGTAACAAGGATTGTTACCGTGATCTTCCATAAACTCAATAATATAAAGTCGAGTGTAATAAAATTACCAGAAAATGATCCTAAGTTTTGTACCAAATTTTTAACATTATTTTAGATCTGTTCAACCAAAAGATAAAAAGTAACCATAAAAACAACAATGCAAAGTCTATCCCAGAAAAGAAAGAAGCGAGAAGTCTTTGCACCTTCAACAATAAAATAATGCAACAACTCGACTACTTTCACACTTCAATCAAAGTAAATGAAAATTCAATTGCACATGACGCATTAACAATAATACTTTATGCAGATTAAAACAATACACAAAAGAGAAAATTTGTTTAAACAGTAAGAAAGTGACAGTTAACATAAGTTTCTATAAACTAAAGTCACTAAACAACATCAACCACAAGTGTTATGACTAAACCTACTAAGGTGGCAGAGCATAAGTGTTAATAGAAGATACTATAAGTATGATATTGACACTCTTACAACTAAACAACATAATAACATATGCTATATCATTTTAAACAATAAGGGATAGATAAAGTGGCATACAAATGTAAATACTAACATGTGAATTGATGATATAAAACCGATACTGAAATAAGAATTTTAATCAAATAAAATATGTGAAATTGGTTGTTAACATGAGTAAAGCAACAAAAATAAAATGCAGCTGCAGATAAATTGAAAGTAAATAATTTTATTAAATTTTAATGTTAAGTCATAAAAAATTATATAAATTATGAAGTGATATAATTAATTTAGTTATAAATTATTATTTAATGAATAAAATAAAAATATACTTATAGTATTTATTTAATGAAAAGAAGCATGGTTGATAAAGAAAAGACATGACTACATTGGAGATGGTAAACCACCACCGGGTATTTAACTTTTCAGTGACATTGAAATTCTATTTGAAGCTGATTCCATTCTATTGAAAGAGACCAAATTTTAGATCCAACTTTTAAAAATACGGTAAACTGGGAATACACACCATGTCATATATCCGGTGAGTAAATAATATAATTTGTTACTATAATTTTAAAATTTTTAAATATATATAATCAGTCATAACTTGTTAATTTTTTTTTTGAATACACTCTAAGGTGGGGGATTGAATATAAGGTTCCCCAAACCTTTGAAGAGGAACAAGGTAATTACAAAGGTAGTTTTATGAATTTACTATTGAGGCAACCTCGTTGCCTCCAAAAGATAAACTCTAATAGTCTACTGTTTAAACTACGATCTAACTATACATGAACGAGAAGTGATGAGAGTTGCGTTTCCAAAGTAGGTAATCTCCACCCCATATGTTAATCACTTACTTTGGCCAGACAACTATCATTCCAACATATTTAAATAATCTTAAAAAGTAGGAGTGGCAAGAGCAATTCTGATAGATGGAGCTGAGGGCAGATTTTATTGTAATATTCCAGTTTTGAAGCTGAGTGACGGAGCACTGGAGTATTGAGACTGGGACTCCAGTTGTGGAGCATCATCCGAGCCCATGTCTTGGAGCACTGGAGTATTGAGACTGGGACTCCAGTTGTGGAGCATCATCCGAGCCCATGTCTTGGAGCACTGGACTTGGAGTATGGGTTTGGAGCAGCATAAGGTTTAGCATGCCATCTGTCTTCTTATTGGTAAAATCCACAAAGGTTCCTGAGATAAATTAGAAACAGCATCAGCAGTATCAATTGTCCTTAGTTGCATGTCTATGAGCTCTAATGTAGGGTATATGATCCCTATCTAGATTACTGAGTCCTCTGATGTTTGCTGGAATGTTAGAAAGGTTCAGATTTGAATCTGAACCATAAACTTCTAAAGATATATTTAAACCATAAACATCGCATTGTACTATATCTCTATATATATCACTGAAGAAAATCCAAAGAAACACATAATATGAAATAAAAAATTGTTCGGATTTTTTTATACAATGATAGAGTACTTTTGATAAAAATATGTATACATATTATTTATTTATTAATGTATGACAAAGTTTTGTTTTAGACCAACTAACTGTTAAATGAAACATTTTACAATTAGTGAGACTAATAAGGTCATTTGATATTTACTTTTATTTATTGTAATGGGATACATATAATTATGATAACATTTTAAAATGAATATCAACATACAAATAATTAATTTTTAAATAATTTTAATGAAATATTATAAAATAATTAATTATTACTATATACAGTATTTAACGGAGTCTCTCTCCCATAGCCAAGCAAATTTGTTCTTCAATCAGGTCAACAGAGGAAATCATTTTTGCCACTGGATGTTCAACCTAAGTTTTGGAAAGAATTTCAAAAAATGAGAGACAATTCAAAACATGATAAATCTGCACATACACATGCTGGTCTCATTTTACCTGAATTCGAGTGTTCATCTCCATGAAGTAGAAGGAACCCCTTTCATCTAAAAGGCGGATGGTTAGAGAGGTGGACGGTACGTGGGATGTCCCGAGGGGGATGGTTTGAGGGCTATGACAAGTTCGAGGGGTGGATGGTTCGAGGGGTAAATGGTTAGATGGGGTGAATGGTTAGACGTGCAGATGATTCGAGAGGTTGATGGTTCAGAGGCGTCGCAGATGTTTCGAGGCTTCGCGTATCTAGGGATAAAAGGATGGTTCGTGGGGTGGATGGTTCGAGAGGTGGAAGGTGGATGGTTCGAGAGGCGGATAACATGAGGGATTGATGGATGTATGGTTCGAGAGGTGGATGATCCGAGGGTTCGAGGTGGACGGTTCGAGGGATCGAGATGGATGGTTCGAGGGATGGATGGATGGATGTCCGACAGATGGATGGTTCGAGGGGTCAAGTGAAGTTTTGTGTACCGTGGCTTCGAGTGGTGGATGGCGTACTTTCTCGTATTCTCGAGTGGCAACTCTTGTGGTGGATGGAATACTCTCGAGTGCTGGATGGTTCGAGAGGTGGATGGTCTGACTGGTGGACGGTTTTAGGGATCGAGATGGATGGTTTGAGGGGTAAGATGGTTCGAGGTGGATGGTGGGTGATTCTAGAGGTGGATGGTTTGATAGGTGGTTGGTTCGAGGGGTGAATGGTTTGATAGGTGGATGTGGATGGTTCGATAGGTGGATGTGGATGGTTTGAGAGGTGGACAGTACGAGGGATGGATGGATGGTTCGAGGATTCGAGGGACCAAGATGCCGAGATGAATGGTACGAGGGATGGATGGATAGATGTCCAACAGATGGAAGGCTCGAGGAGTCGAGGGGTAAGATGGTTCGAGGGTCGATGGGTCAAGTGGAGGTTCGTGTACCATGGCTTTGAGTGGTGAATGACGTACTATCTCATACTCTCGAGTGGCAGCTCTTGTGGTGGATGGAATACTCTCGAGTGCTGGATGGTTCGAGAGGTGGATGGTTTGGCAATTGGATGGTTCGAGGGATCGAGATGGATGGTTCGAGGGGGATGGTGGGTGATTCGAGAGGTGAATGGTTAGATAGGTGGTTGGTTCGAGGGGTGGATAGTGGATGGTTTGAGAGTCGGACAATACGAGGGATGGATGGAAGGATGGTTCGAGATATGGATGGTTCAAGGATTCAAGGGGCCGAGCTACCGAGATGAACGGTACGAGGGGTGGATGGATGAATGTCCGACAGATGGAAGGCTGGATGGGTCGAGGGGTAAGATGGTTTGAGGGGTCAAGTGGAAGTTCGTGTACCGTGGCTTCGAGAGGTGGATGACGTACTCTCTCGTACTCTCGAGTGGCAGCTCATGTGGTGGATGGAATACTCTAGAGTGTTGGATGGTTCGAGAGGTGGATAGTCTGACAATTGAACGGTTCAAGGGATCGAGATGGATTGTTCGAGGGGTAAGATGGTTAGAGGGGGATGGTGAGTGATTCGAGAGGTGGACGGTTCGATAGGTGGTTGGTTCAAGGGGTGGATGGTTTGATAGGTAGATGGTGGATGGTTCGAGAGGTGGGATGGATGGAAGGATGGTTCGAGATGTGGATGGTTTGAGGATTCGAGGGGCCGAGCTGCCGACATGAATGGTATGAGAGATGGATGGATGGATGTCCGACAGATGGAAGGCTCGAGGGGTCGAGGGGTAAGATGGTTCGAGGGGTCAAGTGGAGGTTCGTGTACCATGGCTTTAAGGGGTAGATGACGTACTGACTCGTACTCTCAAGTGGCAGCTCTTGTGGTGGATGGAATACTCTCGAGTGCTGGATGGTTCGAGAGGTGGATGGTCTGACAATTGGATGGTTTGAGGGATCGAGATGGATGGTTCGAGGGGAAAGATGGTTCGAGGGGGATGGTGGGTGATTCGAGAGGTGGACGGTTCGATAGGTGGTTGGTTCGAGGGGTGGATGGTTCGATAGGTGGATGGTGGATGGTGGATGGTTCGAGAGGTGGGCAGTATGAGGGATGGATGGAAGGATGGTTCGAGATGGTTCGAGGATTCGAGGGGCCGAGCTGCTGAGATGAACGGTACGAGGGATGGATGGATGGATGTTCGATAGATGGAAGGCTCGAGGGGTCGAGGAGTAAGATGGTTCGAGAGGTCAAGTGAAGGTTCGTGTACCGTGGCTTTGAGTGGTTGATGACGTACTCTTGAGTGGCAGCTCTTGTGGTGGATGAAATACTCTCGAGTGCTGGATGGTTCGAGAGGTGGATGGTATGACAATTGGACGGTTCGAGGGATTGAGATGGATGGTTCGAGGGGTAAGATGGTTTGAGGGGATGGTGGGTGATTAGAGAGGTGGACAGTTCGATAGGTGGTTAGTTTGAGGGGTGGATGGTTCGATAGGTGGATGGTGGATGGTTCTAGAGGTGGACAATACGAGGTATGGATGGAAGTATGGTTTGAGATGTGGACGGTTCGAGGATTCGAGGGGCTGAGCTGCCGAGATGAACGGTATGAGGGATGGGTGGATGGATGTCCGGTAGATGGAAGGCTCGAGGGGTCAAGGGGTAAGATGGTTCGACGGGTCAAGTGGAGGTTCGTGTATTGTGGCTTTGAGTGGTTGATGACGTACTCTCGAGTGGCAGCTCTTGTGGTGGATGGAATACTCTCGAGTGCTGGATGGTTCGAGAGGTGGATGGTCTGACAGGTGGACGGTTCGAGGGGTAGACAATTCGAGAGGTAGACGGTCTTCTTCTCTCAAGTGGTATACCCTCTCGTCTGGAACACTCTCTCGAGTGGTGCACTTCCTCAAGCGGTGTATTCTCTCGAGTGGCTCGTGTATTCTGCTACAAGAGGCAGCCGATTAAAAAAAATTGGCCTTTTCTTTAGGCGGAAATTGTATTGGAAAAATGTACGAAACTTTTCCATCCCCTTGGAAATACTTCTGCACTTTGGCTGATGAGGATTGGAGAGCAGCCTTTCTTGGGTGGATGTACGAAACTTTTCCATCCCCTTGGAAATACTTGTGCACTATGGCCGATGAGAGTCGGAGAGCAACCAGAGGGTATTTGAGTAATTATTTCACTTCCTTAACTTGATGTTGTATCGATTTAAACCCAGATAGATTCAACCTAAGTGTTGCTAAGCTGCAATAATTCCATAAGTAGTCTAAAGCCTTTAAATTTTCCACTACGCATTATACAGATTATTTACCGGGTTGGGTTCTATACAAAGTCTTACAAAGTTATCAAGGATCCAACTTGTCTTCACTGAATACAGATACGAATACAAATCTCAAAAGTCATCACACCCACATTTCTACTTTATATTAGCAATTAAACTTTGATGTTTGAGCAAAACTAAACGCTTAGTCATCTAGGCAGTTATAAGTTGCATATCAATGCTCGTCATGCTATTTACATGTGTTTTACTTAGAAAATAATGAGCACCCACACCACCTGAAATTCAATGTGTCTTGGATTCTGTACATACTTCTCCAGATAAACACCATCATTTCTAAAAGCAGTTGCCGCCTCATTCTTAGCTTGCTGTAAAAACAAGAGCAATCAAAGCTCACATGAGGACTATCGCCAAATCATTTGAGCCAGCAGATTCATTGGCATTAAGTGATCAACAAATGCAACATACGTAGAATTTTAGTGCCCTAAAACTATGGACAAATTGTGTGACAACTGTAGAGTTGTTCAAATTGTGTGTTCAGAACTCTAGCTGGCTGTAATAAACTAAAAATCTTGCACACGAGCATGCATGTTTTAAGAAAGGACACTTCAAGAAGGTACCTGTAACAACTCGTTACATACACTCTCAGATCACGGGACTGCATCCAGTACAACTATATACTCATGGGCTGCAGATCAGCATAAAAGTTCTATCAAAGACAACACGCAAAAGCAAAAGTAGTTAAAATGGAGAAACAATACAAAATAACACAACATACCGAACTTTGTTGAAGATAAGGTAGGTAGGCCAAAGCTTTCCCCACTAATGGCATCCCATTCAATTGCGAATTCGAATGGGAAAAATACAACAACGGTCTGAAAATCTTCGGAAGAATACAACAACGGCCTGGAACTGGAAGAATTCCTCGAACTCTAACTTGAACCATACCAATAAGGGCCTGAAAATCTCCTCCGCCGCGTAAAAAATGACATAGTTATCACAATATAGAAACTGTGAATCCACGAATCTACTGTCCGCTGCTTCGCTAGCCACGGAAACGTCACCGCCATCAACAACATCCTCGAGCACCAAAAAAGTCTGCTTGAAGAAAACAACTCCGGTGAAGAAGAAGGATGGAGAAGAAGAGGAGAACAAAACGGTGAAATAGTAGATAGCAAAACGGTGTCATTTTTGCAAAGTAAGAATGTCAACAAATTACTTTAATAGCCTCCAATCTCATTATATGGTGTTTGAGATGAGTACTTAGGCCTCCAATCTCATTCTTCATTAAGGAATCATTTTCATTAATCTTTTCAGTTGCTCTAGTTTTCGAAGCAGAATCATCCTCAACACTTCCACAGACCTCATAAACAACACAAGTAGGTCTTACGTTATGTTATAGATCCTAACTTTTAGCACGAAAGCACGTTGAAAAGAGTAAAAGAAGAGAGCTGGTATCAGTTATCAAATTCTTCTATGCCCCCGGGTTTGTCATCATGCTCTTTATGAGTGACTTCATGTGGTACCCAGAAACCAATTTCTTCTTAAAACTCTACCCATCCCGGCCCCAAAACTCTTGCAAGAACACCTACAAAAAAAGTTTGGAATTATGAATACCACAACAAGTAGAACACAGATTGAATAATTTCATAGTTATGACTCAAAGCTAGTTTGCTTTTCACCTGGCATGCCCAAAGGTCCTTGAGATTCGAATTTTGCCATGGATATTTAAAGTATCTGACTGTCATAGCACCAAAAAATACATTCACATAAGGTAGATGGCAGAGGGGTCGATATTACCAGCTTCTTCAGGAAAAATCGCCGTTCACACACTTTTATATGGCTATTACCCATTCACAACAGCAAAATGCTCCCTCAGTAGTCCATTAACAAAAAACAGATAGATGCAAAACTTTAACAATAAACCACTATATGATATTCTAGAAAAATAATCGAAAGAGCAACTACAAGAACTACAGAAATTGGACTTGTTTTTGGGGAAAATCACATATTCTTTGGACCAAACATTTTTACGCCGACATCTGATCAAACCTATAATCAACATCAAAACTAAGATAATGCCAACATCTACTTTGGACCAAACTTTGAATACATCTGAATTGGAGAATATAATTGATATATGATACTAACACGATTCATATTTTCAACATCTGAATTGGACCTACGTACCTAAACAAAGAATTCAACATAAGACGGAACAAGGGAGGTTACAATATCTGCCATATAACATTCAAACAAAAAATACCTATACAGGCAACCAAAGCCAGTCCAATTTCCTGCAACTAGAACCAGACTATGAAAATATTTTTAAAATAAGACCCAAACTGTAATGGCTAATGTAATAATTTGCATAAGGAACTACAACAAGAACCATACTCTTATGCTAAACGCAGTAATTCGCACAAGGGCCACAAACAACAAGAACCAAAATCACAAATGGTAAGCTTATCACACTTATAAAAATTTCAAGCTCAATGGAACAGAAAAGCTGATAGACCTTCATTTAGAACAACAATCAAACAAAAAGAAACATTATAACCAACAACATTCAGACAACCTTGCCTTATAAAATTAATGTAGTCATTCAAAAATATGGAAAGGGACAGAGAAACTTCACTGATCAAATAAAAAGTGAATCCAACAATGGCTAATTTATTGTAAAACATATATGATGTCGATGAATTGCATCTTCAAATCACAGTAAGTATTTCATGATTTCTATTCCTTTCCCAATACATCAGTTAGCAGTTGATTTTAAATGATAAAGAACAAAAAGATAGGTAATACAATAGATGTTACTCCTTTTAAAGTATCCTTCCAAGAATTATCCGATAGAAGGTTCTATTTTAGCCAGAGTGCAAATATATTCACGTCCAAATTAAAAAGATGGAACAACAACAAAAACAACAAGAGGAAAATAGTACACCTTGATGCCAAATTACACTGTTAGCCCAGGGTTCTTGTATGGTAGACCTTCTAGTTCTACAAGAAGACAAGTACAAGTTAGTTGCAAATAATGTTTTATACTGATAAACTAACATTCACAGTGTGCCTAATGTATAGGTGAAGCTCAATAAGTTGGCAAAGGTCAACAAACTTCTGCACATCAAGTCTTATTAGCTTGCTCTTCAAAAGCATCTTATATAATGGATTCTTCTAACCACTCCCATGAGTTCTTTATGTAATAACTATATATTTATCTATTTGTACATCTATATATTGTGTTTAGAAAGTGTTAGATATGTACCACACTGGCAACAAGAGTAGTTGAGTTGCCCCACCAAGTAAGTTCACGAGCTGAACTTTCAATTGTTTGAGGTAAATGAAAAAAAAGTGATCTGAAGAACTTTCCCTCATAATCATAGAAGCAAAATAAACAAGGGAAGAGTGCTCTAGCAGGAATATACGTACCAATAAAAGTATTTGATGTAACCTAGAGCTTGTTTCATTCAAAGAGGTCTCATCAACTTGTCTTTGGTTGCAGAAAAATTAAAAGTCAATTAGACATTTACCCTATAGAACATAACACAATCATACGTGTGAAAAATTCCTACCTTCGCATATAGAAAGTAGCTCCATCAGATGACTCCAGTACCTCAAAGCTTCTTCAGTGAGCCTCTTTCAATATCACATTTTCCACCTTCGTGTACAGCAACATGAACCCAATTTCCATAGGCAAATTGATCCACGTCTTTAAAAATGGTATAATTTCCACAAATCATAGCTTTGAGGGTTACATTGCTGGCGTTCTCAATAGGTCCAACGAACAAGCACAAAGGCCTCTCAGCGGCAGGGGCAGGAATCGACGAATCTCCGGGAAGAATACCAGATTGAAAAGATATGTCGAATTGCTCAATGTTCCCGAGGTGAGAGCAAAATCAAAAAGAAGAGTTTGGGAACGAAGAGTGCCATTAAGAAAAAATAAAAAAAAATGACATCGTTTAAATTAGTAAGGGAAGTTGAAAATGAATCAAGCAGGCTCAATTGACAAATAGATAACTTGGAAAAAACAATGAAGCATCATAGTTAGACGAAGGGAGGAATAGAGAATACACGGTATGGCCTACCGATTCGGGCGGTATTCCTCTTAAACTTTCACTTACATCCGCTAGTACAACGCCACGTGGACTCTTGAGAATCATCCAATCTTTTCAACTCTCCCAGTTCAGCTACTGGAAACATATCTCAAAATTCAGTTCTCCAATTCCCACCAATTCCGTCGTTTTGCCCAATTCAATCACCATGCCCATCGCTCCATCATTGGATACCACCTTCCTCCTGTCCAACGTCAACCCGCTCACCTCCACCTTAAAACCGGCCGGAAAAATCAGGCGTTTTCCGGCCACCAGGCTTGCTATCTCGTCATCATCCCGGAACTCCCCAGATGACCCGAGGAAGGAGAACCAGCTGGCTAAGCTGGTAGCAGTGACTCTGGCAGCAGGGGTTCTTGCTCTCAGCTCCGTTAACGTTGATTCGGCTTTTGCAGCTAAGTCCGGGGGGCGTGTCGGCGGTCAGGCGTTCAAGTCTGCGGCTCCACGTGCTTCCTCTCCCAGGATCAACAATTCCAGGTTCGTTAAATGAAGTTTTAGTGTTTGCTTGAATTTCAGTTAAGTTAAATGCATTTTGTTATAATTAAATGGCAACTGTTTAGTGGAAGAATGTGTACGAATCGATTGTTAGGTTAGTGATCCTTTGACAATGAAAAGATCATGGAAACTGCATATGTTGAAGATATGCATTAGGACGATGAAACTGACAGGTTCCCGTACTAATATCCGTTCCCATAGTATACAATACCAATATTTCACTGCAGGATTAATCAATTTTGACCAAATGAATAATGTTTGTTGATCTTTAAATGGGAATTTAGGACAGGGAAATTTTGTAACTAGAAATAAAATTAGAGCAGCTAACTCCGTTTAAGATGGTTTGCATATGTACTTAATAGACCCTATGATACCTAAGTAACAACTAAGATAGAGAACCACTGAAATTGTGTAAACGGAGGAGGAAGTTTTAAAACCAAGTGAAATGTGTATATGAAGAAATAAAGGTCATGTTATTTAAATATAAAATAATCCATACAATATGCCAGGATTAAATTGTTATTGGCTATTGTCGTTTACTTATGTAAGAAGTTAGAAGATGATAAGGCCAGGAAGATCAATATGCCGGCAACAATGGATCCATTTTGTGAAGGAGATCTTTCAAGTATTGCCAACTTTAGTTGCCTTATTTTTATATGTTTTGGGGGCTTAGAAGTTGTCTCTTTGTTACAACTCACAAGGGAAGATTACATAAAGTATAGAGATTAGGATAGTTTTGTCTTAAGCTTCAAATTATCTCTGATTCATGGTTTGTTTGTGATGTTTTGGGGAATCTCTTGCTGAGTCGGCTGAAAAGAATAGTTAGCAATTGGTACATGGCATGATGGCACGCAGAATGCAAACGAGGCATAATAGTTTTTTGGTTGGGATATAACTGACTTTGATTTTCTGTGTTTCTTTGTACTTATGTTTTGGATTTCTGTTTGCCCCTTTCCTGCCTCCCTTCGATTTGGACATTGTGGTCATGATTTCTCAATCAAGCTTGTAAGGCTAATTACATTGCCATTTGGCTGGCTAGCCTGAAAGCGATGTATAGATTTTGGTTTATACAGATACGAGATTAAGAAGTAAGCCTTTGTTTTACTACACAGATCATATCCCGCCATCTTGTTTGGTCAGGTTGCATTATGCCGTTTATATATATCATTGTTTTCTAATAATGAGACATGAGGAGGAAAGGAAATACACTGCCATTTGATCATTAAAGAGTCAGTATTATCTTTCAAGATTGTGCATACTGTGATTTTTGATTGTTAGTTGAATTGAACCCCTATTATTTCATGATCAACTGTGACTAATACTTGTCTCTTGCAGGACCAATATTTATGTGAACCCGCCGGTTGCTCCCCCGCTGATTGGTGGATATGGATACGGTCTTCCATATTATGGCGGTTATGGTTGGTCCCCATTCTCATTCTTTGCTCCAGGCCCGGGTGTCGCAGTCGGTGTGGGAGGGGGCTTTGAGTTCTTCTTCCTGTTTCTTCTTCTGGGCGCTGTTTCTGCAGTCTTTAGGCGATTTTTTTCACCCAGGGATGAAGATTTGGATGACTACTAGTCTTTATGTCCCCAGAAAATATTATAACCTGCACTAGTATAAAATTTCAAGTTTTGAACTTCCTCAGTAATATTGAGCTGGCGATTGGTGAACCATGAAAATATGTAAATAGAGATTCCTTTACATAGTGTTTATATAGTAAAACTAAAAAGTGCTCACGTCTGTTCATTTTGCAGCGGAGAAAATGTCAGACCTGAAATATCAGGTTTGGTTCCTATTTTTGTAAATTGCTCTCAAAATATTCTCACATTATTGTGAGATGTTCTTAGTTTATTCCCACTTACTATTGATCAGTTTAAGTAAATTAACACTGAGTCGACCTTTCTAATGATAATACTGACGGCACTAGGAAGTAAGGAACATGGAAAACAAGGATAATAGAAGAGATAGTATGGTTGATTGTTGGTGTTCGGAACATGGTTGAGGAGGCTGTGAAGAAGAAAAAAAAGAATTTTTTTTAAAAAAAAATTTAACCTTAAAAGTTGTTTTATTTAAATATCGGCAACTATTGATGGGTTGGTTAACTTAATTAAAATGTGTTGTGTCCCATAAAGGGACTAATTGAAAATATTTCCTATAATCTGGAAACCTCTTAGAAACATGGTGCAAAAAGAGGAATAAAATACTATGTAATTTTGCCTAACATTGGGCACCTAAACTGTTATTTTCTCTTTTGTAGCAAAATTTCTCAATCGAATTGTCATCAAGTATATAATATCCCTACAATATTAGTGAAATTTTTCTTAGAAATCACGAGATTCTTAAATTGTTAATTTCTAAATCATGGAAGTTTTATGTTTAAATCAAGTGGTTTTAGTTTTTCTTTTACTACAAAAGCATCAAAATGATGATGGATTTGGAGATAAAACGAAGGATAAATTGGAGAACATATAGGATAATCATTACAACCGAGGAATAAGTTGGAGACGCGTGATGAGAGTGATGTTGGGTGTGGGGCCCAATTTATTATCAATAGTTGAATCACCATTCGATGTGCCTATCCAGCCCACCGTCCAAAGACTATCCTAATCATAGTCAAATCATATTACTTGTTTCACAAACAAACAAAATCTTTATCATAGGATAGTCACATCACAATCGGTCGATATATATATACATACATATATATATAACCTATTTTCAAAAATTCATTCACTATTCATCTGATACTCACACATATTTTTGTGCTGACTTTATCATCAAAGTGTTTTCCCTTGGAATACTCTGGGGGCTCTTTCTCGCAAATCACGTAGGGAGTTACCTTCGAGAAAGAATCAAGAATGGTTTAATAAGTGAGGTCATGGTTCTATACACTCCTATAGGGACTTTAGGAAGGTGCTATAGAGTCAATTCTTCCAGAACAAGCGATTCACCAAAACCATGTCCAAGTTGTATTAAAGTCACCAGCGACCTGGGAGTTTACAGAAGCATTTTACCCTCGATATGTGGATGAGAGTCTCGGTGTCATGGACCGCACAGAGTTTGGTGTTATCATGGGGTACATGCAGACCATGAGCAATGTTGATCTCTGCAAGAAGTTAATGATCAAGACTCCAGAGACCCTACAACAATTGTAGGAGGTCGTTGAATAGTATTCGAAGGTGGAGGAAGCTGTGAAGCGAAAGAGAGATGGGGATAAACTGGAAAAAGGGCACGTGAGGATAGTTTTCCATAGGGGACAGAAATCGGCAAAGCTCACGAGGTCTAACTCTGAGAGCTACACCCTCTGTCTAAGTCTCAAACAAAAATCTTATCCATACACCGGAGCCTGTTTAAACCACCCCCCAATGAAAGATTAGGCCTCAAGAAGGACGTAAAAAAATACTACAATAACCATAAGGACCACGACCATGACACGGAAGAATGCAACCATCTCAAGGCTGAGATTCAGAGGTGTGTGAGAAGTGGACTCCTTCGTGATTGTATGGCTCGAGAGCAGACTCGGGAAGATCCATAAAAAACCAGGAATGAACGTTGGTCTTGGCATCCGTATAGGTGGAACTCCAACCCGAATGCCAACCCGGGTAGGGATGAAAGAGACCAAGGCGGCGTTGAAAGAGATCGAGGTCCCATGATCAAGGTGCTAGGAATATGGATAATGGAGGCAATTGGGGCCAGGGAGCCCATCGAGTGATAAACGTCAACAATGGAATTGTGGGTTAGAGGTCTTCGAACATGATCATCAAAGAAAAATCTCGGTACATCCCCCAGGTGAGCCTCAACACAAGCACATTCGACAGGATGAAACCATAACCTTTTCTAAATCAGATGCAGTTCCTAACCCAACACCTCATGCTGACCCTATGTCATCTATGCAACAATTGGCAACTCCTACGTGAATAGGGCATTTATCGATAATGGCAGCATAGCCAAAGTAATGTTTGCCAGTTGTTTTGATCACTTGGGTATTGGACATTATAACTTGAAGAAATCTGCGTCGCCTTTGTCAGGGTTTACATGGAAGACGATATTCCCTTTGGAGATAATCACTTTGCCAGTTGGGGAGGCCGATGGGAACAAAAGGGTGAAGATATGCAATTTTGCAGTTATCAATGCTCACTCCCCCTTTAATGGGATCCTTGGAAGGTCGTGGATGTGCCAGGCCAGAGTTGTTTGGTCACCCAACCATCTAATGAACATTTTGTCTCCCTTGCTTCAAAATTTGGTCATTTCTCCTCCCTTTTCCTCCTAACAAAAAGGCTTCTACCACATTGAAAAATGGTCTTCAATCTACCATTAACATCTTGGATGACCTTCTATCAAATACTGTTCTTGCGGATGGCCTTCTCCAATGATGGTCTCCAAATCAAGCACACATAAAAAGAAGGAATTGATCAAATTATAGATGTACAACACGCTAGACACTAAATGCTTACAAGATAGGAAAGTTAGGGTAAATAACCACACAAGGGGTTTCCAACCTCCTATTTGGTAAAACACCTAATAATTAGGCTATCCACCACAACAAAACAAGCTAAAGTGTGGCATTAATTGTGTTAAGAAAATAGCAAATCTACGTCTCATCAAATCACCCACACTTAGATCCTTACTCGTTCTCGAGTAAGAACGAATAAATCCCTAAGGTGGTTTCCTAAGCTCTATTTCCCAAACACGATCAATACCATTATTTCTAGAACTGCCCTAACCCAAAATATAAAAGCTTATCAACTCTCATATCCCGACCTAAGGAGTTCTAATCCACCAAATCAAAAAATATCATTCCATAATAGAGTGAGGTAAGAAAATCCAAAGTAAAACAAGAAGAACTTAATCCAGGGGCGGAACCAATGGTATGCGAGGTAGGGCTCCAGCCCTACCTAGATCGCCGGCCAGAGGTAGCCGGAGGTGGGAGCGCATCTTCCGGCGGAGTCGAGCGCGTCTCTGGCGCGGCGGCAACAATTTCCAACCCCTGCTCGTCGGAGAAGAAGGCCGCGCTGCGGCCTTCATTTTTAATTCCTAAGTACTAAAACAACGTCATTTCACATTAGTGAAACGACGTCGTTTCATTCGGCCTTCTTTTTTAAATGTCTAAGTACTGAAACGAAGTCGTTTCATTTAGTAATATGAAAAAAAAAATCGAAATGTGAAATGGATTGGGCCAAAACTGAGCCCAATCCAATACCTTAATACAAATATGCTGGAACCTGGAGGCGAGACTCAAGAGCAGCAACAGCAAGCCTCCTGCCTCCAGTTCCCTCCTCTGCCTCACAGCCTCAGCCAATCAGCCGAGCCGTCAGCCGCGCCATCGCCGTCCGCCGGAAGCTGCCTCGTCCCGCGCCCTCTGCATGTCGGACGTCGAAAATTTTTCATCCTTCCCTAGCAAATTTTTCTGGTTCCGCCCCTGACTTAATCTACCCAAAAATCCCACATATAGACAAAAACAAGAGAAAACTTCAAATATTACAATTTCTCTCATTTTACCTGGTAGCCCTCTCGGATTTTCATCCTAGCCTCTCTATTCTTTCAAGCCTCACACCTCACCTTTTCCCACACCTTTAGGCCTCTAATATTTTCATAGGTCACCCTTTTGGATTTTTGACCTATTCGAGCTCCCAAATTTTGCCTAAATTGTCCTTTCAGGTTTTCAACTTAGCGGGTTCTTTGTTTCATTTTTTCAATGTTTTCCCAAAATTTTTCAAGAAAAAAATGCTCCTTGAGGAGCTCCTTATTACACACAAGAGTTCAAAAATACCAACCATAATGAACTCAAACCAAAACATCAAAACAAACACCTATAGGTGTCCGATCACTCCAATGACAACTATGTGTCCTACCCCACACTTTATTGAGTCCATTGGGGGAATGGTTTGGGTGTTGTTTGGGAGTGATCTCAGGGTTGTTAGGGGATTCTACATGGTCCATGAAACTAGCTTTTATTCCGCACAATTTTCCTTCATACCTCCAACCTAATGATCCTGCAAAATACAAAATGCATACCAAGTGTAATAGTGTTATACAAAAACAAAACAAATAAAATCCTAAGGGGATACCTTGGTCATAATTCAACATGAAAGAATTAAAAAGACCATTACGTATGTTTATTGTTGTTCTCACGATTATTTTCTTGAAAAGTTTTGCTCATAAACAGGTGTCTCATTTTATACTCTCTTTTTAACACATTTGATACTCATAATTTTAATGGATTATAGGTTTTTCTTTAGAGAATTGGATACTTTACCAATTAGAGGGCTAAGATCACATTTCACCACTTTGTATCTTAGCCCCTTTATTTTCGAAGTGTTAAATGTGCAGTTGGAGCCTTCCATGATTGTTTTGAAAATTGAAGATTGGATTCTAAGCAAAAACTAGATCACCGGAATAAGATCATTTGCAAAATGTGGTGGAAGAAGGAAGATTGAAGTGATGGATTTTGGACTAACGTCAATAAAATTTCTAATTAAATATTTTTTGCTAAGTATTTAGGACCTGAAGGGTCACACACAATAGAAATAATTATAAGGGTAATTAAGGCTAATTGGAAATTATTATATTTGTGTACTATTTGATAGTAAAGATGAAAATGGACGGAATATTGTTTGGTAAGAGTTACCATTTCTCACAATCAGTAGTAATAAGGTTGATCGCAATATTCTATCAATCAACATTAATGGAAGATTGATGCGGCAATACAGTTTGCATCAATTTCGATTGAAATGAATTCAAATGGAAAGTTAATACCAATGTACATCATACATTACGTTCATTTGACACGAATATGGTATTGATGTGGGAGATCGTTCAGGGAATCTGATCGTTCTCTCCAGGAGCTTTTTTACCTACAGGGCTTATCCCGGAAGTGACTTCGGGAGAAGGGCTCCGACGATCAAGTCAGTGTTCTCCTTGTAGAACTGAAATTTCTAGAGATAGTAACGCTTACCTTAACTCCTTCAAAGCTGCTGTATTTATAGACTAACTTCCTTAGCAGTTCCTTGATTTTTTAGAGTTAAGACCGTGGCCGTGCCACGATCCCGCGTTCTTCATTCGTGGTCTTCGTGTTCATTACTTATTCCGTGTTCTTCGACCCCACGTATTCTGGCACGACTGGAAGCTCCGCGCATGCTTGCTCTTTTCCTTGGGGTGAATACATTCACCTTTCTGTGAGATAACATTGGGTTGGGCCTAGCGTCCATTGTCCTTTTGATTAGTGGGCTACATATACACCATGAGCCCCCCTAGCCATGAAGACTATAAGAGTGTAGCGATGGTGTGGCTGTGTGGCTCAAGTGCGAACTGATGTTGCTTGTCCATAGAATGTTCATCGCAGAATGCTACTTTTATCGGCATTGCGAAGTGATGTTGTCTTTTTGGCTATATATCTATCCTTGATCATTCTTCAACTTTTGAATATTTGAATTTTGAGCTCCTCGTGGTAAGGCTATTTCTTCGATGATTTTGTTTCTAAAATCCGTGATTCACTCCTCGTTCTTTAGTATTCCAGTCTGTAATTTCCCGACGTTTGTTTTCGCTGTATTTCTTAAATGGGGAATTTGAAATGAAGAATTTAATGTGGCCCTCAATCAGTGTGCTGCCTTTTTATATACCGATGTTGTCTCGTTGTAAGAAAATCTTTTGTGATAGATAATCATCATTGCATTTTCCTGAACTTTTTATCCTCCTCGATTGTGCCTTTTATTGCTTATATTTAAGTTTCCGTTGTCACTTTCGTTTCAGCTCCTCTTCTCCATTATCCAGGGTTTCGTCTCCTCTGAGCATTCTTAAATTTTCGCGTGTCACTTTCCTTCATCTCCTTCAAGAGTATGGTTCGTAGTTAAATAATTTCCAATATCTTTGCTGTATTCTCTGGGATTGATACATTGGACTAATTTCTCTGATTCCGGTGATTTTGGTAGTTTGTCCTACTAATTTCCGGTCATCTTCTCCGGCCTACTTTTCGTAAACCTTTTTTCCACAAAACTTGTTTCCGTAGATTTTGACCTTAACTAAGATTGTTACCTCCAACTTTTAGGATCCATATGTCTTCTTCTAACCATGGTAAGTCTCCCATTGAAGATGCTGCATCCGAAGGGGATTCCAACCATGTCGCCGAATCCTCCATCATACCTAGTATCCTGATCAATTCTTATGCAAATGATTTAAAAGATTTCTTTCCTTTTCTATCTTCTTATAAGCTCCGTTCTGCTTCTAAATCTGAATGCGTTCATACCGCTCCCTCTGGCTATATTTCCTGTTACTTAGCGTATCTGAACTTTGGCCTTTATTTTCCTCATTCTGAACACGTGATTGAACTTCTTCATTCATATAGAATTGTGTTATCCCAATTTCATCCCGAGGGCATCACTATCATAATGGGGTTTCTTTGGGCATGTGAGAATACGAACATACCTTTCACAATTGATTTGTTTTGTAATTTCTATCACCTTCGAAAGGTGAAAAACACCATAGACGAATTCACCTTGTATCCCATGATTTTTGGGGTTGAAATTGTGAGCGGTTTCCCAAGTAATGTTTGTGATTGGCATAGGAGATACTTTTTTATGAAAGCAAAACAAATTCCTGAGTATGATGTACCTTCCTGGAACTAAAAAGTTCCTAAGTCTAAGCTTCCTAATCTGAGCGTCCGTTATACCGAGAAGATGCCAATCGTGGCCACACTTCATGTGCATATACAACATCTTTGCCACGCTGACTCTGATGCTGAAGGTGTATTATTTTCTTATGTTTTGATTTGTTTACTCTATACTCTTTCATATTTGGTGTACTGTTATCTTCTTTATATTTGTGTGTGTTCCTTTTGATCTATGATGTTCATCTTGTGTCAGGTATGGATCTATCTAAAGGTGATATTGACCCATCGTTCTTAAATGACAGAGAAGTGAATGTCGCAATTTCAAGCCGAAAATGTTGCTGGTGGTAACACCTTGTCCTAGGGTGCCAACACTACAAGCCATAATGATAAGTATAAACAGACTGAGGGTGGGTAGACCAGTAATCATCGCTTCGTTAATTTGTAGAAGAAGAAGAAGAGGGATATGGTCAGTGGGCCTTTGGGGCATTATGCCCCCCTCCAGAAAAAAGGTGTGTTAACTCAACCAGTTCACAATTTATGATGCAAACTGAGAGCCCTTTGGCGGAGGAGATGATCTCTGATATCCTCTCTAACCTTTCTTTACTTGACACACTGGCTGCGGTAAGGCTGCAAATGAACTTTGGTAATGTTCCTTATGTCTTAATATGTTGTTCGTAAAATACTGAATAACTTCTTCCCATGTGTTGTTGCCTGATAGGGTCGGTGAAAGCCTTCAAATTGCAAGCGATCGATTGTCCCAGTATTCTGCCATTGATGATTCACTGTTGGAGAAGTACAAAATGTTGAAAACCAAGTGTTCAACACTAGAAAGCTCGCTTAAAGCTACTGAGGAGAAAGTGAAGGTTGCTGAGGAAAAAATGAGCGTTGATGCAGAGTGTGCTAGGCTCGCAGGGGTAGAGACTACTAAGCTTCATTCTCAGTTAAACAAAATGCGCACCAAAGGGCCTGCCACCCCCCCCCCCCCTCAATACCCTAAGTGCTAGTAAATCGGCTTTGCAAGACAAAGTTGTTCTATAAGTTTTTTGAAGATATTTCCAAAGTTGTTCGCACTGTCGGGTATTGCGAGGCTGTGAAGAATTAGCGAGAGTGGAACCCAACTTGTGATTGTAAGAGTTTTCCTTCTTTGAAGAAGTGCAGTGATACCCTGGAGAACAAGAGAGCTGATCTGAATCAAGCCTTTATCCAGAAGATCGCTGACGGGGGGCATCCATATGCTTTGCTTTCGCACCTTGCTAGCCTTCCCAGTCTTCCTTCCATGGTTGAGCTGCAAGAATGTGAGGTGGATTATTTTGAAGATCTTCCATTCAAGCCTAGCACTGATGTTACAATTCCTATTCCAGATGCTAGTGTGGCTAGTGTGAGCGCTGAAACTTCCATCCAACAGCCCGCAAGGGGAACTCTACTTAACAACCAAGCCAAGATGCCTCTGCAATCGTTGCTCACCTTCAACCTAACCCTAACTCCGAAGCTAGTTGATTCTTAGCGTCTTTTGTTTATTGGGTTTTTGGATTGTAATCTTAAAACAATATATTAATGATCGAATGTACTGTTTGTGCAACTTTAGCTATGCAAGTTGATTTACTTGCTGTCGCACTTTATCTTATAACCCTTACTTGTGTGCAGGGCTTCAATATATTGATTGATTATAAATTCTTGAAAAGCATTGATTTTATGGGACATAATGACCCTCTTTTTGACCCCGTTAGTTCGCTTCATGTTACCCAATCCTTCACTTAAGAGTGTGAGGGGGTTGTTTCTTCTTATATGTTTACACGTATGGAATTGGTTCCCTTATGTATTGGGTGGCAACTTCCCATTCCTTATTCATCCCCATCTTCATCCACAAGTTGCTCCTCCAGTAAGCTCATTCCTGATGGATACAATGGTGAATCGCTTGGAAAGGACATTACTCGCAGTTTAGTCGATCTTGAGTCTGCGGGCACGTATATACAATCGCTTAACCTTTATGTTCGAGTTCAATAGTGGGCTCTATGTTTAGGTATTCCTTTGAAGTATATTCTCCTGGGTATCAATGACCTCGAAAAGAAGTGGGGTGTAACTGCATAGGACACCTATGATGCTTTGCGAGATCTACATAGGATTCTAAGCGAGCAGAATGGTCTTATTCATCGTCAACAACTGAACCTTGCGAAGATGCTCCGCCAGCAAGCAGAGGCTATGGAATATGTCGGGAGCAAGACTCGTGAAGCTCATCAGAAGACGCTGATTATTGATAAGCAATGTGTTCATATTGATGATTTGCTGGTAAAGCTTAGGAAAAATCAGGATGAGTGTAATCACTTATCAACTTCTGCCGTTGGTTGGCAAAATAAATTTGACGAATAGCTTGCCATAAATACACAGTCGTGAGAAGAAAATGAAGAACTTCATACTGCATGCAATCGTCTTGATTTTTCTGTGCACCAATTAGAGCAAGCTTGTGCTGATTACAAGGATCGGCTTCACGCTCTTCCTTCGTCATCAAGCCGATCTACTAACCATGGTGATTTGACTGTTGGAGGTAGCGGGCAAATGATTAAATTATCTAATGCTGTCTGATCGTATATTCGTTTTTTTGAAGAGGAAGTTCAGAATTTGAAGGCTATAATGAAATAGTATGAGGAAACAATTAACGTTATGAGTATGTAGTTGGATCATAGGAATTTGGCCCTATAACTGATTTTAAGGCATATTATGCTAGATATCTTGATCATATGGGGTGAAGGGGCATGATCCGCCATCATGCATACTTACATATGAAATGGAAATATGAGAACTTAGTTAGCGAGGAGCGTGAGGCAGAGGAAAGTCATCATAGATCTAAGCATAGTTCTTATGGAGCAAAACACTCTTCTCGCGAAGCCGATCGTCCTCCTTATAAGGCTGAGCATAGTCGTCGTCGTGGTTCCTCTTTCTCTGGACCATCATGATCATCCAAGCGTAGATAGTATGCATTGTTCTTCTGTTTTGACCCATAATATCTTCTTTTCTGTTATGGATGGTATGATCATCTATTTATTTGGATGTTGTTCGACTCCGTGACTTGTCTTGTTTTCAAAAAATTGTTTTCTATTTTTCCAATGTTGTGTTTTTCCTTTGAGATCAGTTTACTGCGAATCTGCAAGGTGATTAAGTTGTTTTAGTTTGTGTTTTGTAGGCATATTTGCCTTGTAGCAAGATCTATTGCTTGCTTTGTTGATAGTACGAAGCCGCAAGACCTATTGCTTGCTTTTGTCACTATATTTAGAGGCATGTTTGCCTAAAAGAAAGATCTATAGCTTGCGATCGTTCGAGTTGAGAAGCTGTAAAATCCAAGTTTGCAAGCCTTTGTACTAGTGCAAGAACCATAGCTTGCTGTTTGTCAAACTAGGTTCAAGTTTATAAAGTTCGAGTATCTTGATCTTAATATGTTACAACTAAACTAACTTCTAACATTCACAAGTAAATAATAAGGGGCATGATCGTGGTCCAGCAAAGTGACATTTTTATATTAAATGCGTACACCCGCAATAATATCGCGTTAGAGACAAATGAATGAAAACTGCCAAGGATAATATCCTGGCGCCTATACATGTAGATGTTTACTACTCTCCTTCTAGACATAAAACTTCCTTAAGTTGATAACATGACATGTGTTGGGGACAATAGTACCATCCAACCTTTCTAACTCGTAGCTATTGGATTTGTGTGCTTTTGTAACCTTGTAAGCTCCTTCCCACTTTGGGCATAACTTTCCACGTTCTTCTGCTAGGCTGGCTTCATTCTCCCTCAACACTAGATCACCAATATGGAACCATGTTTCTTTCACTTTTTGATTGTGAACTCTGGCCATCCTTTCCTTGTACTTCGTTTCTGCGATTGTTGCCAAATTTCTCCTCTTCTAATTCATCCAGTTTGAGCTTCATCACCTCTGGGGTGTCTTTCACATCATAATCAGTTACGCAAAGACTTGAGTGACAAATTTCTACTGGTATAACCACTTCGTGACCATAAACCAAACTATACGGGGCCTTTCCTATTAGTTCCCGAATATACGTTCTGTACGACCATAGCATGTTTGATAATTCATCTACCCATCTGGCTCGCTTCCGTTCGAATTGCTTCTGGATCCCTTGAACGATAATCCTATTTGTTACTTCCACATGACCATTTTCCTGAGGGTGCACAACAGACATAAACTTCCGAAGAATCCCGAGTTTTGAGCACCAGTCGGTGAACACACCGCTTGTGAATTGCATACCATTATCCGTGACAATGGTATGTGGCACCCTGAAGTGACATACTATGTTTTTCCAGAAAAACTTCCTAGTGACTTCAGCTGTGACCCTTCCTAATGGTTTCGCTTCCACCCACTTCGTTAAGTAGTCAACTGCTACGATTAGAAACTTGGCATTGCTTTCGCCCCTTGGGAATGGTCCAACTAAGTCAATCTCTCATTTATCAAATGCCATGCACCGTAGATTCCTGCCAAAAATGTTTGTGGCTTATGCAACAATGAAGCGTTGATTTGGTAACTTCTACACTTAAGCACGAAGTTGTGTGCGTCATTGAACATAGTCGGCCAATAGTATCTAGCTCGGATGATCTTTTTTGATATTGTTCTAGCTCCTTGATGTGTTCCAAATAGGCCTTCATGAACTTCTTTTAGAATCTCTGCTACTTGTGTTAGTCCCACACACTTTATCCACGGATACTGGAAGCCTTTTTTGCATAAATAAAAGATTCTATCCCTGTGGGTATAATTAGTAGAACGTAACTCCAACTTCCTAGCCTGAATCTTATCTTCTGGTAGCATCCTCTTGACAAAGAAGTCTATTAGTGGGCACATCTAGTTAACTTCATCTTCTTGGATGGCTAACACCATAGTTGACACAGTGCTCCTGACCGGGATGACTTCCACAATGGCATCGCTCTACTCGTTGAAAGAACTAAATCATGTTGTTGCTAGCTTACTCATTGCACCCGCCTTTATTATATCTCTCCGTGGTACGTGCTGTATGTAAAAATATTCAAGCTAGGCTATGAGTTGCTGCATTTTCTACAAATATTTTTTCCAATTGCATTTCTCGCACGTGAAAGTCCCCTTGCACTTGTTGGACAACAATTAGTGAATCATTGGATACTCGTACGCTTCAGACTTTTATTCTGACGGTGAGGTCCAATCCACAAATCAAGGCTTTATATTCTGCTTCGTTGTTTGTAAGGAGGAAATTGAATCGTAATTGATATCTATGTTCGCCCCCATCTGGGTCTATGAAACGCAATCCTGCTCTGCAACCTTCTTTGTTGAACGCACCATCAACAAACAATGTCTATGCAAATTATCCCCACTTTTATTTGCCTCTATCGAGCCTCTATTGATCCTCAAGTTTTTATACGTGTTCGCTTTCTGTTCTTCTTCGCTTGTCATTTCGGCAATGAAGTCTGCTAACGCCTGAGCTTTGATCGCCTTCCTAGGGTGGAATCGAATTTCAAATTGGCCTAATTCCAAAGCCCATTTTGTTAGTCTTCCTGATGACTCCGGCTTGCTAAGGACGTTCTTGATCGGGAAGCCCATATAAACTCTGATGCGATGAGCATGAAAATATGTTCGCAGACTTCGTGCTGAGTACACCAAGACCAAGGTCAGCTTTTCCATTGGCATATACATCTTCTCTGCACTTTGTAATATTCTGCTTATATAGTAAAGTGGAACTTGTTTTTGGTCTTCGAGGCGAACCAAGAAAGAGCTGGCGGTGCTCTGCGAGATGGCTAAATGTAAATATAACGTTTCCCCAGTTGCAGAGGATTTTAGCATTGGCAGTGTTAGAAGTTGTTCTTTTAAGCCATCATATGCTATATGGCACTCTTGACTCCATCTAAAATTCTTGGCTTTCTTTAGAACTTTGAACAGTGGAAAGTGATTATCTGCTACCTTTGAGATGAACCTGCTAAGCGCTGTCAGGGACCCAATTAGGACTTATACTCGCTTGACCATTCGCGACTGAGGAAGGTTGATTATAGCTTGGATTTTTTCTAGGTTGGCCTCGATTCCCTTCGATGATACTTTGTATCCTAAGAATATTCCTACGCCCACCCTAAATACACATTTCTTGGGGTTGAGCTTCATTCCTATGGCACTTAGTGTGTCCAGAGTCTCTTCTAGATCCTCCACGAAGCTATCTACCTTCCTGTTTTTCATGAACATGTCATCAACATACACTTCTACATTTTTCCCTATTTGATTGCGAAAGGCGTTATCCACTACTCGTTGGTATGTTGCTCCTGCGTTCTTCAGCCCGAACGACATCTTTACATAACAAAAAGTCTCAAAGCTCGTTATGAAAGTTGTTTCCTCTATGTTCTCCGGGTTCATTAATATCTGGTGGTAACCCTTGTACGCATCCAAAAACGCTAGTACCTGATAGCCTAAAATTTCCTCAGCCAGTTGATTGAATTTTGGTAGGGGATAGCAGTCCTTAGGACATGCCTTATTTAAATCCATGAAATAAATGCACATCCTCGATCCATTGTTAGACTTTATTACCATTACTAGATTTGTGAGCCAATTTGGATATATGACCCCCCTTACTATGCTAGCTTGGAGTAGTGCTGTAACTTTCAATTGCTTGCTGCCCATCGCTAGCGAAGCAACGCTGCTTTTGTTTAACTGATTTGATCGCATCACTGATATTCAATGAGTGTGTTGAAATGTGTGGGTCTGCTCCTCCCATGTTATGAATACTCCATGCGAAAGTGTCTCTGTGTTTTTGCAGGATTTGTATGATTCTCTTCTTTTCTTTATTGGGAAGGTATTTTCCTATTTTTTCACACCTTGAGTTGTCTTCGCTATCCAGGCTCATTAGCTCTGTTTCTTCCCCCAGGTTCGCTATTGATTCCGGCTGATATGGTGTCCACTATTTGAGATTGCGTTGATCATCTTTGCTTTCTCTCCCACTCTTCCTGCCTTCATTGCGATTACCATGCATTGCCTCACCGTTTGCTTATTTCCTCATATAGTTATAATTCCAGTCGGTGTTGGGAATTTCATAACCAAGTGGTAAGGGGACCATATGAATTTTGCTCTGTTCATCCATGGTCTTCCTATTATAGCGTTTAACGTGCTTGAGGCATCCATGACTACGAAGTCACACGGGATTGTGCAGTTCCTTCCACTTTCACCAATAATGATAGGTAGTTGTATATTTCTCTAAGGAATTTATGATCCCCCTGTGAACCCAACAAGTGAGGATGTGGATTTTTTGAGGTTCGTTCGCTTGAACCCCAATCTATCGAAGCAATACAAATAGTATTTTGACCGCACTTCCATCGTCTACGAACACTCTATGTACAGTAGCATTTCCATTTTTTTGCTATGATAACCATAGGATCATTGTTAAGTGAAGCGTTTGGTACTGCATCCTCTTCACTGAAAGTAATTGTCTTATCTGAACGAAGGCTTTTATCAACAGGTTCTTACGGGGGAGAATATCGTGCCCTAGCTTTCCAAGCATTGTTGGACAACGATTCCATAGATCCATGTATAGACAAGATTACAATTTTTGCCAGTTCATCACCCTCAGCTTCTTTGTAGTCAATTGATGCGGTCATCTTTTCATTCTTTGGCAGTGTAGACGATGTCCCCTGATTTCTTGCTAGGGTGTTCACTGTTTTGCTATTTTGCCATACTGACTCCCCCCCTTCCTTTCTGTATTGACTTAAGAAGCCATTCCTCAAGTTTTTTTCAACTTGTCTTCTTAGATCCCTACAATACTCGATATCATGGATATAGCCCTTGTGGAAAGCACAGTAATATTCCCTTGATCAATTTTTCTAGTGGTACTAGCATGGGTGCTGGCTCTCAAAATAGATCTTTTTGTGCTTGACATATCTCTTTTCTTGGCCTTGTCAAGGGTGTTTCCTGAAATATCCCAATCTGCAAACTTGGTTCTCTTGCTATGAAAGAGACGCTTCCCTTTCCATTTTTCATAAATCCCTTATGTGAATCTTCCATCATTCACTTCTCGCCTTATTCCCTCTCTATCTTAAGATTGTTCGATTCTCCTGTTCGTACATATTTCTCAATCATTTTATGTAGCTCCCTTGGGTTCTCAGGCATACTCTTCGTTAGTTCTTTGTAGAATTCCCTTGATTGCATGTCTCCTATGAACGCCCTATAAAAAGACTGGAAAGATAAGTCACAAACCTGTAAGCTTTCTGTAACGAAGCAATTATGATATTCTGCTAGGCTTTCGTCACTTTGCTGGGCGATATTATTGAAATCTGCGATGGTCTTGGTGAACTTTTTCTTTTGGTAGAAACGACCCAATAACAGGTCCGACAACTATTCCCAAGATCTGATACTCCCATTTGGAAGGTCTTCGTACCAAGTGATCATCGTGCCTGTAAAAAAGATAGGAAATTCCTTGCAAACTAATTCAATATTTGCATCGCAAAACCTCAATCTATTTCTGTATGAGTGCAGAAACTCTTTTGGGTCTGTTGTCCTATCGTAGATTTTAACATGCAAAGGAAGTTTAAAGTCCTTTGGCATTTTAAAATCACACAAGTGTGGAGCTAGAGACGATTTATCCACGCCATCTTTCGTGACAATATCACACAATTCTTATTTGTAGTTAAGGTTTCCACGCTCTTGATTTATCCTATTTTTTGGTTTTGTAGGTTTTTTCTTGAGCGTATTTAGGAATTGATAATAAAGGCTTTCTATGTTCGCTTCCAGGAATGTTGTGAATGCATTTTTTCCTTATCATGGTGGTTGTTCAGGGACTCTGCTTCCTCCTCTATTTCCTCCTTGTTGTGCTCTTTCTCCTTACTTAGGGTTTGTTCCTGATGATGTACTTCTCTATCGTGTCCCAGTGTCTATTCATGTGACTGATGGTTATGTCTCTTCTCACTCCTGGTGAACACCATTTTTCACCTGAATGACCTAAAAATGAAAAGAAAATTTTTGGTCCCCACAGACGGAGCCAAATGATATTGGAGATCATTCAGGGAATTTGGCCGTCCTCTCTAAGAGCTTCTTTACCTGCAAGGCTTATCCCGGAAGTGACTCTGGGAGAAGAGATCTGACGATAAAGTCAGTGTTCTCCTTGTAGAACTAGAATTTCTAGAGATCGTAATGCTTACCTTAGCTCCTTCAAATCTTGCTGTATTTATAGACTGACTTCCTTAGCAGTTCCTTGATTTTCGAGAGTTAAGATCGTAGCCATGCCACGATCCCACATTCTTCAATCGTGATCTTTGCATTCGTTGCCTATTCCATGTTCTTTGGTCCACGTATTCTGGCACGACTAGAAGCTCCGCGTCTGCTTGCTCTAAACCTTGGGCTAAATATTCACCTTTCCATGAGATATCATTAGGCTGGGCCTAGCATCCATTAGCTTTAGATCGCTGGGCTACATATACACCAAGTATTAACTCTCGTTCCATTGCATCTATAAATTGCCCTAGTCAGGTTCACACAACACATGACAAAAGATAGAAATAGTTTCTTAGACAGGTGTTGGAGGTGAGCATGAGCTGGCACCTTAACTGAATGACCAATAGTGAGTTAAAGTGGATACCATCAGAGGTCAAACCATTTGCGCGACTGATGATCGAATCACTTTTTCAAAGGATCGCTAATCTGGTATTTATACATTACACATTATACATATCATTGATTATGGATTTAGTATTGGTGAATACTTACATTGGTATCAGAGCCTATATGATAGGCATGTGTTTTTCTTATGAATATGAGATTTATATCGATGATTATGCTTATAAATCATGTCATTAATTTTATAAATTATCTAAGGATTTTATTATAGTGGATGGGGTGTTATTCTGAACAATATTTTTTTTAACTCAAATGCCTCATTATAATATTAAATCGTGAAATTGTTGCATTCCATTTTTTGTGACATAAATACATTTTCGGTTAGAATGATTTGTTGGGCATACCCAAGATTGTTCTACCAAAATAAGAATTTGTGTCATTAAATTTGATTTATGAATAATAGGTTTGATTTAACAAAAACTTTTGACTTGTAGGGCATACCCAAGGTCGAAGAATTTTGAGCCAAGTATCTAGGAATTATAAATCATAATGGATGGGGTGTCATTTTGAATAATATTTAAGAGTGAATTTTAGTAATGACCAATACAAATTCTGTCTAAGGATGCTGATAATTTTAAGTGGGACCGTTTAAAATAATGGAGTGGTTAGGATGTTAATTCTTTTCCATTTGAGTTAAGTGCGAAAATAACCCTATGAAACCGAGAAAGTGCAAATAAACCTTGTATAATCTGAAAGTATAGAACTAACCCTATATTTTGGTCAAATTGTGCAGTTTTGCCCATTTTACAATTTTCAAGCGTTGACTGATGCAAGTCAGGCACTGACCATAATTGAAAAGATAAAAATACCCCTGAGCTTAAAACTAAAAATCTAACGACCATTATGCCCTAATTAAGCTTCTTTATCAACCATAAGCTGCTTCTTCAAATTCAAACACTCGTGCCGCCCTGAGCCATGTACCGCCGCCTCAACCACTGGACTTCCGCCACCACCTGCCACTAATCCTAAACCCGATCCAAAGATCTGCAAATTTGGACTGATCCAATTCAAAGATCTGCAAATTGGATCTTTGTTCAGAAAACATAAAACCTATATTTGTTGCCTCGCATCGACGACGGAGTCTTCGAAGCAAACATAAAAGATAAAGAAGACACCTCCTTTAAAATGAGCCCTCGAAACCCTAGCTCACCACCTCCACTCGAACCTGGAGAATTAAGATGGAGATTGAGAATTCACGGGGCGGAGGTCCGAGAATTTGGGGCATCTGGGGAGCTTGCTTCTGGATGACCTAACGACAGCGGCGGTGGCGGAGGAGGTGGAAGAGGCGTCATTGGTTGATGAGCAGTGGCTGGGAAGAATTTTGGATTCCTTTGAAAATGAACCATAACAGAAGATGGTGGATGGTGGTGGAGGTAGTGATATGGTAACGAAGATGGTGGCTAACAGAGGTAGCAGTAGTGGCGGGGGCTGGTAGAGGTGGTGGTTAGGGTGGGCGGCGATGGTGGTTGTGGTGGTCGAAGAGGGTAGCGATGGCTGGTGGCAACATGAGGGGTAAAATAGAAAAAAAAATTAAGCTAAAATGATCGAGGGCATATTCATCATTTTGGGCCCCGGTCAATGTCTCAAATAGTGAGTCAACGCTGGAATATGGCATGAAGAATATATCGACACAATTCACCATAAAGTTAGGGTTAATTGACACCTCTTGATATTACAGTGTTATATAGGCATTTCCATCCTAAAGGTAGGATTAGAAAAATATTTAACCCTAAATATATATATATATATATATATATGGAAACAATTAACTGAAATAGTACATTAAATGTTTAATACATTAACAACCCAACCACTCATGATTTTATACCAATTTTTCTATTGTAGACAAATATATTTACAATACAAAGTCGTGTTTTATACAGACTAACCGTTACACGGGTCATTTTATAGTTGATGTAACTAATGAGGTGATTTGATGTTTGTTTTTATTTATTGCAACGAGGTTACCACAACTTTGATTTTTTTAAATGTATCATAATCTATAAATAATTATAATTTGACATTGATAGTTACTGCAACAAGGTATTTCATAATTAGTCTAACTGTGAGTCGGTTTAATAGGAGACTTTCTCTATTTATAATTATCAAGAAAATATTAATTCAATCAACAAAAATTACCATTAAAAAATCACTTACATAAGACGTATATGAGTTATGATGGTTGAATTTATTCCAAAATGATAGATTCCGCGAATGGATTGATTGAGAAAGAAAAAGGGTAATATGCAAATATAACCCTATATGTTGAAGAAAGTGCAGATATAACCCTGAGTTGTTTTTTAGTGCAAATATAACCCTACATATTATACATAAGTGAAAATATAACCCTAAAGTCATTATTCCGGCATTGACGGGTCATTTCTGGCCATTGATCGACTAGAAATGACCAAAATGCTCTTCCAACCTAATACAAAATTTTAAAAGACAAAAATGCCCCTATAGTCCTCTGAAACCATCACCACCTCTACCCTATGAAACCACCGCCACCAAAAGACACCACCGTCGTTGATGGAAAATGCCATCGCCGTCACCAAAAAATGCCACCGACGCCGCCAAAAAATGCCACCGACACCACTGAAAAATGCCATTGCCGCCGCCAGAAAATGCCACCGCCGTTGCTAGAAAATGCCACCACCCCTCCTCCTCTACTTCCAATCTCCTAAAACCACCACTCTGTTCTCTTTTCTCCTGCCGCCTGCAACCCTAGCCAAATCTCCTCTGCTGCCGTCTGAAACCCTAGCCACACAAATCAATTATTCTCCTCACTGCTGCCATTCTTCTCCACCGTCGATTCGTGTTCTTCTTCGACCACCGCACCATTCTTCTCTATCACTGCTATTCTTCTCCACCTCCACCGCCGCCTCAAACCGCCGCCACTTCAAACCCTAGCCACACGAGGACATGGAATTCGTTACCGCCAGTTCATGTTTGTCACCAGCCCTTCATCGAAACCCTAGGCCCACGCCACCTCCGCCACCATTTCCAGCGCCGCTCAGCCAAGCGCCAGAAAATCGATAAAAGTGCAGAGCGTGGTTGAAGTTTGGCGATTGAAGTTGCAGAATACAAAAGTTTCAGAAAATGAAGATAAATGAAGAAGAAAACGGGCACGGGTAAAACAAGTTTGATGCATTTTATATATTTTATAGAGGGGCAAAATAGTTTTTTTCATCCAATTCCGGTCTTAATCTATCGGAGAAGGTTATATTTGCACATAAATTTAATATTTAGGGTTATATTTACACTTTTAATTATCGCAAGATAATATCTGCACTTTCATCAGTTATATAGGGTTATATATGCACTTTGCTCAAGAAAAAAAAATTCAAAAGTTAGATAGATTGAGAAAGGAAAGAGAAAGTCAAAACGTTGTATAAAACTAAAAGATGTAGCAATAAAAGAAAATGATAGACGGTCGATTTGTACGAGCCAAAAACACGTGAAAGAAGTAAAAATGTATCGATTTGTAAGAGCCAAGAAGCACGTGAACCTTCAATCGGACTTGGGTGTGATTGCATTTCATAAGAGGTCACGTTTGAATGTGGAGGACGAACCACAACTTTTACGGGTAGTCAAGAAGTTTCATGAGATTGACTACAATCAGGGAGTGGAGCAGGGGCAAATGGTCATTGTCGGTGCTAGAACCTATGAGGACATCGTTTCAGTCGTAATGCAATCCTGCAAACAGACTATAGATGGTATTTCGATGGTTGGTCCAGAACAACCATCTTCATCACTATGAATCTACTCTGCTGGAACTGCAGAGGGCTGACACACCCTCTAACAGTAAGTACCCTCAATAATTTGCTTTTACAGTTTAAGCCTAATATTATTTTCCTTATGGAAACAAAATGTAATAGAAGCAAGATTAGTAAGTGGCTACATAGATCCTATTTCAGTAGTTGGGAATTAGTAGATCCAATAGGAACTAAAGGTGGTCTTTGTGTGGCTTGGACACGGGATATCAACCTCGAGGTAGCAAACAGCTCCCAAAATTTTGTTAATTGTAATATAACCTCTTTGGTGGGGGATGAATGGAAGCTTGTTTTATTGTATGGTCATCCCAAAAAAAATGAGAGGCAACAAGTCTGGGACGACTTGAATACCAAACTGCTATCAAATTCATCACCGACTCTCATTATAGGGGACTACAACCAGGTTACTGGGAATGAAGATAAGAGAGGAGGTACCATAGTCACTGATAAGCACACAGTTGCGCTGAATACTGTGATAACAAGACATAACCTCCAGGAGCTACTGAACCAAGGGCAATGGTTTACATGGTCAAACGGACGTCAGGGTGAATAGCTAATTGTAGAAAGGCTTGACAGAGGTTTTGCTACCCGAAATTGGTTTGACCTATTCCCTAACTACATGCTTGAGAATTTGCCAATGGGGAGATCGGACCATGGGCCTGTGGTATTGAATACACAACATTTTGCTACGGGTAGGAGGCATCGAGAAAGACCTAAATTTGAGGCGTTCTGGACTTGCCGGCAAGAGGTTTCCAAAATTATTACTGATATTTGGAAAAATGATCTACATCAGATTAGGTTTCAGGATGCAGGTAGTGACTGGCCTTCATCTCCACAGTGTCATAGATCCAGGTTGGAAGTGAAGCTACAATCCACTATGAATGAGCTTAGTAATTGGAGTAGGGATAATGTGGGTGTGTTGGCCAAAAGGATTCGGTGGAAGGAAAAGGAAATAGAGAGTCTCCAGTTCAATAATAATTTCGACTCAGCGAGAAGTTCGGCAGAGGATTTAGATGATCTTCTTACACAATAACTTGATTTTTGGAAGCAGAGAGCTAAGATAAAGTGGGACGCAGAAGGTAATCAGAATATAAGTTTTTTCCATCAATGGGCCAAGAAGAAACAAGGAAGGAATAGAATCACTCAGTTGGTGGATAGTCAAGGAAGCTGGGTGTCTGACCCAATCAAGTTGCGGAAGTTGGTGCTGGATCATATCAGTTTGGTCTTTGTGAATGACTCGGAAATGCCACGTGATGCATTTGGGGATACAACGATCACAAACATCCTACAACTTATAGAGCAGAAAGTGAGTTCGGTACAACAACGACAATTAGCCGACCGGGTGACAGTGGAGGAAGTGAAATTGGCAGTATATCAAATGGGAAATTGGAAGGCTCCGGGACCAGATGGTATTCCAGCAGGGTTTTATAAATACTACTGGGGTCAAGTCGGGGATGATCTATTCAATGCAGTACAGGAATTTTTTACAACTGGAAGAATGATCAACGATTGGAATGCTACTAACATCACACTCATTCCCAAGAATAAGGCACCAACGAAACCTGAGCATTTAAGACCTATTAGTTTATGCAATGTTAAGTATAAAATAATTGCAAAAGTTCTGGCAAATAGGTTAAAGTGCATAATGGGGTATTTAGTTTCTGGTAACTAAGCAGCCTTTGAACAAGGTAGATTGATAGTTGAGAATTCATTAGTAGCTCATGAGTTGATTGAGAAAGTCTGAAAGCATAAGATAGGGAAAGTAGCCCTTGCGGCTTTAAAGATTGATATGAGCAAGGCTTATGATCGGGTCTCATGGGATTTTCTAAGGAATGTTATGGGCTGGATGGGTTTTCCATTAAAGTGGATTCAATGGATTATGGAGTGTGTCACCACTGTCACCTACTCTTTAAAATTCAATGGGGAGTTATCAGAAACGTTCAAGCCCAAAAAAGGTTTAAGACAAGGTTGTCCCCTGTCTCCTTTCCTGTTTATCCTCTGTCAAGAAGCATTTTCTTCCATTATTGCTTCAGAACCATTTCAACGAGTGTGTAGGGGAATTCAGTGTGGTAGGGGAGTACCACGGGTCTCAAGCTTGATGTTTGCGGATGACTGTATACTATTTTTTGAGGTCACAGAACCAGCTATGAAGCAACTTGCAGCCGCTTTGAATTTATTCGCAGCTTATTCGGGTCAAAGATTGAATTTTGAGAAATCTTCTTTTCTTATCAGTCCAAATGCGAATGCCTTTACCACGAACTTGATTCAACTGAGATTCAACATCAAGCCAAATATTCTCCAAGGAAAATATTTGGGCCATGCAATTAATTTCAAGGGTTCCAAAGTCGCAATATTCAATGGGTTACGGAGGAGTATTCTTTCAAAGACATTAACGTGGAAAAAGACCGACCTTTCGGTAATGGGCAGAGTTACATTGTGTAAGCATGTACTTTGCTCTCTATCTCAGTATACAATGGGGACATTCAGGATTCCAAAAACAATTGCCAAGGAGATTGATAAGCAAATGGCAAGGTTTATTTGGGCGGGGGACCCTGATGGAAGGGGGATACATTGGAAATCCTGGGATAAGTTGTGCGATTCAAAATGGAAGGGTGGATTAGGGATGCGATCAACGGCGACAATGAATCAAGCCATGTTAAGAAAGCAAGCGTGGACGCTGTTAACAACCAAAGATTCCTTCTTTTCAAAGTTCTTCCTCACAAAATATTGCAGGAATAAGGACTTCCTACACACGACAAGGAAACAGGGTGATTCGTATGGATTGAGGGGTATCCTTTGGGGACTGGAACTACTCAAACCCCATCTGAAGTGGAAGATTGTGACTGGGGAGACAGTGGGCATTCAACAGAACTGGATTCCTAACCATTCTAATCCAATAAAGTACGAAGCGTCTATCCTTCCCTTGCTAAGTTTTAAAGTTTCTGACCTTATTGATGCACAAAGAACCTGGAGAATGCCGCTTCTCAAAACAATTTTCCCAACCCACATAATTAGGGAAATACAAAAAATACATATACCCGCACAATGTTTTGGAGAAGTGGACTACTTGGCATGGGATAAGGATGTTCTAGGGAAATACTCGGTCAAAACAGGTTACCACACAGCTAAGGAAGCTATTAATTGGGACATACCGTCATCCTCAACGCAGTCGGCATCACAGGCACAATCGGATTCTAAAATGTGGAAAATACTTTGGAATGCGAATATCCCAGAGAATATAAAGTTCCTTATTTGGAGAATGATCAATGGTGCTTTCCAAATAGCTCCTAGTCTTCTGAAACGAGGTGTGTTACTGTACACGAAATGCCAAATGTGTTCTATGGCTGACGAATCAATAGAGCATATGCTTTTTAAATGTGATATAGCAAGGAAGGTGTGGAGGCATAGTAGATTGGGATTAGACTTTAGTATAGCATCTCCAGTTTCTTTCAAGCTATGGCTACAAAATTGGTTTACTATCTCACCTCAGGAGGAAGATCGGGAGCTTGCTTGTTTTATAATATGAGGTATTTGGTGTGCAAGATGTGCCGTTACGATGGACCAAATACCTATATCCTTTTCTCATATAATGGATGTAATCAATGGTTTGGTTAGCAGAGCTAGGAAAAGGAATGTCTGGGGGTCACCGCAATGCTCTCACACAAACTTGGAGTTGTCGGAGGAGGTGGCTTCCCATTCTGTTATAGGATATAGGCCTTTCAAAGAGATACGTCAGTTGGGTGATGTTAAATTCCTGTGGTTAAACAAGGATGGTTGCATAGACCATCTTTTTTCATGATTGTACAATCGTCACTACCGATGCGGCCTTCTGTATTAATAGTGGAGATGGAGTTGCGGCTTGGTGTGCGCAGCCACCTAACCATACAAGGTGGACAGGAAGAGATACCATCCATGCTTCCTCAGCAGTCCAAGCAGAACTATTAGCCATTTACAAGGCTATGAAGCAGTCTACTTACAAAGAAATTGGAACTTAGTCATCAAAATAGACAGTGACAATGCACTGCGACATATGATTAACTACCCGAAAATTCCAACTCATATAAGACACTTAGTTATGGAAATTAAATTTCTAGGTTTGTTGTTCCATCAATTAACAATAGTTAAGGTGGATAGATCAGTAGTCGCAGAGGCTCATAATCTAGCTCATGACTATGTAAGCTATCATAACTATATTCATAATCAATGATATGTACTACTTCATCCAAAAAAAAAGAAGCATGTGAGGGAGACGGAAATATAAAAAGTAAAATTTTTATAGTAAAATTTTTATTCTCAACGTTATAAATTGACGTCCAATAGCACAAGATTATTCCTTCCCGACGTCGTTATAGCGTATGAAACAGTGGCATAACATCCAAACTGTAATTTTTCTCTAATTGGTCCCGATGGGTCGTCTTCTCTCTAAGTTTACCCTCGTCCAATCTTTTGTCGTCTACTTATCTTCCATCCCAACAAATCCACCTAGACTCTTTGTTTTGAATTTTCTTTTAAATCCCTTATAGACTCTTAATTGACTTACCGAGTGTTGATTATGTTAGACCGATTTACTGTTGATAACTTTATATTTTGATTTTTCTTTTAAATTCCTTATAGACTCTTTAATGACTTACCCAATGTTGATAAAAATTTGTTGAGAAAGTCTTATGTTAGACTTAGACTAACAGTTAGATTAATCATGAAAAATTCCGTTTCAATAATTTTAAAGGTCAATTTATAATAATTATTTATAAGTTCTAATGGGATAGTCTCTTGTGAGACAACCTAAACTTTATGATAGAATGATTTGCCGTAATTAATTGTATTATTGATATCTAAATATATAAAGAATACAATAGAGGTATAATAAGGAAAGAACTCTAATCAGAATAAATCATAATCTAATCAGGTGTCTGATTTAGTCTAACACCTCCCTCAAGCGAAGCGTCGGATGCTCGTCGACGCACAGCTTGGACCTGAAGAACTCGAACAGCGGACGAGAGAGCCCCTTGGTGAAAATGCCCGCAATCTGAAGAGAAGTCGGAACATGAGCAATGCGCAGCTTTCTGGATGTCACCAATTCACGAACAAAATGATAGTCGATGTCGATGTGCTTTGCACGCTTGTGCGCCACTGGATTCTGAGCCAAGAAGATAGCACTACTATTGTCACATAACAACAGTGGAGAACCAGAAAGTGGAACCCGAAGATCACGAAGCAAATGAGTGAGCCGAACCACTTCCGAGGCAGTGTTGGTGAGAGCACGGTATTCAGACTCAGTGCTAGAGCGAAAAACAGTGGGTTGTTTCTTGGCACTCCAAGAAACCAGATTCCCACCAAGAAAAACCGCATAACCATAAGTGAACCGACGAGTCTCCAGACAGCGAGCCCAATCAGCATCAGAGTATCCTAACACATCAGAAGTACTAGCAGAGCAAAACCGGAGACCAAAATGAAGAGTGCCACGAACATATCGTAAAATTCGAGTCACAGCAGCAAAATGGTCATCTCTGGGATCCTGAAGATACTGACTCACCGTGTTGACCGAGAATGCCAAATCCGGGCGAGAGATGGTGAGATACTGGAGGGCACCAACAAGAGAATGATAAAGTGTAGGATCCCGAAATGGAGGACTGGTAGAGCTGTGAAGCTGAGAACCAGCAACAAATGGAGTAGAAACTGGTGCCGCGTCAGACATACCGGCCCGATTTAAAATATCTCGAGCATACTTTGCTTGGCCAAGCAGTAATCCTGAGGAGGTAGGCGAAACTTCAAGACCAAGAAAGTAATGAAGAGCACCAAGATCCTTGATCGCAAACTCTCTGTGTGTCCGATCAATGAACTGGTGAAGAAGAGTCGAGTCATTGCCTGTAAGAATGATATCATCCACATACACAAGTAGGTACAGTAATGACGACCCTCTCGAAAGGACAAACAAAGAAGTATCAGCTGAGCTGCACCGAAAACCAAGCTGTGTCAGATAACTGCTAAAAAGCTGGAACCAAGCCCGGGGAGCCTGCTTAAGACCATAAATGGCCTTTTTCAAACGACAAACATAGTCTGGATGAACAGAATCCTGATAACCAATGGGCTGTCATGTAGATAGGAACATCGAATACCCCATTAAGGAAAGCGTTCTTGACATCCAACTGATGAAGTGGCCAAGAACGCATGGTGGCTATGGCAAGAACCGTCCTAACAATGGAGGCTTTGACCATAGGACTGAAAGTGTGGTCAAAATCAAAACCCGAAATCTGCGAGAAACCTTGCGCCACAAGTCTAGCTTTGTGATGCTCAATAGTGCCATCTGGTCGATACTTGAGCTTATAGACCCATTTGGAGCCAACAATGTTGACATTCAAAGGTCGAGGCACCAAATCCCAAGTGTGCTGACCACGAAGAGCATCCATCTCATCATCCATGGCTGAAACCCAGGCTGGATCGTAAAGGGCAGTGCGATAATCAGTGGGCTCTGTCTGAGAGAGGAGTACAGCAGTGAGACCATGAGCAATAATATCCGAATAATCCCACCGCTGAATGGCACCAGTAGAGGACCGAGTGGCCATCCGATGAGTACGAAGCTGGGGCGACGAATCTGGAGGAGTCGAACCAGCTGATGACATGGAGGAAGATCAAGTTGTACTGACCGAAAAGTGGCCGTCGGAAGTCACCGGAGAAAGAATAGCCGATACAGGCTGAGGCGTAAAGGTCGGTGGCTGAGACAGTGGCTGAGGAGTGCTGGCCAGCGGCTGAGATATGGTGGGCGTTTGGCGAGGAGCCGGGTCCAGGTCAGTCGTCTAGATGGAAGATGGTGGTGAAGGAGGGGCAGCTGGAACAGGTACAGACACAGGCGTGGTGGCCCCAATCGATGAAGTAACAGTTCCATCAAAAAATGATGAAATCTCCATATCTGAAATCGAATGACTGTCCGTGGAAGATGAGACATAAGGGAAGAAAGTTTCATCAAAACGAACATGGTGAGAGATATAGATGCGCCCAGACGTCTGGTCGAGACACTGGAAGCCTTTGTGACGAGGGCTATAGCCAATAAAAACACAGGGAATGGATCGGGGTGCAAACTTATCAGTAGCAGTGGCATGCAGACATGGAAATGCACGGCAACCAAATGGGTGAAAGAGGGTACAGTCAGGCACATGACCAAAAACATTTGCCACTCATTACTGAACTAGGCAGATGGTTAATGATGTAAACCGCAGAGGAGAAAGCTTCCACCCAATAACAGTGCGGCACAGAAGAGTGAAAAAGCATGGCAAGACCAGTCTCTGTGATGTGACGATGCCTCCGCTCGGCCCAGCCATTCTGAGCAGGTGTATAAGGCGAGGACATCTGATGATGAATGCCACATGATATGAGATGAGCCTGAAGTCGGTGATTAGTAAACTGGTGCCACCATCGGTCTGAAAAATTTTACCCTAGCAGAAAATTGATTCTCAACGAATTTCTGAAACTGGATAAAAGTGTCATAGAAATCCGACTTATGCCGCATTGGAAGAAACCATGTGAATCGCGAGAAATCATCAATGAAAACGGCATAATAAGAGAAACCACCGACAGATAAAATAGGAACTGGTCCCCACAAATCACAATGTACTTTATCCAATAAACCAGTAGCGCGCTTGTCACTAGTGGAAAAGGGCAAGTGGCTACTCTTGGCCATCTGACAAGGAGAGCAACTGACAAATGCAGGCATAGCAGAAGTGACAGAAATAAGGCCCCATCGATTCAATAACTGAACATTATCATGAGACACATGACCGAGGCGAAAGTGCCACTGCTCAAAAGAAGCATGAAGCTTTGTAGAGTGTAGTTCGCCTAAAAACTGGAATCACCAGTCTCAAGAAAATAAAGACCAGACCTATGACGGCCTTTACCAATTATCGTCCCTGTAAGCTTGTGCTCAATGGAAAATGCATCGGCATCAAATATAACACGGACAGGTAGATCACGAGTAAGCTTACTAATGGACAATAAACTTCTAGTAATCTTAGGGACCACAAAGACATCATTAACAGGGAAACTAGATAAATGACATTGGTCGATGTGAGAAATAGATAATGATTCACCATTTTGAACAAGAATAGAATCAGAACCACGATAACGTTGCACGTAATCAAGATGACTGGTGTGAGCAGTGATATGAGATGTAGCGCTTGAATCAACAATCCACTGATTTGACGAAGAATGACTGTTGGGACCATTCAAACTGGCCTGAAACAACACCTTGTCCGCAGTCCAATTAGTGGAGCAATCTTCCCGAGATATAGGGCCCAAATGAACCATAGCGGAAGACCGAAAAATGGCACAGAAATTGACTGGATGCTGACGAGAATTTGAAAAACTCGTCGGAATGTGAGCAACTCGCGAGAAACAGCTTCAACTCGCTAGAATTTGATTCAACTCGCGATAAATTGATCAATTCGCGAGAATTTGAATCAACTCGTGAGAAACTCCCTTGCTGGCGAGACGACTCACACGTGGCTTCACGCACGGAATTTTCTTCTTGTTGGCGAGTCGACTCGCGCGTGGCTTCACACGCGAAATTTTCTTCTTGATGGCGAGATGACTCGCAAGTGGCTTCACGCGCGGACGAGATGATTTCTTCTTCTTCTCCGCGTCGCGATCGGACGTTTCTTCTCTGTCTGGCTTCGCGATCGGACGAGAGGATTTCTTCTTCTCCGGCGAAGGAGCCGCCGCTGGAGGACGCCGGAGGAGGAGGCCGCCGCTGGAGGAAGCCGGAGGAGGACGCCGCCGCTGGAAGACGCCAGAGGAGGAGACAACCGCTGGAGAACGCCGCCTCTGGAGGACGCTGGAGGAGGAACCGCCGCTGGAGGATGCCGGAGGAGGAAGGCCGCCGCTGGAGGAGGCCACCGATGGAGGAAGACTCCGCTGGAAAAAATGGAAATTTTCCTGGAAAATTGAGACTTGAGAGGACGCCGGAGGATGCCGGAATTTGATCGGAACTTCGCCGGAAAAGAGAGAAGGAGGGAGGCGCTGAATTAAAATTTAGGGCATAGGATCAGAACCTGACTTTGATACCATGATAGAATGATTTGCCGTAATTAATTGTATTATTGATATATAAATATATAGAGAATACAATAGAGGTATAATAAGGAAAGAACTCTAATCAGAATAAATCATAATCTAATCAGGAGTCTGATTTAGTCTAACACTTTAGGCAGAGATTTTTTGATAATTTTAACAATATTCTAGCTCCATGAACCTATCTCTAATATTTTATATGAGCGTATCTCTAATTATTTACAGGGACATCGCTAATAACTTTTCAAGGGTTTTTTCATCCAATTTTATTCCATCATTTTTCTGCTACCCAAAATCAGCAAAAAAAATTTTAAAAAAAATAATTTTTTTTAAAAATACAAAAAATCAATAAAAAAACTGCAACAAAGAGCTGCAGAAACATCAACAAAAAATAGCAGAAGATCATCAAGAAATCATAAAACATCAACTAAAATCTGCAACAAAAAATTTATAAAAAATTAAATAAAATAGAAAAATATTTATAAAAATTCAAATAAAAATCAACAAAAAATTGGAAAAAAAAACGTCGACTACGACTAACAAAAAAATCAACTAGAAATCATAAAACATCAACAAAGCTAAATTATCTTTTTGAAAAAAAAAACTACACAAAATCAACCTATACCACCCAATCAACGATTGAAACACTCACAAGCAATAATTGAAGCACTTAAAAGGTGTACTCTAATAGCATCAAATACTTTTCATAGCACACACAAGTTATAAAAAAAATAAGCACTTACAACCTACATTTGAAGCACTAACAAAAAAAAAAGAAAAACGTCAATGTAAGGAAAAAAACACTACAAAAGATCAACCATATCATCAAAAAAACTACAAACATCAACTCCTAACAAGCAGCGATTGAAGCACTTACATGCAACGATTGAAGCACTTACAAGCAACGATTGAAGCACTTACAAGCTGTACTCTAAACACCAATTTGTTTTCGTAACACACACAAGTTATAAAATAAGCACCTATAACCTACATTTGAAGCACTAACAAAAAATGAAAAACGTCAACATAAGGAAAAAGACAATACAAAAAATCAATCATATCATCAAAAAAGCTACAAACATCAACCCCTATCACCTAAAACTCATCTAGAAAATGAAAAATATCAGCATGAGAGAAAAAGACTAAAAACATCAACAAAAAAGCTACGACACCTCAAGAGTATAAATTATTCACTTTGAAAATCATAAAACATCAACGATTTTTTTTATAAAAAAAACTACAAACATTAACTCCTAACACGTGAACCTCGTCCGGAAAATGAAAAACATCAATATAAAAAAAGACACTACAAACATTAACTCCAATTACCAAAATCTCAGCCAGAAAATGAAAACCATCAACATGAAAAAATAAAATAAAACAACAAATATCAATCCATATCACCAAAAAAACTACAAAACATCAACTCATATCAATTAAGGCAAAGTCTTGGGAAAGACGGTCTTTCCATATACTTATGGAAAGATGGGGTTTAATTAGAATAATAAAAAGTAAAAGATCATAGTTGCAATAGTAAAATTTTAGTATGCAACATGTAGTAGTTATAAAATTTATAACCCGGTTCATGCAACTCAAACAGTTTATCTTCATTTATTCTAATTTACACTTTAAACCTTGCTCTTTCCATAACTTATGGAAAGACCGTCTTTCAAGAGACGAACTCATCAATTAAACCTCATCCGAATAATAAAAAAAATATTAATATAAGAGAAAAAGCTACAAATATCAACAAAACACTACAGTACCTAAAATAAAATTTCTTTAAAAAAAAGGCCATGATGGATTCAAACCCTGGTCATAGCAAGACTCAAACCTCATCATGTAAATACAAAACATAAATTCTTTAAAAAATAAAGATCATAACAAGACTCAAATTCTAGACCTCTAACATCATCAACAAGAGTAATATCCACTACACCAAAGGAAACTAATTAATCCTAAGTTCAGTCAACAAATAATTAAACCTCAACATATCTTTGAATAAAATAAAACATAAAAAGTAAGACTCAACAAGACTCGAACTCCAACTCCAGACGTCCAACATCGTCAATAAGAATAATAATCAATACACCAAAGGAACATTTATAGATCATGCGCTCAGTCAAAAAATAAATAAATCTCAGCATATCTTTGAATAAAATAAAGAGTGGGTCTCCTGACAGACGGCCTATCCATAAGCTTATGGACAAACCACTTATTTCTTACCTTATACACTGCATTTCTTAAATTACATACAAAATTTAAAATTTTTTAAAAGATTTTTTTATATCATATATTTTTATATTTTCACATTCGAATACATATTATTAGTTATTTTAACTTATAAAATGCAATATTTAAATTTTATAAAAAAATTACAACATTTAAGGCAAATGCCCCTAAGGACTGTCCATAAGCTTATGGAAAAGCCGCCTTTCCTGAGACTTTCTCTAAAACAAAATACAAAAGTAAACCTCACCTCTCATGAGCCGAAGCTCAGCCGCCCGCCACCACCATCGTTCACCAACGTCCTCCGTCCGATACCGTCTACCGCCGCTGCTCCCGGCGCGTGTTTACATGCGCACATCGTCATCTTCACGAGCACGCGTGAATCTAACGCGCCTGACGTTCTTCTACCACAACCGCTCCGAGACATCGCAGCGCTTGCTTAGCTCCGTCGATCTGCGTTCCGCACTCCGCCGCGTCCAGCTCTTCAGCGTTGTCACTTCGCCGGTGCCAGTAAAAAATCAGAATTTGTGAATTATGTCCATCTTCTTTTTCCATCTTCTTCGTCCAATTCAATCTCACACCCGCCGTCTTCTTCGCCCATCTTCTTTCCATCTTCTTTCTTCGTCTTCTTCTTCCTTGCCATCTTCTTTCCATCTTCTTTCTTCGTCTTCTTCTTCCTTGCCATCTTCTTCATCTCTGACAACAGGCTAATCGGGGCTAGGGTTCCGTAGCAAGGGGTGGATTTTTGGTCTTCATCGGCAAAGGGGGTTCCACCATTTTGAGGCTAGGGTTTCGATGGGCTGTAATTCAGTGGTGGGCGGAGGAGCAGGGAATTGGTGCTGGGAATTGGAGCGGATCTGGCTGGGAATTGGTACTGGGAGGAGGAGTGTGTAGAATCTGGGTGGAGGAGTGTGTAGAATTGGAGCGGAACTTCAAAGATAATTGGTGCTGGGTTGTCAAATAGCATCCAAGTCCAACCAAGAGATCTCGATTCACATTCTCCAAAAGATTGATAGTTGTATCCAGGAATGTGTTTTTATCCCCTCTTTTGCTTTCAAGGCATTTTGTTGAAATTAGGGATTATAGGTCCAAAGTTTTGATTTTGAAAACAAAATTGTTTGTGGTTTTGTCAAAGGTGAGGAAAAGACTAATCTTGCAATGCTTTGACTTTTCTTTTTCTTTTCACCTTGATGAATGTGTACTTATATTTTTATTATTCATATCTGCTCAATTTCTTTTTGGTTTAATTGGGTTGCATTTTGTTTTTCTTTCTGTTGTTTAGATTGATTGAGATGTAAGAACTGAAATGGATAAAGATAGCTTCAAGGAAGGGGATCTAATAAGGAATTGGACTATTACTTGTAATTATATTTTATTATATTTTCTCAATTTGTATAGGTATTCTGTACCATTATATAATGTATCATGAGATCATGAATACAAACACACATCATTACCCTTATTTTCTACATGGTATCAGAGCAAAAAATCTTGAAATTCTAGGAAAATATTCTGCTACCTTTCCGAGCCACCGCCGCCGTCATCAAGTCGCACGTCGATCCACGCGCCTCCGCACAACCGCCATCGTTTGCTATGTTCCGTCGATCGCCGATCGCCACCGCCACCGTTTGGCTGTGGTAATGTGTGGGCCGCCTCTCCTGATCCGATCGGTCCGTGCGTTAAGCCACACACGTCGGTCCCGAAGTTCATGCGCTACCGCGTTCCCGTCACGCGCCGCCGCCGATCCGATCCATCGTCGGTTGCTGCACCTGCTGTTGATCCGTACCTGATTTTGCAGATGTCTCCTTCTGAAGAACAGGCTCGTATTGATGCTGCACCTGAGGTTCCGAACCTTCAGGATATGAGTGATTATAATATGATTGCGACTTTACTGAAGTAGTTGCAGTTGCAATCTAGCCTTAGACTACTGTACTTATTGGTCGTCTGTCGACTGATCCTTACTTTATTGGGTTTGACGATGGTTCAGGTTTGCAAATTATACCGAACATGCTAAAAGGTCAAGAAAATTACATTGAATGGTCTGATGCGATATGTCGTGCATTCCTTGCTAAGAACAAGATTGTGTTCATTGATGGATCCATTACCAAACCCCAGGATGGTCATCCTGATGTTGTTGGTTGGCCTGAGGTTAATGTTACTCTTGTCTACTGGATCTTACAAACCCTGGATTCGATGTTGAGATCTTCTACAAGCTCGTTTTCCACAATTAAGGAACTATGGGGTGACCTAAAGGAATTGAAGGAGAAAACCAGCGCCGCCAGGAGGACGGCGGTAGCCTCTCGACCGATCACCCCGCCGTGAACGGAGAATCCACCACGGCTCTTCCACTCCCGCCGTCGACGCCGCTATGTTGCCGCCTCACCTAGCGGCAGCAACTTCCTCTAGCAGCGTTCTTACCCGGTCTGATTTTGGCCTTGCTCTGTCTGATGACCACTGGAGCATGACCATGAATTTATTTAATTAGTTCAATTCTCTTACTGACAATGGGTCAAGTAAGTCAACTTTGCCCTGGATACTTGATTTTGATGTCTCACATCACATGACCGGTGACAAGGGTTCTCTTACTGATATTACTACTGCTATTGACACCGTGGATGTTGTTTTGCTTAATGGCTCTATGTTATCTACTACCCAATATGGTTCTATTTGCATTGGTGTTGTCACTCTTACTCATGTGATATATATACCTACATTGCAGTGCAGCTTATTATCATGCTCTAGATTGTTGTTATTTGCCTTAAAATGCCTAGCTTTGTTTACTGAAAACTATTGCATTTTACAAAAAAACAGTACGAGGAAGGTGATTGGCGTGGACAAAAGGGGGGAGTTTTGGTTTCGTATGCTGGATACTCGTGATCATCCTCCTATCCCGTAGTCTCATCTAACAGTTGCTTCTGTGTCTTCTTCTGATTTATGGCTTCAGCGTCTTGGGCATCCTTCATCTACGGTGTTGTCTTCTGTCTCTTCTATTGATTTTATCACTAATAAGACTTATGTTCCTTGCTTTGTATGTTATAGAGAAAAACAGATTAGACATAGTTTTCCATTGAGTTCTACAAATGCTACTGCACTATTTCAACTACTACATTGTGATGTTTGGGGTCCTTATCGAACACCATCTTCTAGTGGTGCATTTTATTTTTTAAACTATAGTTGATGATTATTCTCGAACTGTTTGGGTTTATTTATTAATGACTAAGTCAGAAGTATATTCTAGATTTTTGGAATTTTGTGCCTTGGTGAAGAACCAATGGGGCCGAACCATACTGCGTGTTCAGGCTAATAACGGGGCTGAATTTTTGCCTTTGAGATCTCGTTTTGCTGCATCTGGGATTATTTTTGAGATATCTATGGTTGATACACCAAAACAAAATGGTCGAGTTGAAAGAAAGCATGGTCATTTACTCAATGTGGTGCGTGTCTTACGGTTTCAAGTCAGTCTTCCAGTTGATTTTTGGGGAGAATGTGTTCTTACTGCTGCTTATTTGATTAATCAGACACCAATGAAGCATCTCAATGGTCGTACTCCCTTTGAGTTGCTCTATGGGCAAGCTCCAAATTACTCATCCTTAAGAGTTTTTGGATGCTTGTGCTTTGCTGCTCATGTTCCCTGATATCGTGACAAGTTTGCACCAAGAAATCGGCATTGTTTGTTTCTTGGTTACTCTGCTGGAAAGAAAGGCTATCGCCTTTTTGACCTGGAATCCATCATAATCATTACCAGTCAGGATGTAAATTTTTTTGAAGACCAGTTTTCGTATTCCACAACTCCGACACCGGCCTCATCAAACAACCGTGGCGATGCCACCACCTCACCGCCGGCGTCTTCATCTCCGCTGCAGGAGTCGTACGGCCCATTGCCTCAGACCACCTCCGGTCTCATTCCTCTGGCAGCCACCAATCACCCACCATCGAAATCTGCCAGCTATCCGACATCGATCACCGTCGGTCCTCCACCACTGGCTGTCACCGATCACCGCAGGCTCATCTACGCTAGCCATCGTCGGCACTGACCCACTAGTACTCACCAGCCCATTCTCAGTGGATGAGGTTCCGCCGCCAAATTCCGACTAAGATCGATGGATTCTACTTTCGGCCCAGCCAGACGTTGTGTTGCCAAGGACGCCGCCTCCTCATGCGCCTCATGCACTACCGGTGATGGAGTCTTATGCGCCTCACGCACCACCTGCCCAGCCTCCTTCCGCGCCTCAAGTTTAATAATTATGGTGATTATACATGTGCTCTTACTACTGAAGACATCCCCACTACTGCTACGTTCACTTATGCGCCATCACTATCCTAAGGTGTTCTCTATCTTCTTACTGATGATGTAAATTGTGATAATTTTTCTAGTATGCATTCTATATTTTTGGGTGCAGTAACATCTAGTACAGATCCCACCACTGATTCCGAGCCATGCACTACCACAGCAACCCACCTCTAGCACCGGTTTTTTATGTTCTAGCACTAGTTTTTTCGTTAAAAAAACGGTGCCTAAGTAACCGGTGCTAAATTAGCACCGATTTTTTTTTCAACCGGTGCTAAACTAGCACCGGTTTTTTTGTTAGCACCATTTTTTCAACCGGTGCTAAATTAGCACTGGTTTTTTTTGTTAGCACCAGTTTTTTCAACCGGTGCTAATATATTTACGACGGCGAAAACAAATCCCTTCCTCTGAAAGCTGCAGCGCGCTGCCGCTTTCAGAGAAAGGGAAAAAGACTCAAAATTAACAATTTTATTCCACATTAATTTAATAATAAAATTAACTTCACAAAATTAATAATTTATTTCCACATTAATGTATACAAACACCTTGTCTCGCACGACAATGACAAGAATAATAGTCATAATTATACAATAATAAAACTACTGCAGCACAATTTATGGTGCACTGCCTTCATTTACAGCTCTAGAATCTCAGTTTCTTCTCTACTCTTGCAAATACAAAGATTAAATGAGTACATAGTTGGGAGAACCGAACCTATCAGCAGTTTTGATTATGTGCAGCAACGTCCCCACCTTGATTATGGTTAATGCAATCAAATCTCTACCATCCTATCCCAAAATCAAGGCTATCTATAACCATACGAACAAGAAAACACCAGATGTTTAAAACCAAACTAAAGATGGCAAACTTGCAACATAATAATTTCTGACAACAAAGCACGGGTAAAACAAAGAATCAAACATTAATATGGAGAAATCACAAAGTTCAGCTTTGTTTTTATTTGTCCACATTCAAAACTTTATAAGTTTAAAACCATCCTCAAATTATAGTTTTGAAAGAGAAGAAAACTATTACCACCAACAAAAACAGACAGCACTACAAACTACACCAGACCACAATTTTCTGTAAACAAAGTGGGAGTGCTGAGTTAAAGTCATTTACATGCGACATAATTGAATTCTTCTTAAACTTCCAAAACAAGGTTCAGCATATTATTCTGTTGACAGTATACAAAATATAATCATGCCGCATTATTTTCAGTCAAAAACAGAAGACTTGGATCAAAGCAGCAGAAACTGGTCGAACTAAATTTACATGTGCAAAAAGTCGCCCTGAGTTCAAGTCATGTACCCATACATGTGACATAATTGAATTCATCCAAAAATTCCAAAACAAAGTTCAACATATTATTCTTCTATCAGCATACAAAAAATAAACTGATCGTACTATATATGTTGTATAGTCAAAACTGCAAATTATTTCTTCTAAAAGCAAGTGCAAAATCTATAGAAAACTAATATTGTCTTGAACTTCATATAGTCTACAAGAATTTTCACCCTTAGTTTAACAAAGACATTCAACTGAATAGTGATTGATGAAAGGACCCAATAAAAGAGAATACATACCATGTCCAATTCTCAGTATACGGTTGTAGCTGAGGTCAAGAACGCGGAGGCGAGTGAGTTCTCGTAAACCTTCAATGGTGGAAACTTTGTTTTTGGACAAGTTCAGGGTATGTAGTCCTCGAGGAAGGGAACCCGCAGTTATTCTTGCTAGAAGAAGAAAAGAGTTAAGAATGTAACAAAAATGTAAGAAAATACATTAAAAAGTATATTGACGGGACAGGGGGATTAAAGCAGACAGCAATACAAGACAAAAGCTCACACAAAATGTATAAATAAACTCTTCAACTTCCAAACAACACAAGATGAGCACACCATTTGAAAGCATAGCTGGAAAAAAACATTGCCCATGTCTTTCTTAATCTGAAATTCATGCAAGAAACGGATTGGTTCTTTGATGTAAAGGACTTGAGCTCAAAAGACAAAAAGAACAGTAGACAAGGAGAACCAGCTTGAAATAATGAAACCACACAATCCTAGTTTGCAAAAAAAATTTAAAGATACAGACTTTTAGCAACCAGAAGGAAGAAAAATAGAAAACAGATCCAAAACCAAGCATAATCAATAACTAACCTAACAACATGTGCTTCAAAAATTTATCATAGCAATATGTATATTGACATCGGCTCAAACGAACTAGAATGGAACTTCATCAAAGATTCACCAGTGCATTAGTAAGCGCCGCCGGCAATGGGAGCTTCGGCAGAGGGGAGCGGTGCGGAGGTGGTGGAGAGCATCCTCATCGGTGGTGGGAAACGAAGAGGTGGCGGAACCCTCCAGCGGTGGTGGGGCTCCTTCTCCGACGGAAGAACCCTCCAGCGACGGTGGTAGAACCCTCTAGCAAAAATAGGGAATAAGAACCTTTTACTAGCGATTCTCCTCCAACGGTGGTGGAACCCTCCAGTGATGGCGTAACCCTCTGACGGTGGCGGAACCTTAGGTTCTTTGCGTCGAAGGAAAAAGGGACAAGGCTTTGAGCGGGAAGACAAGCGGGAAGATCCTCTCTCTCATCGGTGCCATCTCCCCTTCCTTCAACTTCTTCAGGTCATGCGTATCGGTGGAGAAAGCCAGAGGAGGCAAAGAGACAGCGGGGGGTGTGGGTTTAATCGAAACAAATTGGGGCAAGGGAGAAGGAAGGCTAAGTATATGAAAATTTGAGACATGAGGTTTGGGCCAAAATTATGGGTTTGAGCCCATTAAGGTTTTCATTAGCTAAAATCAAATAAAGTTTAACCGTTAATTAGTTAAAGTCAACTTAGTTATTAGTGTTTATATATTGAAAGTCAAGTAAGGGTTGACCATTGATTAGTCAAAGCTAAACATTTTTCTTTGTATTTATTATATACTAATTCAAATAAAGTTTGATCATTAATTAGTTAAAGTCAACTTTGTTATTAGTGTTTATATATTGAAAGTCAAGTAAGGGTTGACTGTCGATTAGTTAAAGTCAACTCAGTTATTAGTGTTTATATATTGAAAGTCTAGTAAAGTTTGATCGATGACTATACAAAGTCAACCTAGTTATTAGTGTTTATATATTGAAAGTCTAGTAAAGTTTGACCGTTGATTAGAGAAAGTCAACCTAGTTATTAGTGTTTATATATTGAAAGTCAAGTAAAGTTTGACCGTTGATTAGACAAAGTCAACCTAGTTATTAGTGTTTATATATTGAAAGCCAAGTATAGTTTGACTGTTGATTAGTCAAAGTCATCCTAGTTATTAGTGTTCATATATTGAAAGTAAAGTAAAGTTTGACCGTTAACTTGTTAAAGTTAGCTTAATCTCTACTGTTTTTGTATAGAGAGAGTCAAGTAAAGTTTGACCGTTGATTGGTTAAAGTCAGCTTAGTCACTAGTGTTTATATATAGAAAGTCAAGTAAGGTTTGGCCGTTGATTAGACAAAGTCAAGCATTTTTATTAGTATTTATCATATACTAATTCAAATAAAGTTTGACTGTTAATTAGTTAAAGTTAACTGTGTTATAAGTGTTTAAATGTTGAAAGTCAAGTAAAGTTTGACCGTTGATTAGTTAAAGTCAGCTTAGTCACTAGTGTTTATATATAGAAAGTCAAGTAAGGTTTGACCGTTGATTAGACAAAGTCAAACATTTTTATTAATATTTATTACATACTAATTCAAATAAATTTTGACCGTTAATTTGTTAAAGTCAACTGTGTTATAAGTGTTTAATATTGAAAGTCAAGTAAAGTTTGACCGTTGATTAGTTAATGTCAGCTTAGTCATTAGTGTTTATATATACAAAGTCAAGTAAGGTTTGACCATTGATTAGACAAAGTCAAACATTTTTATTAGTATTTATTATATACTAATTCAAATAAAGTTTGACCGTTAATTAGTTAAAGTCAACTTTGTTATTAGTGTTTAAATATTGTAAGTCAAGTAAAGTTTGACCGTTGATTAGTTAAAGTCAGCTTAGTCACTAGTGTTTATATATAAAAAGTCAAGTAAGGTTTGACCGTTGATTAGTCAAAGTCAAACATTTTTATTAGTATTTATTATATACTAATTCAAATAAAGTTTGACTGTTAATTAGTTAAAGTCAACTTTGTTATTAGTGTTTAAATATTGAAAGTCAAGTAAAGTTTGACCGTTGATTAGTTAAAGTCAGCTTAGTCACCAGTGTTTATATATAGAAAGTCAAGTAAGGTTTGACCGTTGATTAGACAAAATCAAACATTTTTATTAGTATTTATTATAGACTAATTCAAATAAAGTTTGACCGTTAATTAGTTAAAGTCAACTTTGTTATTAGTGTTTAAATATTGAAAGTCAAGTAAAGTTTGACCGTTGATTAGTTAAAGTCAGCTTAGTCACTAGTGTTTATATATAGAAAGTCAAGTAAGGTTTGACCGTTGATTAAGAAATGCAATGTATAAGGTAAGAAATAAGTGGCATGTCCATAAGCTTATGGACAGGCCGCCTGGCGGGAAAAATTTAAAAATTTTGGCAATTTCAAAACCGATGCTATCTTCTAAAACCAATGCTATTTAAAAAAATTTTGGCAATTTCTTTGGCGGGAAAATTTTAAACCGGTGCTATTTTCTTCCAAAATCGGTGCTAATTTTTCCAAAATCGGTGTTATTTTAAAATTTTGAGCTATTTCTTTGGCGGGAAAGCGATTATAGAAAATTTTTAGCACCGGTTTTTAAAAACCGGTACTGTTTTTTTAAAAACCCGTGCTATTATTTTAGTTTTAGCACCGGTTTTTAAAATCGGTGCTAAGTTTTAATTTTTAGCACCGGTTTTAAACATGTGCTATTTTTTGCAAAAACCGGTGTTATTCCTTAAGTTTTAGCACCAGTTTTTAAAGTCGGTGCTATTTTTTACTAAAACCGGTGCTATTTTGAATTTTTTGGCGGGAAGATAGAATTTTGGAAATATTTAGCACCGGTTTTTAAAAACCGGTGCTAATATTTTCAAAATCAGTGCTATTTTAAAATTCTCTGCTATTTCTTTGGTGGGAAAATGAGTCTCAAAAATTTTTAGCACCGGTTTTTAAAAACCGGTGTTATTTTTTATAAAAAAACGGTGCTAAGTTTTAATTTTTAGCACCTGTTTTAAAAATTTGTGCTATTTTTTTGCAAAAACCGGTGCTATTATTTAATTTTTAGCACCAGTTTATAAAACAGGTGCTATTTTTTACTAAACCGGTGCTATTTTGAATTTTTTGGCGGGAAGATAGAATTTTACAAATATTTAGCACCGGTTTTTAAAAACCGGTGCTAATAGTTTCAAAACCGGTGCTATTTAAATTTTTTTGGCTATTTCTTTGGTGGGTAAAATAAAATGGTCAAATTTTTAGCACCGGTTTTTAAAAACCGGTGCTAATTGTTTCCAAAACCGGTGCTATTGTAAAATTTAGCACCGGTTTTTAAAAAACCGGTGTTAAAATTAAAAAATTGGTGTTAAATTAACACCAGTTTTTAAAACCGGTGTTAAAAATTAAAAAAACCGGTGCTAGAGGAGGGTCTCTGTGGTAGTGGTCATAGCATGCTCATTTGTGAAATGCTATGACTGAAGAGCTTCCTGTGCTTGAGCGCAATCAGACATGGACTTTGGCCCCTCTGCCTCTGGATAAGAAGACGATTGGTTGCAAATGGATTTACCAGACAAAGTTTAAGTCAGATGGTACTATTGAACGTCATAAGGTGCGCCTAGTGGTTCTCGGGAATCGCCAGGTTGAAGGGATTGATTATACTGAGACATTTTCTCCGGTTGCGAAGATGAGTTCTGTTCGCCAATTCTAATCTGTTGTGGTCATTCGTGGTTAGGAATTGCATCAGATGGATGTCTATAATGCTTTCATGCATGGTTATTTGCATAAAAAGGTTTTTATGCGACTCCCACCGGACTATGTCGCGCCCCATGGTCAGGTATATCGCCTCCAGAAATCTCTTTATGGTCTTTTCCAGGCTCCTAGAAATTGGTTTGCCATATTGGCTCAGGCTTTATGAGCATTTGGTTTTGTTCAAAGTAAGGCAGATTACTCTTTGTTTGTTTTTTCTCGTGGATCGGTTTCTTTGCATGTTCTAGCTTATGTGGATGATTTGGTTATTACTGGTAGCTCTTCTGCGCTCATCTCTGCGTTCAAGAAATACTTGAGTTCTTGTTTTCATATGAAAGATCTTGGTTTACTTAAGTATTTCTTGGGCATAGAGATTGCTAGAAGACTGGAGGGGATGTTTCTTTCGCAAAGGAAATATGCCTTGGACATTTTATCTGATACAGGTTTATCTTCTTCTAAACCAACTGACTTTCCGATGGAGAAATAACATGATCTAGCGCGTGTTGAGGGTCCAGCTTACCATGATCCCGAGTAGTATAGGCATCTGGTTGGGCGCTTGATATACCTGACTATCACACGTCCTGAGTTTAGTTATTCGGTTCATACACTTGCGCAATTCATGAAGTCTCCTTGTGTTCCTCACTGGCAAGCTGTAGTTAGTGTGTTGCACTACCTGAAGAGTCATCCTGGTCAAGGTTTATTTCTCTCTTCCACTAGTACGTTACAGTTGACTGCTTATTGTGGTTCAGATTGGGCTGCATGCCCAATTACCCGACGTTCTCTTTCCTGATATTTTGTGATGATTGGTGATTCTCCAGTTTCTTGGAAGACCAAGAAGCAACCTGCGGTTTCTTGGTCTTCCGTTGAAGCGGAGTATCGTGCTATGGTCGTTACCTGCTGTGAGTTGTTTAGCTTAAGTCTTTACTGAAAGACTTAGGGGTTATGCACACTTCTCTTATGCGACAGTCAATCTACTCTTCATATTGCGGCAGCACATTGAAGTTGATTGTCATTTTGTCTGAGATCTTGTTCAGTCTGGCACTATTGTTACTCAGCATATCCGCACGTCAGACCAACCTGCGGACTTGTTCACTAAGGCTCTCAGACGTAACCAGTTTCATTACATGCTTGGCAAGGTGGAGTATTAAGGAATTAGAATATTAATTGTAATTGTAATTATATTCTATTACATTTTCCTAGGTTGTATAGGTATTTTGTATCACTATATAATGTACCCTGAGATCATGAATATAAACACACATCATTACCCTTATTTTCTACGGGATCTAGCCCAAAATATGAATGCCTTCTGTTTGGTGAATTTTTTGTTTTTTTTTTCCTAGTATATGTATGAATGTTGTTGTTGAAGATAAGGTTTTAAAGTAATGTCTGTTGTGTAATTTTCAGATGTTGATGATACACTTTTCCCGTTTAGTTCTGTGATATCAGGAGAAGTATCCAAGAACATAGTTGGTCGAACTCTGCTATATTTAAGGATTATTTGTAGGATTCCTTCTGCTACAAGATCTGTGTATGAATTTCCACCAGTCACTCTACAGAGCCCAGCTTTGGAATGTTTATTGCTTTGGAGTGTTTATTGCTTTGAAGTGTTTATTATGACGAGGGTGATTGGGCGGGACGTGGGGTACGGGCTCTAGAAAATCCCTTCGATTCGTATTTTTCATAGAGAAATCTTTGATCAAGGACTTCAATTATTTCTGGGATGGGAGGGAGTAAGTCTTGCTTCATATTTGTTAATTCATTTCTGCAGTGTTTTCTGTTTGGTTCGATTATAGATTTCGGCCGTCGGCCGTGACGGAGGCGGCGGAGCAATAGTGGCTGTGTTATGGAGAAGAAGAAGAACAAGAGGTATTTTTGTCATTACCGTGTTAGTTTTAATACTAGGGTTATTTTAGTATTTTTAGTTATGGTCAATGCCGGAATAATGTCAAAAGATTATATCGGCACATTTGATGCAAAAGATAGGGTTATAATAACACTTTCTAACTTCACAAAGTCATATTGACACTTATAACTGAAACATATGGTCATATCTATATTTTGCCCTATTAAAAATTTATTATGCAGCGTGCAAGAGTTATAAATTTACGACCCAATTAATGCAATTCAAGAATTTTATCTTGATTTCTTCTAATTTGTAGTTTAAACATTTTTGATTTGGAAGGAGTAAGCTTTTAATTTGTTTCGAACGAAGATATTTATTTGATTTGGAATGATCGATAAATCATACAGCAAGATAATGTTATATGTTAGTTAAGTAAGACAATCAATTTAATTTCAAAAAGAAAGAAGTAAGATAATCCATTTTATTATTTGACATGGGATGACCGATAAATCATGCAACAAGATATTGTTAATACTTGTTAGTTAAATAATAAGACAATTAATCATCCAAGCATATATAGATTGGGCTGCATTTGGATACGTATTTTTTATTATATTAAGAATTAATTGGATCAGATCTTATGTTACACTTTTGTGTATCATTTTGTGTTATACCAATAAGATTTTTATATATGTCTCTTCTAAATAAATTATACTAAGATAAAAATAGTTAAATTAATTTTAGCTAATTTAGAAGAAATACATATAGAATTGATACACAAAATGACAAAAGTGTAACATAATATCGGTTTGACGAATTAGAATCAGAACCTGATTTCGGTTCATTTAGATTGGTCATTTTTTTATTAAGAATCAGAATCAGAACCTGATTTCTGTTCCGTTTCTAATTTTAGAATCATATAATATGGTTTACCCAAGTAATCAGCGGTCTTTCTTTAAAAATATTTTTTATTCTAAAGAGCACAACCCCCCGTACAATAAATGAAATTAACATCTAACTCAAGTAAATTTCAATAAAATTAATTTATTGCAATAATATCTAAATTACATGCCAACTAGATTGACTGACTATGCAGGCGGCAGCGGAGGAGTATCGGGCGATGCAGGCGGCGGAGCTGGCAGCGAGCGATGGCGCACAACAGTATCCGGTGTCGGAGACGCCGTGTCAAGTGGCGGTGTAGTAGGTGGGCCAGGAGACGAAGATGCGTAAGGTGTGTCATCGACGACAGCTGGTGGCACGTGAAGCATGTACGGCGGCATCAACTCCGAGGGCACGGTGTTGGACCAGACCGGAAAAGGAGTGGGCCATTTATCGGGGCCGGATGGAAGGTCTGGATGGGCAGGCGGATTGGCGACCGGCGGGTAATGCTGTGATGGAGACAGCGATGATACCGATGATGAGATGGTGGCACCATTGGGATGCACTGGGGCCGATGTCGGAGTGACCGCATAAGGGAACTAATCTTCAAAAAAATTGGCATCCTGACTGTTGAAGAAAGTATGAGATTCCAAGTCATAAAGGCAATAGCCTTTCTTTTCGGCAGGATAACCAAAAAATAAACATTACCGACTTCTTGGTGCAAACTTGTCTCAGATCTAGGAATGTAAGAAGCAAAACATAAGCATCCAAATACCTTTAAAGGTTTGTAATTTGGAGCTTGCCAATAGAGCATCTCAAAGGGAGTACGTCCATTGAGAAGCTTCATCGGTGTCTAGTCAATCAGATAAGTAGCAGTAAGAACACATTCTCCCAAGAAATCAACCGGCATATGAGCTTGAAAACACAAGGCACACGCACATTTAACAAATGGCGATGCTTTCGTTCAACACGACCATTCTGCTGGGGAGTATGAACCATAGATGTCTCAAAGATTATCCCAAATTCAGCAAAATAAGATCTAAATGGAAAAAACTCAGTGTCATTATCAACCTGGACGCGCAGAATTCTGTGGGGAAACTGGTTCTTGATTAAAGCACAAAATTCTATATATCTAGAAGCTACTTCTGACATAGAAACTAATAGATAAACCCAAACAACACGGGAATAATCATCAACTATTGTTTAAAAATAATACGTACCACTAGCAAATGGTGTACTATAAGGACCCCAAATATCACAATGTATTAATTCAAACAATGAAGTTGCATTGGAAGAACTCAAAGAAAAACTATGTGTGGTCTGTTTTGCCATATAATATACAGAGCAAGGAACAAAAGTCTTATTTGTGCTAAAATCAATAGAGGAAACAGAAGACAACACCGTAGAGGAAGGATATCCAAGACGCTGATGCCATAAATCAGAAGAGGAGACGGAAGCAACTGTCCGAAAAGACTGCAGGATAGGAGGATGAACATGGGTATCCAACAGACGAAACCTATAACCCCCCCTTCTGTTCACCCACACAAATCACAGTCGTCGTACTAATTTTCTGTAAAATGAAATAGTTTCCAGTAAATAAAGCTAGGCAGTTTAATGTAGATAACAATTTAGAGCATAATAATAAGTTGCATCTTAAAGCATGTATGTATAACACATGATTAAGGGTGACATCATCAAAGTAGACAGAACCATATTATGTCGTAAATGACACAGATCCATCATGCAGTATAACATTCACAGTATCGACAATAGTAGTAATATCAGTAAGAGAACCCTTGTCACCAGTTATGTAATATAAGGCTTCCGAATCAAGAATCCAAGGCATGGTAGACTTACCTGACCCATGGTCAGAAAGAGAGTTAAACTGATTAAATAAATGCATGGTCTTGCTCCATTGGTAATCAGAAAGAGTAGGGAAAAAATCAGAACGTGTATGGACACTGCCAGTAGAGGCAACCGCCGCTAACCCTGGCAGAAACATGGCAGCGCTGGTGAACCGCAGCGGAAGTGAAGGTGTTGCGATGACGGGAACTCTGAGGCCGGCGGCGATGATCGGCCAAGCTGGCACCGTCTTCTTTGCAACGTTGGCTTTCTCCCTCAACTCCTTGAACCATTATGGAATGCCTGTGATATGGAAATAGGAATATTTTTTGTGACCCTTGCGATGACATTGCGTACAGACGAGATTCTTGCGATCAGTAGAAGTGAGGATAGTTGTCGAAGAACCCATAGGTGGTGGGAGTCGTGTAGCATATGACATGGAGTCAGAAGAAGGCTCACAAAACCGGATAACAGCTCGGTGATTCTCCTTCTGGACAACAAGCGCATACACGCGGTTGAATAATGGCAGTGGATCAATGCTCATGATATGGGATTGCAAGATGTGACAGCCTTCATCGAGACCAGATATGAATTGATAAATCAAATCCTTCTCTTTCTAGGGAGGCACGTGCAGCAAGATTACAAGTGGACAAAAATTTCCCAGCTTCACAGTCGCAAACTCAAGGAGGTCGTACAGAATTGTAGTCTCCAAACAGCTTCTTCAGGTTGCCAAAGTAGGTGGCGATTTTCTAACCATTCTACTTACAATTCTGAATATCTTCGTTCATCTGTGGAATTTTCATACCATCACCAAGAGTAAAACGGGCCTTCAAGGCATCCCACAATTCCTTAACTGTGCCAAAAGAACTTTTAGAAGATCGCAATGCTGGATCCAAGGTTATCAAGATCCAACAGACAAATGTAGCATTAACCCCAGACCAATCACCAGTATCAAGATGATCATCCTGGAGTTTGGTAATGGATTCATCAATGAATCCAATCTTATGCTTATAAAGCATAGCACGGAAAATCCTTCAGACCATTCAAGGTAATTACCCTTCGGGATGGTGGGTGCAATAATCAAACTAGGTCCGTCAGAAAGGCCAATAAAGTAGGGATCATTTAGTAGGCGGCCAATAGGTACGGGTGAACGCGGGCCAGATTGTAACTGCAACTGTTTCAGTAAAGTCGCAATTATCTCATAGTCATTTGTGTGCTAAAGCTTAGTAGCCTCAGATTCAGCAGCAATACCAGCCTATTCTTTGGGATTACTTTTGGAGCCAGACATAGTGGCAAATCTGTAGGATCAGCGGAGGGTACAATAACAGACGGTGGATCGGATCGACATCGGTATTTGGCGAGAACGGGGCAGACGTTGGCCACGAAAACCGAAGAATAAGTGGCTACAATAGACAGAGATCGGCGGACAACAAACAACGATGACAACTGGACGACGGCGACGCGTGTAAGGGGTGCGCGGCTGTTGTTGGTGGCTGCGACAGCTCGAGCAAGGCTGGAAAGTTTTCTTAAGGTTTTAGGATTTTAGGCTTTGATACCATGAAAAAATAAGGGTAATAATATGTATTTGTATTCATGATCTCATTGTACATTATATTGTGGTAAGAATACCTATACAAGTTAGGAAAAGGTAATAGAATCAATTTACAATTATAAGTAATATCTACATTCCTTAATACCGGTTTCTGATTTTTCACCCTCGCCTTTATCTTCATTGTATCCATAGTGTTCAACTTTCGTTACAACGTCGAGAATAGTGCCCGCTACCTCATCTTCTTCATCGACAACGACCCTTCCTCTCAAGTCTCTCATCTCTTGCCTCAACTTCTCTAACCACCACAACTACCTGGACCACCACCACTACCCGGACCACCACCAACAGCTCAACATCCACCGCTCCCACCGCCATGCCTTCATCCACCTCTTACGCGTTGGAACCCTAGACGATAGCTTCTTCTCCTGAGATACCAATTACGAGCACACTATCTTCAATCTCACCGCTAGCCCAGACCCAATGCAAACTTTCTCCATCTCTCTGGCCCCACTAATCCTGATGCCATCGACACCATTAAGCATGGGCTCATCTCCTTTAAAGTGCTGTTGTAGACCTCGGAATCATGAACTTCCAAATGGCACTGCTCCATTTTGCATCCTCTCGGCTTTAGAGCGCCGCAACAGAGGGGAATTGATATAGGTTTCCAACACGACTAGAAGGAATTGAGATAGCACAAAAAGGTATTTGCACAAAATTCTATTTTTTTTCTAAATAAAGGGGGCAAAATGGTCATTTTAATTGAATCCGGCAATGACCAAAGTTAAATTTTCATGTAACAGCAGGGGTATATGTGCATTTTCAAAAAATTGATGGGTACGGAAGTATATTATTCTAAAGAATAATAGATCATACTAGCTAAAACCCCTTTCTGCTCTTCATAATTAGCTTCAATCAAAACTCCTTTTTATATCGTCTTAGAGTAAAATCATGCTCATCAATCTATTACTAGTAACCAGATCAACTTAACATTTTTTTAATCAAAATCGTCAGTGATAGGATGTTCGGGAATCCAACCCTATATATATATATATTAATTTGAATGGTCAAACAACCTTACACAACTTGATACGAGATAATCCCAGATAAATAAAAGTAGTGAATCTAAAGTTCTAAAACAAAAGGTGTAACATATGATGACTTAGTTGTTCTCTACTTTGAAATCCATTCAGCAAAGTCGATCTAGATCTACCTAACGGAATACCATTTTAAACAAGTGTTCCAACTTGAAACTGTCACAATAGAAACCAATAAATTTTACATTTCTTTGTAACAAGTAGCAAGCTTGCTCAAAAACTACACCAAACGCAAAAACTGTGATTGGCTTAATTTGTACGTACAAAAATATCTAACTCATACTAGAATGGACATTTGAAATAAATCAATCTAAAGAAAACTTTATTAAAACAAGCCGGTCAAGGTAGCCTAAACCATCCAAACCAGTCGAAGTCTACAAATCTACTCTACCTCGGTGGGATGGCCAAAAGTCAGTGTTATAATCACTTTATACTAAAATTTCTACTAAACCAACTTGGAGAGTAGATCGGAATCTATCACCATTTTACCACTTAATAGATTGTTGGAAAAATAGAACTTGGCAGAAATTTTTGGATCTAAAGCTCATAAACAAGACCCATTTTTTAAAATCACCTTTTGTTGCAATTTGTAAAGAGATATTAAGTATGGAAAATGTTGATTTGTATTGATTGAGTTGAGGTGATTTATATAGCGGAAGTAGTCACTCTATTCAGGTGGTTTTGAGCATTACAATCACTCGCAATTGGTATCTTCGTCAGGTTGACATTAATAATGCCTTCCTTGATGGCAATTTGGCAGAGACGTCTACATGGAGCAAGCACCAGGATTTGTCTCTCCTGCTCAACCATCTTATGTTTGCAGGCTTAAGAAGGCACTCTATGGTGGATACATCTCTCTTCATCAAGCATCATGGCTCACATGTGGTATATGTGCTTGTTTACGTAGATGTCTCATTATCACAGACTCCAATTCCTCCTTCATTGATGAGTTTGTCAAGTATCATAGGCTCTGTTTGGCAGGACTTATAAGTGTTTTGCTTATAAGCTAAACACATGTTTTGTGTTTGGTAAACAGCTGAAAAAGTGCTTATTTAAGAAGCAGAAGCTATTTTTTGGGAAAAAAGTAGAAGCTGGTCTTCCCCTGCTTTCAAAATAAGTCACTTTTGCTTATAAGCACAGCTCTACCAAACACACCCTTAACTTGGTGTTCTCTATGAAGGACTTATGTGCTCTCATTTTTTTCCCTGGGAATAGAGGTTCATCGAATAGTCACTCTGACAAAGGCATTATTGATGTCAACCTACCGACGTATATGATGGCATTAGCGGACTCCCCTAGGGTTTTCAGAATAGGGGGTCTAGAGAATAGAGGGTTTTTGTATTGACAGAATACCACTCTACAATGTATAAAAAGGAACTTTAACAATTCTGCAATATTTAAACCATGATAATTGATAATGTTGTACAGCTCGAGCATCAACTATTGCCTCTCTAAAATTCTTCCATGATAGGTTCGACGATTAATCTGAACTCGGGATCATTTAAAAATTTGATGATATGGAAAAATATTTATTAATTCATTGATCATGAAAGAAAGCATGCACTATTTTCATTGATGAAGGCGTCTGTAAAGTTGAAAATTGGAAGGCTTTTCAGTAAGTTACATTATTGAATTTCGACATCCAGAGTTTCCAACGTAGTTGAAGCCAAAAAAGGAGGAAGAAAAATGCATGAGGAGTTGGCGGGAAAAAAAGTGTGTTACATAAGAAGATGCTTCTTCTCTCCTCTCTAAGAGATCAAGTAACCTATGCAGCAGGACTCTAATATGTTTGTGGGCACTTTCAAAACCCAAAGCATCCAAATAAAACTCTTGTTTTCATGATCATCTCTGTCTATGATGATTTCTATTTGATTCCGCGCCACATTGCGGTTGAATTTATTCATCTCTTCGATCAAACAGTGTAATGCTGCTGGATGGTTTCGATATCCAGCCCCTTCAGCTTCACCACTGACTCGACGTGACCCTTGAGCGTGTGCAGCTCCCGGAGCCTGCAAAGTTTCAAGAAAATGTCGTCAAGTTGAGATTCATAACCATTTTCAAGAAATCAGGGTTGCATACGGATTTCTTTCAATGATGAAAAGCTCAAGATATGAATGTACCTGGCCATCTCAGCTCGCCTTTTCGCTTGCTCAGCAATTTCAGAAAGCTCTCTGTAGCTGCTCTTCTCCTCAAAGACATTAGCCGATTCGGGTGGTTGAAGTCCGTGCAAAGTCCTCTGAGCAACAGCCCATTGAGCTTCCCTCTCGTGTTTTCCGTAATCCTCTTTGGTGGTGAATGCAGTCTGTTCAACCAAGGAACACAATTGATCAACAAATGATTGAAGGAAGAATAAGAATACGACATGGAGGAGGACAGAAGGCTCATACCCTGTTCTCAAGCAAGTTGTTCCAGGCCTTTCCACTCAACACGTATCGAATGAAGAACTTGAGGATGTCAAGTGGGAAATAGAACACCAAACTGTAAAGCCAGATCACTCCAGCCCATCCCCAACCGCATCCTTTGATTCTTGCGAAATCCCAGTTAGCGTATACAGCAATCAGAGTTGCAACCTGAAAAACGTGCAGAAAGTCAGTAAGCAATGGGCCATTTGATATTTGATGATTGAAATGAGAGCGATTTCATGTGCTTAATGAAATCATGCCCAAGTAATCTTATTACGACAGGACACATATCAAAGATCTAGATAAATGCAGAAGGTAACAGGACATACCAGTTGAGCAATGATGAAAGCAGTCATTAAGAGTAGCCCGGGGCGTTCCACAAAGGACCAGCTGCGTGAACGGGTGACAAAAATAAGAGCCTGACTGACAATACTGACTTGCAGGTATAGAGCCGCCATCATTTCATGCTCACTCTCGTGAATATGTCTCACCCCAAATTTATCCTGAATCATTTAAATTACAAGAGTAAATTGCCTGGACGTATAAATGTCGAAAGAAAAGAGGTAAAATGATCAAGCTTACAGGGAAAAAGGTGGTATCTTTCATGATCCAGAAGAAAATGACGGTCATCAATCCCAAGTAACCACCGAGCATGATCCCAGTGGCAAAGATTTCCTTAAGTTTCCAGCTATCAGGGATGGGTGATGGTTTCACTCTGTCCTTTGAGATTGTCATGATTGTTCCTGGTTGAAGCAACGTTTGTATGAGATTAGATTAAGGAAAACCTTAAAATTCAAAGTCTGATGAGTAGGTGCAGGCACGGAAATCTTACCGTCATTCAAGATGGCAATGATCAAAACCATGAAGGGAGAAAAGTCGTACTTCCAGATCAAGGCGATGAGCATGAATCCAAACTGAAAATGAAGAGTTAAATCAATCATTAATAAACCAGATTGGTCACAAATATAGATAGAAACTTGTCGAGCAAACAATGTATATTAGCTCATCATCTTACCACTATACGAATGGTGATGGATACTGCATATATCTGCAAGAATAGGAGATGTTGTTAGGAGGCTGTCGTCATATCATCGAAAGAAACAAATCAGGATAAAAAAATAAGAAAAGAAACTGACCGTATAATTCTTCATTCTCTGGAAAATAGCTCTGCTTGTCAAAACCGCACTAATGATAACACTCAGACCAGGTTCAGTAAGAACAATATCAGAGGCACCTCTAGCAGCGTCAGTAGCATCAGCAACAGCAATTCCAATATCGGCCTTCTTCAGTGCAGGGGCGTCGTTCACTCCGTCACCAGTCATTCCAACAATGTGCTTCCTCTCTTGCAATTTCTTCACGATTTCGTACTTGTGCTCTGTATTCATTTGGCATTCAAAACTCAACCCCACAATGCAATATACTTCCAGTATGTAAAGGCACGTAACCAAAGGAATATTTCGTCCAACCTGGGAACACTCCAGCGAAACCATCAGCTTTCTCAATCAATTCTTCCACGGGCAGGCCGGCTATCGACTCGTCCTTGTGCTGTCCCAACAAAGAAGCTGATGGATACATGTTTGTTCCCATTCCAAGCCTACGTCCAGTCTCCTTTCCGATGGCAAGTTGATCACCTAAACATCAATGAACTTTGTTAAGCTAAAAGCCAAGGTAAGGGAAAACGTCTAGATTTTGAGAGGTATACAAATGAGCCCTTACCAGTAATCATCTTAACGTTGACACCGAGGTTAAGGGCACGGCGGATGGTCTCAGCACTATCGTGTCTAGGAGGATCAAAGAGAGGTAGCAAACCAACAAACTGCCATGGACCTCCAGGGCTGTCTTTTGATTTTGCAGGCACTTCCTGTAAATGACAAAGTAATTAATATGTATGAATACCGAAGGAAACTCAGAAAATATATATCCATTTCCATACCTGTCTTCCAACAGCCAATGACCGCAGGCCACGCTCGGCATACTTATCAATGATAGCGTGGACCTTTCTCTTGAGATCTTCACTAGCACCGCAAAGAGCAAGAATCTAGAAAACAAGAAGTCAAATTGATTAGGTCTCTTTGCTTGAGATAACATATTCCTAGGAATGACTATTGATCGACTGGTACCTGTTCTGGGGCTCCCTTGCTAGCTCTATGCCAGTTATCTTCGGCGTCAATATAGGTCAAAGCAGTCCTCTTTTCAACGGGATTAAATGGCAAGAAGTGAATCTCTCTGACACCAGCACGTGCCTCCTTGGGATCAGCAAGCATACCGACAATGGCAGCATCAATGGCATCCTGGTTTTCAGTTCTGGAAGCCCTTGCTGCCAGAAGCATAACATGGTCCTTATCAACTCCCTTTGCAAACACCTCGATCAAGTTCTTATCGACACTGAGCTTGTTGAGAGTCAAAGTTCCAGTCTTGTCACTGCAAAGAACATCCATGCCAGCCATTTCCTCAATGGCAGTCATCCTCTTCGTGATGGCTCCCTGCTGAGACAGCCTGTGAGACCCGATAGCCATCGTCACGGACAAAACAGTGGGCATAGCAATGGGAATGCCTCCAATCAAGAGCACAAGGAGATTGTCAATTCCCTTTCTGTACGGCCTGTGCTGGATCGGGTACATGACTACGATCTCAATCAACATTCCCACGGCGATGGAACAGATACAGAAGTTACCAATGGCAGTGAGCACTTGCTGGAAATGCCCGACGTTGTTGGTACTGTCAACAAGATGTGCAGCCTTCCCGAAGAAAGTATGAACACCGGTGGCAATCACCACAGCTTCAATCTCACCTTGTTTGCAAGTGGAACCAGAGAAAACTTCATCCCCGGGACTCTTGGTAACAGGGAGGGATTCTCCGGTCAAGGCAGACTGATCAATCTTTAAAGGATCACCTTCCAGAAGACGGGCATCTGCAGGAACAATGTCTCCCAATTTGATGCTCACAATATCTCCAGGAACCAGAATAGCTGCCTCCTGCTCAGACCATCGCCCATCTCTGAGCACCTATATAACACCACATGTAACCGTAAGTGACTATCTACAAAATCATTGACTTTTAACAACGAAAATTATTTGGACAATAACAAGACACTTGGAGGTATGTAATATCCACCTTAGTTTTCGGAGCAAGACCAGCCATAAGGGCAGCCGCGGCGTTTCCAGCGTTGTTCTCCTCAATAAAACTGATAGTGGAGTTGATCACCAGCAAACAAATGATCCCAACAAAATCTTGCCAATCAGGAGGCTGTCCACCACCATTAGCCAGGGCAATAGCCATAATGGCTGCAGCTTCCATGACCCATGAGAGTGGATTCCACATGAAACCAAGAAACTTGAGAAACTTGCTTTCCTGCAAACAGGATGAGGTACGACAACAAAGTCAAAATCCATACACCAAATCAACGAAAACAAAAAACACATCAATACACAGAAAGACATTCACCTTTTTCTCTTCCAATTTGTTGGGTCCAAAGATTTGGAGCCTGTTGGCTCCTTCTTCCGAAGACAGACCTTCCCGGGTACATTTCAACTGCTCAAACACCTCGTCAATCGGGATTTTCTCCTGCAATAATCAAGGCAAGGTAAGCAACAAAAAATAAACTGAATCGAAACTGAAACTGAAACTGTAGTATGCCAATTAAATTTATTATTCTGGTCTTTAACCTTAACACTACATCTTAGTACTGATATATAAGCCGGCTTGTACCTTAAACTAACTGTCAGGTAGTACTCTACTAAAAACCAAAAAGTTGTTGATTCAGGTAATACGAGCAAGATCCCTTGTAGGACAAACAATTAAAAATATAAATTAATCTTTTTAGAAAAACTAAGGAGTACAGTAGTTCGTTAATTTTATATAAATATATTAATGTCAGGTCTGTGGAGTCACATGGATAATGGCTGATTGGCTAATTGGCTACTAGGACTAGTCCACTTTCTCCCTATAGAAGAGCGTGTCATCCAAGTTGACTTTCCACTTTGTAAACGGGACCCACCCCATAAAAAAACCGGACGGCATTGAACATCCCACCAATCAAACACAACCTAATCTACGACTTTTTATTAATTTATTATATTCACGGAACAAGAACCTCCACTCGCCTTTCGGCCCGCCCACTTTTTCACGTGCAACTCACGCGCCCAAGGCCCAGCCCAAAAAAGTAAAAGGGGACCAGATATCGTGCTCGATCCATCACGATTTATCCTCCACTCACCCCATCAGCGGGACCCACCGAAAAAAAATAAAGGGCATCTTTGAAAAATCGGCAAAATTCACGGGTAAGATATATAAATTTCTATTTTACCCCAGATCCCTCCGTAATTAATTACAACGGTATGCGTGTCAGCAATAATTAATAATTTATTTATCCACAAGTAGTCAGATAAACCGTTAAAGCACAGCAGGCCCTGGATGAAAAAGGCCAAAAAAAAGTACCACGGAAAAGTACAACTAACTGTAATCAAAATACAGTCCACTAATATTACCTCACTTAATTTTGACAATTGAGAAAAGTTAAAAGAAGTGGTGAAAAATGTATTGAACATTTAAAAAGTAAATTAAGCGAATAAAAATAATTTACAATTTATCAAATAGGGAAGGAACCAACTAATAATGAAGTCAACGTTAGTGAACAAATACGAGTCCTTTCCTAACATAAATTGAGATTTACGAGTTGTACATAGGATTTTGGCCATTGAAAGTGAAACGGCTAATCTAGATTCTAGACGGCAATTAAGGACGTTGTAGTCTTACCACAAAAAATAGTCAAATATGCAATCTCAGCTCATTAATGTAAGAAAAATAGTTTCAAAAGATTTCTCCTTCCTTTTTTTTCTCCTTATTTGAGGGGATTCAGAAAATAAATTAATTAGAATTCAGATCCATTTTCCGTTGAATACATGCATCTCATGATACGGTACGCCGATCCCCAACTGGAAAATATTGACTAGTATATATTTCAACTAATACTGGTACACTCCATATCCAGAAATTTGCTGTAATCAAGAGATTAAGATTGAATCTTCCTTAAATAAATCGCTAGCTTAATCCTTAACTAAATCGAACTAAACCACTTTGATTTTTTAAGATCAAATTGTGGCTTATGGCATACAGTATAATTGTAAGCAATGAATCACATACAAGCAACCACCGTGTGTCTGTGTGTGGAAAAAGTGGAAAAAAGGGGGACAAAAGAACACGGCTGAATAAAGAAGTTAGGCCCAAAAACAAAAAACATAAAAACGGGAATTAGGTGGATGATTCCTATAATCTACCTACGAATTCTATATCGAGAATCCGATGAATAAGCAGATCATCATTGATCCCTTCGATTTCAATGCATACTCATAAAAAACAGGGCAATTCCGGCAGATCGTTTAAACCCAGAATCATGATGCAGAGAAAGAGAATGATTACCAAATCAACAGTCTCATTCTTAATCTCCTCGAGACTGAGAGCCTTGTCGCCCCCCATGGCTTGGGATTCTCGCAAACCTCACGCCCTGCACAGAGAAAGCAGAGTCCCCCTGTGTCAATAATATGTTTATACTGTGTGTACTCCTATGTGTATTTACTCGAGCCTATATATATAGGAGAGAGAGCCGGAACCAAACAATAAACAACAACAATAATAATAATAATAATGAAGAGAGAGAAACCGAAACAGAAGAGAACCGTGCCACTGTGTGTGTGTGTGCGTGTTTTTCTTTTTTCAATTAAAAAAATGGTTCATTGAATGAGTTGTTGCATTCCCCTAGGGAAAAAAAATAAAAAAGAAGAGAGAATTGAAGAGAGAACCTGAAGAAGAAGAGGAATATGTGAAGTAGGGTGGAGGAGAAAGACGAGAGGAGAGGCGTTTATATACGTGATGGGAGGTAGAATTGTAGGCGAAGTAGAAGAGAAGAGGAGGAGGGATTTGTAATTAGAGAAGGATAAGTTTTTGGGTTTGTGGCTTCTCCAGCAAAGCCTGGCCCAAGTGGAGTGGCCCCTTATTTCCCTTCCCTCCGAATCCCTCTCGATTATAGGCATCTACATGTTATCTTCCCCTTCCCCATCTGTCCTTGTCTCTTCCCACTACTGTTCCTACTATTATTCCCACAATTGACTTTACTCAATTTATTTATTATTTTTTATTTATTTACTCATCATTATTTTCAACTTAACAGAAATTTTATTTATTTCGTAATGTAGGATAACAAGAATCGTACTAAAAAAATGCTAACAACAGTTACCAGCGGTGTTCAATTGTTAGTTCTACCTGCTGTAAACATGTGTGTTCATGAACTGGCTCGAATCGTTAAAATAAATCAAACTGGACCGGAATATAAAGATCAGATCCGGATGTATAGAATTCTGATCCGATCTTTGGTCCAACATTTTTAAAGTTTTCGGGTTCCGATACGGTCCGGTCTAAGACCAAATTTTTTGATCGGTAACTTACTATCATGTACATATCTTAGGTTTCGTCGGCGAGGGCGATGCAGATGGTGTCTCTTCTCTTCTTGACCTTGAGAATGACGGTGTCGTCGGTAAAAGTGCGAGCGTTTCCTTGGTGCAGGAGAGCGACAGTGGAAGAAAAGAGAGAGTCAAAGCTGGATTGTTCTGATCGAGAATCAATTTGTTTTCTTCCAATCGAGAATCGATTTGGGTTGGAGAGAGTTTCTTTTTCTCCTTCGGCGATTTCTTCTGATCGAGAATCGATTTGATCACTCATGATTGTAATTGGATTGTTCGGGATTTTTGTGAGGGAATATGATGGGGGTGGGGGTGGGGGTGGGGGTGGGGGTGGGGGTAGGGGTGGTGGTGGCTGAGTGGAAGTTGGAGAGGGTGGTGGTGTGAGGGCAAAATTGTCCCAACACTTATAGGTTTTAGGTTAAAGGGCATTTTAGTCATTTTATGTGTGATCAATGTCGGTTAACGTCGGAAATAGTGTCTTAGGGTTGTTTTTGTACTAAACATTGTCTGAGTGTTATATTGCTACTTAGTCAAGTAGGTAGAGTTATATTAGAAAATATCCTAAGTATTTAGTTATTTATAATCTAAATTTATATACGGCTAGTATTCTTCCATATTTTGAGGTAAATGTTTTCTAATAACTTTTAGTTTACATTTTCCTAAAGAAAAAAATATTTAATCAACACCAAAATTTTATGGTAAGAGAATTAAATTTTACAAATATTCGGTCCAATCAATACTTACCGATCCAAAATGAAATAATTTCCATCTGGTCCTAGTCCTTATAAATAATCACTAATCGATTTGGTTCTCGATCCAAACTTTTTTATCATTCAGATTCCAATCCTAACCGATTCCGATCCAATCCGGTCCAATTTGGAACCAACGAACACCCATAATTGTAAATAAGTACGATGATAAAATAGAGTTTGACTTTCTTATATTACTAGTTAACGGATTCTTGTTGCTAAAATTAAATTTTTATGAATGAAATGGATTCCAAAATATGATAATAATGTTGTTCAAATGATAGCATAGTTCCCCGGAAATTAATTTTTGAATTTCCCTTTATTGAATATCACTTTAAATTTTGTAAACACGAGAGAATGGATCACTTTTTTTTTCCTGAAAAAGTATATATATTTTTAGGCGAAGTATTGAAAAAAATTGTCTTTCCATAGTGATGCGTCTGGAAACCGATCGAGTCGCACCGTTGAATCCCTCGGATGTAACTTACAAAGAGCAAGCCCTGGGAGATCCCAGCGGTAAACTCTCTGATTCTTAAGTCAGTGAGTAGTTTCGTAGATGGTTGTTCTAGTACCCAGTAGTGAATACGTACATGCTATTTATACCGTATCACCAAACAGTATAATCCCTGATTATGCACCTCAATATCCGCTAACCAAATATTCTGATCCTGGAAAGACCTATTGGGCCAGCGCGGGTCCAAAATGCACTCGCCCCAAAGTCCTTGAGGGCAAGCCCCGGGTTTAACCATCATCAAGAGCCCCAAGAAAATTTGATGGTAGCCTCGGGGTTAGGATCTTTGAGGGGTCCCAAGTTTATCCTTCGTTACCGAGTCCCTACATTCGTGTGTTCTGGTGGAGTGTCTTGAGGATCCCCGATTGTGTCTTTCTAGAGGAAGAGATCCCTAAACTCGAGGCGCCATCTAATTTTCTTTATGATTATCATTTATTATTTTTTTTCTTTTAACAGAATTCAAATGGGCGCACACACGTGTGTTAGTCGTGCAAGGAAGCGTGTGAGCGGGGACAGTTTCTGAGAAAGCAAGCCAACTTTTCACGCATTTTCAAATTTTCACTTCTCCCAAGTTATTCATTACTCTAGCCACTTTTTTGGGCTTCTTAAATCCCATTTTCCCCACGTTCTATTCATTTTAACTGCAGGTGACTTCAAAAGGTTTTCTCAGTGCTCTCCTCTTCATCTGTTCCCCGCTTACATTTTTCATCCTTCTATTTTCATCAGTAAGTTCTCATAACCTTCATTTTTCCTCACTTCTTTTCCTTTATCCTTTGTGCTCGTGGCTGATTCTGGTGAGAAATCCAATGAGAGGGGGCATTCTGACGAAACAAGGCTTGAGGGATTTGTGGGGGAATCGGCCAAAAGGAGAGATTCTAAAGATACGCTTAGCAATCCGGGGCTTTCTCCCCAGGGTTCCAACACTAGTGACGATGAGATTGGTAATATATGCTACATACCTCTTTCTGATTTCCCTGAGGGGGGTTTTCCTCGAGCTTGGCCTCCCGGATGGGGGAAAGGGTATATTCAGAGGTCTTTGCGTCTTGGAAACATTGAGTTTGAGCCCCCTTTTCATAAGAAGGGAGGCCCTTCGAGAGTGTTAGAGGAAGTTGAAAGGAAGTTTCTCCCAAAAATACCCTCCACCATTGTGCCCGCGACCCCAGATCCCCATACGGAGGGAGAAACGTACGAGCCTCCAGCCCCATATAAGTCTTGGACTATATCAGGGGTCTTATGGTCGCTACCCCCAGGTTAGAGGATTTCCGCTGATGTAGAAATAGAGTGGTTAGGGGCAGCAGAGTTCTATGAGGATCCTCCTAATGGGAGGTTGGTTATATTTCTAAAGTAGATCTGGTCAGGGTGCTACTTTCCCTTTACTCCAATATTCTCGAGGGTGCTCAGAGACTTTCAAGTAAGCCCTGCTCAAGTCCATCCTAACGTCATAAATACCCTCATGTTATTACTCTGTCAATGTTACAACCTTGACATCGAGCCCGAGTATAAGCTGTTCCGCTCCCCTTTTACCGTGGCATTTGGAGGTAACTCCCCTCCAAAGGAGATGTAAGGTCTTTACTCTTCCTGGGAACGTGGGAAAGTGGAAGGATGCCAAGAGGGGTCGCAGATTTAACTACCTTAGATATAAGATTCCCTGGTGGAATCCAGATGTTAAGGTTGAATCCCAACTTCCTGACAAATTTGTTTACCCACCTCGCCTCGAGAGTGCTCGAGAACGCATGCTATCCTCACCCCTTTCCTATGTTTCTTATACCAACCCGCTTGGCTCCTTCAGATGAGCCTCAGCTAGGCCCAAAGTGAAGGAAACTAGTTAAAGGATATAAGCCTCGGCCTTCTCAGGACTTGGTAATCCGAGAGCCCCCTCTCGAGGATTCCCTTTTCTGCCCTAATTCTGAAGGTGTCATACATGTATTTTGTGCTTTTCTTTGTTGTTTAATATATATATATATATATTGTTGTACCTTGTCTAACATCTTTTTTCTTTCTTCTGTGAGCCAAAGTCTAGCGGGTGCTATAACCAGGAAGGGGGAAAACACCATATCATTGAAGGAGAAGGTTATCCGCACTACCCCCCTTCAGACAATTACTCCTGCAGACACATCTTTGAAACGGAAGCCCGAGGATGATTTTTCCGTTAGGGAGGGCCGTTAGAAGATCTCCCACGAGGGGTCTGCTCCTGAGACCTCTAATAAGGAGCTCGACACCGCCGCCCATGACCTGGCATCTTCTTCGAGCCTCTCGACTGTAGGGACCACTTCCCTTGGTCCTTTTGTGAAGAACTCTGAGGTTAGTGATTTTTCAAAATTCATTTGAAAGTAACTATGAGTGTTGTTTGTTTACTCATCCATGCCACCTATTTTCAGGTTTTTAAGGAGTTGGTTGGTGTCAGGTTCATTACTGCTGCCACTCTGACCTCTTCCCCGTCGTCTTTCATTCAGAACTTAGATTCTGAATTGTCCTCCACCTATGAGGAAAAGAATAGGGAGATAGCCTCGTTACAGCTGAAGCTCGAGGCTTCCCAACGAAAATTTGCTGAACTTCAGAGTGCTCAGGAGTGCCTTATCTTTTAAAAGAATTCCACTGTCGAGGATGCTAAACAAGCCCGAGACCCTGAGGCTCAAATGGCCATGTTGGAGGCATTCAAGGATAAAGTCCTTCAGAGTCCGGAGTTGTTTGATCTCTTTGCAGACCCCGTGAGTGTTACCCAGGGCGTTGGACACTCCATTTTAGTGGACCAAGTGATCCTTCCTAATATAGGACCTTCCTTATCTGAGAACGGCATCAAGGCATTGAAGGAAGATGCTCAGTCCGAGGGGACTTGAGATGATAAATCAAAAGTGAGAGAGCACAGTGAACCAGGGTCACATGAGCTTATCCATGATGGGTCTTTTGAAGGGTTCGGGAAAATACATCACCCTAGACGATATCCGCGCCTTGCCTGATCCGGATGAAGAAAACAAGGATACAGAGGCGGAGGCCGCATCGGCTCAGGAGAACCAAGTGGGGGATAATGTAGTAGGAAGTGTTGTATAACTTTGCCCCTTTAGGGTCCCATGTAATTGATTTTGATCTTTTTATATGAACATTTCATTTCCCTCGTTCATGTGTTTTTCAAAATTTTCATTCTCATAGTTTGATGCACTACAACGGAACTTCAATCTGCCTGTGAAGATTTCCTTAAGGTCAAGGCCGAGCATGAAACTGCAAGGGGGGACTTAGCCCATGCTGTGACAGCCTTGGAGAAAAGCTCCAAGGAATTAGAGTTGTGGCATAATAAGACCCCTTTATAGTTGGCCTTCAAGACAGTATCTCTGACTTGAATGCAGCTACGAGATTCTTCCAGAAGGAGCTTGATCTTGCTAAGGCAGATTTAAAAGCTTGGGAAAGTGGAAAACACCCAGTTTTTGCGGAGCGCTTGAAGGATCACGACCGTAAAAAATTCAAGGTTGTCGACGATATCGACCCTCCTGAGGCTGACTGCGAAGATGCCGTTCACCATATAATCAACAAATTGGTTCCCTCAAAAGGTGTCTTTCAGATGCTGAGAGGATGTATATACTGAGGGTCATCTTATAGCCGCTCGGGGTCAGGTTTATGGGCTTATGGCTCAATTGAGTGAAAAGGAAAAGGAAAAAAGAAAAAAGAAAAAAAATGGAAAATGAAAAAAATGGGAAATGTCACTTTTGACCTTAAAATTGACGTTGAAATCCTAGTTTAACGGTTTGACATGACGAAATGGCCACGATTCAAAAGTTTTATAAGTTGGGAGGTCAAAAGTGCTAAAAAAAATAAGGGACCAAAGATAAACGATTGTGGTACTTAAATGGCCACAGAAGTCATTTTGTTAATAATATGACACTTCTTAGTACCAGAATATTGCTATGAAACGACCATTGTACATGTTATGTTCTAGAGGTATTAAATATCTATTAAAAAGAAAAAGAATATAGACTACTAAGAAAATAATCCCATCGAACTATTAATAATGTCCTGTAGACAAAAGTTATTATTGAGCAAGAATTATTATGACTATTTCGTACTCCCTCTATTTCTATATTAATGTCACACTACTTTGGAGTGTTAGAATTTACGAGATGCTAAATGCAATGGCGGAACCAGAGTCAAATGTAGGAGGGCTCGCTTAAAATACATAAAAAAAATGTTACGTGTACAATGTTGTACTTTTTTTTTATAAAAAAAATAGAGAAACTATCAATAATTTATGATAAATTAATTAGATCAGAAAAATAAAAAACATAAAATTTTAAATTTTATCCAAATTGTCGACTTAAATTCATAGTCATATAAAAACATATAAAAAAATTACTCCCTCCGTCCCACCCGAATCTGCACACTTTTTGGTCAACTTTCTCAAAACATGTTTGGCCATAAATATCAACTAGTATATAGACACCAATATCTTCATGTGAGATATTGTTGGATTATCTGCATGATGTATTTTCTAAATATCAAATTTTAACACACCGTTAATATACGTAACTAAAGTTATCGTTGGTCAAACATGACCTGAGAAAGTTGATTAAAAGTGTGCACATTCGGCTGGGACGGAGGGAGTATAATTTTTTACATAGTAATGTCTATTTTTTTAGACAAGTAAACTTGTGTGGAAAGAAATGATTGTAGATAATATAAAAAGAAGAATAAGAGAAAATGATTCCCTTATTATCATAAAATAACGTTTGATAATTTTAGAATGATAGGCTATAGAAAAAGTCTCATGTTAGATCGACTAACGGTTAGGCCAATAATGAAAAATCTCATTTTAATAACTTTTAGGGTCAAATTAAATTATTTATATAATAAGATACAATTTAATAAGAAAAATCAAAGTTATAAAAATCTCGTTGCAATATATAATCAAATCACCCAATTACTACATTATTTATAAAATGATCTCATTTAATAGTTAGTCAATCTAAAACAAGACTTTGTATAAACTATAATAAAAAGTGTATCAAATTCAAAAATAAATATTATAATATAAAAAACATTCAAAATGAGATATGCTCCATCAAATCTGGGGTGATAAATGTAAGAAGTGAAATTTGGTTTTACCTAATTCTCTTAATTATTACTAGTATGTTCCAACATAACCTATCTAACCAAGTATGCAATAAAGTAAAGTATTAAAGATACAACACTTGGTTATGTAGTTCGGTAAAATCCACCTACATCTGCGAGGCCTGACCCAGTTCAGAATGAATCCACTAATTAGAAATATATAATACAAAGTACACCATACAAAATACTTATCTTTACTAATCAAACGTGGGAATTCTGCTAGCTCCCCTAGCTACCGATCCACCTTGATCAGACTCCCTCTGACCTCAAAACTCGTCGACGCTGGATCTCCTCCTCCCGAGGAATTAAGGTATGTGATTATGAACTTTGAACAGCAGGTCACGTATGTTGGAACATAGAATTCTGACTCTTTGCAATTCTCGAAAGAATGAAAATCTGTGTGCAGATTTTCTCTGTTTAATTCATGTATTGAATGCAGCCGTGGTGTTCCCTTTTAAAGCTATGAGCATATCAGAACTCTTCATGATTATCTCCATAATATTCCTATTCCTTATCTGCTTCTTGAACCATATCCAAATCCCATAAATAAAGGGATTTTCCTTATCACAATATCTTCCATATATTCGATAATATCAACACTATATTTGTAGGAATTTTCCATAAACCAACTAGGCTTCTATACGCCTAATATATAGTAGAATATTCAAATTTCCATAAATCACAAATACCATATATTCTGTCTTTTTTCCGTTCAACTCTTTAGGCGTAAATATGTTGTCCGCATGTTCCAACATGGAAAGACTTTCCTTTCCAAATATGTTCACAAAATTGCCAATTAAAATATTCAATGAATACCACTTGACTTTACAAGAAGAATATGCTTAGTGCTCTCCACGTGGAATAAATGAGAGAATAACTGGTTAACCATCAATATAACTATATAAGGAGAAGTCTTCCACATAGGATAAATATAAATACAAACAATAAGGGGTAATTAATCGACCACCAATAAAAGGAGAATGGTGTTGTATCACGTATGACTCTTGTGTTTTAATAATGGAAGTTCATCTTCTTCGTCTGACGCCTCTACAACTTGTCTGCAACTCTTTTCATCGTCAAACATTTTTCAACTCCTTCCATTTTTATCAAATTTATCAGCACATCATTGAAATTGTAGGATGTGTGGATCTGTAAATTTCAAAACAAACTTTCTGAAACAATACAGAAATTCTTTGATCTGCATAACTTAGAGGAGGCTGGCGCACCCCCTCGCCCACCCCTAGTTCCGCCCCTGGCTAAATGAGTGGATAAAATTGAATTGAAAGAAAGAAAAGTAAAATGAATGAATATAATAACCTTAAACTTATCATAATTAGAAAGTGTCAATATAAAAGAAACATATCAAATTAGAAAGTGTGTCACTATTAGTGAAACAGAGGGATTATTACGTTTCACCATACTCTACCACTTTTAGCTCACGTCATCACTATCTTTTCATCGACAAAATTAGAACTATAAGCGTCTATGTTTTAATGACACCATCTAATGCTCGATCGAATTTCATCGGGTGAAAAGGCTATGTTCTTTGGAGCTAAATTTTATTAAATTAAGTGAATTAATTTACTAGCTTACTTTTTAAAATTAATAATTAACAAAAATAACATATTATTAATAATTTTAACATAATAGTAATAATAATTATTATACTAAAATTTAAACATATACGATATAAAAATAATTACATTATGGTAAGTCATTATAAATATAATTATTAATTCAATTCAATTATTATAAAATAAAAATATCAATTGCATTGGACATTCTAATAGTATTGGTAAGATCAACCTTTAATTAAAGATATTTTCTAACATTTAAACCACCAACATTCAACATTAATGAAAACACTACTATTTCAGGGACTTATCGACCTGTTTATCGAATTCTGATATCGATGATGTCTTTTTGTTCATTAAGGATTATATCTATAATTTAGAAAGAAAATGTTTCCTAACAGATGATACGCCCATAGGTTATGAACATGTTAGAGACCTAATTGTAATTGAAAGAATTAGGGAAGAAAATTCACGGATTGGGAAAGATTATGACAAGCGAAGCCCGAAGCGTCTTCTTCATCATCATTCTCCATTACACAATTGCTGTTCCTTCACTCTGTTTCTTCTCCGATTCGATCTTTGTCGTTCTGCGCCACTCCGATGAATCCTCCAACATCCATTCCTCTGATCAAACGGCTAATCTCCGATCACCCATACGATTTGCAAGATGTTCAAATCCTCAATGACAAAGACCTAATAGGAATCGAATTCAATGAAAATTCACGCAACCTCTGTGTAGGAGCAATTTTAACTATCGAATTCAGTCTGATTCGAACAAAATTTGGTTCGAATCAAATAGAATTTCACCTCCTAAAGACCAGGATATTCCGAATTATACTCAACAAGGTAACTACTGCAATTATAGACCTTTTGTTGTAGAATTCGACATGAATAAAATGTCAAATGCAGTGAATGTGTGAACTTAACTGCATGTTAATGTAAAAAACAAGTGGCAGACATTGGCAAAGCAAACTAAATGATTCTAAAAGTTTTCATATAGAATATGCATTTATTACCTTACAACACGTACTGTTTATATTAAAACAAGCACTTGGTTTAAAACTGAGAATATGAATTATGAAACTTTGCCAGGAGATAATGTATAAGTTAGGTTATGAATCATTTTTGTTTTGTTAAAACATGCATATGTTAGCCTACAACTAGTATATGTTGTAGTATGCAGAACAGAGAAGGCTAAAATTTAACAGTTTAGAATTTTCATATAAATTGTGCATTGATTACATTACAACATGTACTGTTTAAATAAAAACACGCATTTGATTCAATGATGTCAATTCATTTTATGAATAGAAAAAATTTTCCAAGAACTAGTGCATAGGTTACCTTATGATTGTTTATGTTTTGTTAAAACATACATAGGTTAGTCTACAAATAGTTTTTCTTATATTGCATATAACAGAGGTTACAAAATTGTGCGATTTTTCAAATTTTCATATAGACTGCATGTAATACCTTACAACATGTACATATTACATAAAAACATGTATTTATTTTCAAACACAGGAGAAGATTTCCTTGATTTAAATCAAAGAGATGCCATTGGAAGCCTTGTCAGCGTAAAAGCAACAAATGTAGAAACATTGCATACTTTGTATAAAAAGCATGCAAATGTTGTCTGTTTCGATTACAGGAAGGGCTATCAACATATGGATAGAAGGAAAGATACTGGATAAATACTAAAAGTGCTCGTTTGTTGGTCAACAAAATAGCTCTAAAGGCAACATTATCAGCTCTATTACTTGTTAGGTCCTAGAGGTGGTTCTAGAACAAAAAAGAAGAGGAAAAGAAATGATTTGGTAATAAAAACATAAGTATAAGCGTATTCCAGTGTAGGATATGAAAAGAACATTTGATTGAACATAAGTATATTCATTATTCATTGAACAGAAATCTTCAATTAGGAAACTTACAGTTATAATAGTATTCCTATCTAGATCTACTTAAGAGTCTCTAATACAATGAATCAATTATCAATCTTCAAGGGTGGGTCATCTTCAAATTCATGGAGTTCAATGTCACTTTTATCTGGACCCCCTTCGTACTGGAATGTCATGTGGAGTCCAGTGTTCAGTATTATCTGATACCTTAAATGTTATAATCACTTTAAGTTTAGATCCAACTTCAGGAAAAAATCATACACATTGAATACTAACAAATGCCCCAAATCAAAATGAACAATCAAGAACAAATAAAATCAAAAGGTCATATTCAATACAACTAACAAGTACACACCAAATATTAACAAATGCGATATAAAAGTAAACAATGCAATTCATATTTTACAATGAACAATGAACAACTAATAAAAATAAAATTCATACACATTACAACTAATAGGTACGCACTGAATACTAAGAAATGTAACATATAAGTAAACGGATGCAGTTTCTAATTCAAAACGAACAATCAACAACAGATGAAAATAAAAAGTCATACACAGTACAACTAACAAGTGTACCGTTGATATTAATAAATGCAACATATAAGTAAACATATGCAGTTCCTAACTCAAAATGAGCAATCAACAACAAATGAAAATAAAAAGTCATACACAATACAACTAACAAGCACACACTTGATACTAATAGATGCAACATATAAGTAAATAGATGCAACTCTGAAATCAAAACGAACAATCAGTACAAATTAAAATAAAAAGCCATGCACAGTACAACAAACAAGTACACATTGGATACTAACAAGATGCAACATATAAGTAAACAAATGCAGTTCCCAATTTGAAACGAACAATCAACAATTTTGTTGTAACAATAAGAGGAGGATTCAAAACCAAATTAGAGAGAAATGCACATAGCAATTCAAAACACAGAAAAATGATGCATATCCAACGCTCAAAACCACAAAATCAAAGTAACAACAAATAACTAGCACAAAATGATAGCAAAAAAATCTACAAAATACATAATAAAAAAAATCCTAACTATCTAACGAATCTCAAATGAACGAACAAACAAACTAACCATAATTTGACACTGAAAAGTAGAGAACAAACAGATAATACGCCGGAATGAAGGTTACATAGCTATGGTGGATCCAACTACGGTTACGAGAGGAGATGAAACCAATAGCAGTGGAGGTTACGACGAAACCGGTGACGATGCAGGTTACAAGAGGAAAACTACGGCCAAACGACGATGACATAGGCTACGAGAGGAGGTGGAAGTTACAAGATCTTGCTGGTGGTTGCGAGAGGGTTGTGGAAGATGAAGATGAAGACTTCGAGAATGAAGTAAGCAAAAAAAAAATTAAAAAAGTTAAAAATTAATATTTAGATAAAAGTGCTAAAATAATCATATATTTTGTACGGAAGTACCAAAGAAATTGTCAAACTAAGCCTAACTTATTGACGAATGTGCCGAACTAACCCTAGGCAGCCCTGACTTCATTAGTCAATGGGAAGTTTGGCATAAATTCAGTGAAAAGACTATTACCCTTCTTATTAATAAAATGAAAATGCATAAATCGTGAAAAGTCCTACTTACCCCTACACACTTAATGTATATTCAAAACCTCCTCCTTTACCCTCTTGAATGCACCATCATTTTCTAGGCGTCTCTGTCTCCACCACCTCCACGTCCATTTCTTCCCGGTGCCGTCCCTTAACATAACCCTAGCCGCCACTTTAAGATATGAACGTATTAATCAACAGTGCATTGCTATCTCAATAATGACACATCTCATAAATAATGAGGATTATGATATATAGGGCTACAAACTAATGTCTAGCGGGAATAGCATTCTAAACTTTGTAAGGAAATTTCTATCTATAATCTAACCTACAAGGAAACTAATTCTATAAGGTAACTACCATTTATAACCTTTCCTACAAGGAAATGATTTATATTTCCTTATCACCCTCCCTTAAGTTGGAGTATGATGAACAAGAAGGTCCAACTCGCGAAGAAGATTTTGAAATCGCTAGAATGGGATTCAACTTCGGTAACAATAGAAGTAGAAGCAACAACAGTAACAGTAGCAACCAGCAGAGCAGTATTCAAATTCATTAGCAGTAGAAGCACCATCATTAGATTCAGGATTCAAAATGTTTGAAATCAGTAGAAATCAGTCGGTGGTTCCGTTGAATTAGTTGATCGGCCGCTGCGATAGCAGATATTGGCGAGCAATAGACGACAATAACAATGAAACGACAACAAAATTTGAGCGGTGACAATGTAAATCTGTAGCGGGTTGCGGCAGCAGATAGCGGCGTGCAGCGACGAGAAGGACGTCAGTGAAGGTCGGCGGCAACAGAGGATCTCTAAGGCGGGCTACGACGGCGGTGAGCGGCGACTTAGGAGATCGACACCAAATTTAGGGTTTTAGAATTTTAGAGGTTTTAGGAACTTTACCTCTAATACCATGTAAGATATGAACGTGTTAATTAATGTTGCATTGATATCTCATCAATGCCACATCTTATCAATAATGATAATTACAATATATAGGGATACAAACAAAAGTCTAACGAGAATACGATTCTAAAGTTTTTAAGGAAATTTCCATTTATAGTCTAACCTACAAGAAAACTAATTTTATAAGGAAAATAATTTCATAAGGTAATAACCATTTATAACCTTTTATACAAGAAAATAATTTCTACTTCCTTATCAGCCACCGTCCCTCCAAATAATCCTAGCCGCAACATCAATGCTTGCGAGGGGAGTGGAAGCGAGTAAGGATCTCCATTGACGGTGATTGGAGAAGCGTTCTGCGGTGGAAGGGAGGCGGTTGGAGCGGAGGATGACGGAGAATATGTCCATCTCTACAGCATATCTACAGCATGTTCAAATTGTCGATCGACGTCACTCAGTTGGCACTACTGATTTCCTATCTTTACTGGCGTTCAAAATTCCCAAGTTTTATTGGCTCTCTCACAGCCCTAATTTCCAATCTCGCCTCAGAATTCGATTGCTTTATATCAATTTGTGTGATCAATTATTTCATTTTCTTTGATTTTGGAATTACTTCGGAATTGGTGAAACAGGGGGTCAATGTTGACCATGTTAAGCTCACTTGTAGCCGCTTTGGCATGGCCCCGGAACTTTACTTGCTCCTACTAATTTTATTGACATTAATTGGACAATTGCTATAGATAGGTACTACTTTTTCTTTGTACATAAGATTACACATGAAATTTCGTAAGAGCTTATCTCAGTTTTTTTGCATGTAACCAGAGTGCCTGTACAATGCAAAGAAATTTAACAAGTATTTGCTTGTCTTTTAATTTCCGAAGTCTCTACATATTTACTGCCTTATTACATAAACATACTCCCATATACTACGTCGTAGGATATGATGCAACATTGTGTCTTGATATTTTGAGCTAATGATATGATGCATCATTGTGATTATTCTACAGATATGGTGTAATCAGAAGCTTTTAACTGAAACTGATTGAAGTTGATGCTTGATGGATCTGATACAGTCCTCCCCTGTAATCAAGGTGATAAAGTTGGAACCGATACCTATATAGCCTTTCATTATAGGCATTGGCGGAACCAATGGTATGCGAGGTAGGGCTCCAGCCCTACCTCAATCGCCGGCCGTAGGTAGAAGGATTCGATCCGGCCGTCGAGCACGTCTTCCGCCAGAGCTTGGCGCGTATTCCGGCAACTCAGACGCGAAGCTCGGAGAAGAAGGCCGCTTCGCGGCCTTCTCTTTTTTGCTGCTGAACCAGTAAAACGACGTCATTTTCACGTTAGTGAAACGACGTCGTTTCATTTGTAATAAGCAAAAAAAAAATTAAAAACGAAATATGAATGGGATTGGGCCAAAACTGAAAGCCCAATCCAATAATCCATTTCTTCTCACAATTCAAATGAGCAGAGGAGGAGCACAGCATCCGCAGCCGATAGCAAAGCTTCCGCCGCTTCACTGCGGGTCCGCCAGCTCTCCGCCACCTCCTGCCGCCGTCGTCCCGCCGCCTCCTGACGCCGGACGCCGCCTCTCCACTAAGCCTCCCCTGAAAAAAAAAATTCTGGTTCCGCCACTGATTATAGGTATAAATAAGGGTGCATGGAAATAGAATACAATGAATAGAATCCTATGATTACGTATAGAGTATTTTAGAGTCCTAGGAATACACATCAACTATACAATGAACATAGAAAATAATCTATACTCTAATACCCCCTCAAGCTAGTGTGGGATTTGCCGACACGCAGAGCTTGGATTGAAACTGCTTAAACAAAGGGCGGGGTAAGCCCTTAGTAAAGATGTCAGCAACCTGCTGCGAAGAAGGAACATGAGCAACACGCACCTTGCCGGTGGCCACAAGTTCACGAACAAAATGGCAGTCAATGTCAATAGGTTTTGCCCGTTTGTGTGCAATCGGATTTTGGGCGAGAAAGATGACACTGTTTTTGTCACACAAGAGAAGCGGAGGTGAGGCAGAAGTAACACGAAGATCCCTCAAAAGGTAACATATCCACACCAACTTGGCAGAGGTATTGGCCACGATACTCTGATTCACAACTGGAGCAAGCGACAATAGGTTGTTTCTTAGTAGACAAAGATACAAGATTACCGCCAAGAAAAATATCGTAGCCATAAGTGGAGTGGCGTGTCTCAAGGCAACGAGCCCAATCAGCGTCCGAGTAACCTAAAATAGGAAGGGAGCCGGAGGATAGAGAGAAAGAAAGGTCATAATGAAGAGTGTCCTGAATGTAACGAAGAATCTTGGTAACTGCCTGGAAATGATCATCATGCGGACTCTGCAAAAACTGGCTATCCGTGCTAACAACAAAAGAGATATTTGGTCGTGAAATGGTGAGGTACTGAAGCACCCCAACGAGTTACCTGTACAAAGTGGGATTGGAGAACTCGGGACTAGAAGTGATGTGTAGTTGGCTACTTGGAACAAAAGGAGTAGAGACAGAAATATCATTTGTTATACCAGCCCGCTGAAGAATGTCCATGGCTAACATGGTTTGCCCCAAGAAAAGATTGGTATTAGACCGAGAAATTTCTAAACCGAGAAAGTAGTGCAAATGACCAATATTTGTGATAGAGAACTCCTAATGAGCACGAGGTATAAACCGGCTAATGTGAGAAGGATCCTTGCCAGTCAAAATAATTCCATCGACATAAACAAGTAGATATAGCATCTGAGAACCTCGAGAATAAATGAAAAGAGAGCTATATCTGTTGTACTACATGTAAAGCCTAACTGGGGTAGAAAGGTACTAAAGCGTTGAAACCAGGTACGAAGCGCCTGCTTGAGACCATAAATGACCTTTCAAAGTTGGCAAACATGAGTGGGGTGAAGTGGATCTGTATAACCTACAGGCTGTTCCATATACACATGAGCATCCAGGACCCCATTTAAAAAAACATGCTTAACATCAAGCTGATGAAGCGGCCAATTGTGAAAAGTGGCCAAAGAGAGAATAATACGGACAGTCGTAGGTTTGATCACAGGGCTAAACGTATGAGTGAAGTCAAATCCAAGTACCTAAGAATATCCCTGAGCAACAAGTCGAGCCTTGTGACGATTGATACTACCATCAGGTCGATATTTAAGGCGATAAGCCCATTTGGAGACAACATTGTTGACACTAGAAGGACGAGGAACAAGATCCCAAGTATGTTGGTTACGAAGAGCCCGCATCTCCTCATTCACAGCGGCAACCCATTTAGGATCCTTAAGGGCTGAGCGGTAACCCTTAGACCCAGTCTCAGAAAGGAGTGTTGCGAGAAAATCGTAAACCTCAAAACTAGGATATTGTTTTGGCTGGAAAATGCCATTATGAGAATGGGTTATCCTATAATGAGTCGGACGAGGAGGTGACGGTAATGGTGATGGTGATGGTGATGGTAATGGTGAAGGCAATGACTAGGCCGAAGAGGCAAGGGAACCCTGGGGAGAAGGAGATGGTGAGAGCTGGAAAGTAAGCTGATCCACATGTGAGGGATACAAATCACATGGAAACTGTGCAGGCGTTGCAATAGGATAAGAGCCATGACCAATAGTGGCAATGGAAGATGGCGAAAAAGTCGATGCAGCTTTGGGCTCAATGAAAGAAGAAATTTCCAAATCAAAGGGTGAACGACTATCCCGGGAAGATGAAGTGTAAGGAAAAGAATTCTCATCAAACTGAACATGACAAGAGATATAGATGCGCCCAGAAGAAGAATCAAGACATTTGAACCCTTTGTGTTGAGCTCTATAACCAATGAAAACACATGGAATGGAACGGGGCACAAACTTATCTGCTGCAATGTCACTCAAACATGGATATGCACGGAAACCATATAGATGAGAAAGGGAATAATCAGAAGCAGTGCCGTAAACTTTCTCAAATGGAGATTTCCATCGAAAATCGAGTTAGGCAGCAGTTTATAATATAAACTACCGAGCAGAAGGCATCCACCCAATAATACTTAGAAATGGATGAGTGATATAGCATGGCTAACCCTGTCTCTGTGATATGACGGTGTTTATGCTCAGCTCAACCATATTGAGCGGGTGTACAAGGGCTTGACATCTGATGATGAATGCCACAAGAAGACCTGAATAATAATATTAATGCGGATGACCTTTAGTGCCAAAAGTGGGGCACCAGCAGAAGGCCGAAAGGCTTGACAAGTTAGAGCAAGTGCAATGGGGGTTTCTTAGGTCTAAAAAACCGCTCTAGAACCCACAATGGTGGTTTCTAGGCCGGTTTCTTATTAAAAAATTGGCCCTTGGCTCATTGCTAAGGAACCGATCAAAAAACATCCTTCATATAGGCATGGGGCCGCAGGAGGCCGCCCCTTTTTTTTGTCCCCAAATGGGATGCGTGGCAGCCATGCATTGGCCCACGTGTCCCACTCAATGCTGCCATTTTTTTTTTGTAAAATGGAGGGACATGTGACACCCTCTGATTGGGCCACGTGTCCCAACCTTTCTTTTTTATTTTTATTTTTAAAAATATGGAATTTTAAAATTTGTGAACTTTATTTAAAAATCTAAAAATTAATTTATAAACCCATAATTTTGTTTATAAATCTGGAAAAAAAATATTCACAAAATATTGAAAAAATTTTGGGAAAAAAAACTAAATTAAATTTTAAAATAAAAATATATTATTAAATTTCACATTTAACATATTTTGGTGGATTAATTTATTTAAATTAAATATTAAAAATTAGTAAGTATGGTAGAGAAAATTGAATGTTGTCCATGAAAAGTAAAGAGTGATTTCTTACCATTGTGAAGAAAAAAAGTGTGATTTCTTAAGTAGTTTCTTAAGGTTGGGTGGAAGAAAAAGAATGAAAGAAATAATATATTTAATTGGTAGAAACCAGCGGCAATTTCTACTACTGCACTTGGTCTTAGCACGCTAAACGCGGCAAAGAGGGAGACAGTTAAATAGGCGCGTGAGTTACACGCACGAAATGCCACTCGCCACTCACTCGCGCGTAGGCGACACACTTCTTCTTCAAGATACTGGCGCGTGGCAATCACGTGCTAAGAGGAAAAAATTGTAGCTTCTTCACATGCTAAAAGATGGCACGCCGAGCACTGAAATCAAACACCACTGCCGGTGGCGCCGAAGGAGCATACCAAAACGAAGGTGTTGCCAGAGAAGTGGGAAGTCGAACGTCGGAAAAAGAGAAATTGATACGCTGAGAAGGTTAAATCAGGTCGCCGGATACCAAACTGAAAGGAGAGAACGCCGGAGACGATGTCGAGGTCGAAGATGGTACTGGAGAGACACCGAGAGGGAGGAGAAATCGCTGAAAAAGGATGTTGGGTTTCTGCCAGAAAAGGTCGGAAGCTATCGGCGATTGAAAGAATAGTCGGGAAGAGAAAGAAAAAGAAAAAAGGAATAAAGGAGAATGCTAACACTGCTCTAATACTATGGTAGAGTTGGAACAGATACCCATGTGGCCTTTCATTATAGGTATAAATAATGATACATGGAAATAAAATAAATGAATAGAATTTTAGGAATATGAATTTACATCAATTATACAATGAACATAGACAATAATCTATACTCTAACACATGGTGCCTTGTTTCTCCCACCCTTATGAAATTTCTTGTTCTTGAGAGCATGTTTTTGTCCCCTAAGGACCAGTAGAGCTTCCAAGATTGTTGTTTTTGCCTTATGCTTTCTTGCCTTTTTAGGAAAATTTGTAGCTCTTGAAATGTAGGAATGCCATTATTAAGTAGAGTTTCTTGATGTTTGAACAATTGCAAACTGAAGAAACAAGTGTGCCATTCTATGATAATTGTACCCTTTGTGATTACTTTATTTTTTGTGATTGTATTGGTGCAGATTCATTAGCTTGTCTCATAAGATTTTCGCCGATGAATGTTTTTACGATGGCTATAGAATTTGCTAGAAGAATTTTCAGGGATATTTGGACTATGATGAGCAAAGGAGAAGGAGGGATCCAAATTACTATTTGGGGGCAATGTTTTTTGAAGATTTTGGTGATATCTATCTATCATTCTCAAATCTTAGTTAATTTAGGTGCCTTTGTGCAAGAACTTTATTGCAAGTGATTGATTCTGTAATCATTAACCTATTATTTTTAAATATCTTGTTGGAAGTGATTATGCGGAAAACAACTATTTCACCTTTAAAATTAGGCTTCAATTGTCAGCTACTACGTATGTTTTGTGAATCAATATTGAGTAGTTTAATTCTGTGGGTGTTTTTTGACAATTGATAAATATGTTTTGTTTGCTATGATTTGAAAAATGTTTGATATTTACTAATCCGGCCCTATTTTTTTAAAGGTGTTGATAACTCACATCCTCAACCCTAGAAATAAAAATTAAGTACTGATATAAACCTATATCTTTTGTTAGGTTGTGATGGCGAGGAGGGTAAAATCGTACATTTTTTTTAGAAAACTAACTAGGGGTATTTTAGTCATTTCTAGGATGGACAATGCCAATTTTCCAGGGTCAACATCAGAAATGGCACAAAAGGTTATAACTGTACAATTTGTCAATAAGTTAGGGTTAGTTTGACACTTCCTAATTTTGGAGGGTTATGTTGACACTTTAATGCAAAATATAGGGTTAGAAGTGTATTTTACCCTAATATTTATATAAAGTCATCAATTCCTGTTAATTGGAAAAATGAACCTCATTTTCCAATCAAATTCCCAACCTATTCTATTTCTTAAATAATGTCACCTTTTAAAGATTTTTTCTTTAAAAAAAATCAGGAAGTAAGAAATTTTTTTCGCTAAAACTGGTCTTTTCGAAGAGCATCTTCAATGGAATGGTCATCTTTTGGGGGTTTCTTTTGACCAATGACATGTTTTAATTGGATCTTCAATATGATGTAAACAAAGTAAATTAATTGAACTTACTTATTTCAATTTTCATCTCCAATTCTACATCACAGTTATAGTTTCACTATGACGTGTCAATCATTGATTGAACAAAATTTTAACTGAACTCATGCATATTTATAATTCACTATATTTTTTTTGGGAAGACAAATGAGAGCATCAATATGAATTTCTCCAAATAAAACCTCTACTTGACTCCTCTCTAAATAAAAGTTTGCTACACCATATTGATGCTTCTACTTTACCCTTGTATTGAAGATGTTCTTGACTCCCACTAAAGAAATGTGTGTCATGCCATATTGATACTTCCACCTGATGCTTTTATTGAATATTCATGTTTTTTTGAGTTGAAGATTTATCAACATGATGTGTCAAGTGATTTTTAGCAAAGTGACTCTTGCATTGGAGATGGTCTAAGATACAACAACTACTCCCTTTGTCCAATCCAAACTTGCACGAAATCTTTTCCACGATCTCCATTAAACATGTTTGGCTGTAAATATATGCAACTATTTATAATAATAACACATAAAAAGTTAATTTTTAGAAACTGCATGTTACGACGAATCTAACAGTACCTCACACGATAATATTATTACTTATATATCTATTTAAACACACAACGTCTTACTTTAGGCAGCCTAAACTTTAGGCAGACCCTATTATGCAATTAATACAAACTTGAAATTTGGGTTAGGTTTTTTAAAAAATTATGCTGATAAATATAGGGACCGACTGTGCAATTATTGAAATACTATATATTATATCCCCAAAATTTCAGATTTTTCATTTTTCATTTTTTCGTATTCCCACCGAAAACCACCTCTGGCCGGCAATTACCTTCGAATTTACACCAGAATTTGGCCAAATTACCACCGTTTCCGTCGGATTCGTCGCTTAAACAATCAGATTTCACCAAAATCTCGGAAGAGGAACGTATATCGACGGAGTTGAGCGAACGGTTTTTGCAGAACGACGATGTTGAGCGAGCAATTGTTGCAGATCGATGGAGTTGAGCGCGGTTGTTGCAGATTGACAGAGTTGAGCGCGATTGTTGTAGATTCATGGTGAGCTTCCATCGACGAATTGGAGGCGTCTTTCGTCGGCACCGGCTGAGGCAAATTTGATCCGTTGGCAACGAGCAGCAGCAACAATAAGCAGAGGCGACGACGGAGCTGCGATCGTAGGTGGCTGGCGGAGGCAATTCTTGACGATGCGATCCACATTGCGGTCTTCGTTCTTGCATGTGAGATCCACACGCCCTATGAGGAAGAAGATCAAGCGTGTTAACACGCGCAGACTGCAGACGACATACACCGGCGGATGGCGGTGATGCGACGGAGGTTGACGGCTGAGCTTCGGTGTCTGAGAGGTGAGGTTTAATGTTGTGTTTTACATTTTTCAAATGCTTTCTGAGGTATAATATGTTGTTGACTGAGTTTATTTCATGAATATTTGTTTGGTCTAGTGGTTAGTACTTATGTTGTTAAGGCTGAAGGTCAGTGGTTCGAGTCTCACTATGACCTTTTTATTTTGAAGCCTTTATGTTCTAAATGTACATGTTGATGTTTACTATTTATTTGACTGAGTGCATGTTCAATAATATTCTTTGGTGTAGTGGTTATTGCTTTAGGCTTTGAGGTTATAGGCTTGAGTTCAAATCCCCTAAGTTCTTTTTTTTTTGAAGAATTTTTATTCTTGAGGTATTGTAGCTTTTTGTTGATGTTTTTGGTTTTTTTTCCTCTTATGTTGATGTTTTTCATTATTCGGGTGATTTAATTGATATAAGTTGAGGTTCTGTAGTTTTTTTGGGTAATATAAATTGATATTTGTAGTTTTTAAAAAATGTTCTCATGTTGATGTTTTTCATTTTCCGGCTAAGGTTTTGGTAATAGGAGTTGATGTTTGTAGTGTCTTTTTTTTTCTTATGTTGATGGTTTTCATTTTCCGGATAAGGTTCAGGTGTTAGGAGTTGATGTTTGTAGTTTTTTTTTTTTAAAAAATCGTTGATGTTTTATGATTTTTAGGTCGAATAATTTATACTGTTGAGGTACAGTAGCTTTTTTTTGTTGATGTTTTTAGTTTTTTTCTCTCATGTTGATGATTTTCATTTTTAGATGAGTTTTAGGTGATAGGGGTTTATGTTTGTAGCTTTTTTGATGATATGGTTGATTTTTTGTAGTGTTTTTTTTCTTATGTTGACGTTTTTCATTTTTTGCTAGTGCTTCAAATGTAGGTTGTATGTGCTTATTTTATAACTTGTACGTGTTATGAAAACAAATTGGTGCTTAGAGTACAACTTGTAAGTGCTTTAATCATTGCTTGGTAGGAGTTGATGTTTGTAGCTTTTTTATGACATGGTTGATTTTTTGTAGTGTTTTTTTCCTTACCTTGACATTTTTCATTTTTTGTTAATGCTTCAAATGTAGGTTGTAGGTGCTTATTTTATAACTTGTGTGTGTTATGAAAACGAATTGGTACTTAGAGTACAACTTGTAAGTGCTTCAATTGTTGCTTGGGTGACACAGGTTAATTTTTTGTAGTATTTTTTTTTAAATGATAATTTAGCTTTGTTGATATTTTTATGATATCCATTTGATTTTTTGTTAGTCGTAGCCGATGCTTTTTTTTAAAATTTTTTGTTGATTTTTATTTGAATTTTTATATATTTTTTGCTATTTTATTTGATCTTTTATAATTTTTTTGTGCAGGTTTTAGTTGATATTTTATGATTTTTTGATGAGGTTTTGCTATTTTTTGCTGATATTTCTACTGTTTATTGCTGCTGGTTTTTATTTTTTTTAGCATTTTAAAAATATATTTTTTGATATTTTTACAAATTGCAGGTGGTGGGAGAATGATGGAAAAAATTGGACGAAAAATCCCTTGGAAAGTTATTAGCGAGAGGTCCCTGTAAAATAATTAGGGATAGACCCATGTAAAATTATTAGAGGTAGGTCCCTAGAGCTAGAATATTATTAGAATTGTATAAAGACCCATGACTAAAGTTCAGGCTGCCTCACAGGAGACTATTGCATTAAAATTTATAAATAATTATTATAACTTGACCTTTAAAATTATTGAAATGAGATTTTTCATGATTAATATAACCGTTAGTCTAAGTCTAACATAAGACCTTATCAACAAATTTTGATCAATACTTTCACCCCATCAAACTATTAACCGATTAACTAACCGATATTAACCAATCCGGTGGCAGTGGTGGTGCTGGATGAGGTTTGAAGATGAAGAAGAGGGGTCCTAGGGGTAGTTATGCCATTAATTTTTTAATTTTAATACTAAGGGTATTTTAATCTTTTTAGGTCTGGTCAATGCTGGGTAATACCAAGTCAATACCGAAATAGTGCGAAAAGGTTATATCAACACATTTAATGAAAAATATAGGGTTAGAATCACGCTTTTAAATTTTACAAAGTTAGATTGACAATTTAAAAAAATAATAGATTAGATTTATATTTTACCCATAATTTTATATAAATTTGAATGTGATAGAAGGGAGTACACACATTAATAGTCATTGTTTCCTATCGACTGTACACAACAGGATAATTGCAAAAAGAAGGTAGATTAAAATAAAATGCATATGCAGATGAACAAATTATACACCTCCATTTCACTAAGAGTGACATATTAGATTTCTGTTTTTGGATTAATATGAAAAAAATAAAAAATTAAAATTAAGTGTAGAAAGTAAAAAGTAAAATATGTAAATAAGATTGTACGAATCTTGCTTAAAAATTGAAATTGTGCCATTTAAAAAATAATATCAATAAAATAAATGTGTTATTCTTAATAAAACGGAGGTAGTACTAGGTACCTTGCCAGTTGCCATTACAGGTTGCATTGGAGTGCCAAACCTTGGTCACAAGCGCCGCCCAAAATGAGATTGCCTTGGGTAGGAGTGGGACCCAAAAGGCAAAAGTAAAGGGGAGATTTAAGGCTTCTTATCAACATGGCTACCATGATTAGTGTGCAAGATATTAATGCCCCCATTTTGTCAGACTGATTCATCGAGGATACATCTTCAATCTTCTATCCGTTTTAAGGCTCAAAACGTGTCAGCCGAGGTCAACAACCCTTAATTCAACCTCAGCTAGTAAAAAATAATGATAATCGTACCAAACCCACCCATAAATAAAATGTTAATATAATTATGTAAAATAAGAAAGTATCAAAATTATTCTGACTTTATAATAAAATGTGTTGTTACAAACTTTTGTCATTATTCGAGCATTGACTTATCAATTTGGGTGTTGATCAGACCCAGAGACAAAGGCAGAAAATTTGTATGGTGGGGACTGATATATAAAGAAAAAAATATTTTTTTAAAATTTTCTTCATATTAGAGGGGGCTGATAAATATTTTTTTAAAAAAATTGCTCTAATATTTCCCATAAATTTCAGCCCGACAGGGGCTGAAGCCCCCTCTAGACCCCTCGCCTCTGATTGGACCTGAAATAACAAAAATACCTTTGCCTCCACAAGATGAAAATGGGTAAAATGTAGTGATAGCAGTGAGGCAGGTTTTGGTGGAGGTCCGCCCCACATCCACTCTAGTGGGGCAGGTACGGATGTAGTTTTGGTAGAGGTGGGGCGGGTATGTGTGAAAATCATACTAGCCGTTGGTAGTGGATCGGGAATGGATATTAGCTCACACCCGCCCCGCCCTGCCCCTCTAAACCCGTTATATACCCATTAATTTAATATAAAATAAATTATTATTTATCCATATTGCACACATCTTAACGATAATATTTTTATGTAAGTACATTTATTAATTTAATATAAAAGTTATTATAAAAAGTGGATTTTAGCAATTTTTGGAGAAATAAATGGGATGAGTACTATAGGTATGAAATGGTTAGGGGGGGCCCAAGTATGTGATGGGGCGGGTATATTTTATTATCAAAACCTTGTGTTTTACCTTGAAATTCTCTTAGAAGAGGTAAGAGCAACGTTACGCTCTTTTACCTCTTCTAAGTAGATTTTGCGTGACAAAGGAAGAACAAGGAGGCTTGAAGACCGTGACCATTAAAAGATTAATTTTCGAAGACTTGCTTCGAAGACACGAAGACTTGAAGACCGGAGGCCGTCGAAGACCATTTTTGAAGACTTTGAAGACTTTCTTCAAAGAGTTGAAGACTTGGAAAATGAGAGGAATCATTGTGAAGATAAGTGTTCACCACAATAAGAAGAAAAGAAAACAAGGTTAAGTTCTAGCGCCCGTCGCGAGTCGCGATGAACCCAACGGGTGGCTAGAACCTAACCTTATCATTTTTGTACTATAAATAACACTCTCTTTCCTCTCATTCACATCTTCTTCTTCCTGCGTTTTTGGTACTGTTCTTAACCTTATTTTCTTCCATTTGCATCTTTGAATTCTCTTGTATTATGTTTGGTTGTTTAGCATTAATTAGTATGAACTCTTGTAGTTAATCTAGTTACTGGGAGCAATTGATTGAAGCTTCCAAACTTATGTAGTAAGATTCTATGTTTGCTCATTTATGAACATTTATTGGAGAGCATTTATTATGCTATTAATGTTGTGTTTTACCTCATTTATACCATGAGTTTTTTGAGTATATTATAAGATTGAAATGTTAGAGTGTTAGGAAAGTTGCAAATTTTCTAACTCATTTGATATGAAAGCCAAAAGCATGGATTTAGAACTTCTTGTGTATAATGTGTGGTAATTCTTGCTGATGAGTATGTTAATGTGGATTGTTTTTATATTTGTCATATAGGTGCAAAGAAAGGTTGAACCTTGAATGTTGTTTGTTCAAAGTTTAACCTAATAAATGCTTTGTTTGGTTAAATGACTATGTCTTTGGTAGAGGGGTTGTTGTTATCAAACCTATGGTCCTTTGGGTGAAATGCCATTGATGAAATACCCCTATGATGTTTTTTGTCTTTGGTGATCATCAATGAGGTTTGCAAATGGTCGTTGTTTGTCTTTGCAAACTACTCTTAAGGAGGAATGAATGTTGATCTCTGAATGAGAAGTGATAACATTCCCCATAGACAATAAATGTAATTGAATGAGTGGATGAATCAATGGGCTATAGGAAGTTTGGAAGTGGAAGTCGATTGCCCCCAAGGCTCCGTTAATTATCATTTGCGTCATATCTTTAGTTGTATTGCATGATTAGCATAGTTCTCTTGCTTTGCTAATTGTTGTCTTTCAATTTGATAACTTAGGCTCAAAAACCAAACCCCCCCTGTTTACATACTTTTTTATATGTATCTATGTATGTATATGCCTAGTATGTTTTCTCCTATATATGTTTAAACACTTGAAAAAATCCCTCTTCTTGTGGACGACTCCAACTTGCCATTATCTACTTAATTGTAGATAGGAAGCATTTGGGCTTAAAAGTATTAACTTTGAGAGGTACAACGATGACCTCCCAATTATGTTGGTTTGATAATTTTGGAAAGTTTAATGAGCAATATTAGTTGAGATTGAGCTCGAACTCAATCAAATTTGAGCTTGAGTCAAGATTTGACCGAGCTGTTTGTGTATTTGTAGTGAACAATTCGATTCATTTACACCCCTTATCCGTTTTATAGTAATTGTCACACTTTTTTTAATTGTGTCTTTCATATTATATATTGAGCCCGTCTCTTGAAGACGGTCTTTCCATAAGCCATGGAAAGACCTAAGTTTAAAGTGTAAAGTAAAAGAAATGAAGATAAAAATTTTGGGTTGCATGAAACGAGTTATAAACTTTATAATTACTACACATTGTATAATAAATTAATATTGCAACTAAGACCTTTTACTTTCTATTATTCCAATAAAACCCCGTCTTTTCATAGGCTTATGGAAAGACGGTCTTTCCCAAGACTTTGGCCTTATATATTTTATGATTTTTGGCAAGATTCATTCTACTTTTTCTTTTCTAAATTCATTTTTTTCCACATCATTATCAAAAATTGAAACATATAAATTAGAGAAATTCTCTTGTTAGACAGACTTATGGTTAGACCAATTATGAAAAATCATATTTCAATAATTTAAAAGTCAAATTATAATTATTTATACATTTTGGTACATTAAAAAAAAATTCAAAGTTATAAGAACCTTGTGCAATTAATAAATAAAAATCAAATCACTCAATTATTTAGATCAATTATAAAATAACCTTGTCTAATAGATAGTCAGTGTAAAACAAAACTTTGTCATAAAATTATAATGTTAAATAAGAGAAAGTGAGGAAATACTTTACTCGGTCTTTTATTATTAGCACACTACTTATCTAAATTGGCAAAATCTTGGGAAAGACGGTCTTTCCATACTCTTATGGAAAGACGGGGTTTAATTAGAATAATAAAAGCTAAAAAAAGGTTTTAGTTGTCATATTAAAATTTTATTATGTAATGTGTAGTAGTTATAAAGTTTATAACCCGATTCATGCAACCCGAAAGTTTTATCTTCATTTTTTCTTATTTGCACTTTAAACCTTGATCTTTCATGACTTATAGAAACACCGCCTTTCAAGAGACAGACTCATCTAAAAATTCATCTATTTAATTTATATTAAATCAAATAAAAAATTGATTAATTTTAATAACTTTTTTACGTCATAATTATTAATAAATTTTAAATCGCTACTTTAATAATTTTTAATTTTTATACACTTTAATATGTCAATAATAAAGTAACAAATGTAATACTATAACGACAAAATCTTGTATAAGATAGTTTCATAGCGAAACCAGGGATTACATTGCAAAGTATTTAGAATGTGATTTCAAATTGAAGTTTTAAAATAAGCAAAATAACACTCAGTAATACCTATACGAATAATAGAAAATCACATGCACCAATAAACTTTAAAAAAAAGAACCTCGAAGATTTCTACAAAAGAGCCTTGAAGGTACGACAAGGATCGCGAACTCCGAAGGTGCGAAAAGAGCCTCGTAGATTCCTACATTTATTAAGCGAGGTAGAAGCGAAAGCAAGAATGGTAGCTCATTGTCCCACTGCAACACCTTCATTCCCCACCGAAGTACCCCATGTGAAGGGGTACTATCCCCCTCGTCAAGTATAGCTGACACACTAGCAAGAAATTGTCGCTCACTATGCCAGTTCATCTGTTCTACCTAACGTACCAGTCAAACAAACTCACGAAGGAACTCCTCCTTCACGAGTCTGTCAACTGTGTAGCTCATTTTCTTCTACTGCTTTAAACGATGAGAGTGAGAACTGCCCCCACATGCCCCCGATCCTTACCACCATAGGAGAAGGATTTGTGTCATCCTTCACCCCATCACTTAGTTTAGCAATCTCGACCGAAGATACTGCAAAATACATAGAACAATTTCTACATTAGATAATGATAATTTCTCAAATCTAAACAATACCCTAAAAATTAAAATACTTATGGTCAACATGGATATTTTCATGATATCCTTTAAAGTTTGTAACCCAAACTTGCACCACCGACCATCAGAGTAACCCCTCCGACTTACCCACACATAACATTTTTTCACACAATCGGTGAGACCCCCAACCCATACCCGGGACAGTTCCGACATGGCTACCACCACACTTAGTACACCAATATATTCTTGAAAAATAACAAAACACTACTAACATAGGCATCATTCCATATGAATAGTCTCTTACCTCACGCACACTCATAGCAGACTCATAGATTCTTCTTTGCTTGCTTGCATACAGAAAACACATAAAATTGTAAACTAAGAAAAGACCCTAGGAAAGCAGTGTCTTTTATAGGCAAATAGTCTCGGTAAAACAAACCCCCATAAATTATTCCCTAAAAATTATGCGTCCTTTCAAATTTTCAAAAAACTAACCACGAATTAAAAGCCTTGAAAACATAGCACCAACATATTCTGCACGTTCCAAAAAAAAAGCCAAAAAGGCTATGCCTACATGGAATACTTATCCACTCAAAGACCCACTACCCAAGATATTCAGAAATTTGTCTATCCCTAAGCCCACACACCAACTCATACACATTTACCTTGATCCAGAAAACACAAACCTGTTACAAGCATACACACTGCGAAGAATCTTCTAAACATCTTAGAAATCAATCACAACCTACAAAACCACAATAATACAAATCCAAATCTTAACTCCACAACTTCCAACCATATCTACCTTCACTGTATATTCAACCACAAACCACCTGCCTAGCAAACATTAAACCTTGGCACATCACCACACCCCTACTTACTGCTTCACCCCATTAAAACCACTCCTCACTCATGAAACACGTGTGGGTAAATCACCTATGGTTTTTCATAGTATATGAGAAACCCCTACCTAGCGGAAAAAGTAGGACAATCATCTACGGATTTACAGATGATTAGAAAATCACCGGTTCTGCGACACAAATGGAGGAAAATCCAGTATTTTTGATGCAACAACCCAATCCCACATCAAAACATATAATGAAGTTGTATAACTACCCTCTGAGAAACCCAAACAATTTATACACTAAAACACTTCTTTTTTTTAGAATTGTGATTAGTATGTAAAGTTTCATAATGCCCTCTTAGCCCCTCTTAGAGTACCTTTACCCCATCCACCTCCACTGGCCTGAAGTTCCTAATGTTCCACCCAGGGCTGGCATTTTGAGCCAAATTACTGTACCAATCAACTTACCAACCGAACCACGTATCATTTGTATTGAACATGTTGGTAACCGATGATGTGGTACGGTAGTACCATACATACACTTATGATGGGATGGTAATGGTATTGAAAAATTATTACCATGGTACTACCGTACCATACCACACAACTATATATTAAAAATACATTTTATATTATGTAAATTTGATATTTTATTTAGCTAAAATTTAGCGATTCATTTATATTAGAACCAATAGCAATAATTTGATATATGTAGTTTTTATATTTTGGTTCCAATATGTTGCACATTGGGAAAATATTAAATTATTTTTCTTAAATATGATTTCTTTACAGGTTCATTTTTGTTTTAAGTTAAAAAAAATAAATTAAATAACAATTTTATATTATTTCTTAGGACTTACTTATTAGAGTTTTTAATGGGATGTTATCTTATCTTATTTTTATGTTAAGAGGATATTTAATTTTCAAAAATTATGCTTGCACAATAGAAAATTTTAATTTTTTGAATGAACAAAAAAACTAATTAATAATATTTTAAATTTGGTGGTATTCTACCATACCATACCGATACGACCGACTTTTTCGTACACCGATGTGTTGGAATACCAAGGATTTAGTACGATATTGGTTTTCAAAAATAATATACCGGCATTATTGGTATGGTAATGGTTTTAGTAAAAAGTGACGGTAACCATACCGAATCCACCCATAGTGCCACCTATACTAAACCGCACCTTAGGTAATCATACACCTCATGAAATTAGATATAAGAAACATTATACCATAATGAAAAATTATAATCAAAGCACATAAAACATCACCACTACTCCAATTTTGTGAAGACAATTCACGACGTCCCTATTTAAACACTATCCCCATCACCAAACATGAGATACCTTTATTAAGAAAGAAGAAAATAAAAGTTTAAAAAGAAAAATCATTACATAACTATGCTAATAATAATAATCTAGACACTTAGCTATCCCATCAGACAAGATGATTGTTGGTCATGCGAGCCCTTCAAGAATCACATTGATAAGAGAGCTCAGATATTGAAGCCCTCTCAACATTATCTTCATCTTGTAATATCTCCTCCAACTTCCAATGCATATGTAGATATCTTCATTGTGTGTATCCCCAAAACCTTCCATCACCTCATGTACTTCACGTAGTAGGACTTCCTGTCAACAATAGACCCACAGTCTGAACGTCTGAGTTTCATACTCATCAAATATACAGAGTATGTGTAAGTTGCTAGGCTACGTTTCAATTCCTAAGCCTGTTGCTCCAACTGAAGACAACGGGCTATCAACATTTCATTAGAATCCCTAGGTCTCACGCATAGTGCCTTAACAATCTCTTCACAAAGTTTTGCATTTAAATTAGCCGAGCCTAGATTGACGCCTCAAAAGTACATCATCTTTCTTTGAGGTGGCCGCAATAGCCGTCTCAATCTTTGATTCTCCTCTCCATAGCCTTATATTTAGTCAACAATTGTACATTATACTTACGCACATCCATATATCAGGTTTCCACTCATCAGACATCACTTCCAAGTGACCACTCAACCTGTAGCCCTTTTATCTGATCAAACAATTCATCTACATGATTTACCTGCTTCAAAATAATATGGTTAAATTTTGAGAAACTTCTCGAGTCTTAACCACCAAGAACCTCTGCCATTCCTTTTCCTGCCACATAATATTCATTAACTCTCTCTTAAGCTTGCCAATCACAACATATTCTTTCAAGAAAAATCGCTCACACTCGCCCACCTTAGCCACATTGGCCTCAAACTTCATCTTCCATTTCACTTCCATATCTCTGAACTTGAGTAGCAACCCTCTTATCAGGTAGCCTAGGTCCATCATGCACTCCTTAGGCTTATATGGAATATTCAAGGTCGTAAGATAGGTGTTCACAACTTCCAAATCAAGTATACCTAATCTCACAGCTTCCCCGAAGTCACCCTCAAAAGACGCACGTGACAAAGTGACATAATTATCCGCACAACCACCTTGACCCAAGGCATGAGGTTCGTCACCAAAACCTCTAGTATTCTAAAACCCCTTGACCAAAGCTAAGGTTACACTTAATATAAGTTTAAATGACCTAGACAACTTCTGAAAAATTGTGCCATTAACATGCTTTCGTGTACAACCATTTGTAGATGCCTTTCATATACTTCCCACTCACATGAGTCATCTTATTGTCGTCAGATACTATCTCCCTCTGAATATTTTCCCTATCGCCAAACAACAATGATGCTCCGCGCATTGCCAAGTTGATACTCGATACAATACCTTTTTGACAACAAACTCTGAATACCACTCTATGGAAAAAAACATAAAAAGATACAAGTATCAGGGATGCATTCTTCAAATCCAAAATATTAACATAACATAACAAAGCCAAAAAATAGAAATTTCCATTCAGCTTGGTTTTCAATAATTCCACTTCATATATTTAAACGAAACCTAAAATCTAAACAACCTTGCCACTAGTTGATCATCTAACACGACTAGAAGGTAGCTTAGCAACCCCTTCCTTTCTTTGCCCTGACTCGCTAGCAGTACCAAAAGTACTCACTTCGTGTTGTGGGGCCTTCGGGTGATCAACTTCCATGACATCATCCTCCTACTCTTTGCCAGCTCCATCACCTGGATAATAATCCACCATACATGCACAAAGCTCATTTATTAGTGGAAATGAATCCCGTTTCCCCAGCTCCTGAATCAAAGGAATGGATGGCCTCTTTGATCTTCTCAGGAAATGCCTTATCTATCTTTTGCTTAGGGCATTCCACCGCCAAGGATATGGTGGCTGGGCTAGCGACACCCTTCATATCCAAATCAAGATTCTACTTATGAATGTCCAGTAATGCACTGCCCACCCAACACCAGCTTTCTTAGCGTACACATCTGCACATAAGTTGAAAAACTCTTGGGGTTTAACAACATGATTCATAAGCATGCAGGGATGGTCTGAATGAGCGGGACCCTCACCCTAAGCATCTGAACCTCTGCATTCCACACAAAATTTAAGTTAATCTCTTCTTGGTGAAGACTTCGCTTCTTCGCCAAATCCATTTCATTTTTCTCCATAGCCACCTATAACTCTTCTACCTGTATGGAAATGGAACTTTCCTTATCATCATATTTGGAAAGATGATGCTACCAGACACTTCCCCATCTGCAAAACATAAATAATCAACATCAAGACAGTCCTAACTTACAAAGGCCTATGGTGCATATATTTGCCACATACATATCGTGACAAGTTTCGATAACAAGGAACCTCCCCCCTTAGAAACACTCACCGACTTTTATGATTGCTTCATAAAATTCATAATCCATGAATCCTTTTTTTCATTGCGAATAAGATCTTTCAACTTCAGCACTTTTGATGGCTAGCCACTAGCCTCTCCCTTCTTTAGGCTTCCATTTGCCACTTCAAGAGCTCAATTTTGCAAGATGGGCTAGATAGTGCTGGCGAGCTTTTGGCATCTCCAGGTTATCCCACATTTCTCTTTAATTCCCTTTCAACTGTATGTCACCCTGAGCATTTTTCTGGCACTGATGATCCAGTTCAGTTCTGTTATCATAGTTAGAATTTTCTTCCTCGTCTCGAAAAACAAGAACTTAAACTGTTGCGTGTGACATCGTCATAACTACAATAAGTATTAACAAATAAAAAATGTATGACATAGATCAAGAATACCATATAAACATCATAATACAAATATCTTTAACATACCTAATAAAGGAATAAAAGACAACCTCACTTTCCCTTAAGCTGACCCAGCGTTATAGAATGGGTAGCCAAGATCTTTATAATACCATTATGCTTCTTTGCTATGATACTCAAAGAATTTCAAATTCCTTCAAATTATAACAACATTTTTTACCCACGATGTCATTTTAAATTGTTTAAACTAATTTATCCGCTGGATAGTTTTCCTCTATTATCACTTTGCTTCAAATATCACACATCCACATCACACAAACAATCACTCTACACTTCATTTTCCATGACTCTGTGGCTAGGGTGAGCTTATGACATATATATATGACCTACTGGCTACTGAGTCCAACTTAGTTCAAACTGAGTATGCATAACGGCTGCTTAGCTGAATCACGTAAGTTCACCAAAACTACGAAGACCTGAAACACAAAAATTTTACTAACCGACAAACCACAGAAATAACGGAAAATGGCACTCACCACAACACCTCTTTACTGGACCACGGTTCAAATAGAGGAGCGCGATAATAGGACCATGATCACATGATTGAATATCCGCCACATAAATATGCTATATTTTTAAAACACAATTGACACTCACTTTTGCTATGTTTTATGGTTGGCTAGCTAGGGAATTGAATGTTTTACTGAATGGTTGGTTAGAATCACCTTGCATGGTTATTTACCCTAATCTCCATTATTTGTAAGCACTTGGTTGCCTAGTTTAGTTTCTTCCATGATTGGATCGAGAATAGAATTTTTTGTGTGTTTGGCGGAGATCAAGTTGTTGGGGAAGACAATTTGCGAGGATGGTAGAAGATTGAAGGCCAATAATCAAGTGGTGGAAGATTGCTTGAAGTAGAAATGTAGAAGTGAAGTGAGAAAATAAGAAAAGGAAAATTGAAGGCAAGGACACAGTCCGTGTAGCCTTGCACATACTGTATATTTCAAAAGGAAGGCAATGAGCTGATTCAAGGTCCAAGGCATGTACATGCCGTGCAACCTTGCACGGTCTGTGTGTTTCAAAAACTTGAGACCCAAAATCAAGGTCCGGAGCTGAAGCGTGCAACCTTGCACGATCCATATTTTTTAGAAAGCCAGAAGAGCAAAATATCTACGTCCAGGTGCAACTTTGCACGGTCCGTATAGGATAAACTGGAAACGTGCCAAACCCATGGATACAGTTCGTGCAAACCTGGACGGATCTTGCCAGAGCCCTTTGACTAGGGTTTGACCGACTGATTTCTCTTTCTCTCTCTTCCCACCTATTAAAAACAACATTTTATCCATTGGATAAGGAGGTGAACTTTTGGCCAAAACCCAATTATTCTCATTTATTGTTCATTAAATTCTCTTAGTTTTTCATGTTTAATCTACATTAGAGCAAGTCCAAGAGCTTCCCTAAAATTTTCTCTAGGATAGGGAATGAAAACCAATATTCCCTATATTTTTTAGACCCAACTCCAACAGTTTCTCTATTTTACAAGATCTAGCATTTAATACACCATAGTTGTCTTTTAATTTAAAGCTAATAGTTGATTTTAAATCACTCCAAAATATATACAAAGATTAATAGTTACTTTTTAATAACAATCAATATAATAAATTGAAAAATAGAATTTAGATATTAATTAGAAACTTATATTCTTTCTCTTTTTTTCTTATTTTTATTCAATTTGAAATAAAGATGAATAACATTCAAAAATTCAACAAATTTTTCCATATTTTTATCATACTCATATTTAAATTATATAAAATTTACGCTCAACCTATTCACTATCTACTAAACCTGGAACAAGAATTTACTTTCAACCAATATAAACATAGAATACAGCTAATGTTATGGACGATTTACACACACTAATGGTGTAAACCTCCATGACCATGAAATGCAGGATGGGTAGGCCGAAGAAGAAGATGATCCTGCCGATGACAACATGGGATAGATCTGGGTATGAGGATGGTGTAGAGTCTGTCTGTCAGGATGAGGAAGAGATGGGGATTCAAATGGAGATTGGGAACATGAATGACAACATACCAGCTGAGCATGAGATGGTGGAGACTAATCCAATTGATGAACAGGAAGGGGCACAGATGGAATCAACACTGAACACAGTAAGTCCCCATACCTATGAACTGTCAAACAAAGATGGAATTGGAGCAGGATCTGATAAATTGTGGGTAAATGTGATAAGTGGAAATCAGGTTAAATAGAATGGGATGATGATCGAATACTCTGCCCCAATGATGATTAATGGTGAAGTAGAGGTAGAAATTGGTATAGATGATGTTGAGGAGGAACTCAAATATTGGGAAACAACTTTAATCATGTATGTGCTAGAAGGAAACTTGACTATGAATGCAGTTAAGAGATATATGATGAACTAATGGTCTTTTGTCTCAATGCCTAAATTATACTACAATGATGATAGTTACTTTATCATGAAATTTAGAAATATAGCTGATAGGAATGCAGTGACGAGTAGAGGCCCGTACAAAATCTATAACATATCCATGTTCTTACATGTCTGGAAGCCAAACTTTTCAATGACACATGATAGTCAAAGTGTTGCGAATTTGGGTGAAATTCCCAAAACTGCCGCTGCACCTTTAGGGAGCTAAGAGTCTAGGCAAGATTGGGAGTGCCTTAGGGAAACCTCTGTTTAGTGATGAGTGCACATCACAGAAGCTTCGGGTGTCCTATACAAGAGTGCTGATAGAAATTGATATCACACAAAATATCCCTAAAATTGTGGGCATAGCGGATGTAGGAGGAGACAAGTTTAAGCAGGATGTGGAACTGGAATGAACACCTGCCTTTTGTGACAAATGTCTGATAAGAGGGTACCAACGTAAATAGCAGATTCCTAGACCTAAAGTGGTTTAGAAATGGCAGATTAAGCTAAAGATCACCGAAGGGGATAAGCTTGGAGACATACATAGACACAGACTGAGAAAGATGAACATGCAAAAGAGGAATGCAGTGTGGTGAAAACAAAGAACAAGGGGAAGAAGACTATAGACACAACAATATTGAACCTGAGCAACAAAGGTTATTCAGATGGAGAAGGTGGGAGCTGCTTAACTAAGGGACATGAAAATAGAGGTCTCAGGATTTTGAAGGATCATAGAGACCTTTATGGACATGTTCCATGGTTGTCTCATGGAACATCAGGGGGCTGAATAATGTGGCAAAGTGTAGAGAGATTGTCTCCCATGTCAATGGAATGAATGTTACAGTTGTTGCACTAGTGGAAACCAGAGTGAAAAAAGAAAAAGCTGATGTAGGAGGAAGTTGGGGTTGAAATGAAGTTCATTGATAACTATGTTGATCATCCTAATGGTAGGATCTGGCTACTATGGGATAATGTGGATTTAAGGATGGAGAGGAGTACTGACCAAATGATACGCAGTGGTATATATGGGAAATATGGAAAACTCATACTGGCTAACTGGTGAGTATGCACCTAATCAACTGAAAACCAGGAAGAAATTATGGATGGATATTGAGAAGCTACAACCGCATACACAAGGGGAGGCTTGGATTTCTATGGGATACTTCAACAATGTACTATTCATTCAAGACACAATAGGAGGTAATGAAGTGCAGGTGACTGAATTCACTGACCTGAAATAAATGATGAATATAGTTGGCTTGATTAAGTGTGATACAATAGGAGAACACTTTACCTGGCTCAATAGGCATGCTGGGGGGGTTATATACTCTAGAATTGATAGAGTCATTGGGAACATACTGTGGTTTCAGAGATATCCTGAGCTGAGAGTAGAGGTACTTGAACCAGGGGTTTCTGACCATGCATCGTTAAGAATCCAACTACATGAGGAGAAGCAATGAAGGAAGAAATAGTTTAAATTCATGAATTGTTTGCTTGAGAACCAAGAAGTGATGGAGAAAATATAGCAGAGCTGGGACAAACCTATGGAGGGGTGGAATATGTATGTGGTCTGGAAAAAGTTACTTAGATTGCAAAAAGACTTAATAGACCATACTAGGCAAGTTTCTGGTGTTAAGAAGAAACTAGAGAAGGTCAGAGAGGAGCTCACTGTAGCACATAAAGTATTGGCAGATTAGAAAATGGACAAGCAAAAAATACTGAGGGTGATTAGGTGTACAGAGGAAGTGTTGAAAGGGAGTATAATTGATGAGAAAATTGCCAAGCAGAAAGCTAAAGTGGGCTGGCTGAGATTGGGGGATGGAAATAATGCCTACTTCTATGCCTCCCTCAAAGCTAAAAACAAGCAATATGGTATTATGAAATTGATAAAAGATAATGGTGAGATGGTGGATGACCAGAAAGGTATTGAGGAGGAAATCACTAGTTTCTTCAGGGAGTTAGTAGGATAGAAAATTGGGAGTGCTGAAGCTGTTGATAGAATGGTCATGAGGAAGGGAAGATTACTCCGTACAGAGAAGGGAAGGAAACTAGTAGTTGTGGTTACTAAGGAGGAAGTATTGAAAGCTCTTAAGGAGATTGGTGACCAAAAGGCTCATGGTATTGATGGGTTCAGTTCTAAATTCTTTAAAAAGAATCAAAAGGTGACAAGAGGGGATGTAATGAAAGCTTTGACTGAGTTTTTTGAGAAGGGAAGGCTCTATAAGGCTGTCAACAACACACGTGTTACTCTGATCCCTAACCATGCAAATGCTAAGACAGTGAATGATCTAAGACCTATATCCTGTTGTACTACCCTTTATAAATTGATCTCCAAAGTCTTGACTAACAGGCTAAGTGAGGTTATTGCAGGCATTGTGCATGAAAGTCAAGCTGCTTTTGTGCCTAGAAGAAACATTCATGACCACATCATGTTGGCCTATGAATTGGTAAGAGGCTATAGTAGAAAAAGCTGTGATCCCAGGTGTCTGATACAAATTGATTTGCATAAGGCTTATGATACAGTAGATTGGACAACATTGGAGATGATACTACAGGAGATTGGCTTACCAGGTCAGTTTGTTAACTGGACCTTGATTTGTGTGAAAACTGTGTCTTACAAGTATGTGGTGAATGGTAATGTTACTGATTTCATTCAAGCTGAAAGAGGATTGAGACCGTGTGATCCTATATCTCCTCTCTTGTTTGTGCTGGTCATGAAATATATGCATAGGTGTTTATAGGAGGCACATGGCAACACTGAGTTCAACTATCAGTATAGATGTGACACGATGAAACTGGTGAGTCTGAGTTTTGCAGATGATCTGCTATTACTATCAAAAGGGGATAGTAAGTCTGTGTAAGTTCTTATGACAGCTTTCCAGAAATTCTTAAACTCCAAAAGACTGAAAGTTAATCAGTCAAAATGTAAAGTGTTTTTTTGGAGGAATGGACGAGGCTCAAAAGCATGAGGTGCTCAGGATAACAAGGTTTGTAGAGGGGGAATTGCCTTTTAGGTACCTGGGAGTGCCCTTAACTAGTGGAAGGTTAATAGTGCAGGCTTGTCAACATTTGATAGAAAAGATCACTGAGAGGATTAGACACTGGAGTGCCAAGATACTTAGCTATGCAGGAAGAATACAACTAATTAGAAGTGTTCTTTTTGTAGTGGCTAATTACTGGATCCAATGTTTTCCCATACCTAAAACTGTGCTGAAACATATAGATGCTATTTGTAGATCATATCTACGGAGTGGTGGAGATGAAATCACCTATAGCCTATGAGAGGATCTGCTCAACTAAAAAGGAAGGGGGGCTGCATGTAGTATCTTTGGTGGATTCGAATGAAGCAGGTATGATGAAGAACTCGTGGAACTTGTGCAAGAAGTCTGATATATTTTGGATCAGATGGATCCAAATCTATTACATAAAAAATGGGGATGTGATGTCTATTGCTATTTCAAGTTCAAGCTCCTGGATGATTGAAATTCTTATGAAGTGCAGGAAAAAAGCTATAACCTTGGATCAGTGGAAGTAGCAGTAGAATCAAAGAAAATTTACGGTGAGGAGGATGTATCAGGCTCTGAGAGGGGATCAAGAAGAGGTTTCTTGGGTAAAAATGCTATAGGATAACCTAGCCCGGCCAAGAGCAAAATTTGTCTTATGGATGAGCTGCTACCAAAGACTGCTGACCAAGGACACAAGAAGAGGTTGTGGATGGCAGTAGAAGAAGGATGTCAGTTTTGTGATGAAAAGGAGAGTATAAACCATTTGATGTTTCAATGCAGGAAAACAAAAGAAATTTGGAGTACTGTATTGGCCTGGATGAAATGCAGCAGACAACCAGTGAAATGGTCATAGGAAAAAAGATGGTTGATGCAACAGTGTAGCAAGAAAGGTTGGAGAGCTCAGATCTTAAAAAATGAAGTTGCAGAGACTGTTTATGCTATTTGGAAAGCTAGAAATGAAAGTTACCACGGGAAACTAAGACATGGAGAAAATATAGCAAACATTATCATTGAGTGTATAGTCTATAGATCTTGGATGAAACCAAATCTTAGAAAAAATTGTGTTAAGTTTATGTTAGGAGAGTAGGTAATGAAAAATATTTTCTTTCCAAAATAAAAAATGATTTACATTCAACATTCAGATTGCCATTTTTTTCCAAAGAAGCGAAAAATATTTTTGTTAAAAATATATTTTTGTCTAGCCTACTTTTTGTAATGATGACTCATTTTGATCGATTACGGTATCAATGGTGTGGTGTTGTGGGACATGTTTATATTATAAAAATTAATAGTTAGTTTTAAAAAAATCAATATAATGAATTTGAAACTAAAAGTTAGAATTTAATTAGAAATTAGTATTCTTTTCATATTTTTATCCTTTTTAAAATAAAAAGGTAGCAATAGAAAAATAAAATAAAAAAATATAAAATATAAACCAAGGAAAATAATTTCAACCTTCTAAACAAATCATTATTGACAAAACCCTTAAAAAGTATACAAAGAAGCGTCCTATCGAGCTCGAGAGTGTAGTAGTTTTCTCTAAATGTTTTTTGTTGAAAGTTGAAGTACTTTATAGTAGGAATTAAAAAATGAGACCTAAATTTAATAGAAAAAAAGAATATTGTATTAAGATTTGATGCATTCAATCGGAATTGCATTAAATTTCCATTCCCTGTAGTAGTTTTCTCTTTCTAAATATATAGGGAAGCAAATATTCCCTCTCATCAAAATCCCTATTTTAGGGAATGAGATAGGGAAGCTGTTGGAGTTGGAAAACCATGTAAAAATCCCTATAATCAATGAAAATCCCTATTATAGGGAAGTTGTTGGACTTGCTCTTAGTGCTTGTGGACATTTTTGAAGCATGTTTAGCTTGTAATTTGTGTGATTCTAGATTCCTCCTATTTAATGCCTTGATTATCATGATTGCCTGTGCTTATTGTTTATGATTATTTCAAGATTAAGGTTAGGATGTACAACCAATTACGATTATGCTATGATTTAGAGCTGGCTATGGAATGAACCCCGGAAGATTTAATATTTTTGTTGGTATTATCATTGGTTATATGAAAATTGTGTTTAGGAGTGGAAACTAGATATGATTATTGATTAGTGAGTTCAATTAGGATTAATCTATAAATAATAATGTGAGTTGTGGGGGGAGTGGACCGACAATTATCTTTTAACTGAATTGCATTGAGGTTACAGAGTAGTCCCAAAGGCCATCTCTTGAGTTTGTAGCCACTAAGATCACACTATGATTTTAGAGAGTATAGTGAGATGCTAATGTTCTAGATGACACACGTATTCGTCTAGAATGGTCGTTCACGTTGGGTTCTGGAGTGTAGTGCTACTTCATGGATTAATCGATGTCACTGCTTGTGCAGGTTGATTAACCTCGGGAGTAAGGGGTAGTTGGTGGCAGTCGTAGTGCACCAATAGCTAAATAGAAGGGAGGTGAGAGATGATAAATGGTCGAAACCTCTGACGTGAGAGTTTAGTGGTAGGATCAATGATTCAAGCTCTCTACAATGTATGATCAAGCATTATAATATGGCATAATTGTAGAATGTGAATATAACTCGATGATCAAATGAAATGCTAAACATGTGAAGTAAATGCCCCCAAGCTTCCTTATTAATATATATATATATATATACTCTTTTTTATTAGTTTTGCATGATAGTAGCTTCATCTCATTCCTATACATTGTAGTTGATAGATTTGCACTCAAAGAACTCCCCCTTTGTATAAGCACACACACTTGGTGATGCTTTTGTGTGTTTTTTTCCACGTGATCTATCTTTTAAACCCATTTTTCCCAAGAGGATGACTCCGACATACCTCAATCTACTCTTTAGTCATTAGTAGTAATAGTTTAGCAATATATAAATTCTATCTTTGATAGGCGTACCAATTTTTCACGAGGCCAGAGTGCCTGTCAAATTTTGGCACTTCTATTGGGGATTTAGGCGTGGTCTTATTGCTAGCTAGCGTAGTTATTTGTTTTTGTGTTTTTTTATTGTTTGAGTTATCCGTGTGTTTTGGTTTTGTTTCTTGTAATTGCTTATTGGTATTCATGCTTGATGACATACTATATTGCTTTGGCTCTTAGTTTATAGTACGCACTCGTGCCAATAATCTAGAGCCCTTGCACTATACTCTCGACCATGTAGGTATTTGTAAGAGACAAAGGAGAAGACAGTTCCCCAACACCAAAGTTTTGCAACAACTAGAAGTTGAAGAAGAAATCATGGCTGAGGATAATTTAACATTGAGAGAACTTATGGCTCCGAACTTTGAGAGCCAACCCTTGTGCATCATCTTTCTGCCACTCCCCACAAACGTTACTTGTGAGTTTAAGTCTGACATGATCCATTGCCTATCGAGTTTACACGGGATGAGTGGTGACATGATTCTTAGTTCCACCTTGTCTAAAGAATACTACAACCTTAGTGCATTTCCATTTTCCTTGAAGGACGTGGGCAAGGAATGGTTGTACTATTTCCCGCCCGAGTGCATTAAAACATGGATGGACATGAAGCGCAAATTTTTGGAGACATTATTTCCACCGTCTAAATTGACAAGCCTTAAGAAGTAATTAAAGAATATCTCCCAACACCTAGATGAGACTCTATATGAAGCCAATCCCCCCCAGAAACTAGAAGAGCAAGTGTAAGCTCTAGCATCTATGAGTAAGGGGCTTATAAAGGAGATGATGCATTATGTGAAAGCTTGTGGGGTTTGCTTGTCGGACCACCCTAGTGACATGTGTCCCCAACTCCAAGAGGATGCACTTGAGAAAATAAAGCCTATGGGATATCAAGGACAAGGGTATCAAAGGGACAATGGTATCAATTTTCCCAAATGGCCAAGTTTTTGACAAGAGGTACAATCCCTACTCCAAGTCTTACAACCCCAAATGGAGAGACCACCCCAACTTCTGATGGAGGGATAACCATGAATATTGCCCCAATTATCCAAGTGGCTAAGCTTCAATTGGGGGCCTGAACAACCATATCCTCAAGATGAAGACATTTCCAAATACCAAGGAGGTATAACTAAGTCGGATCCTGGCAAGTTAATGAAAGTGTTTGAAAATGTGACAAAAAGCAATGAGTTGTTTTTTGCCCACACTAGGAAATATCTTGAGGAGTTGGGGTCGAGGACCTTCTTGAGCATAAATAAATTGGAAGTACAATTAGGGTAACTAACTTCCTTGGTGAGCCTCCTAGAGGCGAGAGAATCTAACAAACTTCCCTCTCAACCGGAGTTGTACCTAGGACAAAAAATGTAAGTGCCATCACTTTGAGGAGAGTGAAAAATGTGCAAGAGCTCAAAAAGGAAGTAGGAGAAGAGGATGACAAGATTACTAAAAACGCTAACAAGAGGACCGAGAGGAACTAGTTATCGAGAGCGGAGTCAACCGTGAGGTGGAGATTATGGAACCAGAATCCACACTCAAAGCATTTCCATGGGCGCCCATGTAAAAAAAGATTGAGAAGGTCACCTCTTCACTGCCATTTCCAGTGGCTTAAGGAGAGAGGAATCGTAAGGAGACAGATAACAATGATCTCTTTGAAGTCCTCCAACATTGTGACGTTAACATTCCCCTCTTAAATGTAATGTCATAAATCCCCCGATATGATTAGTTTTTAAAAGAAGTGTGCACTATGAAATGTCCTAATACCTTAAGGAATATAGGAAAGGTTAAAATTAGAGGACAAGTGTCAGCCATGTTCCAAAAGAAGTTGCCTCAAAAAAGAAATAACCCCATCACGTTCTCTATTCAAATCACTTTAGGTGAAGTCTTAGTTGAAAAATTAATGATCAATTGAGGAGCATCAATTAATGTGATCCCTTACTCTCTTTTCAAAACTCTCAACTTAGGAGCCTTTCATGGGAAGTAGTTATAATTCAATTGGCCGATCACTACCAAGCTAGTCCTAAGGAAGTAGTGAAGGATTTATTGGTTAAGGTAGATAAGCTAGTGTTTCCTGCCAATTTCTATGTTCTCGATATGTCTCACAAGGGTGATGTGTCCCCTATTCTACTAGAGAGGTCGTTTTTGAAAACAACGAGAACAAATATTGACGTGCATAATGGAACCTTAACTCTATAGTTTGATGGGGGTGTAAGTGTGGTATGAGATTTTCAAATATATATACCCTCCTAATTCAAACATTTCTTGTAATGGAATTAAATTTTTAAGAATTGGCATGAGCCTTGTGATAGACTTGAAGCATGCCATGTCATTGAATTGCTTGAAATTGACAATGAAGTTAGTAAGGAACCTAAGAAAGTTTCTAGTACTACGTTGGTAAATGATGTTGCATGTGAAAATATATTGAGTACTAAATTGCAGGGGGTGACAAAATGATCGAAGGAGCCAAAAACTTATTCTTATCCTCTTCACCCAAAAGGACTCACGAAAGAACCCGACCTGAAGCAAGATGGAAAAATGTGTGACTTAGCCCCAAAGGCGAGGTTTAAAATGAGGCAATGTTTGCGACCAAGGCACGTGGAGGTAGTGAGAGATGGTTAAAGTAAAAAAGGAAGAAAAACAAGTTGAAAAGCTCAAGAGGAGCCCAGGGGCACAAACCGTGTAGGCAGGCACGGTCTGTGAAGGAGGTATGAGAAGTATGGACCATAGAGACGTGTATGGTAAGTGAAATCCAAGTATGGTCCAAAAACTGAATTTGCAAAAAAAAAAACCGTGCAAATGTGTACAACTTGTGCCATCTCGAAAGTCTGAGCCGCACCCCTTTTGCCAAATTTGGACCGTGAAATATTTCCCGTAATGTGAAATATTTTGCTTCAAAACTGGAAACCCTATAACACACAAATCCTTCTTCCTCCTCCTCATTCTTCTTCATCGTCCTCTCCACCGTGCTCTCACCCGTCCACCACTAACTCACCTCACCAGAACCACCCAATTTCCTCGACTTAAATCCTTCCTTAGCCTTCCCTCTGCAAAACCCATATAAATCTAACCTTTAAAACAAAAGGAGTCTCCTCAAATTCTGCTAAGAAGTTCAAGAACCCTAAATTTTGGATTTGTTTTTGCTTTTTTTTCCACAAATTGGAGTGATTCTTCCGCAATTGGCCAAGTTACGAAGTGGGTTAGCTTCCTACATCATTTCTCAGGATTACACATGCTTCATTAGGGGTACTTGAGCTCTTAAATTTGACTTCAAGAACTCCTTTTGTTAGCATCGAGTTATTTTTGAGAATTTTAAAATAGGGTGAATGACTTGCCAGACCCTCAAACTCTTCCCATCTTACCCTTTTGGCCCCCTATTTTTTTCAATCACTTTCGTCCCTGAACTAAAAAAACTGCTAAATAGTAGTCCTTCCGTCCAGTCAAAGCGTTAATCTCAGTCAAAAATGTTAATTTTTAGGGAAAATTACATTTTCCCTTATTCCTTTATATTTTACAATTTATTTTTTGTTTTCCATTTTTTTCTATCTTCCCGTTTTCCTAAACATTGTCTCTCCCACCTTTCCTGTCGGCACCTCGTCACCACCCAACCAGTCAGCCCCACCACCGCCCAATCTTACCAGCCATGTAGCCTTCCAACTTCGCCACCACCACCAGCATCCCCACCACCACAACCACTGCCCCAATTTCCACACCACAAGTTTCAATTCCGACAAACTCCTGCCCACATAAACAAACTATAACTCTACTGAAATGAGCCCACGCAAAATCCAAAAAACACACACAAACAATTGTCGAAAAGAACAAATTGCTGGAAAGAATTCACAGTAAGAATTCACACACAAACAATCGCAGGAAAGAATTCACAATAAGAATAAATGAGTGAGAGCATTCAATCGCCGAAAAACACCCTTCCCCTTTCCCTTCCCTTTCCCTTCCCCGATTCCACCACCCTTGATTCCCCCATTCCGTCATCGCCGTTCAATTTCCAAAAAAACACCAGCTCCGCAATGGGCGCATCGGAGATGCACCCGCCTAGCCTATCTTCCACCGGAAGCCGCTATGTTTTCACCAAAAATTCAACCATCACCATCTCTACCATCGCAAAAGCTACCCTCAGCGCTGATCACACTCATCGTAGTACTTATTCCACCCCTTCCGCCTGACTCCCACTTTACTCCGCCACAGAAACTCCCCAGCGCTACCACAACAGAAAATTGGGAAGCCTATGCAAATTAGATCGACCATACCCGCCCACTACCCGGCTCAGTTCCAGGCTGACGGGGAAGCTTTAAGTACAATGGGTCGCTCCTGAACCCGAGAATCCGGAGTCCGACGATTCGAGTCCTATGAACCTGGACCCTAGTCTATAGGAAATTTCTGCCCAGACCTCTGGCGTGCTTCCAAAATTGCCTGAGCAATCCACCATCTCTGCAGTGGCGATGTGGAGGGATGAATCTAGGTAGCCATTGGGTGGTGGGAAAATTGAAGCAGAGGTGGGGTGTAGTGTGTTGACGAAGTTGGCAACGGTGGGAAAATTGAAGGTGGGGTGTGGTGGGGTTTTGGAGTCGGGCCCAATGGGAAGGGGAAGGGCAGAAGAGAAAAAGTGAAAGAAGAAAGAGGTAAAAGAAAAATAGATAAAGGGAAAAAGGTAAAAGAAAAATAAAGAAAAAGAGAAAAGGTAAATGTGAAATTACTAATTTACCCCAAAAATTGACGCTTTTGAATAAACTTGACGCTTTGACTGAACGGAAGGACTAGTTCAAGGACAAAAAATGATCGAAAAAAGGGGCCAAAAGGGTAAGAGGGGAAGAGTTGGAGGGTATGGCAAGTTGTTCGCCATTTAAAATATTTTGCTGCTAGTTTTTCGGGGTTTTGATTTGTTTGTGATTAACTATTAGTGTGTAGAAGGTTTAAGATTTTATTCTTGGTTTTATGGGATATTTCCAGTTAATCTTGTTTTTCATTTGAGATAGTTGCTTCTTATTGAGTTTTGTTGAATTTGCTACTACACATTGTTGTTTAGTTGTGTTATTGTGCCATTTTACATAGTATGTGTGATCATGGCCCCTAAGAGAAATATTGCCAGTTCTTCTTCTGTCGTCCTATACATCGTATCACAACATATGTAGGGGGAGCACGCTATTAGATGGGCAACCTCAATCGCCCACGGAGGCCAATACTTGAGACCAAGTTTGCAGATAATCCCGCCTTGCACAATCTGGGTCTCTATGATCCAATGAGATATTTGTTGAGTATGGTTTGTATAGTACAATTTCTGGGGAAGGGTTCCCATTTACACGCGATAGACCTTGAAGTTCCTCTCTATAATTGAGGGGGGGGGGGATGTATAGTGATAGGGAGAGATACATTACTTTTTACTTGGATGATAAGCACTAGACAATGATATACATAGACGTTGCTGAGTATTATGGATGGAAATACTATGTAGAGGTGCCATGTTAAGCGATTAAGGATGATGGGTAAAACTTGAACAACTTATGGTATGGGATCACCAAAAAGGGAAGGAGCCGAAAGAGCAAGAGTTCTGATATCATCCACCCTGTGATGAGGTACATTGCCCGCCTGACTTCCATTATGATCTTCGGTCATGGTGAGGCCACTCAGTGTAGTCGTGACGATTGCAAGGTTTTGTGATCTATAACTAGCGATGAGGGTTGCCCTGATTGCATGGAGTACTTCGTGGATAAATGCATCAAGGTATCGAGGAGAGAAGCGGGGAGGATCAACATGGGAGGCATGATCACCATCTTAGCCCTGTCCTTGGGGTTCCAACTAGATGAGAGCAGTAGCATTCATTGGCGGAACCAATGGTACGCTAGGTAGGGCTGGAGCCCTACCTAGATCGGCGGCCAGAGCTAGGAGGAGGCGGGAGCGCATCTCCGGCGCGGCGGCAGCAAGGGCCAAGCCTTGCTCACCGGAGAAGAAGGCCGCGTGCGGCCTTCTTTTTTTTTAAAATTCATACGTACTGAAACGACGTCGTTTCACGTTAGTGAAACGACGTCGTTTCGTTTGGCCTTTTTTTTAATACCTAAGTAGTAAAACGACGTCGTTTCACTAAGTAATATGAAAAAAAACAAAATCAGAAATGGATTGGGCCAAAAACTGAGCCCAATCCAATAGCCAAACATTAATCCATTCTATAAGCTTAGAGGCGAGAAAGGCAGCAAGTCAGCACTCTTTCCTCTGCCTCAGCTCACAGCCTCGCTCTCAGACCTCAGCCCCGTCGCCGTCGATCCGTCCGCCGCCGCGCCGCCGCCGTCCGCCACCGGGCCGCCGCCGTCCGCCACCGGCTGCTGCCTGCCTGCCTCGTCCCGCCGCCTCTCCAAACCACGGTAAGTCTTCTCTTTATGCTAATATTTATTAATTTTAGGGTTTATAATTTATTGTCTTTTTAATTTATTTCTTCAAAACTTAAATATATGTATAATGTGAACATGATTTTTATATTGGATGTTGAATTGAATTTATATGGTTGTATTATATATGATTGTTGAAGTTTAGTTGAATTGCATAAATTGATTTAGTTGAATTGCATATTTAGTTGGAATTTAGTTGGAATTTAGTTGAAATTATAATTGTTTGATTTATTTTGTATAATTGTATGTGACAATGAAATTGTCAATTTGTCATAATCGGTTTATGAAATTATCAATTAGGGATATTTGTTAAATTGAATTTAGATGAATATGATTTTATAAACTTTTTATTTTCATTTGTTAATTATCAATTAGGGATATTTTATTAAATTGAATTTGAATCGATGAAAAATAAATCAATTTACATATTTTTCCTATTTGATATTTAATAGGTTATGGATAAATTTTTAATTCGAAGTAGCGGATTAAAGAGATCGAATGAATCTAATGAACAAAGGCACAATGAAGAGGGTAGTAGTACAAAACAATCTCGTGTAGAATTCAATCAGAATGATGTTATAAGTGATCCCGGGCTACGTAAACCTATTGAAGAGATTGATGTTTCTATTAGAGATGAAGTGCTAAGAGAATATATATTAAGAGGTCCTTGCCAACCTAGGAATCATACTTTTCCAAAGACAGTGTTCAATGATGAATTTAGAAGTTTTCAAAAGGGTTGGTTTGATGAATTTAATTGGTTGGAGTATAGTGTTTCAAAGGATGCAGCCTTTTGTTTTCCTTGCTATCTTTTTAAGAATTCAGCAAAGGGGACGGCATATATTGTGGATGGGGTGATGAATTGGAAGAATGCCCTCAAAGTATTTAGGAAACATGCTAAGAATGTGGATGGAATTCATCATGGTGCAACAATCAAATTGAGAAATTTTAGCCTTCAAAAGCAAAGTATCTCACATTGTTTGGATGGTCATTTCACCGAAGCAAAAAAGGCATATCGTACACGTTTGAATGCGGTTTTGGATGTGACAAGATACTTGTTAAATCAAGGTTTGGCTTTTCGTGGTCATGATGAAGGTTGGGATTCCCTCAACAAGGGTAATTTTCTTGAATTGGTTGAATGGTATTGCAAGCGAAGTGAAGATGTTGCTAAGGTAATGAATGAAAATGCTCCCGGAAATTGCAAGTTGACATCCCCCAGAGTTCAGAAACAGCTCTCAAGTGCTTGTGCTGGCGAGGTAACTGATGCTATTGTTAATGACATTGGAGATAGTGTATTTTCTATTCTTGTTGATGAGGCTCGAGATGCATCAATAAAAGAGCAAATGGGGTTGTTTTGAGCTATGTCAACAAACAAGGATGTATTCTTGAGCATTTTCTTGCTCTTGTGCATGTTTCCAATACTAAAGCTATTACTTTGATGGAGGCTCTTAAGCAACTGTTTGTAGATAAGAAATTGTCCCTGTCAAAGTTGAGAGGCCAAGGATATGATGGGGCTTCAAATATGCGAGGGGAGTTCAATGGATTGCAAGCTTTGATATTGAAAGAAAACTCTTCTGCGAGGTATATTAATTGCTTCTCTCACCAACTTCACTTGGTTGTTGTTTCTGTTGCATATTGTACTCTATCTGTGGGTGAATTTTTTGGGTATCTTGTTCAAACTGTGAATCTGGTTGGAGGTTCATGTGTTAGAAAAGAGATGCTTGTGCAATTAGAACATGCTAGACTTGTAGAGGCATTGGAGAGTGGGGACAAGGTTAGTGGAAGAGGCAAAAATCAAGAAATGAGTTTGAGAAGGCCTGGTGATACACATTGGGGATCACATTACAGGACTATTCTTCGCTTTGAGGCTATGTGGTCTTCAATTATTCAAGTGCTTCTTAATATCTGTGAGCATGGCAATTTAGTTGAAAATGCCTCTACAGCAAAGGGTTTGATTGATAGAATGGAGAGCTATGAATTTGTGTTTTGTATGTTTTTGATGAAGCATTTGTTGGGAGCTACAAATCAATTGTCCCTTGCCTTGCAACAAAGAGATCAAAATATTTCGATGGCTGTGCGAATGATGAATAGAATGAAGACTGAATTGCAAGAATTCAGAGATTGTGGTTTTGATAAATTATTGGATGGAGTCAACACATTTTGTGTGAAGCATGAGATCACATTAGACGTGATGGAAGCACAACGGAAAATTCGTCACCGTTCTAGACGACGGGGAGAAATGTCAACCAATCATGATTTCTACCGTGTTGATATTTTTCTTCAGGTACTACTTTAATATTTACATAGTTTAATTTATTTTGTTTATAATATTTTATATGTATTTTTTATCTTACTGTTATATTTTTTATTGTTTCAATACTAGACCGTTGACAAGATGATTCTTGAAATGAATCATCGATTTTGCGAAGCAAGCTCGGAATTACTCACTTGTATTGCATGCCTTGATCCGAGAGAAAGATTTGCCATGTTTGATGTTGGTAAGTTGCTTCGCCTTGTTGAACTTTATCCGGATGACTTCTCCCTTGTTGAGCGTTTAGAACTAGAGCAACAACTTGATTTCTTCATTCATGATGTGAGAGATGATGATGCCTATTCGGCCATCAATGATCTTGGAAGTCTTGCTCAGCATATGGTTCGATCACGTAGCATGGTACTCTATCCATTGGTATATCGTCTGATTGAGTTAGCATTAGTTCTACCAGTTGCAACTGTTTCAGTTGAGCGAGTTTTTTCTGCCATGAAGAATATCAAGACCGATCTTCGTAATAGAATGGGAGATGAATGGTTGAACGATGTTATGACGGTATATATTGAAAAGGATATTTTTGTTAAGATTGAGAATGAACTGGTTATGCAACGTTATCAAGCCATGGAGTCTCGTAGATATCTGTTGCCCCCACCTTTTTCTAGTTCTACTTCTAGTAATTCGAGCGTTAGAAAGTAGTTATTTTAGTAGTTTAGTGAACTTGTAAAAATATTATTGTATGCTACTTGATTTATTATATTATGTAGTATTTTTCATTATTGTAGAATTGAATTTTTAAAATTTATATGTCATTAATATTTTGTTGGTGTTTTATAAAACACAAAGCTATTTAAGTATAATTGGATTCGAGTAATTGTAAACTCGGGATGTTAAAACAAGTTTGGTGGTGCGGAGTGCACATTTGTATAAACTATCTACGAGTTTACAGGTTCATATGATGAGGATTAATTATGTTGGTGATAACTAACATGGCTTGTCCTGGAAAGATATATCATTTCAGAATTTATTATAATTTTGATATGATGGTGTGTATTGTCTAACTTCTCTTTGATGGAAATGATAAGGATGATATCAGATTAAATACGATACATTGAATGTTGTAGTGCAATGTGGAAAGATGTATCGTGTGAAAAAATTGCATCATTTCAGAATTTATAATTCTGATAGGTTCATTGTTTAATGTAGAATGATGAAGTGTTATGTCTTTTCACGACATTAGTTTCTTATAAATACATGCATTCGCATGGTTGGTTGAATACACACAATACAGAAGTGAAAATCTTAGAATTTTCAGATTTACTCAGTAACCAAAAACACAGTCACTCATTAGTATTCTTCTGATTCAAGCCTAGAACAGGAGGGATTCTCGATTGTTTTATCCTCGAAGGGAATTCGTGTAACCCAAGGCGGTAATAGGGTCGAATTACTCTTTAAGGAAAGCGTACGTAACGCGACTCACATCGATATCCAAGAAAGATTTTACCACCATCATCCAATCGTGATTTTACCATTCCAATGGAATGGAGAATTACAGCAATTTACCTAACAATCTTAAAGAGTAATTTTATTTTATTTTTAAAAAGCATTGGATGATAAGTTGGGCGGTTCGACCATGAAAGGTTGCGTATAATGCGATGGTGCACCATATAAAGAATGGTGTGCAAAGATGCGCATGCATAGAGGGATTCGGTGGTGCGAAGAAGCTTATGTGTGGTTTGGATCTAATCCATTTAACATGACTTTTGGATTCACGTGAAATACAGTTTGACCCCTACAAAGGTTAGAATCCAATTTATATGTGCTTATGAATTGATTAATGAGTGATATATAGTGCATTGTGAAAATATATATATACATGTTAAATCAGTTTTACTGATAATTTGTGATTAACTATCCTTTTAAATTGAATAATAAGGATGTGAATAATTTTATGAATGAATTGCATGGTAATAATATTTTGAAAACATGCAAGGAAATATTATATTTGTAGCAAAAAGTTGCAGATTAAATTTTATATCTGGATGTGAAATTGTGTTATACATTGGTTTCTATCTGCATCCGTATTTATACATACTTGTGAAATTATGTTATACATTGGTTTCTATCTACATCCGTATTTATACATGGTGGTGGTGTATAGTGTCTGACTCCTTGATTGAAAGGATGAGGATGAACTAAAGATGTGTACGGGATGCAGTGTTGGCGGTATGCTCAACTTACTGCATTGTCATGTGGAAAAATACACAATTCAGATTTTATTAAAATTCTGATAACTACGGTACAAAGGATGTGGAAAATGTAATCATTTACGTGAAAAGATGTTTTTTTTAATTCATTTCTGACAACTGAGATACATTGTATGTGGAAAATATAATCATTTGTGGAGGAGAAGAATCAATGGCATGAAAGAGATAAGTACTTTTATTCATAAGTTTTTAATTTCAATTTCGAAATATTGGTGCATGATGATATGTTTGTGATATCTATATATGAAAGAGAAATATTGTTCATGTATGATTGATGTAAACTGCTGGTAAAGAGGCAGAATGGTTACAGAATTCAGTATATGAAATTTTGTTATGGCCTAAGCCGGTAGATGACTAAGGCTTATAGTGAAGTGTTTAATGAAAAATTTAAACACTTGGGCGCTAGGCATAGCGTGAGTCATGATTTAATAACTCATGTGTTATTTTAGTTGATTTTGTAAGATATCAACACAATCTAGCAGAACACTTGACGAAGTGAGTAGTTAGGGACTTGATAAATAAGTCGGTGATTGGGATGGGTTTAAAGCCTATTTAAATCTTTGATAATGGGATACCCAATTTTGCTCTGATACGACGTTAGAGTAAAATTCAATGAGGAAGGCCTATTGTTTGAGATTGAAACATATGATTTCATATCCCGAATTTAATATGTTTGGACCTGCATGGAAGTTAGGTTGAAGTTTTAACTTCTTAATGGATCCTTTGACAAAGTACAATTGCAGGTGTACGATTAAAGAGATTCACCTATATGAAGTGCGAAGTGTAGCCGCTTCAATAAGTCCAGGCTTGGCTTTGTATGCACTCATGAATGGATAGGGACACATGGCTTATATAGTGTCAAGCTTAAACTTTTGAGTTGTATTTGAACTTGTGTGTGGATTATCTTCAAGTGTTCAAATGGGTTGAAGGGTTCAATCTTTAGAGACACCCCGATTCTCGAATATTTGGAATGTGTAGTTCACTAAGGTGAAAATTCAATCTTCAAGACATTTTCATTTATGCACTTGTTTGGTTTGGTTGTTGGATTTTCCGAATCAAGGATAATACTTAAATGGGGGAGGATTGTTGGTGTTTTATAAAACACAAAGCTATTTAAGTATAATTGGATTCGAGTAATTGTAAACTCGGGATGTTAAAACAAGTTTGGTGGTGCGGAGTGCACATTTGTATAAACTATCTACGAGTTTACAGGTTCATATGATGAGGATTAATTATGTTGGTGATAACTAACATGGCTTGTCCTGGAAAGATATATCATTTCAGAATTTATTATAATTTTGATATGATGGTGTGTATCGTCTAACTTCTCTTTGATGGAAATGATAAGGATGATATCAGATTAAATACGATACATTGAATGTTGTAGTGCAATGTGGAAAGATGTATCGTGTGAAAAAATTGCATCATTTCAGAATTTATAATTCTGATAGGTTCATTGTTTAATGTAGAATGATGAAGTGTTATGTCTTTTCACGACATTAGTTTCTTATAAATACATGCATTCGCATGGTTGGTTGAATACACACAATACAGAAGTGAAAATCTTAGAATTTTCAGATTTACTCAGTAACCAAAAACACAGTCACTCATTAGTATTCTTCTGATTCAAGCCTAGAACAGGAGGGATTCTCGATTGTTTTATCCTCGAAGGGAATTCGTGTAACCCAAGGCGGTAATAGGGTCGAATTACTCTTTAAGGAAAGCGTACGTAACGCGACTCACATCGATATCCAAGAAAGATTTTACCACCATCATCCAATCGTGATTTTACCATTCCAATGGAATGGAGAATTACAGCAATTTACCTAACAATCTTAAAGAGTAATTTTATTTTATTTTTAAAAAGCATTGGATGATAAGTTGGGCGGTTCGACCATGAAAGGTTGCGTATAATGCGATGGTGCACCATATAAAGAATGGTGTGCAAAGATGCGCATGCATAGAGGGATTCGGTGGTGCGAAGAAGCTTATGTGTGGTTTGGATCTAATCCATTTAACATGACTTTTGGATTCACGTGAAATACAGTTTGACCCCTACAAAGGTTAGAATCCAATTTATATGTGCTTATGAATTGATTAATGAGTGATATATAGTGCATTGTGAAAATATATATATACATGTTAAATCAGTTTTACTGATAATTTGTGATTAACTATCCTTTTAAATTGAATAATAAGGATGTGAATAATTTTATGAATGAATTGCATGGTAATAATATTTTGAAAACATGCAAGGAAATATTATATTTGTAGCAAAAAGTTGCAGATTAAATTTTATATCTGGATGTGAAATTGTGTTATACATTGGTTTCTATCTGCATCCGTATTTATACATACTTGTGAAATTATGTTATACATTGGTTTCTATCTACATCCGTATTTATACATGGTGGTGGTGTATAGTGTCTGACTCCTTGATTGAAAGGATGAGGATGAACTAAAGATGTGTACGGGATGCAGTGTTGGCGGTATGCTCAACTTACTGCATTGTCATGTGGAAAAATACACAATTCAGATTTTATTAAAATTCTGATAACTACGGTACAAAGGATGTGGAAAATGTAATCATTTACGTGAAAAGATGTTTTTTTTAATTCATTTCTGACAACTGAGATACATTGTATGTGGAAAATATAATCATTTGTGGAGGAGAAGAATCAATGGCATGAAAGAGATAAGTACTTTTATTCATAAGTTTTTAATTTCAATTTCGAAATATTGGTGCATGATGATATGTTTGTGATATCTATATATGAAAGAGAAATATTGTTCATGTATGATTGATGTAAACTGCTGGTAAAGAGGCAGAATGGTTACAGAATTCAGTATATGAAATTTTGTTATGGCCTAAGCCGGTAGATGACTAAGGCTTATAGTGAAGTGTTTAATGAAAAATTTAAACACTTGGGCGCTAGGCATAGCGTGAGTCATGATTTAATAACTCATGTGTTATTTTAGTTGATTTTGTAAGATATCAACACAATCTAGCAGAACACTTGACGAAGTGAGTAGTTAGGGACTTGATAAATAAGTCGGTGATTGGGATGGGTTTAAAGCCTATTTAAATCTTTGATAATGGGATACCCAATTTTGCTCTGATACGACGTTAGAGTAAAATTCAATGAGGAAGGCCTATTGTTTGAGATTGAAACATATGATTTCATATCCCGAATTTAATATGTTTGGACCTGCATGGAAGTTAGGTTGAAGTTTTAACTTCTTAATGGATCCTTTGACAAAGTACAATTGCAGGTGTACGATTAAAGAGATTCACCTATATGAAGTGCGAAGTGTAGCCGCTTCAATAAGTCCAGGCTTGGCTTTGTATGCACTCATGAATGGATAGGGACACATGGCTTATATAGTGTCAAGCTTAAACTTTTGAGTTGTATTTGAACTTGTGTGTGGATTATCTTCAAGTGTTCAAATGGGTTGAAGGGTTCAATCTTTAGAGACACCCCGATTCTCGAATATTTGGAATGTGTAGTTCACTAAGGTGAAAATTCAATCTTCAAGACATTTTCATTTATGCACTTGTTTGGTTTGGTTGTTGGATTTTCCGAATCAAGGATAATACTTAAATGGGGGAGGATTGTTGGTGTTTTATAAAACACAAAGCTATTTAAGTATAATTGGATTCGAGTAATTGTAAACTCGGGATGTTAAAACAAGTTTGGTGGTGCGGAGTGCACATTTGTATAAACTATCTACGAGTTTACAGGTTCATATGATGAGGATTAATTATGTTGGTGATAACTAACATGGCTTGTCCTGGAAAGATATATCATTTCAGAATTTATTATAATTTTGATATGATGGTGTGTATTGTCTAACTTCTCTTTGATGGAAATGATAAGGATGATATCAGATTAAATACGATACATTGAATGTTGTAGTGCAATGTGGAAAGATGTATCGTGTGAAAAAATTGCATCATTTCAGAATTTATAATTCTGATAGGTTCATTGTTTAATGTAGAATGATGAAGTGTTATGTCTTTTCACGACATTAGTTTCTTATAAATACATGCATTCGCATGGTTGGTTGAATACACACAATACAGAAGTGAAAATCTTAGAATTTTCAGATTTACTCAGTAACCAAAAACACAGTCACTCATTAGTATTCTTCTGATTCAAGCCTAGAACAGGAGGGATTCTCGATTGTTTTATCCTCGAAGGGAATTCGTGTAACCCAAGGCGGTAATAGGGTCGAATTACTCTTTAAGGAAAGCGTACGTAACGCGACTCACATCGATATCCAAGAAAGATTTTACCACCATCATCCAATCGTGATTTTACCATTCCAATGGAATGGAGAATTACAGCAATTTACCTAACATATTTATCACCCTTTCTTCGCTCTGTCAATTCCCTCCTCAGCCGAGAGCCCTCCGCCACCAGGTCTCCGCCGCGACGCCACCGGAAGCTGCCTCGTCCCGATGCCTCGGCACGCCGACCCCAAAAATTTTTCAGCCTCCACTGAAAAAAATTTCTGATTCCGCCCCTGGTCGCATTGGTTCCGATCCTCACCCTATATGGTAGTAAGGCAGGGTTAAACTAGCCCAATTTATCCTATGGTTCCGACATCTAAAAAATAAAATAAAAGGTGGATAAAATAATACTCCTTTGTCCGACATTAAATTTCTCAACAATTATTTTTACATTGTTCAAGAAATATATTTGATCGTTTGTATGTTTATCTACATATAATAATAGTAAATAAAAATTTTATATTTAGAAACGACTTATTACGACGAATTCAACAATATCACATACAATAATATTATTCCTTATATATTTATTTAAATGTGTGGTCAACATTTGATAAAAAAATAATGCCAAAAAAGCAAGTTGAAAATTTTGTTGGGACGGAGGAAGTAGCTACCACGGCGTTCGTAAATGCCGTGCTACGTAATTTTCAACGGAGGTAATAGCACTGTTGTGTAACGAAGGGATTAGATCCGCAGCAGCATCAGAAACGACGACTTGTAAACACCGTCCAAGTGCTTCTTTCACCGCCTATAATTACCTTATCCTGCATTAGTGAGTTATAGGATCAATATATTTCGAATTTAAGTTTAGGATTTAGGGTATAATTAGTTCCTTATTTTGAAAATGCAATTGGTTCTTCTAAAGTGAAACGAAACAGTCGAAGACGGAAAAACTTGAGAGATTATAGTTAATCTTCCTTTTCTTTTCTTTTCTTGATTGATGATGTAATCATCTAAATTTAAGGTCAGAGTCAAACCGTTTAAAACGAGGCACGAAATTCAAAGCAAAAAAATAAAATAAAAAGGAGATCGTTGTTGACTCACCAACCTTAATCTACTTTTTCGTGGTCCCATGCCAAAACTTAAAAACCAGGCAAAGAAAAGAAGAAGAAAACAACGATCAGCATGGCAATGACGATAAATTGATGATAAGCAAACGCTTGGGATCGATCGCCTTTTGGATTGTGTGGAGATTTTTCACGGTGATAGCTGTTCATATTTCTTCTATTTCTTTATTATTTATATCTTTTTTAATTAACTTTTCCAAAAATATTATTTTACATTATTTTAGACCATCTAATCGTTAGACGGGCCATTTTATAAATAATGTAATTAGTGAGATGATTTGATAATTGTTATCATTTATAACACTGAGTTATAATAATTTTAAAAATATTTTAACATAAACTTTAAAATAAAATTAATTAGACAATCTCTCTTGACATGTGATTTGTCCATAACTATACGGACATGTCAGAGATCAAACTGTAATTGAAAAAATTGGGCAAGGATAATCTATCGCGGGTCTAGTCCGAGTATAACAAAATTTTCTGGTCAACCCATGTTGTGGGAAATGAATAGGCCGTACCTTCTTCTTCTTTGTCCTTCACCCATCTTCTCTACGTAATTGCCATTCTTCATCACCTCAAATCCCAAAACCTTCCACTCCGATCTTTGTCATGTCGTGCCACTCTGATGAAATCTCCGACTTCCATTCCTCTGATAGAACGGTCAATTTCTGATCTCTAATTCGATTGGTAAGAAGTTCAAATCCTCAATGACGAAGACCTAATTTGAATCAAAATTATGAAACTTGACATAGCCTCTGCTATGGAGAAATTCAAACCACCGAATTTTAGTTTCACTCGAATGAAATTTAGTTTGAATCGAATGAAATTTCACCTCCTAGTGATCAAACTATTCCGAACTATTCTCCACAAGGTAACTACTGCAATTACATAGCTTATGTTGTAGAATTTGACATGAATGAAATCTCGGAAGCAATGAATGTGTGAATTTAACTACTATGAACATGTAAAAAACTTATGGCAAACATTAGTAAACATCCTAAATGCTGCAAAAGTTTCATATAGACTGAGCATATATTACCTTATAACCCTGCAAGAAACATGTTTTTTTACCTCTATTATCGAAGTAAAAAATAGATTTTTTTACTGCAGCTCTTTTACTTTAGTTTTGACCCCTAAACAGCTGAGGTAAAAAGAGCCGCAGTAAAAAGTCTATTTTTACCTTGGTTCCGAACCAAGGTAAAAGAGTAATTGATACCGGCTCCGAATGGTGACCGATGTCGGTGGTTCGGGGTTGTCATCATCGGCTTTAAATAGCCAACATTGGTTTAATCGATAGAAACTCAGATATGAGTGCTGTCGAGTAGTTTATAAGCGAAACGTGCATGCAAAGTTTTTGTGAAATGTGCTCAATATCAGCCTAATATAAGTGTTGCTGATAGGGGATCAAAAACTACACGATATGGACTGATCAGAATGGGGCATTGTACAACAATGAACGACATCGTTTTGCTTAGTCTGTGTCAGTTTTGTACCTGATCGATATTGGCTCTAATCGAGACCGCCATTCTTATATTGATGCCGGTTGTTAGGCTGGAGAAGAGCCAGTATTATCAGGGTGACAAGATCCGACATTCTGATATAGTATTGACATAAGCGAATGCGTATCGAGTGCATAGCAATATCAGTTGTATCAACATGAGAAAATAATGCCCTAGTTACTCTCTAATGCATGTGCGGTAAAAAAATACATTCATCTATGCCTCCAAGTGCCATTGATGTATATACCATTAAATACTATAAGGGCATTAGTCACCTCAAGCAACTCAAAGAAAACTGCACCCCCCTGCAACATCACGTTGTCAACCTGAAAATTTCCTCATTCCTCTAGGGAAAGAGACTCGATCTTCTGGTTACCTGAATAGTTCACGTGTCATTCTTGATCATTGCACTGAAGGACGACCAGATCCTTCTTTGCCAGGAGGTGTGCTGCCATGTCCCAATGGATGTACTAAACCAAGAATAGAAAGAGTAAATTATTACGGACAAAGTAACGAAAAACATGGCGAATAGAGAAAAAAAAAACAATGTATCAGGTATAATTACTTTAACGGGAATAACCTCAAAGTTTTGATGCGATAAAATGCTGTGAAAACGTGGGTTTTGGAGCGACACGGAGTAGGTACCGAGAAGGACGGGATTGTCCTGACTACGAAATCCCACATGCTACCGGAAAAATATCATGCACTAGTATACAAATAAGAAGAAATGGTTAAATATACATATTTAATTGAAAAATCTCACGGATCGTACCACTTGAACCATCGTTATTTGCCATGAATCCTAAATGTAATAGAAATGAAATTAAAAATAAAATAATAGTAGTTTGGTTGAGGAAATTGAGAAATTGGGATTCAACAGAATGTACTCGGTAAGTCAGTGAACTAAAAATTTAAAAATATGAGATATGACCGACAAGTCCTGCCGATATTGGTCAGCCGTCAGATCAATAGAGAGCACAACCGATGCCTAACTAACATCGTATATAACACAAAAATCACAAAGAAGATTAATGACCTATACGTTGCAGGGACGTCAGTAACCTTTCAGTATAACCTAGAGCGGAAGCAAAATGTTATCGATGACACACTAAATGAGAAATCCTCAAATATTTTAATCAACTAGTGTGGCTGCACCGCGCGTTGCGCGGTGAGCTTGATTACAAATTATAGAAATTGTATAAGAATATTAAAAGAGTTGTAATTGAAGCTATAAATGTACCAATTACACATGTAATTGAAGTGTGTAGATGGTGAGAGGTGAAGGTTTTCAGGTGGAGAAGGTTAAAGATGAGGGTTTCGAGAGGTACTGATTCGAGATGTGAAGGTTTTCCAGGTGGAAGTTCACATCTCGAATAGGTACCTCCATTCCTTCGAGGAATGAAGATTCCATCCCTTCGAGGGCTGAGAGCTGGACCCCTTCGAGGACTGAAGACTCCACCTCTTCGAGGGCTGAAGACTCCACCCCTTCGAGGGCTGAAGACTCCACCCATTCGAGGGCTGAGAGCTAGAAACCTTCGAGGGTTGAAGACTCCACCCCTTCGAGAAGTGAAGACTCCACCCCTTCGAGGGCTGAGAGCTAGATTTCCTTCGAGGGTTGAAGATCCATCCCTTCGAGGGCTAAAGATTCACCCCTTCGAGGGCTAAAGAATCCACCCCTTTGAGGGCTCAAGAAACACGCCTTCGAGGGCTAAACAATCACCCCTTCGAGGGCTAAAGAAACACCCCTTCGAGGGCTAAAGAAACACCCCTTCGAGGGCTAAAGGAACACCCCTTCGAGGGCTGAAGAAACACCCCTTCGAGGGCTGAAGAAACACCCCTTCGAGGGCTAAAGAATCACCCCTTTGAGGGCTAAAGAATCCACCCCTTCGGGGCTACATAATCTACCCCTTCGAGGGCTGGAGATCCACCCCTTCGAGGGCTGGAGAGCCACCCCTTCGAGGGCTGGAGAGCCACCCCTTCGAGGGCTGGAGAGCCACCCCTTCGAGGGCTGGAGAGCCACCCCTTCGAGGGCTAAAGAAACACCCCTTCAAGGGCTAAAGAATCACCCCTTCGAGGGCTAAAGAATCACCCACTCGAGGGCTAGAGAATCACCCATTTGAGGGCTAAAGAATCCACCCCTTCGAGGGATGGAGATCCACCCCTTCGAGGGCTGAAGATCCACCCCTTCGAGGGATAAAGAAACACCCCTTCGAGGGCACAAGACAAAACCCCTTTGAGCCCACGAGTCACTACCCATTCGAGGGCATGATGCACAGACCCATTTGAGGGCACAAAACCCCTTTGAGGGCACAAGACCCCTTTGAGGGCACAAGGCCCCTGCGAGGCCACAAGACCCCTTCAAAGCCATGATGCACTGTCCCTTCGAGGTTACGGTACTACCCCTTTGAGCCCACAAAGCATATACCCATTCGATGGCACGAAGCACTACCCCTTCGATGGGTAGTGCACTGTGGCCTCAAAGGGGTAGTTCACCGTGGCCTCAAAGGGGTAGTGCTTCGTTGGCTTGAATGGGGTTTGTCTTGTGCCCTCGAAGGGGTAGTGACTCATGGGCTCGAAGGGGGTAGTGTCTCATGCACTCGAATGGGTCTTGTGGCCTCGAAGGGGCAATGCATCGTGCCCTCGAAGGGGCCTTGTGGCCTCGAAGGGGTTGTTTCGTGGCCTCGAAGGGGAAGTGCATCGTTCCCTCGAAGGGGAAGTACTTCGTGCCCTCGAATGGGTATATTTTTTGTGGGCTCGAAGGGGTCGAAGGGATTGTGTCTCGTGTGCTTGAAGGGTTGGTGTCTCGAAGGGGTAGTGTCTCGAAGGGGTAGTGCCTCGTGAGCTCGAAGGGGTTTTTTTATTCTTGGGTCGAAGGAGTTGTTCATTCTGGGCTCGAAGGGGTGGTGGCCTCGAAGGGGTAGTGTCTCGTTGGCTTGAAGGGGTTTTGTCTCGTGCCCTCGAAGGGGTAGTGACTCGTGGGATTGAAGGGGGTAGTGTCTCATGCGCCCAAATGGGTCTTGTGGCCTCGAAGGGGATATGCCTCGTGGCCTCGAAGGGGCAGTGCATCGTGCCCTTGAAGGGGTCTTGGGGCCTCGAAGGGGTCTTTTGGCCTCGAAGGGAGTTTTTTGTGGCCTCAAAGGGGTAGTGCATCGTTCCCTCGAAGGGCAGTGCTTTGTGCCCTCGAATGGGTATATGCTTCGTGGACTCCAAGGGGTTGTGTCTCGTGTGCTCGAAGGGGTAGTGCCTCGTGGGCTCGAAGGGTTTTTTTTATTCTTGGATCCAAGGAGTTGTTCATTCTGGGCTCGAAGGGGTCTTGTGGCCACTAAGGGGTAGTGCATCGTTCCCTCAAAGGGGCAGTGCTTTGTGCCCTCGAATGGCTATATTCTTCGTGGGCTCGAGGGGGTCATACCATGACCTCGAAGGGGCAGTGCATCGTGGCCTCGAAAGGGTCTTGTGGGCTCGAAGGGGTCTTGTAGTCTCGAAGGGGTCTTGTAGCCTCGAAGGGGTCTTGTGCCCTCTCGAAGGGGTAGTGCATCGTTCCCTTGAAGGGGCAGTGCTTCGTGCCCTCGAATGGGTATATGCTTCGTGGGCTAGAAGGGGCAGTGCATCGTGGCCTCGAGGGGGGTAGTACCGTGACCTCAAAGGGACAGTGCATCGTGGCCTCGAAGGGGTCTTGTGGGCTTGAAGGGGTCTTGTGGGCTTGAAGGGGTCTTGTGGGCTTGAAGGGGTCTTGTGGGCTTGAAGGGGTCTTGTTCCCTCGAATGGGTATGTTTCCCTCGAATGGGTTTGTGCTTCGTGCCCTCGAAGGGGTAGTGCCTTGTAGGCTCAAAGGGGTTTTGTCTCGTGCCCTCGAAGGGGTAGTGTCTCGTGGGCTCAAAGGGGGTAGTGTCTCGTGCGCTCAAATGGGTCTTGTGGCCTCAAAGGGGCTGTGCCTCGTGGCCTTGAAGGGACAGCGCATCGTGCCCTCGAAGGGGTCTTGTGGCCTCGAAGGGGCTGTGCCTTGTGGCCTCGAAGGGGCTGTGCCTTGTGGCCTCGAAGGGGCAGTGCATCATGCCCTCGAAGGGGCAGTGCTTCGTGCCCTCGAATAGGTATATGCTTCGTGGGCTCGAAGGGGTTGTGTTTCGTGTGCTTGAAGGGACAGTGTCTCGAAGGGGTAGTGCCTCGTGGGCTCGAAGGGGTGGTGGCCTTGAAGGGGTAGTACTGTGGCCTTGAAGGGGTAGTGCACCGTAGCCTCGAAGGGGTAGTGCCTCGTGGGTTCGAAGGGGGTAGTGTCTCGTGCGCTCGAATGGGTCTTGTGGCCTCGTGGCCTCGAAGGGGTCTTGGGGCCTCGAAGGGGCCCTGTGTTCTCGAAGGGGTGCCCAAAATGACGCCGTTTTCGTCGGCCACCTGGAAGCACATGCTGGCCCACATAGAGGCGCTGCAACTTTTGAAAAGCGGGATTCACAAGAGGACAAAAGTGGTGCCCAAAATGATGTCGTTTTGGGCGGACACTTGAGAGCACATACAAGGGCACACGCTTGGCTCTGCTGGGAAATGACCACTATGCCCATGATGACGGTTGACACAAGCTTGCCGTTTCGAAGTATTCCTTTTATATAGTAATGAAAACTAGAGAATAGAACAATGCATACCAACAAATCTGTCTCTAACAACGAACACGTACATAAACATACATATCTAAGAAATTGCACAACACAAAATGAACATATCTACATGCAAAAGCCTATTTATAATGTTCTTTACCAAATGGACGAGGATGAATACCTTTTGAAATTGGGCTTTGAAAGTTTAGATTTTTTGAAAGGAGGGAAGATAAAAGTTTGAAACTTTTCATGCCGTTTTAGGTATTTATAAATAAATAATTCAAAATGACATCGTTTTTAATGCCTAGTACAGTCCGCCAAGACCAGGCAACGTCGGCTGACCTGTCAATCCAACCGACAGGTGGTTGTCGACCATAGAAACGCCGACCCGTAATTAGACTTGGCCAAAAAAAATTTGGCCCTACAACTTTTTAAACAAAATTCATCCCATTGTAAATATTATATAATCACTTTTCCTACATTGCATAAAAATAATTAAATAGAAATTAAAAATAATATTTACAAATTTCATGTCAAACGTTTTGATTGAGGTGTATGTAGTAAGTCAAGTAAGAGTTAGTTGTTGATTAATCAAAGTAAAAACTAGTTATTTGTGTTTGCGTATAGAGAAAGTCATTTAAGGGTTGACTGTTCAATACTTAGAGTCAAAGCCTAATTATTATTGCTGATATATATATATATATATATATATATATATATATATATATTATGGCATGTTAATGATTAACCTTTGATTATTTAAAGTCAAGTCCTACTTATAGAACTTATATATATTTGGTTAAACGTTAGCTTAAAGACTACCCAACCTCCTCCTCAGTGGCAGGCAACAGGAAAAATGTTCACCAACCCTCCTTTGATCAAGGACTTAACTAATGATCCTACTTTAAATGAGGATGAAATGACTGTCATAAACCTGGAAAATAATTCTCCAAGAGTAATACTTAGTACTCCTGATAGAAATAAGCCAAAGCAGGCTGAAACCCCTATGAAATCAGGAAGTGGCACTCTAGAGATCCCTGAACATTCAATTACCAGATTAATTAATGATACTGAAAAAGCTAAACCTGCCAGGATTCCTTATGCTAAAGATGATCTTCATGTTGGTTCACTGATGGAACCAAGCAATACTAACAACCCTACACTTTCCTTACCTGGAAAGATGTCAAACAGATTTTCTGTTTTACAGGATGAGGGCTGCTCTTCCCAGTGTCAAGGGGATAAAAATGAAGGGACACCAGAGGATCTGCAAAGGGCAATGGATATAGCATCCTCTGATCAACAACAGTTACAGGAGGCTTCTCCATCAGAATCCCCAGGTAAGTATGTACAACAAGGTAAGATAAAAAATAAGAAGGTTACCTACTTGAGTCAGCTCAATAAAATGCTGTTGAGATCAGCCACTAAAGGTAATAATGCCAATGAAATATGATAATGAAGACTAACATTAATTTTCTGATATGGAACATTCGGGGAATGGAAACTTCAATGAATAGACTTCGTAGCCTGATTAAACTAAAGAAAATTCAGTTGCTATGTGTTCTAGAGCCTATGCATGACAATTCTAAAGTTCAGCACTATATGAATGCACTTAATTTCTCTAATAATATGGTACTTCCTAATGGGAAGATATGGCTGTTCTACTCTAATCCTTTGTCTGTGACACTGCTTTCCTACCATGAACAGTTTATGCATGTGAATATCTCCCATCTCACCACTAATCTTTGTATGGAGGCTGCCTTTGTTTATGCTTTAACAAATAGGGAGGGTAGGAAAAACCTTTGGACAGAATTAAAGCTGATATCTAAGGGGGATACTATTTTCATAGGTGATTTTAATACTATATCTTCTGTGGCTGAATATAGAGGACCTTCTAACCCTGGCCTTGGTAGTATTAGAGATTTTAATACATGGATGAACTCTAATGGAATTCAAGAGATTAATACAGTAGGTAACTTGTTTACTTGGTGTAACTCTAGACTTAGAAACCCAACATCTAAGAGATTAGATAGAGGACTTTGCACTTTATCTTGGTATACTAAATTCCCTTCATCAACAATTCAGATTCTTAATAGGAATACATCAGATCACTCACCATTACTCCTCCAGCTAAACAATTTAGTAGTCTCATTCCCAAAGCCATTCAGATTTATTAATGCTTGGTTCCAGAGATCAGATTTTTCAGCATTAGTTCAGGAAAATTGGAATAAGCCACTACAGGAAACAGGAATGCTCAGATTTTACCTGAAACTAATCAGACTTAAAAAGATGCTAAAAATATGGAACAAGGAATGTTTTGGGAACATAGATGTAAATGTCTCTCTAGCGGAGGAGGCTCTAAGGTTACAAGAACTGGCTTATGACCTGAACCCATCACTGGTAGAGAGAGTCAGTCTTAACCAGAAAAAAGCTAAGCTCCTAAAGTCTCTAAAGGAGAAGGAGAAATTTTGGAAACAAAAAGCTAGGCTAAAATGGCATAAATTAGGGGATAATAATACTCAGTTTTACCATAAAGTGGTACAGGAAAAGCAATGTAGGTTACAGATCAGTAAAATCAAAAATCATGAGGGTCAATGGATAAGCACACAAACAGAAATTCAAAATGAAGCTGTTAGATATTTTACTGATTTGCTAAGTGATCCTAATCAGAACAACTCAGATGCATATAGCTCTCATTTCCTGTCACACATCCCTACAATAATGACTGATAGAGATAACCAATCTTTAGAAGCCTTAGTTACTGATACAGAACTTCAAGCAGTAGTAAATAGCCTAGACAGTAACAGTAGTCCAGGACCAGATGGGTTCACACCAAAATTCTACAAGAAATGCTGGACTGTAGTTAGGCAAGATCTTTTAGATGCGGTCAATGACTTTATTTCTGGTTCTCAAATCCCAAAAGGTATATCCAGTACTTGGATAGCCCTTATCCCAAAAAAAGCCACACCTTGCTCTTTTGGAGATTTTAGACCAATTAGTTTATCTAATGTCATAAATAAAATCTGTTCTAAGGTCTTGATGGAAAGACTAAAGCCTCACATGGAGGATTTAATCTCTCCTAACCAGTCATCTTTCCTGAAGAACAGAAATATTTCAGACAATATTCTATATCTTCAGGAAATGATAAGGTTCCTAGATAAGAAAAATAGAGTTCCAAATTGTATGTTGAAACTGGACCTTATGAAAGCATTTGATAGAGTAAATTGGCCTTTTCTTAGTCAGATTTTAACCAAATTTGGATTCACTGGGAAATTTTTAAATGCCATTATGAATAATCTATCCCAGGCATATTTCTCTGTCTTGATAAATGGAAATCCATCAGGGTTTTTCAAAGCTACAAGAGGTATTAAACAAGGTGATCCCCTTTCTCCTTTCCTTTTCAATATTTTCTCTGAAGCATTCTCAAGAAGTCTGTCATTCATTTTCTCAAATAATAAGATTGCTAGCTACCAAGTTCCAGCCTCTATCCCTGTTGTTTCACACCTGATGTATGCAGATGACACTATCATTTTTCTGCAAGCATCTAAAAACAACCTGGTTAGGATCAAAGCTTTTTTAGATATCTTTGAAATCACTTCGGGACAGAAATTTAACTTTGAGAAGTCAGAATTTTATATCAGCAAGAGAGCTTCAGCTTTAAGATTCAACCAAGTTAGGGCTATACTGAAAATGAAAAAAGGCACTTTCCCATTTACTTACCTAGGTTGTCCTATATTCAAGGGTAGAACCCTTAAAAGATATTTCCAACCATTGATGGCTAATCTTGACACTAAACTCCAGAGTTGGAAAAATAAATGGCTTAGTGCGGGGGGAAAAATGATTTTAATTAAGCATTGTTTATACTCTTTACCTCAGCACCTGTGGGCAGTCACAAATCCCCCTAAAGCAATCATTAGAACCTTTGAAAAAAGACTAGCCATATTCTTCTGGGGAGAAACTGAGGGAAAGAATAAAAAAATCTGGAGGAAGTGGTCTGCAATTGCAGTCCCCACTAATATGAATGGTCTTGGGTTTAGGTCAATGAAGGCTATCATAGATACCTGCTCTGCAAAGCTATGGTGGAAAAGCCAGTTAGGTACAACTTTGTGGGCAAAACTGCTTTGGGCTCTGCCTTTGTCATACAGGAAATCAGTAACTTGGAAACGTATTTTAGCTGTAAACTCTTTTGCTGAGAGGAATACAAAAGTTATTCATGGTAAGGGAAGTTGTAGCTTCTGGCTGGCTAATTGGTGCCCAACTGGCCCCCTTATTAATAGTATTCCTCAGAACATAGTTTCTGAAATGCCATACCTATCTGTTTCTGACTTCATCCAAGATAAACTTTCTGTTCTATCTCAAATCAATTCTTTCCTAGATTGTGATACTCTGATTTTTCTCCAGGATGCACAACTAATGGAAGATAGAGATGATAGACTGATCTGGATGCCTGAACCCTCTGGTAATTTTACATCTAAGTCAACCTACAGAGCTCTAATTCTGCATACAAGTAATTCACCAGCCTCTAAATTTATCTGGAATAATGCAATTCAGAAGAAGGTAGCAATTTTTACTTGGAAGTTGTTACACTCCTATCTTCCCTTTGATGAGGTTCTCATAAAATGTGGGTTCAGTTTGGCATCTAAATGCCCTGCTTGTTGCAATTCTGATTCAATTCAACACTTTTTCATATCATGCCACATTGCTAGAGCAGTTTGGAGTAACATTGCATCTATAGTTGGTTTTTACATCACTCAGGAGCACTCCCTCTCAGAGAGGTTTTTTCTATTCTGGGATTGTCAGGATTTATTGGGCTGGAAGCAATTCATATGCAAAATTGTGCCATCCATAACATGCTGGTCTTTGTGGAAAGCTAGAAATAGTTTTATTTTTGACTCTAAACCCTTCTCCACACTGGCTATTACCAAGGATATTCAGGAGCTGATTAAAATGTCAATTTTCTCCTCACCAAGAACACTTTTCTCACATCCTGTAATGGATTCTCCTCTAAGCCAATGGATACCTTTAACTCGACCACCCCCTAAGCCAAATATTTCCATTGTTAGATGGGAGAAGCCACCTGTAGGATCAATTAAAATCAACATAGATGCTTCATGGTATATAGATAAGGCCTCAGTTGGTTTAATTGCTAGGGACAACCTAGGGAACCCATTACTTGTTTTATCTGCTCCAACTAATGCTGATTCACCTCTTGAAGCTGAATTGAAGGCTATTTTAGTAGCCTGCAACAATTTCCATGATCAGGACCAGCACTACATTTTTGAAACTGATTGCCTCCTTGCTGTTCAGATGATAAATGAGCCATATAGGGCAAATTGGAAGCTTTTTGATCAGGCCTATAGAATTAAAAAACTGCTGGGATCATCACTTATACAATATGTGGCCAGAGAATGCAATATAGTGGCACATTCAATTGCAAAATTACATCACAGCTCGGCCCAGGGTATTAATATGCAGAACATTCCATCACACATTAAAGGGATGATATCCTTGGACAAAGCTCAGACTCCACATATTAGAGTACATCGCTTTCCTCAAAACTGATACTATTCTTATGTTTATGCAGGTTGGAGGAAAATGTGCTATGACTGTATTGAGCTGGCTCCTAAATGCAAAACTTTGATGAAGATGCTCACTTGATACTACTGCTGCAGATTGCTGCAACACATGTAGTTTAAATTTGGAGTTGCCTGGCCACAAGGGAGAACTAACACAAGGGGTGGAGGTTCTCGCTTGTGGATCGCAACTCCAGTACAGTTGTTTTGTAAAGTCTACATCCTAGCTTAGTTAGCTAAATTACTTTTGGAGGCAACGGGGTTGCCTCACCATAGTTTCAATTACGATATCTTTATTCTGGTCTGTAGGAAAACATTTGTTTTGGCTGGGACTGGGGAACCCAATATATATCCCCCACCTACGGGTGTTTTCATTAAAAAAAAAGGTTAAACGTTAGCCATTGATTTCTTAAAGTCAAATCATACTTATTATGTATATACAATATATATATGTGTGTGTATTGCCCGTTAATTGTTATACATTGATTTGTTAAACTCAAATGCCACTTATTAGTGTTTATATATCTATGGTCGATTAAGATTTAACCGTTAATTATAAGTGCTTTTATGTATAACCGATTAAAGGTTAAAAGTATATTTGTTAAAGTTAAACCCTAGTTATTATAACTAATATGTATGGCTGGTTAAGGGTTGATAATTGAATACTTAATGTCAAAATCCTAGTTATTAGTGCTCATATATGGCCGGTTAAAGTTTTACAGTTGATTTCTTAAAGTCAAACCCTAGTTATTAGTGCTTATATATGTATGGCCGGTTACTGGTTTACCGTTGAGTACTTAAAGTCAAAGCCCTAGTTATTAGTGCTTCGATATATATGGCTGGTTAAAGGTTGACTGTTGATTTCTTAAAGTCAAACACTACTAATTAGAGCTTATATATACATAGACACACATAGATATATATATATATATATATATATATAAATATAAATATAAATATATATATATATATATATATATAAATATATATATAAATATATATATATAAGCAAAGTGTTTATATCACACCTAGTTTTTCAAAAGTGCAAATATAACCCTTGACTGACACAGATTCAAAAACTCATAACCCTGATGTCGGAAATTGATGTTAACCCACATACGCAAGCATTGACTTGATATAAAATGTATTCAATTTATGATTTTACCAAATCCCTTTCCCCCTTTTCACCCCCTTCTTTGTTTTCCCATGCTACTCCATCCCCTTTTCCCCTCGCTCCGCTGCCCTACTCCGACCACCCTTCACTCTCTCTTCTAAACCCAGGCGTTGGCCACCGAAAAATCAAGAATATATAGCTTCCTCCGCCTCCTGCCTCATCTCCGCCCTCTCTCTCCTCCTCGTCGCATCCGCTGCCATGAAGATCTGCCACACCCAAATCCGATCCAATCCACGTGCCATCACCCCCTTCGACGAGTTCAGATTCATCCACTGTCACCGGTATTTCCCTCTTAAAGCCCACCACCAATCTCTTCCTAATGGGATTCTACATCTTCACCCGCAACTCGTGGTCCCACCTCGTCTAGCAGATGCATGCTGCGGTGATGGAATTTTCCAAGGAGCTCAACATAGAGAATCCAGAACAACTTGCTCAAAATCTACTCCTTTGGTTGCTACAGAGATCTATGGTGGCATGAGAGGGGGAGACGAGTAAACGAGGGTTGGGTTTTGGGTGGTGGTAGGGCGGTGCGAGGGGGGTGGGATCAGGTAAGAAGGTGGAAATGAAAGGAACGATTTTTATTTTTTAGATTTATAATGAGGGGTATTTTACTCTTTTCATTTTTCAGTTATTGTTGACCAAAGTTGACTAAAACTTCAGACTAAGTGAGGGTTATATTTGCACTTTTGAAAAACTGGAGGTTATATTTGCTCTTATAAAAGAACTGGGGGTTGTATAAGCACTTTGCTCTCTCTCTCTCTCTATACATATATATACATATATATACATATGTATATATGTACATATATATGTATATGTATACATGTATATATATGTATATGTATACATGTATATATATGTATATGTATACATGTATATATATGTATATGTATACATGTATATATATGTATATGTATACATATACATATATGTAAATGGTATATATGTATACATATACATATATACATATACATGATCTGTTAATGGTTGACCGTCAATTTTTTTAAGTCAAGCCCTAATTCCTATATATATACTATAGGTTAATGGCTGACCGTTTATTTGTTAAAGTAAAAAACCCTACTTATTAGTGCTTATATATATAGCCAGTTAATGGCTGATCCTTGAATACTTAAAGTTAAAATCCTAGTTATTAATGCCTATCTATATGGTCGGTTAAAGGTTGGCCATTGATTCCTAAAAGTCAAAACCTACTTATTAGAGCTTATATATATGGCCAGTAATTGTTGACTATTAGAGCTTATATATATGGTCAATTAATGGTTGACCATTGATTTTTTTAAAGTCAAACCCTAGTTATTAGAGCTTATATATATGGTAGGTTAATGGTTGACCATTGATTTGTTAAAGTGAAACCCTAGTTGTAATTCCTTATATGTGTAGCCGGTTAATGGTTGACCATTGATTACTTAAAGTCAAACCCCAATTATTAGAGCTTATATATATGGCTGGTTAATGGTTAACCATTGATTTCTTAAAGTCAAACCCTAATTATTAGAGCCTATATATATGACAGGTTAATTGTTGACTGTGTATTTGTTATAGTCAAACCCTAGTTATTAGTGCTCATATATGTATGGCCGGTTAATGGTTTACTGTTGAGTACTTAAAGTCAAAACCCTATGTATTAGTGCTTAGATATATATGACTGGTTAAAGGTTGACTGTTGATTTTCTTAAAGTCAAACAGTAGTAATTAGAGCTTATATATATATATGACCGGTTAAAAGTTGGCCGTTGATTTCTTAAAGTCACAACCTATTTGTTAGAGCTTATATACGTGTATGGCCAGTTAAAAGTTGGTCGTTGATTTCTTAAAGTTACAACCTATTTGTTAGAGCTTATATATATGTGTGTGTGTATATATATATATATATGTATATATGTATGTGTATATGTATGTATATATATATATATATATATATATATATATGGCCGGTAATGGTTGACTATAGAAAACATAGAGTCAAAACCCTAGTTATTAGGGCTTATATAGCCAGTTAAAGGCTGACCTTTGTTTTCTTAAAGTCAAACCCTAGTTACTAGAGCTTATATATATGGTCGTCGGTTAATGGTTGACGGTTAATTTTTTAAAGTCAAACCCTAGTTATTAGAGCTTATAGATATGACAGGTTAATGGTTGACCATTGATTTGTTAAAGTGAAACCCTAGTTATAAGTCCTTATATATAGCCGGTTAATGGTTGACCTTTGAATATTTAAAGTCAAAACCCTAGTTATTAGTGCTTATATGCATTTTCGGTTTAAGGTTGATCGTTTGTTTCTTAAAGTTCAACCCTAGTTATTAGAGCTTTTATATATGACTAGTTAATGGTTGGTCATTGATTACTGAAAGTCAAATCATAGTTATTCGAGCTTATGCACACACACACACACATATAGAGCAAATGACTTATGTGGCCTTCGAACTATCACCATCACCTTTAGCCCTCCAATTTCTTTCCACCACTTTTAGCCCCTAAAATTACAAAACTGGTGAATTGTATTCTTTCCGTTAGGTCAAACCATTAAACTAGGTCAAATCATTAATTTTAAGGGTATAATAGTCTTTTTCCATTTATTTTCTTTTTATTTATTTTATTTTTTTCTTTCCTTACTTTCCTTTTACCATTTTCACTTCCTTATTTCCGTCATCCCCTTTGTTGCGCCACAGCCCTCCCCTGTCCACCACCACTCCCTACCCACCACCACACTCCACCGATATTCACCATCTTCGGCGAGAAGAGCTTCCAAGTCTCGTCGCCTTCTGCAATGAGTTTCCTTTCCCAGGGGAGAAGAACTCCTATGATTCATCGTACGTTGGTGAAGTTTAGTGGCGGTGGTTCTGTGATAGTGACTTGGTGTCTCAGGAGTTGGGACAATGCGCTGAGTTGCAGGATCATTACTATTGGAGGAATCCGCCACTTGAGGTGGAAGGCGGCGAGGATGAGGTGGTGATTCAATAGCGGATTGATTCCGACGGGTAATTAGGGTTTCATGAGTCACCACCATCGCAGAGCCGAGTCAGGTCCTCGGATATGCTATCCCAGGTGTCAGATATATCTCTGAAAGTTCTCCCCCAAGCAAATTCTCGGCCCGATCGAGGACGGATGAGACTTGCTTGACCCCGGCAAACGACCACTCCACAATCGCGGTGTCTTGGGCACATGGGAGGGGGGACTAGTTGTAATTTTAAACTTTAGGGGGCTGGGTTGTAATTATTAAGGGGGCTCGAATGTAATTTAAAAAGTTAGGAGCTCGGGGTGTAATTTTAAAATGTGAAAATTCAATTTTACCCTCAACTAAAAGAGGAGACTTTAAAGTTAACAGACTGATCTGATGGAAGGGCCACGATTAAGGTGTTTTTGTAAGTTTAAGGGCCAAAAGTGTTGGAAAAACATTGGAAGGCCACAGAAGGCATTCGCTCTACACAATATATATATATATATATGTGTGTGTGTGTGTGTGTGTGTGTGCGTGTGTGTATTTTAAGTTAATAGTTTATGGATGATCTGTTAAAGTCAAACCCTAGTTATTAATACTTATACAGATATATATGACCAGTTAATGGTTGACCACTGATTACTTAAAGTTAAACCATAGTTATTAGAGCTTATGTATAAATGGCCGCTTAATGGTTGACCGTTGGTTTGTTAAAGTCAAACCCTAGTTATTAGTTCTTATGTATATGGCTGATTAATTGTTGACCATTGAATAGTTAAAGTAAAAAACCTAGTTATTAGAGATTATATATATGGTTGGTTAATGGTTCAACGTTGATACCCTAGTTATTAGAGATTATATATATAGTCGGTTAATGGTTGACTGTTAATTTGTGAAAGTAATATTCTAGTTATTAGAATTTATATACTCCCTCTGTCCCACTAGTAATGACATATTTACTTTTTCATGGTCTTCAATAATTATGTTTGACCGTCGACATCTCTAGCTACATTTAATAATTCCGCATAAAAAATGATATTTAGAAAATAGATGTTAAGATGAATCCAACAATATATCACATGATATTTTTATCATGTATATATTAATTTATATTTATTGTCAAAGTTGTCAAGTTTGACTTTGAAAAAGTAAATATGCCATTACTGGTGGAACGGAGAGAGTAAATATGGTAGGTAAATGGTTGACCGTTGATTACTTAGAGTCAAGCCCTAGTGATTAAAGTTTATTTATATGGCTGGATAATTCTTAAAGTCAAACTCTAGTTATTAAAGATATATATATATATATACATATACATATATGAAAGGTTAATGGTTGACTGTTGATTTTTCAAAGTTAGACCTTAGTTATCAGTGCTTAAATATATGGCAGTTAATGGTTATCTTTTGATTACTTAATGTCAAACTCTATTTTTTAGAAGTCAAACAAAGGGATGATAGCGGCCACCTATTGGATAGTGTTATTCGACTTGTTATTTAAATATGAGACCGACCTCAAATTTATGTCGGTTGATAATATATACTGAAGGATGATATTGGAAACGTATTGGTTCCTAGTCGGCTGAAGATATTACCAGGTAGATGATATGAAGTCCTCATCAATTACAGAAATGAGGGTGACCTCGGTTACCGATCAGATTGAAGTTGGCTAGGTAAATGTACATATCATTGATATCGGGTACGTCTCAGAATGCGTTCGGTGACTTCTATACACAATCATCGATATTGGCATTATATTATCTTCCAGTTGACCGTACCTTGAAAATGAAGCTGATATGAAAGTCGACATTAGAGAGCAAACTCATCCTACATCGTTCAAAGTTCTAAATGATGCAGTACTGATGTCCTATATAAATTTAAAAAGCCAATTCCAATTCATTTCCATCGAACCCTAATTAAGAGATAAGCGAACTCAAATTGAGCGACGCTACCACCTATCTCTCCCATACTGTATCCATATGAAATTTACTCATCACCCGACCATTTAAAACTTTAATATTTTACGTCCTCCACTGGTGTCCCTTCCTTAAGGTTGTTCTAGTCAACGGATCCTCCCCACCTCCATCTCCAGTGAATTGCAATAGAAAAAGTATTTCTTCATCATGGATTGCTGACCCATAGTCAACATTTGTTTTCTAGAAGAAATACCAAACAAAATCAAATGATACATAAGCGGCATCGCTTCAATTTCTAGAATACCAACCCTTTAAATCGAGGCATAGTCGATGTCGAGTCCAAACCCTAAACTTTGCTAAATCTCATAATTTTTTGCAATTATGTGTTCAATGTGAATTGTAGGTCGATTTAATAAGACGAAATGCCTCGTATTGGTTAATTGTGAATTGGGTTGCTTTTTTTTTGTTTGGAATATTGTAATCAGTGTGATTTTTTTGTTTGTTGTGAACGATTAATGTGTTTGTTGTGAACGATTAATGTGTTTGTTGTTTATAAATTGTATGTGTTTTATTATATTATTTGGTTTGATTGTTGTTGTGAATTGTGTTGATATATTTGGATTTAAAGGATTGTAATTTGTTTCTAATTTATGAATTGTGTTGGTTTTTATTTTAATGTGTACGTGTTGAATTCTTTTAATACGTGTGAATGTATGGTGTGTCTATATTTTAAACTATGTGAGTGTATTGTTTTGATTTATTAGTGGTTTATTGTTAATTGTGGTGGTTTATTTTGGATTTTCTAATATTTGCTTAACCAGCTATGAATTAAAATGGGTAAAATTTGTGTTGAATCTCATGTTTATTTGATATGAATTGATTTATTTATGTAGGTAAATGTCGAGAAGGAAGACTCTAAATTGTGTTGAATCTCATGTTTACTTTTGCTTTTATCGCAAATGAGCTGGCTGACACTTTTGTATGGCTCCTGAACACATTCAAGAAGTTAATGGTAGAGAAGGAACATGTCACCGTATTCATAGTTCAAGATCGTGCAGTGGGGAAATCAATTCATGAGGTACCCACTAAAAATAAAACTCCTGTAATTGTTTTAGTTACAACATGCATAAGTTAGTTTACAAAGAGGATATATTAGCTCACACACATGATTATTTACTCACAATATTTTTTCTGGAAATTTTGTTATAACTTTCACTTTGGCCTAAAATATAAATCATATAATCCATTACTTACAACATGCATATGTTAAATTAACTGTGGTTTATGTTTAAATAAAACTATGATTTTTATAAGTACCAAATCAAAACTAACCACTCACAGTAGAGTAGTTAGACATTGCATCTGTTAACTTACACTTGAACATGATTAAATACTTGAATAAGTTTTCGGTAAACATAGGTATAACCTTCATTTCCCCCAATTTAGGAATTCAAGAACACAAAACACGGGTTGCGCTTTTGGCACATAAAGTAAAATTCAATCCAACATTACAGAAAATTGAAGAAAGATGAATCCATCAAAGAATTTTTGGACTACTGTATAAAACAATGTGTCAATCCAACTGATTTTGAAGAGAAGTGGAATTAAATGATTGCAATCTACAATCTAGAAAATCATTCATGGTTTAACAACTTGTACAGTATCCGCGAGAAATGGTACGTAACATTTAACAAAAATATCTTCTCCACGAGCATTCCATCATCACAGAGAAGCGAAAGAGTCAAAAACTCCCTATCATCCAATTAAAATAAAACAATACACTCACTCGCTTCTTTGACTTGTTCAAGCAAACAATCACACAATGGCACTGGGAAGAGATAGAAATGAAAAATACAAGTGCAAAAACAAACCCAAAAATAGACCGAGAAACAAGTATTTCTATATTCTACTCATATTAGAAGAAGTAATAGTTTCCTTGAAACTAGAACTTGAACCTGTATATGTCTCATTAAGTATTGCATATGTTCCGTGTAACTTGGGTTTAGTTAAGCACGTTGCAGAAGTGTACTTACTTGCATTGTAAAAAGGCTTCAAAGATGAATTTTCTATTGCAACCATATTCTCTAAGTATTGCACCTCAATTCTATCATTGAGATTCCAGAGAAGTACATTTTGAAAAGAAGGATATGGAAGGCCAAAACAAACGTATGGGACGAGTTTACAGGACAAGCCAACCAAAAATTTGAAACCAACAAAGGTGTAATTTCATGAAGGCATACTTTGTCGAGCAAGTGCTACAATTTAGTTATAAATATTGAAGGAAACTCAGAAGTTAGAAGGATTCTTAAAGATATTTTTGAAACATGCTCAACAAAAAAAATGAAGAACTGACTACTTCAAAGAAAAATGCCATTGAGCAATCTGCCACAAACAGACAAACCAACTCAAAAATAACATGTACACCAATGGTACATTATCCAACCCCAGTCAAGACAAAAGGTTGGAGTTAGGTTTGGAAAAGAGAAAGCCATAGCCATGGAAGAAGACTATTGGATTTGGTACAAAAACCCCTACAGTAAAGCCAGTGTAAAAGTTGTAATACTTTCATTACACATTGTATTTGTTTATCTAAATACTGCATTTGTTTGAGATAACATTAGCTAATTATATGACTCAACTGAGTAACATAGATAAGATGCAGCATTAGCCGACTTACAACTAGAACTTCTTAACATATATCTTGTATTTATTTCACATAATTTCTTTGACAAGAAATAGTCAACTGCATATCCTACATTGAAAACTGTATTATTTGGCTTGCAACTAGTTTTTCTTAACCTATATTTGTGAGAAACACTGTGAGAAACACTCAGCTGCATATCATAGATTAAGAAACATTACTTGTACATCATTCATATCATAGCTCACAAACCTACATTTGTTAAGATAAACCATACATTTGTTTCCTAAAACACTCCAGCCGAAACAGAGTGTGCATGCATCGTCATTCGTTCATCAAGTCATTCAAATAAAACAAAGCGTAAAAGAAAGACTCCCACCAAACAAAATTAAATCCCAATTTTAAATCATCTACAAACCAATCATCACAATTTCAAATCATAACCTACAATTTCAACAATCCTTCCTAGTTTTAGGTTTCTAAACAACAATTGTTCATCTGCAACTATCATTTTTAATGATCCAAGTTTAACTCATCAATATCCTTAACTCCAAGAGATGATGTATGAAAAGATCTACAAGTGTTCTTCATAAATCTGCAACCATCTTGTCAATCAGCTTGAGAGTCCTTGGAACATCCATCACCTCCTGAGTTGTCATCACAGGCTCAGAATCTTCATTGGTGTTCTTTTGCACAATTTGACTTGTATTTTGATATGAATCTTCTTGCGAAAACTCTGGATTGCGGAATTTTGGGAAGCACTCTTAATGAAGGTTGATCGAAGCATCCTCTTGAAATCAAGAAGACACGGACAAATTCTAGTCAAGAACACAACTATGTGAACTTCACTAACACAAGGGTTGAATTCCATTAAACCTAAGCACTAGTTGCACAAAAATTAACACAAAGAATCCTGACGGTTCTAAGCACTAATCTTAAATACATATAATCTGCTCTGCAACCATTCAGGTACCATATCCTCTTCCAAACATCTTTGGAATTCCAGAATGGAAAAAAAGATATATGTATTTATGTGGAAAGTGACAAACTCTCTGTTGCCTTTTGATAACATCCTCAGGAAACTGAGGTTTTGTTTGGCCTCTAAATGTTGCATGTGCAACAAACATGATGATTCCTTAGAGCATTTCTTTAACTCATGTGATTTCTCAATATCTGTATGGAAAATTATCCACCAGTTCATGGGTATTAGTGATAGGGCTTTCCCCTCAGTTTGGGAGAGAATCTCATATTACTTAACTATGCCAACTTTATCTGCTTTACATTCAATCATGATCCGGTCCGCTGCCATATTTACTTTCTGGAATCTTTGGAAGATGAGGAATAGATATTTATTTGATTCTATTAAGCCTTCCTCTACTCTAGTGCTTCAATTGATTAGAGACCAGATTTTTACCTCCTTTAGTGCAAAACCGGTTTACATTGAATCTCCTCTGGATGTTAGCATATCGAATCACTCCTTTCTACCCCTCCTGAAACTTCCACCAAAGCCTAAAATATGGAAGATTGCTTGGAAAAGGCCTACATCGGGTTTCAAGCTTAATGTTGATGCTTCATGGTCCGGAAATACTAATATGTGTGGGATTGGAGTGATTATTAGGGATAGTAGGGGTGCTTTCATGGGAGCTTCCACTCTATTTTCTAACGCTTCCTCCCCTTTAGAAGCTGAATTGAAGGCCATTAAGTTTGCTATACAGATGACATATGATTTGCCTTCCCCCCTGTACATAGAATCTGACTGCCTTTCAGCAGTCCTCTTTGCTAATGATCCACCTCGTTGTCATTGGAACTGTTTCTGCTTAGCTGATGAGATTCATCAATCATTGAGTGATATAAAACTTGGTCATGTATATAGACAGGCAAACCTTGTTGCTCATACGCTTGCTAGAAATTGTTTGCAACTTCAATGTGATTCATCCTTTCTTAACATTTCTGAGCTTTCCAATACTGTACAGGGATTAGTTAGACTTGATCAGTTGGGAACTCCTTCTCTGCGGTTTGCAATTTAGTTCAGATGCTACTCATTTTACATTCTTGACTACAGGTTATGGCGACGTGGATCAGTCTGTATAAAACTGGCACAACAGTAGGAGTACAAGAAGGAGAAAGGCATACTCAAAGGCTGAATCATAGAAGCTTTGTTGATCCTTTCAGGCTGCTTTGCTCGGAATGGGTGCACCCGAAGATATCTTAGACAAAGACTGTTGCTTGCCATGGTGATGCATTAGGGTCTTTACACCAGGTCTCACTCATATTTCGAGCCTCTAACATGTACATAATCCTACCTAGGATGGATAGTTCATTTGCAATAGCTAGGTTTTTTTGTGTCATCATTCACTATTAGTGGAGGATACGCTTACTATCTAGGTGGGAGGACTGGAACTGCCTTGTGTTTCTTTTAGATTCACTAATAAGTTCTGACATTCTCCCACTTAGACAAAGAGCTTTTGGAAACCTCTCACGAACTGTCGGTAGTTTTCATCATTCTTTTGGAAGCAACAAGTGTTGCTTCAAGAGCCTAGTGCTCATCATTGTATAACGCAACTTATCTTCGGATTCTTATTATGTTCCTTTTAGTTTGTCTATTTTACGGCTTGGGAAGGCCTAATATAATTTCCCCCATCTACGGATGGTTTCATTCAAAAAAAAAATCTTAAATGGACAAACCTAACGGTTTAAGCAAAGAGTATACTCTCAAAATTTGAATATATAATGTATAGAATGTGTATGGTAATTTAAATGTTGAAAACCATCCCCTATTTATAGTACATAGGTATGACCTTCAAGAATACAAAAGACAAGGATTTGGTAATTCCTGTCATGAACTAGAATGACTTATGTCAGCTTTAAGAAGCTAAAACCATATCTAACTAAAATACCTAATTTAAATCTAAATGATGACCATATTTATCCAAGTGAATCAATCCAAGGAATGTGTCATATCTAAACTTACTAAATCTAATCCAATCAGAACTAAATATTCTACACCCTAATTAAAATATAGGTGGAACTCTTCTAAGCTAACATGACCAAGTTTATGGGCTTTATTCATAATTAAAAAAATAAAATAAAATGATCACACTATCTAATAACCCATTGGAAAAAAAGTATAGTGTTAAACTCCTGAAAATACTAAACTATAAAAATATAATAAATGGTATTTGTTATTGTATCGCATTTACTTTCTCTTATTTTTCTCACTAAGTTGCGATTGACGACCTCTGTATCTCATTCCAACAGAAGGAAAGCTTTATGGACAACCTCAATAATTTATTTTAAGAAAATCAATTATTAAACAAAAGCAACATTAAATAACAAAAAAAAGACAGTAGCAATAACTGCACCACACTGAATGCTAACTCATTCAATATTTAAGTAAACAAATGCACATAAAAAGTTGTCTAAAAACATATATTTGCAGCAGCTATATCGATACTCTCACCAGCTGGAATGGGATACCTAATGATTCATGACTCCTAAGCATCAACAGTGGGAGTAGTGACCCTGGAGTATCAGCTCTCTCCGATTCAATGGTGCATTTTATTTCAATTGTCCATATTTTCCGACAGGAAGCCACCCTAAACCATTGCCCCTCTGGCATATCCCATTTTCTCGAGCACTTGAGCCATCTCAATCGGGTTCGATTACACCAATGCATATATAATGGCACTCTAATGGGATTATACTGACCTCTAAATAGATGTCTCTAGATGAACTGAAGCAAGAGCTCAAATACACAACCACTAAGCAAGGATACATTTTTGGTTTCAGACTTGAAACTCCCAACACCTTCACAGAGATATTATAAAAGAAAGGCCGCACCAATTAAGATCTTTAATCATGTGAACATTTTCTACCGCACCAAAGAGCTTCATGTCCATAATATTTCTCGTAGTTGGAGTTGGAAAGTACACATAGAGTACATCACAAAATACCTTTTGAACAAATAACCACCTCCATTGAGTTTCTTAATCCCCTCCCAAATATTTGAAGTTGTGATGTTACCATAGTTATCACCATCTAACACCGACCTCTACCTTTCTCTAATCTCAGTATCGTTCGACAAACTCCTGCCATTATTCCTTACACCATCTAATGGACATCCTGGAATCACTGGAATACAAAAAAATATCATTAAAATCATCAACTAATGATGAGCTTCTGGCTGGCAACCACTAGAACACACCATACATGATCAAACCTCTCGACCAACCAAGATATGATCCCAGCAGGGAAAGCTTAAATTTGGAATTGGAGGAGCCCACCAAAACCAATGTCTTTGATATCCTGCTTCTGCTCATGAGTTAAATAACTAATTATAGCATTCAACTTCTATGGACAGAAGCTCGTAGAAAATTTGTTTTCAATCCTACAATCAAGCAAAATATATAAGGGTTAAACACTAACATATGCAACATTTATATAAAAAAATTTTAATTAAAAATAAACAACCATAAAAAAAATAAAGCAATAGTCATGCAGAGAATAAGTAACGACCATGCACTCATGCAGAGAATAAGTAATGACAATGCACTCAACCCTAATGTAAAATTTAAATAAAAGATACAATTTCTAATAAAAAAGAAACCTAACCGTGAACTAAATTACAACAACTACACATTTAATGTATGGTTTGCAAAATGTAAGTAAATAAATGTTGTTTCTCATTAAAAATGAACCTAACCGTGAGACATAGTGCAACTAACTACTACCCATGTAATGAAAGCAAACTCATGCAATATTTAAATAAAAAAATGCAGTTTGTAATTAAAGATAAACAAACAACAATAAAAAGAAGCCAACAGTCACCCACAATATAAATAACTACTACACCTTGAATTCTGACTTATGCAACATATAAGTAACCAAATTTATATCTAATAAAAAAACAATACTCACACACAATATTATTAAATTCTACACATTGGATGCTAACTTATGCAAGATTTAAATAAACAAATGCATATCTAAATAGAAATGACATCATCTGTCACACACACTATAACTAACTAATACATAGTGAAATCTAACTTATGCAACATGTAAGTGAAATAAAACATATTATAATACAAAACTAAATTGAGATTTTTAAAAAGACAAATAAATTACGTGCCGCCCTCATCATCAACACATATGAAAAATTGCTTCTTCACCTGATTGCGCATCGTTTGTCAACGCCAACTTTATTTCCACCTTGGTAATTTTGGACTAAAAATCCTTTTTCTTTTCTAGAGGAAGAAGTTCCTTCATCCTCAGCCTTTCTCCAGTTCTGGAAGACTCTCTCCTCATGCTTTTCATCACAGGACTTACCCACCATATCCTTTTTCATCTGTTTCTTAATATTTCAGTCAAAGGATGGATTTTTTATTTTCTTCAACGATTTCTTTAGGGAATTTTTTGTTCTCATTCTCCACAGATTCCTTCTTCTTCTCAGCCTACAACTTATCATTACCTTCTATCTCCTCAGTCAACTCAACCTCATTTTCATCAACAACATTATCTGGTTCAAGAACATCCCGAACCTCAACTTCAATCATCATTAGATTCAGGAACTTCATCCTGAACCTCAACTTCATCACTATTAGATTTAGGAACTTCATCATTATTAGATTTAGGAACTTCATCATGAACCTCAGCTTCATCAAAATTTGCATTATCTTGAGGAACTTTCTCCTTGAACTCATGTTAAACAACTTGTTGTTGAACCTCATCTTCTTGCATGGCACTATTTGCATGCACATCATCATCAGAATTTTCTTCATAGATCTCATCACCAACACCACTTAACCTTCATTTGCAGCACCTAAAGCCTTGTTGTTTTCACCACCTACATCAGTTGTGATTGTAGCTAGTCATAACATTCAAAAGAAAGTTATGAACACATCATTCTAACATATACAACATTTAGATAAGTAAATGCAACACCCAAGTGAAAAAAACTCTAAAAACTAACACATGCTACATTAAAGTAAACAAATACATCACCTGCAATATCTAAGACTTTGCTTCCTTCACCATCATCCCTTGCAACACATGTACCTTCACTAACACCAGCTTCTGGAAAATCCCAACTTCCTTTGAACCAACGACATTCACAATTGGAAAACCCATCTTTTCACTAGCATCTTTAAGGCTACTCATTAATGAATTATCATCCAACGAGTTTTCTTGTCCTTCAACTGGATCCTTACAAGATTGGGATGTCTCGCCCTCATTACCCTTTCTCTTTTGTTCAGTAACTTTTGCTTTTTTTTTGTAGGCTTAGGAACATGAGTGGGCATAGGAACAAGTGCAAGAGTGAACACCTCTGGAGTCTGCATCCCATGTAGTGTTGATGTAGAAAATAAGGGTAATAATGTGTGTTTGTATTCATAAATTCATGATACATCATATAGTAGTACATGATACCTATACAAGCTAGGAAAAGGTAATAGAATTCAATTACATCTACAATTAAGGTAAGAATACAATTCTAATTCCAATTCCTTAACACTCCTCCTCAAGTTGGAGCATGGGGGTCAGAAATGCCCAATTTTCCAAGTAAAGAATGAAACTGGTCACGTCCGAGAGCTTTAGTAATCAAATCCGCAGGTTGGTCTGTAGTAAAAATATGTTGAGTAATTAGTGCACCAGATTGAATTAAATCCCAGACAAAGTGACAATCAACTTCAATGTGCTTGGTGCGTTCTTGAAAAACCAGATTGGCTGCTATGTGAAAAGCGGATTGACTGTCACAAAATAATCGCATAGGAGAGGAGTACGACACCCCCAAGTCCTTCAGTAAATACTTAAGCCATAACAACTCACAACAGGTAACTGCCATAGCACGATACTCCGATTCAGCAGAAGACCGAGAAACAATAGGTTGCTTTTTGGTATTCCAAGAAATCGGAGAATCACCGACCATAACAAAGTAACCAGATAGAGAACTCCTAGTAATAGGATAGGCAGCCCAATCAGAATCACAATAAGCAGTCAATTGTAAAGTACTACGTGAAGAGAGAAATAAACCTTGACCAGGATGACTCTTTAGGTAATGCAACACATGAACCGCAGCTTGCAGTGAGGAACACAAGGAGACTTCATGAATTGCACAAGAGTATGTACCGAATAACTAAGATCAGGACGAGTGATAGTCAAGTATATTAGACGCCCAACCAAGCGGCGATACTGCTCTGGGTTATGGTAGGCTGGACCTTCAACACGTGCCAAATCATGTTGTTGCTCCATCGGAAAATCAATTGGTTTAGAAGCAGATAATCCTGTATCAGATAAGATGTCCAAAGCATATTTCCTTTGCGAGAGAAACATCCCCTCCGGTCTTCTAGCAATCTCTATGCCCAAAAAATACTTAAGCAAACCAAGGTCCTTCATGTGAAAACAAGAACCCAAGTATTTCTTGAACTCAAAGATGATCGAACAAGAACTACAAGCAATAACCAAATCATCCACATAAACCAGAACATGTAAAGAAACTGTTCCACGAGAATAGACAAATAAAGAGTAATCGGCCTTACTCTTAACAAAACCAAATGCCCGTAAAGCCTGAGACAGTTTAACAAACCAATTTCTAAGAACCTGACGAAGACCATAAAGAGATTTCTGTAGGCGACAAACCTGACCTGGTGGAACAGCGTAGCTAGGCGGAGGACGCATGAACACTTCTTCATGTAAATCACCATGCAGGAAGGCATTATGAATATCCATCTGATGCAGTTACCAACCATGGATAACTGCAACTGACAGAAACAATCAAACAGAACTCATCTTTGCAACCAGAGCAAAAGTCTCAGTGTCATCAATTTCTTCGACCTGGTGATTACCAAGAACCACGAGGTGCACCTTATGACGTTCAATAGTACCATATGAACAAAACTTGGTACGGTATACCCATTTGCACCCAATTGCCTTCTTATGCGTAGGCAAATGAGATAAAGTCCATTTATGATTTCGCTCCAGCGCAGTAATTTCTTCAGCCATAGCATCCTGCCAATGAGAATGATGAAAAGCCTTGGAATAAGTATTGGGATTTGCACTAGATGTTACAGCATCCAAAAAATCTAGAATGTATACTAGAAAAATTATCACAATTTACATAATCAGTAAGAGGATAGAGAACACCTGAGCAGAGTGACGATGCATGAGGGAACGTAGTCAAAGGGGGGGGGGTCTTCAGTAGTAAGGGCACAAGCACAATCATCACAATCGTAATCTGCCAAGTATGATGGAGGACGACGAGATCGAACACTCTGTCTTGCAAGTGACAACTCAGTAGCGGAACCATCCGGTACCAGAGGAGCTGGTAAATTAGAGACAAAGGATGTAGCATCGCCGGAAACTGGCGGAGAAGTACCGGTAGCGGACAGCGAAGGTGGGCCGGCGGCGGCCGGCATGGGTGTACCAGCATCAGGCGGCAGATGTCTCGCCGGCGTTGTCGTGCTAGCATTGACCCGCATTGACCGACCGATATTGATCGGTGTTGACCGGCTGGGGTTGACTGGCATTGACTCGCCGGTGTTGACTCGCCGGTGTTGACTGGCCGGCTTTGACTGGCCGCATTGACCAGATTTGACTGGCTGGCGATGACCGACAGTGATCGGCCGGCGGTGACCGGTGAGACAGCAGACGACAGCAGCTGGCCACCGGTGGACGGTGGCGGTGGATCGGCAATGGAAGGTGGAACCAAAACTCCGTGCGGCTCCGGCAAGTAGGAGGAGGAATCCGGCAATAGTGTGGTGGCATCGCTAGGTTCATCAGATAAAGCAGATGCCAGAGTTGCAGAGTAAGGGAACTGGTCTTCAAAGAAATCAACATCCCGACTGTTAAAGATCACTCGGGACTCCAAGTCAAAAAGGCAATATCCTTTCTTTCCGGCAGGGTAACCAAGGAACAGACACCGCCGACTTCGTGGTGCAAACTTGTCACGATATCTGGGAATATGAGTAGCAAATCACAAGCATCCAAAAACCTTTAAGGATGAATAATTTGGCGCTTGCCCATAAAGCAACTCAAAGGGAGTACGACCATTGAGATGCTGAGTCGGTGTTCGGTTGATCAGGTAAGCAGCAGTAAGAACACATTCTCCCCAAAATTGAATAGGAAGATTGGCTTGGAACCGTAAAACATGCGCCACATTGAGTAAATGGCGATGCTTTCTTTCAACTCGACCATTATGTTGTGGAGTATCAACCATAGATGTCTCAAAAATGATCCCGGATGCAGTAAAGTGAGATCGCAGAGGCAAAAACTCAGTGCCGTTATCAGCCCAAACTCATTGAATTGTTCTTCCCCACTGGTTTTTCACTAAGGCACTAAATTCTAAAAATCTAGAAGCTACTTCAGATTTAGCTACTAACAAATAAACCCAAACAGTTCGGGAATAATCATCTATTATAGTTAAAAAATAAAATGCACCACTAGAAGATGGTGTCTATAAGGTCCCCAAACATCACAATGAATCAATTGAAATAATGCAGTAGCATTTGTAGAACTTAATTGAAAACTATGTCTAGTCCATTTTGCTCTATAACATGTAGAGAAGGGTACAAAATGTTTATTAATGCAAGAGAAATAGAAGACAACACTGTGGAGGATGGATGACCAAAATATTGATGCCATAAATCGGAAGAAGATACTGAAGCAACTGTAGGAAGAGACTGCCGGACAGGACGATGAACACGAGCATCTAGCAGACGGAGCCAAAACACCCCCCCCTTTTTGTTCACCCACGCCAATCACTCTCCGCGTACTGATTGTCTGTAAAATGCCATAATTTTCAGTAAACAAAGCTAGATAGTTCAGGGTAGATAAAAATCTAGAGCATGACAGTAAGTTGCATGGCAATGTAGGTATATATAAAATATGCGGCAGAATAAAACCACCAAAACAAAGAGATCCATATTGCGAAGTTGATGATACTAAGCCATCAGGCAGAACAAAATTCACAGAATCAATAGTAGTAGTAAGATCAGTAAGAGAACCTTTGTCACCGGTCATGTGATATGAGGCTTCCAAATCAAGTATCCATGGTAAAGTAGGTTTACTAGACTCATCGCCAGTAAAAGAATTAAAATGATTAAACAAGTTCAGGGTAGCGCTCCATTGGTCATCAGAAAGAGCAGGGCCAAACTCGGAACGAGCAGGGACACCACCGGAAGAGGAAGCCGCTGCCACCAAACTTGGTGGCGACGTGGCAGCTCCGGCAAACGGCGACGGGAGCGGGAGATCGGCGGAGCCTCCGGAACACGGGGCGGTGCCTGATGGCTGGGAAGGTGGCGCCGATTTCTTGCTTTTTTTGAACCAGTCTGGGGCACCATGTACCTGGAAACAGGTATCTTTATCATGACCTTTGCGACGACAATGGGTACAAACAAGATTCTTACGGTCGGCTGCAGAAAGAACAACTGGCAAAGAACTTGTAGGTGGTGAACGTCGTGCAGCATACGCTATTTAGTTAGAAGAAGGCTCACGAGCTTGAATGATAGCTCTATGATTCTCCTCCTGAGCAACAAGGGCATACACTTTCATGACAGAAGGCATTGAATTAATGCTTATGATGTGTGGTCGCAAGGTGTGAAAACCTTCGTCAAGGCCAGAGATGAATTGGTAGATCAAATCCTTCTCTCTCTCTTGGAAGAATTTCGCAGCAAGATTGCACTGGCATAATGCCTTGCAATCTTCACAGGTACAAACCAAGGGAGGTTGCATGCAGTGATAATCTGCAAACAACTTCTTCAGTTTGGCAAAGTAGATGTCGATGGGCTGACTGTTTGCCTGCAACTTTGAATGGCTTCTTGCGTCTGCAAAATCTTCATACCATCAGCGAGAATAAATCATGCCTTCAGGTCATCCCACAAATCCTTAACTGTGGCAAACAAACTTGTAGAAGATCTAAACACCGGATCCAAGGTTTGCAAGATCCAACAGACAAGAGTAGCATTAACCCCAGGCCAATCGGCAGCATCAGGATGATCATCCTGGGGTTTGGTAATGGATCCATCAATGAACCCAATCTTGTGCTTGGCCAGGAATGCACAACAAATCGCATCGGACCATTCAATATAATTTTCCTGACCTTTTAGCATGGTCGGTATAAGTTGAAAACCCGGACCATCGCCAGAACCAATAAAGTAAGGATCAGTCGACCTACGACTAATCGGTAAAGTAGTACGAGGGCTAGATTGCAACTGCAACTGCTTAAGTAAAGCTGTAATCACATCACAACCACTCATATCATGAAGTTCCGAACCCCTAGGAGCATCAAAACGGGGTTGTTCTTCAGAACCAGACATATTGTAAAAATCAGGTACAGATCATGAGCAGGTACAATAACCAGCGACAGATCGGATCAACATGACACACCGACGCAAAACAAGCGGCGACGCGTGGAAGTGGATGGTCGCGCGGTGGACGACGGAGCAAACTCGAGCAGCGGACGGCGTCTTCGTGCGGCGGCGGAACCAGCGGACGGCGGTGGCGCGTGGTGCAGCGGTGGCACGTGGGATCGACATCGACAGCTCAGAAAAATTTAGGGTAGTGGAAAATTTTCTGTTTCAGGTTTCAAAATTTTAGGCTCTGATACCATGTTGAAAATAAGGGTAATAATGTGTGTTTGTATTCATGAATTCATGATACATTATATAGTAGTACATGATAGAATACAATTACATATATAGTTAAGGTAAGAATACAATTCTAATTCTAATTCCTTGACGGTTGATCGGCGAGCCATTTCAAAAAGCTATGCCACACACACAAAAAGAAGCACATATACATAAGCAAGAAACCTAAAAAACAACAATTTAAAAATATAATGTGTGTCAAAAAAACCTACCTCCAACATCTGATTCTTGAATCTTTTTCACATTTTCTTGCAAAAGAACCTCTTACTCAGGCAAGTTAGATTTTCGTGATATTTTCTGTAAAGGTGGCACATCTACAAAAACAACATAAGTTCAGTAAAAAAAATACACCACGTGAATGAAAAATAGACATAAATACAAAAGTCACATTTGATACGTTCAACGTCCTCAAAAGCTATAACTACTTCCACTTTAGATTGGACTCTTGCAGTCATACACAATACGTATTAACAAATGCAATATATAATTGAATAAATGCAGTTCCTATTTTAAAATGAAAAATCAACAACAAATGAAAATCAAAAGTCATACACTGTATAACTTACTAGTATACATTGAATACTAACAAATGCGACATATAACTAAACGAATGCAATTCCTAATTCAAAATTAAAAATCAACAATAAATGAAAATAAAAAGTCATATGCAATACAATTAACAAATACACATTGAATACCAACAAATGCAACATATAAGTAAACAAATTTAGTTCCTAATTCAAAAGGTCTTAAAAAGTCTTACGTAGTACAACTAACAAGTACAATATACACCGCATACTAAAAAATGCAACATATTACTAAAAATATGCATGTTATGACATCAACCTCACGAAAATGCGAATTTTACTTTTACATCATTTGAACTAACATGTACATAATTTTACAAAACAAATACAGTTTATAATTGAAAAATAACAACAACAATTAAAACTAAAAGTCAACGGAGCAACTCAAAGGCCCCAAACAACTATATAAACAAGAAGAACACACATAGAAACTCAAAACAAAGAAAAACGCACATACCTGAGGGCTGAGGAACTCTAAGACAAGATTTAAGTCCCACGGTTCTTCTTGTTTGACGCAAAATTTTCTCACCAGTAGCCCCGCTCTATACAAACATTGATTGGTCCTCTCCATGACCTAAACATCAAATTAATTAAAAAGTGAACGAGCCCAAACTATCCGATGAATATAAAATGAACGAATGAACAAACTAACCTCAAATGAATCAACCCTGAAAAAGTAGAACACATGTAAAGAAGATGCCTGAACAGAGGTTACACAGCTACGAAGAAACTGGCGGGATTTACAAGCGGTTATGGGAGGAGAAAACGGCAGCGGAACCTAGAGGAGGCCAAACCGATGGTGATAGAGGTTACGAGAGGATCATACAGCGGTGTTGGTGTTTTATGAAACACAAGGCTATTTAAGTATAATTGGATTAGAGTAATTGTAGAATCGGGATGTTAAAACAAGTTTGGTGGTGCGGAGTGCACATTTGTATAAACTATCTACGAGTTTACAGGTTCATATGATAAGGATTAATTGTGTTGGTGATAACTAACATGGCTTGTCCTGGAAAGATATATCATTTCAGAAGTTATTATAATTTTGATATGGTGGTGTGTATTGTCTAACTTCTCTTTGATGGAAATGATAAGGATGATATCAGATTAAATACGATACATTGAATGTTGTAGTGCAATGTGGAAAGATGTATCGTGTGAAAAATTGCATCATTTCAGAATTTATAATTCTGATAGGTTCATGGTTTAGTGTGGAAGTGTTATGTCTTTTCATGACATTAGTTTCTTATAAATACATGCATTCGCATGGATGGTTAGAGATACACACAACACAGAAACAAAAGAACGCAGAATACACACGGGAAAACTAGGAATTTTCCCAGACATATATACAACCAAAAACACAGGTACTCAAAAGTATTCTTCTGATTCAAGCCTAGAACAGAAGTGATTCTCGATTGTTTTATCCTCGAAGGGAATTCGTGTAACCCAAGGCTGTAATAGGGTCGAATTACTCTTTAAGGAAAGCGTACGTAATGCGACTCACATCGATATCCAAGTAATGTTTTACCACAATCATCCAAGCGTGATTTTGTCATTCCATCGGAATGCATTATTACAGTTTTTCCCCTAACAATCTTAAAGAGTAATTTTTTTAACGCATTGGATGATGAGTTTGGTGGTGTATGTGGCGCATGCATTGATGGATTTTGTACTAGGGATATTGCTTGTAGCGTGTGGTGTAATTACTTAAGGATTGCGATATATGGATTTGATTCAAGACAAACGTGACTGGCGATGGATGTCGTGCATAACTCCTCCTGTCAACTTTCAGAATCATCTCGGTTAGTTTTAAACTTTCAGAATAAACGCGGTAATTTTTTTAGAAGTTACTAGTTCAATTATGTTGGTTGTAAATTTTGAATGGCATAGTTATTTATTTTTTGTCAAAACCGATGAAGAAACATTACCGGTATGCATGCAATACAGACAAAGAAACTTTCTTTGGTTCACAGTAGTAGTACGCATGCAATAAAGTAATGAATTAATTGCATGTGGAAAACAGCTAGAAACGTGAGAAAAGTAATAATAAAGGCCAGAAAATTTTTGACATTGTCAGGCGGCTCAGCCGAAACATGATTGCAATGATGGAATTTTTATGAAATACATGGCGGTGTATTTTCGTGAAAAGGTTAAGGATGAATATTCAATGTAGTGGTTCAAATTGTGAGAATTTTATTTTTAATTAATAGAACTGATAGAAAATAATTCTTAAATATTTATTTATTTATTGTTGAATGGATCAGAGCACAGTATTCTAGAATTTTGTATTACGAATGTGTTGGCTGTTATTGTGGAATTTTGTAATATGATGGGTTGACTCTTGAAAAGTGAAAGGAAACAAGAGTTATCAGTTAACCATTCCTTACTTAGGAAAAAGTGAAATTATGTTGTGACATAAGTCAGTGGGTGGCTAAGACTTATGGTGAAGTGTTTTATTGCAAATGTAGACACTTGAGCGCTAGGTATAGCGTGAATAGTGAGTTGATAACTCATGGTGTGATTTCAATTGATTTTGTGAGATATCAATGCAATCTAGCGGAACACTTGACGAAGTGACTAGTTAGGAACTTGATAAACAAGTCGGTGATCGGGATGGATTTAAAGCCTATTTAAATCTTTGATAATGGGATACTCAATTTTGCTCTGATAGGACGTTAGAGTAAAATTCAATGTGGAAGGCCTATTGTTTGAGATTGAAACATATGATTTCATATCCCGAAGGTAATATGTTTGGACCTGCATGAGAGATAGGTTGAAGTTTTAACTTCTCAATGGATCCTTTGACAAAGTACAATTGCAGGTGTACGATTAAAGAGATTCACCTATATGAAGTGCGAAGTGTAGCCGCTTCAATAAGCCCAGGCTTGGCTTTGTATGCACTCATGAATGGATAGGGACACATGGCTTATATAATGTCAAGCTTAAAATTTTAAGTTGTATTTGAACTTGTGTGTGGATTATCTTCAAGTGTTCAAATGGGTTGAAGGGTTCAATCTTTAGAGACACCCTGATTCTCGAATATTTGGAATGTGTAGTTCACTAAGGTGAAAATTCAATCTTCAAGACATTTTCATTTATGCACTTGTTTGGTTTGGTTGTTGGATTTTCCGAATCAAGGATAATACTTAAATGAGGGAGGATTGTTGGTGTTTCATGAAACACAAGGCTATTTAAGTATAATTGGATTAGAGTAATTGTAGACTCGGGATGTTAAAACAAGTTTGGTGGTGCGAAGTGCACATTTGTATAAACTATCTACGAGTTTACAGGTTCATATGATAAGGATTAATTGTGTTGGTGATAACTAACATGGCTTGTCCTGGAAAGATATATCATTTCAAAAGTTATTATAATTTTGATATGGTGGTGTGTATTGTCTAACTTCTCTTTGATGGAAATGATAAGGATGATATCACATTAAATACGATACATTGAATGTTGTGGTGCAATGTGGAAAGATGTATCGTGTGAAAAATTGCATCATTTCAGAATTTATAATTCTGATAGGTTCATGGTTTAGTGTGGAAGTGTTATGTCTTTTCATGACATTAGTTTCTTATAAATACATGCATTCGCATGGATGGTTAGAGATACACACAATACAGAAACAAAAAAACACAAAATACACACGGGAAAACTAGGAATTTTCCCAGACATATATACAACCAAAAACATAGGTACTCAAAAGTATTCTTCTGATTCAAGCCTAGAACAGAAGTGATTCTCGATTGTTTTATCCTCGAAGGGAATTCGTGTAACCCAAGGCTGTAATAGGGTCGAATTACTCTTTAAGGAAAGCGTACGTAACGCGACTCACATCGATATCCAAGTAAAGTTTTACCACAATCATCCAAGCGTGATTTTGTCATTCCATCGGAATGCATTATTACAGTTTTTCCCTAACAAGCGGACCAGCAACGGTAGAGATAACGAGAGGGAAGCTGCGATGGAGGCGGAGGTTATGAAAGAATACGGAAGTTACAAGATAAGAAAACGAAGATTTCGAGAATGAAAATTAAAAGAAAAATAGATATTTATATGAATCCCTGAATTTCTGTTAAACCCCATTTTGCAATGAAGTACCTGACCAATCTCATCCCTTAATAAAGGCAACATTTTTTAATATTTTCTCAAATAATTAAAATGTGACCTTTAAAGTTATAATAATGAGATTTTTTATGGTTTGTCTTAGCGTTAGGCGGTTTAACAGGATATACCCTTTATTTTAAATTGTCTAATCAATTGACAGAGTTAATTTTATAATTAAAAGTAATTATAAATGAGATATTTTTTTATAAAATGATGTATTATGATGCAATTATTAAAAAACTGATTTTCCCCTCTCATTTTCTTTCTTCCTGCATGCAAACTCATCTTAATTTCTCTCCATTTTGTCTCTGTTGGACATATATTGATTTTATCATGCAAAAATTAAATAATAAAAATTGAACAAGCAATTTACATATGCAAGAATAATAAAATTTTATTAATTATTCAGGCATACAATCTGGAAAGTTTAAATTACAAATAATTGGAGCATACATGCAATAAATATATCACGTTTCAAGCAATAACAAATTGATAGAGTCACGAGTAAACCCGCTACCCTTGAAATGAATGAGTCCCATTGTGGACATCATTCCCTAGGGTAAACCCATCCAAGGTAACAATTAACACTTAAGAGTACATCGGATTCACGCAACGCCCGGAGGACTATCACCGACAAAGCAGCTGAAGGAAATTTTGAGAGAGAAAGAAGTGAGACTCAAATTTAGAATATAGAGAGACTTGAGAATGGTGCGAGTTTCCTGACTGACTTAGATGATCTATTTATACTGCTCTAAGAGACCCTTATCATGGAAACGTGATATTCTGATTTTCTATAACTAGAGAAGAATATTCTCCAATCACCAACTCATCAAATCCGAGAACATTCCAAAAATACTCGAATTAAATCTGCTAGAAAATGAAGAAATATTTCTGCAATATTCTTCAACGTTTAAACATGGTAAACCGCGTATTCATTTAAGAAAAGATATCTCACAAAATATGAAATTATTTTGTTCTTATCTCTTAAGAATTACACAAAAATAATTCCACATATACTACGCGGTTGAGCCTTCCAAAGACTTCCACGCAGTCCATACATATTTTGGATAGTCCAAAGAAAAAAGAATTTGGACCAATTTCTGCCCAATTTTTCTCTTTTAAAAGTGACATTTCAAACATAAATATCTCATTCACCCTTGATCCGTTTTGAGAGTTCAAATAGTTGATTTTGTAGTACTCGCGGAGGAGAACCCAAAAATGACATCCACCGACCCTAAATTTGTTCGGGTCTCACTCAAAAACAATGCAAAAATATTGACAAAATTCAACCTTTTAACCATCATTTCCCAACAATCCCCCACATGAATAAACATTGATGTAGGAATCAGAACAATCACTTCAGACATGGAGTTTGACTTGGTGATAGATTCATTTCGACGACATAGATGCTGCATAGGATAAGTAGGTGTCACCCTTTGAACTTTCCTTTGAGAGAGTACACTTAGCCCACTGGTTAGGAAGTAGAAGCGATGTCCTTGAACTTCCTCTACTGCTTGTGTGAACGACAATGCACTCCTCACAGAAATTTTCCTAGCCCTTGCGCTTTCCTTGGTTGTGTCCATTAATCACGCCATGTCACACGCCTAGTTCTGTAAGGTTTCTAAATAATTGCATCCCAATAATTCCCTTTCGAAGCGGCCACACTTCTCGCTTACATAGGTGATTCTTAGCGTAAGAGCAGTTAGGCAAACTATTGCGCTCTTTCGAGTACTACACACTCAAAGCCTTGAATTTTTTGAGTACTACACACTCCATTCACATCATTGTTTCCTTATCATAGGAATAAGACAGAAGGTATGATACCTCCACAGTGATCGCGATGGGTCTTTGCAGTTTAGTTGTCCCTTTGAACCTAGATCTTGGGATCTTCAGTCACATAGGTTAGGTATCCATGTACATAACCCACAATTTATTGAACTCGGTCCTATTCCTTTTGATGAGTTCTCACCGAACTCTGGATTCAATTTCCTCGTCAAGAAATCGATTCAATCATTTCGTCAAAGAATCACAACTCTTATCACATTGACCTTACGTAGTCAACATTGACAATTCTTGTAAAGAATATTCGTCCAATGGTAAAGTGTCTATATCGAGACACACCATCATCGATATGGCTTTATGCTGCACCAATAAGCATACACATGTTTTGGTCATCATAGGGTATATCTTTCCCAATTTTGTCCAAGACAATGGACTTAGATTCCTTAATGAATCTAGCAAGAGAGAACCATTTCTCTACACACCTCAAGCCATATCCATGAGTCTACACACGACTTGTTTCCAATGATCATTTCTGGATTACTCGTGTCATCTTACTATCCCTTGTAAGAATTGTCTAATGTGCACTTTAATAAGTACTTCAGACTATCAATCACTCTTGAGTTCTCTTTTTAAGAGACACCTCACCTTTACAAAAGGTAACTTACAATGTTCAGAGTCATTCCATTGTATACGACATATCTCCAAGAGACTCAATCATCGCATCAATTTTACTATCAATCAAAAAATCATCAATTTAAAGACATAAATAACATGGTCATTTTTTGTGTCCCTTAGCATATCTGCCTTCATTGAACTCGTTGATTCAATATCACTGGCTAAATAAAAATTAGTTTAGTCACATAATGGGTCGTTTAGGAGCATTGAACTTTTATTTTTTGCTCTATTCAGACTTTAATATCTAAATTTCAAAATAATCATTAGGTCCATTAGATGTACTTCTAGCTTTCACAAAGCCTTGATAGCAAGTACCATCACCCTTGGACTCATTCTCACGTCTAGAGAACACCCATCAAGTACACAAATATACTTACTAATTGTTCAAATCTACTAGTACTCTAGTGATTTGCAGCCATGTGTTAGATCAATCTCTCTATTGATCGTTGGGTTCCACAAACATCATTTCATGGAATTTCATTTTCTTTGTTGGTTTATCCTCGATCCTTTACGATTTCATCTATAGAATCTTAAGTCAATTTAAGATAAATCAGGATCTGTAACTGAAATTTTCTCAAAATACACTTTCCATCAAGATGTATTTCTAATTTTCGTATTTTATTTCTTGTGAATCTCAAGAAATTGATAGCACTTCAACATTGTGGCATTTCTATTAGAGATACTGTTTAAGTATTCCCTTTACTGCCTTCGCAATACGCCAACCCCCACATTCGAAAGAACTTGTAGGATGGCTCTATGAGGAGTTTTATTTTTCTCCTTCTTGGGGAATCTTATTTTAAAGATTGCTTGCCAACGTAAAGGCTCCCCCACATCGCTTGATCATTTCTAGCGATTTGTTCAATCACCATATGACCTTGTGAGTGTCTCTATATTGTGAATTACATTCCCCAAAGGATTTTGTGTCTTCACATCATGGTCACATACAACCACATATGGTTTCTATGCTTCACGTAAGTGGTTTCATTAATATACAAACACCACTTACTAAAAGTCTGTGTGTTCAATAATGAATCAAATACTAGGTTCTTACCCATAGAATTTCTTTTAGGGATTCATCTTTTCAAAAATCATAACACTTTATCGCAGAAGTCTCTCTTATTCCTTCAACTCTCTTTGAATTAGATTCAACTAAACTTCTCACTACAATAAGCAGCACCAATTACCTTGTTTGTTCAGTGCTTTTTACCTCAATTTTCAGCCCCTGAAAAACCGAAGTAAATGTGGCTGTAACAAAAAGCATAATTTTTACCTCGGTTCAAAACCGAGGTAAATAGTCACCTTTTACCTTGGTTTGAAACCGACCTCGGCATAAACGGAGACCGACTTCACACAATGGCAGAAGGCCAACGTTATGATACCCCGACTGTGACATCATTGTAAACGCATCGACCTCATTAATCATGCGATGTCAATGAATGCAATTTAGCAGCCGATGGTGGAGGAAGTGCGTCGACGTCGCACCAGATGATGTCGTTCATAATACGAGCGATGTCAGAATTTATGACAAGCGACATCACACATAGTGAGGGACCCACATCGTGTCCATGGTGACTTAGGTTGATGAAAAAATGACATCATTTTCCTTGTCCGAGTTTGCAAAAAAAAGGTGATGCCGTTCTATGCAACGTCGCTAGTATGTCGTGTCGGAGATAGTTAATGCGATGTCACAGTTTAGTTGGCCAGCTCTCGCTTTTAGTAAAATATTATAATAACAAATAATTGATGACGCAAAAAATTGGTCTTCGACAGCTATTACATGTTATATAAATTGAGTTGTGACTGAACATCATACAACACTCAATTGCTATTTGATAATTGTGGGAATCATTAATTTAATTGTTCATTTAAACAACCAAGATTATGACATACTAGTATATTGTAAATAAATGTAACAATATATTAAAATACAAAAGGTTTATATGCTTGAAACAATAACTGCATTTAACCTTCATTTTCTACGTTGTACGACGTTCATATTTCTTGAGCGACCGGTGAAAAGCCAACTAAGTCCATCTGATATGCTAGAACTCACTGATAACTCCATTTGATCTTATTACAATGAATGCACATGAAATAAAAATTATGTTACAATACGGAAGTACCCAAAATTACACGTAATGTTTTCATATGTAGACGATATTATTCGCAGTATGTCAATAGTAACTGAACAGTACCGAAACGACTTGCACTCATATTTACTGAGGTAACAGGGACCGATTTAAAACCAAAATTTGGATATTCATGGATATTAATGCTAAACTCAACAATTCCGCACCTTTGCGACGTCGAGTCTACATCGGTATCATATCGTACGGATTGATTAAAGACTGACGTCGCACATTAATATTGTGTTCATCCGAATCTAAGCCATTTACCCCATTTTTTACAAACATGTTATCTTATTGGTAACAAACACAACATACAGTATGTAACATGTGACACAATGATTCACCCTTCATGAATTTTTTGATCTTCAATGTATGAAGAAAAGAACATATAGAAGGTACAAATGGTAACAAATTTGGTGAAGGTAAACATGTAAAAGATGGAAAGGTACCTCAATAAATTTGAACCTAGATGCTCCGCTCTTTGGATACTTGTTGATGATTGAAGGAATCCATTTGATTGAGCCCTTTCATTATGGTGTGAATGGATAAAGTGGGTTAGTAGGATATGTATTGGAGATGAAAATAAGTGTTAGTGGTGATAGTTATTGAAATGAAAAATAGGTTTGGGGGGAAATGTTAATTCTAATTTTCATCTGAAATTTTTGGTTCCCGTTAGAAATTGTAGAATAATCGATGTCGCTAGCCATTCAATAAGTCTATCGATCCATGCGACATGTCTGCGATGCCGCATATGTGGCCATATTGTAATAATCAAAATATGTCTTAATAATCTCCTTTTATGCCCTGATCAGGACAACATTGTCGTCAAAATTTGAATAAAATAATGATATATCCAATATTTCATTTTAACATCTCCAAATTTCTTGGAGGGACCTAATTGCAAAAAAAACAAACATGTGGTCCTAAACTCGATTCCGATTGTCCCAAAATGAAGCAATGTCAACCATATATAGTTGAGCTTATAATAACCGTAGGAATAAAGAAACAGGTCTTACATTTCTCCACAGGCTTCCACAAGATCATACGACCAACAATCATTGACTTTTAATTAATATATACAAATACTCTAAACCACGTATTGGTGCTTTGCAAAAATTCAAGGATGGAATTTGATTAATATTATATATTCAAAAATACCTAGTTTATGAAATATTTTGTGATTCTATATATTTAGCGGAACTGTCCATTCACATAACGCTTATAGCTACGACTTCAATGGAATAACATAAAAGGTTCCCTGAATATTACCCAGGTTCGTGTGCCTGTAAGACCGTACGCATAATTTCCATATGAAACATTTGTGGTTTTGTTCTGGTGAATGTCTATTAACACACATAAAAGACCACAGAATTTTGGGCCGTAGTGTAATTTCCGTTGAATTTTGTAATGCACTGTGTGTGAATAATTTGGGCCCGTTCCGGTGACTAGTTCATAGCCAAATTCGAAGATGGTGGTTCAGGAAATATGAATTAAATAAGTGTGCATCTAATTTTTCATTTCGACACCTCCGAGTCTCTTGGAGGACCTAAATGCTAAAAAAAAGACAACTGTGTTGTCCCAAACTCGATTCCGATTGTCCCGAAAAGAAGCAGTGTCACCCACATGTATTCTAACTTATAATAACTGATAGTAATATTATATTTCTCTATAGAATTCCACAAGATCATACAACTGACAATCGTATACTTGTAAGTAATCATCTTCAATTTACTCTAGACCATGTACTGGCGCTTTGTGTAAGAAATCATCTACAGTACGCATTATTTCCATATGAAAAATTTGTCATTTTGTTCGTGTGAATGTCTCTCAACACACAGTAACAACCATGGAGGTTTGGGTCGCATTGTAATTTCCCCAGAATATCGTAATGCCCAGCTCGTGAATAATTTTGGCCTGTTCCGATGATGGGTCCATGGAAAAATTCGAACATGGTGGTCGTAATTTGATTGACGTAATTTTTTTAGTTTTATATTTGATGAGAAACATAGACCATGCAATTTGGGCTATTCATCCCAAAATTCATTAATGCAACGCCGGTCTAAGGTCGGTGTGGACTCGGTGGTGAAGACATTGAAGCGACGTCGCATAAATGTACTTTTTCATTCACCACAGACAAGGGCTATAGTTATTTTTGGATTGGGCCGCTACTCTAATTTAGCCCAGTGTTCATTATGTGCGAGATCTAGGCGACTTCTGCTATATCTCGTATGAAGCGAATGTACCCGTGATATCGCTGTATATTGCGATTACCAGGAGTCCATGCCCAATCCAAAAATTGTTTGGCCTCTTATGTTGGGCCCAAAACCTACGACTGTTACTTCATACTACCATCTATGTCTTATTCATCCTGTGCGACACACCTACAAAGTCACGCGAGATGCAGCGTTTCACTGTGGGTATATAAATGCCAAACCAACCTACCCATTCGCATTCCAAACTGACGACATCAAACCAAAACCTCCCACCTGAAAAAAATGGTCGTAAACACTCTAATCCAAATGCGATCGGTTGGTTACATATCACAGTAGCACCAAAATCAACATTGAATTTCTTTGGACGTTGTACATTGGAGGATTTCTCCAACGTTGAAGAGAAACAAACCCTAACAAGGTAAGGATTTTCAGATAAAGTTTGATGCTGGTTTTCATATACTTCTTTAGTTGCCCATTTCTTGGTTATTCAATCGAGAGATGTTAGTTATTTACTTTGTGATGTTTTAGTTGAGATTATAGGTGTTTTAGGACAATTCGTGTTGTACTCGCATACTGTTTCAGATTAGCCAATTGCACTGCAAATGAATATGCGTCGTCGTATACATCACACCTGTCTAGACGAAGTGTTTCCAACTTGAATCCAGACTAGGATAAAACACATTAACATCACCGAGTTCTTGACTTTTCCACTGATTGTTCTACATCCATTTCATTCTTAGATGGCTTGAATGAAGCAGACAACCATAAGGAGAAGAAAAGACAGCACAAGGGTACCTCTATCATGCACGAAGAAGGCGAAAACAATGGCCACCCCTCCATCGCCAACATGAGACAAATTAAGGTTTGTCAAGAAGGAGGCAGCAAAGCATTTCGAAAAGATCCAGGGCTATAGGATAAAAAAGGTCATAGTGGTGAAGCCCAATGATGTGGAATGACTACACCTGGATGTTTTCCTCGAACCCTTCAAACTGTCACAAATGTAGGGTTTAATATGCTCTAATAAATTGATGTATGATACAGAGGTCAAGAAGTTCTACGCCAATTTCAGAATGCATAAACTGACCTCCTGTAAAACAAGAGTGAATGAGATGGACTTGGATACATAGAAAAAACTCATCAATAAGGTGATTGGCTACACAATTAGAGGGCACGATTAGCCAGAGGTTGAACCTCTACAGCTGTACTGTAGGGACAATTGACCAAAATGGGTCAACGAGAATGACCCATCTAGGGCACTTGACCCCAACCGAATGGTGGATAATTACTTCAAAATGAAAGTGGGAAATAGACTGATCCCATTAAAGTAGATCAAGCTTGATGTTCTCAACCTTCAGGAGAGAATGATGTTCAACATAATTGTAAAGTACTTATCCTGGTCTGACATCCTACAGATTGCATGATCAACGGGCTCGTAATGTACTACCCCCTTGCGAAGAACAAGGTAGTCGACCCTGGGTACACCATCATCCAGGAGATACATCAATTCTCCCTCTCCATGAAGAGTCAGACACTCTTCTAAGAAACTTCATCACCGCCATTCTGGAGAGAAAGAAGGTTCCCATCAAATCGAAAGCAAAGATCCATCCTAAGTACTATGATGCAAACTACTTCTGGCTGAAGCATTGGGTATGGGAGTCGGGGGCATGGATTGATCGCAATGTTCCAATCGGGGATACAGATGTGCCTCCCACACCCGGGCCTGAGGCAACTTCATCAGCTTCCACAACTATGGATGTTCACCCTGCCATTGTTATGGTGCCCCTAACGGGTAACAAAATTTAGAGTTTTTTTTGGATTATTCCAATTTTGAATTAATTACAATTTAAACATTTTCATTTAATGTAACTAATTTCTTATCCCACTGGACCTAAAAAAAAGGCCTGGGGCAAGGCCATGGCCCTGCGCATGGAACACGTCGTACACATGGGACACACCATGCGCATGGAAGACATGGCCGAGAGCAAGGCCATGGCCCTTCGTATGGAACACACCATGTGTAATCTTACAGAATAAATGGGGGTGCTAAACTCTATGATTTTCGATGCGATCAATGAACCGACAGGGAATGAGGGGCATGGGGTTAACAAAAATGGGATGAATCCCACATAAGATGAAAGAGGGTCAAGCAGCGACACTAGGGAAACTTCCACCAAAGATCAGTCGAAGACTAATTCTCAAGAAAGTGGAAGAAGTTTGTCGGCATACGATGTTATCCCACCCGTGTCACCACCCCATTGATTGCCACGATCATATGTTTGTTTGTCCTAGAACATGAAGATTTTTTGTTTGGATGTTATTAGGATTCTATGTCTTCTATTTCATTTTATTTTTGCAAGGATGTTACATGTGGTACGTATGTAGCATTATGTGTTTTGGATATCTACGTACGTACTTAACTAGCTTTAGTCTTACATATCTAACTTCATAAATCTAAGACTGACTGTGGTGAACTTGGAATGAAACCTTTAATGGTACATTTCAAGATCTAGCTATATTGATTAAGCATCCTTAATTTATTAGTTATAACAGATAAGTGCAATCTCACGCTTCATTTGCATAGTTATATTCTCCCTAACCGACATAGCACCGATGGAAATACGACATCGCATAAATTAATTTATTTGAGAAGTTTTTAGGCACGGGTTTGATCCGAGGATCATGTGTGACCTCTCCAAGTGGAAATATCGGCGTCGCTTTCTATGTCGGATCGATGTTGGTCCTATCGAATGATAGTGCAAAGTTGAGATTGTCATTGACGACTATTACTATCAGGTCATACCTTTACTGCCGATATAAGATGTATGTCGGTAGTACTTTTACTTCGATTTCATATCCTAATTACATTGGTTATTGTAGAATTGAGGTAAAAAAACATAGTCTTTACCTCAGTTATTTTTAAACCGAAGTCAATAATATTATGTACTTAAAAAAATCGAGGTAAAAGAACTTTTTACCTTGGTTTTTGAGCTAAGCCCAAAAACTGAGGTAAATAGGGTGAAGTAATAGGTTCATTTTCTTGTAGTGTCCCAATCTCAATTAATCGTTTATCCTTGTGTGTTCACTACCACAACCAATGTAGTATCAATCAACCGAGGATTCGATTAACTCCCATTAGGGCGCAGTGTAAGTTTACCAATTCCACACAAATTTCGTGCCCATTTTAAAGCCAAGTTTCAGTACAGACTCTTAGACTACTCAAAAAAAAATGGAGTGCCTTTGTGCTTGAAACACATTCGAGTCCACTGCTCGACTCAAGTTCGAGTTCCTTGCATTCTCGACTTATCAACTCAAATCAAGTCGTTCGAAATGTTTTTCATCTCGAGTACCTATCAAAATTCATATGGTCTTTGAATTTTTAGGTTTTTGCCTACCCCCACATTAGGTAGGTTTTATTTAACATCCCTACATGTGTTAAGTTCCTCAAAACCTCGTGTCTTGGGGTTCCTAGACTAAATGTCTTAGGATTCATCATATTAGAATTTTGAGGTTTTTCCAACAAAAAATGTAGAGAATTGACCAAATGTCTTGGGATTCCCTATCACATGATTCTTATATTTTTTAACCATAAATCAAGAGATTTGACCAAAAGTCTCAGGATTCCCATTCTCGCGATTCTTATTTTTCTCAACCAAATTCTTGAGATTTTCCCAGAATTTTAGCATAGCCGTAAACTAATGTCTTCACGTTCACATTTCCCAGGTCATGCAAAATAACCAGATATGTCGAACTTCGAGCCCATATGCTTTATCCGTGCAATCTAACAATTGTCACTCGTGAGCCAGATAGCCAATTATTGGGAATAGCCTTGTAAAACATTTCATCGCAACAAAATGGTACTTTTCCAAAAAATTAATATAATCATAGCATATAAAATCATAACATGTCATAGAAATAAAATTTTAGACACGTCATAGATATAAAAGTTTTGTATATGCAGCTAAACCAAGTCCTTAAATCAACGATAATACACCATGGATCAAATAACCCAATGTCACATACTCCATTGATGCACAAATATATTACACTCTTGCTGAGAGATTTTATGAAGTTTATCATTTTATTGCATGAGATTTTCAAACCAAACATATAAAAGCCATGAATCACATCCATACAAAAATATGGTTTAAAATCTTTAACCAACATGAGTAGCCCACACAACCTAATTATTATACCATGCAAAATAGGTATTTCTACATTTGATCAAGTATTTAAGCAAATACTCTAACATTTCAAGGGCTTAGGAAATTAAATGTCTCATAATTTTCAAACATATGCACTGCTTTCATGTGATTTCATAATTAAAATGAATAACAATGCTTGATTCCATATTCCAAACTAATGGCATTTTTTTCTAATTTTAATCCAATCCTTCATGCAAAGAATAAAATATGATTACTTACCATATCAACATTTAATCTCATAAGCATGAATATCACAGAATAATCATATTTCCATAATCACGTCATGCCACGTAATTTAACATACATTCATACTGTATATCTCAGTTTGTGAAACTGTGGTTACAACTCTGACCAAAAGTTAACTCCTTTAACTTTTCCATGTCACCAAGCAATAAATCTTGCAGTACATCGATGCCAAGTTTCTATCCGTAAGAGATATACAAATGTGTATACTCGGGTTCACCTATGTGTACATACAACAAAATTATTCATCGTTAAATATATGTACGCATCTCATATTGCATATACACAATAAATTGCTCGACATGATTTTGTTATAAACAACCAAAACCCAACATTCCGGAAGATAGAAACTAATCAAGCATGTACATTTCTTAATTTTGATTATGCATATTTCTAAGCTTAGCATAATCATGTACCATCTGTCACAAATTATCTCAATATGCGTGCATACATAACTTTCGTAATTGAACCCATAACTTAGCATGAAATGTCGAACATACTGTAGGACTTTTAGGCCTCCAGATTTCTTCAATTGCGATCACGAAATATGCAGCATATTAATCTAAAGGCAAATGCATATAATTCTCGTTTTGGCCTTGCATATGGTATGCATCATGCGAACCTAATATTTAGCATGTAATATTAATACAAAATACAATTCCCATAATGTAATTTTCGAACAAAAAATCCCAAATTAAGGCATGCACACTTGGAATATATATTTTCCATGTAAGATGCAATCAGACGTGCCCCCAATTTACTCAAAACTTATGCAGATTTCAGTTGAACCAGCATCCACATATATTCGAACAAATATATGGACTCCAGTTGAGGGCTCCTTGTGGGCATCAAGTACAATCGTAGATCAGGTGATTGTCTCTTGGACGCTGTGATTTACCTCCTTGTCGACACCTGTGGTGTTGGGCGGATGGGGCCCTGAGGCGAGGGTTTCGCTTTTCGAACAAATATATGGTATGCAATTTTTTGTTCGAACATTGAGCATTCAGTGCACGTTTTTTTGGCGTCAATATAGTTCAATAAAATTCATTCGTTTTAAAACTGTTGGACATATATTGATTTTATCATGCAAAAATTAAATAATAGAAACTGAACGAGAAATTTACATATGTAAGAATAATAAACTTTTATTAATTATTCAGGTATACAATCGGAAAGCTTAAATTACAAATAATTGAAGCATTCATGCGATAAATAAATGCGTTTCAAGTAATAACAAATTGATGGAGTAAAGAGTAAATCCGGTGCCCTTGAAACGTGGATAACAAATGACTCTTATCGTGGATATCGTTCCCTAGGGTAAAACCATGGAATGCAACAATTAACACGTAAGGGTTACCTCGGATTCATGCAAGGCCCGAAGGACTATCAACGACAGAGCAACTAGCGGAAACTTCGAGAGAGAAAGAAGTGAGACTCAAGTTTAGAATATAGAGAGGCTTGAGAATGGTGCGAGTTTCCTGACTGACATAGATACTCTATTTATACTGCTCTAAGAGAACCTAATCAAGGAAATGTGATATTCTGATTTTCTGTAATTAGAGAAGAATGTTCTCCAATCACCAACTCATCAAATCCGAGAACATTCCAAAAATACTCGAATTAAATCTGCTGAAAAATGAAGAAATATTTCTTCAATATTCTTCAGCGTATTAAATATGGTAAACCTCGTATTCATTTAAGAAAAGATATCTCACAAAATATGGAAGTATTTTGTTCTTATCTCTTAAGAATTACACACAAGCAATTCTATTTGTACTACGCGGTTGGGCCTTCAAGAGCCTTCCACGCGGTCCAAATGAGTTTTGGACAGTCAGGAGAAAAATAAATCTCTGCCAATTTCTCCCCAATTTTTCTCTTTCAAAAGTGGCATTTCAAACATCAATATCTCATTCATCCTTGATCCATTTTGAGAGTTCAAAAAGTCAATTTTATAGTACTTGCACATGAGAACCCAAAAATGACATCCGTCGACCCTAAATCTGTTCCAGTCCAACGCAAAACGATGCCCAAAAGTTGACAAAATTCAACATTTAACCGTCATTTTCCAACAGTCTCTCTCCTCCTTCTTTCTTACATATCTTCTCCTTCCCTTCAGGTTCAGTCCTATATAGGGTCCTATATAGGTTCGGTCCTCAAAATAAAATTGACTAATTTTGACTTATTTTGAAAATATGGGGAGACCAGGTTATGCTTCTCCCCAAATTGTTTAGGGGATCCATAAATACCCCTATTTTAATTTTTTTTAAATACTTTTCCCCAAAAAATGGCTCCTGCTTTTTAAATAAGAACTTTTTAGCAATTTATCAAACATCAAAGGTGCTTAGATTATAAACAAGACACTTATAATCTCTGCCAGACAGACCCATATGAAGCAAATAAAATGTTTGTCTCAATCCCCCAATTTATATTCTATATAGAGGCCTCATTTTAGAAATTATTTTTACTATATGTAGACAAAAACAACAAATATTACCAGCTACAATTAGTTGCTTTAATAATTTTCTTTTTATCCAATCCGAAGCCTCATTTTACAAAGGCAAAGTTTTGGAAAATACCGTCTTTACGTAAGCTTATGGAAAGACATGGTTTAATTAGAATAATAAAAGGTAAAAGGTCTTTGTTGTAACATTAAAAATTTATTACGCAACGTAGAATAGTTATAAAGTTTGTAACCCGATACATGCAACCAGAAAATTTTATCTTCATTTCTTGTAATTTACATTTCAAACATTGGTCTTTCCATGAATTATGGAAATACCATCTTTCAAGAGACGGACTTTTTTACAAATATTACACATCCTAAATATTATATGTGTATTAAATAATGTAGATATTACTTGTAATTAGATTCTATTACCTTTTCCTAGCTTGTATAGGCATTCTATACCACTATATAATGTACCCTGGGATCATGAATACAAACACACATTATTAACTCTTTTTTTCTACATGGTATCGGAGCCTAAAATCATGAAACTCTAAAGAAAATTTTCCTGCTTTCGTGGAGCTCTAGCGCCACCAGCGAACAATCGCACATTGTCCACACGCGCCACCGTCCAGCCACCGCTGCACACACTGATTGCCGTCAAGCTCCTCCAGCAGTCTGTGATCACCAATGTCGTCCGCTGCCCAAATTCGTTCGTACGTCGTCTTCCACACACCGACACCGAAGTTCACGTGCCGCCGTGTCCCGATCTCTAATCCACCACCGCCTTTACCTATTTGTCGCTGATTCTAATTTTGAATTATGTCGACTTCTGAAACTACTCCCGAAGTTGCTCAACAGGCTGGCATCGCTGCTGGATCTGAGGCTACTAAGCTTCAGGACATGAATGGCTATGAGATAATTGCGACTTTATTGAAATAGTTGCAGTTGCAATCAAGCCCTAAGATAACTGTACATGTTGGTCGCTTATCGACTGACCCCTACTTCATTGGCTCTTCTGACCGACTTGGCTTGGTTATTGCACCCACCATCCTAAAGGACCAAGAGAATTACCTTGAATGGTTTGATGGTATTTGTCATGCTATACTTGCTAAGCATAAGACTGGGTTCATTAATGGATCTATTACTAAACCTCGTGATGATCATTCCGATTCTGCTTTGTGGCTTGTTGTTAGTGCTACTCTTATCTGCTGGATCTTGAAAACCTTGGATCCAACATTATGATCTTCTACGAGTTATTTTGCCATAATTAAGGAATTGTGGGATGAACTTAAGAGCCGTTTTACTGTTGGTGATGGTATGAAAATTCTGCAGATGCGGGAAGACATTCAGAACTACAGGCAGAATGGTCAGACTATCGCCGATTACTTTGCCATCAATAATCGTGTGTATGCGCTTGTGGTCTAGGAAGAGAATCACCGAGCTATCATCCGGTCTCACGAGCCTCCTTCCGACTCCTTGGCATATGCTGCTAGATGCCCATCACCTACGGGTTCTTCAACAGTTACTTCTACAGTTGATTGCAAGAATCTCGTCTGTACGCATTGTCATCCCAAGGGTCAAGACAAGGCTTCCTGTTTCCATATCACAGGCATTCCAAAATGGTTCAAGGAGTTGAGAGAGAAAGCCAACACTGCCAAGAAGACGGTGCTAGCACGGCCAACCGTCATCGCCGGCCTCAGGGTTCCCGACACTGTGGCCCTTCCACTCTTACCGCCATTCACCGGCGCTGCTGTGTTGTCGCCAAAGTTATCAGCAACGGCCGCTACTGGCAGTGTACCCACCCATTCTGATTTTGGCCCTGCTCTGTCTAATGACCAATGGAGCACGACCATGCATTTATTCGATAAATTTAACTCTTTAACTGACCATGGGTCAGGTAAGTCTACTATGCATTGGATTCTTGATTCGGGAGCCTCATGTCACATAACTGGTGACAAGGACTCTTAATTATGTAACTATTGCTATTGATACTGTGAATGTTATACTTCCTGATGGATCTGTGTCGTATACTACACAATATGGTTCTATCTGCTTTGGTGATATCACCATTAATCATGTGGTATACATGCCTACTTTGTGATGCAACTTATTATCAGGCTCTAGATTATTATCTGCATTAAACTATCTAGCTTTGTTTAATGGAAAATATTGCATTTTATAGAAAATCTGTACGAGAACTGTGATTGGCATAGGTGAACAGGAAGGGGGGTGGTTATTGGCTTTGTCTGCGTCGTCCTATCCCGCAGTCTTTTCCGATAGTGGCTTCCGTATCTTCTTCTAATTTATGGCATTGGCGTCTTAGAAATCCTTCCTCTACGGTGTTGTCTTCTGTTTCCTCTATAGATTTTAGCACACAAATAAGACTTTTGTTCCTGGATTTGTATGTTATAGCGCAAAACAAACTAAACATAGTTTTTCTTTGAACTCTTTGAATGCTACTTCATTATTTGAATTAACACATTGTGATGTTTGGGTTTCTTATAGAACATCATCTTCTAGTGGTGCATTTTATTTTTAACTATAGTTGATGATTATTCCCGAGCTATATGGGTTTGTCTATTAGTTGCTAAGTCAGAGGTAGCCTATAGATTTATAGAATTTTGTGCCATAATCAAGAACCAGTTCGGCCACATAGTTTTGCGTATCCGAGCTGATATGGCATTGAGTTTCTGCCACTGAGATCATACTTTGCTGAATCTGGGATAACTTTTGAGACGTCTATGGTTGATACTCCACAGCAGAATGGTTGGTCGAACGGAAGCATTTTCATTTGTTAAATGTAGCGCGTGCCTTGCGCTTTCAAGCCAATATGCCAATTGATATTTAGGAAGAATGTGTTCTTACTGCTGCTTATCTGATTAATTGGACACCGAGGAAACTTCTCAATGGTCGTACTCCATTTAAAGGTATTTGGATGCTTGTGCTTTCCTGCTTACATTCCCAGATACCGAGACAAGTTGGCACCAAAAAGTCGACGATGTTTATTTCTTGGTTATCCTGCCGGAAAGAAAGGCTATCATTTTTTTGACTTGGAATCCTCTACTTTCTTCAATAGTAGGGATGCCAATTTTTTTAAGATCAGTTCCCATATGCATTCACTCTGACACCGGTCTCAGTGAATCCCGGCGGCATCACCACCTCACCGTCGGCTCCACTGGAGCCTTACGCGATGGTTGCCATTTACTATACCATCGGTCGTAGATCTGCCTGCCCAACTAGACCCACCATCCAGCCCCGACCATCAGCTCACTACTTTGCCAATCTCGTCTGACGTCGTGCCCCCAGAGTTGATGCCGTTGTACATGCCTCAGGCACCACCGGTTACCGTTGATGCAGGCCACCGTCTCCTGGCCTGCCTACTGCACCTCCGCCTGATACGGTGTCCCTGGCATAGGACACTGCCGTCCGCCACCGGTTGCTGCCATCTTTGCTGCCAGCATTACTGGTTATTCCAGCGGCACCTTCCGCATCTGAGCCACCTCCTCTCCGACAGAGTACCCGGAATCGCCGACCTCTTCCTTACTTGGAATAATATAACTATGATGATGATTATGTATGTGTTATTTCTATTGAAGACCCCCCATATTGCTACGTTTACTCATGCACCTTCACTATCTTTAGGTGTTCTCTATCATTTTATTGATTATGTAATTGTGATAATTTTTCTAGTATGCATTCTAGATTTTTGGGTGTAGTAACTTCTAGTGCTGATCCAACCACAAATTCTGAGGCATCAAAACATGCCATTGGCAAGATGCTATGGCTGAAGAGTTTATTGCGCTTGAGCGCAATAAGACTTGGACTATGACCATCTGCCTCTGGACAAGACTGTTATTGGTTACAAATGGGTTTACTGTACGAAGTTTAAATCTGATGGTACCATTGAGCGTCATAAGGCGCACCTAGTGGTTATTGGGAATCGGAAATTTGAAGGGATTGACTATACTGAGACATTTGCTCTGATTGCGAAGATGAGTTCAGTTCTTCTATTTTTGTCCTTTACAGTTATTCGAGGCTGGGAACTGCATTAGATGGATATGCATAATGCTTTCCTGCATGGTGATCTGAATGAAGAGGTTTTCATGTGACCTCCATCAGGCTATCCCGTGCCACCTGGCAAGGTATATCGCCTTCATAAATCTCTTTATTGTCTTTGTCAGGCTCCTCACAAATGGTTTGTGAAACTTGCTAAGGATTTATGTGCATTTGGATTTTTTCTGAGTAAAGCAGATTATTCTCTATTTGTCTTTTCCCGTGGTTCGGTATCTTTGCATGTACTGTTTATGTGGTTTATTTGGTCATTGATGGTAGTTCTTCGTCGCTTAACTCTGAAAGAAATACTTGAGTTCTTGTTTTCACATGAAAGATCTTGGTTTGATGAAGTATTTCTTGGGTATAGAGATTGCTAGAAGACCGGAGGGGATGTTTCTTTCTCAAGGGAAATATGCCCTAGATATCTTTCTGATACATGTTAATCTGCATCTAAGCCGACTAATTTTCCGATGGGGAAACAACATGATTTGGCTCGTGTTGAGGGTGTCCGCTTTACCATAATCCTGAGCAGTACCGACGTCAGGTTGGGCGCCTGATATACCTCACTATAACATGTCATGAGCTTAGTTATTTTGTTCATACACTTGCTCAGTTCATAAAGTCTCCTTGTGTTCCTCACTGGCAAGCTGCATTTCGTATGCTGCACTACTTGAAGAACCATCCAGGTCAAGGTCTATTTCTCTCTTCCCGTGGTGCATTATAGTAGACTGCTTTCTGTTATTCTGATTGGGCTATTTGCCCTATTACCCGGAGTTCTCTTTCTTGATACTTTGTGATGATTGGAGATTCTCCGAATTCCTAGAAGACTAAGAAGCAACCTACAGTTTCTCGGTCTTTTGCTGAAGCGGTGATCGTGCTATGGTTGTTACCTATTATGAATTGTTATGGCTTAAGTCTTTACTGAAATACTTGGGAGTTGCGCATTCTACTCCTATGTGTTTATTTTATGACAGTCAATCTGCTCTTTACATTGCGACAAATCCAGTATTTCATGAATGTACGAAGCATATTGAAGTTGATTGTCACATTGTTCGGGATCTTTTGCAGTCTGGGCACCATTGGTACTCATCATATCCGCACTACAAATCAGCCTGCAGACTTGTTTACCAAAGCTTTCGGACGTAACCAGTTCCATTTCTTACTTGGCAAGTTGGAGCGGATTCGAGGTGGACCTCCACCAAAGCTCCCCCTACTGTCATCCCTAACGTCAGCAGCGGCACGCGTGACAATGTGTCCAGTGGTGAGTCTTGCGGCTGTGGTCATAGTTTCATCCCTAAGTGCCAATGGTGTGGTGGTAAGGGTCATTTCGCTGCAACTTGTTACTAACTGTTCTCTATTTCACATTCTGATGACTTTGCCCATTCGCTGAATATTGCTGCACAATTTTCAACCTGGAAGCTACCGCTCGGGTTAGATCATGGATTCTGATCCTACAAATCACATGATCTACTATCATTCCACTCTTGAAAGTGTGACTCCTTATTTAGGTAATATTTATTTTTGTTGGTAATGTTTCTTCTATCATTATTTCTCATGTTGGAAGTTGAAGGGATTTTTACTCCTCATTATTTTCTGATCTTCTAGTTGTACTGAATTACTAAATATTTGTTATCTATTAGTAAGATAACTCATCATATGAATGTTTTTTTTCTTTTATGCTCGTTATTTCACTATTCATAACAAGGTTAGGAGGTCGCGGATATCGAGCATAGTGAGGCAAGACTTTATATATTATATTATGGTGGTGATACTTTAGTTTCATTTATTGAGTCAAATAAATCCAAAGCTTGACCATGATTGGTCATTGGAGATCGAGTCATAATCCCCATAGTATTATTTCATTGTTAAACAAGTCTGCGCACTTACATGTAACTAGTTTGTAACTGAAGCCGCATTTCGTTCCTCTTGTGAGTTGGGAAAATGGAAAAAAACTTCCATTTGTTTACAACAGTAAACTTGCACCACGTTTACTTGATTTAATTTGTTATAATCTCTTGTTGTTTCTCATGATTGTTACTTATATTATGCGTTTTTGTTGATGAATAGTCTCACGTTAATTGGTTTCATCCACTCCATCAAAATTTAGAGTTTGTTAATGCGTACCATCATTTTGAGGCTTTGGTCGATAATCAGTTTGACCTTTGTATCAAAATCTTTTCAAGTGACATATGGATTTCCTTAATTCTTGCATGTGAACTTACTTTTCCAGCAAGGGCATTCATCTTCAAATTTTATTTTCTTGTACACCAGAGCAGAATGGTTAGGTTGAGGGAAACATCATCATGGTAATGAGATGGATCTTCCTATGCTTTATCATTATTGATTACCTTCTATTTATTAGTATGATGTTTCCTCTTCAGCTTCTTTTACCACTAATAATCTTCTACCCTTGGTTTTGATGGACTGTCTCATTCTTCTATTGTTTATAGCTACCCTATACTTGAACTTCCATCCTTTTGGTTGTTGGGTTTACTTATATCTATGTCTTTATGCAGCTCATAAGCTGGCACCACACAATCTTCCTTTCATTTTCTTGGCCTTGAATACATGGGCTATACATTTTTTTTATCATTAAGTCTCGAAATGAGCAGAACACTCATCAACCTCGTTCCGGTGAGATATTGTTTCCTTATGCTTGTGGTTGTGTTTTTACTGCTCCATCTTCTCTTGATGTGTTAACTTTTTGGATTTTGATTTTAAATCTTCCGTTACACCCCCATATTAAGTTTTAGTTGTTCCTTAAAGCTGTTGAATCTCATTTATCAATGATAATTATGTTCATCCTTTGGTTGTCTTGGCCTCACCTCCGATTCCACAGGGAGCTTCTTGATCGATATCACCGTCTGACTTACCACATGCATCAGTGCTGCAAATCCAATATCCGTGGCAGCCAGTTCTTCTTTAGTGGTCAGCTTTTCTTTGGCAGTCAATTCTTCTTATTGTGGTGCACCAGCCCACTGTTGCAGTCTCATTATACCATGACTACTCGGTCCCATGCTAGTTCTTTGAAACATAAGAATTATTTTGATTATGATTTTCTGGCATTCTTTATGTTCTTTGGCTCAGATAGAACCCTTTATTTATCGCTTTTTTCTTTGAAGGACCTCAATTGGGTTTCTGCAATGGATGTAGAAATGGAAGCCCTTTGGCATCGACGAACTTGGGAACTGGTTTCTCGACCTTCTGGTATTAACCTTATTGGTTCCAAATGGCTTCACTAATGAAGTATCATTCTGATGGTTTTGTTGATCGTCACAAGGTGTGCTTGATTACAAAGAATTTTTCTCAACTTCCAAGATTAGATTTTGATCATATGTTTATTACAGTTATGGTTTCCCTTGGCACGACGTGTAAGTGGTCCTTTCATTAGTTGGATTTCAAGAATTCCTTTCTGAATGGTGTTTTAGATTCACCTGTCTACATAGAGCAACCGTATCATTATAGATATGCTCGTGTCCTGATCACGTATGTCATTTTTGAAAGGTCATATATGGTCTTAAGCATGTTGATCGAGCTTGGTATCAACTCTTTAGCTATTTCCTTCTACACATTAGCTTTGCGTGGACTTGTGTGGATACTACTTTTTTTATGTGTTTGCTCACAGATCCTTTCTTCTTTACTTAAAATTTTATGTTGATGAAATCATTCAGACCGAAAATAATTCTATTCTTCTTCATTAGTTTATTACTGTGGTCATCACGAGTTTTCCATCACCGACTTAGGTATCCTTCAGTTGTTCATTGGCTTGGAAGTTGTGCCTAAATCGATGGTATTTTCTTGGGTCTAGCTAGATATGCTTGTGATATTCTTCATTGTGCTAGTATATCAAATGTGATACCCGTGTCCCTTACTTTTATGGCGTACTCTCAGCTGCTTATTTCAACCACCTCTCCTTTTGGAAATCTCACACTTTACCCATATTTGATTGGCATTCTTCAATATTTATGTATCACTCTTCCTTATATATCTTATGTTGTGAATGAAAGCAACTTATTCAAGCAGGCTCTTATCGACTACCATATTTACACCGGTCACTCAAATTTTGTGTAATGCTTGTGACACTTTTTACTTTGGTTTGACGTTCCACTCTATTTTGAGTGCTCATTTTGTTCTATTTTATTCCATACTTATTGGGCTCGTTGCTTGGAGACTCGTCATTCTAATTACGGTTATGCTATTTCTCTGGTAGTATGTTTGTTTCTTGGAGTGCCAAGAAACACCCTAGTTTCTCCTGCTTCAGTTCAGAGTAAGTGTATAGTGTCATGGATTACACTGTGACTGAATTAGCTTGGATAATTCTTCGAGATATGTGAGTGTCAGTCTTCCGCACTTCCTATGTTGTTGTATGTCAACAAAAGTGATCACTTTCTTGCTCAATATCTGGTTTCTCACAAGATATCCAAGCACATTGGTATTGATTATCATTTCACTTGGAAGATAGTAGTTTTGGGCAATGGCATCTCCTGCGCCTCTTGTGTGATAACAATTGTACTATCTTTCTTGCTCAAAATCTATTTTTTCATAAGAAAATAAAGAACATTTATATTAATTATCATTTCTTTTGTGGAAATGATAGCTTTGAGGAAGTTCAAGATCGTTCACTTATTTTCCAATCTCCAGATGCTATCAGAAATTTTGACACTCAACGTGTCTTACTCCTTCATCCTCTTTGCCCTCCACCATCGCCGCCTCGCCGTCTCCTCTCTGCCTCGCCGTCTCCTCTCTGCCTCGCCGTCTCCGCCATCTCATATCCATCGCATCATTGTCGCATCGGCCACACATTGCCTCGCCATCTTTGGCATCGCATCTCCTCCACATCATCACCACATCGCTCACACATCGAGTTCGAATACGTTCAAAATTTTCCAAAAAACCTTAGTCTTCGTCGCCTCGCCGTTGCATCGAGTTGCCTCAATGTCGCTGTTGATCATCTCACAATCACCATTGCTTGCCTCAGCATTGACGCTGCGTAGTTGTTGCTCACCTTGCATCACCATTGTCGTCGCATCGCCACCGCCTCGTCGTCATATCGCCACCGCCTCGTCGTCATACGCTAGCTGGTTGATATTTAATTGCTCAAATTTTAGGATTCACGACAGGAACTGGAAAATGATTCAGATGGTGTTAACCTCCTCATTGGTGTTAGACGTTGGAATCGGATGGCGGAGAGAGCCGAAAATTGTTAAATTTCTGGTAATGGGTAGGGTTGAAGGATTTCCGGTGACAATTGGTTGGGTAGGGTTGCTAGCATTTTTCTGACGACAATTGGGGATCCGGCCGATTCATTTTTCCGGCAACGGTAACAGGTCGGATATAGCTCTAAATCGAGTTAGAAGAGTAAATCTTGTTTAATATTTTGGGTGTGATTATTTAGGTTTGGTCTTTAGTTGGGCCTAACTTTTAAAACTTCTCCTTTAAATTATAACTCATCCTATCAAATTATTAAAACATCAAGGTTGAAAATTAATTTAAAGGAAAAATAAATTAAATAGATAAACATCACATAAAAATAATAAAATATTTAAACATCAAATAAAAAACCTAAAAATACACTAGATTCTAGTTTAATGTTAAGTATATATTAAAATACACATCAAACAAAAATAGTTAAAAATAAATAGATAAGTTAAAAATTCAAACAATAATAAAACAACATCCAATACAAAACTAAAATACACATAATGCTCTGTTCATCTAAAATTAGCTTGTCGGGACTCGATTATTATTTACTGTCATACTGAGATGTTACACAATTATGTTGTGATGGTTCAATTTTTTAATATGATGGTTTATAAGTGTACTGATGAAGATGTTGATTTAAACAATATATTCATATGCTCCACTGCACTTATACATTCGACTATTGTATTGAAATAACTTTTTAAACATCATTCATTACAAAAAAAAGGTTCAAATGCCCTAAAATATCGCTAACATAAAAAACTAAAAAAATTCAAATCAAGCTAAAACATCAATAACTATCAAGTGCCTCAACACTAACAATGAACCATCATAAGTGAAAAATCATACCAAACAATACATCCGAAGCAATCAAATTCTATTCCCCCCCCCTAACTTATTTCCCTTCGTTGTTCGCTTGTTCACAGACTTGTCTTCTCTCTTACTGGTTTTGAAGAGGATGGCTTTTCTACTCCACCTATGCCAAGATCAAAGGTCGGCTCTGATCCTCTATTCAAGGGAACATCTTCAGGAGCATTATTCATCATAGCATGTTTTTTATTATCTCATCAATGACATCATAAAGCTCTACCTTGGAAAGTGTTCATGTGAAAAAAACATTAAATATCACATACAATAATAAAAACTTCAATATCCAAAATTAAAACATCACAATAGCACACATAACATGACTGACAGCTACATTGTGAAATATCAAATGCAGTATTTAAAACATTAATATCAAAATTATATAACATCAATCAGCACACACTAAAATATCAAAAGAACAAAACTCGACATCCTTTGCATACTTAAATATAAAAATACCACAAGCATCAAACACTGAAATTATAGCATTACACCAGCACACATAACAATACTTAGAGCTTAAACATGAAACATCAATATGAAAATGAGAAACATCAATATGAAAATGAGAAACATCAACAACAGCATCTAAAACATCACATCTGAAAAATAACAAAACTTAATGTTCCTACTTCATTCTCATTGTAGCAACAGTGGGGCAATCGTTCTTAGACATCTAACAAACAACAACAACACAAAAATTAGCACATATCGTAACAAAACACTAATATATTGCACACACAATCAAAACAACAAAATTGAACATCAATTGCACACTTAAAACACTACAACCATCAAATACTGAAATTAAAACATCACACCAACACTTAAAACAGTACTTAAAATCTAAACATGAAACATCACACAGAAAACCAGAAACATTTTTAAGAGTATTTAAAACATCACATATGAAAAATTACAGATCCTACTTCCTTCTCAATTGCAACAACAATGGGCAAGCATTCTTAGACATCTAAGAAACAACAATACAAAAATGATCACCAATTGTAACAAAACCCCAAGATATCACACACAATCAAAACTTAACATAAAGTGCACACTTAAGCATGAAAACAACACAAGCATCTAGCACTGAAATTAAAATATCACACAAACACTGGTAACAGTACTTAAAGCCTAAAGCCTGAAACATCAAACTGAAAATGAGAAACATCATTAACTGAACCTGAAACATCACTACTGAAAATTACTTACAAATCCTTCATCCTTCTCGATTGCAGCAATAGTGAGTAAGTGCTCTTCGACATCTAAGAAACATGAACAACAACACAAAAATTAGCACAAATAGTAACAAAACCCTAAGATATCACACACACAATCAAAAAAGTAAAACTGAACATTAAACATCACACTAACACAAATAACAGTACTTGAACCCTAAACATGAAACATCACACAGAAAACATGAAACATCAACCACTATATTTAAAACATCTCATCTGCAAAATAACAAAATTTACAATTCCCCATTCCTTCTCAATTGCACTAACAGTGGGCAAGCGTTCTTAGACATCTATGAAACATCAACAACAATAAAAAAAATAGCACCAATTATAACAAAATCCTAAGATATTACACACAATCAAAATTGAACATCAATTAGACACTAAAGCATGAAAACATCACAACTATCAAGCGTTGAAATTAAAACATCACACCATCACTGATAACAGTACCAATAGCCTAAAACCTGAAACATCACATTGAAAACGAGAAACATCATTAACTTTACATAAAACATCACAGCAAAAAATAAAGAAAACTTACAAATCCTCCTTCCTTCTCTATTACAACAGCAGTAAGGAGAATCATCTTAGATATCTAAGAAACAGCAGTAGCAACACAAATATTAGCACAAATTCGTAAGAACAATTCACAAAACATAGAGAAATCCCTAAATATTAACCCAGTGAACAACATAAACCCTAAAAAATACATGAACCAAAAAAAACAAAAATAATTTTGAAAAACAACAAAATATGCATAAAAAATCTGAGCAAAGACATTACATTCGAAGATAAACACAAAACGAAGCTCGTATTGTGTTTGGCCACCGGAAACCGAAGCTATACCAAAAAATTCGCCTGAAAACTTCAAAGATCTAAACGATTAACTATGCACAAGAAAGGAGGAAGAAAAGCGGAGATGATGTGCGATTAATTGGAAGAAAAACAGCGGGAATTAAAGGAAGATGGAAACGAAATGGAGAGGATAGAGAAGAATGTGGAAGAGAAATGGAGAGGAGAGATAATAAGGTAGAAGAGAATTGGTTATAAGAGATGCAGGAGAGAGGAAAAAAGATGAGAGATAAAGTTTCAGAAAAATATGAGAGAAGAATAATGAAAAGTTGATATTTATACCTGGATTTAAATGTAAATTAATAAAATTTCACATCAAGCCCGTGGACTTTTTAAAACTTCAATTAGAAACCTCATCTGCAATTAAATCTCTGATCTCACTATGAGACAGTCTTATACAAGACTCTGTGTGTGTGTATATATATATATATATATATTTATTTATATATAAAACAACCTCAATACTTCGGGTCTTTGTCGATAGGCTTTTATTTAAACTAGCGGGAGTCCCACCGCGCGCTGTGCGGTGTTCTCTATTAAAAATATTTAATTTAATTAATATGTAATATTTACATGTCACATTTGAATTGGAATACATAAATAAATTATAAGTATATTCATCTAAGAATAACTATCTAAATTGTAAAACAAATAATAAATTTTGTTAGAATTTATTAAATAATCAATAAGATAAAAATATATTATTTTTATAACCTTTCAAGAAATAATATATTGCAAGTACATGAAGTAAGTAAAATATAAAAAAGAAACGTTGAACTTGTAGAAAAATAAGAACCGTGTGTATATGTAAACTAAACAATGAATTAGGTGGCATAAATGCAAACAAGTTTTTGTCACAATCATTGTCTATATGTTTATTTTGGAGAATTGTTGTCTATGTACCAATATAATCTTATATACTTGCGAAAGGGCCGATATAACCTTCAATCGTTTGAAAGTTAGAACAAAACTTCCTAATTAATGAAAGTGCCAATATAATCCTCTGGTAGACTTTCCGGCGTTGACCGTGCTTTTCCAACTGTTGACCCACCTTAAAATGACAATAATTCCATCAGACCAAAAGCTGAATTTGGGTGGACAGTTATAACCTTACCTACAACCATCGAACCATCATTGTTGCTACCAAAACAGGTAGGGTTGTATCATGACATTATGAATTTGATAGGGTTCGAGTGGTACTGGGTTCGAGTGGTACTCGGTTCGAGTGGAGAGGGTTTGAGTAGTACTAGGTTTGAGTGGTACTGGGTTCGAGTGGAGAGGGTTCGAGTAGTACTAGGTTTGAGTGGAGAGTGTTCGAGTGGTACTAGGTTCGAGTGGAGAGGATTTGAGTGGTACCGGGTTCGAGTGAAGAGGGTTCAAGTGGAGAGAGTTCTGGTGGTGAGGGTTTGAGTGGAGAGAGTTCAAGTCAAGATTCGAGTGGAGAGGTTCGCGTGGTAATGGGTTCGGTAGAGAGGGTTCGAGTGGAGAGTTTCTATTGGAGAGGGTTCAAGTGGTACTAGGTTCGAGTGGAGAGGGTTCGAGTGGTAATGGGTTCGAGTAGAGAGGGTTCGAGTGGTACTGGGTTTGAGTGAAGAGGTTTGAGTGAAGAGGTTCGAGTGGTGAGGGTTCGAGTGGAGAGAGTTCGGGTGGTGAGGGTTCGAGTGGAGAGAGTTCGAGTCGAGATTCGAGTGGAGAGGTTCGAGTGGTACTAGGTTCGAGTAAAAAGGGTTCGAGTGGAGATTTTTGACTGGTAATGGTTTCGAGTGGTATTGGGTTCGAGTAGAGAGGGTTCGAGTGGTACTGGGTTCAAGTGGACTGGGTTCGAGTGCTAGTGGGTTCGAGTGGTACTGGGTTCGAGCGGAGAGGTTCGAGTGGTACTGGGTTTGAGTGGAGAGGTTTGAGTCGAGGCGGATGGTTGATGTTCAAGGGATGGATGGTTTGAGTGGTGGCGAGGCGGATGGTTAATGGATCGAGGGGTGATTCCTCGAGAAGGATGGTTGATGGTTCCAGGACCTCGAGGGTTAATGAATTGATGGAGAGGTTCGAGTGGTACTGGGTTCGAGTGGTAATGGGTTCGAGTGGTACTGGGTTCGAGTGGTAATGGGTTTGAGTGGTAATGGGTTCGAGTGGTAATGGGTTCGAGTGGTAATGGGTTCGAGTGGTACTGGGTTCGAATGGAGATGGTTCGAGTCGAGCGGTTTGAGTAATAGGAGTTCGAGTGGTACTGGTTTGAGTGGAGAGGGTTTTAGTGGAGAGGGTTCAAATAGAGGGTTTGAGTGGAGAGGGTTCGAGTAGAGTGGGTCCGAAAGAGGTTCGAGCGATACTGGGTTCGAGTGGAGAGGGTTGGAGTGATACTGGGTTCGAGTGGAGAGGATCGAGCGAAGAGGTTCCAATGGTGAGGTTCGAGTGATGAGGAATTGAGTGGAGAGGGTTCGAGTAGAGAGGTTCGAGTGATACTATGTTCGAGTAGTACTGTGTTTGTGTGGAAAGAGTTCGAGTAGAGGAGGTTCGAGGGTTCGAGGGGAAAGGTCCGAGTGGAGAAGTTTGAGTGGTGAGGCTACCATCCACCACTGGAGAGAGTACTATCCACCCCTCGAGAGGGGTATACCATCCACCACTGGAGAGAGTATTATCCACCTTTCAAGAGTTTTGTCAACCATCCTTCGAGGGTACACCATCAACCTTTCCAGAGGGTAAACTATCCACCACTGGAAAGAGTACACTTTCCACCCCTCGAGGGTACTCCATCAACGTCTCGAAAGAGGTGTACCAGCCCTCGAGGGTACACCACCCCTTGAGAGGTCACACATCCACCCCTCTAGAGTACACCAGCCCTTGAGGGTACACCACCCCTCGATAGAGTATACCACTGAGAGCGTCGAACCATGCATATTAGCTCTCGAACCATGACCCACTCGAGGCATATACCCCTCGAACCATCCACGACACCACCATTCGAACCATCCTATCCCTCGAACACCAACCATCCATTCCTGGAACCATTAGTTCTTGAACATCCACTACACCACCACTTGAACCATCCACCTTAAGAACATTAACCATTCCCCTCGAGGCCTCCCTACCACTCGAACCATCCACCTTTTGAACATCAACCATCCCCTCGAGGCATCGCTTCTCAACTCAAACCTCTTCACTCTAACCTCTACTCGAGCTCTCACCACTTGAACCCTTTCCATTCAAATCCTCAATTTAAACCCTCTCCACTCGACCCTCACCACTCGAACCCTCACCACTCGAACCCTCTCCACTCGAACCTCTTTACTCGAACCCATTACCACTCAAACCCAGTACCACTCAGTCCTCTTAATTGATTCATTAGCCCCGGAGGTCCTGGAACCATCAACCATCCTCCTTAAGGCATCACCCCTCGATCCATCAACCATCCACCTCGCCACCACTCAAACCATCCACCTCTCGAACATCAACCATCCGCCTCGACTCAAACCTCTCCACTCGAACCCAGTACTACTCGAACCTAGTCCACTCAAACCCAGTACCACTCGAACCCTCTCTACTCGAACCCAGTACAACTCGAACCTAGTACCACTCGAACCTCTCCACTAGAAACTCTCCACTCGAACCCTCTCTACTCGAACCTAGTACCACTTGAACCTCTCCACTTGAATCTCGACTCGAACTCTTTCCACTCGAACCCTCACCAACCGAACCTCTTCACTCCAACCCAGTACCACTCGAACCCAGTACTACTCGAAACCTCTCCACTCGAACCCAGTACCACTCTAACCCAGTACCACTCGAACCCAGTACTACTCAAACCCTCTCCACTCGAACCTAGTACCACCTGAACCTCTTCACTCGAACCCAGTACCACTCAAATCCAGAATAAGGTCGAACCCCCTCCACTCGAACTCTCACCACTAGGACCAGTACCACTCGAACCAGTACCACTGGGACCCTCTCTATTCGAACCTATTATAGTAAGTTAAAAGTTAGCAAAATGGTGTCATTTTTGCAAGGTAAGGAAGTCAAATAATTATTCAAATACCCCCGGTTGATAGACAAAAGGCAAACAATATCAAGGTCAATTCCCACAAAAGAACAAAAAGATAAAATAACCCACAAAAGCACAAAACCAGAGTAAACAGCCAATTCCCACAAGAGAACTTCAACCAAATTCAGCACCAAAGAAATAAACATGTGAATGGTTTAGAGATACAGACTCACAATCTCAAAACAAACCATCTTTCTTCATTAAGTAAGCTATATATATATATATATATTCCCTCTTAAATCAATAATAGTTGAATGGAAACAACTAACACACATAATAAAGATTTCCCTTTACTTCCATTGAAACTTTACCAGCACATGATAGTTCTAATGGTACAAAGCTACAACCAAACAGAAAATTGAAAGATCTTTATCCATACTACAGAATTCAAACTCAAATGATCGGACAACATAAGCATATATAAATCGAATTCCAACAAAAAAATGCAACAAGGAAATGCATCCTCAAAGGCGCGTTACCTGCTAGGTGTACCACGCAGGAAAAACTGTGGGGAGGCACGGACTTGGGAGCAACAAAACTCACCCTAGCAATGTGACTTTCACAAGGTAATGCACCAAGAAGTTCTGCATCACACGGGGTCCGGAAACTCCCTTCCATTAGAACAACACTCTTTCATTCCCACACAGTTTTCCAGATGGGATCAAGCATCGGCGGAGGCCAATTCGTGCCTTTGACAAACAGAAACCACTGGCTTATCATTCTCTCTAGAAGAACAAGCTTAGTTCCGCCCCATCCTCTGGAAAAAAAATGGTGGCCTTATCCTAGTTCTATGCACAAACACACATGTACATGGTCCAACACATTTATGTATGACTGGTTACAACATGACACTAGATTTATTTAACCTTGTTTTTCACTGTTAACCCCAGGACAAACCGTACTAAACCAAAGTTTATATAAACTGAGAATGAAGTTCATAAATTCCCCTCCCTCACCTCCCTCCCTTCCCTCCAATAAAATAAACTTGAAATTCCAGTTCTAACCCATGAGACATCTCTCCTATAGAAAATTCACATATTATGAAATTGATTACAAAAATTAAAGCTTTGACACACACACACACACAAAACTGTTTGCTTCAAATAACACAAGGTGATTTCAGCACTAATACTCAAGATAATCAATTCACACACTATGCAGAAATTGATAATCAAAATCAATCTAGGATCCAAAAAAATAGCAAACATTATGGAATATAATACTACCTAATGAAGGAAAGCAATTAAAACAAAAAGTACCTTTGCATAACCATTTTGTATTATCACTTGTAGGTCATCTCAACACGCTCCAATTCGGACAAATAAAATTCCAAATAAAAATAAATAAACATAAATTTTAAAGAAAAAGTTAATATTACAATTGATGTGCATCCTTAAAATGAGTTTTCATATACCATGAATACATTTGTGGTATTTGTTCATTCATTAAAGGAATACCACGAATACATAATTCTGATAACCAACCATTCATGTCACGTTACAAACCATTTAATAGACTCTAAAATCCATTTATGCTACACATGCCTTAAAATTTTCTAGGAGGTTCAAGCTAATGAGTAATTAAAAATTGTGGATCATAATTTGCAAACCCATCAAAACACAAATATATTGCAAAACATTCAAGTAGAGCAAAAGTTAAATAAGATACTCTTACCAGACAAGCCATTGCGACCTTGTCCAACTCTCCAAACATTTCGATTTGAATACATAGCAGGATTTACTGAATTGCTTTCATACTAAGTATTTCAATTAGGTTCAGAGGGGCAGTTCAGCCCCTGTACATTGGATTCTAATGCGTCCGATGTGCCTGATGTGAAAAGTAGAAATCAATACTATTCTGTCCATATAGAATCATAAAGATATCCGCGACTTAACTAAAATGCTAACCTTTAAAACAAGTAAATATAAATATAAATCTCAAGTTCATGAATGGACAAAGTCTTTATATTGAACTCAAATTGATTTTACTTAATCAAGAGTATATGCTCAAACCAGTTCCAACCATAAACATATGAGTGGAAAGTATGGGTAATTATCTTATTTTAACCTGGAATGCAATTGCATAACAAGTTCACAAAGAGCAAAGAGAAGCAATCCACATACCTATTTCTTCTTGTCCCTTCTCCTCTTCACTTCAAGAAAAGGATCTGAATGGGTGGGGGGAAATAGTACTCTTCGGTGAGAATTCAATAATATAAAAAATGCAGAAAAACATATGATTTAAATAAACTAATGGAGGTGGGGGTTTATGAAATTAGTAAATGCCAGAGTTAAGAATTACATAACACGCCAAATTAAATACAATAACAAAGTAAATGGAGGTATGAATATATGTGAAGCAACTTCACATTATCAGAAGGAACAAAGAATGATGATCAAGTACATGCCATAATTATACACAAATTTTGCTCTTTAAGATCGAGGATATTCGGTAAGCTCAGATTTAACCTCTAGAATTCCAGGACATAGGTTTCAATAGTCATTTCTAAAGTGTTTTAAAAAATTTAAGATCTGATATACTATCTAAGTATTATCAGGTGGATGGAACATGCAATTAGAAACATACTGGATTGCTCAAATTTCCTTAGATTACTGGTAACAATATGGTGCTCTTACATAACGCTTGAGCCTATTCACAAATTGAAGTTAAGCAACTAAAAACCTCAAACTGGCAAAGTTTCACTTTTTTGTAACATAGGAGTTCCTAGATTACTTAAACTCAAACTCCACTCATATTAGGGCATCTAATAACAATTTTAATAATTAAAACTTGCACAGTAAAACCATACAACTACACACTGCATGAAGATAAAAGTTTTGGGTTGTATGATTCGGGTTATAAACTTCATAACCACTTCACGCTGCATGATAAATTTTTATTATTTCAACTAAGACATTTTACCTCCTATTATTCTAATTAAACCTCGTATTTTCATAAACCTGTGGAAAGACGGTCTTTCCCAAGATTTTGCCTTAATTTCGTGCGATTTAAAATACTCCATCATCTATATTATATACTAAAAGAGCAACTCTTTCGATAAGTGACACTCTCAAAGTTTATCCATTTCACTATGAAAAATAGGACACGGGACACTCCGTTCCATCCAACAAATTAAGAACACTGGAATGCACTTAACAGCAAAGAACATAAAATTCTAGCTTAACATCACCGTCTTTCACTAATCAAACAAGACCTCAAATGAAGTATACAATTGGATTCTTGAACGGAAATTTTTTCGAAAGTCAAAATTGGTAACGACAAAGATAACAACTATTCATTTCACCTTCCATCTTGAAGAACCTAAACACAAGAAGAACTTTCAATCTAAAAACATTGCAGAGCATGTGAGTTTTCAGCATAAATGCACAATTTGGAAAACAATTCAGAATAAAGGAAAACAAAAACAATACAGACCACATATCTTTGCTTTCGGAGCCAAACGTGCCATGAGGGCAACAGTTGCATTGCCATCATTGTTCTCCTAGTAGAAGTTGATCAGAAGTAAAGTAATAATACCAACAAAATCTTGCCAATTGGGATGCCTATTCTTCAACAAGTATATAACAAACAACTAATTCCCAAGAAAGACATGCACAAAGAACCAAAAAGATAACTTCTCATCTCACCCCTAACATTGGCAAGAACAATTATAATTTCAAAACAAAGAATCAAACAACAAATATCTGGCACCCAATTAAACACACATATGGAGGGAAAAGGAAACCGGCGAAAGAATCCACTGTCACGATTTTAGGTTTTGTTGCGATACATTGGCCCTGGAAGGACTTGCATAAATCCTACACAATCCATTGGTTATGATTACATTCGAGAACCAATCGAAACACATGAACCCTGTCGTCCTCAAATACCATTCAGTGAAGAGATGATCTGACAGATAGTCTAGAGTGACTAAAATAGATTTTAAAAAACATCATAATTTTGCACAAACATTATCACAAGCTTGAGACATGAAGAGAACAGATTTCCTGGAGCAAAACCTTCAATTTAGTTTGGAATGAGATATTTCCAAGTATCAAGTAAATAATGGTGGTCCATTAAAGTGTTAGCAGACTCATCACAGAACTTTCATAGGCAGAGTATATATTTGCAGCAATGCCTTTTCCATTAGAAAAATGTGCCAATGATCGTAGATGAAACAGGCAATGTCTTCAAATCTAAAAAGCATTTGAAGCTGGCAAAGTAGGGAATAGTTCTTTCAAACAATAGCCTTTCTAAATAAATGTTCAATCCATTATTTATTTTAAAACACTCAATTACCAATACTCATATAACCAAAAAATAAACATGAGAAGCTCTTCCTAAAGATATTCATCAATTTTGATTCCATACTTTTGGATCCCATGAAGAGGTTCTGAAAGATATGAGGCATTTATACTTATAAAATGCCTCCTTGACGGAACATGAATTTTCATATCCACTTCCTCAAGAAATTCTGGTGGACAAAGTAAGTTAGAGAGGTTGAGAGTATTTTTTATTAGAACATCACTAATAGGTATTAGATATTTTCACCAGTGACCACTAACCTGCTACTTGACTCAAAAATGCCAAAGGAATAGTTCTCTTAATGTTTGGGTTTCAATTTTCCTTCCATTTAAACCATTTTTTTGTGTCTATCTCAAGCATCTGAGTTAACATATTAAAAAGAGCATAAAATGATGCACTAAACATTGTACATGGGGTCAACTAAATACTTCTGAGTTGTCAACAAGGAATTTGTACAAAGCTTGTATGGTATCACTCTACTAATGGATTGCATGAAACAAATTTAGCCGACGTCTATGCGTGCTCGCACAAGATATATAGAAAATAAGGATAAAATCATATGGTGGGTTGTAACATATTACAAAATACTTTCACAAAAAAACAAAGGCCCCGTATGAAGAATAGTGTAGCTAGGGGATAACATCTCTTCAACAAGGTACAAGAACATAAGCACATTATTTCAGGTATGATCAGTAGATAAAGTGCAACATATTAAAAAAAGGGCAATCGCATCGTTTCACATAATTTGAAGGGAAAACAGGTATTTACTTTGCTTAGCAAATAGCACTCCTCTATATAAACCCGAACTAAAATGTATATAAACAACATAAACAACCTCTGAATTGGAGAAAACATACATAAATAACAACCTTGGTTTGACCATCTAATGTAATAACTAAATCAAAAAAATTAGAAAAAAGAAAAAAACACTACTTCAAATTGACAAAAGATGCTACTTCGAAAATGATGGGATCAATAAGTAAAAGAAGTGGTCAAGGGATCATCTGGTCACTCTGTCTTCATTAAAGAACGGTATTTGCGTACATTGCAGACTGATATTCCCCATATAATAAGAGGCAGAGATTATTGGATTTAGTTATTCAAAATTGAATTCAAGAAGGTAGCAAGTAACGTGAATATGCCCGACATTTTGTTTAATGAAAGCTACTATAACAATAACCAAACAACAAAGCAGTTTTTTGACTATGATCAGCACATTCAAGTTTAAAAGAATGATTAAAGTCAAGTGGAACAATATAACTTCATTTAATTTACTAATTAGAGACTTAAAAGTAGAATGCAATACATTAATAAGCAATAATTAAGAGGTAATAAAAATAAATCTACTTTAATGTCCTGGTGAGAAACTCCAGAATTCGATTCTGGAGTTACACATGTAGGCCTTTCTCCTTGCACAACAATCACTCACATCCTGATGGCTCGCTGCCACTTCTCGCATCCTAGGCTATGCATATCATTTAGCTGCTACATTCATACTTATAAATAATTACCAAGAGTGTGTGTGTGTGTGTGTGATAGGTATACTCAAAAGCATATTTTGCAATCCATCGTGAGCATAACTTTGTCATCACTTATCAAAGCGAATAAATGAGGCACACAAAAGTTTCTACAATCTTACAACACCACAGCTAAAAGAGATAATTTTAGACAAATTACTGCCATTAACTATATTAGCAAAACATTAACATCCTAGAATGAAGAGCAGCAACACATTCTTGAATTTATGTACCTAATTTGTATAGGAACAAAACAAATGACAAAAAACAATGAAGCATGTGGTCGACGGAGAAATACATAGTTATGTACTCTGCCAGTTCCGAGAAAACAAGCAAATCGATAAAAAAACAATATTAACTACAAAATTGGCCGACTTAGAAACATTTTATAAGCACCAAACAAAATTTAAGTTAACTCTCCCCACAGTTGACTAACAGTCTACTTTATGTGACGTGATAGACACCATGTTCGAAAAACTGCATAATTAGTTTATCTACTTCATTTAATTAACATCCCAATGATGAACCGACCACACAAACTCATACATGCCTCCTCTCTTTAAACTAACATGTGTATATTTGTCATTTTCAAGTAACCTCTAATTGTTTATCTACACAAAACCACTTCAAAATGGAAGGACCAAAACATAAGAAAATGCGTACTGGAAAAATTGATGGTTTAAGATGCTTCGTAGGCTAATCAAGTGGTGCAGAGCAGATAGTTAAGTTCATCATTTAATCCCTCACACTGAATCACCAAATCTTGTTGTTAAAATAAGGCACAGTTGTTCCTGCATCACACATTATTCAATCTAGAAGCCACAATTGACAACTTATAACTAATGAGTACCTGTTCCACCCCGTTCAAACAACCTACCATTTAAATTGTACACATTTCTAAGGCTATCATAGTTGTCTAATAGGCTACTTTAAGTGCCTTCATAGACACCCATGTTCGAGAAACTGCAGCATTAGTTTAGCTATTTCTTAATCCTTTATCTCTAACACAAATCTTTTATAGAAAAGTAGGGGAAATCAAGAAATTAAGAAGCAGCCTACACCGTCAGATTGGAGTAATTGTGCATTAATCTACACCATCAAATACGACGCCAGCAAGTCCACATGGACAGGAATGTACCATTTCCGGCGAACAAGAACCCCTTTCCTCCTCCTCCTCATCATCGTCATCCTCGAATTCTTTCCCACTTAGATTACAATTAATTTCCCTCTCCATCATTAAACCAAAACCCACAAATCCACCACAATCTCAACGCCACCACAATCTTCTCATCCAATAAATAAGGGCAACACTTTAGGAGCTCATATTGACGACCCCCTTAGTTGCTGAAATCTTTTGTTAAATCATGGCTAGAAGACAAAACATCGGTGGCAAAGGAGAATTAAACGGAGGTGATGAAAGATGGACAAAGAAAACCTCCAAGGAACCACGGCATTTAAAAAAACAAGAGAAGTTAAAATACCTCAAATACCCCCAGTTGACAAAGAGAAAACAAACAATATCTATTATATGGTGCTTGGGAAAAGAAAGGAGTAAATTCATGATTTTTAAAGAAGACATAAGAAATACGTAACGATATCCATACCTTTTATCTGGTTTACTATATAAAAGAAATACTTTGAAATGACACGCTTATGTCAACCGTCATCAGGGGTATAGTGGTTATTTCCCAGCAAGGCCAAACGTGTGCCCTTCTATGTGCTCTCAAGTGGCTGCCCAAAATGACGTCATTTTGGGCACTACTTTTGTCCTTTTGTGCATCCCATTTGTCAAAAGTTGCGGCACCTCCATGTGCGGCTGCATGTGCTGCTAGGTGGCCGATAAAAATGATGTCGTTTTGGGCACCCCTTCGATGGGTCCAGCTCTCAGCCCTCGAAGGGGTCTAGCTCTTAGCCCATGAAGGGGTCTAGCTCTCAGCCCTCGAAGGAGTCCAGCTCTCAGCTCTCGAAGGGGTCCAGATCTCAGCCCTCGAAGGGATGGACTCTTAGTCCTCGAAGGGGTCTAGCTCTCAGCCCTCGAGGGGTCCAACTCTCAGCCCTCGAAGAGGTCTAGCTCTAAGCCCTCGAAGGGATCTAGCTCTAAGCCCTCGAAGGGATCTAGCTCTCAGCCCTCGAAGGGGTCCAGATCTCAGCACTCGAAGGGATGGACTCTTAGTCCTCGAAGGGGTCTAGCTCTCAGCCCTCGAGGGGTCCAGCTCTCAGCCCTCGAAGAGGTCTAGCTCTAAGCCCTCGAAGGGATCTAGCTCTAAGCCCTCGAAGGGATCTATCTCTCAGCCCTCGAAGGGGTCTAGCTCTCAGCCCTTGAAGGGATCCAGCTCTCAGCCCTCAAAGGGGTCTAGCTCTCAGCCCTCGAGGGGTCTAGCTCTCAGCCCTCGAAGGGTCCAGCTCTCAGCCCTCGAAGGGGTCCAGCTCTTAGCCATCAAAGGGTTCTAGCTCTCAGCCCTCAAAGGGGTCCAGCTCTCAGTCCACGGAGGGATGGACTCTTAGTCCTGGAAGGGGTCTAGCTCTCAGCCCTCGGGGGGTCCAGCTCTCAGCCCTCGAAAGGGTCCAGCTCTCAGCCCTCGAAGGGGTCCAGCTCTTAGTCCTCGAAGGAGTCTAGCTCTCAGCCTTAGAAGGGGTCCAACTCTCAGCCCTCGAAAGGGTCTAGCTCTCAGCCCTCGAAGGGATGAACTCTTAGTCGCCCAAGGGGTCTAACTCTCAGCCCTTGAAGGGGTCCAACTCTCAGCCCTCGAAGGGGTCCAACTCTCAGCCCTCGAAGGGGTCTAGCTCTCAGCCCTCGAAGGGGTTCAGCTCTCAGCCCTCGAAGGGATGGACTCTTAGTCCTCGAAGGGGTCACTCTCAACCCCCGAGGGGTCCAGCTCTTAGCTCTCGAAGGGGTCTAGCTCTCAGCCCTCGAGGGCTCCAGCTCTCAGCCCTAGAAGAGGTCCAACTCTCAGCCCTCGAAGGGATAGACTCTTAGTCCTCGAAGGGGTCTAGCTCTCAGCCCTCAAGGGGTCCAACTCTTAGCCCTCGAAGGGGTCCAGCTCTCAGCCCTCAAAGGGATGAACTCTTAGTCCTCGAAGGGGTCTACCTCTCAGTCCTCGAGGGGTCCAGCTTTTAGCCCCCGAAAGGGTCTAGCTCCCATCTTTCGAAGGGGTCTAGCTCTCAGCCCTCGAGAGGTCCATCTCTCAGCCCTCGAAGGGGTCCAGCTCTCAGCCCTCGAAGGGGTCTAGCTCTTAGCCCTCGAAGGGTCTAGCTCTCAGCCCTTAAAGAGGTCCAGCTCTAAGCCCTCAAAGAGATGGACTCTCAGCCCTTGAAGGGGTCTAGCTCTCAGCCCTCAAAGGGGTCCAGCTCTAAGCCCTTAAAGGGATGGACTCTTAGTCCTCGAAGGGGTCTAGCTCTCATCCCTCGAAGGGTCCAGCTCTCAGCCCCCGAAGGGGTCTAGTTCTCAGCCCTTGAAGGGGTCCAACTCTAAGATATCGAAGGGATGGACTCTTAGTCCTCGAAGTGGTCTACCTCTCAGTTATCGAGGGGTCCAGCTCTCTGCCCTCGAAGGGATAGACTCTTAGTCCTCAAAGGGGTCTACCTCTCAGCCCTCGAGGGGTCCAGCTCTCACCCCTCGAAGGGATGGACTCTTAGTCCTCGAAGGGGTCTACCTCTCAGCCCTCGAGGGGTCTACCTCTCAGCTCTCGAAGGGGTCTAGCTCTTAGCCCTCGAAAGGGTCTAGCTCACAGCCCTCGAGGGGTCCAGCTCTTAGCCCTCGAAGGGGTCTGGCTCTCAACCCTCGAAGAGGTCTAGCTCTCAGACCTCGAAGGGGTTTAGCTCTCAGCCCTCGAAGGGGTCTAGCTCTAAGCCCGCGAAGGGGTCCAGCTCTCAGCCCTCAAGGGGTCTAGCTCTCAGCCCTCGAAGGGGTCTAGCTCTCAGCCCACGAAGGGGTCCAACTCTCAGCCCTCGAAGGGGTCCAGCTCTCAGCCCTTGAAGGGATCCAGCTCTCAGCCCTCGAAGTGGTTTAGCTCTCAACCCTCGAATTGGTCTAGCTCTCAGCCCTCGAAGGGGTCCAGCTCTCAGCCCTCGAAGGGGTATAGTTCTCAGCCCTCGAAGGAGTCTAGCTCTAAGCCCTCAAAGGGGTCCAGCTCTCAGCCCTCGAGTGGTCCAACTCTCAACCCTTGAAGGGGTCTAGCTCTCAGCCCTCGAAGGGGTCCTGCTCTCAGCCCTCGAAGGGGTCCAGCTCTCATCCCTCGAAGGGGTGGACTTTTAGCCCTCGAAGGGATCCAGCTCTCAGCCCTCGAAGGGATGGACTCTTAGTCCTTGAAGTGGTCCAGCTCTCAGCCCTCGAAGGGGTCCAGCTCTCGGCTCTCGAAGGGATGGACTCTCAGCCCTCAAAGGATACATTTATAGTTTCAATTATAACTCTTTTAACATTCCTATACAATTTCTATAATTTTTTATCAAGCTCACCATGCAACGCGCTGTGTAGCCACACTTGTATTCTTCTAACATGGTAATTTTATGGAATGAATGGAAATTAAGTAAAAAGATTCAACTAGTGAGTTTAGTTAAATAATTCGCTTCATGATTCGCTTCCTACGAGATACGAATAAAGGTGCTTTCTAATACAAACTCTATGAATCTCCTCCAAACTGATGTGATATGTATATTGACAAACGAGAACCTCAAATGTCAAGCAATTAGGATTAATTAAACTTTAGCAAATGTGAAAGTCTGATGGAGTACATTTTTGTGACGCTTTTTTTTTCTGGTCTCCGGCCCTTGAATACAATAGCAAGGCAATTAGGACTGGAGTCGTGGAAATTACACTTGTGTGCTAAAAAGGTCAAATTAAAACATGTCAAGTCCGTCCCTGGTGACCGAGAGGAAAATATGCATTACCACCTCAAATTACACACTTACTATTTTACATTATACTCTATTAAAATTTGACCAAATATTTGAGTAGATATATAAGCAATAATATTATCGTATCTGATATTGTTGGATTCGTAATAACAAGTAGTTTTTCAAAAATAAGTTTTTATTTGCCGTTATTATACGTAGTTAAACATACTTTATTAACATTTACACAAGTTTCTTGATGAGCGTGAAAAAGATTCTATGTAATTTGACCTGGGACGGAGAGAATTAAGGCGTTTTCTCATCTGAACTTACACATCAATCATTATCACATTTTTCACAAAACATGTTTCACCTTTATATTGCGTATAATAGTAACAATTAAAAAGTTCATTTAGAAACTATTTATTACGATGAATTCAACAATATCATATATACGATAGTATTATTGTTCATAGATCTATTCAAATACAAAGACTTGGGTGAGACCATCTCAACCAAGCTTATGGTGAGACTAGGGGCCTCTCTAAAATTTTAATAGTTATAGAAATTTAGTTGCAATAGTATATAAGGTTAGTTTTATCCCAATTTTTGATCCACTGCTCGATCGGTTGTCACTACTGCTCTGCTCCGGTTAGTCTGCTTCTCCTTTACTCGATCGTCTACGCTCCTCCGCTCCCATTCTCCTCTGCTCCGATCGTCCTCCACTCCATTCCGATCCTCCGTTGCTCAGCCCCGATCCTCCGATCCTCAGCCGCTCTACTCTCATCCTCTGCCACACAGCCCCAATCCTCCGCCGCTCAGCCCCGATCCTTCATCGCTTCACTCATTTCTCCTCTGTTCTTCTTGTTCTCTGATCGGAAGCCCTAGGTTCGTTCCTTTCCTTAATTTTTTTTTTCTTGTTTTCTAGCTTTAATCGTTGATTTGTGGTCTTGAAGTGGTTATTCCATCATCTTCACACTGTTTAATCATTTTTTGGTATATTATTTGCAGGTCATTTGTTCTTCACTGTAATTTCATTGTTGTTGCTTAAATTACATTTTGTGATAATTTTCAGATACCGTGTTCAAATTTTTTAGTTTAATGTTTAAAGGACTTTATTCATGTGTTTATATGTTTTGATTAGGCTTGTGCGTTTATATGTTTATGCATTTATTTTGATTTTTCTGAATTAATTGCTTAGGTTATGGGGTTATTTTGCTTTTGCAACATAATTATGGTTGTCTTTTCAAGGTCAGAGTTTTTTCAGTTTGTGTATTGACTAACTTTATTTATGTGTATAGTTTCTTAGTTTTCCCCTAGCATGTGGCATGAGTATTCATGTGCATATTTGGATGATGGAATCGTGAACTCAAGACTAGAGATGCTTGGATCATGTATTGGCCAACTATCTTTATATGTGTAGTTGCTTTGTTTGCCAATGTACGTTGGCATGAGAGGTGCAGATTCGAATGATGGAAACATGAACTCAAGGCCAAAGTTGTTTAGTTCATGTATTGGCCAACTTTCTTTTTGCGAATAGTTATTTAATTTGCCTATTACCTTCTTTCAGGAATTGGTTCTTTATTATTGCATGATTTGATTAGAAGGATGTTTGGATTGTCTGATAATGATGATTATGATTTAGGAATGGGTATATGTTAAATTTCAAGGTATCCTGGGCTTCCATCTTAAAATCAATTGGTACTAAGTTGAGGTGGCCCAATACCTTATATATAAGTCATTATCTTTGTAAGAAACCGATGTGGAATATCTTTCAACATGCCCCCTCACGAGCCAACATGGAAACACTCCACGACCCACATCGGGCCAAATTAAAGGGGATCCCCACATCGGCTAAATAACCCAACCCGGGCTCTGATACCATGTTAAATTTCAAGGTATCATGGGCTTTCATGTTAAAACCAATTGGCACTAAGTGGAGGTGACCTAAGACTTTATATATAAGTCATTATCTTTGTAAGAAACCGATGTGGGATAAATCTTTCAACATTTCCCCTCACGTGCCAACATAGAAATACTCCACGACCCACATCGGGCCAAATTAAAGGGGATCCACACTTAGTGCCAATTGGTTTTAAGATGGAAGCCAAAGATACCTTGAAATTTAACATAGTTTTAGAGCCCAGGTTGGGTTATTGGGCCGATGTGTGGATCCCCTTTAATTTGGCCCGATGTGGGTCGTGGGGTGTTTTCACGTTGGCATGTGAGGGGGCGTGTTGAAAGATGTATCCCACATCGGTTTCTTACAAAGTTAATGACTTATATATAAGGTATTGGATCACCTCCACTTAATACCAATTGGTTTTAAGATGGAAGCCCAACATATCTTGAAATTTAACAATATATCTAGCAAAGGTGATCAGGATCATGTTAACTTGAAAGTGGAAGATTATTTACCATTCATGATTGCTAGTTGTTGCATGAATTGTTTATTTGGCCGTTTCTGATTACTATTGGTGGCATGATTTTGTCTTGTCTGTTCTTTAGGTTAATTGTTGTGGATATTTTGGGTGCAAATTTGGATTCCACGGGTACATATTAGGCTTATGGAATCATGAACTAATGTCTTTAGTTTGTGTATTGCTAAGTTTACCTATAGCCTCATCTTCATAAGAAGTGCATATTTTCATTATGGAATCATAACTCAAGAGTTATTTAGTTCGTGTATTGATAGACTTTCTTTATGTGTACCATTGCTTGGTTTGTCTATATAGACTTTCTTTATGTGTACACTATACAGTTGCTTGGTTTCTCTACAACATGTGGAATAGTTATTTAGTTCGTGTATTGATAGACTTTCTTTATGTGTATAACTTATCTATATAGACTTTGTTTCTTGGTTTTTCTACAACATTTGGACGAGTTATTTAGTTCGTATATTGATAGAGTTTCTTCATGTGTACAATTGCTTGGTTTGTCTATAGCATGGGGAAGATTTATTTAGTTCATGTATTAATAGACTTTCTTTATGTGTACAGTTGCTTGGTTTGTATATAGCATGTGGAAAAGGTATTCTCATGAGAGATCCAACATGATGAAATCGCTTTATATATGAAATTGATGATGATTTTGATGAACAAATTAGATTGGATTTTAATTTTTGATTCCGTTGGTTTGAATTGGATGAAAAGCTTCGGCAGGCGGGGTTCAAGGGGATCTCTTTGGGGGGAAATACAGCAGCTCAACCCACCATTTTGCTCGGAATGTTCCCTTCGAACTGTTACACCTTAGTAGATAACAATGGTACCCTCAAGCTTGGTTGGAGGGACCTCTGCTTGCTCACTGCATCTGCAGAAGAAGTATTCTAATGAGAGGTCTAACATGATGAAATTCCAAATCGATGCAGATGTAGCTCTTGTTGTTTGTGCAATAAATCAATGTTGATTTGTTCAAATATCATAACCATTTTCTTCCATATTCTGTAACTTATGTGTTTGGGTCTGTATTTTTGGCAAGTGGAATGAGGGAAAGAAATTGTGGATCAAGATGATTAATTTGTTTCTGTAATGTGAATTTATGAAAGATCGTGTTTCATAATTCTTATCATTTTGTTTAATAATCAGTTACATTACAATCTAATTTATTATATTTCGCATTTATATGATGTAGTTTGGTCTCTCTAATTAGTAAATATACATTCGTTCGTGTGTTTATAATGTTTGTCAATGATTTTAAAAATTTAGTTAGAACTTCAACTTTTTAAGAGAGTTATAACTATTATATATATATATATATATATATAAGTTCGTATATTTAGAGTCTTTATTCATGGTTTTAAACGTTTAGTTTAGGCTCTCATCTTTATTTAAAGATAATTATAGAACTCACAGCTAGTAAATATATTAGTTAGTTCATATGTTTGGAGTGTTTTTTTAATGATTTTGTTTAGACTTTAATTTTTTACCAGATAATAATAATAAAACTCATAACTATCAAATGTATAATTTAGTTCACATGTTTTGAGTGTTTGTTATTCGTTCTAATAGCTTTGTAAAACAAATAGATTGTCAAAATTTATTTTAAAATACTTATGATATAACCACATATATCCGTCACAACTATAACATAAGAGGTTGCACTCATGCGAAAGTATGATTATTCAGATAAAGAGCTCAACTTTAGTTCATATATTAAGAAAGTTTGTTAATCATTCTAAAATTTTAATTTAAAATTTATTTTTTAAAAGATAATAATAGAACATACACCTTACAAATATATTAGTTAGCTTATATGTATAGATAGTTTGTAATAATTTTAATAATTTTCTTTAAATTTTTATTTTTCAAAAGATAATCATTTGAGAAATTTCATCTAACAAATATATTACTTAGTTTATGTGTTTAGATAATTTGTGCACCATTTTAATGATTTTGTTTATATTTTTAGTATCAGCATAATAATGAAAATTATATGAGCTAAACAAAGCCATTAAAATAATTAACAAACATGCTAAATATATGAGCTAATTTAAAGATGTGTGCCAGTTTGTAGCTCTCGCAAAAAATAAAATTTTAAACTACATATTTAAATCAATTAATAAATATTATAAATACATGAACTAATATACCGTTGCTAATTGTAAACACAATTTAATAAAAGAAAATGAAATGTGTAAAAGATATGATGTGAATGGATGTTTTTATTCATCTCTGTACGTATGTATTTATATTACAAGTGCTAGTTCTAATGATAGGATTTACATGTAAGCAACCCCACTGATTAGGGAAAGTAAACTATTTCTATAAACTAGGTACAATGAACCAGGACTAGTGTTTTAAGTCTTCAATACCCTCCCGCAAGCTCACGATCGGGTACGAACGAGAAGCTTGGACTTCAGGTTATCAAAGCGAGAAGAACCCAAAGCCTTGGTGAAGATGTCAGCAATCTGATCAACAGAGCTCACATGTCGAACAACAAGTTCCCCAGCTTTGACTTGTTCTCGAACAAAGTGAAAATCAATCTTGATGTGTTTAGACCTCTGATGAAAGACCGGATTGGCATTAAGATACGTAGCACTGAGATTATCACAGAGGAGAATAGGAGCCTGAGAGACAGGGGAAGCCATTTCGGCTAGAAGCTGTTGAAGCCAGATGAGCTCCATTGCGGCAAGTGCGATCGCCCGGTACTCAGCTTCAGTGTTGGAGCGGGCTACAACATGTTGTTTATGGGAGGACCAGCTGATGAGATTACCACCAAGGTAAATAGCAAAGCCATGTTGAGAGTGGCAATCATCAGGATCTGAGGCCCAACCAGCATCCGTAAAACATACAAGGCGATCATCCCGAGATGGCCGAATGAGTAACCTGTTATCAATAGTGCCTTTGAGATACCGTAGTATGCATTTCACAGTGGCCTAGTGAATCTCTGAAGGTTGATGTATGAATTGACAAACCCGGTTGACTGATTACGCAAGCTAAGGCCGGGTAATAATGACATACTATAGAGCTCCTACAATGCTGCGATAGAGATGGACATCTGGGAAAGGATCACCACCAATGACGAGGCGCGAGCCCGGAATGGTCGGAGAGGCAATTGGTTTTGCACCAACCATTTTGCTCTTGTCAAGAAGATCAAGAATGTATTTCCGTTGAGATAAAAGTATACCTGAAGAGTTGCGAAGAACTTCAATCCCAAGGAAAAAATTCAGAGCACCCAAGTCCTTCAAAGAGAAAACCGAGTGGAGATAGCCAACAAACTCATCAATGAACTTGGAGCTCGAGCCAGTGATGATGAGATCATCCACATAAACTAGAACATAGACGACATCGGATCCATGATGTTTGATGAAGAGAGAGGTGTCTGAAACACATGGTTTGAAGCCGTGCCGTAGAAGGGTCTGGTTGAGCTTCTGAAACCATGGTCGCGGTGCCTATTTGAGACTATAAAGAGCTTTTCGAAGACGGCAAACATGAGAGGGCTGCTGCGGTGAGACAAAACCAGGTGGTTGCTCCATGAATACCGTTTCAGACAGATCACCATTGAGGAAGGCATTGTTGATGTCAACCTAGCGAAGAGGCCAATTTTGAGTAACCGCTAAACCGAGGACCACCCGAATGGTAGTGGGTTTGATGACAGGGCTGAATGTGTCGAAGTAGTCAACCCCCTCTTCCTAATTAAAGCCTTTTGCAACAAGGCAAGATTTGTAGCGCTCAACTGAACCATCGGGTTTCTTCTTGATCCTGAAAATCCATTTACAACCAATAATATTAGAGGCACATGACCTGGGCACCAAGTCCCAAGTCCTATTAGTCATTAAGGCATCATACTCTAACTGCATAGCATGCTGCCAATTAGGATTCTTTTTGGCCTGAAGAAAGGATTTCGGTTCAAGATCGAAACCGTCAGAAGGTAATGGGTGTTTTGTAGCAGTGTAGAGCTTTGGCTTGAGAGAGTCAGTTTCCGCACGAGTTATCATACCATGAGTAGAGTTGACAGCCGGGCGGAAATATGAGGGAGCTATATGAGAGCTGATAGTAGAAGGCTGAGTAGAAGGATGAGAAGGGGCCGGAGACGGTGAAATTGGCTGAGTGGGACTGGGTGGAGGAGACGGACTGAGTGATGGTCCAGGACTAAGGTTAGGAGAAGGACTACGTGGAGATTGAGGGGGACTGTGATTGGTGATGGGTGGAGTGATAGGTGAGGAAGAAATGTCTGAGGCAAGGTGCAGACTTTGAAGGGATATATCGGAGAAGGGTGATGGGGAGGACTTGGAGTTGTGGTCAGGAAAGGGAAAGGAAGACTCATCGAACACAACATGACGGGATATATAGGTGCGAGAGGTGGGGACATGAAAGCAAAGGTATCCTTTGTGTTTGGTGTTGTATCCTACGAAGATGCAAGCAACAGAGCGAAACTCCAACTTGTTGCTGTTATATGGACGAAGGTAAGGATAGCAGATACAACCGAAGGATTTGAGAAACAGATAGTCTGGTTGGCGATGATAAAGCCGAGTGTAGGGAGATTCATTGGCGAGAGTAGGAGTTATGGTACGATTGTGAAGGAAGATGGCAGTTTGGAAGGCATGTTCCCAGAATGAGATTGAGAGATGAGAGTGGGAGAGTAGAGCAAGCCTTTTTCAACGACAATGCGATTACGTCTTTCAGCAGCACTATTTTGTTCAAGGGTGTGGGGACAAGAAACTCTATGAAAAATACCATGATTTTGGAGAAAGGTAGAGACATTTCGATATTCCCCTCCCCAATCAGATTGAAAAGCTTTAATTTTTGTAGAAAATTGTGTTTCAACCATGGATTTGAATAGAGAAAAGGCCTGAAAGACTTGAGATTTAGCAGTGAAAAAGTAAACCCAAACAAATTTTGTGCAGTCATCAATGAAAAGAACAAAGTATCTATTGCCATTGAGAGAAGGTACCGAGGCAGGGCCCCACGCATCAGAATAAATCAAATCAAAAGGTAGTTTTGAGGGAACATAACTAGAGGGAAGAAATAGCTTGTGACTTTTGCCTAACAAAGCCTCACAAACAGAAAAAAGTTTATTGTTTGAAGAAACAGGTAAGTTGAAACGTGATAACTGGCTACGTAAAACGTTTTCATGTGGGTGAGCGAAGCGATGATGCCAACATGCCACCGAGGCTTGTTCTCCAACGAAAACGCGAGGAGGGCTGGAAGAGGACAAACTGGCTGGGATTCTATACAGACTATCATCAACTATTCCTTTTAGCAATGTATTTCCCTGCCAACTCTTAACATAGCAACGGTCATGATGAAATTCAAGAAACACATTATTGTCTTTGCAAAGTTTAGAGACACATAGCAGATTTTTGGATATTTTTGGGACAACTAGGATTTCATTTAATGACAAGGAATTAGAACCATGCTGTGCATTTAAAGTAGAGTGACCTAACTGAGTAATAGGGAGGGACTCACCATTTCCGACGAACAGATTGTCAACTCCAGTGTAGTCCGAATGCAGGTTCAAATTGCCTAGATCAGCAGGGATATGGTTTGAAGCACCAGAGTCGACCACCCACGGGTCCTGGAGTGCCGACGGAGATGTGCCGCCGCTAGAGTTGTAGGCCGTGTAGGCTGTCTTTGCCGAGGACTGGAACTGACGCTGGCGTTCGGCTGCACGACGACTGGTAGGAGGGTAGGCCGCGATGTTAAGCCTATTGTGACAGTTCCGCCCGCTGTGATTGGGCTTCTCACAGATGTCGCATTTGAGAGAGATGGAACCGGAGCCACGGTCAGCGTTGGAGTTATCCATCCCCGAAGTGGATCGAGAGGCAGCGGCAGGGGCTCGGCCTGGTGCGTGGCTGTTGGAGTAGAACGCCGTCGGCACAGACGCATCAGAAGAGGACTCCAGAAGGCGCTTCTCCTCCTGTAGCAGCAAGCTGAGCAGTTCATTCGATGTGACCGGAGTGGTGCGCATGGCCAAGGTGGTTCGAAACGCACCATATTCAGGGCGTAGCCCGTAGATGATGAAGGACACAAAGTCATTGTTGGAGACCACCGTGAGGAATTCAGCCAATGAGTCCGAGATGGCGCGCTTTTTCTCAACATAGTCAAGAATGGACAGAGAACCCTTTTGAAGCATCTGAAGTTGCTGTTTGAGATGAATTTGTCGAGCCTGAGTTTGTGAGTGAAACATTTGTTCGAGAATGATCCAACATTCAGAGGTTGATGTTGCCCTAGTGACGTGACCGAGCATAGGGGCTGTGAGGGTTGATCGGAGCCACAAGAGAACAAGCCGATCCTTTCTTTTCCATGACGTAAAGTCTGGGTTTGCAGCCGGTGTAGAGGCGGATTCCTTCGGCGTGATGAACGGAGATGGAGCGTTGCCGAGGATGAGAAAATCCTCCATTTCGTAGGTTTCCAGAGCCGAACGAACCGTTCCGCGCCAAAGGAAGTAGTTGGTGCGGTCCAAGTGAACTGCCAGGGCCGGAAACTGTAAGTTTGCCGAGGCGCCGCCGGAGGCTGTGAAGAGGATCGAGGAGGCGGAAGCATTTTGGCCGGATTGATTGTTGTCAGCCATGATGAGGGTTTATGGAGATGTGAAAATGAGGCTATACTGATACCATGTAAAAGATATGATGTGAATGGATGTTTTTATTCATCTCTGTACGTATCTATTTATATTACACGTGCTAGTTCTAATGATAGGATTTACACGTAAGCAATCCCAATAATTAGGGAAAGTAAAATATTTCTATAAACTAGGTACAATGAATTAGAACTAGTGTTTTAAGTGTTCAATAAATTGAAACGTACATACATACAATCAAATAACAATTCTCCTAACAAAAGTGATTGTGGGTTTGTGGTTGAGTGCATGCATATTGCTAATTTGTTAGGTTGTGGGATCTATTCCCTGCATTTTGGCACCAATTGCGCGCAATATGACAGAACTTGCAAGCGCAATTATGCCCTTCCATTGCTGCAATTTCTATAATTGCAGTTTAATTCTTGGTACGGTAAAACGGTCTTATAGAAGAATTTCTCCTATTTGAATATACTGTCAAATATTGCGAGAATGTACAGTTGAGGACGGTAAAAAAAGTAGCTTTACACTATTTCTTGAAAAGGACCCGCGTGCAATATATTAGTATACAATCAAGCCCCTGTTTGCGTAGCCGAGGTTGGCCAAAATTTTCAGACCTAAAAAAATTAACAATGATTAAAAAACCCAATCCACCTTTAATGTCAAATACGTCGTGAATTTGAAGCAAAAAAGAACATATTTCAGTTGTCTCTATTCAGTAAATTCTTCTTTTTATATGCATATGAAAAGATGTGGTTAAATTAGAATTATAATAGTTTAAAGGTTTAAATTTCAATACTAAAATTTTATTTTGTAACATTTTTTTTAAATGAAAGGCACCCGAGGGTGAGGGTTGGTATATTGGTACCCCAAGCCAAGCAAAACCATAGTAGAGAAGTTAAAATTACAGGAGGCAACAGCGTTGCCCGCAAAATGAATATCCTAATCATCATCAATATGAATCAAAGTTAGTAAGTTGCGATTCCAAAGCCACGAATCTCCACACCCCATGTTAATTCGTACTTTGGCCAGACAACTTTACTAAGTAATAGCGAGTTCTTGATTGTTCTAGTAAGGAGGGAGAGTTCTGACGAATAGTAATAGTGATAGGAGGTTGCTGATAAAATGCAGATCTGCATCTCGAATGGGTGTAGCACTGTAGTAGTACGAGGCAGGAAGCTGATCTGCAGATAAAGGAGTATAGATCGGCCGTGATTGTTATGACCCCGAAGAGTATCACCTTCGTGAAGTTGAGAATCTGGTAGCCATTACCTGCATAAAAACCAGTTTACATTAGCAGTATCAAGTCCTGTTATGGCCATTCTTGTAAATTCTAAGATTTGGGACCTGTTTCCCATCTAAGTCAATAAGGCCTTTGATGTTGATCGGCAAATTAGTAAGGGAAAGAGGCTGATTCTTAGATGAGTGAAACTTGGCAATAGCATTTGCCACAGAGTTACATTCTCTATGTACATGTTGAAGCACTGCCCCATTTAAAAGGTTTTTAATCTTATAAGCCAAATTGAAATGCTTCCAGATAGCTGAGTAGGGATCATGAATCATATTAATGGCAAGAAGGGAATCAGATTCTATAATAGTCGAGCCATCACAGTGGTGGAGGGATTGGCATGCAGCAAGGATTGCCAACATCTCAGCATGGAGGGGAGATATTGCATCTACAGTATATGAGTTAATGAAAAGAGGGAATCCAGAGCTATATCTCCCAATAAGCCCAACAGAAGCAGTGTGTGGGAGCAAAGAAGCATCAGTGTTTATTTTGAAGCAGTGTCTGCCTGGCTTATCCCAGAAAACCGGTTTTATAATTGGCTTCCGAGGTGGTCTGAGAAGAGGTGTGAGGTGTCTGAGCAGGTTGGGGAGACCAGTATGGGGACTCAAAACTGAAGGGCATGAGTATAGGGAGAGGTTGATGATGACAGAAATCTCCCTACAGATGAGGTCTGCCGAGAAAGGAACCTGATCATGAATATATCTGTTTCTAGCCTTCCAAAGGCACCAAAACAGAATCGATGGAATCAGTTTACAAATCATTTGGTTACCTTTGGGTAAATCATTGCAGTTCCATAAGGTGTAAAATCTCTGTGCAATAGATTGATTATCAGGCAGATTGAAAAGAATCAGGGCAGGTATATTATTCCAAATTGTCTTTGCCAGTGTGCATGATATGAAAAAATGGTTAATCGAGTCCGAATGACAACAGACAAGGCACTTGGAAGCCAAACTGAAACCACACTTTATAAGTATATCATCGAAGGGGAGAAAAGAGTGTAGCATTTTCCAAGTGAAAATCGAAACCTTTTTTCGCAATAAGACATTCCAAACAAATTTGGTAGCCGGGAATTTCTGGTTTCCATATAAGTCTATCATCTCTGCATGTCACCAATTCAGCCTCCTGTAAGAATAAGGCAGTATCATTTTCCAGGAAGAGTGATATCTCAGGTAAAATATGAGATTTGTTGTTAATGAAATCAGATATAGTGTATCCCTGGAAAGTGTCAATTATGTTGCTTGGGATCTTATCTAACAGTGGACCATTAGGGCACCAATTAGTTGTCCAGGCATTGCATGTCCCCTTGCCATGAATAACAATGGAATTTTCTTCAGCTAAGAAATCAATTGAGCAAATGCATTTCCAAGTAACTGAGTTTCTGTGTGAGGGTGGCAAAGACCACAGCAGCTTAGACCACAGTGTTACTCCTAACTGACAGTTCCACCAAAGTTTGAGGGAGCATGCATCTACTATTCCTTGAATAGATCTGAAGCCTAAGCCATTAATGGATATTGGTTTTGCCAAGTCTTTCCATTTTTTCCAGATTTTATTCCTTTTCCCATCAGTTTCACCCCAGAAAAACCTAGCCAACTTCTTCTCAAAAGATTTGATAATGTGTTTTGGGGGATTAGTTACAGCCCATAAGTGTTGAGGCAAGGAATATAAACAACTATTGATCAGTACTAATTTCCCTCCAGTGCTCAACCACTTGTTTTTCCAATTCTGAACCCTTTTATCTAGTTTTTCCATCAGTGGTTGGTAGTATTTATTCAAAGTTCGACCCTTGAATATAGGAACTCCTAAGTATTGGAAAGGAAAAGCACCTTGTTTCATTTTCAGAATCATTCTCATCTGGTTAAGTTTAATGATCGAAGCTCTTTTGCTGATGAAGAACTCTGATTTATGAAAATTAAATTTTTAATCAGAACTGAGTTCAAATATATCTAGAAAGGCCTTAATTCTGATTAAATTTGTTTTTGAGGCTTGCATCAAGATAATAGTATCATCAGCATACATAAAATGAGAGATTGCTGAACAAGATGATGGAATCTGATAATAAGAGAGTTTACTAATATAAAAAATAAAAGATAAACTCCTAGAGAAAGCCTCCGAAAAAATGTTAAAAAGGAAAGGGGAAAGAGGGTCACCTTGTTTGATTCCTCGAGTTGCTTTGAAAAAGCCCACAGGATTACCATTGATCAAAACCGAAAAGTAAGCTTGAGAAAGGTTAGACATAACAGCATTAAGAAAAGAACCTTGGAATCCAAACTTTATCAATACACTTCTTAGAAAATCCCAATTGACCCTATCAAATGCCTTTCGTAAGTCTAGTTTTAGAATGCAATTTGGGAGCCTAGACTTCTTATCTAAGAATCTAACCATTTCCTGAAGGTAGAGGATATTATCAGTAATATTTCTGTTTTTCATGAATGCTGACTGATTCTGTGAGATCAATCTGTCCATATATGGCCTTAGTCTTTCCATTAAAACCTTTGAGCAGATTTTATTAAGAGCATTTGAAAGACTAATAGGCCTGAAATCATCAAATGAGCAAGGAGTAGCTTTTTTAGGTATTAGGGTGATCCATGTGCTAGATATACCTTTGGGAAGAGGGGAGCCCCTAATAAAATCATTAACTGCCTCAACTAAATCCTTTTTTATTATGGACCAGCATTTAGTGTAGAATTTATTGCTGAATCCATCCGGGCCTGGACTACTATTCTTGCTTAAACCTTTTATTACTGCCTCAACCTCAGATTCTGAAGCTGGTTTAGCTAGCTCTATGTTATCTTGAGCAGTAATTGTAGAAGGGATTTGACTCAGGAAGTGAGAGTAGTAGGTCTTGTTAGTTCCCTGGTTAGGCTCGGATAACAGTTCAGAAAAGTATGATATGGCCTCATTTTGAAAATCAGATTGGTTATTAATCCATTGACCATTACTGTTTTTTATTTTTGAGATCTGTAAACGACAGTTTTTTTCTTGGACTACCTTGTGGAAGAACTGTGTGTTGTTATCTCCCATCTTGTTCCATTTTAATCTTGCCTTTTGTTTCCAAAATTTTTCCTTTTCTTTTTGAGCTCTCAACAGTAATGCTTTCTTGAGGTTTAAATTTATGAGCTCAGATTGGGAAGGGTTCAAGTGATACACTGATTCCTGGACTCTTAAAGATTCCTCAGCCCTAATTAGGTTAGTGTCAATATTACCAAAGGACTCCCTATTCCAAATTCTAATATGCTTTTTTAGCCTCACCAGTTTTAGATAGAAACCTATTAGACCAGTCTGATTTAGTCTTTTATCCCAGTTATCTTGAATTAGAGTGAAAAATTCAGTACGGTTAAACCAAACATTAAGAAATCTAAATGGTCTTGGATTAAGACTAGATAAATTTGCTATGTTAAGGAGCAAGGGAGAGTGGTCAGAGGTTTGCCTGTTTAAAATTTGAGTGGAAGAGGAAGGGTATTTCTGATTCCAAGAGATAGTACTTAATCCTCTATCAAGCCTTTTGGAAGTAGGATTTCTAAGTCTTGAATTACACCAAGTAAAAAGATTTCCAACCGTGCTAATTTCCTGACTACCAGAGCTACTTATCCAAGTGTTAAAATCTCTAATACTACCCGAGGATGGGGTGCTAGGTCCTCTATACTCAGAAATGGAGGAGATAGTGTTAAAATCACCTATAAAAATAGTATCCCCAGGAATAAGAGAAGAAAGGTCTTTCCATAGGATTTTCCTTCCCTCCCTATTCCTAAGAGCATATATGAAAACAACATCCATATGTAAGTCAAACGAGAAATGAGAAATACGCACATGGAGGAACTGTTCATGAGATGAGAGGAGATTAACAGTAAAATAATTTCCCCCCATCAGCCATATTTTGCCATTGTACAAGGTGAGACCATTGGAGAAATTAAGAGTATCCATATAGGATTGGAGTTTAGAGTTGTCATGCATGGGTTCAATTATGCATAAAAATTGAATTTTTTTCAGTTTAACTAAATTACTAAGTCTGAGCATAGATGTTTCCATTCCCCTAATGTTCCATATTAGGAAATTAATTGAAAGAGGACCTATCATTGTTCATCTGACTTGTGACTCTTAGTGGATGATCTAAGCATCATTTTGTTAATTTGGCTAAAGTAGTTTGTTTTTTTACCTTTTGCCTTACCTGGTAAGAGGCTATGATCCAGTGTTGGTGAAGAACTTGGACTGACAGTCATAATGGAGGTTGTTTCCTGGTCCAGGGTTGGTTCATCCATGTCCACCTGTAAAACAGAGAATCTGTTCCCCACTATATTTTGAAGAGAGGTGGTTGCATTTTTTTGTTTACTAAAATCAGGATTGGAAGTCCCAACCTGTATATCATCAGTAGCATAAGTAGCTGGAGTATAATTAGTAAAAGCAGTATCATCAAGCAATTTAGAGATGGACTTGTCTAGTGTAACCTGAGTTATCTGTCTAGGGCATGACACTGGTGTGTTGTTGTTTCCAGTTATTGGGGATTTAGTAGATGTAAAATGAGAACCAATTATTGGGGACTTAGCAGACACTGGTAGGGATCCAAAGATCGATTCTGAAAAATTGCCAGGTTGAACTGTATCTATTTGGTCTTCAGTAGAGATCAATGGAGGAATGGTAAATTTCTTACCAGTGGCCTGCCATACTGGTTGTTTCTGAGTTATGCAGGGGACCTCAGCTTGAACATCAGTTTGAACATCAGTTTGAACATTAATATTAGGGGGAAAGGTTCTACACTGAGTTTTGGAATGTCCTAGTTTAGAACAATGATCACAGTAGAGGGGGATGTCCTCATATTCGATAAGATATTTCCTGTTATTTGTCATAGATCCCAGCGTTATGTAAGTACTGATTGGTTTTAGTAGATCAACTTCTACACAAAGTTTAATGGCAGATGGTCTTGTTAAACTATCAGTAGCCAGATCAGTCTTAATAAAATTGCCAATGCTGTTACCAATGGATTCTATTGCAGCAGAATTATAGTAATATAAAGGGACTTCTCTAATCGTACACCAAACAGGAACAATTGGAGATTCTTTATGAATTGAAAAATCAGGAGTCCATTTAAGCATTTTCAAAAGAATTCTGTTAAAATTCCATATACCCTTCATCCATGCTCGTTGGTAATCATTCAGCAATTCGAAACGGATAAGAACATGTTTGAAATCAAGGGAACCGAGTTGATACTTACCTGCGAAACCCACAGTCTTGAAAACTTGCTCCAATTGATCCATCGAACATTTGCCCTTGGTGAACTTACCTACCAAGGCGTTTGCATAGTGAGAGGACAGCGTTGCTATTTGATCCTCTGAGTATAGACAGGCTGCCTCACCGAGATGTTGGGATTTGGGCACTAGTTCAGGGTTACTAGGGAGAAGCTTGGATAGAGGTGGAGCTTTGGATTTGAGGATATTAGCAAAGGAGATCGGTGGAGGGATAGGTGTAGCATCCTGGTTAGGTGGCGGCGCAACCAGATTGGTGGGACCAGACATGGCTGGAACCGTTACCGGCCCAATAGCCGTTACCGGCATGCAATTCGGACCAGGAGTAGGTGGATCTTTCGAGTAAGGAAGAAGAAGAAGATGAGGTTAAGATGAAAGAGGTGGAAATCTGATAATCGCACACACAGTCGCACCAAAATTCTCACACAGTAACAGTAATTCAACGGTCCTCAATCTTTTCCTTTGTGTGGATACATGTTATTTTGTAACGTGAAGTAGTTAGAAGTTTATGTCCGATTACTAAAAATCAAAAAATTTATCTTAACTTATTGTAATTTACAGTTTAAATTTTGGTCTTTCCATAACCGTCTTTCCATAAAGACCGACTCTCTTCAAATAATTAAAAAGCTTTGATAAATAAAAAATAAAAAATGACATTAAAATAAATTAGAATTGAGTATGCACCGGACATGCCTTCCGCTAACGTGGTCTTGTGCAACCTGGATTACTGCAATCCACCGGTAAAACTTGAAGATGCACAATAGGCACCAACATAAACGTGCAACTACTGCTGTATGCCAATATCCAGTTTAACAATCAAATAAGAGTTCCCAACGGATTTATTACTGTTCACTAGGGGTGATTTCTGGCGATTACAGTGCGATTCACACACCTCCGTTCCCCCTCTTCATTTCCCTTCACCATCTGCTACTATTCTCGGCCAATTCATATCGGACACCGATGGCGTTGCCGCCTCCCGCTCCCATGGTGGAGTCGGGTCCCGCGATCAATAAGAGTTTCATCCAAGCTCTCACCACTAAGCCATCTCCTCTGTTCACATCCCTCCCGGATACTCCTAATCTCCACCCGGTCACAGAATACAAAGGGAAGATTGCGTTTATCCTTCCCCTTAAGGAAGGAGAACGCCTGGCGTCCCATTACCAGAACGCTCTGGTCGGCAAATTCAATCGGGGAAAGCCCTCGATGGATTTCTTACAAAATGCTTTCAAATCAATAGGATTTAAATCTAAATTTCAGCTAGGTTCTATTGACTATCGCCATGTTTTGATCAGATTTCAGGACCCTGAAGACTATCAGGCGTGGGTAACGATTCACAGACTCCCTCTCCATTTCTATAACAACTCTGCCATTATTGGTCTAAGTAGTCAGATTGGAAGGTTTTTAAAAATGGACGCTGCTACGGCAGCTTTAACTAGACCCTCGGCAATAAAAGTCTGCGTTGAAATAGACCTTCAGTCCCAACCCCCTGCTTCTATTGTTGTAGGTATAGGTAATAAGGTCTCTGAATATCCAATAGAATATGATGAACTTCCATATTATTGTGCTCACTGTAAAGTAGTTGGACATAACCAAGATAAGTGTACTTTCTTACACCCTGAGCTAAAAAAAAAGGTTACTGAAACTAAGAAAAAACAAGGAAGGGCAGAAAGTAACACAGCTGATCTGGCTCAGGATAGTTCTGATGTTGAGAAACAAGCCCACACTGAAGGAATATTTGAGAAACAGTCTCACCATGAGGAATTAGCTAAGGATAAGATAACTGGAACCTCAGCCCTTACTGTTTCACAGAAACAAAATGAATTTCAAAAACAGAATTATCACTCAGGCCATCCACAGAACATTTTTGCTAACACATTCAACAATACTCATAAGAAAAGATCAGACTTCTACTCTTTGGACGATATTTCAAAGCCTATTAACAACATAATATGGAGGAAGAAGACTAAGCAATCTGAAAACCTCAGATTAGAAACTTTAGAGCATACTCACTCAGTGTCTATTTCTAATGCTTTTCAAGCTCTAGATGTATCCTTTGAAGAAGAACAGGAAGAAGAGGCAGTGGAGATCTTCCATGAGACTCAAGAAACTCACGACCAGGTAAATCACTCGGGCACCACATATTCATCAGAAAGAAGCTCTGAAGGTCAACTTAACTCAGAAAACCCTGAAGTCAGACCAGATCAGAACCTAGTCTCTACACCAAAACAATCATCATCTCTTGAGCAATCTCCAGTTGAGAAGGTAACAGCTACTGCCAATCTAGGTGACAAACCTCAACCTACTACTGATGAACTTAACTTAGAGCACACAATTGTTGATACTCCGAAGTCTAAAGCACTTTCGGTCAAAGGTAAAGAGACTCAGGATAATTCTACTATAGCTTTGCCTAGTAAATCTAGAAAACTCAGATCCTCTCATAAAGCCATTCCAATGAGTTTTAAATGATTAGATACACCATCATAGGTAATATCTTGGTATGGAATGTGAGAGGTTATGGCACATCTCTGGAAAGACAAAAAACATTAAAGAGGAATCATAAGATAGACATCCTTTGCCTCTTAGAACCTTGGCATGATAACCAGCAGATTGATCATCTTAAGCATGTCCTAGGGTTCAATAATGCTCTTGCTGCTCAAAATGCCAAAATATGGATTCTGTGGAATCAATCTTTTCATTTATCTTGTGTTAGAGAATCAGATCAATTCATTCATGCTAAAATCACTGAAGTTGCTACCTCATCCAGTTGGAATTGTTTTTTCATTTATGCTAGTGTACATAGGAATATGAGGGAAAATTTATGGCATGATTTAGGCTCAGCTCTCTCAGAACCTGCCATATATATAGGGGACTTCAACACGGTTTCTTCAGTTAATGAATACAAAGGAAGGAAATCAACCCCTCATAAAAGTATGAAACATTTCAATGAATTCATTCATAGATCTGATTTGCATGATATTCCCACTGTTGGGAATTCTTTTACCTGGTGTAACAATAGGACCAAGGACAGGGGTAAAGATATAATATTCCAAAGACTGGATAGGGGTCTCTGTAACTTAGAATGGCTCGATTTATTTCCCCACAGCTCTATTCAGGTTTTAAATAGAATCACCTCGGATCATTCTCCTTTACTCTTATCCATACAATCAGCTTCTGAGTTTTCCCCTAGGCCTTTTAGATACCAGGAAATGTGGTCTTCTAGGCAAGATTTCAGGGATATAGTAACAAAGAGTTGGACTTTAACATCTCCTCTAAAAGGCATGACTGGTTTAGTTTTCAAACTCAAGAGGCTAAAAGTGGAAATAAAACAGTGGAATAAACTTATTTTTGGGAATGTCAACCAGAATCTGATTCAGGCTGAAGAGAGAGTTAGTGAACTGGAAATAATTTACCAACAAACACTGAATGATCAGGATCTAGCAATTTTAAATGAATCAAAAGCCTTATTGTTAAGATCTCAGAAAGAAAAGATAACATTCCTATCACAAAAAGCTAGATTTAATTGGCTTAAGTTTGGGGATGCTAATACAAAATTTTTTCATCATGCCATAAAGGAAAATCGGGCAAAATCTAGAATCAGCAAAATTAAGGATTTCTCAGGCAATTGGATCTCGGACCCTAATCTGATTAAGGAAGAAGGAATCCGGTTTTATAAAGAATTACTGAATGAGGAACCAACCCCTAAACCTGGATCTCATCTTAAGTTTTTTCTTCAAGAAATTCCTCTGCTCATATCTGAAGAACAAAATCTTTTGCTCCTTCAAAAGTTTAATATCCAGGAACTTAAGAAGGCTGTTTTTGAATTGAAAAAAGATAGTGCCCCAGGCCCTGATGGTTTCTCAGGGAATTTTTACACAACTTTCTGGGAGATCATAAAAAATGACCTGCTTGATGCAGCTAATGACTTTCTGGTTTCTGGAAATATTCCCTTAGCAATCTCTAGTACTTGGTTGGCCTTGATCCCTAAAAAGCCAATTCCACTCTCCTTTTCTGACTTCAGACCAATAAGTCTTTCTAACTTCATCAACAAAGTTTTTTCAAAAATGTTAATGGAGAGAATTAAACCACTAATGCACTCCTTAATTTCTCTTGAACAAAGTGTCTTTATTAATGGAAGAGACATCTCAGATAATGTGCTACAAATGCAGGAAATGGTGAGAGTTTTAAACAGAAAATCAAAGGCTCATAATATTATTGTGAAACTTGATATGCAGAAAGCCTTTGATAGAGTGTCATGGTCCTTTTTAAACTCTATACTCCTTCAATTTGGTTTTCATGGACACTTTGTTAAAATTATTCTGAGTAACATAGCCTCTGCCCATTTCTCAGTCTTGATAAATGGAGTCACTTCAGGTTTTTTTAAATCCTCCAGAGGACTAAAACAGGGAGATCCCCTGTCCCCTTTTCTATATAACTTAGTTTCTGAGGCTTTCTCAAGGACTCTTAAAAAAATGATAACCACTGGCTACCTTCACCAGTTTAGTTTGCCTCTCACTTGTCCAATTGTTACTCACCTCATGTATGCTGATGATACAGCTATCTTTCTAAATGCCAAACCCACAACTTTAAAGAGATTTAAAAGGTTCTTAATTGCCTATGAAAATACCACAGGTCAGAAAGTAAATTTTGGGAAATCTGAATTCTTCACCTCACATAAAACCCCCACTGACCTCATTCTAACTGTTAAGAGACTTTTGGGTATGGATCAAGGTGCACTCCCTTTTAAGTATCTTGGTGTGCCAGTATTCTATGGTCGAAACTTGCAGGTTTATTACAAGCCAATGCTGGAAAGGATGGAGAAGACAATAAACAATTGGAAGAATAGGTGGCTCTCCAGTGCTGGTAAGCTGGTTCTTATCAACCACAGTATACTCACATTTTCTCAGTTCTGCGCCCTCCTAAGATTGTTATAAGGAAAATGGAAAAATTGGCATCTACTTTTTTCTGGGGGAAAGTGGATAACACTGAAAAAAAGAAATGGAGATCATGGAAAAATATGTGTCTACCTATTGATGAAAACGGCTTAGGACTTAGGGATATAGGAGCAATTGTTGAGGCTTTCTCATGCAAACTTTGGTGGAAATTACAAGCCAACAAATATCAATGGACCTCTTTAATTTGGTCACTCCCTAACTCTTACAAGACATCCCACACCTGGAAAAGAATCTGCTTAATCACAGAAAAGGCTAATAGACATTCAAAAGTTATTTATGGTCAGGGTGAGTGCTCCTTTTGGAGTTCCAATTGGACTGGAAAAGGGGCCCTTTGCTATGAATGGCCAGAAGGGATGTCTATCCCCTTTGAGGATATCTCCCTAAGGTTTTTCATACAAAATAAAAATAATTTTCTCCCTCTCCTGGAGCTACACCTGGCTACCAATACTCTTGCCATCTTGCAGGTTGCTGAATTGATATACCAACATGAGGATAGGATGATATGGACTCCAAATATCAATGGTAGATTCTCTATTAGCTCGGCCTATCATACCTTTAGGCAAAGAAAACAAAGAATCAGACAACTATCAAAGGTATGGAGTTCTTTTATTCCAAGGAAAATGTCTGTTATATTGTGGCGTGCTTTAAATGGCATTCTGCCTTTTGATAATATTTTGGCAAGAAGAGGCTTCCAATTTGCATCTATATGTCCTTCCTGCATGAATCATCCTGATATCCTAGATCACTTTTTCAATTCATGCTCATTTGCTTTAAAAGTTTGGGAGGCTGTTGGTGTCTTACTTGATATGCATATGCCAAGGTTTGGAAGTCTGAAGTCTAGAGTTGATTTCATCCTATCTTTCAAAACTGCCACAAGGATTCAGTCTCAAATCATCATAGCTTCACTTTTGGTCACAGTTTGGATTCTGTGGGTTAAGAGGAATAAATACATTTATGACAATGAATCTTTTTCCCTTAATGCCTGTATTCATGAGATTAGATGCCTCATTTATGACATATTTACTGCTCACCAGCCTTCTGGCAACCTAGAAAGGAACAGATATTGGACCTGTTCTAACATTATTCCCAAGATTCACCCCAAGAGGAAGAAAATTATAACAGTTGTAACATGGAAGAAACCTTCCTCTGGCTTCAAAATCAACACTGATGCCTCATGGATACATCTAGGTCTGGCCTTATCAGCTGTAATTGTTAGAAACATGTCTGGTAATGTGATTTGCATGAGGACCAAAACCTTCCAGTCACCAACACCTTTTGATGCTGAACTGGTAGCAATTCAGGATGGGTATGAAATAGGATATGAACTAGTAATTGCTAATGGTACATTGGAAACTGACTGTTTAAATGGTGTAAGAGGTATTCACAACCCATTGAATGCCCCATGGAGGAACTTCTCCATCTGCAGTGCTCTCCATATTCATTATATGAAATTTCCAATCTCTCACATTCACAGGGAAGCCAATAATGTAGCTGATTATCTGGCTAAATTCTCATTACAGAACAATATCCAAGGGAACCTCGATCTCCTATTGGCTCCAATTGTGCTTAGAGGACTCATCTCCCTTGATAGATTAGAAATCCCCTCAGTAAGAATAGGCTCAAGACCAGGAGATGATATTTAACTCTTTCTACTCTTAATTTCACATGTTAATACTATACAGACTCCAATGAGTTTTCTCTCTTCATTGCACTGGAATGGAATTTACTGTGTTTCTTTTCCCTTTTCAGGTCTGCTGCTGGAACTGGGAGTTCAACCACGGTGCAACTCAAGGATGAACACCTACCTCAATTTTAACTTCACTGGTTCAAGTTCCTTGCTGCTACTCTTGTATCTATGACTGCTACACTCTTTCTATCTTGCTACTCTTCCCACAGATTCCTTCCTAATGTTTTCCACGGACTAATAGGGGTCTCGCTTTGGCCGATTCGCCGATCTGTTTATGGACTACATTTGGTAGCAATTTGTAGGAAGTACCTCACTAGACTCTTCCTTTCGATAGCTAGTTATTTAGCATCTTAAGCATCTGTTTTGCTCTCTGATCATCATATTGATGAATTTTGTAAACCAATATGCACTTTCAGGCTTATGCCAGTTCTTTCGGCCTGGGGAGCCAAATAAAATTCCCCCCATCCTTAGGATGGTTTAAACTTAAAAAAAAAATATCCAGTTTAACACACCCACGGGTGTACCCTAGTGGTTGGGAGATGGGTGAGATCGCCAATTATCCCTGGTTCGAATCTCGGCAGCGGCAGTGTGGGGAGCTCTTACTTTGTAAGGTTCCCTTGTGCGCACCGAGTCTATGGATCGGCCCATTGGTCCTGGTGCTGGGCTACCGTGATTTACCTCTTATACGATAATTGGAGTGTCGACTGATATGGACCGTTGAATGCGAGCGATGATCGCCTTTTTGCCAATATCCAGTTTAACTCTAAAGCGTGAAACGTGGTTGGTTCGTCTAGAAACGGGAAAAGAAAGGTCTGTTCCACCAAATACTACCTTAACTAATTATGTTTGATTTGGGCTTTTAGTATTCTACTAAACAGCTATTACTCTTTTAAATTTCAAACAATTTCCAATTTAATCATTATTTATAGAGTCTTCTCTGGAAAGAAATTTCAAATAATTTCCAATTTAATCATTATTTATAGAGTCTTCTCTTGAAAGACGGTCTTTCCATGATTTATGGAAAAAAACAAGGTTTAAAGTGTAAATTAGAAGAAATGAAGATAAAATTTTTGGGTTGCATGAACCGAGTTATAAAGTTTATAACTATGACACTTTGCATTCTAAATTTTTAATAATGCAACTAAGACCTTTTACCTTTTATTATTATAATTAAACTCCGTCTTTCCATACAACTATGGAAAGACGGTCTTTCCCAAGATTTTGCCTTATTTATATTATAATTAAAATATGTAATATTTGAAGAGTCCGTCTCTTGAAATACGGTATTTTCATAAGCCATGGAAAGACCAATGTTAAAAGTGAAAATTAAAATAAATGAAGATAAAATTTTTGGGTTGCATGGATTGGGTTATAAACTTTATAACTACTACACGTTGCATAATAAATTTTTAATATTGCAACTAAGACCTTTTACCTTTTACTATTCTAGTTAAACTCTGTATGGAAAGACGGTATTTCCTAAGATTTTGCCAGATTTAAATTTAAAAATAAAACTATTATTCATGATTCATTAAAGAATCCATCTCTTGAAAGACGGTCTTCCCATAAGTTATGGAAAAACCAATGTTTAAAGTATAAATTAGAAAAAATGAATATAAAATTTTTGGGTTGCATGGATTGGGTTATAAACTTTATAACTACTACACGTTGCATAATAAATTTTAAATATTGCAACTAAGACCTTTTACCTTTTATTATTCTAATTAAACCATGTATTTCTGTAAACTTATGAAAATACGGTGTTTTCTAAGACCTTGCCTTTATTAAAATGTCGTTTTTTCTAACATTAAGCCTTATTTGAAACATTCCTCGCCCCATTCACTGGCGGAGCCCAAATTTGCTACCCCAGAAAATATATTATATATGTGATGCTTTTGGGACAACTGAACAGTCAGCTGGTTCGAGCTCCTTTATTATGACCTGCAATAAAACTGTCCCTGGGAATCCCAGAAGCTAGTCCCTCGATGTCTAAGTCAGTAAAGAGTAAATGCACTGTTTCCAAGATAGAATGGATACCGAAAATGAATGCATACCTGGTATTTATACTGTATATCCTTGATGATGATTATCCTTAATTATAACCTTTAATGCCTTATAAATACGATAGACGTTACATGGTCCAATGACATCTTAACTGGGCCATCGTTAATGGCCCATTATAACCTTTGGGTCTAACCTCCATTAGAAGAATTAGATTCATGTTCAAGGCTCCGGAGTATCAAGTTATTGGTTTGAGGACCTTTTCCTCGGTAGCGATTTGAGGCTCGTGGCTTATCAGCATTCAAGAACCCCTTCTTTTTCTTTTTCTAATCAGGGCGCTTTGAGGATCTCTGTTTAGCAGCATTCAAGATCTTGTTCCTCGATAATGATTCGAGGATATAGGAGTACAAGGTGGAATTCCTCATATACGAGTTTGGGATCGAGCCGAGGTATAAGCTATTTCATTCTTTGTACTACGTATCTTATAGTGGCAAGTCCTCAGAGAAGATTATCACTTTTGTTAGCTGAGAAGTGCACCACAAAGTCTTTACCGTTCCCTCCCACTCGGGTGACTGGAGGGGATGGAGGAAAGGAATCTCCTTCAATTGCAGAAGGAATAGAGTTTCTAGTGGAACTCGAATGTGCAGATCGAGTCCCCCAAGGAAGGGGAATACTCTTGTCCAGACCATCTCGAGGGCGATAGGAAGTGCATTTTTTCCTCATCTCTTGATTATAGTCTTTACTCGAATCCCAGCAAGAATATTGGCAGTTTTGTCTGGTCACCTGTGATTTATGAGAAGTACGTATATAAGAAGCTTATGAAGTATAGCAATAAATGGAAATGAGCCTCTGAAGACCCCCTTCAGGAGTCCCATCTCGGTACCCCTGATAGTGGTTTTAAACCCTCGGAAGTCTCTGAAGGTGTTTAATAAAATTTTGTTGTCATTTTCTTTCTTTACTTTTCCTTTTCTCCTTGCTAATCATAGTGGTTCGTAGCTTTTTTCATGGGTCTCAGTTCATCTTTGGCTCCCAAGAAGGATAACCCTAAGGGTACCCCTGCCCCATCGAATCAGGCATCCACCCCTCCGGTGGGTGCTGGAAAAGTTCTGAATAAGAGACCAGAGGGTCATATTTCTACCTCGAGGAATCAATGCCAAAAGGTAGGTGGAGATGGTGGTCGAACCTCCCACATGTCCCTACAGCCAAACCCACAAGCATCCTTCTCGAACACTCTGGCGATTGCACCAAGTGTTCTTAATATAAACGAGCAGGTCGTCACTACATTGATAGTCGATCCTCAGGTTAGCTGATATATACTTGTATACATTTTGTGAAATCATTGTGTGATTTTCTAATTTGTTATGTATCTAATCAATTTAATGGGTCCCTTCAACTATTTTCCAGGTTCCCAAACAACTTGACCAAATAACCCAATGCCTGGCCATTCTTTTGCAAACTGTGACTTTAGGTCATGGTAGGCTGCAAGAGAATTTGAAGCAAAAGGACTTCGAGAATGCTGAGCTGAAGAGATCTCTCAAGTTTAAAAAATAATAATGAAACGCTCGAGGTCGAGAAGTGGAAATTCACCCTTGATAAAGAGGTCCTCAAGAAAAGGGTTGAAGTCCTCGAGAAGAGGGTTGGTGCAGCCGAAGACCCCAGTGCCCTGGTTCGTCTGCCCAAACCTTTCAAAGACAAATTACTGAACAATACTGAGTTGTTCAAATTTTTCATCGACCTCCTCGAGCTGGCCAAGCAAATTGGGTGCAGCATTCTGGCTGAAGAAACATTAAAACCTAAACCAGCCTCCTCCTTGTCCAAGGATGACGTCAAAATGCTAGGTAACTTTATGGAACCTGAGCTCGTGAACCTTTTGGATACGAAATGGGATAAGGCAATCAAGTATGGTGGCCTGCGTTTTACCCTATTGGACTACCTTAAGTCCAGTGGACAATTTCTCAAAGATGAGGGGGTTCAAGCACTCACTCATGAGAAAATAGCAGTCGGAGTCACCGAGCAGCCAACTTCGGCTGGGAAAGTTGTGGGAGAGCAGAATCCAGCAATTGCCGAGGAGGATACCTCTAGGGTAGTGTGATTAGATGTAACTTTCGCCAAATTTTGGCTACTTCGTGTAGCTTTTTTCCTCTGTAATGATAAAAACATTTTGCTTCTTTACTGTTTACTTGTTATCATACTTTTCATCGTAGTGTAATTCATTGAAAAGATGATTGGAATGTGCTTACCAAGAGCTCTCAAGTACTCGAATAGAACTGAATGAAGCCAACAAGCATCTAATGAAGGCAATGCAGGACCTTGAAAATGTAATGAGAAGAAAAGGTCTTTATAAGATAAGAATAATCAACTCAAGGAAGAGATGAAATCATGGCATTCTAAGGAACATCCTGCTTTTAAAGATTTTGTGAAACATTTCTTAGCCAAAAAATACAACGGAGTAGTTCCTCTCGAGGTTGTGGAAAACTGTGATTCCACTGAACGAATCTATCAAGAGTTAGTACATCAAGTAAACAAGAAGTTTGGATCTTTATAAAGATGCCTTGCCAATGCCATTAGACTACTAGTCCTCGAAGGTTGTTTAACTTCTTGCATAGGTGAGTCATACAAGTTCAGGTCGTAACTAGAGGAAGTAGCTGAACTCTATGTGGTAGCCATGGGTGAAATTTCCAGGCTGGAGGAAGTACTGTTAATGAAGGGTCCGTCTATTAACGAAGATCCTTCCTTAGTTAACTCTCTCCTCACTAAAAATGCTCGACTCCTGGGAGAAGACAAAGCCTGGAAAGTACAAGCTAAGGAGCTCGAGGATAGGATTAATTTATACGACATGAGTCTTTGAGCTCACTTTCTTTCCCATGGTTCCCTACTCCATATCTGATAGATTCCCAACATCTGCCAAACTTTCTTCTTGAGGCTTCCCATTATTGGATCAAGTAGTGCAATGTTTATGAGAATGGAACTGACTGACAGAAAGCATCTTCTGATGCCATCCTGGAATGGCTAAGAGAATTGAGAACAAGCACTCACCCCACTTTGAGGGGTCATAGATCCTCCTGTTTAAAGAAATCGTCTCTAAGTGAGCTAATATAAGTCTCGCATCCTCAAGTGATGCTACTTGGAAGACTTCAAAAAGGCGACGTGGAGGTGAAGGATCTACCTCGAGGGATTTGGACAGCAGGTCTGCAACAAGGCAATGTAAAGTAGTAACTTCGATAAATCTATCTGAGTACCCCAAAGAGGAGCAGATGAAGGATTTTCAAAGGGCAGCCGGCATTAAAATGGAATAACTCGAGCAATTAGAAGCAAGATTATGGGAGCTGGCCCCTCCTCGAGAAGGGGATCCTCCAGCTAAATAGATAGGTTCTTTCCATGTTGTTGTTCAAGTTCATGTCCTGTAAGCATGTGTTATCGTATGCAAATGATCCAATGTATCATGTACCTTGTATATATTAAAGTTTTTAAGCTTATCATAATAGCCCTCCTGAATCTCAGAGACTGTCATTATTAGGCGAATAAAAAAAGACAACTCGAAGGTATAATATAACGGACTATCTTTTATCATAAGGTGGAGTTCGAGGAACTTTGTAGCCCCAAATGGGATTCGAGTTGCTTATCACCATTCTCCCTTAGTCAAATCATTAAGTATGTGAGTTTGAGGACGCCATAAGTTCCGCTTATCAATACTTCACTCAGTTATCCATCAGGATTAAAATTAACTTCGGAGTGCCGCTTATCACCATATCACTCGATCTACCTTAGATATCATAAAAAATAGTTATAAAAGAAATTGTAAAATGAAAAAACACAATAAATTTTACCCAGGTTCGGTGTTTCCACCTACACCCGGAAAAAATAGCTCCACTAGATAACCAATCAAGTTTACAAGGGTACTGTGAGAGTGCCACCTATCAGCATATCACTCGATCATTAGCCTTAGCTGGAATTAATGTGCAGAGTGTTACTTATCAGCATATCACTCGATCATCAGCCTTAGCTGGAATTAATCTATAGAGTGACTCTTTTAGCATATCACTCGATCATCAACCTTGGCTGGAATTAACATACAAGTGTCGTTTATCAGCACATCAATCGATCATCAGCCTTGGCTGGAATTAATAAATAGAGTGGCGCTTATATGAATATCACTTGATCATCAGCCTTAGCTGGAGATAGGTCACGAAGTGTCGCTTATCAGCATATCACTCTTGCCTTCAAAGATGATAATATTTCCTCAAATTGGTAATATTCCACCTTCTGGGCACTCGAACTCCATTCATGGCTTCAAGGACATGACTACCTTATGGATGTGCTTCGATCACCTTATAAGGTCCTTTCCAGTTTGTAGCATATTTCCCCTCGGGTTCCCGATGACTCTTTTCATTCTTCCTCATCACTAAATCTCCCATATTAAACAATACTTTATTCACCCTTCTATCATGATATCGTTTGACCTGTTCTTTTACCCTGACTTCATGCAACGAAAACAATGAGAGATTAGCTCAAGGAGTACTAAAAAGGGCGCTAACGGAAGTGGGACTCCTGCGGGTAATAAAAAGCTTAAAAAATGAAGCCCATTTCTTTGAAATCCCACTATAGTAAAGAACCAGAAGTAGTAGAATTTATTCTCATAATAATTAATAAAGAAAATAGTTTTACGAAAATTTAAATTATCGAATTCAACAAATAGCCGCTAGCGAGTCGATCGATTAATTCAAGTTAATTCAATAAGACATGAGAGGTAACAACCCATTTGATTGTTATCATTCAATTGAATTCAATTTAATAGTTTCAATAACGGTTCGAGAAATGAAAAGAAAATAAGAGGATCGAACCATTTCTTCTGACTCTTTTTCAAATTCGATAAATGTTGGTTGATCCTATATTTCATTATAGTTCTATGATTCAGAGTATCCTTTACTATTCCTATTTGATCCCTTTGAATTCCATATTCGAAGTTGCGATCGGATCTATTCATTAAAAAGAATCGATTCCCTGTACACACCGCCCGTCACACCCTGGGAATTGGTTTCGCCCGAAGCATCGAACCATGCCACCTCTCGCCTTTCTTCTACCATATCCAACTCTAGGCACCAATTTTCCTGATTATATATCTCATCTGTGGCTGCCATCATCCTCAAACTAGGAACTCCTATCTCAGCAGGAATTACCACCTCCAAGCCATATATCAGGCTATATGGTGTCTCTCCAGTGGCCGAGGATTTGGTTGTTCCATATGCCCACAAAACGTTTGGTAACTCTCATATCCAATTACCTTCTGCCCTCTCGAGCCTGGCTCTAATATGATTCACTATCGTTCGGTTGGTTACTTATACTTGACCATTGGCCTGAGAATGATAGACTGATGTCACCTTTTGCTTAATCATATACTCCTCGCACCACTTTTTTAACGGATCTTGAGCAAATTGTGTTCTTTCAGTAATTATTGTCCTTGGAATCCCAAAACGGCATATAATATTTTTCCAACAGTTGCAATGACTATGTTTCACTTTATGTTTGTTATAGGCTCAACTTTGATCCACTTCATAAAATAATCAATTGCCGCTATGAGGTACTTGAACTTTCCCGGGGCTTCAGGAAAGGTCCCACCTAATTGATCCCCACTTATTGAATGGCCACGAACTATAAATATTTGTCATCTCTTCTTGCGAAATGTGGATTAGGGGAGCATGTTTTTAGCACCCGTGACATGCTAGTATGTACCTGTTTCCATCATCAAACATCATTGGTCAGTAGTACCATGCTCGAATGAGCCTTCTCGCTACTGATCGAGCCCCCTGATAGCTACCGCATATTCCTTCACGAACCTCCCGAATTAGATAGTTTGCTTCATAAGGGGTAAAACACCGAAGCAGTGGTTGTAAATGATCCAATCTATATAATATTCCTTCTTGCAGCACGTTTCTGAGCACCTTCAGCCTTATCTTTCTAGCCTCGACCTCATTCTGAAGAAAAACTCCCCCTCGAAGGTACTTTACAATAGCAGTAATCTAAGTGTCTTCCTCCTCAATAGCCATAACCAATGGTTCCGCGAAGCTTCATTTTTTCAGAGCTTCTATGAGCAACTGTCTCTAAGATTGAGCCCCCGGGTGTGAAGAATCAAGTTTACTAAGAGCATCTGCTTTGTGATTATTTTCCTTTCGGACCTATGTCAGAGTATGTAATATGAAACTTTTCAAAATATTCTTCACCACCTTTAGATACCTCTGTAGATTACGTTCTCTGGCTTCATATTCTCCATTCACATGTTAAACCAATTTTTGGGAATCGTTATAAATCTCCAGATCTTCCACCTTCAATTCCTTGGCCAAACGCAACCCAGTTGTTAGGGCCTCATACTAGGCTTCATTGTTTGTAGCCTTAAATGCAAAGTGCAGCGCATAAGGGTAGTCTTTATCATCAGGACTGGTTAGAAGTACCTCAGCCCCACTACCACCCGAATGTGATGAACCATTGACATTCAACCTCCATACTTCCTTCTTTAAAACCTCTTCCTCTCGAGTAGAACCTTCATACTCAATGGGTTTTGATGTTTCCACTATAAAATCTGCTAGCGCCTGACCTTTGATCGCGCTGATATCGAATATCATGTTCTCCTAACTCTACAGCTCACTTCATCATTCTCCTAGAAGCCTATGGTTTTAATAAAATCTTCCAAATTGGATGATTTGTGAGCACCAATATTGTGTGCCCCTGAAAATAGGGATGCAATCTCCTAGCTGCATGTACTAGAGCTAATATCAATCTCTCGAGAGCGGTATACCTCGTCTCTGACCCTTATAAGTCTTGACTGAAAAAATAAATAGGGTGTTGCACCCTCTCTCTTTCTTTTATTAAAATAGCATTAATTGCCCGGGGCGAGGCAGAAATGTACAAGTATAACGTCTCCCCTTTTTTGGGCTTTATGAGGGTAGGTAACACCCCCAAATGCTCCTACAGCTACTTGAATGCCTCCTCACACTTCTCGGTCCGCTCAAACCTCTTTGCTCTTCGAAGGACATGAAAAAAAGGGGAGATGCTTCTCCGCTCCCTTCGAGTGAAATCTACTCGATGCTGCATGTAAGCTTTTGTACTTTTTTTTAAATATTTGCGGAGTTCTCATTCTCATCACAGCCTCAACTTTTTCAGGATTCACATCAATACCCCTTTTGGATACCATGAATCCAAGAAATTTTCCCACTCCTACGCCAATAACACATTTGGATGGATTTAATTTTAAATTCGCCTCTCAAAGCCTCTTGAAGGTTTCTTCCAGATCTGCCAAGAATTCCTCATGATTCCTGCTCTTTACCACCATATCATCTACATAAATTTCCATATTCTTTCCAATTTGTCTTTTAAACAGCTTATCCACTAACCTTTGACATATTGCCTCAGTGTTCTTGAGCCCAAATGGCATCTTCTTGTAGCAATAAGTACCCATATATGTAATGAATGATGTTTTCTCCTTATCATTCTCCACCATAAGTATCTGATGGTATCCTTTATGTGCATAAAAAAAGGCTAAAACTTGATTTCTAAAAATGGCTTCCACTAACTTGTCAATTGGTGGCAAGGTATAGCTATCTTTTGGACAACATCTATTCAGATCGGTGAAATATATGCATATTCGCCAAGCTCTATAATGTTTTGGGACCATAACTGGATTGGCTATCCTCTCGGGATAGAACACCTCTTCAATGACATCTACTTTCAATAGCTTCTCAACTTCCTCCTTGATGGCCTCAGCCCTCTAAGGGGTGAATACTCTCCTTTTCTATTTCACTGGCTTTATCGAAGGGTTGATATTCAACCTATGCACTGCTAGGATCGAGGGTACTCCTATAAGATTAAAATTATTCTAAGAAAAAGAATCACCATATTTCTCAAACAGGCTATTCAATTTTTCACTAACGCTATTGTGCATCAATTTCCCAATAGCTATTGTTCTAGAATTTTGAATGTGCATTGGCACTGTATCTATTGGGCCAACCTCTCTGTGTACCGGAGCCACATTCCTCTGTCTTCTCACCTCTCTCACTGTTGTTAGGCTGAAACTCCTCACATTTAGATCTCCTCGAACATAAGCTATCCCCCTAACAATTGGAAATTTCATCATAAGATGATAGGATGACCAGACAGCTCAAGCCTAGCACATCAACGACCTTCTGAAGATCACATTTTAGTGGGAAGGGGCGTCAATGACAGCAAAGTTACAATCTATCGTTACTTCTTTATCACCATCTGCTACTCAAACTGACAAGGTTATCTCCATAGAGGAAATATTCGGTTCCCTGTGAAACCAGATAAGGGAGATGTAAATTTCTTCAGGTTACCACGCCCTATGTCCAACTGATCAAAACAATCGACAAACATTACTTCTACCCCACTTCCATCATCGATGAACAACCTTTTCCCTAAAGACGTTCCAATTACCGCCGAAACCACCACAGGATCAACATGAGGCATCTGATTTGGGACTGCGTTTGCTTCCGAGAATGTCACAATCTCGTCTAGTCAAAACATTTTATGGCATGGTTCTCGTGCAGGGACCTTTTGTGCATCGGCTCTCAATACAACATTTGAGGATCTTTCTCCAACAATTCTGTTGATGGCGTTAATCACTATCCGAATTGGTGGATTTTCTCCATTCCTATTATCTTGATTACCTTATTGTTTCTCCTGTTGTCTTTCCCACCTTCCCTCCTGCCCTCTATCTCAAATCATAGGCTCATGAGGCCTCCTGTCTCCCCTGCCTCTATTATTTTAATTATTCCTTCTATACGGTTGCCATTCTCTCTGATCATTCTTGGGTCTCGGTAGCCCAACATGGTTATTTCAAGGCCCTGGGCCTTCGAACCATCTTTCTCTCTCACACCTTTCAATCTCCATCCTTAAATGCATACAATTGTTTGTGTCATGGCCTAAATCCCTGTGATGATCACAATATTGGTTGGTTTCCCTCCTGACCATCACTGCATTTGGTGAGTTCTTTATAGGTGGGGGTGGTTGAAACAATCTTTTATGTATATTAAGGATCTGTGTGAGGGGTTCTTCCTTTACGCACTGGCAGCATGGGAACATACCTCTCGAACGTGGGCCTAGCTCCATCCATTGGTCTCTTCCCCCGAGAGTCAATATTATTTTCAGACTTCTCTGCCACAATCTCTCTCTTCTTCTTAGTGGCTTCCTCTACCCTCAAGTACTGTTCCACTACCTCCTGAAGTTTTTGCAAGGTTTTAGGGGTATTCGTGCTCAATTTCTTGTACAATTCCAAATCATGCATCCTCAACAGATATCCCTGAATTACTTCATTCTTTGTGGTCTCTATTACTCCCAAACTCGCATCCACATACCGATGATAATAAGCCTCCGTGCTTTCCCCTGGTTTCTTCTTAGTTTGATAAAGCTCCAACAAAGTCTTTGTGAACTTTTTCTTTTGTGCATATTGACTTAATAAAGCTCCACTAATATCTCTATCTTGGTAGCTTGTTAAACCACTCTTGGGTCTTCCCTCGAAGATAACTCCCTACCAGCTTACACGTTAGTTTTTCCTCAAAGTCCCCCGAATTCATCAAGCTTAACAATGTTTTGATGAACTCCCGAGGATCTGTCTCACCACTATAAGTAGGCAGTTCCTCAGAGGGCTTTACATCCATCGGCCAACAAACTTCTATTATCACTGAGCTAAAAGGCAATCCGACTGCTTGGCTCATCGACCCAATCAATCTATCTAACTCTCTTTTGAGTGAATCACCTGCATTTGCTGTCGATTCTTATTGCCTTCAAATCAGATTCAATCCTTGTTCATTTCCTCCAAACTATAAAGGTTAAACATGCGGGGCTTCCATATACCCAGAAATTTCCCAGTGCTGCACAAACCCTGGATACGTCGGTAACTGTCCATATGGATTATAAATCCCTTGATTGGCCATCGCACCATGTAGTCACGTATTTCCATATCCCTGGACTCTTGAAGAAGTCATCATTCCGTATCCCGTCTCAACTCTTTGAAGTGTAACTACTGAGGTGAATGGAGCTAGCGGAGGCATCGAGTACATTACTCCCTGCGGATAATCCGGGCGAGAAGGTTTATGTCTTTCTTGTAATGCATCTCCAGCATATGCTGGGTAGGGATAAGTTACCATAGGCTGAGATGTCAACCCCATTGTCATTCCTATAGGAAATGATGGTATCAAGTTATTCGAGACCCTTACACCCCTAGAAGGAGGGGTAACTCGATATCCTGCCGCAGTTAAAGTATGCACTGCTTGCTCTAAATCCTGATTCAGCCCTGTCATTCCTATATTTTGATTCCCTTGCATAGTCCGCTCGTAAGCTTCCACATAAGAATCAGCAGAAACCTCCGTGAACTTTCCATCTCTATTATCCCTCGAACCGGTTGGCCCGCTCTGAGCAGGTTCGCTATTCCCATCTCCCTGTTCTGTATTAACTTCTAGGCATCTCGAGGACCTCGCAATATCCACTCGAGTAGCATCATCAACCTACAGATTAGGCCCGCTTGAGATATGTACCCTTTCTTGTTCCACGACTAGGGTGGGCTCCATTCCTGACTCAACCACTGATACTCGAACCTCTCCTGTCATACTACCCTGCGTCTCGTAGGGATTGACCATATCTATTCTCCAAGATTGTGCTTCGTTACCGGCTCATGTACCTTTCAACCTTAATCTCTCACTCATTCAAGTAACCGTAGACATAAACCGAGAAACTCGAATCTGGTTTAGTCGTTCCCACAGTTGGCTCCAATTGATGCATCTGGGACAATCGAACTGTCAGCTGGTTCGAGCTCCTCTATTACGACCTGCAATAAAATTGTTCCTAGGAATCCCAGGGGTCAGTCATCCGATGCCTAAATCAGTAAAGTGTATATGCACGATTTCCAAGATAGAATGAATACCAAAAATGAATACATACTTTGTATTTATACCGTATATCCTTGATGATAATTATCCTTAATTATAGCCTTTAATGCCCCGTAAATACGGTAGGTGTTACATGGTCCAATGACATCTTAATTGGGCCAATGTTAATACGGCACATTAGAACCTTTGGGCCCAACCTCCATCAATATGTTGACCCATTATTAAGCTCTATTTTTGTAAAGTATACAATTATTATATTTATAATATTTCAATTAGTTTTAGTGACATGACATGTAGTTTTATTCCGTGATAGAATGCTCAAATTAAATATTAATTTCACTTAATCTAACTACCGCTAGAACTATTCCAATACTTTAATTATTGATCTTTAAAATAAAAATATTAACTAAAATTTGCATCTTTTAAAATAAAATATACAAAGATCTTAATATTAAATATTAATTTCACTTAATCAAACTACCGCTAGAACTATTTCCAAAACTTTAATTGCACTGATCTTTAAAATAAAATATTAGTAACTAAAATTTGCATCATTTTAAATAAAATATACAAAGACCTTTATAAGGTTCCCGATAATGATAATGTTACTTTTTAATCTGTATGCTAAGAAAAAACACGATGTTCCTTGTCTCAACATTTGTGTTTTTCAAAATGTTCCTAACGCAAACTCTCATACTTGACATTGCTTTCATGTTTAGACCGACATCACGACTTAACTGATATAACTTTGTTATATTAGGCAATCACTTTCAGATATAATTAGAATCAATACTAATATGATTATAGTGTTTCTGTATTTGTTATTACATTTTTGATAAGTTGACATATGTATACTTATATGGATCGTAGGAATTGTTTTGACAAATATATAATTAATGAGTCAAGTGTAAAAATATTCCTATTTTCTTGATAAGTGACGAAACAATCTCGAATTTTTTGAAAGTGGTAAAATGATCATGGACTCGTGTGAGACTTCCTTTGAGCTCAGCGCAACCCTCTCCCAATGGTGGCACCAGTAGCTAATCAAGGTAGGGGGAATCACATTCGACCATCACAAAACCATGAGGAAAACATTGTCAACCGCCTGACGGGCTATTTCACGGCAGTGGGGATCCATCCAGGCAACAACAGGACCATCGGAACACATGGTCTCCCACAACTACACTCCTGACCAACTCACTAGCAGGGTTTGGTACCACTTCAAATAAAGGTACCTCAGCTATACATGTCTTAGGAGCTCATGGCCATTGGGGCTTTCCTAGACCCTATGACACCACCATCACTGTTGATTTTCCATGTATGTAGGGTCCACCACTCACAACAAGCACCTAACAGAGCAATGCTGGACAATCCTAGGATCGTTCCTCAAGCCTACTCTATATGATTGGCACCTCCTAATTAGCACCAGGGACATGTCAGAATGGTCTCCCAACCTACGATGTAAATTACACTGCTCCTTGACATTCATCCAATCGGGACTCAAACACTGGTAAGTGCTTTTCACTCTTACCCCTATGACCTTGTTTAGAGATTAGATAAACAAATATATGGCACAAAGCTCGGTGTCATTGGCCGGGAGATCTAGTCTATGATTGGGAAGGCATAATAAGAGGTTCATCGCCTCTCATATCCTCCATATCAGCGACACCTTGGGATCCCACTCAGAAGATACCAAGTAATGTCCCCGCCTACAACAGGGAAATAGACCCCAGACAATTCTTAATGACATACCATTATGGTATGGAATTACAGAGTGTTCCTCCAAATGTGAAGTGAAATTTAGTGGGATATTATCTTATAGGGAAGGCCCTGCAGCGGGTGGAGTCTCTACGTAGAGGGAAATTTGCCGACTTCCACGCTTTCGGTTGGATCCCACTAACTAGTGGTGGACAAAGAAGAAAGGTCTCCTTCCGCAATTGAAAAGGAAGAACACGGTGTGGTCTAATGGCGGATCTAGAATAGTTTTTTTATGGGGGCACATAGTGTTATAAGATATTTAAAAATTGTGTGCAGTTCTTTTGTATGGAATAAATTTGTGCAATCTAAAATTTTCATTTATATTCAATAAAATATTTAAAATAGCATGCATGTTAACGTTAAAATTTATAGAATTTCTAAAATAAAAATTATTTTTAAAGACTCTATAAAATTTAAAAGACTAAATTATTTTTTTGGTCCCCAACAAAGTATCTTTTACTATCTTTTGGCCCTCATTTGCAAAACAACCCTTAGACGGTACCCAATAAATTCAAAATGATATGTTTTGGTCCCCAGAGATGGTTTTCCGGTAAGCCTAAATGGTTTTCCTGCATAGCCAAGGGTATAATGGTAATTTTACTAATTAAAAATATTTTCAATTAAAAATTCATAATTTTAATATTTCCTTTTTCTTTATGTTTTTGCCTCCACCGCCGCTGTATTCCACCGCTGCCGCACTACCGCCGATGCTGCCTTCCACCTGCTGCACCACCACCGCTCGTCTGGATTTAACTCCTCCTTTACACATCCGCTGCACCACCACCGCTCGTCTTCCGCTGCACCACCACCGCTCGTCTTCCGCTGCCACTGCCTTCCACCTTTCGCCTTTCGCCTTTCACCTACTGCGTTCCACCTGTCGCTTCCACCGTACCCACCGCGAACAGAGCGAAGAAGATGTCAGCACCTGAATCACTTCGCAGTGGTCGCAATCGTTGAATATCTTGTCCCATTTCGGCGGCCTGGACTCAATCTTCGAGCTCCCCAGACCTTTTCCCAGTACTCTTGCTGCAAAAATGGAAAGAAATGTGAGAAAACAAGAACCCATTTTGTTGGTTAATTGGAAATCAAGTATGATGGACTAATGATTACCTTGGGCATTTAATGAGCAGATCAGGAGGAAGAGAAGTGTAATGGAAAAATGGTGAATAGTGGTGCATGTGGGATTCTGGCGGCTGCCCATTTCGGAGGGTGAAGCAGAGAGACGAAGAGAAGTGTAAAAATGGTGAAAAAACAGGGGAATGGAGTAAATAAGTCAAGGTTAACGATAGAGACGTGAAATGATGTAAAGTTGCTCTCCAGGATGCGATCAGAGCGAACGAGCGGCGGTGGCAGTGGCAGGCAAAAGACGAGCGAAGAAGACGTCCAATTTTCTTTTTATTTTTTTATTTTTTTAAACTCAGGGGTATAATGGTCATTTTATACATTTTGACCAATTTTACCGTTGACTTTCTCTGATGACCACCTTTGGGGACCAAAACATATCATTTTGAATTTGTTGGGTACCGTCTAAGGGTTGATTTGCAAATGTGGACCAAAAGATAGTAAAAAATACTTTGTAGGGGACCAAAAAAATAATTTAGTCAATTTAAAATCAAAGTCTAATTAAAAGAACAAAGAATATTTCATTTTTAAGGTTTAATATTTTTACACTATTTTAAATGATATCAATCCTCTTGATTGTATTAATTAATGAGAAGGTTTTCATCAAAGGGTTTTTTTATTTAAATTACAAAGAAATAATTACACTCTTTAACTTTTATATAATTTTTTATTTGAATAATTTAATTCTTAATTATATATTTTACTTTAATTTAAATATTTGAATTTTTATATGATTTTTTATATTTCATATTTATAATAGAATTTTTAAATATTTCTAATAAAATAAATTGGTAGAATAATAAATTGATAGTTTAATATAAAAGATCAATAATTGTATAATATTTAAAATTGAGTCCGTCTCTTGAAAGACGGTCTTTCCACAAGTCATGGAAAGACCAAGGTTTAAAGTGTAAATTAAAAGAAATGAATATAAAAATTTTGGGTTGCATGAACCGGGTTATAAACTTTATAACTACTATACGTTGTATAATAAAATTTAATATTGTAACTAAGACCTTTTACCTTTCTATTATTCTAATAAAACTCCGTATTTTCATAAGACTATAGAATCTTTCCCAAAACTTTGCCTTTAAAAATAATTAATAAAGAAACTATAATTAAAAAATTATTATAATTAAGAAGATAAAAATGTAATTGAGTACTCCTTCTATTTTCTTAAATTTGGCACACTTACCATATTTGTATATTTTTCTAAATTTGTCACATTTCCTTTTATGGTAAAAAGTACATCATTCTCAACCAATCATTAAATTTTTTAATCTCTCTACTCAATTTCGTCCACATATTTTAACTTTAAAAAAAAAACCTAAACATATGGTGATAAATATAATAAAACGACGGGAGTATAAAATTATACTCAAATTAAATTGTAAAGACAAATCAGTAAATCAGTAAAGTTCAAGAATACTAGCATCACATTCCAAAGATGAGTAATTTTATAAAAGGAAAACCATGCAGAGACTTAATCTACCACTTTCGACGTTGGATTAATAAAGAAAATGTTGATAACTATCAAGAGACCAAAGATAACACTATCAAGAGACCAAAGACCGGTAATTCTTGTCTAAGAAACCGGCGGATTCAGCCCATTGTAAATCCGCCACTGGCGTGGTCACGAGCATCCATGGGAAGCCAGAACAAGCAGCAAGTTCCTCAACGCAGAGGAAGAGACGTGCTATGGGGTTTAGCCGTGCTATGGGGATTGGCTAAACCGTAAATGTACAGCTACAAAGATGTTGAAACCCGACTATGTCTTTGATATAAATTTTGATTGCATATTAGACAATTTCGTCCTTTTTTACATAACCTGGTAACAATGGATTATCCAACTTGAAATTTGGTTTTACCTAATTAATTCAATTATCACTGCTGTGTTCCAACATAACCTATCTAACCAAGTATGCAATAAAGTAAAGCATAAAAAACACAAGACTTGGTTATGCAGTTCGGTGAAATCCACCTACATCTGCGGGGCCTGGCCCAGTTCAGAATGAATCCACTAATCAGAAAGATACAGTACAAAGTACACCATACAATTATACTTATCTTATCTAACTATAACGTGAATCCTGCAAGCTCCCCTTGCTACCGATCCGCCTTGAACAGACTCCCTCTGACCTTAAAACTCGTCGACGCTGGATCTCCCCCTCCCAAGGAATTAAGATGTATGATTCTGAACTTTGTGCAGCAGATCAAGTATGTTGGAACATAGAATTCTGGCTCTTTGCACTTCTCGGAAGATCAAAATCGGTATGCAGATTTTTCTATTAAATTCGTAAATAATGCAGCCGTGTTTGTTCTCTATATATAGTCCATGAGCAGATCTGAATTCTCCATAATATTCCTATTCCAAATCTGCATCTTGAAGCATATCCAAATCCCATAAATAAAGGGATTTTCTTTATCTCAATATCTCCATATATTCGATAATAACAACTCCATATTTATAGAGATTTTCCATAAATCAACTATGCTTCCGTACTCCTAATATATAGCAGAATATTCAGATTTCCATAAATCACAAATACCATAATATTCTGTCTTCTTTTTCCGTAAACATCTTGGCGTAAATACTTCTTGTCCGTATGTTCCAACATAGGAAGCCACTGCACACATGAAGTTTATTCCATCTCCAATTCTGATACGCATGAAGTCATGTGCAAATATAATTCCTTCTCCACATAAATATTCTGATTACAATCAAATCCATTGGAGATAGAAATTACCAAATATAATCCCTTAAAGAAAGGAATTAATATATTCCGTCCAAATCCTTCCACAAAGGATATTTATCAAATCAATTCCAATTTTCATAAATCCAATCTAATCCCATAGAAATTGATATATTCTGAATTTAAACTCCATAGACAAAATATTTCATTCTCAGATTTCTTCGCAAACTTACATAAATCTCAATCATTCCTTCTTTGATGTTTCAACACTACAATTCCATATTTGCATAATTTCCACAAATTGCCAACTAGATAAATCTAGACTTTACACAACTCACCACGATGAAGTTGTTCCATTCAATGCTAATTTGGGGAAGTAGGTCAAGATCTCTAACGTCACTATTGTTAATGGAATGACGATCGTTATTAGTAAATTAACAATATATTCTTTTTTAGGATGCCCCTTGACCGAGCCTAGTTTTTTGTGTCCCAGCGTCCACGACGGCCCTTATGAGATATATTACCAATAATCATGGCCTAGTATGACTGATTCCCAACCTCTTTGCCCGTAAAGATGGGGCATAACTAGTTTAGATTGTTAGGAGATAGGCAAAGCTAAGCCGAAAAATATGACTTGTCGGTGTTAAGCATGGAGCAAAGGTTGGCTTTTGGGTGGGTGTGTATGTATATGCTTCCTAATAGAGGACATGCTTGTTAACCTACAATTGGAAGCCTCGTGACTTTCTATTACATAATGGAAAAAGAAACCTTTCAATTTGGGGTTCACCATATGCTCCTACATGAACAAAGTCGTTGGGACAATGAAGAAAGAGTTCCCCTATGGTTGTTTGATCACTAATATGATCCGAGAGAAGCGAATCCTGCCCGTTGACTGTCCATTGCCTCACTAATTCTATGACAAGAAATGGACTGACCTCAAGCACCTTGAAGTAGATTAAGAAACCAAGAAACTAAGGGTGAAGGTCATTCCGGGGAGAGCCACTAAATATGCAAGAGAGCCAGAGATTCAGAATCTGTTGCTTCTTAATCTACATGAATCAGTAAGTCATATTGAAATATTGTAACTTTGATTTTTATGGTGAATGTTGTTTGTTGAAATATTGTAACGTTTGAAATCTTGTCAGCTAAGATTTGACATAAAAGTCTCGTCGAGTTCCGAGTCCGGCGAATTTTTCATGGAAAGGGTTGGCAACGTGATTATTTTCTTTTATTGGAAAATATAGCATGCGATCAAGGTTCTGAGGTTGGAAAATTATGTTGAGCCCCTAAAAATATATTTCAAGAAACCTATCGAAATCAGAATTGGGTCTCTATAAATAATGGAAACGGTGCTCACATACATATAAAAATATTTTGCAAATTACCCACGGATTCCACACAATTTACTCTGCAATTCCGTTCCTAGTTAATATTATAATGGAAAAACCACGGCTGTGCGAATTGGAACGACTAAGGGAAAGAAGCTACCAGCTAAGAAAAAGAGGGATCCACCTTTCGATGCTTCAAGGTTTATGTCAGTCGGTGCCTATGAGAGGTATAAATCTTTGTTACAAAATACCAGGCTAATGTATTCACATGCGTTATAATTGGATAATATCACGAGGCTAGGGTTGAAAAGTGTAGGTTTATGGTTTGAATTTCAATGTTCTAACGAGTCATTGCCAATGCGGTGCACTTTGACAAAGTGTCAATTGTTTTCCAATGGTGTCGAGATTGATGGAGGGTGTTTCTCTACTATAGTCAATGGTAGAGGATTTAAAGTTGATCCATGGAAGATCAAAGCACTACAAGAAACTAAACCTATTACTTCACCCTTTTTACCTCGGTTTTTTGGCATAGCTAAAATAACCGAGGTAAAAAGTTCTTTTACCTGGGTTTTTATTTTTTTGAAGTAAAAGATATTATTTACCTCGGTTATAAAAAACCGAGGTAAATAATTGGTTTTTTACCTCGGTTATTATTTGAATTGAAGGAAAAGGTTAAAAAATGAAGTAAATAATGTTACCGATGTTTGTGCGACGTCGCATTAATGTAATAAAATTGTTGCCAAAATCACCTATTTTGTCGTTGTCACCGACAGAGCATGAGATGGATGACCGATGTCGTAGATAATTAAATATAGAACTTTTAGATGATAAAGTTCAGAAAGATTGACTATGAAAAAAGAGGAGTTTTGTTAAGTTTTGTTTTGTTACGATTTGTTATTTTAAAATTTAATAAAGTCCATTTTGTTATGTTACGATTGAAAATGGTTGAATAATTAATAAGGAAACCACAACCAACATGCATATATTTTGAATGGTACGGTTGGAAATGTTTTTAAAAATCACGCACAAATCAAATCGCACATATAGTCAATAACATATTGTTAAAATATGGTAGTAAAACTATTAGAAAAACATTAATCTTGAAAATCTTGTTACAAAATAATTAGTACATATAATAGTTTGAATATTATTAATAAATGTATGACTTCCAATATTAGAATAGAATTACAACAAACTCAATCCACTCAAATTATGTTAACCTTAAAGACAATCGGCCCCCAGCTTCTATGATCTCGATGAACAAGGTGTCCCCAATGTACAGGTTGTTGCCGGAAAGGAACTTGGAAAAACCCTTGGGGGATAGGGCCTTGATCTTCCCTTGGCCCAAGTAGTTCATGCGCCACTCTTTCCCATAGCACCTTATCACAACGAGGGTCTTTGCATTTGGTAGAAGTGGTACAATTTCAATCGGATGTACTAATTAGAAAAAAAAATGTACGAACAAATCTATGCAATTATAAACAAATAATATTAGCTGAAAACAAAATAATTTCATGACTTTAATTATTTGTAAGTTTTAGTTCTTACCAAGGTTAGGTTTTTTCCAAAGTTTTTCTGCTTCAAAGTGCAGTGGAAGCGGGTTTTCTGGAGCCATTGTATGGTCTTCAATATTGAACACAGTCAAGTTCAGGGTTTCTCCTATGTGCGGAAAACTGTATAATTTATACAAATTAAAATTAATTTAGATACAGTATTGTGCATATGTATTAGTAAATAAATTATGTAAAATGGTAAAATACCTGGAAAAATGGGTGCCTATAGGATCCTTCACCAGCCATTAAACCTGTATATGAAGTGAACAATATGTTTACGGTAACCGATCCTTATTAAAACAATGTTTGACCTCGGTAATGTGTCGCAGGAACATATCTGTTTGAACCAATGGCACCGTCAACATGAACCAGCGACGTCGCCGGTGAGTCGGCACGACCGATATCAAGACCAACAATAAAACGAGGTCGCGAAAATAAACATTAAGTTAAGTAAAATGATAACATGCTACGTCGCTAAGACATCGGTAATATCGATGTATACATCGATAGAACTGCAACAGCTTATGCAACAACTTGAAATAAGAATGTGCGACGTCGCATGCATAAATCGAATGACGTGCGAATAGAGATCGTCTTCGTACGCGTCAAAGATAGCAACGGGAAAAAATACAGAAACCCAGCAACAATACTTGCATTAAGGAGACAAAATTACACAAAAACGTCCTAACACAAACAAGAACATAATACCGAGGATCACATGTACGTAAACTTCTCACTCAAAAAAATTTGAGTAAACACTAGAAAACCAAAAATACAACTCATACAAAAAGCAAAGATTAATAAAACAAGGTGAAGTAACAATTAAAAAAACTTAGGCACTACATGAGTAGAAACTCATACCTTTGTCAAAGGAGAAGAGGAAATGGGTGGAGAGACTCTTGGTATTTGTGGGAAACTTTGGAATTAGGAGCTTAAAATTATTCTAGGGGACCATTTAATAGAAATACTTATGTAATTTTATTGACCGGATTAAAGGAACTAGTTAATCGTCCGTCATTTGTATTAGTATTTCCAATTACACCCTTAGGATAAGCGTTATCTGAACGAAAATTTCCACAACATAGAATCAAATGAAATTTCTTATTCTTGGTTTTTATGAAAATAAAATTTAATAATTGCGTCAATCAAATTTTAAAAGGCGCTAGTACGTGGTATAGAGTAAATTATAGATGGTTACTTGTAAGTAGGCAAAGGTAAATTGGAAGATGTTGACTAGAAGAAGTCTCCATGGGATTATATATGTTTATTTATCATTTTCGAGGATTATAAGTTTGACTGAGGATGGCAAAGGTCCCTTCCGGGACGTTTCGAATCGATTTTACCTCCATGGGTCATGTTTTTAACTTTTTCACTTAGGTCCCTCCACAAATGTGCTAGAAGAGGAAATAAAAATTTGGAGATACCCTAATCTAATTCACAATGTCATGACCAAGATATTCCAATTTAGTCATGACGGGATGAATGGAACGGGGTAATCATCTATCATTTGTATTAGTTTTTTTCATTTATACCCTTAGGATAAGCGTTATCGTAACGATAATTTCCACCACATAGAATCAAATGAAATTTATTATTCTTGGTTTTTATGAAAATAAAATTTATTAAAATCGCGATCATCAAATTTTAGAAAGCTCTAGTACGTGGTCCTGAGTAAATTATAGATGGTTACTTATAAGTAGGAAAAGGTTAATCGGAAGATGTTGACTGGGAGAAGTCTCCATGGAATCATGCATGTTTATTTATCATTTTTGAGGATTTGACTGAGGATGGCAAAGGTCCCTTCCGGGACGTTTTGAATCGATTTTACCTCCACATGTTATGATTTTACCTCCACGGGTCATGTTTTTAATTTTTGCACTTAGGTCCCGTCACAAATGTGGGAGAAGTGGAAATGCAAATTTGGAGATACCCTAATCTAATTCACAATGCCAGGATCAAGTTGTTCCAATTTATTCATGACGGGATGAATGGAACGGGGTGATCGTCCGTCATTTGTATTAGTTTTTCCATTTTTACACTTAGGATAAGCGTTATCGAAACATTAATTTCCACCACATAGAATCAAATGAAATTTCTTATTCCTGTTTATTTATGAAAATAAAATTATATAAAATTACGTCCATCAAATTTCAGAAAGCGCTAGTATGTGGTCTAGGGTAAATTATAGATGGTTACTTATAAGTAGACAAAGGTTAATTGGAAGATGTTGACTGGGAGAAGTCTCCATGGGATCATGCCTGTTTATTTATCATTTTTCAGAATCATAAGTTTGTCTGAGGATAGCAAAGGTCCCTTCCTGGACGTTTCGAATCGATTTTACCTTCACGGGTCAAAATTTTAATTTTTGCACTTAGGTCCCTCCACAAATGTGGGAGAAGTGGAAATGCAAATTTTGAGATATCCTAATCTAATTCACAATGTCATGACCAAGATGTTCCAATTTAGTCATGATGGGATGAATGGAACGGGGTAATCGTCCGTCATTTATATTAGTATTTCCATTTATGCCCTAAGGATAAGCGTTATCGGAACGATAATTTCCACCACATAGAATCAAATGAAATTTCTTATTCTTGGTTTTTTATGAAAATATAATTTAATAAAATCGTGTCCATCAAATTTTAGAAAGCGCTAGTTCGTGGTCTAGAGTAAATTATATATGGTTACTTATAAGTAGGCAAAGGTTAATTGGAAGATGTTAACTGGGAGAAGTCTCCACGGGATTATGCTTATTTATTTATCATTTTGGAGGATTATAAGTTTGACAGAGGATGGCAAAGGTCCCTTCTAGCACGTTTCGAATCGATTTTATTTCTAAGGGTCATGATTTTACCTTCACGGGTCATGTTTTTAATTTTTGCACTTAGGTCTCTCCACGAATGTATGAGAAGTGGAAATGCAAATTTGGAGATATCCTAATCTAATTCACACTTCCAAGACCAAGATGTTCTGATTTAGTCATGACAGGATGAATGGAACGGGGTAATCGTTCGTCATTTGTATTAGTATTTCCATTCAAACCCTCAGGATAAGCATTATCTGAACGATAATTTCCACCACATAGCATCAAATGAAATTTCTTATTCTTTGTGTTTTTTAGGAAAATAAAATTTAATTAAATCACATCCATCAAATTTTAGAAAGAGATAGTACATGGTCTAGATTAAATTACAGATGTTTACTTATAAGTATGCATAGGTAAGTTGGAAGATGTTGACTAGGACAAGTCTCCATGGAATTATGCCTGTTTATTTATCATTTTCGAGGATTGTAAGTTTGACTGAGCATGGAAAAGGTCCCTTCCGGGATGTTTTGAATCGATTTTACCTCCATGGGTCATGATTTTATACCTCCACGGGTCATAATTTTATTTTTTGCACTTAGGTCCCTCCACAGATGTGGGATAAGTGGAAATGAAAATTTGGAGATACCCTAATCTAATTCACAATGTTATTACCAAGATATTCTGATTTAGTCATGATGGGATGAATAGAACGGGGTAATCTTCTGTCATTTGTATTAGTATTTCCATTTATACCCTTAAGATAAGCGTTATCGTATTGATAATATCCACCACATAAAATTAAATGAAATGTCTTATTCTTTGTTTTTTATGAAAATAAAATTTAATAAAATCGCGTCCATCATATTTAGAAAGCGCTAGCAAGTGACCCTCAGTAAATTGTAGATGGTTATTTATAAGTAGGCAAAGGTTAATTGGAAGATGTTGACTGGGAGAAGTCTCCATGGGATCATGCCTGTTTATTTAGCATTTTTGAGGATTTGACTGAGGATGACAAAGATCCCTTCAAGGGCGTTTCGAATAGATTGTTCTTCCACGGGTAATAATTTTACCTCCACGGGTAAAGTTTTTAATTTTTGCACTTAGGTCCCTCCACGAATGTGGGAGAAGTGGAAATGAAAATTTGGAGATACCCTAATCAAATTCACAATATTATGACCAAGATGTTCCGATTTAGTCATGACGGGATGAATGGAATGGGGTAATCGTCCGTCATTTGTATTAGTATTTCCATTTTTACCCTTAGGATAAGCATTATCGGAATGATAATTTCCACCACATAGAATCAAATGAAATCTCTTGTTCTTTTTCTTATGAATTTTTTTTAACAAAATTGCGTCCATCAAATTTTAGAAAGTGCTAGTACGTGGTTTAGAGTAAATTATACATGGTTACTTATAAGTAGGTAAAGGTTACTTGGAAGATGTTGACTGGGAGAAGTCACCATGGGATCGTGCTTGTTTATTTATCATTTTCAAGGATTATAAGTTTTTCTATGGATGGCAAAGGTCCCTTTTTAGACGCTTCGAATCAATTTTACCTCCATGGGTTAAGTTTTTATCTTTTGCACTATAGGTCCCTCCACAAATGTGTGAGAAGTGGAAATGAAAATTTGGAGATACCCTAATCTAATTCATATTTTCATGGAAGGAGTCCTAATCTTAACACAAAGTTTTTTACGACAGTTTTAAAAAATCACCAATTTGCCCTCCTGTGCGACATCGCGGGAATGTCACCACATACGGATGTACGACAAAACAACGACCCACGTCGGTCATACTGATGCAAAATAACCCCCCCCCCCCCCAATTTCTCATCTATAACACACTTTCTCCAAACCCTAGCTACAACACACCATCCTCTCTATCCACACCTTAATACAACAATTGAAGAACTCAATCAATTATGTTTTTCCATTTATGAACAAGTGCCCAATAATAGAGCATCTCCAGGTTCAAATTAATTGAGATAGTTTTTCATACATTCAATGTTACATTAGCAACTTAATTACCATATCTAGTACATGTTATTTTTCTCATAGATCAAAGCTTGTATGTTTTCATAATGTATGATGATTGTGTTACATGTTATATAATGTATATTATTTTTGTTACCACAGATGATGCCATGTTTGTCAGGAATGAGAAAAAAATGCTTAGATTACAGCTAATTGTGTACAATAATTACTTATTCATATTAACACGATATGACTGTGCGACGTTGGTCACTCTTAGTCGGCCTTTGCGATGTAAATCCGAATTCAGACCGATGACGCATATATCAATAAAAATCATGAAATTTCTTGAATGTGTGACTTCGCACTTAGGTTGGCCATAATGATATCAATTATTATAATATGCAACGTCGCTTCAACCCACATATGTTCCTTCTCCAAGTTGACATTCACGTCGTTTAATTATGACTATATTATGTATATTTTAAATTCGTGTCTTCCACATTCTAACTTAAATTTTGTTCGCTGTGTATTTGGTGTAATAAGACAACGAGAGTTATAGATGGGCTGTAGATGGATGGCTTTTCATTTCACTACTCACCCTGATAGTGTATATGCCTTACAACGCAGTCAATTTGGAGGTTCAATACCTTTAATGTTTAAACATATGAGCAACCTTATGTATTATTATATATTGTAACATGTATTTGTAAAATATGTTATAGCTAGTTTTGTGGATTTTAACATGTCATTGTTAATTTTCCCATATGAATTTAATGACAATTGATTGTTGTATGATGTTTAACCATTTATAGAGTAATACAATACTAAATAACATGCAATGGATATTGATGAACATTGTTTTTTTCATAAATTATTAAATAATATATTATTTAACCAAAATGTTCTCTTCACGACTGATCCGCGACGTCGCACTTACCGGTACTCATGCGACAAAAATGCGACATCGCATATAAAACCGACGTGTATTTGTTTTTGGCGACATCGCTGATTCAAACGACGTTATATTTTTCACCCTTCCACGTCAGCATGCACACGACATTGGTGTGCCACATTCTGCGATGTCACAGGTTCCTTAGAATGACGTTGACTAAAATGACGTCGCAAACATTCCTCTCTGATTGCGTGTCTTGTTGATATGGCTGACGGCGTTCATCTTATATCCTGACGTCAATCTCTACGATGTTGGAAATATCGTATCCTATTAGTAATAAATGCAAAGTCGCACATAAAATCTACCAATGTCAGTTCAAAACCGAGGTAAAAAAAGTACTTTTTACTTCACCCACATTTACCTCAGTTTTTTTGGGGCAAAAAACTGAGGTAAAAAGGGCTGAAAAATTGAGGTAATAGGTGTAGTCTGTTGTAGTGAAGATATATGGGGTTGTGCCCACTAGGGTCCTGATGATTTGTATACGGTTGTCAAAGATGGTCCCATATGTATTTGACATTGATTGAAATGGTCGGTACATGTTGAGCCTCCGATGTTGAATCCCACCGATCTCTGACAATTGTACTTCAACAGTTCCCAATACAAACCTGACACAGCCGAGAGCTATAAGCTCAAATACTGGACAGTAGAAAATCAAATTATGTACAACTTGGTGGAATGAGGTTTGGTTCAGCGGGAGGTCACATATGCGAGAGGCAACAGTCATTGGTATCATGTTGTTCTACTGTTTTGTACAAATGGTGAAGATGAATCATGGCTACACCATTGTGCAACACATATTATCAGTAGTCTTTGATTTGAACAAGAAGGCTCTCAAGCTCCGGCATGGTTTGCTCATTTCCAAATTACTCAAATAAGCTCCAAACTTTTGCAACGCAGTTATTCCTCTTAAAATGTACGACCATAAGCTATTGAGAATAAGAAGTTAAAATTCATAAATGTAAAATAGATGCATAGGGTCATCGGAGAAGGTAGCAAGAAAGGGCACAGTGATGAAGGTGAAATAATGTTTTTTAATAATATTTAAAATTCGTTGACCAATCATATTTAAATTCTTATGTTAGAAAAAAAAATGTAGGTGATGAACACGAAAGCTTGTTCATGTACAAAAAAATGAAGGCAAATGTAAATAAGATAATACACTTGATGAAGATGACTTATGAAAGTATCTTCTGAGGGAAATTAGGCAAGTGGAGATGGCCAGGCAAGAAGCACATTATGGGACATCCCATTAGATTATAATTTTTAGATTGTCGTTAATTTTTCCATGTACGAAATGTATTTTTAAAAAAATATATTTTGTTGTAAATAATCGCTAATAAAACTTTTTTTTCTGACCATATAGCTAATATTCAAAGGGGTTGTATGTCGCTAACACTTCATTTGTTGGTATACATCTTCTTTGAAGCTCCACATGATTCCTCTCAGGCAATAAGTTTAGAAACAACTTCCGATAGTATGGATAAGAACAAGGTAATAAACACAACAACGCCCGAAATCATCCATCAATTTGTGTGTCAAATTGTTACAGGCTGATTTGTAAACTAATTTAAAAAATCAAACGACATATAGTTTCGAAATTGTAAAAGCCACCAAACATATAATGTATCACTCGTGTGTTCCAGAACTTCCATTGTCGCCCGTACTTCCGGATTGCAATCTGTGAAGATTTGAATTATTAACACCTTAAAAGTAGTGATCTGGATGTACTTCTGAGTTTGGAATATTAATTTTCCATGACCAAACCATTTAGAATATTCATCTTTCGATGTCGAAACCTTTATTGAAAATTTCTAAGCATTGAATCATAATATCATTTTTGCATCCAAATTCGATTATGTTAAGCATCGTAATCATAGACAAACTAATTAACATAATTTTTGTCCAAAATTCCTACACTATTGCATTATTTTGAAGATATTACTACTAGTTAGTTAGTTACAAAACATCACAGATGGGGGCGATTTCTACTTCGCATGAGCAACCAACACATTTAGTTTCTTCCCATTCATTATCTCAATTAAATCTTCTAATTGTATGATATGCAGTATAAATGGTTGGAGCAGGATGATTGTTGATTGCTTGATGCTCAAAATGTTGACCAACAGTTGACGAAACTTAGTGAGACTTATTGGATTCAATCTTGATTTGTTTATACCCATAAGCAATTCCACTCCTCTCATTTTCTCCTCATCTTACAAAAATAGTTAAATTATCGGCAACATATAAGAAGCTCCCACATGACATGAATTTGAAGCTTCTTGAAGCCATTCTAAGCCATGGGATGGATTATCCACTCTAACATAATCAAGTTGAAAATAGATTAAAATAGAAGAATAACATATAAGTTACCAAAATTTATTCATGCATTAAATCTATACCATGCAAACTCACCACTCATTTTTCTATACAATGCTTCCGAATTTCGGCACCGAAAGCATTCATTGACAAAGTTTGAAACTTGATTGTTCTCATCATGCCGTTGAAGAACCACAAACTCTTCCAATGACACTTTTTGATGAATCAAGTATTCTTTGGAAAGAGTGTCAAACCTATGGTAACTACATTATACGAAAACAACATAAGTGAACCATAGTCGAACCTTTTCCACGCAAGAAGGGAAAAAATGTTAGGCATAACACAAACAAAACATACCATAGTTTTGCGATGCAGAGGTCTAAGAATGAATTTGAAGAAATTGTTCCTAGAATATAAACAACAATCTCATCCGAGACTTTGTTGAAGGGTGTCTCCATACCTCCTTTGTTGGTGTAATTTTTTGGAAGAATATATAGGTGAACGTAGTGGGTAGTTGGATGATTTGTTTGTATAAATTTGGGTTTAAAATGATGGTTGATTAATGGAATATGTGTAATGAATGGTAATCATGATTTAAAGGTAGTTGTTTTAGATTCCCCTTAGGAATATGAAGCGCACTCATTGGAAACCATACTCATTGGCTATACGCATACTATAAAGGGTGTATGCACCCCCATTGTTTCCAATTTCATCATGAGTCTTTCATCTTCCGGTATCACGACCCGTGTCCAACATTAAATCCAAAATAGTAACGGGTCTACTGTAACTACAGTAAGAAGTAACCGTTATGTGTCAAGATATGAGATGGAGGTTTATTTATAACCGTAGTTAATATATACCATTACACTGTGGCTTAACTTCAAACCCCGTGTATAATGCTCCCCTAGCCATCCAATGATTTGGCATCCTACAGACAACTCATTCCAATATCAGGACATATGAAAGACGACAGTTTCGAGACTGAAACTTAAAAACACCCCACAATGGAGCCATTAATGAGCTTTCCTACACTAGTGATTTATTCTCTTGATTAAATCCATTAGTTTATTAATTTTGTTTGAAGTTTTTTTAAATAAACAAATTTTCAAAACCCCCCTTTGTATGTGTTCAAAATCGGTGTGACATTGTGCTTACTTCTGAGATAAAATCTATTCCCTTGGGTTTGACCCGTACTTGCCTAGTATATTTTAAATTCTAGGTGTCTAAAACTTTATAAATTTCATTTTGATCAGGTTGAAATGACAGTGCAAACATGCCTATGTCAATGGCTAAAACACTTCCATATATACATTCTACATTAGATTAACTATAGTGCTTATCAATTAACCATATAATAATAATCTATATATTAATATCATTCAGAAATATATTTATGAAAATAAATGTTACCAAGTGTAAAGAGCACGATATGAAGCTAGTGTGAAGCTAACTAGTTCTCACCCAATCACTAGTGGAATTTTGGCCATTAATATGGCAGTCGCACAATGTTTTCCAGTTTCTTGCTCAGAACCACCGCCCTTCATATATTTAAATATCAGATCATTAGGCCAGAAGGAAGAAACATTGTTGGACGGCTATGGAATTCAATTGGATGACGGTTTGACTTTAACCATCGTCTATTTATCCGTCATCAATTTTTAAGAAACACGAGGGTTAAATTTAACCACCGTCTTGAAGAACTTGTAGGAATAGGATTTTATGTTGCACTCGAGTCGAACATGTGTTGAAAATTTTAAAATGGGTTACGTGTCTTACGTGTACATTGCCACCTAGCATGCAACCAAGGAAATGGTTTCAAAGGAGTGCATTCCAATTTTCTAGGTTGAATTTGTAACATCCCTCCCTTTGAATCATCATTACCTTTCATTATTACATATATTCATTTCAACCGTCATTTCTAACCCATTTTCACAATCCTCTTCATCTGAATTTTTACCATCCTCTTCATCCAAATTTTAACTATCCCCTTCAGATGAATTTTTACACTAATAATACTAAAAATGGAGACACCATTCCAAATGCTACCAGATAAGATCGTTGTTCTATACTTGGTCGAGTTGCGGTCAGCTCATTGCTCAACCTCTGGATGGAGAAATTATGGTATGTTTTCTTTTAATGTTAATCACAACATTTGTTTCACATGCATGTGCAAAGTAAAGGTTTGACTGTTTGTCACTTATGTTGTTTTTGTATAATGTTGCCATAGGTTTAACGATCTTTCCGAACACCGCTTGATTAACTAACAAGTGTCATTGGAAGGTGTTGTGCGTACTACATGGCGTCCAAAAAATGGATAGACGAATTCATCATGAAATGAAAAGCTGAAAATATGGAAGCATTGTATATGAAGGGAGTGGTGAGTTTGCATGTGTTAGATTTAGTGCATGAATACTTTTTGGTAACTTATTATTGTATTTTTATCCTTTCAGGAGGATTTCCATAGGGAGGAAAGTCCAATCAAAGGTTTTAAATTGCTAGAAAAACTCATTGTTTAGGGAATCTAGAAGCTTATTACGCGTTGGAGGTTTTAAAATATTTTTAGAAGGTGAAAAGATGCGTTCAAGATCGTTTAATTTGATGCAATTGAAGAAATCATGATTGGATCCCCTGAGATCACAGATTGTCAACAAAGGTTGATGAATACTGTGAGGGGATTTGGTTTTGGAATAAAGTGTTCGTCAATCATCGTCTTCCAACCTTTTGTACTACTCCAAATAGTTATATCTGAATACTAGGTTGGGATAATGAATTTGAGCACACAGATTGCCCTGCCTATAAATGCAAAATAGAAATCGCTCATTTTTTTAATTATGCCAATTTCTTAACTAGCAACTTCTTTGTAATATTATATTAGTGTAGGCCATTTAGAAACAAATATGTAATTGTTAGTTTGTTTATCATAATATGGGTGTTTGCATTATCGAATTTGGATGCAATAATAGTGATATGTTTGAGAGTCAAATGATTCAGGTGAGTGTTCCGATATTGGAAGTAAAATCTTCTACGTTGTTTGGTCAAATGTCTGACGAATCTTCCGATTTGGAAACAACAATGAATTCTAGATTTTATTTGTAATAAAAAAATTTTAATCTACACATATTCCATTCCGAAAGGTTTGGAAATATTTGAAGTTCTGGACCCCAAAGTGTTTCCAATATTGTAACTTGTATCGCTTGATAAATTTTCAAGATAAAATAACTAATCACGTTGCCATCCCTTGTCTCGAAAAAATGGTCGACGTCGGAAATGGCCCAGACACTATGTCAAATCCTAGGTGATAAGATTCCAACTATTGAAACCGTAATTCAATGAAAAGTGATTGAAAATATTCCATATATAACGATAAAATTAGGACACATTAATCATTACAATAGGTCAGGATCAATTAAGATATCAAAATTACAACCGATCTTTTTTTCCTTCATTAATTACATCTCCAACATCATCTACCATTCGAACAGACATCCGATATCGTAACCTGTAAAGTATTTTGAATCGATGATCAATGTACGATGGAGGACCACTATGTAACCTCTCAGAATGATTTCCATATCTATTTAACCCCAATCACGCACCCAAAACCTAACCCTCCCACTCTATTTGAAAAATTATTCTTGTCCATTACAAATTTTCTTTCCCTTGGGGAACCACCAATTCGATTACATGGATTCATCACGGCGGGAGGACAGTCAAAATAATTTTCAAGGTAATTTCTAAACTCTATAGGCTTAGGATCTAAAGAAGTGGTCTTTATGGTATGTATTTTACGAACACTGATAGTTGAAAGAAGCTACTTATGTTAATAGAGCTTATATTTTCGCTAATATAATTTTCCATGGCAGTTCATTGTTACAACATATCTGAAAATTTTGGATTATGCGAAAAACCCTACACCGTCGTTCTTGGTCATGTCCATTGTTAGAAATGTGTAATAAATTTACATGGATTTCTGTAGGTGGAAATCATTAAATTAGAGGATGAAAATACGGAAAAAAAAATCAACGGTAAAATACAAGATAGAAATGGAAAGCAAGGTAAAGTTTCTTTCGGATGCATGTCAGACGCCCAACTATTTGAGACCTTATCATGTTGGCTAACTTTCAAAATCCCTTATTTGTTGCCTATGTTAGGTATGCTTGGAAACCTAGTGTACAGGGTGATGGCGGCATCAGTTGGTCGCTTTAAAACCGCTTCCAAGTTTAGGGGAAAATGATGAAAAAAAAGTGAACAATAGGTTGAAGGATAACTATTTTGCAATGGCCCCATACAATAGCTTTTATACCATTTTACTTTTCTTCATTAATTTTTAATAGTTATGTAGTTTCAATGCTAAAGGTTCCATTGTGAGCTCTTGTCCACTAGCGGTTCCTATAGATATTGTTCTTCATTTTTTTTGTAATACACAAAGTATTATATAAATGATTTTAGTTTCAAGACAAACCAGTGCATATTGCCATGTTCTATGGAGAGCTTCTAATTCGTAAATGTAGAAATTGACTAAATTTTTCTGGTTGTAGAACCGAAATTGTAATTAACATCGGATCGACAACAAAAAGTTTGTAAAGAAAAACTTAAATAAGTTCAGATGTCGCAACTACTACTTCGAGAACCACACCAAAAAATCAATTATCCTACCAAGCTCTGTACGCGACCTTCTGAATTAATTTATGAAAGAATGGAATTTTGGGATTTGGACAATTGGACGGCATTAGAAAGGAAACCACGATAGTACTAGCACCATGGTATTCACTGTAACACGACAGTTATATACCGTCATGTATTATGCAACGAAGAGCGACAGTGCTAGAAACGACGTGTGAAATTCTTCGTTCTTAGACCGTGTTAACCGCCCTTGACACCACTCTCCTCCACTAGTGAATTAGCCACTCAAACTCAAGGAGTGTTATCTAAACAAAAAAACAAAAATGTTCAAAACTACATGGACCTTGATCATAAAGTTCTTTCTTTATAAATTCCATATAAAATTTCCTATTTTGTACTTATTTAGTATAAAAACATGAAGAAAGAGCACCACCATCTAATCATACCGGCAACTTGATATCATACTACATCTAAATTTAGAATCTGCACTCACTATCAAGCAACAATACTATATATGCATAGTCACGGCTCACTTCCTTTGATCCTCAAAGGTTATGCTATCGCAACATTTACTTGTATATTGCGTGACACCAACCTATTAAAGGGACAGTTCGGTTATTTTATTGACATGATCACGTTTCATCGCCATTGATGTAGCTCACACAGTGGAGAAATATTTGTGGTCAATGTAATTAATTGTCATTAAAACGGGTACATACATATAATTAATTGCCATGCCTGCTTTGCTTTCCCGAAGGGACAAGTAGATACGGTTTTGGTTTTGTTTCTTGCCTTAGCTGGGTGGAATTCCACGCCCAATTTGGCCTCTTTTGTTACATATGGGTACAAATTTGGAGAAATGGTTGGCTTGCCACATGCCTTTTCGTTTCATTTATAGCTTCTATCATGCATCTTTTTCCTACCCACTCTAATTACTTCTAAGCGTGCAGTTTCTCTATGGACCATTATGGAACAAAAATGATAGTGATGTCTGGTAAATTTAGTGTCTGCCGAGAAAGGATCCTTGTTTATAAAGTACATCAAAGGAACATAATGGCTGTTTTAGAGCGACTAAGTTACGAGAAAATGATAATTTAAATGTCCACTTTTGGACGAAAATAGGTTTCGTTCCTTATTTTACACCATGTTCATAAAACGTCCCCAAATTATTACAAATTTTTTTTAGTTAGTTTGTTATAGAAATATTTTATTATATTCTATATATATCTTGTACCATAGTTAGAATCTTTTTCCATTTGTACTTCTTTATATGGTGCTTTTATATAGCACTCTTGTACCATCAATAAAATCACACATTCATATTTTTACAATATTTTACATGATATCGGAGCTAAAATCCTGAAAACCTAAAACCTAATTTTTTCCACCACCATAACCGCACCTCATGCACAGATCTTCCGCCAGCCACCGCTCGCTGCTACCGCCGCCGCCGTTCAAGACCGTCTGACTGTCGTTCTTTTTCCTGTCATCATGGATCCTCTTGATCATGTTGAAATTGAAGATATTGCCATTGCCCTTAATGTTGTTGTTTCTGATGCCGCCACCGCCGGACCATTGGATTCTGTGCCGCCGCCTCTACGCCCACTCGTCGGAGTCGTTCTGCCTCCTGCCGGTGACGTCGACCAGTGATCATCCCGACGCCACCGCATCCATCTGCCTTTCCTGCCTCAGATTCTACCATCTTGCAGGCAGCCATACAAGCCTCAGCGATGGCCGCTGCTCAAGCCATTCACCAGTCCTCTGGTGACTCTTCTCATGCTTTGCCTACTAATCATCCCTACTACGTTCATCTGTCAGATCATCCAGGTTTGAGGATCTGCCCTGAGATCTTTAAGGGTGATAACTATAATGAATGGATTGCTTCCCTGTTTAATGCTTTTTCTGCAAAGCATAAGGAGGGTTTTCTTGACGGTTCTATTGTTAAGCCTTTGCCTACTGAACCTTTTTATAATGTCTGGAATAGTGTGAATTCTATGCTTGTTGGTTAGGTGGTTCAAACTCTTGATCCATCCATCCGTTCTAGTATTACTTCTCATGCATCTGTAAAGGATCTTTGGGATGTTCTTAAACAGCGTTCTACCCATGGTAATGGTCCATGCATGTGTGAACTTCGTGAGGCCATTTATACTTGTCGCCAGAATGGTCAATCTGTTGCTGCATATTATACTAAATGTAAGAAGTTGTGGGATGAATTGATTACTTACTTGCCTGCTCAGACATGTGTTTGTCCTGCTGCTCATCCTGCTGCTGAATCCCGTGAGATGGAGATGATTCGTCAATTTCTCATAGGATTGGATGAAGAATACCATTTGTTGAGATCTCACATCTTGACACTTGACCATTTGCCTCCTATTGGTCGTGTTCACTCGCTTGCCATTCAAGAGGAGCGTCACAAGACTGTTGTTCATGCTCGTGAGTCTGCTCCGGACAATAGGGCCTATGCAGCGCGTCGACCTCAACCACAGCCAAAGCCGTCCGCCGCCGCCCAAAGTCCCAGCACGCCCACCCCTGCCATTGATAAAAAATCTCTCATTTGTACTCACTGGAACCGCAAGGGTCATGGTGCTGCTACCTATTTCAAAAATTCACGGTTATCCCGAATGGTTTGAGCAACAACGACAACAAAATTCTGGTCAGAGAGCTCAGCCCCAGCGAACTCACGCCCCAGCTACCGCGTCATTCACCGTCGCAGCACCTACTGTCGCTGCCGCGACTCCACCTGCCACCAACGCCGCAGCCGTTCTCTCCGATGCTGATCGGGCAGCTTTTGGTCCCGCCTTGTCCAAAGAGCAGAACTCTGTTATTAATATGTTCTCTAAGTTGACTAGTTCTGACAATGCATCAGGTATGTCTGTTTTACCTTGGATTCTTGATACCGGCACGTCATATCATATGACCGGTGACAAGAATCTTCTACATGATATTGAACCTGCTGATCATGTTGATGTTATTCTTCCTGATGGCTCTATATCTACTGCTTCTCATTATGGGAACATATATCTTGGAGACATACTTGTTACTCATGTTCTATTTATTTTGGAATTGTGTTGCAATCTATTGTCTTTTGCTAAGTTAACTGCAACCTTAAAATGCTTAGTCTTTCTTACTAAAACATTATGTATCATTCAGGAATAAGAACGAGGATACTGATTGGCGTGGGTGATCAGCAGGGTGGGGTTTGCTGGTTGCGCAGCCTTGGAAGATCGCCAAAGTCATTGTCGCCGTCCTCCTTTACTGCCACCGTCGTTTCCCCATCATTATAGCACCAACAATTTGGCCATTCTTCTAGTTCGAAGTTGTCTTCTATACCAGATATTTCTTCCAGCAATAGTCATTTAAACAAAACTGTTCCTTGTTCCGTTTGTCATCGGGCAAGACAGTCTAGACCTAGCTTTCCTTTATGTAATTTTAAGGCTAGTTATTTGTTTGAACTTGTTCATTGTGATGTTTGGGGGCCTTATAGCTCACCATATTCTAGTGAAGCTTTTTCCTTTTTGACTATACTAGATGATTATTCCCGACCTGTTTGGGTTTATTTATTAGTATCCAAGACTGAAGTACCTGCCAAGATGAAGGAGTTTCTTGCTCTTGCTCAGACACAGTTTCGTCAGTCAATTCAGAAAGTTTGCGCTGACAATGGAACCGAATTTCTTCCTCTTAGATGTTACTTTGATGAGAAAGGAATCTGGTTTGAGACATCCACCATCTACACGCTGCAACAAAATGGGCGCATGGAACGAAAGCACCGCCATATTCCCAATGTGGCTCGTGCTCTTCGATTCCAGGCCCATTTGCCTATTGATTTCTCAGGAGAATGCATTCTTACTGCTACCTACCCGATCAATCGCACTCCTACACCAGTGTTGAATGGTTGTTTGCCCTATCAAATGCTTCATAGCCGCGCACCCAGTTCCAGCCATCTCCGTGTGTTTGGTTGTTTGTGCTTTGCATCCTAACTTCCAAATCCGCGAGATAAGTTTGCATCCAGAAGTCGCAAGTGTGTCTTTCTTGGATATCCTCTTACCAAGAAAGCATGGCGCCTCTATGACTTGGAGTCCCTCATTGTGTTTGATAGCCGAGATGTTGTGTTTTATGAAGACTGTTTTCCATTTACTCCGTTCCTAAAAATCTTATTCCCGTCAAGTCCGTCGAAGAGCAAGCCGCGCTGCTGCCTCTTGAGATGCCGCCGCTGGACCCTACCACCTCCATATTGTTGATCGGCTAGATTTCGGCAAGCCTGCAGTAACTAGCTAGATTTCGGCCAACTCATCGGCGACCATCCAGATTCCGACAGCTCCACTAGCGACCGACCAAATTCATACCAACCCGTCGGTGACCCACAGGATTCCGACCAACTTGTCGTTGATCAACCGAACTTTGGCCAGCCCGCTAGCAATTCACCAGATTCCAACCGAGACATCTCCGCCAGCCTCCGCTTCTGCACCACTTGCACCTACGGTGCCGCGACCGTGTACGTCCGAGCCACAATTGGACTTTATTGCTCCGCCATTCAAGTTGATCCCGGCGCTGGAGCCTTCTTCCACAGGTTCTAAGTCTCTGTTGCCTCTTCGACCACCGAGTACTTGTATCTGTTGTGCTCCAGTTAAATTACAAGATTATGTCTGCACTGCTTTTCAAGAAATAACCCCCCCCCCATCTGCTACTCTAGCTACTCCGCCTGATCTGTCCTCAGGTACTCGTTACTCTATTGCTAATTATCTTACTTATCATAATTTTTTGGTTTTGCATACTGCATTTTTTGCTGCAGTGACTGATAGCACAGACCTTGCTACCTATTCGGAGGCTTCTCGCCATCAATGCTGGCAAGAGGCCATGTCCGATGAACTTAGTGCCCTTGAGCGGAACAAGACCTGGGTTCTGTCTCCTCTCCCTGCTGACAAACATGCCATTGGTTGCAAATGGGTGTATCGGACCAAGTTCAACTCAGATGGCTTTATTAAGCACAATAAAGCTCGCCTTGTTGTTCTTGGCAATCGACTTATTGGAGGAACTAATTTTACTGATACTTTTGCCCTGGTCGCCATGATGAGCTACAAATTTTCCAATGGAACAAAAGCACAATTTGGCTCATTCGACAAGTCCTCCACACCCTGATCCTGCACAATACCGTCGTTTCATTGGGAAACTCATTTATTTGACTATTACACGACTGGAACTCAATTATTCGGTCGATACTTTAGTGAAATTGATGGAGAAGCCGTGTGTCACACATTAGCATGCTGCCATCCGCATCTTGCACTATTTGAAGAGTCATCCTCGTCAAGGTTTATTTCTTTCTGCTCAGAGTTCTCTACAGCTTTCTGCAACTCAGATTGGGTTGCTTGTCCAATTACTCATCGTTCCTTGACAGGATATTTTGTTATGCTTGGTGAATCACCCATATCGTGGAAGACTAAGAAGCAACTGATAGTTTCTCGTTCTTCTGCTGAACCTGAGTATCGAAACATGGCTGTAGTTTATTGTGAGTTGATATGGCTTAAGTCCCTTCTTCAAGATTTGGGGGTTGGTCATTCTTGTCCAGTGTGTTTAAATTGTGACAGCCAGGCCGCCCTCCATATTATAGCCAATCCTGTGTTTCATGAGATGATGAAGCACATTGAGATTGAATGTCATTTTGTTCGTGATTTGGTACAGTCCAGAGAAGTTGCTACTCATCATATTCGCACTTCTAGTCAACCCGCGGATTTTTTTACTAAAGCTCCTGGACGACAGTCATTTCAGACTCTTCTCAGCAAGTTGGGCATTCGTGATCCACTTGCTCCAACTTGAGGAAGAGTGTTAAGGAGATATTTTGTTATATTCTATGTATATCTTGTACCATAGTTAGAATCATTTTCCATTTGTAATTCTGTATATGGTGCCTTTATATAGCACCCTTGTACTATCAATAAAATCACACATTCATATTTTACAATATTTTACAATATTTTACAATATTTTACATAGTTCCTTTATCGGACATAACAAATGTTAATTAGGTTAACGGACCCGTCAACAGTTACCGAGATTTAAAAAATTATAGTTTAACGACTTTTAAGGTTAAATTAAAATTTTTTCTTCAATTTTCTCAATTTTCACTTTTTTCTCTAATGTCTTCCCCACCATGTTCTGAACACCACCAATCCAATTATACTCACAGTCTCTCCTATCGTCCTTGCTTACCATGTTCCTTACTTTCCAATAGCAACATCATCATCAATAGAAAGGCCGAATCAATGTTGATTCACTTAAACCCACTAATAGTATGTGGGAACGAATTGAGAATATTTTGTACTAATGTGAGAACGTTTTGGGAACAATTTACAAAAAGAGGAAGGATACTTGTAATTTTTCCTAAAAGTGAGTCCCAACCCTATCATTTTCTCTTTAACTTACACACTCTATTTTCCTAATTCAACTTAATATTTTTTAATTTAAACATATATATTATCATATGTGTCTCAATCTGAATATACTTTTAACTTAAAAAGAATGAGAAAGTGTTCTGTTAGACCGACTAACAGTTCGAACAATTATGAAAAACCTCATTTTAAGAACTTTTAAAGCCAAATTATAATTATTATACATTGCGATATTAAAAATTTGGCAAAGTCTTGGGAAAGACCGTTTTTCCATAGGTTTATGGAAAGACGGGGTTTAATCATAATAATAAAAGGTAAAAGGTCTTAATTGCAATATTAATAATTTATTATGTAACATGTTGTAGTTATAAAGTTTATAACCCGATTCATGCAACCCAAAAATTTTATCTTCATTTCTTATAATTCACACTTTAAACCTTGGTCTTTCTATAACTTATGGAAATACCGTCTTTCAAGAGACGGACTCTAAAAAAATTTCAAAGTTGTAAGAGTCTCATTGAAATAAATAAAAACAAACAGCAAATCACCATATTAGTTACATCAGTTATAAATCGTCTAAGGGTTAGTCGGTCTAAAACAAGATTTTGTAAAAAATATTTTTAAAATTTAATAGTACAGCAATTAGGTTAAATAATACGGTGGTTGTTCAATAGATTTAAAAAATACATTATTTAATTTTTTGTTTTACAGCCTACGCTTAGAGGTTAATGTTTAGGGTTCGTCTCCTGTGACACCGTCCCATGGTGAGACTAGGGAATGGAGGGAACATAGGAAAATAGCAAACTAAATTTGAGGGGAAAAAACCTAATTATTCTGGACTTGGGGTCAGTAACGTAAGGCACGAAAATATTCAGGGACCAAAGAGCAATAAAAGAAAACAAGGCCAGTGCAACCTTCCCAGTCCAAAAGCGTGAAAAAAATGAAACCCAAAACACGCCTCCATCAAATGCGTTCAACCAAGATGGATTAAACATCAAAATCTGAAACAAAATCACTCACACATCTCAATCCTTCAACCGTTGTTCATCATCCAAAAGCAGCCAATCCAATTTTGAATAAAAACATCAAGCGGCATCAACAAATCATCCAACAAGCATGGTACAAATACATTTAGGTTTTAATTCAACATCAATCGTCACAAATATGTGATTAAACAGAATTTCAAAATTTGCAGATTCAAAATCGGATCATGATGGAAAAAGGTGATTTACAGATCGAAAATCAGTTAGCAATCATACAAACAACACAAATACAGAATTCTACACCAGAAAGCGAAAAAAACATTAATGATGAACAGATCGTACCACTTTCGCAAGGTCATGAACTTTCTATCCTTGAATTTGATCTTTTTATTTTTTATTTGAAGAGCAGAAGACTTTGTTTGAGAATGATCTTATTGTATGATTTGAACAAAAGCAAAACTCTGTGTAGTAGCAAAAGTCTAATCCATAAGTCTGATCGTACCTGATTTGATGTTGCTCTGTTGTTGAAAACTGTAATTAATTGTATATTTGCTGCAACTTTCATTTAAAATGTCGGAGCTTTCAAATTGTAGACTTGAAGTTATTAGAACACATTTAAAGTTTTAAACAATGTGAAGAGGATCCGTTCACATTTTGCAAAATGACAAATAGGTGGACAATGATCTGATTTATAGTAGACGATGTTCTTGAAATATGGCATGATATTTTAAATATATGGCATGATGCTACATACTAACTGAACATAATCAGAATAACAATTTGCAGAAAACATGATGTGATGTTACTCATGTACTGCTTAATGTTTCAAATATATAACAAGATGTTCTAACTCTGCAACATTATGTATAGCTTCTTTTTTAAAAAATTTATTGGGAATTTTCAATTACAGGTCTACCAAACTTGTTGGAAATAGAATAACATAATTCCTTCAAGGAGTGCAAGCAACTACGTGGGAAGAGCTTGAAACATTATATCGTGCACAAGAAACTTCACTTGGATTTTCTGTACGAAAGTCGACACAAAGACTAAAAAATGAAGCAAAGGTCAAGGAAAAATATTACACATGCTCACACCAAGGGAAATCAGTTTCAAACACTTTTGACCCCGACCAAACAACTGCAAAACAAGAGAAGAAAGACAAAATAATTTCTAATTACAAGAACATGATGTAAGGCTGCAAGAGGGATCAAGCTTGTTGATGAAAACATCTATGAATTCAAGCACCTTATCATTAAGCACAACCATGATTTTACAAGAAAGGAGTGGCAATACTTGCAGTGTAGTGAGAGGAATATAGAGGATGAAACGACAAGAGAAATTGAGGCTATAAAAATGGCGAGTTTAAAGCCAGCTACAAGTTTCAAGTATTTGGCATGTGATGCAAATGGACAAGAAAATGTAGGGAAAATGATGAGGGACCACATTAATTATGTCAAAAAGTTAAGGATGAAAGAAATTGAAGGAGGCAAAGCACAGAATGTGATCGATGAGCTCTACAAAATTGATTGAAAGGAGGAGGATTTCTTCTTCAGGGTAAAGTTGGATGAGAAGGGTAAACTAACTGCACTATGGGGATGTGATGAAACAGGGGTGAAATGATGAAAGAGGATTACATGCTCTATGGGGATGTGATAATATTTGACACCACATATAGGACAAACAAGTACAACCTTGTTTGTTCACCGATTGAGGAATTCAACAACCATTGGAACAATGTGATGTTTGGTTGTGGGCTCATTGGTAGCGAAAAGAAATGGAATTTCATTTGACTGTTGGACACATTCAAAAAGTAAATGGCAAGAAAAGAACCAGTAACAATATTTACTGACCAGGACTCGGCTATGGCAGCTGCCACTCCAAAGGTACTTACCACAACCTACCCAGTTTATGTGTTAATGTTTCAATATTGTATGTGATGTTTCAAGTATTTGTGTTGATGTTTCATACATCAACATATATGATTATACAAACACTATATATTCATTTCTAAAAGACATGTATGATGTTCATGTATTATGACATGAAGTTTCATTAAAAATTGCTTGATGCTTTCTGAACACAATTAAAACATAAATACCAGATGCTTGATATTTCAACAATAAGTCATAACCTTTCACAAAAATAGACTGATGTTTTACATTGTAACCAATTTTTGTACCATCATTAACACAAAGCACATGTTGTGTCTTTGGCATCTAAAACAGAATGCAATAAGTCATTATGGTAAAGTGAAGATTGACGAAGAATTTTGCATGGCATTTGACCATTGTTTGAAGAAATATGCAAATGAAGAGGAATTCCAGAGATCCCGGAACTCTATGATGGATAAGTACCAACTTCATGACAAGCAGTGGTTCAAACACCTATACGGACTTTGAGAGAAATGGTTTACTTCATTAAGAAAAGGCTTCTTCTCGGCTGGGACATTATCATCACAGAGGAGAAAAAGCATAAACAAGGCAATCAGCTTCAGTGCCAACAAAACAACAAAATTGACACATTTTTTCCAATATTTGATAAAACTGTACAGAGCTGGAGAAGTACAGGGACCGGTAAGGAATATAGCGGGTCAATAGGAAAACCAAGGTCAGCGAAGCAAGGACTCGGACTTCATAAACATGCAACTAAAATATAAACACATAAGCTAGCCATGGCGAGTAAGGCTTCAAAAACATTCAACCTTGAATTCAAAGATGTTTATGAAGTACAACCTGAAAACAACGACACAAAAATGGAGAAGGTTACTTTCAAGAAACATGATCAAAATGTGGAAATCAAATGCTCTTGCAAGTACTTTGAAGAGATAGGATTGCTTTCTTTCCATGCCCTTCGCATCCTCCATTTGCCCAACATCACTTCCTTTCCAAAAGATTACATCCTCAGGAGATAGACAAAGATGGCAAAACCAGAAATATGGAACAAGGTGCTCGGAGGAATAGCTCCACAAAACAAGGAGATCAAAGGTAAGATACCATGGTAGCATGATATACTATGCAAGTACTACAATCTTATGTTGAAGTTTGAAGAGGAAATAGAAACTCGAAGAATCCTTGAAGAAGGGCTGAAAAAAGACTTAGCTATAATCAATCAAATGAAAGCAATAGATATGCAAGAACATTCAGCAAGTAATAGAGAAAGAGGTTCAACAACAAAGACAGCTCCTGAAGTACTCGATCCACCAAAAATAAAAACCAAAGGAAGAAGTGCAAGTAAGGAAGAAGTGCAAGTGTGAAAGGTAAGCTTGAAAGGAAGAAGTCATTGAGAAAGCAATTTGGATCCAAGACACCAAAAGCTAAATTGATCTAAAACCAGCTTGTTGGTAGATGTTTACTGCCATTATGTGATGTTACGTAGTTATGAATTGATGTTCCCTTTTTACAGTTTGATGTTTTAGAAAAACATACTGATGAGGTTGTTAAAAAAACTTTTACCAGGATATTCATATGTTACCACTATTCTTATACATTCCACTCTTATCGGATTGAATTTTTGGATCTTATATTTCTATCCATTGATGCTATTATTTTCTTACATGATCAATTACATATATAAGTTGGCTTACATGTCTTTATCTATATTACAGATGACCAAGTATTCTCAAATTTTTTTAAAGACATAAAACATTAAACACTGATTGCTCAAAAGTATAAAACATCACAATGATAATGAAACATCACATCAAATTTGAATATGATCACATCCAACAAAAACATACTCCCTCCGTCCCAGAATAAATTGCAACAAAAAAAAGATTCAGTCAAACTAAGAAAGTTTTGACTGCATATTTGAATAGATATATAAACAATATTATTGTATGTGATATCGTTGGATTTGTCATAACAAGTAGTTTCTAAAAAGTAACTTTTTATTTACTGATCTTATATGCAGTTAAATATATTAACGGTCAAACGTGTGTGTTGGAGACCGTGAAAAAGATTCTCTGCAATTTAATCTGGGACAGAGGGAGTAGAAAAAATTACAAACAGTTTTACGTTAGCCCTAAACTGTCGAACAAATCATCATTCATCACATAAAGGATTCAAAAGCCCTATCAAATCCCTAACTTAAAGCACTGAAATATTGAAATCAGCCACTATTCTTAAAACATCCATATCACATACTAGTTCATCACACTCAAATTCTAGGAAACTACACAAGCATTCACAGTTGTGTGGGAAGTAGTCTTGTACCTAGATACTGCCTCACAAAGCTTCCGAAGCCCATACCTACACCAATCATAATTCCTAATCTCCCCTACATCCTCCAAAACATGAAGAAACTTATAATCAAAAAAACACCCAGCAGTAGGACTCAAGAAAGTGCACACAACATACATGACAAATAGTTTTTAAAACCCACCACCACCATCAACTAAAGACATCATCTTCCCATACATCATCTCACTAGGAATGTTACCCAATCTATCGATGCCAAACTCATACCTCCAACTCTCCCTTGGAACTAAATCCGTTCTTTCACCCTTACTAGCATCGCTAACCTCAATCACATCCTTGTCACTATTAGGTAGTCCTAAAACATCGTGAACATCATCACGAGTTAAAAAATACCTATCATAACCAATTATTTGGAAATGGCTAATGGGATTAAATTTATGAACAAGAAAAGGAAGGATGTCTTTAGGAAGAGTATTAAATTAATGTTCATCAAACCATAAAATCCAACGTCTTTTACAGATTTAAGCTGGTTTGCAGTCAGAGTGCAAGACAAATTTTCAATCTTCCCAGGGTTACACTTGGTAGTGAAACCCTTGTCAACACTAAAAACACAATGGATAAGTCAAGAAACATCACATGCATAACTTAAAAAATCAATAACTGAAAGTAAAACATCACAGTCACATAAAAAGAACATCAACAACACCTAAATTGTAAAACATCATGCACATAATTCAAAATATCAACAAACCTTGCATCACCATTAGAATTAGAATCACTAGACACAACTGCCCTCCCATCACGTTTCCCCTTCACTATCATCTTCGTAAACCTTCTCGCAGGCTTCTTCACAACCACCACATCAGGTTCTGATTCAGAATCAAAACCACTGGAATCATCAGTACTTTATCAACCTCCTTCCCGCTTTCAGAATCTTCAGGTCCAGATTCTGATACAGTCACATAAAAAGAACATCAACAACACCTAAATTGTAAAACATCATGCACAAAATTCAAAATATCAACAAACCTTGCATCACCATCAAAATCAGCATTATCAGACACAACAACCTTCCCATCACGTTTCCCCTTCACTGTCATCTTCATAAACCTTCTCGCAGGTTTCTTCACAACCATCACATCAGATTCCGATTCAAAATCAGAACCACTTAAATCATTCATTAGCTTTATCCTCTTCCCCGCTTTCAGAATTTTCAAATCCAGATTCTGATTCCTCATATTGAGAGCTCCCGTCACTATCATCTTCATCTTTTGATGCTTCACTTCAAGATCTCTCTTCAGAATCAACCACATTATCAGCTCCATCATTTACATCAGCGTTGTCTTTCACAGTTTGGGTGTCAGGAACAGTACTAAACACCTCATCATCTACAAAAATTATAACTAAAAAAGAAAAGTTGCAAAAAACTAAAACAAAAAAAAATCCTACCAGAAAAAATGTTGTCATCCACATCAGCATTCCCAGCAGCTTGTTTCTCACTAACACCAGATTTTTATTTTTCTTTCTCAGCAACTTTCTTATTGCCATCATTAGCTAAGATAAAAAAAAATCAAACCAGATAATTAGACCTTGGCATCATGAAAAAATGATAGAAATCTGAAATAATCAACTACAAAATATGAAACATTGTTCCATAATATTAAAAAATCAAATCATAAATTTAAAACGGTACCAAAAAATTTAAGTAATGAGAATAAAACATTGAATGATAAAAACTCAGGACTCTCAGGATTAGCAGCTTCAATGTCTATAACATCATCCGGTCCAATTTATCAGCAGGACCATATTTTGATTCACTCAGCACCGTCTCCAAACTGCGAGCACCAGCTCCTTCTGAAGTTTCATCTTCATTAACCAAATCAAGCTTTCTCTTGGCTTTCGCCTTCTGTCTCTTCTTTGTAGAGGAGAGTCTTGAAACAGAACAGCTGCATTAATGAAAATTTATGAAATATTAATATACCAGAAAAGTAAATAAAAAGAAAAGGACTTGATATCAAATCAACATTAGGGTCACCCCTCAGTCGCTGTGATTGTTTCACATCACAGCCACCAACAATAGATACATCTGAAACACCAAATGTAATTATATAAACATCAAAACAATTAATGCAACACAAATTAATTTGGCAAAAGGATAAATGGATAAAAGAAAATAGCTGCATAGCAACACACATGAAACCATCAATCTGAAAACAAAAAAACATCAATCTAAAATAGTAAAACATCAACAAGGCAAAGACATTCTACCCAAGCGACAAGCTTATGAAAACTGAAACTGTAAAACATCAATAACATCACATAGAAACTAAAAGCCAAATTGGAGCTATGTGCAAAATAATACCAAACAAGTGCATGCGAATGTATATGTATGTATGTGTATGTATGCATATATATGTGTGTATATATATGTATGTATATATATGTATGCATATATATATATGTATGTATCTATATATATGTATGTATGTATATATATGCATGTTTATATATGTGTATGTATATATATATATATGCGTGTATGTATATATATATGTATGTATATATCATCATTTTAAACCTCAACCCAAATCACCAACTATATCACACTCCTAAATTGAGGCGTGAACCTAAACAGACACAACATACACAAAATCCATGACAAACGCCTCTAAAAAATAATCATACCATCAAACAAAAAGCATTTCAAACTAAAAAAGTATACATCATAACCAGAATTTAAATGACAAAATCGAATACATGAAAAGATAGAAAACAAAACCTAAAGCACAATACTGAAAGATACAATAGATGAAGAATCACATTAGAAAGACACAATAGATGACTGATCAACATGAAAAGAGTATAAGTGAACAGAAACCTATAAAACATCATGTCATAAAATTACAACATCACAAAAATATTAACAACAAAAATTTACAATAAAATATAGAAATAAATTCAAAACTTCCCTCCAAAATCATAGACAGACAGAAAATACCTTGAGAAGATGCTCATTTCTTTGCATTTTTTTATAACATAAGCAGGACTTCCTTCAGAATGATCATCATAGTTCTTTGCAATGTCCAGAAGAACATCATCTAAGAATTCAGTAGCAACTTTCTTCTTCGACATCTACAAAGCAACAACAAATACACAGAAATTAACACGCAACCTAAAGAAACCCTAAAATATCACACACATTCAAGATAAAATGAAATTAAGCAAAATCCGAACAAATTAATACATCATATACAATCAAGAAAAGACAAAAACATTAACAACTACTCAACAAAGACAAAAAAAATAGAGCAACCCCCAAATATGAGTAAAGTGAAGAACAAAAACCCCAGAAACTTTAAATCAAACACAGTAAAGGAATATTAAACTACATAACAAAACAAAAACACAAAATAAGCAAAATAAACACTCAGGAAACCTACATGAAGCATAAAACATCACATGCATCCGAAAATTGGAAAACAAAACCAAAATATGCACACAAAAAACTAGCGAATACATTACACTGGCAGATAAAACACAATCGGAAGTCGTCTGCTCGTATATCATCAAAAAACCGAATGGAAATCAACAAAAATTGCCGAAAAAGAAATGAAACTTCAATCCGTTCAGTGCGCACTTCAAATGAGGAAGAAAACCGAAGCAATGACTGGATAAATAAGGAAAATCGAGCAGTTGCAAGAATTTTGTGCGGTTGGATTTTGTGAGAGAGCAACGGTTCCAATTTTGAAAGAGAGAAATAGTTCAGCTTGCAGAAAAATCGGCAATTGCAATGAGCATAAATTTGGGAAAGATGCTAAAAGATTTAATGTATATTAGGACTAAACTGTAAATTATCACAATAACACACCCCATCTCTGAATTTTTAAAACTTTAATATGAAACCCATGCTAAATTCTTTGCAATTTAATACATGATTTCACTGTGAGACGGTCTTATACAAGAATTTATCTAATGTTTAATGTTAATAAACTATGTAGAGTTTTTAGATTAAAATTCTTTTCATGGCGTAGTTTCGTAGAGATCTAACCCTTTACATTAATAGTCGATAAAATTTGATTGATCTCTTACAACATGAGAAAAAATAACTCAAATTATAAATATATATATATATATATATAATAGAAAGATTATGTACAAGCAATTAAATCACGAAAACACATCCTACTCAAAGACTAAATTGGAAGACACCATCATTGAATCTTTTGATACTTAGTGGAGCCAGGAACTCCACTCATTTTAATAGCTAGGGTATCCTTTTGAGAACACCCAAATGATGTACCACCACTGAACCGCCGCCACCAAAATCGTAACCGCCACGATCTCACCTTCACCACTTGCGGGTTGGGAAACCGCAGCGGTGATGATACGAGATTAAAATATCATTTATTTACAGTTTTCTTAATTTATTATTATATTAGGATTTTAGAAGGATAACACTATACTATTTTTTCCAATGGGTTTTTTAGTGAAGTAGTGTGATTATTTTATTTTTATTCATTTTAGAATAAGGTCCATTCACTTTGCCATGTTTGCATTGGAAGAGTTAATTTTGGTCATCGCTTTATTTTGGGGTTTAGAATATTCAGTTTTAATTTGATTAGAATTAGATATGTTAAGTTTAGATATGGCAAATTCATTCAAGAATTCAACCAATATTTGGATTAATTTACTTGGATGAACGTGATCATCATTTAGATTTAAATTACGTACTTTAGTTTAATATGGTTTTAGTTTCTTAAAGATGCTATAAGTCTTTTCAGTTTTTGACAGAAATTACCAAATCATGTTTTTTTATTCGAGTTGGCCGAACTATACCCTATAAATAGGGAGACCATATACAAATTTTATACACCTTTTATCAATCAAATATTCATAATTTTTGAGTTTATACTCAATTGCTTGCGAGAGTTTTCATTGTTGTTTAATTATGCGGACTAGTTAAGTATCAGTACCCTTCTATTGGTGAGCTAATCATGCGGGCGAGCTAAGTATCATATCCCTTCTATTTGTGAGCTAATCCTTCTGGGTAGTTAGTGAGCAAATTTTGAATTGAGAGTAAATCCCAAGGGCTAGTTGATGACCAATTTGTGCAGCTATTATTGAGGTTGGGCGAAATTCCTCAGTGATAGTCAAGAAAATATCAAAATTCCGCTATCCAAATTTCCGAAAGAACATTCATATCAATTGGTATCATAGCAAAGCAAAACTTCCTGTGACCATCATATCAGTCGGCATCAGTTTGTATCGTTGGGCAATATCAGTTGCCACCTCCATATCCATTTTTTTAATTAAAAAATCAAAATCCAATAAAATGGAAATTACAATTCAGAAATCTCTACTCGCGGAATTTTCACCACCGCCGAACAGAAAATCCAACCTCTGCTGGACAGAAAATCCTGCCACCCACCTACTGCACTTCTCCATCTCTGACCAACCGCCGAATCTTCTCGCCGACCGTTGTAGATCTGATCGTCACCTCGTTCTCCACCACCGACGAATCTAGTGATTCTTTTCCCGATGTCTTCTCCGATGTGAAGTAATCGGTGTTCCCAGGTGTTTTGCTGTGTTTGTTGTTTTTCTCCAGCGGCAAGCTTCTCTGACAGCAACTTCGGAGGCCATTTGTAGTTGAGTTGTTTCTTTGAGTGTGCTAATTGACCTAAATCTGGATGCAACCATGTTGATTTTGAAAATTGGACACATATGTGGAGGACACATTCAGAGAATGCATTCTCTATGTGTTTAATTTTTTTTTAGCTAGTTGCAAAGGACGCATGCAGAGGACGCATGCAGAGAATGCATCCTCAATTATTGAATTTTTTTAAAACGAATGCAGAGGATGCACTCTTTAATTTATTTTTTTTGTCGATGCATGAAGAGAACACATTTTCTGAGTGCGTCCTCTATGTAATTTATATTTTTTTAATGCAAGAACAGTACGCATTCAAAGAATGCTTCCTCAATTAAGTTTTTTTAAAAAAAAAACCATGCAGAGGACACATTCTCTAAATGCGTCCTCGATTTAAATTTTTTAAAATTAGTCTTCTAACCCAGTAGACATGTAATTGTTCTATATTTTTTAAAAATTTCCATAATGATAAATGTATCGGAAGAATTTGAAAGTCCGCTTTGAAATTTATGATAATAAAACTTGAACACCCTACTTACCTGATTAAAGATTATGGAAAAATTTGATCGTGGGTATTTCAATTTTTTAAATATTCTGAAATATAGAAAATGAATGAATTATAAAAAAAATTGGAAGTTACTACAGTATTTGAGTTGTAATTGTAAAATTTCTTTTTTTTGTAGTTTAAATGAATTGGACATGTAAATAAACAAAATTTTACATTTTTTTTATTTTCCACTTTTTCCACTATTAACTAATATATAAATAAATAAAAATATAAGAGTAGACGCATTTAATGTTGACAAAATCTTGGGAAAGACGGTCTTTCCATAGGCTTATGGAAAGACGGGGTTTAATTAGAATAATAAAAGGTAAAAGATAGAAGTTGTAATATTAAAAAGTTATTGTGCAACATGTAGTAGTAATAAAGCTTATAACCTAATTCATGCAACACAAATTTTATTTTCATTTCTTCTAATGTGCACTTTAAACCTTGGTCTTTCCATGACTTATAGAAATACCGTCTTTCAAGAGACTGACTCTTTAATGTTTATGAAATTAGAGATGATAATGAAAACCAAATAAACATGAATTGATTCAGAAATAAAATATTTGAAGAACACGTTTCAAATAGATAGGTAGAAACGTAATGAAATGAATGTCCAACGGCATGTAATGTACTAATGACTCCCTCTACAAAGCTTTCCACCTGTTTCACATGGGGGCGGACGTATGGTGCGGGATGTGCATCGTGGAACAGCCATCTGAGTATAAACATGTACGTCATCATATGGAAATACCTCTGTAAAATCGCCATTCATATTGTCTCATGCGTCCTCATTCAAATCACACCAGATGTGGGGAACACTACCTGTATCAAATGGAGCAGTAGGCAACATATATACATAACTAGCAGTAGGAGTAAGGTATGCAATTGAATCAACTGGAGTAGTGTCGTAGTGTGAGGGTCCACCATGTGATGGTCTATTGTTGGTTGGACTCGCATGTGAGGGTCCATCTTGAGATGAACCAATGTGTGTTGTAGAGCCCCGAGTACGCGGTTGCCGACCACCCTGTCGACCAGGAGGAGCTGGACGGTGGCTTCTGATTTCATTGTATCTCACACTAGGGGGAGGTTCCTTGATGTGCATATGTGGCTTATAATACTACAGTCTGGAGGGCTCATGCACATATTCTAGAGTACGTGTGGCAACACCATGTACCCCCTAATAACATCCGCGAAACGTAGGGGGCATTCATCCAAATTAATATCTAACATAAGGCGCATCTCAGACATTTCCTGCAACTATATAAATGAGATAAATATGTTAGATATTAAAAATGAGGGAATCTGAAGTATTATTTGTTGATACTATTAGAAATTTAGTAAATACCATATACTCCATAGTAGCTCCACGGTGATGGATCTCGGAGAGGCACGAAATCCTCACTATATTGTTGCACATAGGTGGTCGTGTGATATACCTTGTCATAGAGAGTAGACGGATCGTAATGTCAATACCTACAAACAGCCAATGCATGGGAACAAGGGAAACGGAAAATTTTCCATTCGCGACAAGTACACTCCTTTCTTTGGTATTTCATAGTGTATTGGCCATCAATGGTCCTTGTCACAACCTTATAAGTCCGTGATGCCTGACCATACAAGGTGACAGTTCGTCTCTCTCCCTAAGTGTCTTGCTTCTGAAACTTTGTCCAAATCCTGCTTGGGAACTCAGACCTACACAATTCTACCTCAATTTAGAATACATCAACTAGTCCACGAACACATGGTGTAATATAATTTATCAAAAAAGTACCTCCAATTTGTGGCGTCCATTAGCCTTCATGCAAACATTTCAACTATTCGTTCAAAAGTGGCTTTGACACATGCTGTTATCGGGAGATGTTTTGCGCACCATAAACAATTGTTGTAACTCTCTTACAAATTAGTTGTAATATTTCCCCAACGACGATCTCCCTCAAAAAAATAAGGCACCATTTACTGCTATCATAACATTTCAGCCAATCCCAAGCAGATGGTTCGAGACTCTCCAACTCCTCCTTGTACTCCCTCCACCTACTTTCTTGTCTCGCACGACCAAGCTGCCAAACCAGAGTCTTCAGATGCACATTTTTTAAATTCCCATGCTCCCCACTAAGGAAGTTGGACTGAAAATACCTCAAGCAAAACCATTAGTATCCTGCTGGCTCCATCCATTCATCCATATGTCTCATTGCATTCAAAATCTCATCATGATGATCCGATATAATACAGATTGGACTAGTATCACCACGTGCCACATGGAGTCACAGTTTTAGCATGAACCGGTTCCAGCTCTCATTAGTCTCAGCATCAACTATTGCATAAGCAATGGGAAGTATGTAATTGTTCTCGTTGTGTGTCACTGAAACTAGCATTGTGGCCTTGTATGCGCCTCTCAAATGAGTTCCATCCACACTAATCATCATCCTGCAGTGGCAAAATGCATTGATAGCCTGACCAAATGCCCAAAACACAAACTTAAATTTCCTACACCCATGACTGGGTATTCTATTAGGTATGTCTGCCCAATCAACACCGGTGCTCGGATTGGCCCTGATTAGCTCATCCATAAATGTTGGCAAGATTTAAAAGGATTCCTCCCAAGTTCCGAATACCAAATCAATAGTCTTCTGGCGAGCATACCCGCCTTCTTTTAGGAAAGGGTCACATTTAACTCCTTCTTCACATGCACTTAGACATCCTTCACCATTTAAGAAGGGTTCACGTCAATCTGATGGCGAATGGAATGAGCGATCATCAACAATGTCACGTTAGTGTTACCATTTGATTGACCAGTACCAATACAACTATGACTACTTGCCCATTTGGTGATTTCCCACATCCCATGGGAAGCCTTCTTGCTGGCTCTAACAATCCAATGACAATTGCCACTTCCTTCAACAATGTCCTTACATTTTGCATACCATGTATGTGACTTGCTCTCCACGGCCCGGTGTTCCCTGTTCATCATCGAAGTCAACCTGGAAATAGGTTCTACCAATTCTAGCTTACTCCGGAATCGCATACCCAATGCAACTTCACCAGTCAGTTGAACATAACTAGGAAGTCTTTCACCACAATTAGTTGGGTCATAGCCATCCTCATCACCCCCATAATCCCTAAAATAGGCCTCCGTATTAGGATTCACCATAAGATGGAACGACGTGGCTACATTGTTCATGTACACCACTTGTTCATTATCATTCCCTGGATTCGAATCAGCTGATGAGGATCGATCATCTTCACTTTCTTCTTCAAGTTCCCTTTCCTCACCTTCATCATCGCTACCAATATGTTCACCATGACTAACAATATGCTCGCCAATTTCACCCACATAATCATCATTGAAGACATTCAGCTCCTCATGATGCACACTATATATACCAACACTTGTGGACGACTGAGTGCAATCGACGTGAACCTAAGCATTGGGTTGACTTGACTCGCCAATGATATAAGGTTATCCAAAAACCTTAGCAATGTACAGGGGGTGGTAAGGTTGGCAAAGGTGTATAGTTCTGAACATTGCTCAACAACGACATGAACGTGCCCGAACTAACATCACCTGCGCTGTCAATGGTATATAACATCTTCTCCATATTAATGTACAGATCAGCTGAGGACAAGGACATTAAATCAACAATGTTAAAGAAGGTCGCGGTAGACTCGTCATCTTCCACATTATAACATCGATAGTATATAGACAAACCAATCAGCTCAGGACAACGATAATATATTTTCAACAGAAACCCCTCACTTGCAATGCCAGGACTTCTGAAATTAATTCAACTAACTCGAAGTGGCTTAACCTCCGTTCGAGAGTCACATTTTTGTCAGGTATGTGAGGATTATAATACACACCCACATTCAAATCAAACTTAATCTGACCCCCTTTGTACAATTACGCCATCAAAAACATCGTAGAACTACATTATACAAATATAGAACATATAATTCCATATTCAGAAAGACGATATTATTCAGCAACATTCATTCAACTCCTCAAACCTTAAACTATACACTGTTCAATTATCATCGGACAACCAAATCATACACTATTATCGATTATCTTACTAATTGACATACAACATTACAACATCGGTAATGTCTTTTCACAATATAAAATTTGAACTCAATTACACCACACAAATTAAATAATTACTGAAACTTCAATAAAAAATAATTAGTGAACAAATCACACATAATCACGCATCCTCATTCAACACATTCACATAATCAAACCAAACATAATGATTCATACCACACATAATCCTTCAACACATTCATATATTCAAGATTTTTTCGAGTACCTCACAAATTACACTATTACTACAAGTACAAAAATTAGTGAACAAATGAAACATAAACAAACGACACATAATCATTCAACACATTCATATAATCATGAATTTTTCAGGTACCTCTTGGAGGCTCGGGAATTCCGGTGGCGCATGAGTTCAACGCGCGGAGCTGCTGCGTTCTGGGATCCAATTAATGTGTGACAGTCAACAACGGCCGACCGAAAGCTTAAACTAACATTCTAGCAAAAATTTAGTACCACACACATAGAAACGGAGCAATTCTGAAGAAATCGAAAACAAAACACGAATTAAGGCTTAGGGGGTACGAGAGCGTGATCCTGGAAAGGTAGACAGCGATGGCCTAAGCACGTTTGGGAGGGAGAATTCTGGCGGTGGAGAAAATAATGATATCGTGCGTCTTTCTCCTTTTTTCGAGAGCTCTGGGTTTATAACATGAAGGATAATGCATTCGTAGAATGCATCCCCAAATTAACGGAATTAGAAAACAAATAAAAATTCAGATGATGCATTTAGCAAATGTATCCTCGTCTTTTCTCCCAAAAAAATCATAAATTTATGAGGATGCAAATGCGTCCTCATTTTTTCATGCAATAAAAAAATAAAAATTACCGAGTACACATTTAGCAGCTAAATGTATTCTCCACATTTACATCTATTAGCATGTACTGTAGCTAGAGCAGATAAATGTGTTCTCCACATTTACATCCATTAGCATGTACCGTAGGCAGAGTAAAAAAAATTTCCTTTGTAGTTATACTAGAAGTCTACTCTGTCTAAGGGACAGTCCAGCGAAGAAGAAATCTATCGCGTGTCTCTCACGCGCGTGTACCACATGCGCATCTCTACAAGGTGTGTCCTACACACGCGTTCAACTCCATTCTTCTCCGATCAAGTCCGATCTGCTCCAGTTCTCCGACACTAAACTGCTCAGCTCTATTCTCCGACCAAGTCCGCCGCCGCTAAATTCGTCGGCCTTGTCTCAGAGATTTACTACAGGCCGTTCGCACTAGAAAACAGCCGGTACTGCTCCATTATCTCCGGCGAGCGTTCAAATCCCAGTCCAATAGCGCCGAGTACATCTTCACGAGGAAGACGTTTGGCTTGTGTCCATCATGTGCGAACTCAAAGTGATGCGCGTGAAACCCCTGCGCATGTCACCTTGAGACGCGTCTACCACACGCGCAAGACTTTGGTTTAAAAATTTCATCTCGCAGGTCACTCAATATATTGCGAACTGACCAATTTCTCACGAGTCAGTTCATTATCTCGTCAGAGTCAACTCACCATCCCAGCACGTACCCAATCACCGTTTATTAGCAGAATTTTGCAGGTATAGCGTTGGACGGAGATATACTTTTGAAAATCGCTTACATTTCAATGACAAAAATATTTGACAACGGAGGGAATGATACAATATCAAAATATCATTTTTTATGGTTTGTTAGAATAAATCAGACTCTTGATTAGATTATGATTTATTATGATTAGAATTCTTTCCTTTTTACACCTCTATTGTACACTATCTATATTCAGATATCAATAATACAATTGATTACGACAAATCATTCTATCATGGTATCAGAGCAAGTTCTTATCCCAAATCATAAATCATAAATTTATTTTTATTTTTCAGCTGACCAAGACAGCATATTCTGGTGAATTACCGGTCAACTTCCGGCCATCTTTCGGCAGTGTTCTTCGTTCAACCTTCTCTCCATCAGCGATTTTTTCTTCCCGAAGTTCCAAACCCTTCACCTCCAGCTTCGTCATCGCCATCTTCGTTGAATTTAGATCTGTTGTGCAGCGGCTTCATCAAATTCAGAACTTCCGCCACCGTGGTATCAGATCTTTCGGCACCGGCTTCGTGCGAAGAGAAGGTCATGCAGCAGCTTCATTGAAATCAAAACATCCGGTAGCAGCTTCGTCGAATTTGGATCCATCGCGTCTCGGCTTTGTCGAATTCTGGCAGCGAGTCACGCATTCCTTTGAGTCATAGCTAGAATTCTGGCTCTTTCCAGAAGCGCGTACAGCAACGCACGTGTTGCGAACGCACGTCTGCTATCTCCCGCGCGTGAATTCACGTGCCTGGTGAATTGGAATTTCTCGCGAGTTGAAGCTTCTTCTCGTGAGTTGAAGCTCTTTCTCGCCAGTTGCTCAACTTCTCGCGAGTTGCTCAAATTATCGCGAGTTGCTCAAATTCTCGTCAGCACCTAGTCAATTTTTGTGCGATTCGGTCTGTTGTGCAATTTTTGGTCTTTTGCTATGGTTTATTTGGGCCCTATATCTTGGGAAGACTACTCCACTAATTGGATTGCGGACAAGGTTTTGTTTCAGGCCAATTTGAATGGTCTCAACCATCATTCTTTGTCGAATCAGTGGATCGTTGATTCAGGTGCTACATCTCATATCACTGCTCACACCAGTCATCTTGATAAGGTATAATGTTATCGTAGTTCTAATTCTATTTTTGTTGGAAATGGTGAATCATTATCTATTTCTCATATCGGCCAATGTCATTGCTCTGGTTTATCTGTTAATGATGTCCTTGTGGTCCCTAAGATTACTAGAAGTTTGTTGTCCATTAATAAGCTTACTCGTGATTTACCTGTTTGTGTTATATTTGATGCCAACGCATTTTCCATTGAGCACAAGCATACAGGGAAGATAATTGGTAAAGGCTGTCATAGTTCAGGTCTTTATTTTCTTGAGACGGGTGATTCCAGCTTTTTAGGCGAACTACGCTCTGGAAAGCTTCAGGCTTCTTTTGAGCAGTCGCACTCTTGCCTCGATCATGTGTCTCATGATACTGTTCAGTTGTTAAGTCGGCATTGCCATATTACTGTCACTTTCGCTATGCCAGCATCTGTTTGTTGCTCTCCTTGGCGGATGGCCAAGAGTAGCCGTTTACCTTTTTCCACTAGTGACAAGCGCGCTACTGATTTGTTGGATAAGGTGCATTGTGATTTGTGGGGACCAGCCCCTGTTTTATCGCCGGGTGGTTTTTCTTATTATGCCATTTTCATCGACGATTTTTCATGATTCACATGGTTTTTCCCGATGCGGTATAAGTCAAACTTCTATGACACATTTATCCAGTTTTAGAAATTTGTTGAGACCCAATTTTCTACTAGGGTTAAAAATTTTCAGACCAATGGTGGCACAGAGTTTACTAATCATCGACTTTAGGCTCACTTCATATCATGTGGCATTCATCATCAGATGTCATCGCCCTATACACCTGCTCAGAATGGCCAAGCTGAATGGAAGCATCGTCACATCACGGAGACTGGTCTTGCCATGCCTTTTCACTCTTCCGTGCCACACTGTTATTGGGTGAAAGCTTTCTCCTCTACGGTTTACATCATTAACCGTATGTCTAGTTCAGTTCTTGGTGGAAAATCACCTTTTGAGGTTGTTTTTGGTCATGTACCTGACCATACCCTCTTTCACCCATTTGGCTGTCGTGCATTTCCATGTCTGCGTGCCACTTCCACTGATAATTTTGCACCGCAATCCATTCCGTGTGTTTTTATTGGCTACAGCCCTCGTCACAAGGGCTTCCAGTGTCTCGACCCCACTTCTAGGCGTATCTATGTGTCTCGCCACATTCATTTTGATGAAACCTTATTCCCTTATGTCTCATCTTCTGCGGACAGTCGTTCTAGTTTGGATCTAGAAATTTCATCTTTTTTTGATGGAGTTGTTACTTCTCCGATTGAGGCTACCACATCTGTGCCTGTTCCAGCCGCCCATCCTTCATCATCATGTTCTATTTGGATGGCTGACCCGGACCTAGCTCCTCGGCTAATGGCCATCACACCTCAGCCGCCGGCCATCACGCCTCAGCCACCGTCTCAGCCACCAGTTACCACGTCTCAGCCAGTATCGGTCGTACTTTCTCCAGTGAGTTTCGACGGCCACTCTCCGATCAGCGCAGCTCGATCTTCTTTGGCGTCGTCAGCTGGTTTGACTCCTCCAGCTTCGCCGCCCCTGCTTCGTACCCATCGGATGGCAACTCGGAGTTCTACTGATGCCATTCAGCGCCGGGATTATTCAGATATTATTGCTCATGGTCTCACTGCCGCACTCCTCTCTCAAACAAAGCCCACTGATTATCACTCTGCCCTTCAGGATCCAGCCTAGGTTTCAGCCATGGATGATGAGATGGTCGCTCTTCGTGGTCAACACACTTGGGATTTGGTGCCTCGACCTTCGAATGTCAACATTGTTGGCTCCAAATGGGTCTATAGGCTCAAGTATCGACCAGATGGCACTATTGAGCATCACAAGGCTAGACTTGTGGCGCAGGGTTTCTCACTGATTCCGAGTTTTGATGTTGACCACACTTTCAGTCATGTGGTGAAACCCTCCACTGTTAGGACGGTTCTCACCATAGCCACCATGCGTTCCTGGCCACTTCATCAGTTGGATGTCATGAACGCTTTCCTTAATGGTGTTCTTGATGTTCCAGTCTACATGAAGCAGCCCGTTAGTTATCATGATTCTACTCATCAAGACTATGTTTGTCGCTTGCAAAAGGCCATTTATTGTCTGAAGCAGGCTCCCCAGGCATGGTTCCAGCGTTTCAGCAGTCATCTGACACAGCTTGGTTTTTGGTGCAGCTCAGCTGATACTTCTTTATTTTTCCTTTCGAGAGGGACGTCGTTATTGTACCTACTTGTGTATGTGGACGATATCATTCTTACAGGAAATGACTCGACTCTTCTTTACCAGTTCATTGATCGGACACACAGAGATTTGCGATCAAGGATCTTGGTGCTCTACATTATTTTCTTGGTCTTGAAGTTTCGTCTACCTTCTCAGGGTTACTGCTTGGCCAAGTAAAGTATGCTCATGATATTTTGAATCAGGCCGGTATGTCTGATGCAGCACCTGTTTCTACTCAATTTTTCACTAGTTCTGAGCTTCACAGCTCTACCAGTCCTCCATTCTGGGATCCTACACTTTATCATTCTCTTATTGGTGCTCTCCAGTATCTCACCATCTCTCACCCGGATTTGGCATTCTCGGTCAACACGGTGAGTCAGTATCTTCAGGATCCCAGAGATGACCATTTTGCTGTTGTGACACGGATTTTACGGTATGTTCATGGAACTCTTCATTTTGGTCTCAGTTTTTGTTCTGCTAGTACTCATGATGTGTTAGGGTACTCTGATGCTGATTAGGCTCGTTGTCTAGAGACTCGTCGGTTCACTTATGGTTATGCAGTTTTTCTTGTTAGGAATCTGGTTTCTTGGAGTGCCAAGAAACAGCCCACTGTTTCTCGCTCTAGCACTGAGTCTGAATACCGTGCTCTCGCCAACACTGCTTCAGAAGTGGCGTGGCTCACTCATTTGCTTCGTGATCTTTGGGTTCCGCTTTCTGGTTCTCCACTGCTGTTATGCGACAATAGTAGTGCTGTCTTCTTGGCTCAGAATCTCGTGGCGCACAAGCGGGCGAAACACATCGACATTGACTACCATTTTGTTTGTGAGTTGGTGACATCTGGAAAACTGCGTGTTGCTCATGTTTCGACTTCTCTTCATATTGCGGACATCTTCACCAAGGGGCTCTCTCGTTCATTGTTCTAGTTCTTCAGGTCCAAGCTATGCGTCAGCGAGCATCCGACGCTTCACTTGAGGGGGGTGTTAGAATAAATCAGACTCCTGATTAGATTATGATATATTATGATTATATTTCTTTCCTTATTACACCTCTATTGTACACTCTATATATTCAGATATCAATAATACAATTGATTACGGCAAATCATTCTATCACGGTTTTCTTAGTTTTATATTTTTAGGATGAAGAACACTATACTCTTTTTCCCACTGGGTTTTTTAGTGAGATAGTGTGATCATTTTAATTTATTTCATTTTGGAATAAGGCCCATAAACTCAGCCATGTTGGCGTTAGAAGAGTTTAATTTCAGATATGCTTTATTTTAGGGTTTAGAATATTCAATTCTGATTTGATTAGAATTAGATTTGGTAAGATTAGATAAGACAATATTCATTCAAGATTGATCTTGAAGAATATAGTCATTTATTTTAGATATTCTAGTTAGATATGGTTTTAGTTTCTTAAAACCGCCATAAGTCATTCCAGTTTCTACTAGCTGAATTATACCCTATAAATAGGGGAGGTCATTAACGATTTTTAGTACAACCTTTTTATCAATAAAATATATCAATTTTCGATTTATGCTAATTGCTTGCGAGCTTTCTTCATTGTTGCTTAATCCTAAGGGTTAATTAAGTATCAATATTGTCGATTTGTGAGTTAATCCCGTGGGCTAGTTACTGTGACAATTCTCAAGTTGTTCAAAATCCCGAGGGCTAGTTTTGATCTGTTTGTGCAACTTTTCTAGGGTTTGCAAAATTTCTCATTTAGTTAAAGATCTAAAATTCCACAATCTAGAGTTTTTGTGAGATTCATATCAAAAAGTTTTTCAAAAGACATGGTTAATGGATACTTGTACTAGTGATTTCTGAATAAGACTAGTGGGGAATTAGTAATAATGAGATTAGACTACTGGTGAAATAGTGAGAGGTGAGAAATTAATCTTCACCAAAAATTGAGTTTTGGTATTGTCAGTAATTAATCTTTTCGCAAAGTCGAGATTTGAGCTTATGAGTTTATATTCTTAAATTGCTAGGTGAAATTGTTGTTGAAACTTCTGAATGTATGAATTCTACTGCTGTGAACATGTAAAAAACATGTGGCAAATATTCGAAAAACAAACTAAATATTGCTGAAAATTTTCATTTATACTATGCACATGTTACTTTACAATACGTATCGTTTGAATTAAAATATGCACCTATTTTAAAAGCTTTAAGTATGAATCATGAAACTTTTCCAGGAGATCGTGTATAAGTTAAGTTATGAAACATTTTTGTTTTGTTCAAACATGCATATGTTAGTCTATAACTAGTATATGTTATATTTTACACAGACAGAGGACACTAAAATTTGTCAATTTAAAATTTGTCATATCAACTATGCATTAATTACTTTACAACATGTATTGCTTAAATAAACACAAGCATATGATTATCAATTCCTTTTATTAATAACAAAAAATTTCCATAAGGCGGTGCTACCTTATGAACCGTTTATGTTTACTTAAAACATGCATATGTTAGCCTGCAACTAGTATTCTCTTATAGTATACATAAAGAGGCCACATAATTTTTTAGTTTTTCAAATTTTCACATGTACATCATTTAATACCTTACAATATGTGATTATTACATTAAAACATGTGCTTGTTTCAAAAAAACACGAGCGAAGTTCCATGATTTAAATCAAAGAGAGGTCACAGAAAGTATTGTCGGCTTGAAAGCAACACATGTAAAGTATTGCATACTTTGTATAACAAAACATGCAAATTTTGTCAATTTCAAACACAAGATGGGCTCTCAACACTAAACAAAGTGGAAGATAAAGTTCTTGTGACAGAAATCTTCCATTAGAGAACTTACAATTACAACAATATTCCTATCTAGATTAACTAACAATCTCTAATACAATGAATCATCAATCATTAATCTTCAAAAGGGGATCATCTTCGAATCTTCAAGTTCAGTGTCATCTTCATCTGAATCCTCCTCGTGTCGGAACGCCTTGTGGAGTCCAATGATCAATGTTGTCTGATTCCTTAAAAGTTAAATTTTAGATCCAACTCCTGCAAAAAGTCATACACATTGAATATTATCAGTTGTAGCACATAAGCAAACGGGTACAATTTCTAATTCAAAACGAACAATAATCAACAATAAAAATATTCAAACACAATAAAACTAACAAGTACATACTAAATTTTAACAGATGCAATATATAAGTAAACAGATGCAGTTCTTAATTCAAAATGAACAACCAACAACAATTTTTTTAAATAGTCGTACACAACACTATTAACAAGTACACACAAGATACTAACAGATGCAACATATAAGTAAATGTATGAAACTCATTATTCAAAATGTACAACTAACAACAAATGAAAACAAAAGGTCAGAGACAACAAAACTAACAAGTACACATTGAATACTAACAGGTGTAACATATAATTAAATAGATGCAGCTCGGAATTCCAAAAGAACAATTAACAAAAAAAAGAAGAAAAAAAGAGCATTCACAGTACAACCAACTGGTACACGTTAGATAATAACAGTTGCATCAAATAAGTAGATGAATGCAACTCGTAATTCAAGACAAACAATCAACAAGTTTATTGTAACAACAAGAGGACAATTCAAAATCAGATCACAGAAAAAAACACATAGAAGCTCAAAACACTCTAAATGATGTTTATCCAACGCTCAACAAAACAAAGAACATACCAAATATGAAAAATCAAACAAAAATTGCGTAAAAATACTGTAAAAAATAAACCCTAGATATACGACATACCTCATCTTGCGAACGATGAACAACCGATGAAGAAACAAAATAGCGACGCTGGAGAAGAATCGGAGAAATGAGCGGCCGGAGAATCGTGGAGAAGAGGCGGAGAAATGTAGAGAAGAGGCAGAGAAATGCGAAGAAGGGGAGCGTGCGGCAACGGAGAAACGGAAAAGAGGCTGAGAAATCGCCGGAGAGAAGAGGAAAATCGTTGGAGAAAAAAAATCATAGTTGCAGAGAGAGAAGAGACCATTGTTGCAGAAAGAGAAGAACAAGAGCCGCAAAAAGAAAGAGGAACCACACTAATTATTATACAATTAGAAAGTTAATTTTTCATTAATTACAAAAAAACCCCCCATTTTGCAAATTAGTCTCTAGCATATCCATAGGCTTATGAACATGCCGCATTTCCTTAGACTTTCTCATATTTTAAATAGCTTTATAATTGTTGTTGCATGTGGAGATTTTACACTTGATACTAGGGAGATTGTACTACACAATCCAACCAAATTGCATGTGGAATACATTTTGTGTAATTGAATCAATAAGTGCATCCGACATCAAGCGGGTTGTTCCCATAAGGTACACGTCCTTGAAGCGGCAGACGTGTAATCTGCAACGACGATGAGCTACACTGCAGCTTTTGAAATTTTGCAAGCATGTCCAAAAATACTGTGAAATTTTAATTCTCCATAAAGTTGGTTATCTTTCATAACTTATTGAATTATTTTATCATATTCAAATACAATAAAATAAATTAGAGATGTTCTGTTACGAAGATTGAAAAAAAAAAAAGGATTTTGGAGAAAGATGAGAAGAGGTGCGATCGGACGTCTAATTAGAATACCACATATTATTGATCACAAAGTAGTATTTTTTAAAATATTACATTAAGGACCTATTCTCTAGCATTTAATAATAATTCAGTTCAATTCAATAAAATTTTAATTTGATGATAATTAACTTAATTTTGTCTTATTATTACTATTTTTAATAATTATTTTTAATTCAGATCAGTTCAATTCAATTTACTTCAAATAAATTCTAAAAAACAAGGCTAAAATCTCTTTTTTCATAAACTATAGAGAGATCTTTTCCCAACGATCTAGTTAATTTATATGTGTCTCACCAGTAAAACTTGTTTAGAAATAGTAATTCATAAGTGTTGGTAAAACACCTGACAACAATTAACATAAGTGATATTCAACTAACATCTAACGATAAATAGTTTATACTCCATCAGTAAAACTACAAAAACATGAATATAAGACCATCTCATAGCAAGACCAATGATTAATGTGCAATATACACTACAAGAAACATGACATATTATTTCGCTCCTTTTACCTCAGTTTTTTTTTGTTAACACCAAATAACCAAGGTAAAAAGTTCTTTTAACTCGGTTTTTTTTCCGAAGTAAATGATATTGTTTACCTCGATTATAAAAAAATGGAAGTAAAAAATTGGTTTTTACATCGTTATTATTTGAACCAAAGTAAAAGGTTAAAAAAAATGAAGTAATTAATGTTACCGAATAACATGCAAAAAGGTTGCCCGACTTTGCTAGTTATGTCGTTATTGCCGATAGGTATTACGAACGGATAGCGAAGACACATATACGTAGCAATCAATGTGCTACAAACACCCTACAAATACTGCCCTAATTTAAACACAACCAGTACCTCATTTGTTCAATGTTCAAATGAGCTAATAATTAGAAAAACAGTAGTCATGAAAGATAATTATCCTTACAATTATATAGTACATACTTTAATTCTACGAATTGTCTTAGTTCCAACATAACATAAATTGCAATACACTCAATCAGCTCGGACAATGATGACCTTGAAGATGATCGGCCCCCTAGCTTGTACCACCTCGAAGAACAAGGTGTCCCCGATGCGTAGGTTGTTTCCCCTGAGGAACTCGCCAAAACCCTTTGGGGAAAGGGCCTTGACCCTCCCACCCCGAATAGTTCATATGCCACTATGTCCCTAGAACCTCAGCACAATGGGGGTGTTCTCAGTCGGTAGGACTGGTACAATCTCCCATGGGATGTACTAAGTCACCGTAACAAAAAATGATTAGAATTATATATATATATATAGGTATGTATGTATATGTATATATGTATATACATACATATATATATATATATATTCAATTCAATAAAATAAATTTATTTAAAAAACTTTACCAAAGTTGGTATTTTCCCATAGTTCAGTTGCTTAAAAGTGCAGTCGAAACATGGCCCACTAGTAGAGGCAATCCTATTAAAGGCGGTTTTGGAAAAAAATGTTGAACCGCCTTGGTCAAGCGGTTCCAAACTCGGAACCCTTAGTCGGGACCAGCAATCACGTTTTAAAGGCGGTTATTTTCTATGTTAAGGCACTTTTCAAATAACCGCCTTTAGTTACCGCTAATTAAAGGCAGTTTTAGTTAAAACCACCTTTAATTAGCCCTAATTGAAGTTGGTTGTGTCTAACCGCATTTAAGATAGGTTGGTTCTGAGTTTGTTACAGGGGGCCAATTCCGAGCCCGGAAGAGGATCCATCCTGCATTTATGAAGAGACAATCATCATTTTGAACTTGGAAATTGATCGGGGGTATGTTTTCAAACTCAAAAAAGTCTTGCGGGGATAATGTTTTTCCTGAAGGTGGGCTCCAAGCTTGGAACCCCTCGTTTTTATAAAAAAAAGGGCATTCATTTGAACTGAGAAAACAAAGACATTGTTAGGGTTTTGCTCCCTCTTACAATCCTTTGATGGAGAAGTAACGCCAATATATCCATCGAAGAGCTTTATTTTCCATTGAAGAAGGTAAGAATTTTTTATAATTATGTTGGTGGAAATTATCATGAAATTATGGTTTTACATATTAAAATTTGGAATTAAGGTTTGTATTTAGATTAAATAGTGGGTTATGCTTAATGTTGTAATGATGTTAATAGGTTGCATTGTAATTGACTTGTAGGATAATGGATCGCAATAAACTTATTGGTAATGATCTTAGAAAATCACCCGATTACATGTCATTGATCGAAATATTTATCACGTTTGCGTTTGAGGATGCTTCTTAAAATGGTGTTGTGTGAGCCTGGTGTCTGTGTAAAGATTGTGAAAACGATGTGTACGTAGGGGGGAAGAATTTGCGGGCACATCTCATAAGCTACACTAGTTAGGTGTGGCATGGGAAGTTAGAGAAACGGTTTGGATGATTCATTTGAGTAAAACAAATGTGGAAGATGAATTAGATGGGAATGCGGAATTTGATGAAATGGTTAAGGATATTGCAAGAGAGTTTAAAGTTAAACCCAAAGTATTACAAGCTTTAATTGACGGCAAAGAAACACCATTGTACAATGGTTTGAAATATTCGGTACTTAGTGCGACTTTGAGGATAATGAATTTGAAAGCCAAATTTGGGTGGACCAATAAGTCGATGAACGAAACTCTAGAATTGCTTAGGGATTTGCTCCCCGCAGGCAACATGATGCCGAATAGGTTGTACGCGGCGAAAAAAGTTCTTTGTTCGATGGGATTGGAATTGAAAAAGATTCACGCTTGCCCGAATGATTGTATGTTTTACCGGGGGAAAGAAGATGAAAATCAAGAAACATGATAGGTATGTGGTGAGGTCACACCTTTAAAAAATGGAATTAAATATTCTTGTGCATAATGTGTTGTGATTCTTGCTAGATAAGTATGTTAATGTGGATTGCTCTCATATTTATCCCATAGATGCAATGAAAGTTTGAATCTTGAATGTGGTTTATTCTAGGTTTAGCCTAATGAATGTTATGTTTGGTTTAATGGCTATGCTTTTAGTCGAATGCTTGTTGTTATCAAATCTATGGTTCTCCATGTATAATGCCACTGATGAAATATCTTTATGGTCATTGATCGCCTAAACTGATTGTCAATGAGGTTTACAAATGGTCGTTGAACGTCTTTGTGAATTACTCTTAAGAACAAATGAATGTTGATCTTCAAAAGGGAAGTGATAGCATTCCCTATAGGTAACAAATGTGATAGATAGAGTGAATGGTTCAATGATCTACATTAGGTTTGGAAGTTGATATTAATTGCCCCCAATGCTTTTTCTTTTGTAGTTTTTATCTCTTTTTCTTAGTTGTTGCATGATTAGCATAGTTACTTGACTTTGCTGGTTAGTTTGTCTTTTAATTTCATAACTAAGGAAAAAAACCAACCAGACCCCCCTCCAATTTACTTGTTTTATATCTCTCTCTTATATATATATATATATATATATATATATATATATATATCTAGTTTAGTATCCACCTTAAATGTTTAAACACTTCAGAAATCTCTCTTCTTCGTGGACGATCCTGATTTTCCACTATCTACTTAATTGTATTTAGTAAGCATAAATGGCTTATAAATTGTAACTTTGAGAGGTATGGTTACAACCTCCCAAATTCATATTTTCATGAAGGGGAAATGTTATGATAGTCAGACAATGGGAAATAAAGACAAGAAATCTGTTATGTTGACCTACCCAAGGCTACATCGCAAAAGCATTGGTATAACCGATTGGTCAACTGATGAATGTGTAAGATTGCATTGAATTGACCATCTACGGAAAGAATAGTTTGCGACATCGTAAACAAATCTGTACAACATAAGCATTATCGACTTGCCAAGGACGCCGCATTACAGCAGATAATGACAGCACCCTTACAACATATTGTAGCGCCTCAATTCATATTCCAACACCCTAAGACCATATTCTATCACCCTAAAACCATATTTAGCACCCCAAACCATAGAAACCTCAAAAATTAAAAAAAATTAACAGATTCACACCCTAATCCAAACAACAATTTCAAGGATAAATACAAACACAAAATTAAAGCAATATAAACACATGTTGAAACATACCTTATAGAAGATAGGCAAGGAGGAGTGTTGAAATTCTACAGAATACAAAAAGTTTGAAATGATGTATGAGAGGTGGGCTCCATTTATACACTCATTATGAAGCGTTGTGACTTCTGCCTAGGGTAAGCCGACTTCGCATATCTGTCACACATATCAAATCCATAACGACGGTAGAGCGACATCGGCTATTCTAATGTGAGCCTTACCATTACAGCCCCTCACATAGGAATGGGCATGTTTTGACCAACCTTCCTGCGAGTTCGCACCTTTTTTTGTTTAGCTCCATGAATCTGACATAGGACCGACGTCGGCTCATATGAAATTGGGCCTCACCATTTCAGCCCACTAAGATTGTAACTGGCTCACGTTCAACCTAGAAGAATGTAATTGACCTTCAAATCGGGAAATTGTACATTGGATAAGGTTACTTTAAATTTATAATTGTCCATGACCTATAATAACGTTTGGTTCGATCGAAATCAATTTTCACATAACCGGTGAACTTTTCAACTTTTACACTTAGGTCCCTCCTAGATGGTGGGAGAATATGAAATGCAAAACCAGAGCTACCCAATAATCTAAATCGCATTCTTATAAGTTTGACTGGGGGATGGAAAGGGTCTCGTCCCTAAACCGGGGTAATCATCCGTCATTTTTAGTATTCCATTAATACCCTTACTATAAGCGTTATGAGAAAGATCATTTCCACCACATAAAATCACATCAAATTTAATATACTATGTTTTTTTTATGAAATTAAAAGTTAATAAATTTCGTCAATCACATATTGAAAAGCGCTAGTACATTGTGTAGAGTAAATTGTAGACGATTACTTATAAGAATACATGGTTTATTCAGGATGGACCTGTGGAATTCACTGTGGGACCATGCCAGTTTCTTTGTTATGACTAACGGTGATCATGAGTTTGACTAGGGGATGGCAAGGGTCCCGTCCCTGAACCGGGGTAATCGTCCATCATTTTTGGAGTATTTCATTAATACCCTTACTATAAGCGATATGAGAATGATCATTTCCACCACATAGAATCACATCAAATTTAATATTATTGGTTTTTTTATGAAATTAAAAGCTAATAAAATTGTGTCCATCACATTTTGAAAAGCGCTAGTACATCGTGTAGATTAAATTGTAGACGATTACTTATAAGTGTACAGGGTTCATTCATGATGAACTTGTGGAATTATTTGTGGAACCATGCTAGTTTCTTTGTCATGACTTATGGTGATCATGAGTTTGTCTGGGGGATGACAAGGGTCCTGTCCCCAACCGGGGTAATCGTCTATCATTTTTGGAGTATTCCATTAATACCCTTACTATAAGCGTTATGAGAAAGATCATTTCCACCACATAGAATCACATCAAATTTAATATTCTAGATTTTTTATGAAATTAAAAGCTAATAAAATTATGTCCATCTCACTTTGAAAAGTGCTAGAATATCGTGTAGAATAAATTGTAGATGATTACTTTGATGACAATTATCAGAAATTATACGTTGGTCCCACTTGTCTGATTTTGCAAATCCTGTTCGCATGAAACGAATCACTGGCTGACATCAATGCGATCTTGCTCCAACTGAAAATTTCCAATGGAAAATGAAATTTTGAGCCAAAAATTTGAACCAAAATTTCCCCCCAAACCCATCTCATTACAATAATATCCAGCACCAACACAATCATTTCCTATCTCCAACGCTTTTGCTCTCAACACAACTCCACACCATCCTTTCATTAACACCATTACAAACACTAAAGAGTTCAATCTAATTTCTTCTATCGAATGTCTACAATTATTCTGGGATGGAGCATCTCTGGGTTGAAATAAATTGAGGTAGTTCATTTTGGCATCGCCTCCATTGTATATGTTCTTTTCCACATTGACAATACATTGAATATATTCATAGAGTATGATGATTCTGGTTACGTGTTTTATAAATTACAATGTTTGTCTTTCCAAAATAATGTCTTGTTTGTAAGGATTGTGGAAAAAATCATAAATTATTGCTGCTTGTGGAATATAATCAAATTTTCGTATGAACACAGGTTTAATGTGCGACGTCGCACTATGTTCATCTCCCTATACAATATAGAGACGAATGTTGTGCGACTTCGAATTGTCCAAAACTGACATCCCCATCTTGAATGTCCAACTTCGCTTGTCCATCGGTTTAATCGACACTGCTTTAGAAACCAAGGGGACATCGCTATAGGTCAGTAAAGGTACTTTTTCCATGTTTAGAGTATTGTGTACATCATTTTGGGACTACCGAATTCTGACATAAATTTTGTTTCATGTGTATTTCATTTAATTAGACAAATATAGTTAAGATGAACACTTAGCTTGGATGGCGTACGACGTAGGAAATGGATGTTAAATACAATTAATCGTTCATTTTTACACTAACCATATGTATTTGAATATATTTTGGTATTTATTGGTAATGTATGTTCAAGGGGTTTTTTTTGTCTCATCAGAAAGTAAATACTATATTATAGTACGATTCTCCACGAATCATACCGCGACATCATACAAACCAGTAAAGAGACGTCACCTATGCGACGTCGCATATAACAAAAATATACTAATCGACTACTGACGTCGATTGGTAAGGTTTTTTTTTGCGACGTCGCATATTCAAAATGACGTCGTATTGGTTAGCCTCCCATATTAGCATGTAGACGATGAGGGTGCACTAGATCATGTGATCTCGCTTACAATCATGAGCAATTTCGAACATATCTATCAGCATCGTCGATCTCATCGATGTCGTAATTGTTCCAGTGGCATCACTTGCTTCCATTCGATTGTATATCCTCTTTTTAAGGACTCCAAGGTCAATGTGAACGATATCGCGGTACTATAGTCGGCCATGTTTGTTGGTGCGAGGTCGGTCCCAGAACATACCGGCGTCGGTCCAAAACCGAGGTTAAAAAGTTCATTTTACCTCGGTTTCAAACCGAGGTAAAAAGTATATTTTTTACTACACCCACATTCACTTTGGTTTTATGGGGGCAAAAAATGGAGGTAAAAAGGCCTGAAAAACCGAGATAATAGATGTTGTTTATTGTAGTGATATTGAAGTTTAATAAAAGATTAGGTTCCAAATATAATTAAAGAAAGTTTGGGAGAGTAAGGCGGGATCTGAGTGCAAATACCATTTTTGTGGGTTGCTGGAGATAAATAATTGAAGAATTGATGGTTCCGAGTTATAAGAATCTCGCGGGTCAAGTATTCGGGTCGAAGAAATTTGTGGATCAATTGTTTTCCCCATTTCCGCGCAATGCCCAATTTTTTACTACTAGACTGATATTTCGTTTCTAGTACTTGATGTTTCAATCAAATCTTGTGACTATATACCAAGAGTATTTTTTTTCCTACTAAAATCATGTATTCAAATTTAAATCTTGTGTTTGTATGTTAAATTTTTCACACTTCACTTATGTTGACACTAGTTTGAGATATTATACTATCTTAATTTTAACTTAAATTTTCTTTTTTGATTGATGTGTTAACTTTTTTTCAGCATATCATTTTAAGAATTAAAATTGATGTTTCTTATTTTGAATATCAGATTTTTAATTAATGTATTTTTCATGTTTTAATAGTGTGAATTGAATTGATATGGCTTAGAACGAATGACACAGCCTGTAGGTGCGATTTCACACTACTAAAGGTGCGATCGCGCCGGCCATGAAACGTGGAAGGAGAAGGCCGAGAAAGAAGGTGTCTCTAACCAAGGTGGAGTGGTGTGGCTCCGTGAGGGAGGAGAACGTGGAAGCTACCAGCCTAGATTTGGAGGTGGATCGGGAGGTGGAGAGCAAGCCGAAGGAGGAAGTTATTGCAGAAAGGCACCGAGAAGATTCAATTGATAAAACGGTAAGAACGAAATCCCTGCCCCTATTACTACTGCGAATATATTTGAAAAGGGTAATCCATGGGTTGATGTGATTAAGGGAAATAGGGTACCGAAGAATGGTATGAACATGGAATTCTCTGCTCTGAAAATTGTGAATGGGGAAATTGAGGTGGAAATAGAACCTGATGATGTAGAGTCGGAATTGAAGTACTGGGAGACTGCCCTGATTATGTATGTTATAGGAGGGGAGCTGACCATGAATGCGGTTAAAAGATTTATATTGAATAATTGGGCATTTGTTGAGAATCCTGAGCTGCTATATAACGATGAAGGCTATTTTGTGATTTAGTTCAACAGTAAGAGGGATAGGGAGGAAGTCATGAAGAAGGGCCCTTACACAATCTATGGAATGGCTATGTTTCTACATCTGTGGAAGGCTGGTTTCTCCATGGAGAAACATATGCTGAGAACAGTTCCAGTATGGGTGAAACTTCCTAGGTTACCATTACACATGTGGGGGGTTAAAAGTTTGGGGAAGATAGGAAGTGTGGTTGGAAAGCCTCTATTCACAGATGAGTGTACAGCTAGTAAACTAAGGATTTCTTATGCCAGACTGATGGTAGAGATAGATATATCCTAGCAAGTGCCAGAGGTTGTGAAAATCCGAGATGTTGATGGGAGTATACTCAATTAGAAAATTGAAGTGGAGGGAAAGCCACTATTCTGTGAGAAATGCCAGGTTGGGGGACATAGGTGTGGGAAAGAAAGCAAAAAGGTGACTCAGCAATGGAAGGTGAAAGTACAGGAGAAAACTATGGAACACAGAGAAGAGAAAGTGACGGATGGCAAAATGGAAACAAGGGAATCAAAGGCAGCAGAGGGAAAGGAATCAGCTCAATGGACTTTGGTACAGTCTTAAAACAAAGGAAAGAGGTTAATGGAGCTTGAGCAACTTGGGATCATTGATTGCCACAATGAAGAAAGGGCAGTATAGCAGAGAACTTTGAACATCCTCTCAGGATTTGGAAAGATCCTGAGAAGGATCAGGGCTTAGGCCTATGATAGGTGCCTGGAATGTTAGGGGGCTTAACAAGGCAGCAAAGGGGAATGAGATTAGCTCCCGTCTCATTGGTATAAAATTAGATGTTGCTATACTTCTAGAAACGAGAGTGAAACAAGATAAAGCTAAGGGGATAAGGAAGAAATTTGGTGATAAATGGAGATTTGCTGATAATTACGGCAGCCACTATAATGGAAGGATTTGGGTATTGTGGGATTTCAGGAAGTTGGAGTTCCTGACACATAAAATGTCTGATCAGATGATGTTAGTGGAGGTGCATGACAAACATGAAGAACTGATGTACTGGTTGATTACAGTGCATGCTGGAAACAAATTGAAGATGAGGAAGAAACTGTGGAAGGAGATAGAGAGGGCTACCTCACAGGTGAAAGGCCCAATACTGGTGGTTGGAGATTTTAATAATGTACTTACACTAAAAGATAGAATTGGAGGAAGTGAAGTAGTGGTGCAGGAATATTGGGACTTGGAGCAGATGATGCAGAGAGCAGGTCTGTTTGAATGTGAAAGTAATGGAGACTATTACACGTGGTCTAATAGGCATTTGAATGGAGTGATCTACTCTCGGGTAGATAGGGCAGTAGCAAACCTGGAGTAGCTTACTAAATATCCTGAGATTGTGGTGAATAACCTGGAACCTGGGGATTCTGACCATGCCTTGGTCAGGATCACACTACAACATGAGCAGACACCAGCGCACAAACAGTTCAAGTGTCTGAATTGTTTATTGGAAAGGAAGGATGTACTGGAGGATATCAAAAAGAGCTGGCAGAAGGAGTTAAGAGGAAGGCCAATGTTTGTGGTATGGCAAAAGTTGAAAAGGCTCCAGGGAAACATTAAGGAGCATTCTAAGCAAGTCAGTGGAGCAAAAACGAAACAGGAAGTGGAGAGGAAAAATCTGGAAATAGCTCAGAAGGCTTTGGGACATGATAGATTAAACAAGGAGAAAATTGAGGTTGTGATCAGGGGGGTTGAACTGGTCCAGAAATGGAGTGATATTGATAAAGGTATAGCAAGACAGAAGGCAAAAATAGATTGGCTAAGGCTGGGAGATGGCAACAATGCCTACTTTCATGCCACCGTCAAAGGAAAAAACAAGATGGTAGGATTGGAGAGACTGGAAAAAGAATCAAGGTAGCTGGTCAGTGCTCAAGAGGACATGGAGGTTGAGATACTCCAGTTCTATAAGAAACTGGTGGGTGAGAGAGCCACAAGCTTAGATGGAGTAAATATTGAAGTCTTAAGAAATCGGAAGAGACTGAGAGTGGAGGCCAGGAAAATGCTGGTTCAGGAAGTACAAAAGAAGGAGGTTTGGGAGGTTCTAAAGAGTATTGGAGACTTAAAAGCTCCAGGCACAGATGGGTATGAAGCAAACTTCTTTAAAACAAACTGGCAGGTGATCAGGGTAGATGTAATGGAGACTGTTCAGGAATTTTTCAAACAAGGGAGATTGTACAGAGCAGTAAACAACACATTGGTGACTCTGATTCCAAAGCATGTTGCTACTAGTAGGGTAAAAGGATCTCATGCATATCTCCTGCTGCTCTACACTGTATAAGATTATCTCAAAAGTCTTAACAGGTAGGCTGAGTAGAGTAATATCAGAGGTGGTTCAGGAGAATCAGGCAGCTTTTGTCCCAGGAAGGAACATACACGATCATATTATGCTTGCATATGAACTAGTTAGGGGATACAACAGGAAAAGTGGAACTGCCAGATGCTTAATCCAAATGGACATACAAAAGGCCTATGATACTATAGATTGGAAGGCTTTGCAGGTAATCATGAGTGAATTGGGACTACCCCGACAGTTTGTGGAGTGGGTCATGTTATGTGTATCTATAGTTAGCTATAGATACATCATAAATGGAAAACTAACCAAATTTATTACTGATGAAAGAGGTTTGAGGTAGGGAGATCCAATATCCCCGCTGTTGTTTGTGCTGGTAATGGAGTATATGTGCAGGTGTCTTCAAGCTATAGAAGGCAGGAAGGAGTTCAAATTCCACCCTCAATGTGAAGATATCAGATTGATTAATCTCAGTTTTGCAGACGATGTGCTATTACTGTCAAGAGGGAATCCAGAGTCAATCTCAGCCCTGATGCAGGCTTATAAGCAATTTGAGAAGTCCACTGGTTTGAGGGTTAATACTGCCAAATGCAAAGTATTTTTTGTCTTAGTGGAGGAGGAACAAAAGCACGAGATTCTAGCCATAACTGGCTTTGAAGAAGGTATGCTTCCTTTCAAGTATTTAGGTGTCCCGCTAACCAGCAAGAAATTGACTGTGATTGTATGACAGCTATTGGTAGATAGAATGATTGGTAAAGTGAGGCATTGGAGTTCTAGATTGCTAAGTTATGCAGGTAGATTGCAGCTGGTAAAAAGTGTACTATTTGTTGTGGTAAAAACTGGCTACAATGCTTTCCAGTTCCTAAAACTGTGATCAAGCATGTAGAAGCAATATACAGGTCCATTTTGTGGAGTGGAGGTGAAACCATCACCAAAAAAGCACATGTGGCCTGGGAGAAGGTCTGTGATTCAAAATATGCTGGAGGGAAGAATGTTATAAATTTGCAGGAGTGGAGTACTGCAACTCAGAGTAAGAACCTCTAGAATTTATGCCGAAAAGCTGATAGGATATGGATACGAAGGGTTCATGCTATATGCATAAAAGGAAGAGAGGTGATGGAGGTGGAGTTCCCAGCTTCAGCATCCTAGATGTTGAAGAGCCTAAGCAAGTGTAGAAGCAAAGTACAAACACTGGAGGCTTGGAAGAAGCAATTGGAAAGGACATGGTTCAGCACCAAGGAAGTATACAAAGAATTGAAGGGGGGAACAACAGAGAGTAGAGTGGAGTAAACTCTTCTGTGGTAACTTGGCCAGACCGAGGGCTCAATTTATGTTATGGCTGGCATGTCATGGCATATTACCAACCAAGCAGTGTCTGAAGAAGTTTGGTCTATTGGCTGACGATAAATGTGGTATGTAGTGAAGTAGAAACAATCCAGCATCTGCTATTTGATTGCGTTACAACAAGGAGAATTTGGGTTGGTGTGTTGAAGTGAGCGCAAATCTGGAGGAAGCCGCAACAGTGGGATGAGGAACTGCACCAGATTATTTGTAGATGCAAAGGGAAGGGATGGAGAGCTATTCTTATGAAGATATTGATTGCTGAAATGGTTTATGAAGTTTGGAGGGTAAGAAATGAGATATGTTTCCGGCGTAGTGAGTGTATAAATGTAATAGAGGTGACAATTTTGGATGTGGTAGTGCATAGAGCATGGGTGAATCCTAAACTTGCAGGCATGTCATGGTGACAAAAACAATTTTGGATGTGGTAGTGTATAGAGCATGCGGCTTGATTCTTAATCAATCAGTAATTGAAAGGAAATTTTCCAACATGATATGCTATTACCATTTACAAAATAATATATAGGTGTTTACATGTGCAACATACAATGAATCTGGACTAGTTCTAAATATAGACAAGATAAATCTTGATTAATTAGAAATTAATCAAGATCTTCTATTGTCACACCCCCCTCAAGCGAAGCGTCGGGTTGACTGAGACGCAAAGCTTGGACCTGAAGAAGTGAAACAATGCACGATTAAGCCCTTTGGTGAAAATGTCCGCAACTTGCAGCGAAGTGGAGACATGACCAACACGAAGTTTTCCAGCAGCCACTAATTCCCGTACAAAATGATAGTCAATATTAATATGCTTGGCCCATTTATGAGCAACAGGATTTTTAGCAAGAAAGATAGCACTGTTATTGTCACATAGAAGCATAGGCGAGCCCTGCAACGGAAACTAAAGATCGCGAAGAATATGCAACAACCAAACCACCTCCGAGGCTGTGTTAGCAAGAGCTCGATATTTAGATTCTGAGCTTGAGCGAGAGACTGTAGGTTGCTTCTTGGCACACCACGAGACCAAGTTGCCACCAAGAAAGACCGCATAGCCATAGGTGGACCGACGTGTCTCCAAGCAATGCGCCCAATCAGCATCCGAATAGACGATAACCTCCAAAATGCCACCAACTCCAAAGGTTAGACCACAATGTAACGTGCCCCAAACATATCTTAGGATCCTAGTGACAACAGAAAAATGATCATCACGTGGATCCTGAAGAAACTGACTCACTGAATTGACCGCAAAGGACAAGTCAGGTTGAGTAATGGTAAGGTACTGAAGGGCGCCAACAAGGGAACGATACAACTTAGGGTTGTGAAATGGTCCACTCGTACTGCTATGAAGCTGGGACAGCGGCAAGAACGGAGTAGAGACCGGAGAAGAATCCAACATCCCAGCTCGCTGAAGAATATCCCTAGCATACTTGGCTTGGCCCAAGAACATCCCTGTAGAGGTAGGGGTAACCTCTAAACCAAGAAAATAGCTGAGAGAACCCAAGTCCTTGACAGAAAATTCACGATCAGCATGGGCAATAAACTGCCGAATAGCAACATTGTTGTTCCCAGTGAGAATGATATCATCAACATAGACCAGAAGATAAATAACAATAGTGCCCTGAGAGAATACAAACAGTGAAGGATCTGAAAGACTGCCAACAAAACCCAACTGCCTGACGAACAAACTGAACCGGTCAAACCACGCCCTGGGTGCCTGTTTGAGTCCATAAATGGCCTTCCGTAAGCGACAGACATGATGAGGGCGAGCAGGATCCTGATAACCAGCCGGCTGAGCCATGAAAACAGGAGTATCAAGAACACCATTAAGAAAGGAATTCTTGACGTCCAACTGATGTAAAGGCCACTCCCTCATGGTGGCAATGGCAAGGACAGTACGAACAGTGGCAGTCTTAATCACCGGACTGAAGTATGATCAAAGTCAAACCCCGGTATCTGAGAATATCCTTGGGCCACCAGACGGGCCTTATAACGATCAATAGAGCCATCCTGACGATACTTTCAGCCGATAAATCCACTTAGAGCCAACAATATTAACATTCGGAGGACAAGGCACCAACTCCCATGTCTGCTGACGGCGAAGAGCAGCCATTTCCTCATCCATAGCAGTAACCCATCTTAAATCTTTCGATGCGGCTTGAAAATGATGTGGCTCCTTCTGCTCCAAAATTTCTGCAACCAATCCTGTTGCCACAAAATCTGGGCCAAGATTATGGGTAACACGTGTCCCATCCTGTAAACAAGTGGTCATGGGATGAGGATGGGGCACCTGAGGAGTCGGAGAAACACTTCCAGAGGAACTGTCTGAAGATGAGGAACTGGCCGATGCTGAACTGAAACTAGGACTTAAGAGAACATTCGAACCACTAGAAGGATCAGTCAGTGTGGTCAAAGAAGCAGGAGATTGTGGTGGTGTAACAACCACATCCTTAGCAGGATCAATCGTCGGTGTTGCAGTCTCAGATGTGGACGAGGAATCTGGGCACACCGAACAAGGCAAAGTCGGTGAAGCTGAAGCAGGATCAGGGATGGTGATAGACAGGTCTGAATCAGTGGGGTCCAAAAAAGATGAAACATCTAGGGATGAAAACTGAACCTCCAAAGATGCAGTGGAAAAGGGAAAGTGAGACTCATCAAATCGAGCATGTCGAGTCATGTAGGTACGTCCGGAGGTCGTATCCAAGCATTTGAACCACATATAATGTGCACTGTAGCTAATGAAGACACATGGAAGACTGCGAGGGGCAAGTTTGTGAGCTGCAGTCGGTCGAACATATGGAAATACACGACACCCGAAAGGATGAAAGTTGGAGTATTTCGGGGGTCGGCCAAATAGAACCTCGAAGGGAGAGATGTGATCAAGAACAGGAGTGGGTAGGCGGTTAATGGTGAAAACTGCAGCACTAAAGGAATCATCCCAGTATGAGATAGGTATGTGAGAGTGGAGAAGCATGGACATCCCCATTTCCGTTATGTGTCGATGCTTCCGTTCAGCCCTACCATTCTGCTCTGGAGTATATGGACATGACACCTGATGATGAATGCCACGAGCCCCAAAGTGTGACTGTGAGGGTAAAACTGGGAGTATATGGACATGTGGCCTGGGAGTATATGGACATGACACCTTATTTGCGACGAAGAGGGTAAAACCAGGTAAATCGCGAGTAATCATCCACAAACACAGCATAATAAGCAAAACCACTTCCAGATAAGGCTGGAGAAGGCCCCATAAATCACAATGTATTAAATCAAGAACATGAGCAGCGCGCTTAGAATTCTCAACAAAAGACAATTTCTGGCCCTTTGCCATAGCACAAGACTCACAAATACCAGGTTTAGGAAGCACAGAAGTAAGAGATAAATAACCATTCTTGTTCAACAAAGAAACAGTGCTAGAGGACACATGTCCTAATCGAGCATGCCAAATCTCAAAATATGCTCTATTATTATTCTGTCTAACAAATGAAAGAAGTGCTTCTTCACCACGGTCCAGCATATAGAGGCCATCCTCAACGTGTCCCCGCCCCAGAATTGCCTTGGTGACCTTGTGCTGAATGACAAAAGACTGATCATAAAAGGCAATAATAGCACACAGATCACGAGTAAGCTTGCTAATTGATAAGAGATTCTTAGTAATTGCAGGCACAAGCAGCACATCAGATAAATGCAAGGTAGAACTAATACCATCACCAATACCAGCAATAGCAATAGAAGCACCATTACCAACAGAGACAAGAGTGTTACCATTGTACGGAGTGACACTCGATAGGTTGGAAGTAGAAGAGCTCATATGATTGGTCGCTCCTGAATCCATATACCAGTCAGGGTTCGATGAAGCAATACTCGGGGCAGAAGCAATAGATGGCTGAGTGGGATATGCTAAAGGAGCAAAATACTGAGGTGCTGCAAAACCCGTTGGTGTGGGAGGCGCCTGAAGCATCGGAGGAGCATACTACGGATAGTGCTGAACAAGATGAGCCTGAACTGCCTGAGGAGCATGACCAACATAAGGTGAGTACTGCTGCTGAACATAAGGCTGAGGAGCCGGAGCCATAGGGTGAGGATTGGCCGAAGGACACTGACTAGCAATGTGACTGAAACCCTCACAGGTATAACACTGAATTGGAGACCCATATGCAGCAGATCTGGACCAGGATCCACGGCCAAAACCCTTCCAGGAGCCTCTGCCACCACGTATACCGCGCATGGGGCCCACGCCACTGCCACGCGAGGGTTCCACCGGTGCGTAAGGCCACGCGCTGCCCACGGCTGGCTGCTGGTCAGAACCAGCTTCTCCCTGCTGCTGTACAGAAGCCACAAAAGCAATCGGACCAGAATTTACTTGCCCCTGGACACTATTCAACTGTGTTTTCTCCACATTAACAATAAAATATTCATATCCCTTAGCCTCATCAACCACAGTCATATAATCAGAAATAGGCTTACGGGCAGCAATAGGTGCACTAAAATGCTTAAAGTCAGCCCCCAAAGCATTAAGAAACCAAATTAATTTCTCACGGTTACTAGTTGGTTCTCCCATGACAGATAATTGATCAAAAATTTTCATGAATGAAAGGTGAAGCTCATGAACAGTACCGTTTTTGCGGATGATGCCGGCCTGTTGGCGGAGACTGAAGGCTGCAATGGCAGTACTGTGTTGATATGCCGTGGCGAAGGCATCCCACATCTCCTTTGCGGTGGTGCATTGCGAGATTTCGTTCTTGGCATCGGAAGAGAGAAGAATAAAGCACACTGCAGATTCATTGATCATCAGCAACCCAATCATCATAGGCAGCCTTGGCCTTATCAAAGACCTCTCTAGCTTTGAGAACCGCAGCATCATCAGGCGGAGAAGAGGAGGAGGAAACCAGTGTCTGCACCACTGGGAAATCCGGGCATGAACTAGAACCATCAAGATGACCATACAGTCCCTGCGGTCTAAACACATATTGAACCTGCTGCTTCCATTGCAGGTATGTGTTAGCATCCAACTTCGTATTGAGTAAATGGATCATGGTGTTGAGGGACAACCTGTCTGAATTCTTGTTGTCAGCCATGATCGATCAACTAAAATAAATAAAATTTCGATTGAAGGAGAAGAGAAGGCAGCGGCCGAATAAAGAAGAAAGAGGAGAGGTCGAAAAAATTAAAACCCTAGGGAGAGAGGATCAGCAAAGCTCTGATACCATGAAAGGAAATTTTCCAACATGATATGCTATTACCATTTACAAAATAATATATAGGTGTTTACATGTGCAACATACAATGAATCTGGACTAGCTCTAAATATAGACAAGATAAATTTTGATTAATTAGATATTAATCAAGATCTCCTATTGTCACAGTAATTATAGGCTATTCAGTTCAACAATTTAGCAACTACAGCATTTTATATGGAATGAAAACTTCCCCTCAAAAAAACATATGAAACGAAAATTGATGTTAAAGAAAACAAGAAAGCATAAAAAGAAATATTTAATAAAAGATTACACGTAATAGTGGTTCTTCTTTTTTTTGAGACACATTTTAATACTACTAGAATGTTTTTGTTGGTTTCCTCGAATCTCTCAGACTTTTTACCAAATTTCGGCACAAAGTATTTTGTTTAGCCGGTATCCACTAAAACTGAGACGAGTAATATAAATAATGTTTGATTAAGATATGTAGTATATCAGTACTACCAGCACATATTCTTATTCTTTTACTAAGAAATTTCATTATTAGATATACTCCCTCTGTCCCAATTCAAACTTAACAGATATAAATTTCCTTGCGAAAAATCTAAAATGCGGAATTAAAATCTTTCATCGAATAAAGGATCAGAAAACCATCACCAAGTCACACAAAATTCAAGAACCTAGCCCTCGAGATGCTCTCAATCTCGACTTGCTCTCCAACAAGCACGCCGGATCAGATCACAAGGTTATTGGTACTTAACTAGCCCTCGAGATTAAACAATAATGGAAATAGCACGCAACAACAGAGTATGAACTCAAATGTTTGAATATTTGATTGATAAAAATGGTTGAACAATTCATAAACGGCCTCCACTGTTTATAGGGTATAATTCTGCCAGTACAAATATAAACTTGAATAACTTATGGCAGTTTTAAGAAACTAAAACCATATCTAACTAGAATACCTAAAATAAATGACTATATTCTTCAAGATAAATCTTGAATGAATATTGCTTTATATAATCTTACCAAATCTAATTCTAATCAAATCAGAACTGGATATTCTAAACCCTAAAATAAATGCATGACCAAAATTAACTCTTCCAATGCCAACATGGCTGAGTTAATGGGCCTTATTCTAAAATAAATAAAATAAAATAATTACGCTACCTCACTAAAAAACACAGTGGGAAAAGAGTATAGTGTTATCGTCCTAAAACCTTAATTTTAAAATAAATTTAAAACTATAATAAATGACATTTTTGACATTGTATCATTCTCTCCGTGGTCGAAAAGTTTCATTCTCGAAACGTGAACGATCTTCAAAAGTAACAAGAGATAAACATCCCACGTCATTCCTGCAAAGTCATGCTGATAAAAGGTGACTGGCGCTGACTAGGCAGTGACTGGAATGCTGATGTGGCAAAAACTACTTAAATTCACGAGATGATATAAGCTGGCGACAAACTAACAATAACTCACGATAAAATAAAAATCTCGCGATAAATTGGTTGTTGGGCGAGATGAAGAGCAGATCGCAATATAAGCCTTGTCCCGCGCGTGTGTCAGACACGCGTTGAAAGTGACGTGCACATGGCCTTCATTCGCTCTTCAGTGAGCCCATGCGTGTTGAATACACGCCGAACGTCTTCCTGTGTTGTGTTGAACGCTTCTTCTCCGGAACTGGCTGACTTCACTGGAGACTATTAAAGACGAAATTGAGATAGGCGGCGACGATTAGATCTCCAATGGACGACAAGAAGAACAGTTTGATCGAAAATGGAGTCATAATTTTTCGGAGGAACATTCCCTTCTGTCGAATCGAATGGCAGAGAATGGAGCTGCGGTGGACGGCGAGCAGCGTGACGAGCTTCTTCAGGTCGGACGGAGATGATGAAGATAATGGCGGTGCGGCGGCGGAATCGTCAGAGATGCTAAGCGGCGGTGGCGGTGAGATGTCCGGCAGAAATCTGATTGTTGTTTTAAAAAAAATATATATAGATATGAAATTTTTGAAAACTCAAAATTCCTGATGAAAATCTTTGGCCAAGGATCTTTCGCTTTCCTTGAAAAGACTAGATTGCGGAATTAAAATCTTTAACCGAATGAAGGGATCTGCAAACCCTCATCATGTCGCATGAAATTAAAGAACCTAGCCCTCGGGATGTTCTCAATCTCGACTTGCTCTCCAACTAGCCCGCGGGATCAGATCACAAGGTTATTGGTACTTAACTAGACCTCAAGATCAAACAACAATGTAAATAGCTCATAAGCAACAGAGTCTGAACTCAAAGGTTTGTATATTTGATTGATAAAAATACTTGAACAATTTGTAAATGACCTCCCCTATGATTAGGGTATAAGTCAGCTAGTACAAATTGAAACTGGAATGACTTATGACAGTTTTAAGAAGCTAAAATCATATCTAATTAGAATACCTAGAATACATAAAATAAATGACTATATTCTTCAAGATAAATCTTGAATGAATATTTCCTTATCTAATCTTACCAAATCTAATTCTAATCAAATCAGGACTTAATATTCTAAACCCTAAAATAAATGCATAACCAAAATTAACTCTTCTAACGCCAACATGGCTGCGTTAATGGGTCTTATTCTAAAATGAATGAAATAAAATGATTACACTAACTCACTAAAAACCCAATTAATAAAAGGATTATTATGAGAATATTATTAAGTTCACTGTTTCTCTGTGCGATTTTGGTGCGACAACGGTGCGATTCACCTATCAACCTTTCAACGGCTTTCTCTAGTCTCAACGTTTCCAACTGATAACGGCTTTCTCTGGTCTCGATCTGATACCTCTCTACCGCCGCTATGGCGGCTCCGCCATCTGGTAGCGGTGGCTACGGCGGAGGAAAATCCTTCCTCCAGGCCCTAGCAAATCGCCCCCCGCCCCTTCACGACTCCCTTCCCTCGAATCCGGAGATTATACCCAAAGTCCAGTACAAAGGGGAGATCGCATGCCTTGTCAGTCGCAAGGATGCTGATACCCTCGCCTCTCATTACCGCAATGCTTTGATAGGTAAGTTTGCCAGAGGGAAACCTACGATGCTTTTAATTCTGTAGGTTTCAAAGGCAAGTTCCAAATAGGCTCGATTGACTTCCGGCACATCCTCATTCGCTTCCAGGAAAAAGAAGATTACCAAAGGTTCTGGCTCAAAGGACAATGGAGTTTTAACAACTCTCAAATGAAGGTTCTCAAATGGACCCCTGACTTTTCACCGGAGGTAGAATCGTCCATTGTTCCGGTATGGGTATCAATCCCTCAAGTTCCTGTTTATTTTTACAATTCCTCTATGCTAGAAGTTATTGGAAACCAAATTGGGAATTACATTAAAGTTGATGCTGCTACTGCGGCTCTGTCTAGGCCTTCTTGTGTCAAAATGTGTGTGGAAATTGACTTGAAAAAAAAACTGCCAACTCATATCAGAGTGGGAATTGAAGAGGAAGGAAATGAATTTAATGTGCATAAACTCCCTCTAGAATTTGAGGATATCCCACCCTATTGTTTCCACTGTAAATGTATAGGTCATGAAGATAATTATTGTGTCTACTTACATCCTGAACTTAAGAGAACTTGGAATAAAAAACCAGAGCTCAATCTAAAGAAAGCTACTGATTCTCAACAAAAAGCTCCTGCTGCTCAGTCTAATGTGACTACTAATTTGAATCAGATTGACTTCCTTAAAGCAGGGAGCTCAGGGGTGTCAATAATGGAAAAACAGAGAAATTTCCAAACTCAGAAATTTAGATATGTTCCTAAGAAACCCTCAAATATTGAACAAGGCACTAATAAGATCAATCAATGTGACACTGATTCCCTAGAGATTCCACTGATTCCACTGATTCCTGAGGTTGTGTCTAATGATTTGCCAGTACATACTGATAGGAATCCACTGATAACTGGAAAAGACTCTGAGAATGCTATAATGAACCCACTGACTGCTGAGGATGAGCTTGTCCCTCTTTATGACATGGTAGTTAAAGAAAAAAATCTTAACACCTGTAACAACCAAAATGCTCCTCTAGACTTAGGAAGTGATCAATTCTCCCAGTTTTTGGAAGAGGGCACCTTAGAGTCCAATTCTCCCCTCCCTGTTCTCCCCTCTGGTCATAGTCCATCAGTACAATTGACTAGGATATCTCAATCTGATCCTTCTAATTTTAGAAAAGTTTTTGCTAAGGATGACTTGCATGGTAAGCGTGGAAGATCCTTTTCCCCTTTTAGTTCCATTATTGCTGCAAAAAACTTCATTTTCTCTCAGCAGAAACATAAGGAGAACAGGTTCTCACTTCTTGCTGATGAGGAGACATCAACTGGAGAACCTCACCTAACTGAAGATCCTATCCAATCTGACATTCTGGACGGTGAGAATTTGGTAAACAAGGTTAGTCCCTCTCCCCCTCATCTAGACAAGCTGAGGACTGGTAACTTTGAAGGGAAACATACTAAAAAGAGAAATGATTCTTTTTTCTCGCAGAAGAATGTCATCATGACTAGATCAAAAAGCTCTTCAAACGTCTCCACATGAATAGTACATCTAATAAGCTTAAAATGTTGGTTTGGAATATTAGGGGCATGGACACATCCATACTAAGGCTCAGTAATCTTATACATAGGCATAAATTTGATCTTATTTGCCTAATAGAGCCTAAACATGATAACTCTCAATGTGACTCCTATAGACAGAGACTGAAATATGATCACTGCCTCCCAGCCAATAATGGCCAAATCTGGTTGTTCTGGTCATCAAGCTTAACACTTACGGTTAATAATGATAATCTGCAGTTTCTTGCAGTAAACTTAAGCAGTGTTAATTTTAATAAATCAATGGATGCCCTTTTCATCTATGGTCTCAGGACTAGAACTGGTAGGCTTCCTCTTTGGTCAGATCTTAGCTCCTATAATCACTCTGAATCCCTTTTTATTGGAGATTTTAATTCTATTATATCTATTAATGAATACAAGGGTCCATCCTCTCCAAATTTAGGTAGCATCAGAGATTTTAATGGTTTCATTAATGGTTTGTCTCTGGAAGAAATTAACACATCTGGGAATTTGTTCACCTGGTCAAATAACAGACTTAGATCTCCTACAGTTAAGAGATTGGATAGAGGATTGTGCACTCCATCATGGTCATCATGTTTTCCTGCATCTTCTATTCAGATTCTAAACAGAGCTAGTTCAGATCATAGTCCCATGTTGTTAACTGTAGGCAGTTACTCTCCTTCCTGTCCTAAGCCTTTTAGATTTCTAAATACATGGTATAAGAGAAAGGAACTTAATGAAGTCATTAAAAAAAACTGGGAAATCCCTGTACATAATACTGGTATGTTAGCTTTCTATCTAAAGCTTGTTAGACTTAAAAAGGTTCTTAAAATTTGGAACAAAGATAAATTTGGCAACATTCATGATAATGTGATTCAAGCTGAATTGGCATTACAGGCCCAAGAATCTCTAACAGATCTCTCAGACTCTTTGACTGATCAGGTTAAACTTAAGAAGGCTAGGGCTAGGTTAGTTAAGGCTTTGTCTGAACAGAAAAATTATTGGAAACACAAGGCAAAAATAAAATGGTTGCAAGAGGGAGATAACAACACAGTTTTCTTCCATAATTCTGTTAAGGAAAGAAATAATAGATTGAAGATTACAAAGATTAAGAGTAAAAGTGGACAGTGGCTAGACAATATTCAGGATATTGAAATGGAGGCTATTAATTACTATCAGGATCTTCTGAGTGAAGATATCTCCACTTTTAGTTCTCCTTTTCAGTATCATTTTTTAAATCATATCCCGAGTTTGGTCACTGAGGAAGATAATGATAAACTCCTGCAACCAGTTTCAATTGAGGAACTTAAAAAGATTGTCCATAGTTTGAATAAGTCTAGCAGCCCTGGTCCAGATGGTTTTACTGCTAAATTTTACATTAAGTCTTGGGACATTATAGCTAAAGATTTGCTAATTGCTGTTCAGGATTTTTTAACTTCATCTAATATGCCTAGGGGTATTGGCAGCACATGGATTACCATAATTCCAAAAAAGAAAACTCCAACTTCTTTTGATGATTATAGACCTATAAGTCTTTCTAATGTGATTAATAAGATTTGTTCTAAAGTGCTTATGGAAAGACTTAAAGCTATAATGCCTAAGATTATCTCCCCTAACCAAACAGCCTTCCTACATGGTAGGGACATTTCAGATAATGTCATTTATTTACAGGAAATGGTTAGGCTGCTTAATAGGAAGAGAAGGGACCCAAATTGCATTGTAAAATTAGATCTCAAAAAGGCTTTTGATAGGGTTAGATGGTCTTTTCTATATAAAGTACTAGCTAAATTTGGTTTTCATCCAAAATTCATTTTTTCAATCATGAAAAATCTTTCCCAGGCCTGGTTCTCTGTTCTTATTAATGGTAAGCCATGTGGTTTTTTCCAATCTTCTAGGGGAATTAAGCAGGGGGGTCCTCTATCTCCATTTTTGTTTAATATTTTCTCTGAGTCATTTTCCAGGAGTCTGGCTTTCATATTTCACAGTGGTAAGCTTTCATTCTATGACCTGCCAGGTAATCCTCCAAGAATCTCACACTTATCATATGCTGATGATACTGTTATTTTCTTCAAAGCTACTGAGTTGACTCTGGTTAGATTAAAGGCCTTTTTATCTACCTTTGAAGATGTCACTGGTCAATCTATAAACTATAGTAAGAGTGACATCTTCATAGGTAAGCATGCTACAGCTCAAAGAGTTAATCACATTAAGAGAACTTTAGGAATGAAAATTGGTGCTTTTCCATTTCTATATCTAGGGGTTCCTATTTTTACTGGTGCTGCAAAAAAGATTTACTTCCAACCTCTCTTTGAGCAAATTGATGGTAGGATTGGTAATTGGAAAAATAGGTGGATAACTACTGGGGGTAAACTTATATTGATTGAGTCTTGTATCTACTCCATACCCCAGCATATCTGGCAAGTAATTAAACCTAAAAAAGTGATTGTTTCCACCATTGAAAAAAAATTAAGCAGATTCTTTTGGGGGGATAATGAGCATAAATCAAAAAGAGCATGGAGAAATTGGCATGCTCTTTGTACACCTACTAATCAAAATGGTTTGGGCTTTAGATGTATAAATACAATAATCGAAACCTGTTCTGTAAAGCTGTGGTGGAAATTCCAACTGGCAGAAACTCTATGGTCTCATTTGTTGGCAGGTCTTCCTCCCTCTTACAGAACCTCCCCAAACTGGAAAAGAATTTGCTCAGTAAACTCTTGGGCAGAAGCTAACTCTAGAGTTATAATTGGAAAAGGGGAGTGTAATTTCTGGACAGCTAATTGGCTTGGGATAGGGATTTTATCAGATTTGTGTAATCAAAATGGGGTTGACATTGATGTAAATTGCACTGTTTCTGAATTCATATCTAATAAATCTAGTCTTATTCCACAAATTGAACCATTTCTGCATCCTGATATTATTGCTCTTTTGCAGGATTCAAAAACATCACCCCATAGACCTGATAGATTAATATGGAAGCCAGGTGCAGATGGTAACTTTTCATTCAGAGCAACTTATTTGTTACTTTGCAACAACTCAGGTCAGACTGCTTCTTCTCTTCATTTTTGGAACTCCAGATTTGAAAAAAAAATCTCAGTGTTTATGTGGAAAGTGACAAATTCCTATCTACCATTTGACAACATCCTTAAAAAACTGAGATTTTGCTTGGCCTCTAAATGCTGTATGTGTTATTTGCATGAAGATGATCTAGATCATTTCTTTAACTCATGTGAGTTTTCTTTGAATGTTTGGAAATCAATACATCAGTTCATGGGTATTAGGGATAGGGAATTCCATTCGGTTTGGGACAGATTATCATGCTACTTAACTCTTCCCACTCTGTCTACATTACATTCTACTATAGTTAGAACTGCAGCAATCTTTACCTTTTGGAATCTATGGAAGATGAGGAATAGATTCATTTATGATTCTGTCAAGCCCTCCCCTACCATTGTGCTTCAGCAGATTAGAGATCAAATCTTCTATTCATTCTGTGCTAAACCTGTATATATAGTCTCTTCCCTTGATCTCAGTATTTCTAACCACTCCTACCTGCCTCTCATTAAACGACCCTCAAAGCCTAAAATCTGGAAAATTGCATGGGATAGGCCAAAACTGGGCTTTAAGGTAAATGTGGATGCTGCTTGGTGCTGTAATACCAATATGTGTGGGCTTAGTATGATTATTAGGGATAGTAGAGGGAGCTTTAAGGAGGCTAATACTTCATATACTAATGCTATATCTCCTTTAGAAGCTGAGCTAAAAGCAATTCTGTTTGCTATCCAACTTTCCACTTCTTTGACTTCCACTGTTTGTATGGAATCAGATTGCATTGGTGATGTGCTATATGCTAATGATCCACTTAGATCTCCCTGGAAAATGTTTTGCTTAGCAGATGAGATCCATCATTCTTTGGGGGACATACATATTGTGCACATATATAGAGAAGCAAATCAGGTTGCTCATTCTCTAGCAAAATCATATCTGCTTCAAAAGTGTAATTTAGCTTTTCCCACATTTTCTTTGCTTCCTAACTTAGTCCAGGGCTTAGTTAGACTGGATCAAATGAGTACTCCTTCTCTGCGGATTGCTACCTAGTTCAGATGCTACTGATTAATTTGTTTCATGCAGATCACATGCTGATATCCTGCTTCATGCTATCATGGAATCTTGCTGCCTCTGGCCTTGTTTTGGTGATGGATTTGTCTAAGATGGACTTTTGTTGCCTTAAGCGATTCAGACCTGGATGGCTGGTTACTCCTTCTGCACATACTGGACTTTTGTTTTTTAGCTAGGATGGAGAGCTATCTGCAAATAGATAGGTCTTTTTGACATTTACTTCCGGTATGAGATGGAGGTATTCTCTTTATTTATGTGGAGAGGGTTTCGACTGCCTTGTGTTTCTCCCCGGATTCACTAATAAGTTTCGATTCTCTCCACCATAGATAAAGAGGCCTTCTCCTCCGTCTTGCTGCACATATGTATCTTTCATTCTTTTGGGAGCAACAAGCGTCGCTCCAATAGCCAGTGATCATCCCTGTATATCTCACTTTTGCTACGGCTTTTATTTATGTCTTTTTTACGGCTCGGGAAGGCCTAATAGAATTTCCCCCATCTACGGATGGTTTTATTTAAAAAAATAAAATAAAAGGATTATGTGTTATCCTCCTAAAACCCTAATTTAAAAATAAATTAGAACTATAATAAATGACATTTTTGAAATCGTATCATTCACACTTGACATTATATCACTATTCACTATCTAACTTTGACCACATATTTGAATATATATATATATACATATATATATAAACAATAATACTATAATGTATGATATGGTTGGATTCATTGTGACAAATAGTTTCTAAATATCAATCTTTTATTTTTCATTATTTTATGCAGTTAAACATATTAATAATGATCAAACATGTTTCTTGATAAAGTCAAAATTATAAGAAAAGTTCCGTCCAAAACATTTGGTTGTGAATGCAAATTATGTGATATTTTTTATGTACCATCCCATAAACATAGTATATCTAAAAATATTTCATATATGTTAAATTTCATCACTACTAGAAACTAGTAAGTCAGTGTTTGGAGATCAGTAATTGTGCTAGGAATTTTATAGAAATCGGCAATATAGCAAATGAACCAAAATACTTGTGTTTATGAATAAATTCAGTATCGGTTCGCTGAATACCAGTGCTACATACCGGTGTCTTTGAAGAAAAAATGTCTGAATTTAATATTTTCCAGAACTGATTTTGGATGAATGAGATATATTGGTGCTAATACCGGTGCCTATGACTGGAACAGTAATTTTGGCAGGTAAAGTTTTGGCGGAAAAATATCTATCACCAGTATAGGTTATAATATATTGGTATTAGGAGTGAAATAAATTTTTAAAAAATAAAAATGCTTTAAAGAAACATCACGCAGCAGATTTATAATCGTATAAGCACCGATATGTTGACGAATGGCACTGGTAATAGAACTAGTGCTCGATACGTAGAAATTTTTTAAAAATGATTTTATGGTATAAATTACTTTTGAAAATGAGTTTATGATATAAGTTACTCAAGAATATGTACTAGCGTTTTCCAACATTGCACTAAAAAAATTATTAATTTAATATTTCTATATTTAGGCCATAATAACAAAATAGTGTATTTTGAAGCACTGGATAATGAGATAACACAATTTTGGACCACGATCTTATTTTTCAAGATTGTGTAGAAGTAATCAATCTTGACTTTCGAGGCCTTTCCCTACACCCATATATGCCCAAATCGCAAAGTCGCAGTTGTATATTATTGAATTGATTTTGGTGTTGCCAATTACGTGATTCGATTAACTTTTTTTGGAGAGACCTAAGTGCAAAGTAAAAACTCTACTTGTAACTTCAAATTGAAATTCGCTCGAACGTGATGATATCCTACACACCCCCATTGTATTTTTCAAGTCCGTAACGAAATATTAATAAAACATTGGGGCACAAGAACATATCCACAATCTTTTCCAATTTTCCTTTCTTATTTCTAAGTAATCAACTCTAAATTGCTCTAGAATATGTACTGCTCTTTTCAATATATCACCAAAAAAATTCATTTACTCAATATTTCTATATAGGCAAGAACAACAAAAATAATGTATTTTGGGGCAATGGATGATGGGGTAACATAATTTTGGGCAATGGTGTAATTTTTTGAGACTGTGTAGAAGTAATCAATGCTGACTTTTGAGGCCCTTATGTTGATCTATACATGCCCAAATCGTAAAGTCGCAATCGTATATCATTGAATTGCATTTTGGTGTTGCCAATTTCGTGATTTGGCAACCCCAACTTTCTTGGAGGGACTTCACTGCAAAAAGTAAAAACATTTACTCACTCCAAATTAAAATCCGCGCACCCCATTGTATTTTCCAAGTTCGTAACAAAATATTTATCAACAATTGTGAAAAAGAACATATCTGTAGTCTATTCCAATTTCCCTTTCTTTCTTCAAAATAATCAACTCTAATTTACTCTGAAATGTGTACTAGCGCTTCCAACATTTCATCAAAAAAGCCATATATTTTTTATTTCTATATTTATTCAATAATAATAAGATTGTGTATTTTGGAGAGAAGGATAATGTCATAATAAATTTTTGGGCAATAATATAATTTTCCATAAATATGTTAGAGGCGCTTCTGTTAACCAATTGTAGCCCGAATTTCGAACATGCAATAGTCCCTTATTTAACTGTGTTTAGGCGTCTTCAGTTTTGTGATTTTCCGCTTCCAAATTTCTTCTATGGACCTAATAGTAAAAATTAAAAAGCTAACTTAGAGATCAAATAATTCTAGCATCGGCAATGTTTTTTATTCATGTCAGTGTTACATTATGGCGCGAACATTTCCCAAATTTTCATTCAAAATTTTGGAGGGATTGTTAAAAAATTGAAATATTGAACTCAGTACTGGTACGTACGCCGGTGCTCTATACTTAGAAAAATTCTCCTAGATTTGCTCTTGAGTCCAAAAAATAATAAATGTGTCCTAATTTAAAACAGCCCTCAGCAACTGATTTTCATATGCATAGGCACCGGTATAAGCCATTTGGCACCGATATCTGTACTGGTGTTCCATACTTAGAAAACATTTCACGGGTTTTCTATCGAGTTCAAAAAAGATTTTAAAAAGAAAGCTATTTAAAGCAGCCCTAAGCAGCTACTTTTCATATACTTAGGCACTGGTATAAGCCTTTTAGGCACTGGTATAAGCCTTTTAGGCACTGGTATAAGCCTTTTAGGCACCGGTATTTGTACGGTGCTCCATATATTTTTTTAAATAGAAGCTCAACTTGGTTTATCTGAATCATTAATTTATTTTGTTGATTGAATCTCAACCATTAAAACATTGTACTATATAAACTAAAGTTGAAACCTTATATCTAACCAACTCTCATCGCCCCTCCCACCATTCCACCTCTACCTCATCGTCCTCCTCTCCATCCACTATCTCCTGCTCCACCACCTCTCCTTCTCCACTGCCACCGCCCAACCTATCTTTGAAGGCTTTGATGCCAACGACGATGTCGAAGATGACGACCCCTCTCCGCCCTCCCCACCGATCTCCCCCTCCGGTCCCCGCCTCTATCACACTCACCAACTCCACCAAGTCCTACCATGGCCCTCCCCAATCTGATGTCGTTCCCGTCAACGATGCCGAGAAACTCTCCTGCTCCATCGAGTACTTGGATGAGGACGAGTTTGAGCGAATTCATACAGAGGCAACCCTTGAGTTCCACACACTGATCTGGATCAATTAGAGAGCATATGGATTGGATCATTCATTTTCTCCACCCTCACTGAAACAATCCCTACCTTTGGACTCTCGCCAATCAGTACAAGTAAACACTAGTTTCACTTTATTCAAAATGAGTATCTCGCAAAATTATTGAATTGCTTTGCATTATTCAATTGATTTTGATTTTATGAAATTTAGCTTAATTTAGGTCTATTTTTGCAATTTTTGTTTGCTTATTTTTGGTTCAATTCAGTTCAAATTAAGTGTAAAAAATAGAGCTTAATTGTTGCTATGGGGAATGTATTACTATGTGTATTGTGTGAACTCGTAATTATTATTATTGCTGGCTATTTGAAAAGGTTACTGGGGACAGTTGCTTGGAGTTAGGGTTCTGTGTTTATTATTCAAATGCATGAGATGGGCTAACTTATAAATTATGTAATTTTGTGCTTGGCGTATAACTGTATGCTTGTATATGTTTTTCATCTCTGGTTTGGCTATTTCAGGAAGTATCTGTTGTGTGCGGTTAAGTTCTCAAAAGTCTGGAGAAGGATGTTGGGTTAAATGATGGTATTGTGGTTAGCTCTAAAGGAGCAACGTCGATGCCAGCTATATGGCCATCAGGGCTCTGAAGTTCCCAAGAAGAACTTGCTCTTCTCAAGTTTAATTGATCAATTATTGTGATAATTATTTGTTTGCTAGTTGTAGTTTTAATCCATCGATCACTTGTTGGTTTTAATGCATAGTTAGCATGACAGGGCAATGTTGTTCGAACAGGTTGTATGTGTGCAAAGGAAAATCTGATCTTACACTTGTTGAGCAATATGACACGAGTTAAAGTAATGCACTATTGAATATGAATTCAGACAATTAATGCATTTTGATGCAAGGTGAAAGCCATACCAGTTAATAATATCATCAAGAGGCAAAAAATTATTCAAGAGTTTCCACATAAACACTGATATCTATTGTGGAATTCTAAAATCCCATATCGTAGAGAGAGGGGTAATATTACTTGATGATAGGACAGGCTTTTGATATGCTGTTTTAAAACTAAAGCATCCACTTGTCTCAAGTTTCCAAACCAACCTGTCAGACCTACGTGGGTAAGGAATTGCTTCCTACAAAAAAAGAGTAGAGTGTCACGAAGGATGAAAGGAGAAAGCATAGGCAAATAAATAGGTTTGTTAATAATGAATTGAGCAACTATGCATTGAGATGGAATATGGTCAAAAAAGTTGATTAGTTTGATCCATAATTGGACCATGATCAGTCCAATTTGAAAACCAAAATAGACATTTCTCATCACCATGAATGAATCTTTTCAAGCTTTAAGCAACAGCATTAACAAAAACAGTTCTCTTCCAATTGGAAGATTTTCAATTTGAATCAGACAGGGACTATAAAATTTCTGACCAAAGTGTGCATTCAAGCTGAAATTTCCACCAGAGTTTAAAGGAACATGCACTAATGATTGAAGTGATGAACCTGAAACCTAGACCATTTTGTGATGTTGGCAAACTTATTTTCAACCATTTTTTCTAGTGATTATTATGTTTCTCATTCAGTTCACCTCAAAAAACATTTTGCAACATTTATTTCAAACATTTGATTACAAAAGTAGTAGGTTTCAAAACAGGCCATACATGATGAGGGATGGAGTAGATGCAGGTGTTTGTTAAGATTATTTTACCTCTCAGAGACAACCATTTATTTTTCCTATTTTAGAATCCTGTTATCTATTAACTCCATAGAGGTCTGAAATGTGAGTTCTTTATTCTACCTTAACAATTGGAACTTCCAGATATTTAAATTTTTCTACATTTATAAAACAATGTTTTTATATCGTTTGCGTGAAATTGACTTTAATTGTTATATGTTCTTATTTACTTGGATAAAATACAATGGTAATTCATTTATATTCATACACAATATATATTATTATAGTCACTTTCCAAGTCATTTCTCTCTCGTTCATCCATTTGTTGTGGTTTCCAAATCTAAACATCTTGCATATATGTCCAAATTATTCTCTCATTTCTCATCCACTGACACAAATCCTACCCTTCTTTATATAGTTTCATTACATGCTCTATCTAATTTAGCATGTTCACAAATTCATATTAACTTTCTTATTTTCATTACTTTCATTTTTGGTTCATGTCAGATTCATTATACAACACTAAGAATGGCAAAACATTGTTATCATCTACCAATTTTTGTAGAATTTTATTTCAATATGAGCGGTACTTTATCATAAAAACTATAAGGGAAAGTGTCAGGAAAGACGGTCCTCAGGGGCATTTGCCTTAAATATTGTAATTTTTTATAAAATTTAAATATTGCATTTGATAAGTTAAAACAAGTAATAATATGTATTTGAATGTGAGAATATAAAAATATATGATACAAAAAAATATTTTTAAAATTTTTAAATTTTATATGTAATTTAAGAAATGCAGTGTATAAGCTAAAAAATAAGTGACCTGTCCATAAAATTATGAACAGCCAGCCTATCATGAGACCCACTCAAACTATAAATATTGTACTTCCACAATATTTATTTCATTCAGCTTGAATCTATAAATATTGTACTTCCACAATATTTATTTCATTCAGCTTGAATCTTGTGTGATAAATTTTCTAAAAATAGCATTCTCTATTGTTCAATCAACTGCCAGACCCACACCCTAATGTTGGGGAGGTCGCCGTTGTGGCCGGCAAGCTACGGCTTCTCCCTCATCAATTTTCTTGTAAATTTCCTTTTTAAATATGTCGATAAAGGTGCAGACGGTCATACACCACCCAGTTCCACCGCCTCCATTCCCAGAGCTTTTCAGTGAGCCCTTCGCAAGCCAAATATAGAAGTCGTCAGTGGAGAAAGAGATCTAACGCATGCCTCTACAACGGACCAAATGCGGAAGCCAGCCGGTGGAGGCGTAAAAGCCGACCGACGAAGAAGAAAACAGAAGACAATCGATGGATGACATATAGGCGCTTGGCAATAGAGAAACGACACTTAGCGATGGAAATTTAAAGATAGCTGGTGGCGCTCTGATCTAGTTGGAGAATCTGGCTGGCGGGTCGATGGGCCAAGATCGAGAGAGATAGAGATCTAGGGATGACTCAACACCACATAACGACCAAAGACAGTACACAACGGCAAAGTACCTTGCCCCTCCCTGAAATCTAACCTGCATATCTAACTTCTGGATATTCCTTAGACCAATCTTAGATCCCATCCCACTCCATGCACATCCCTGTCATCCAACAACAAACTGTCGTGGCCAGCTGTAGCCACGATAACTTTGGGGTGTTTGCAGAGGAAAGACAACGTGATTTGGTTAACGATGCTGGATAGCCGAGATCTAGTATACACTTGGAGTCAACTCGGGTCATTCGAATGGTTTGTTTAGTAGTGGTGATGGGTTGTGGAATGGCTCATTGAAAAATAGGAAATCGAGTCTTCCAGCGATGATCTGTATTTGTCAAACGGAGCTTTTTGACATAGACCAGAGTTTTCAATGGCTTGCAGCACCACATCTGCATTGGGTCTGCAAGAAAATACTCTCTAGTCGGTGCATACTTCTAGGCTGTAAAAGATTTGAGTTAGTGGATTGCTATATCACGCCATGTATTTTACTATCCACGCCCTGTATTTATACTGTATATATACAATATATATTTAAATATAACTTGTATTTGAAAAATGGTAAATGGGAAATCCCGAGCGCCACCGCTGCCGACCGCCGATGCCGGGCGCCGCCGCCGACCGCCGATGCCGCCGCCGCCGCCTCCGACCACCGCTGCCGGGCGCCGATGCCGGGCGCCGCGGCCGACCACCGCTGCCGGGCGCCGATGCCGGGCACCGCGGCCGACCACCGCTGCCGGGCACCGATGCCGGGCGCCGCGGCCGACCACCGCTGCCGGGCGCCGCCGTCCGCCGCCGGAGGCTGTCCGGTTCGCCACGGCCTGGCCGCGACCGGGCGCCGGTCCGCTCGCCAAGGCCTGGGCGTGAGCCGGAGCGCCTTCCGCTCGCCACGGCCTGGGCGCGAGCCGGAGCGCCTTCCGCTCGCCGCGGCCTGGGCGCGAGCCGGAGCACCTTCCGCTCGCCACGGACCGGGCGCGAGCGTGCGCCGTTCCACTCGCCACGGACCGGGCGCGAGCCGGACGGGCTTCCGTTCTCCACGGCCCAACGGAGAACCGGGCGCCTCTCCCCAACTACCCACATTTAATGTCATTTACTCTATCACACCCGAAAAGTGTAACTTTCTTCTATAAATTGTGATGTAAAAATGTTTAGAATCCTTAAAAATCTACAAATTTTTACAGCATGTCTTTGGAGGTAATTTTACTAATTAGTTTTCTGTCCATAAGTAATAGTTAAATTTATTATTTATTATTTTTTGCAGTAGAAATTTATGCTCATCTTAGTATTTTAATTTATTAATTGTAACGTAAAAATTATTGCACATTTATCTACTCTAAATTTACGTTTTTTTAGGGTTGAATTTCGCCCGGTTGCATTTTTAATTCCGAAAGTTCATTGTTAAACATTAAATTCGTTACGTTAATTTTAAACCTTCATGTAAAATGTAAGAATGTAATATTAATTCTGGCCATAATTTTATTTCATCAAATATAAGTATCACATTGTTTTTGTACAATTACATGTATGTTTTAGTTGTTAATAAGAAATGAAGCAGTGCACCATTAAGTCCATAAGTAATAGTTATTAAACATTACATTTGTATTATTTTGTTTAAATGGACAACTTAAAATGGATGAATGTAATTTTAGTTTAGGGAGTTAATTTTCGTACGGGAATTTTAATACTGTATTGTTATGTCATCTAATTTAATTTTATCTTTATGTTTTTATATTTAAATATATGTTTTAATTTTTTAACTGTAATTTTATCTGTATTTGTTCATATTTAAATATATGGTTTTAACGATAATTAAAAATCAAGCAATGCACTTTTTAGTTTGTAAAAGTTATTTATGTAACGTTATAATTTTAAGACTAAATTTATTTCCTATAATATAATTTGTACTTTATGTTATGATAATTTTTTTAACAATTAATTTATTTAAATGTTAATTGACGACATCATTGTTGTTGGTATAGTAGTTGAGTGAAACTAATTACTTGATGTTTATTGCTGTTTAAGGATGACAATCAGTCATGTGAAGCTGTTGCTGGCGGGAATGAATACTTTCCATTTGCAACCTCAAATGTGTTTCCAAGTCACGGCGAGGCTTATTCCTACCTGCAACGGATTGCTCTTCAAGTAGGATTTAAACTTGTCATGGGGTCCTACAAAAAAATAAGAATGGTCCCCTGAGGATATATTGCATTTGCAATCGGGGCCGAAAAGATAAGGTTATCGATGTGAGCGATTCTGATATAGTCCGACGGAGTAACACTTCGACTAGAAGTTGTGACTGCCCATTCACGATTGTCATGAAAGAGAGTAGCACGGGGGAGGGTTGGAATGTAGTACCGTGCAAGGATTCTAGCCGAGGGATGCATAACCACCCATTCTCATTGTACGCTGAGGGTCATAGACAGAGCAGCATGCTCCATGCGGACGCGAAACAAATGATTAGAGATTTGACAAATTCAGAAACAGCCCCCAGGCATATCAATGCCAGCCTTAGTCAATCGTTTCCAGACCTGCACCAAACCATTAGGCAGGTGTACAATGAGAGATCGGCATATGTAAGAGAAAGGCGAGGCGGGCGCAACACAGCAGAGAATTGTCTGCATCTTGCCACCTCGAACGGGTATGTCACTAGTCACCGCTCAGCACTTGATGGTACTTTGACTCATTTATTCATGGCTCATCCCGATGCTGTTGTGGCATTTCGCACGTTTCCGTGGGTTGTGGCCATCGATTCAACGTACAAGACTAATCGCTACGGCATGCCATTCATTGAGATGGTTGGGATGTCGCCTTGCAACACAAATTTCATGATTGCCTACGCAATTGTCGTTGAAGAAACGGCAGATACCTATAAGTGGGTTCTTAACGCACTCAAGAACTTGCTTGTCGATGGACCGTTCCCTGAGGTTGTGGTCACCGATCGAGAGATGGGACTGATTAGGCCACTCCGGATTGTGTTTCCAGAATCGAATCATTTGCTTTGCACCTGGCATATTAACAAGGATGTGGAGGCACGTGCTACGGTGCTAACAGGGAATAAGAGGAACGGGGCAGCCTTCAAGAATGGTGCATGGTTCCGGGTTTGCAATGCGTCCACCGTTTCAGTGTACGAATCCGCCTTGGTAGATATGAGGGCTGGATGGTCTTGGAGCGAAGCTGTTATTAGTTACGCTGAGACTACGTGGCTCAACCCCCATAAGGAGAAATTTGTGAGGGCATGGACGAACAGATTTCTGCATTTTGGGAACACAACTACATGCAGGGTCGAAAGTGCACACTCGTCATTGAAAGGGTGGTTACAAACGTCAACTGGTTCACTGGATACGATATGGAGGCGTGTCGACCTGCAGATAGCCGGGAAAATTACTATGATCAAGGCCAACCTAGAGAAATCAAGAACGTGCACTGGTAGATTGCACCGTAGAGTCCTTTTCAACAACTTGATCAACAATGTGTCCAAATATTGTCTGGATAAATTGACGGTCGAGTACGGGAGGATTGATGCACTCGGAGCACAGGTATATGCATACTGTGGTTGTGTACTGCGTTCGACACACGGAATACCATGTGCATGCGTCATGTCGAGGGCAGTTGCACAAGGAATCCCCTTGTACTTGGACGACATTCATCCACTGTTTAAGAGGCTGGCATTAGGTGATCACGTGCGGAGCATGGAAAATATTTCGAGGGCTGAACAGGATCAGTCACTGTTCAACACTCAGTTGGAGGAGATGGCACGCAGCGACCCTTCGATTCTCCGACGAGTTTCAAGCTACATAGATGAGCAGTTGCGTCCAGCGGACAGCGGCATTGGCGAGCCAGACAATTGTACAAGTGCACGTGGGAGACCAAGCGAGCAGGTCCCCCGATCAAGATCAACCCGACGTTCACCGAGCTACCACGAGCACGTGAACAGGCGATACGGTCGTAGTTCAAGGTTCCCGGGGTGCACCACATCAGGGAGAGGTAGCCGACATGGTAAGTACAAACACCATTCTTCCTAATGAACGCCGCATTACAATGAAATTAATCTTAATGTTTTCTCCTCCAGCGATATTCCCGTTCCTCGAAAGTGTCCCCCACATTGTCAGGCGTTACATCGAAGGCTGGAACGATGTCGTGAGTGATGGAAACTGTGGCTTCAGATGCGTTGCTGATGCGTTCCATGTAGACGGTGAAGGTGAATGGTCTGGAGCGCGTCGGGCAGTATTTAACGAGATATCAACTCATTGGCCTGACTATGTTCCCATATACGGTTCGAAAGACAACGTTGAATTAGCTAGAGCCCGTACACACCACACCAAAGGTCCATGTGGTCAAGAGCATTGGTTTACGGTCATTGCAGACATGTTTCCTGTCGCCACCTACTACAACACGGCTGTAGTTTTATATTACATTCTAGAGAATGGGTCGGCAGACTATTGCTGTACAGTCCTTCCATTGAGGGCAGGTGGCGGCGAGGATAGAACAAGGAGGGAGCTACACATTGTATACGTACGCAGTGCAAGCCATTTCGTCCGGATACACGTGAAGGAAAACTGCCCCATGCCCCCCGTGGTTAATCTGTGGAGCACATTGAGGAAGTCTGATGTCGTTGGTTGGGAGTTACCCTTTCGTAGGAGGATGATTGCTTGGACCAAAGCATACACGCCTCGTAATTAATTGTTGTACCCAATGAAACATTTCGGCCATAATTTTATAAGTTACAATTATTATCAAAGCGTTCCGGTTACAAAAACAAAAGTTTTATAACTTTAATATGCAAACAGTCGCCTAGGGAATGGGTTCATCACCCATGAGCCTGCGATACTCATCACGATGACTGATCCAAGTAGTCAACAACTCCTTCATGCACGGGTCGACGAGTCCATCAACGGTTGTCGAGTCAAACGGATCCAAGTCGCTCATCATGTCACTCAGCATCTGATGCACAGGAAACACATTTTACCATAACGGAACAATCCAATTTAATATAATTACTCACAGCAAATAGTGGCGGAAAACTTACCAGTGACAAAAGATGTGTCCTACTCGTGGCAGCATGTTCAGGATTTGCGATCAATGGGTGTGAATGACTCGCGTACCACTCCTCGTAATCCAAGGTACACTCTGACGGACTTGTGGTAATCGGGAACTCAGCAAGCTGACCGTCGTGCCAAGCGTGTGCCATATGCCATAGGGTCAACTGCATCATCCCTGAGTAGGTCACTGAATAGCTAGCTAGATCAGCGGGCCGGGAACAAGGCTCAGGCACAATCCTAAGACTCTGCGGTATACCCTGTACGAGACCGAACTGGCGCACAACACGATCTGGCATGTACGCCTTCATTGCTTCATCGAATCACGCCGCGGTAGTGAGTCCTCCCCCTCGCAGCCCTAACCACGTCCAGTCCATATGGCAACCAATCCACCTGCGCGTGTTTCACAGAAATGTAACGTTCATACGGAATCCGATCTACCTACTACTATTAGAATAAGAGTAGAAGCATGGAATTCATACCTGGTCAGGTTGTAAGGCATCCAATTGACGCCTGATGGTAGCCAGCCTCCGAGTATCCCTCCCCATTTTATCCCCTGTGTGCCACCGGTTGGCGCATCCCGGAAGAGCTGGCAGTGTACTCAGTCTCGGCCGAAACATCGGAAAGTACTAGTATTATCCATGCTTGCAGCAGCGTGCAACAGCCGCATAGGCCGCGGGCCTTAGCCCGGGACGCAATTCCCAACTGTAGATACAAACTGACCAATGTCGCCGAGCCCCAAGACAACTGCGAATCAAGTAGAGGTAGAAGGTTTGCTCTAACCTTATTCCCAGTTTTATCCACAAAAAGCGTTGATGAAAACAGGGTCAGCATGTAGCACATAAATTGGAAGTTATCGCTCTGACCAGCCGCTACACACCTCGCCATCAATGATTGGCCATCTATGTTACCCCCGTTCCAGTCTTCCGCGACAAAGGACTCCACGTCTTTCCCAAATAGTTCAGCGCCTGCTTCTTGAATAGTCTCCACCGAAATGATACTCGCAATAACGCCACCAACGATAGGAATGCCAAGAATCATCTCTACGTCGTGCATCAGGATGGTCATCTCCCCGAAAGGCATGTGAAATGTGTTCGTGTCCGGCTGCCACCTCTCGACAAAAGCGGATATCAATGCCATGTCAAGGAACTGGAACATAATCGCAGGAAGGTGGGCCTGTACAACATCGCTCCGCTCAGGGAGCGTAGTGACCAGCTGCTTGCATAGCGTCGAACGAGCATGGCATCTCAGCACACCTCGCTCTATGCCATTCCAAACGTCGACTGCGATGTGTCCTCCGAAGCTTGGTATCACGAGGTCATCTTGCGGGCCACCACCCATCGGTCCCCGCACAAGCCACGTCTCATCAGCTTGTCGCTTTCTCCTGTTCCTCGGTGCCCTTCCAGTGCCAGTCTCACCGGCATTACACGATCCACCGGAAGATTGCGCGAATCGGCCAGCTCTATTCCTAACGGTGTGTCTGGCTCCTCCACCAGCATACCGTTCGATTCCAGCATCCAATTGCACACTCGTCCCAGGTTGGCCAGACGGGGGGAAATTGCATGTATTCTATCCCTGCCCACCATTGGCCCCGAGTGGGCTGCATTCTACCGGTAAGTCATACATCGACTGCCAATCACTATCATCACAATTGCACGCATTCCACCGGACGTGATAATGTTAAGCTCCGGACCGTCCCATGTTGGCATGGGATCGAATCCATGATCGCGCCGTGGAGAAGGCTGCTCAGCTCCTACATTACGCTCCTGCGACTGTTCCTCCTCGACCACACGGCCTCTCGCCTGTCTGGCCGAAGCACTAATACCTCTTCGTCGTATAGAACGACCATGGTCGTCGGGTTGACCAGCATGGCTCATCTACAACACAAGATATGTAATTAGTATAACGACAATTGATTTAAACTGATATGATAAAATAAATTAACATACTTTTCAACAACGTGTAAACTGATATGACGAAACAGTGCATAATTTCAAACAACTTATGGAAACTACATATTCTATAATGCATAGAAAAAAGTTAATATAACGTAAAAAACTCCACTCTAAACAGCACATTTAATTCTTTTGCAATCACATACAACGAACTACACATTTTTATTAATTGCAAATTATAAATTACATTACTAAATCATTGTACAATAATCTGAATTTTTTACCACATCACACTAATATTAACATTCAAAGAAACAATTGTTAAAACATATCATAATCATTTACTACACAATTGTTTTCATCGGATTAATAAATTGGATTTTCATAAAGTTAATTTAAATAAGACTATATTCTATTATGTTACATATACTTTCCAAATTACTAAAATAGTTATCATTTCCAAATTTAAACTAAACAGTTTCTAAAAATAACAATTTCTTCATTTTAATTCCAAAATTCATTAAATTCCTAATATCAGATTTTTCCAAATTATTTTACTTTTTAATTTGCTATTGTATGATGACAGAAATTAATTTAAAATGAAACCCTCCTATTTTCTTATATTTGCAACAAAACCCCTCTTCCTCATCCCCACACCCAACGCCGCCAGCGTCCTCCTCCGCCGGACTCCTCCTCCGGCGCCGGCCTCCTCCGCCACCGGACGACCGCCACCACCTCCGCCCGCCAGCTCCTTCCCTGCTCCTTCTCCTTCCCTTCTCCTTCCCCTTCTCCTTCCCCTTCTCCTTCTCCTTCCCCTCTACCTCTCCTTCTCTTCCTCTGCGACGCCGCCGTCCCTCCGCTGCCGCCGTCACCACTCTTCCTCTCCTCGGCCCGATGCGCGCGCCGCCCAAGGCCGGACCACCAACCAACACCACCTCCGGCCAATTAGCACCACCAACCAACCCAACATCCACTCCAGTTCTAACAATTCTAACAATTCCAACAAGTTCAACAAGATTCAAATAGATGGGCAACATCCATACAATTCGCACGAAAATTAAAAATTTTCCCTCTAAAACATACCTTTCCCGGCGAGCGGCGGCGGTTGACGGTGGCGCGGCGGCGGCGGCGTCCGGGAGCAGCTTGGTGGAAGAAATGGAGAGAATGGGAGAATAGGAGCAGAATGGAAGAATGGAAGAAATGGAGAATGGGAAAACTCTAACACCACTTATATACTTTCTCCTAATTTATTTTTTAATTTTTAAAAATAAATACATGTATTTATACGTATTAGGGCGTGGATAGTAAAATACAGGGCGTGATATAGCAATGCCCTTGAGTTATGGAATGACAGAAAGGTTAATTTTAATGTTAATTTAGCTGTTATTTTTGATATTTTTAGTTTCCAGGTTTACTGTTAGTGATCTTTTGACTCCGGTATGATTTAGGTGCCTCTCCACCGCTAATTAGAGAAATTCAACAAAAACCTCTAAGAAAGCTCTGAGTCAAAATCTTAGAACCATGGAGTTGTGGCAATGTAGTAGGGATCACCCTAACAAACCGTAAATAAATATGGAGACATTGTAGTATAGTACTGCTTCAAAAAAAATTTGACAACTCCTACCCTCAACACCCTTTTAAATGGTGCTTTCCATCGATGATCAGAGAAATCCAACCACAACCTCATCAAAATTATAGAGTTGATGCAACCCGATGAAGATGAGAAGTTTAGAGACACGGGTTGAGTTAAAGACATTCAGTATGGCACGTGGAATTCAATCCAGGAACTTCCATGATTGACAAGTTCATTTATTGGAGGCTCACCCTATATTGTGTGAGTCAAACAATGTGTTCAAGATTAAAAATATTAGTTTTAGCTGTTAGTTAGGGATTGTGTGACCCAAATCTGGCACAATGATTGTAACAATCTTGAAATTAATGACAAGGAGAACACTGTTTTTTAAAATAAAATAAAATCACAAGGCCATCATATAAGAGAGTAAGGCTACAAACAAGACAACAATATTTTTTTGACAGTCTTGTATGAAACAATCTCATAGCGAGAACAAGGATTACTATGTAATATAATGAAGTTTAATTAGGGATGTGGTTTTAAATTGAATTTATAGAAAGTTTAGGGAGTAAGGAGGGATCTAGGTGCAAATACCATATTTTGGGGGTGTTTAGCACACATAATTAGGGAAATAATGATTCTAGGTCATAAGAATATCGCGGGTCAAGAATCCGGGTTGGAGAATTCGCTGATAAAATTTTTCCCAATTTTTGCACAATGAGCGTGTTTTTACTACTCCCTTTGTCCCAACTCAAATTGCATACTTACTTTTTGGACACTTATTCTAAATTAAAATTTAACCGCATATTTGAATAGGTACTTGAGTAACAATATTATCGTAAGTAATATTGTTGAATTCATCGTAACAAGTACTTTCTAAATATACAATTTTTATTTTCCTTTATTATACGTAGTTAAAAATATTAATGGTCAAACATGTTTTTTGAACAATGTGATAATGATTGGTATGTGATACGATATTAAAATATCATTTATTTACAGCTTTTTTAGTTTAGTATTTGTAGGAGCATAACACTATACTCTTTTTCCAACTAAGTTTTTTTTAGTGAGGTAGTGTGCTCGTATTTAGAGCTAATTTCAAAATATTGTAATTTTAGGAGATTTAGTTCTGACTGGATAAGATTTGGTAAGTTTAGATAAGACAGATTCCTTCAAGAATTCATCCAATATTTGGATTGATTTACTTGGCTGAATTTGGTCATCATTCATAATTGAATTAGGTATTTTAGTTAGATTTAGTTTTAGCGTCTTAATGCTACAATAAGTCATTCCAGTTTATGACAGGAATTACCAAATCCTTGTCTTCTTTGTATTCTTGAAGGCCATACATATGTACTATAAATAGGGGATGGTTTTCAACATTATAATTACCTTATATCTTTTATCAATCATACATTTCTGAATTTGAGGTATTACTCTTTGCTTGCAAGCGTTCTATTGTTACTTAATCATGCTGTTTAATTAAATTAGTAATTTTCTTCAAATCTGTGAGCTAATCCCGCAAGCACGCTAATGAGAGATTTGTGAAACTAGTGTTTTGGTTCATGCGAATTAGTCCCTTGCATTAGTGAAGTTCATGAATTTTTGTTCTTGACTAGACTTCATATGTGTCTTCTTGATTTCAAGAGGATGCTTCAATCAACATTCGTTAAGAGTTCTTTTCAAAATTTTGCAGTCCAGAGTCTTCGTAAGGATATTCATATCAATATGTGATTTGAGCTAGGATGAGGGAGTACCAGATTTGATGTTTCATTTTTAGTACTTAATTTTTTTATAGTAATGTTTTACGATGATTTGCGACTTATGAAAACGCCCACATGAATGCACAAATTCAACTCCTACTTTAAATATGAAGGTTATCAATATTGCAAAAAGTACAAAGCTTTCCATGAGATTTTTCTTTTTCTTTTCTTTTTCTAAACAAAAGGTGGATCGTATGATGAAGTGACTTTCCTCTACTGCGAAATTATTAAGAAAAATCAATCTAAATCTACTTAACGGAATACCGCTATCAGGTAACATACCAACTGAAAACAGTCACAATAGCAAGCAATGGACTTGACATTTCTTCATCACAAGTTTCATTCTAGATCGAAGAATAGCTGACCACACAAAATCTTATTGGTTAAATTGTGCATACTGATGTGTCCATTTTAGGCGCATTATTTAGTAGTATTTAGGATCACTTTTGTGCTCTTTTATTATCGAGAGCTTGTGTTTTACCTTGAAATTCACTTAGGAGAGGTAAAAGCAACTTTGTACTCTTTTACCTCTTTTAAGTGGATTTTGTGTGACAAGGGAAGAACACGGAAGCAACGGAGACCGGAAGACATTGAAGACTATACTTTCGAAGACTTTTGGATACTCACTTCGAAGACATGAAGACCGGAGGCCATTGAAGACCATTTTTGGAGCCATTGAAGACTTGAAGATCGAGAGGGATGGCTATGAAGAAGACAAAGAAACAATGCAGAACTCTGGCTCCCGTCGCGACACCGTCGCGACACCATCGCGAGTCGGGACATCGTCGCGAGTCGCGACCAACACCGTCGCGAGTCGCGACCAACGGGCGGCCAGAAATCAACTTTATCTTCTTCCGACTATAAATACTACTCTCTTTCTTCTTCTTCTCCAGCCTTTCCCAGCCCATTTTTCTCTCTGTTTTTGGGCGCGAAACCTAGGTTTTTTCTCTTCTTTCTTTTCTTTGTTTTTCTTAGTTTAATTATGTCTTTTGTTGTTCTAGAGTAGTTCTTGTACTTGGGAGCTATGGATTGAAGCTTCCACTTCTATGTATTGAGAACCATTTCTATCTATCTATTTGATGTTTTTGCTATTGTGCATTTATTGTGCTTTGAATGTTAATTGTTGATTCTATTAATGTTGTTGGAAGCTTGAGGATATGAATGCTTGTATGAATTGCTAGCTAGGGTTTGGGGGATTTGGGTTAATTTCCCCCCTGTTCTTGTTAGGAATGTATGAGTGTGAATTAGAGCTTTTGATTGTGTTAGTGTGTTGACAATGTGCTAGGCGAATGTGATTGATGTCGAACTCTTCGTCATGTTCGTTTGTGTAGCAAACGAGAGAGCCATATGCTCGTGGATGAATGTGCGTTGCACGTTCATCCAATCTCGTGTAATTGCATGAATTGGTTTAATGCTTAGTCACGGTGTAGTGGTCATGGGCATTGCCAAGCTTGTTGGTCCTTCGTGCTAAATGCCACCAATGACACCTTGAGTCGTGGTCGCGACTCGGGAGTCATTGGTGAGGTTTGACGAGAGATGTCGAACTCACTCTCGCAAACTACGAACTAAGAAGGATAGGAGTTTAGTCTCCACGACAAGTAGTTGAAGTATTGAATAGATGATTTAAACTCATTCTTGAAGCATTTGTTATTCGGCGTTTATGTATTCTTGACGGTGTGTCTCGCTGCATGTGTGCCATGAGTGGTTTGAGCATAGGGAGTGCTTGTGTGGTTGAATTGCTTAGGTGTAGGAACGTGACGAATTCCGTAGCGCCTTTGCATGAAGATCCATGAGCATGAACTTAGAACTCCTTGTGGTGTGTGTGTTGTGGTACTTGCTAGATAGGTGTGTGAGCGTTGGGTCATGAATGCTATATGATGGAATGTGTGAATGATTCGATGAACTACATTAGATGTGGAAGTGGATATCCGTTGCCCCCAAGGCATTTTATCTTTGTAGTTTAAAACCCCTTTTCTTTAGTTTTGTTTGATGATTAGCATAGTCACTTGACCTTGCTAGTTATCTTGTCTTTTTACTTTCGTAACTTAGGAACCAACCAACCAACCAACCCCCCCCCCATTTACTCGCTTTTAAGTGTGTGTATATATATTTACTCCTAGCCTAGTATCAACCATTTGTGCTTAGACGCTTAGGAAGATCCCTCTTCTCTTTGGACGACCCCGATTTGCCACTATCTACCTAGTTGTAGAAAGTAAGCAAAAAGGGCTTATAAATTATCTTTTGGCGCGCGGGCGCGACGACCGCCCGCGCCTGTCAAAATGGCGCCGTTGCCGGGGAAGAGGCGTTTATTCTTAAGTATTTAGGTGTATTTGGTTGTGTATTAGCTAGTTGTCTTTATTTTCCACTACTTGGTGGTTGTTTTTGTTCGGAGTAGGTATTGCTTGAGTTCTTGGTGATTTAGTTTATCGAGAATCCTTGCACTATAATTCCGAACTTTTGAAAAATAAAAAAAAAATATTTTCTTAATGGAGCGTCTCACCTTGAGGGAACTCATGATGAGAAGAGAGGCTCAACAAGCAAGGTTTTGTAGGATGTGTCGTTCAGATCATCCTACCGAATCTTGCCCTTTGTTGTGGGAAGAGCACTATGACCGAGAAAGAACCTTTGTTTTCCAAAACCATGGGTACTATGAAGAGTGCTATCAAGAGGTAGGAGATACTGGTTTTGAAGGGCAAGATGCTCATGAATGCTATCCATACCACAACTCTTACAATCAGGAATGGAGTGGTAGTCCGGATTTGTGGTATGAGAATGAGCCAGAAAACCAATATTACGAGCAACCTAGTTGGCCATCACCACCCTATACCATACCCCAAAACCAAGCCCAACAAGGAAGTTCAAGTTTGACACGTGAGGATGTCTTAAATACCATAGCAAACTTGAACTCCTTTACTAGTGAGGAGCCGGATACCCAGCTCTCCTCTAGTGTTGAGGCCGTTGAGGGGCATGTGAGGAACATATTAGAGGTATTGGCCCGCATGGAAGCTCGTGATTCCGAAAACACACCATCCCAACTTGAACTCGATGATTCGGTGAGTGAAGTCACCAATAAAAATGATCTTGAGTTTGAAAGGGATGAGGAGTTGGTTGTAGAGGATAGAAAAATGGAGGAAGAGGTGATAGTGCTACATTATCCATTAGCATTGTCACCCCTTCTCCCACCTAGTAAACCAACTCTAATATTTTCGGAAGTTTTGAGGGAAACGAGAGAGGAGCCAAAAGACTATCCCAAGCTCCCTAACCACTTAATTCCCTTTGAACCATCTCCACCTCCACAAGACTTTCCTCTTGGAAGTTTTGTGCCCCCACCTCTGTTATTTTGGATGCTCATGGTGAAGAGCTTCAAGCCTTCACCATACGGATAACGTTAGGGTCGTGCCGACGACCTTAAAAATACGGAGCTTCGTCGTGCCGACGACGTTAAATAAATTCGGCATTTCTTTTAGTTTTTGTTTCTTAGTTTGTGTTTCTTAGTTTGTTTTTGTTGTTGTTTTGTTTTGTTCTTTTTATGGCTTGTTTTTCTGTGATTTTGTAGCAAAGTGAAGTGCATTGCAATGAAGGAGATGAAGGAACGAGATCAATGAACGAGGGAAGAAAGCTTGGACAGTTGGTAAGCAAAAGAAAAAATTTTAAGTCTGGGATACCCTGCCGTCGCGAGTCGCGAAGGGCTTCGTCGCGAGTCGCGACGAACAGGGGAGCAAAATCCACTCCCAGCGCCAACTTTCCACGAGTCGCGATGACTTTGCGAGGCTCGTCGCTCGTCGCGACCTACTTCGCCGCGAGTCGCGACGAGCTCAGAAAAATTTGAGCTCCCGGACTCACCTTTCCGCGAGTCGCGATGACGTCGCGAGGCTCGTCGCGAGTCGCGACCTACTTCGTTGCGAGTCACGACCTACTTCGTCGCGAGTCGCGACGAGCTCAGAACATTTTGAGCTCCCGGACTCCACTTTCCGCGAGTCGCGATGACGTCGCGAGGCTCGTCGCGAGTCGCGACGTGCTCAGTAACTTTTGAAAATTTTTTGAGCCCGGATTTCAAGTTTCCAAGCTTCCAAATTTCCAAATGATTTTAAACATTGCATGATCTTTCCTTCTTCTCCACCCAACACTCCCAAGAACATCACATACCTCTCATTTCTTCCACCATCCTACATATATTGGCATATGAACATTCTTGCATCTTTATAGTACAATTGTTGATTGTAGTATGCCGACTACATCATTGTGACCGTAAGTTCTTATCCTATAATGATGCTTGTATACATGTCAATATATGTTGGATATTTTTCATGCATAATCTTATAGTGGTGATTGAGGGTTGATTGGTTGTTCTTTGAAAATACTATGGTTATTAACTCTTGATGCTAAACCTAGTATTACATATCCTTATGTACTTGTGAGTTTAATGTGTTCTTCGTGGTGTAGTCTTGATCAAACGGCGCCATGGAGACAATGCTTTTCTCGAGGGGTGAGTTCTTCTATGGCATCTTTGCTCACCCTTCCGGTTCCGAAACCTATCTCGGGACCATCCAAGTACTTGGATATCGCCATATCACCGGCGAATTTGCGGAGATACGGGTGTCACTCTAACTCCCTTACCTTGATTTTTATTGTTCTTGCCTTACGTGTTTACATTGAGGGCAATGTAGTGTTTTAAGTGTGGGGAGGGGTTAGAGGACTCATATGCATGCTAGATTATTTTGAAATGCTTTTTGCTACTTTTCATTGGAAAAACATGAGAAAAAAAAATAGAAAAAGAAAAAAAAAGAAAAAAAGAAAAGAAAAATAAAACCCGCTAAGTTGAAAACCCGAGAGGGCAACTTAGGCAACATTGGGGGCCCGGATAGGTCGAAAACCCTTAAAGGGCGGCCTAGGCAAAAATGAGAGGCTAAAATGTGCGGAAAAAGGTGAGATGTGAGCTAAAGAAACATGATGTGTGGCTAGGATGAAAACTCGAAAGAGCTCCTAGGCAAAATGAGAGAAATTGAGAGAAATTGAAAAATGCTATGATTTCATTCACTTGCCGGCGTTGGAGTCATAAGGTTGCGGTTGTCACACGGATGGATCGGGTGGCTCAACATCTATAGACCTCTTGGGATTGGGTAGCTTAGTGGGTTAGGAAACGAAGTATGGTTATGAAAGTCTTGATCTCTTTATACTTCGTTTTTGGTTGATATATTGGCATTAGGTGAAGCATGTGTTTAAAACTTCCTCTATGGTTTTAGCTTCATTTTGTGTCATTGGATTCTGGGAATATCAATTCTGGGCTGTGAAATATTTTTATGGGTAGTGAATAGATAAGTGGTAGGTTTGGTTAGATTTAGGATTGGGGATGTGTGTGTGAAAAAATTTTCATGTGAGCTTTTATTTTGGGATTTTTGATATTGAGAGTTTTTTTGTGAGGCTTTGATTGGGGGATTAGTTTAGGTTTTGGGATATATCATTTACTCCGTCTGCTTGAATCTTTTCTTACTCGAGGGCGAGTAAGGTTTAAGTGTGGGGAGGTTTGATATGTCCATTTTGTGTGGTTATTTTGGGGGTTTTAGGATGTGGATATGCCATTTCCTCCGTATGCTTAAATCTTTTCTTACTCGAGGGCGAGTAAGGTTTAAGTGTGGGGAGGTTGGTTTGATATGTCCATTTTGTGTGGTTATTTTGGGGGTTTTAGGATGTGGATATGCCATTTCCTCCGTATGATTAAATCCTTTCTTACTCGAGGGCGAGTAAGGTTTAAGTGTGGGGAGGTTTGATGTGTCCATTTTAGGCGCATTATTTAGTAGTATTTAGGATCACTTTTGTGCTCTTTTATTATCGAGAGCTTGTGTTTTACCTTGAAATTCACTTAGGAGAGGTAAAAGCAACTTTGTACTCTTTTACCTCTTTTAAGTGGATTTTGTGTGACAAGGGAAGAACACGGAAGCAACGGAGACCGGAAGACATTGAAGACTATACTTTCGAAGACTTTTGGATACTCACTTCGAAGACATGAAGACCGGAGGCCGTTGAAGACCATTTTTGGAGCCATTGAAGACTTGAAGATCGAGAGGGATGGCTATGAAGAAGACAAAGAAACAATGCAGAACTCTGGCTCCCGTCGCGACACCGTCGCGACACCATCGCGAGTCGGGACATCGTCGCGAGTCGCGACCAACACCGTCGCGAGTCGCGACCAACGGGCGGCCAGAAATCAACTTTATCTTCTTCCGACTATAAATACTACTCTCTTTCTTCTTCTTCTCCAGCCTTTCCCAGCCCGTTTTTCTCTCTGTTTTTAGGCGCGAAACCTAGGTTTTTTCTCTTCTTTCTTTTCTTTGTTTTTCTTAGTTTAATTATGTCTTTTGTTGTTCTAGAGTAGTTCTTGTACTTGGGAGCTATGGATTGAAGCTTCCACTTCTATGTATTGAGAACCATTTCTATCTATTTGATGTTTTTGCTATTGTGCATTTATTGTGCTTTGAATGTTAATTGTTGATTCTATTAATGTTGTTGGAAGCTTGAGGATATGAATGCTTGTATGAATTGCTAGCTAGGGTTTGGGGGATTTGGGTTAATTTCCCCCCTGTTCTTGTTAGGAATGTATGAGTGTGAATTAGAGCTTTTGATTGTGTTAGTGTGTTGACAATGTGCTAGGCGAATGTGATTGATGTCGAACTCTTCGTCATGTTCGTTTGTGTAGCAAACGAGAGAGCCATATGCTCGTGGATGAATGTGCGTTGCACGTTCATCCAATCTCGTGTAATTGCATGAATTGGTTTAATGCTTAGTCACGGTGTAGTGGTCATAGGCATTGCCAAGCTTGTTGGTCCTTCGTGTTAAATGCCACCAATGACACCTTGAGTCGTGGTCGCGACTCGGGAGTCATTGGTGAGGTTTGACGAGAGATGTCGAACTCACTCTCGCAAACTACGAACTAAGAAGGATAGGAGTTTAGTCTCCACGACAAGTAGTTGAAGTATTGAATAGATGATTTAAACTCATTCTTGAAGCATTTGTTATTCGGCGTTTATGTATTCTTGACGGTGTGTCTCGCTGCATGTGTGCCATGAGTGGTTTGAGCATAGGGAGTGCTTGTGTGGTTGAATTGCTTAGGTGTAGGAACGTGACGAATTCCGTAGCGCCTTTGCATGAAGATCCATGAGCATGAACTTAGAACTCCTTGTGGTGTGTGTGTTGTGGTACTTGCTAGATAGGTGTGTGAGCGTTGGGTCATGAATGCTATATGATGGAATGTGTGAATGATTCGATGAACTACATTAGATGTGGAAGTGGATATCCGTTGCCCCCAAGGCATTTTATCTTTGTAGTTTAAAACCCCTTTTCTTTAGTTTCGTTTGATGATTAGCATAGTCACTTGACCTTGCTAGTTATCTTGTCTTTTTACTTTCGTAACTTAGGAACCAACCAACCAACCAACCCCCCCATTTACTCGCTTTTAAGTGTGTGTATATATATTTACTCCTAGCCTAGTATCAACCATTTGTGCTTAGACGCTTAGGAAGATCCCTCTTCTCTTTGGACGACCCCGATTTGCCACTATCTACCTAGTTGTAGAAAGTAAGCAAAAAGAGATTATAAATTATCTTTTGGCGCGCGGGCGCGACGACCGCCCGCGCCTGTCACATACAAAAATCTCTAACTCATACTAGGTTGGACAAAATCGAAATAAATCAGTCTAGAGGTAACCTAATCGAAACAAACCCCTCAAAGTAGCCTAAACCATCCAAACCAGTAGAAATCTACAAATATCTTATGTTATCCAGGTAGGAACTGCCAAAAATTCGTATTTAAATTACTTATGACTTGGATTTATTTCTAAACCAATTCGAAGAGTAGATTGGAAGCCAAGTCAGATTTACCAGATAAAAGATCGACAGAAAACCTAACTTGGTAGAGATTTTTGGATCTAAAGCTCTAAACAAAAGAAAGGCCGATTTTCTAAAATCACAATTTTGCTGCACTATAACCTGAAAAACCTAAACACTAAAACCTAAAAAAAGTAATTAAAAAGGATAAAATAAGAAAACAGAAGAAGAGAAAAAAAGGAAAACCAAAAAAAATATAAACCAAAACGACCCGAGGCTTAGTTGTGTAGTTTTTCCCCATCAAAAATAGTTTCCCCACCACTAGTTGCACCAACCACCGATGATGGCTCAGTTCCAGTAGAGTCGTCGCAAATGACCAAATTCAGCCAGGTGACGTTCGATTTGGCATATTTCTAATTTTTTGAGTGAGCCCAAATGTCCGCCATAGAGCTTCTCATATTCCCAGTTCGTCATATTCCCGTAGAGCTTCTTCTGTCGGAGGTTTCCACCACGGGTATCACATGATTTTCGTGGTACCAGCTGGTCGCGGTAGTCGATGATCATTCATATGAGTGTTAGGCGACAAAGGGAGGTGAAGAGATGGACGGTGAGGATATCAGGGGAGCGCGGTGAAAGATCGATTGATGGTAGCAGGCTAGGGTTTATGATTTGAGTAGATCTGGAGTTAGGGTGGGCTAAAGGGGGTGTCCTAAGTTGTGGGAATGGGCTACCAAAGTTGATGGTGCTGACAACCTCCCTCGATGGCAGAAAATGTTTAAGGTTTTTGCCAGGGCCAACCCTAAATTTTCAAGGGTCTGAAACAGACTATGAAAAGGGGCTCACATATATAATAAATATAGTTAATTTTATAATATTTTAAATAATTAAATTACAAATTATAAAACAGAAATATTTAATGCTGGAGAAAGTTATATTTTCAGCAATCAAGCAAGCTGGGTTTAAATTTAAGGGGCTATTTTTAAATGTTAGTAGCACAGCACCAACAGAAAAGGAAGAAATTAAAAAATGAAGGCCCTTTTCAAACAATAAAATTTAAGGATCTGAAGCATATGGGTCTGGCATGGTATTTGCATTGCTAGCATTGAGAACTTCCATGAGATTTGTCGAAACATATCAGTACTTGATGTTTCAACCAAACATTGGTATGTTTTTTCAGATTTCTAATTTTTTTCCCACTAAAATCATGTGTTTTAAAGTTAAATTTTGATATTTTAATGTACATATTATGTTTGCATGATATATTTTTGACACGTTATACATTTTGACATTAGTTAATGATAATTTATTATCTAATTTTAAAAAAATATTTTAATTTAATAATTTCATTTCGATTGAGATGTTAGTATTTCATCATGTTATTTTAAAAATTAATATATATTTTTATCAATATTATGTTTTTATTTAATATATCCTTGATGTTTTAATATTGTGAAATGTTATTTTTAGTTTTAATACTGATGATTTCTTTCTTTCAATATAACTATATACATTTTGGTGCACACATGAACAAATTTGATGTTTCATTTCCATTACCAGATGTTACAACCAAACAATGTGATGTTTTTTCATAATTCGTTCTTTTACTACAATCATTCAATTTTCTATTTTAAATTATATTTTCACTTTTATTGATGGGTTAACTTTTCATAGTGTTGTTTTCAAAATTAATATCAATGTTTTTTAAATATTATATTTTATTTAATTGTTGCCTTGATGATTCAGTAGTGGGAGCGCTTTTTTAAATTTCAATAATGATTTTTTTCCGATATTAGTGTCACATTTTAGTGCACATGACTTTGATGTTTTAGAATCTGTATCAGCTTTTGTTTGAGATTAACAATTTTAATTTGATATGTTTCTTATTTTACTTATTTAATTTATAACTATTATAATTTGATGTATTTTTTCATATTTTTATTTGATGTTTATCTATTTTAATTTTTATGTGTATTTTAATTATTTTTATTTGATGTCTAACTATTTTATTTGATGTGTATTTTTTAATATTTTTATTTGATGTTTATCTATTTCGATTTTTATGTGTAATTTAGTGTTTTTATTTGATTTCTTACTAGTTTAATTTGATTTGAGATTTTACTGATTTTATTTGATGTTTAAATAATTTGATTTTATATGTAAAGTGGTTTTTATTTAATCTTTTACTATTTTAATTTAATGTTTGTTATTCGATGTTGAACAATTTTTTGATAAGTAATTTTAATTTGATGTTAAAATATATCAATTTTGATGTGTATTTTAGAGTTTTGTTATGATATTTGACCATTTTATTCGATATGTATTTTGATATTTTATTTTATTTCTAAATAATTTCATTTGATATGTTATTTAAATCTGAGCTTTAAAAGAACATAGCCAACCACATTTAATTTCAATCCGGCCCACCTTAAAACCCAAATTCTGATTCAAAAGCCAAACAATTTTTCTTAATTTCGATATATTTTTTATCAATGTAGCCCTGAATTCCAATCTCTGTAACCCTAACTCTGATTGTAGTAATTGAAGACAACGCATGCGAAGAAACCCAATGATTGAAGACGATGTCGACAATGAACCCCAGCTATTGAAGACAACGCTGGCAACAAAACCCCAACTATTGAAGACCATGATGTCAATGAGACTTTAACGATTGAAGACGAAGTTGACGACACAAGTCCAACGATTGAAAACAATGCCAATGACAAAACGCCAGTGATTGACAATGACGGCGATTGAGTGGCGGCAAAACCCTGTGATTGAAGGCGACGATGACGGCAAAAAAAACATTTGAAGTCTTTGCCTAGTAAAATGCATTGCTCGATGTGGGCGACCAAGCAATTGAAGACCACAATGGTGGGATGGCTAGTAAATGGCACTGATGCAAGTATCTTGACAGAGACGGTGGAATAGTTGAGATGGTGGAATAGTTGACGGAGACGGCTAGTAAATAGGCTCACCTATTTCCTTAACTTCACCCGAGCCACAATCACCCAACAAGATAACATCAGCCTGTTACAGCCAATTCAAATGGAAGAACTTCACAAGGCAGTGTTCAATTTAGGTGAACACGGCTGTGGAGGCCCCGATGGCTTCAATGACTTCTTTTACAGAAGGGCTTGGGAAATCATCAAGGATGATTTGTTATCCTGTGTTAAAGTATTCATGTGTGGGGTCCCTATGCCTAACTCTATTACTAGTTCATTAGTTACCATGATCCCCGAAGTCCAAACTCGAGGCCAGTTTTCTTACTTTAGGCCAATCAATTTGGCAAATTTCAGTAACAAGGTCATCTCCAAGATACTGGTTGATAAGAATACCCCCCCCCCCGGCTAACAATTGTGTGTCAATGGAGCAGTCAGCCTTCATCCCAGGTAGGAGCATTTCTGACAACATTCTTGTAATGCAAGAATCTATTAGAATGCTTGATAAACCAGCCTAGAAACTAAATGTCATTGCCAAATTGGATATGTCCAAGGCTTTTGACTGAGTCTCTTGGTCAATGCTCATTTCCCTACTCTTGAAGTATGGGTTTCATGGCCATTTTGTGAAGCTCATTAGGAGTAACATAAAAATCAGCTTATTTTTCAGTCTTAGTCAATGGTTGCCCCCATGGATACTTCACAGCCTATAGGGGTCTCAAACAAGGAGACCTCATTTCCTCTGTCCTCTTTAACTTTATCGCAGAGCTTTTGAATAAATGACTTAAGGCCATGTTCAGAGAGAACCTAATAAATCCATTCCCAGTCTATGTCAATGCATTCAACTTATCCCACCTATCGTATGTAGATGACAGTGTGGTTTTCTTCAAAGCCATAAATAAATCTTGCACTAATATAATTGCTTTCTTAAAGCACTACTAACTGGCTTCGGTCAGAAGGTCAACTATGATAAAAAGTTCTTTCTATGTAGGCTGGAAGACCAGTACAGTGACCAGAAACAAAATCCATACCCTGACTAGCATGCAACAAGGAGCTTTCCTCTTTATATACCTTAGACTTAACATCTTTAAGGGTAGAAAGTTGAATTTTCATTTCAATGAAACTGTTGAGAAAATCAACTCCATGATCTCACACTGGAACAATAGATGGTTATCCCCAGCAGGTAAAATGATCCTCATAAAACAAACTCTAGCTTCCATCTCTATCCATATTTGGAGTGCCATGTCCCCCGTTGCTCACATCATAGAAAAAATTGAACAAATATTCAATTCTTTTATCTGGGGAGATCAACCTGATGACAATCATAGACAGTGGAAAGCATTTTCTAAAATGAGCTATCCGTTTTCAAAAAATGGACTGGGATTTATACCTATGAGGGACTTCATCACAAGTTTTTCACTCAAACTGTGGTGGAACCTGCAACTGGGAACATCCATCTGGTCCAAACTAACCTGGAATCTTCCTAAATCAGATAGAACCTTAGATGCATGGAAAAGGGTATGCAAAGCTCCACACTTAGCAACCCAAAACACCCAAATCCTAGTGGGGAATGGTCAAGCTAGCTTCTAGGTTTCTAATTGGACAGGACCGGGTAGTTTAGTTGATCACTGGAACCATGACTTGGAAATTTACATGCCATACCTCACAGTTGCACAGTTCCAGGAAAACATCACACTCCACACTCAGCACCTAGGAGTGGGATTACCATTGAATGTCATTAACAAACTGCAGGTGCCAATAGCTTTATATGATCATGATGATCACATGGTCTGGAAACCCTCGGCCTCAGGTATGTTTACGATTGAAAGTGCTTTCCAATTGGTTAGATAGAGAAGAAACACAGTAGCAAGCTTGGAAAAGATATGGTCTTCACTGATCCCACAAAAGATATCATTTCTTGTTTGGAGATTACTGAATAAATGTTTACCATTCTCTGAAACATTGAACAGTATTGGCATAATTTTAGTTCATAAATGTCCCAACTTTCGGTCCATGGACACAGTGAACCACTGCTTTAATTTATGCTATGTAGCAAGATCCTTGTGGTCATATGTGTTTGGCATGCTAGAAATTAGACCTGACCATAAAGAACATATTTTTGATAAACTATCATACTTGTGGTCTTACTCTTGCAAAACCAAAATTCAAATGAACACCATCTTTGTAGCAACATCAGTCACTTGTTGATTACTCTGGAAATCCAGGTGTAGCATACTGTATGAAAATAAGCGTCTAAGTATACCTGGTATGAAGAAGGATCTCACCCTCCTCCTCACTGACATCTTTAAAATCCATTCACAAAAACTGACAGATGACTGTCTCATGCTTAACCAGATTGGAGTCATGACTATCTTTACGTCTAAAAAACCTGAACATACTAAAGCTCACAAATGGACACACCCATATAGAGGCTATAAACTCAATACTGATGCATCCTACTCTAATGCCTCATTTTCTTCTGCTGGAATAATTGTTAGAACACACGATGGCAATCCAATTCTTGCAGCTTTCAAACAGTTTAATCACATAAAGTCAGTCCTTGAAGTTGAAATTATATCATTACTGGAAGGACTCAAACTCTGTGTTCAATATGATTACTTTCCTCTTATTACTGAACCTAACTCTTTGCAGGCCATTAACATACTCACAAACACCACAACGGCTCCTTGGAAAGTACAAGGATCCATCTGAGAGATCTATAAAGTAACTGGTAGCAAAGAGATCACATGGACACATACTTATAGGCAACAAAATGTTACGGCACACTCACTAGCAAGAGCTCCAACATCATACTCTCCTGCGCTTACAATTCTGCAAACTCTAGAGCTTTTGGAATCAACTAAGGCAGCAACCGTAGCTGATAAGTTGGGGCTACCATAGCCCATAATCAATAGTCACATCATCACTTGATCTGTATACTTGCAACCTAAAATTACCTGTTTAAACCTTGGTTTAATATGGTAATTAGGGGTTGCAAATTTTGCAAAGCTTTTGCAAGCCATACTTAGGCTATTCGTTGTATTAAACTAATTGGACACATTCTCATCAATTATTTTGGGCTTGGGCCTGGGGAACCCGAATATATATCCCCCATCTTCACAAATATGGTTTTGATTAAAAAAAATTGAGAGAGTTGAGGGCTTTTGAAAATTTTGTTGAATTGCATATGGGTCCCTGAGTTTTAGGGGCATTTTGAAAAATGACCCCAAAAAATAAAAATACTCCGTATATTTTAAACCCCGAGTTTTAAAATGCTTATTTTTTTTTCTATATTTATGATTTGCCCATGGCTTCACCATGAAACGGTCTTACAGAAAACAGATTTTTTTTAATAATTACATTCCAGACTCATCTTTTCATAACTCATGAAATAAATTATTTTTCTAAAATTTTGCTGATAGAGAAATTTATTTTACTTTTACGTCACCGTACATTTTTTAATAGAATTTTTTTAGGACGAGGGTTGCAATGATTTTCATCTCTGATCTGTTAATTTAATTTAGCTTGAATGTTATTACAATATAACATATTCTTAAAAAATATCATTTCCACGTAAGACACTACAATTGAATTCCACACCAAAGCATTTGGGACAACACGGGAGATATAAGACTTGGCATAGTGGTCATTTCATGTAGAATCATCCAATAATCTCAGCCCGGCTCCATCAAACGAAATTCACGACTGAATTCAGTTCCTTTGACCCAGATCAACCATAGTTGCAAGTATTGATATTTTTCTGAACGGATACATCAATCACACAAAATTTGATTCAAAAATATTTTATGTATAACACTAAAATAATGTAAAAATAAAATAAAATAAAATATCACCGGGTGAGATGTACTCCCTCTGTCCCAACTATTTTTGCACTCTTTCATTTTTTGGACATTCCAGCTGTTTTTGCACTACCTCATTTTTTGTCATAAAAGGATTGCTTTTATTATTTGTTTACTCAATTTGGGCCCAATTTCTAATTTTTTTAACCCAATAATATTAGGATACCCCACTTCAATTTTAAGATACCCCACTTCAAAGACATAAAATAATATATTCTTAAAAATACTTTTAATTTCTCTCTCCGTAAAAAGAGTTGGGACGAAGGGAGTATGATGAAAGTACAGTTCTAATTTACGTGTCCTCAATGTTGAACTGTAGTTCCGTTCTTCCCTTTTTGAAAGTAACATGTTTAGCTATATATCTCACTGCACGACGTTGACGAAGTGAACATAATCCTAATCACTGGTAGTCAACATCATCCACCCCACTTAAGACAAGTTAGACAACTAATTCAAGTATTATGATGCCACTAATTTACTAGGTCTATTACTGACTGGGAGAAAAATAAATTCAAAGGGTTGAATTATTGCTTAGAGAAATTAATGGTGCGTAAAGCTGGTAGTCCCTCATCCATTGAATTATTGCATAAATTAGTTGACAAATTTATACAAGTCTCTGCACATGTATTCCCTACTTTGAAAATTATATGTTGACCTACTGCTACACTTTGTAACTAGACTGCTGGAGAGATCAACATGTCCGCATCAATAAACCATGTGTTTGAAGTAATTTGCGTTTTGCCCCTTTATAGCTACAGAACAGACATTTGACCCATTTTGTGAGAGAAAAACATGCAAGAAGACCACGCTACCCGCTACCCAGTATGGTATGCTAATTCACAGTTTTCCTTTCTGTAATATGTGTTAAGGTTCTTAATTTTTTATAATTAAACACGTTCACTTTTCATGATTAATACTTTATACATACGTAGTTAAAAGTTATAGAAATAGGACGTTTAAAATATATTACAAACTATCTACTCACTTAAATTTTTGAAAAATTACATACAATAAACCAAATTACATATAACATCCTATTCTAGGATTAAATTAGGAAACACCGTCATTGAATCTGCTGAAACTCCATCTACTTGACTAGTTAGGGACGTCCTTCTGAGAATATCCAAACGCTGCACCACCAACGAACCGCCGCCATCGAAATGTAACCACCACAATTTCACCTTCATCGACCATTTGAGGGTTGGGAAACCACTATGGGGACCACCGACACGATCACATAAAGATGGGTCATCCACATCAAGAAATTACTCTATTATACACAATTCTTAAGAGGGGTGTAATTTAAACCCTAAACCTCTATATTATTGAGAGTGTGGATTACCACTAAAACAGAATCAATTCACACATACCTACTCCCTTTAACCCTCAGGAAGTTTCAAATATGACTATTGTTAAAAAGATTAGGTAGATTTGACTAAATACTTTTATTTATGTATAAATAATAATACTATTATGTGCGATTTTATTGAATGTGTTGAGTGTATACTTTTTTTAAAAATTAAATTTTAAATGATTAGTCATACATAATTATAGATATTAATAATAGCATATGTGCATTGAATAATAGATGGAAAAAAATATGAAGCATTTATAGGGATGGGAGGATTGACAATATTTATATGATATTATTTAAATTTATATATTCCCTCTGTCACTGCCTATTCTGCACAGAATCTTTTCACGGTCTCCAATAAATATATTTGACTGTAAATATGTGTAGTTAAGGACAATAATAACATACAAACATTTGATCTTTAGAAACTATATGTTACGACGAATCTAACCATATCTCATACGATAAAATTATTGTTCATATACCTATTAAAATATGTGGTCAAAGTTTGGCATCTTTGACCAAAAAATATTCTGTGTAAAATAGGATGAGACATAGGGAGTAATAATAAACTTATATTGTTAAAGTTACTAGTGGAGAAGTGTTGATCAAAGGCATGCAATCAAAGGCGGTTCCTGAGGAACAGCCTTTAATTAGGATCTGAATCGAGTTCCGAATTCGGAACTCCCTCCCAAGTCCCACATTTCATTTTAAAGTCAATTTGAAATCGAACAAAGACACTTTCGCCTTTAGTGAAAGGTAATAAAAGGCGGTTGCAGTTCTACTGCAGAACCGCCTTTAATGAAGTGCCTTTTATGAGCCACTATATAAATGGAAACCCTAAATCCCATTCCTTAGAATTATTTTTCCTAACTCTCCTTTTCACCTTCTAGTGCCTCCCTCTCCTTTTCACTCTATCACCTCCCTCTGATCAGAACCATCCCTCTCTCATCCGCCTCCCTCAACCCTAAAATTCCTCACTCCGCCACCCGCCTCACTCACTCCGCCTTCGCCTCTCTCACTCTGCCACCCCTCTGCCTCCGCCTCCCCCACTCCATCACCCTTTCGCCGAAGCGTCGTCCTCTTCGTTGCTCGTCGCCTGCGTTCTCTCCATCGTGTCGTCGCCTGCGTTCCCTCACCGATTTCTCCCCGCTGCCGAGTATCCTCAACTCCGCCGCGTAGATCCACCACCACCGCAACCCTCCACCACCGCAGTGGACTTCCTCAGCGTCACAACAGACTTCAACAACCTCTATAAATTTGTTTAGTTTGATTTTGATATTAAATCCATGTACTTTGTTTGATTCTTGATGTTTGATGTTCAATCGCTGTTCTTTGTTCTCAGATTTTGTTGATTCTTGTTCCAAATCTATATTTTTACTTTCTGCCTGAAACCTCGGGTGGTTTCCGATGGTTTTTTGTTTTATAACCACCGTACTAAGTTCCGAACTCAAAATTGGATTCGTACCTCAATCAAAGGCGATTTCAACCAAAGTTAGGACTAGAGAAGATATTTGATCCGATATAACCGCTTTTAATAGGTCTTTGTTCACTAGTGAGTAACACATTTTGACTTTAAGACACTATGAGAATATGAGCTATTCATGTTCTTACTGTAGAAATACACTTCTTAAAGTGATTGGTGATATTTGCAAGTAAATGCATAATAAACTGTGTAACATTTACGACGGTTTCAATAATTCCTAGCATAACGGTTTCAATTATTCGGCGATTTTTTACAATAACTATTGTACAAGCAATACATTTAGGGGCTGTGCAGTTCAAGATGGGAAAGGGAAAGGAATCAAGAAAGGGAAATGAAAAGAAAGGAATGGAGTAGTTCTGTTTTTTAAAATTTGTTTGGTTCAGTTATGGAAAGGAAATCAAATTCTCTCTCACTCCCGTTGCTACTGTTGGGTTCATACTAGGGAAATAAATATAATTTTTGGCATTATTTATAAATAATATACAAGTATAAATTATTTCAAATGATCAAATCTGCTAAAAAAATATGAAAGTATTTCAAGAACAATTGTCATATCTAGTTCATATAAAACAATATTTAATATTAAAACATTTTAGTTCATCACCTTTAACTTATTAACATGTCGTATGTGATTTTAAAAAATGTAAATTAATTTATAATTTCTCGTAATTAATCTTTTATTCAAATAATATCATCTTTACATATTTTGTAGTTCATATATGTGTATATATATATATATATATATATATATATATATATAATATGTAAATCACATGCGATATATTGATTTAAAAATTTATAGTTCATCGCTAATAATAATGTTATGAAAATCACATACGTAAATATTTTAAGAATGGGCGCTACAAAGGATATAAAATACGAAGTCAGTATCTTTTAAAAAAATATTTAAAATCAATGTAAATCCAAAATATTCCATATCCACCAACAAAAATATTTTTTAATAAAATAGTTAAAATATATAAATCAAACATTGATTATATTAATTTTTGGTCTTAAATTTATTTAAGTTAAAGTATAACATTCTAATATTTTAAAACTTGAAAATAAAATGATAATTTATTAAAATAATCATTATTAAAATACAAATAATCATTATTGACACTTATCCAAATATAATTAGACCATCGCCCCAACATACATTTCCTTAAAATACAAATTTTCTGATATGAAACGTCGTGTTTGTATATTGGATTTCAGGTGAACATCATTTTTTTTACAGTTAAAAAAACTCAAAGGCATTCCAAAGATCGCTTGAATGGAAAGCCTTTGAAAATATTTTGGGAGACCTTCAAAAGCTAGCGCTTCGGAAGCAAACAAAAAACATTGAATTACACATGAAAATCAATGTTTTATACATCAAAATTTGAGGGGTCGTTGAAAGTATAAAAATGTGTGATTTTTATAAGAAAGTCGACGTGATCATGTATAGATGTATAGCAACAACTGTGATTTTCAAGAAAAAAAAAATACTTATTTTGTTCATTTTATATAGAAGGGACCATAAAATTTGAGACAATTTATAGATTCACAATCAATAATTCTGCACCTTCCCAAATCTTCTCCCCTCGGTTTCCAAATCTTCTCTCTCTAACGCCTCCATAAAGCTTTACAAGTGGGGTAGTATTGATTAAAGGCATGGAATCAAAGAAGATTCTTGAGAAATTGCCTTTAAATATTACCTGAAACAAGTTTTGAACTCGAAACTCCCTCCCAAGTAACCCATTTAATTTTAAAGGTAGTTCCGCCTTTGATGAAAATATGAGCCACTATGTAAATAAAAAACCTAATTCCTATGCATTAGTCATTTTTCTAACCCTCTCCTCTCCAAGGCCTTTCTATCCCTTGCCTCTCTCCCTCACTCCGCCACCTGCCTCCCTCCTTCAAGCTCCATTCCTCTGTCGCGTCGTCCCCTCTGCCGAGACGTCCCTCTGCCACGAAGCCCCCACTGCAGAGAAGCCTTCACCACTGCAGCCTCCTACCGCTGCAAAGTCCCCACCGCCAAGACGTCTTCACCACTGCAACCCTCCACCTTCGTGTTCCCTCTGCCGCAAAGCCCCCTCCTCCGCGAAGCCCTCTCCACCGAGAAGTGCCCCGCCGCGTCACCTCCACCACCAAGCTCACTCCGCCAGACCGCGACATTCCAGATTTGTATATTGACTCCGCTGGGCCGCTATGTTCACTCGCGTCCACCACCAACAATTTCACTCCATTGCGGCTGTCCAGTTCTGTTTAATTTCTTGATGTTATGTTTTTTTTCTTTTTTCGTTTCCACATAGTCAAAGAGAGTGATTTTTTGTAAGTTCCCTATGAGAGTGTTCTCATTATATAACACATATACATGATAAGGATTACAACAAATCCTACCAAATCCGATTCTATACAGTTGGTCAGTTCCTAAAATCATGCTATACCATAAGTATCGCTAACTACCTTGTTTACATTCCCCCTCAATCTTAACTGTAACAAGGTTTAAATTGTTTCGTAAGCGATCAAGCATGTATCCTGTAGCTGGTTTGGTGAATCCATCAGCAACCTGACCATTGGAAGATGCAAAGCGGACATCAAGTGTGCCTAACGCAACCTTCTCTCAAACAAATTGAAAATTCCACTTCCATGTGCTTTGTTCGTGCATGAAACACGGGATTAGCCTTTTGATATGTAGCACCAAGATTATCACACCATAATACTGGGGGTCGCAGCTGACATACACCTAGTTCCTTTATTAAAGATTGCACCCACGTAGCTTCAGTAGTACCATTTGCCAAGGCCTTGTATTAAGCTTTTGTGCTAGACCAGGACATTGTAGGTTGTTTACGAGAACTCCATGAAATCAGATCTAGTAAAAAAAAAACACTGCAAAACCTCCAGTAGACTTGCGATTATCATACATCCGGCCCAATTTGCATCTGTGAACACACTTAAGAGAGTAGAGTTGGAATGTTGAAAAAAAAGTCACGTAGCATCTGTGCCTTTAACATATCGTAAGATACGTTTAACCGCCTCCCAATGCACATCAGTGGTTTTAGAAGGATATTGACACACCTTATTAACTGCGAAAGCAATGTCTGGCCTTGTTAATGTGAGATATTGCAATCCTCCAACCATACTATGGTATTTGAAAACATCATCCTCACCAAGAGCCATGCTATAATAGTGAGCAAGCTTGCCGTAATGGATATGGGGGTTGAGACGATCTTACAATTCTCCATGTGAGCTCGATGAAGAAGATCAGTGGCATACTTATGCTGCATCAAGGTGATTCCCCTGAATTGTGAACGATCTCAATTCTCAAAAAGTAGTGCAGTTGGCCGAGGTCTTCACCGGAAAAGAAGCAGATAAGACGTGCAACAATTTATCAACAGCATGTTAAGATGACCCAGCAATGACAATATCATCTACGTAAAAAATCATAAATATTGCAACATCCCCATGATGGAATATAAAAAGAGAAGTATCAGCTTTGGAGGGCTGAAAACCAAGCTGATGTAACTTGTCACTGAGATGAGAAAGCCAAGCATGGGGTGATTTTTTAAGTCCATAAAGTACCCGCTGAAGTTTTCACACATAGTGAGGTTGCTTAGAATTCTCAAAACCAGGGGGTTGCTACATAAATACCTTCTCATCTAAGAAGCCATGAAGAAAAGTGTTGCCGATAGTGAACTAGTAGAACTGTGGTAGGCTTCACAACCGGACTAAAAGTGTCTTGATAATCGACGACATATTTTTGTGTGAATCTGCGAGCAACCAAAATAACCTTGGGTTTGTAAATGGAGCCATTAGGGTGTTCCTTAAGTTTGAACACCCATTTACATCCAACAACGTTATCACCAACTGGTCGAGAAATAAGAGTCCATGTATGGTTCTTTTAGTGATCATCAATTCACCTTCCATGGTGATGTGCCATACAGGATCAGAGAGGGAAAAACGATGCAAAGCTGGCTCGATGAAGAACGTACGCCTGCTCGGGTTTTACCAAACTGTGCCGTCGATGAATTGCTTAGGAAAAGACTTCCCAGTTCGTAGCTGCGTAGTCATGTCGGGCGAAGGTGTAGCACTAGCTGCTAGGGTAGCTGTGTCCTCCACGGTAGGAAGTGTTAGCCAAGAAACGCAGGCGAGAGTAACAAGTGGCTGAGGCACTTCTCTAGGTGAATTCGGCGGCAAGTCAGAGACCAATAGCGAAGCAATGACGGCAAATAAATGCATTCCTGGGTAGGTGCACTAAATTTCCTGGGTTGTGTGAACCTGGAGCATGTTCTAATGTTGACGAATTAAACCCAAGCATGTGTGAACCTGAAGCATAAGTCATGAATAGCTCCTTAGCAACTATCATAAGTGTGTATAGTGGTTTAGATTGGGGAGATACTACAACCACATCAAAAGGGTTAGACAATAAGAGCGATGAATCATAATTTTGCACATGATCATATTCAATCACCGGTTCAGACTGAGGAAAATACACATGATCAGATATGGAGGATGGTGTGACTGATCAAAGGGAGGTAGCAAGTGGAAAACAAGACTCGTCGAGCACAACATCACGAGAGATGTAAACCCGTCTAAAACTTTTGCCCAAACATTTATACCCCTTGTGCATATAACTGTACCCTAAAAATACACACATTTTGGATCGAAAATCAATCTTATGTGAATTGCATTTTCAAAGACTAGGCCAACCAACACAGCCAAAAGTGCAAAGAGAAGAGTAGTCAGAGGTAATCTTGAGAAGACGTATGATGGGTGTAAGATTATTTATGGTCGGCTGGGCATACAATTAATGAGATAACATGCTGTCAGGAAAGCCTCATCCCAAAACCTAAGAGGAAGAGATGAGTGTACTAGAAGAGCCAAACATGTTTCAATGATATGACGATGTTTTCATTCGGATACTCCATTTTGTTGCGATGTATGAGGACAAGAGACACAGTGAGAAATGCAAGTACGCTAAAAGTAGTTGTCAAGACGGTGATATTCACCTCCCCAATCAGATTGATCCGTGTGAATTTTAGAATTTAAAAGACGCTTGACATGATTTTAAAATTTGTAAAAGACCTGCTCAGCATCAGGTTTGTGCTTAATAACATACATCCAAAAGTAATGATAGCGGGCGGTCGTCGCACCCCTATTCAAAGATAATTTATAAGCCCTTTTTGCTTACTTTCTACAACTAGGTAGATAGCGGCAAATCGGGGTCGTCCAAGGAGAAGAGGGATCTTCCTAAGCGCTTAAGCACAAATGGTTGATATTATGCTAGGAGTAGATATATATACATACACATAAAAGCATGTAAAAAGGGGGGTTTGGTTGGTTGGTTGTCCTAAGTTATGAGAATAAATAAAAGACAAGATAACTAGCAAGGTCAAGTGACTATGCTAATCATCAAACAAAACTAAGAAAAGGGGTTTTAAAACTACAAAGATAAAGCCTTGGGGGAAATGGATATCCACTTCCAAACCTAATGTAGATCATTGAACCATTCACTCATCCTATCGCATTCGTTACTTGGCTTAACATTAACATACCTCTCTAGCAAGAATCACAACACATTATGCACAAGAAGTTCTAAGTTCACATTCATATATTTTCATGCAAAGGAGCTACGGAATTCGTCACGTTCCAAACACCTAACCAATTCAATCATACAAACACTCCCTATTCTCAAACAACTCATGGCAAAAATGAAGTGAAACACACCATCAAGAATACATAAATGCTAAATAACAAATGCTTCAAGGATGAATTAAAATCATCTATTCAATACTTCAACTACTTGTTGTGAAGATAAATCTTCCATCCTTCTTAGTTCATAGTTTGCAAGAGTGAATTCGACATCTCTTGTCAAACATCACCAATGACTCCCGTTGTCGAGACCACGACTCAAGGTATCCCATTGATGGCATTTAGCACGAAGAACCAACAAGCTTGGCAATGCTTATGACCACTACACCGTGACTAAGCATTTAACCAATTCATGCAATTACACGAGATTGGATGAACGTGCAACGCACATTCATCCAAGAGCATATAACTCTCTCGTTTGCTACACAAACGAACATGACGAAGAGTTCAACATCAATCACATTCATCTAGCACATTATCAATCCATCAACACAATCAAAAACTCTAAATCATACTCATACATTCCTAACAAGAACAGGGGGGAAATCAACCCAAATCCCCCAAACCCTAGCTAGCAATTCATACAAGTATTTCATATGCTCAAACTCTCAACAACATCAATGAAATCAACAATTAACATTCAAAGCACAATAAATGCACAATAGCAAAAACACCAAATAGATAGATATAAATGGTTATCAATACATAGATATGGAAGCTTCAATCCTTTGCTCCCAAGGTAAAAACTAAGCTAGAACAACAAAAGACATAAATAAACTACAAAAACTAAGGAAAGAAAGAGAAGAAAACCAAGGGTTTTGAAGCCCTAAAACCAGAGAAAAATGGGCTGGGCAAAGCTGAAGAAGAGGAGGAAAGAGAGTGGTATTTATAGTGCAAAGAAGATAAAGTGGATTTCTCGCCGCCCGTTGGTCGCGACTCGCGACGGTGTCGCGACGGATTTCGTTGCGACTCGCGACGGGTGCTAGAATTTTGCATGTTGTCTTCTTCTTCTTCATAGTCATCCCTCTCAATCTTCAAGTCTTCAATGGCTCCAAAAATGGTCTTCAACGGCCTCCGGTCTTCATGTCTTCGAAGTGAGTATTCAAAAGTTTTCGAAAGTGTAGTCTTCAATGTCCTCCGGTCTTCGTTGCTTCCGTGTTCTTCCCTTGTCACACAAAGTCCACTTAGAAGAGGTAAAAGAGCATAAAGTTGCTCTTACCTCTCCTAAGAGAATTTCAAGGTAAAACACAAGCTCTCGATAATAAAAGAGCACAAAAGTGATCCTAAATACTACTAAATAATGCATATAAAATGGACACATCAAACCTCCCCGCACTTAAACCTTACTCGCCCTCGAGTAAGAAAGATCCAAGCACATGAAGGAAATGATATATCCATATCCTAACTACTAATCCCCCAATCAAAGCCTCACAAAAACTCTCAATATCATAAATCCCAAAATAAAAGCTCACATGAGAATTTTTTCACACACACATCCCCAATCCTAAATCTAACCAAACCTACCACTTATCAATTTACTACCAATAAAAATATTTCAAAGCCCCGAATTGTATTCCCAAAGTCCAATGACACAAGATGAAGTTAAAACCATTTAAGAGGTTTAAGCACATACTTCACCTAATGCCAATATATCCACCAAAATCCAATGACATAAAATGAAGCTAAAGCCATATAAGAGATTCAAACACATGCTTCACCTAATGCCAATATATCAACCAAAAACGAAGTAGAAAAGGATCAAGAATTTCATAACCATACTTCGTTTTCCTAACCCACTAAGCTATCCAATCCCAAGAGGTCTATAGATGTTGAGCTACCCGATCCATCCATGTGACAACCGCAACCTTATGACTCCAACGCCGGCAAATGAGTGAAATCATAGAATTTTTCAATTTCTCTCATTTTCTCTCATTTTGCCTAGGAGCTCTTTCGAGTTTTCATCCTATCCACACATCATGTTTCTTTAGCTCACATCTCACCTTTTTCCGCACATTTTAGCCTCTCATTTTTGCCTAGGCCGCCCTGTCGGGTTTTCGACCTATCCGGGCCCCCAATGTTGCCTAAGTTGCCCTCTCGGGTTTTCAACTTAGCGGGTTTTCTTTTCTCTTTTTTTTATTTATTTTTTTAATTTTTTTTCTTTTTCTCATGTTTTTCCAATGAAAAGTAGCAAAAAGCATTCCAAAACAATCTAGCATGCATGTGATTCCTCTAACCCCTCCCCACACTTAAAACATTACATTGCCCTCAATGTAAACATGTAAGGCAAGAACAATAAAAATCAAGGCAAGGGGGTAGAGTGACACCCATTTCTCCGCATAGTCGCCGGTGATATGGCGCAATCCAATGTAATTGTATGGTCCCAAAATTGGTTTCGGAACTGGAAGGGGGAGCAAAGATGTCGTAGAAGAACTCACCCCTCGAGAAAAGCATTATCTCCGTGGCACTGTTTGATCAAGACTAACACCACAAAGAACAATATTAAACTCACAAGTACATAAGGATTTGTAATACTAGGTTTAGCATAGAGAATTAATAACCATAGTATTCTCAAAGAACAACCAATCCACCCTCAATCACCACTATAAGATTATGCATTAAAAATATCAACCATATATTGACATATATACAAGCATCATTATAGGATATGCACTCACGGTCACAATGATGTAGTCGGCATACTACAATCAACAAAGGTACTATAGAGATGCAAGAATGTTCATATGTCAATGTGTGTAGGATGGTGGAGGAATGAGTGGGTATGTGGTGGTTCTTGGGAGTGTTGGGTGGAGAAGAAGGAAGAATCATGCAATGTTTAAGATCAAATGAAAACTTGGATTTTTCATCGCGACTCGCGATTGAACTGGTCGCGACACGCGATGAGTTCGTCGCGGCTCGCAATGGGTTCGTCGTGACTCGCAAAAAGTCGAGGCCGAGAGCTGATCTTTGGCAAAAATTTTCTGATCTTGTCGCGACTGGCGACCTCGATGTCGCGACTCGCGATGGCCCATCGCGAGGCTGTCGCGACTCGCGGAAAGTTGGTTCCGAAAGCCCAAAACTTTCTGAGCTCGTCGCGATGAGACCTCGCGATGTCATCACGACTCGCAAAAAGTTGGTGCTGGGAGTGGATTTTTCTCCCCTGTTCGTCGCGACTCGCGACGGCAGGGTATCCCAGGCTTAAATTTTTTCATTTTCTTACCAACTATCCAAGCTTTCTTTCCTTATTCGTTGATCTCGTTCCTTCATCTCCTCCATTGCAATGCACTTCACTTTGCTACAAAATCACAGAAAAACACACCATAAAAAGAATAAAACAAAGCAACAACAAAAACAAACTAAGAAACAAAAACTAAAAGAAATGCCGAATTTATTTTACGTCGTCGGCACGACGAAGCTCCGTATTTTTAAGGTCATCGGCACGACCCTAATGTTATTTGTATGGTGAAGGCTTGAAGCTCTTCACCATGAGCATCCAAAATAAGAGAGGTGGGGGCACAAAACTTTCAAGAGGAAAGTCTTGTGGAGGTGGAGATGGTTCAAAGGGAATTGAGTGGTTAGGGAGCTTGGGATAATCTTTCGGCTCCTCTCTTGTTTCCCTCAAAACTTCCGAAAATATTAGAGTTGGTTCATTAGGTGGGAGAAGGGGTGACGATGTTAATGGATGTAGCACTATCACCTCTTCCTCCATTTTTCTATCCTCAACAACCAACTCCTCATCCCTTTCAAACTCAAAATCATTCTTATTGGTGACCTCATTCACCGAGTCATCGAATTCAAGTTGAAATGGTGTATTTTCAGAATCACGAGCTTCCATGCGGGCCAATACCTCTAATATGTTCCTCACATGCCCCTCAATGGCCTCAACACTAGAGGAGAGCTGGGTATCCGGCTCCTCACTAGTAAAGGAGTTCAAGTTTGCTATGGTATTTAAGACATCCTCACGTGTCAAACTTGAACTTCCTTGTTGGGCTTGGTTTTGGGGTATGGTATAGGGTGGTGATGGCCAACTAGGTTGCTCGTATGGTTGGTTTTCCGGCTCATTCTCATACCACCAATCCGGATTACCACTCCATTCCGGATTGTAAGAGTTGTGGTATGGATAGCATTCATGAGCTTCTTGCCCTTGAAAACCAACATCTCCTACCTCTTGGTAGCACTCTTCATAGTACCCATGGTTTTGAAAACCAAGGGTTCTTTCTCGGTCATATGCTCTTCCCACAACAAAGGGCAAGATTCGGTAGGATGATCGGAATGACACATCCTACAAAACCTTGCTTGTTGAGCCTCTCTTCTCATCATGAGTTCCCTCAAGGTGAGACGCTCCATAAAAAAAATTTCAAAAGTTCGAAATCATAGTGCAAGGATTCTCGATAAAATAAATTACCAAGAACTCAAGCAATACCTACTCCGAACAAAAACAACCACCAAGTAGTGGAAAATAAAAACAACTAGCTAATACAAAACCAAATACACCTAAATACTTAAGAATAAACGCCTCTTCCCCGGCAGCGGCGCCATTTTGATAGTGGACGGTCGTCGCACCCCTATTCAAAGATAATTTATAAGCCCTTTTTGCTTACTTTCTACAACTAGGTAGATAGCGGCAAATCGGGGTCGTCCAAGGAGAAGAGGGATCTTCCTAAGCGCTTAAGCACAAATGGTTGATATTATGCTAGAAGTAGATATATATACATACACATAAAAGCATGTAAAAAGGGGGGGGGGGTTTGGTTGGTTGGTTGTCCTAAGTTATGAGAATAAATAAAAGACAAGATAACTAGCAAGGTCAAGTGACTATGCTAATCATCAAACAATACTAAGAAAAGGGGTTTTAAAACTACAAAGATAAAGCCTTTGGGGCAATGGATATCCACTTCCAAACCTAATGTAGATCATTGAACCACTCACTCATCCTATCGCATTCGTTACTTGGCTTAACATTAACATACCTCTCTAGCAAGAATCACAACACATTATGCACAAGAAGTTCTAAGTTCACATTCATAGATTTTCATGCAAAGGAGCTACGGAATTCGTCACGTTCCTAACACCTAACCAATTCAATCATACAAACACTCCCTATTCTCAAACAACTCATGGCACAAATGAAGTGAAACACACCATCAAGAATACATAAATGCTAAATAACAAATGCTTCAAGGATGAATTAAAATCATCTATTCAATACTTCAACTACTTGTTGTGAAGATAAATCTTCCATCCTTCTTAATTCGTAGTTTGCAAGAGTGAATTCGACATCTCTTGTCAAACCTCACCAATGACTCCCGTTGTCGAGACCACGACTCAAGGTATCCCATTGATGGCATTTAGCACGAAGAACCAACAAGCTTGGCAATGCTTATGACCACAACACTGTTACTAAGCATTTAACCAATTCATGCAATTACACGAGATTGGATGAACGTGCAACGCACATTCATCCAAGAGCATATAACTCTCTCGTTTGCTACACAAACGAACATGACGAAGAGTTCAACATCAATCACATTCATCTAGCACATTATCAATCCATCAACACAATCAAAAACTCTAAATCATACTCATACATTCCTAACAAGAACAGGGGGGAAATCAACCCAAATCCCCCAAACCCTAGCTAGCAATTCATACAAGTATTTCATATGCTCAAGCTCTCAACAACATCAATAAAATCAACAATTAACATTCAAAGCACAATAAATGCACAATAGCAAAAACACCAAATAGATAGATATAAATGGTTATCAATACATAGATATGGAAGCTTCAATCCTTTGCTCCCAAGGTAAAAACTAAGCTAGAACAACAAAAGACATAATTAAACTACAAAAACTAAGGAAAGAAAGAGAAGAAAACCAAGGGTTTTCAAGCCCTAAAACCAGAGAAAAATGGGATGGGCAAAGCTGAAGAAGAGGAGGAAAGAGAGTGGTATTTATAGTGCAAAGAAGATAAAGTGGATTTCTGGCCACCCGTTGGTCGTGACTCGCGACGAGTTTCGTCGCGACGGTGTCGCGACGGATTTCGTCGCGACTCGCGACGGGTGCCATAATTTTGCATGTTGTCTTATTCTTCTTCATAGTCATCCCTCTCAATCTTCAAGTCTTCAACGGCTCCAAAAATGGTCTTCAACGGTCTCCGGTCTTCATGTCTTCGAAGTGAGTATTCAAAAGTCTTCGAAAGTGTAGTCTTCAATGTCCTCCGGTCTTCGTTGCTTCCGTGTTCTTCCCTTGTCACACAAAGTCAACTTAGAAGAGGTAAAAGAGCATAAAGTTGCTCTTACCTCTCCTAAGAGAATTTCAAGGTAAAACACAAGCTCTCGATAATAAAAGAGCACAAAAGTGATCCTAAATACTACTAAATAATGCATATAAAATGGACACATCAAGTAACAACTATAATCATCTAAAAAACTAACATAATATTTAAAACCTCCAACAAAGGCTTGAGCTGGCCACCATACATCAATATGAATAGGTTCAAGAGGAAAAGTGCTAACACAAGCAGAATTTTTATAAGGTAACTGATGACTCTTTGCACGTTAACATGCATCACACACAGCAGGCTTATGATCAAGGAAACGACCTAATTTATTTGACTTTAGGATAGAACTAACAATAGTAGGAGTAGGATTACCAAGGTGGTGATGCCATTGTGATGACGACACCTTGACACTGACTGACACTTGATGAGGAGTGATGGATGAGGACGGCGAAACGACATAAGATAGAGACCCCCTTTGCTTCTACCGGGTAGAATCATTTTCTTCGTGACCTTGTCCTTAACAAAGAAAGCACCAGCATGAATTTCAATGAATACATCATTATCAGATACAAGTTTATGGACAAAAAGAAGATGCTTATTTACATGGGGGACATGTAGAATATTTTTGAGAGCAAATAAACGATTTTAACCAGGAATTATAGAATGACCAATGTGTGAAATGTGCAAACTTTCTCTGTTGGCCACTTGCACTTGATCTTTGCCATGATAACACTCCTGAATGGATAGTCGATCAAGATCACTAGTGAAATGACTTGTTGCACAAGTATCAATATACCAGTTTGTGTCAACATTATAGCCACCCGTAGTGGCATTGTTTCCGCTCCGGCACTCCTCTGGCTGATAAGCATGATTAAACCGATTTCAACAATGCAATGCAATGTGTGTGTGGATGCCACACACTTGACAACAAAGACAATTGTTCCTGCCACGACCTCAGCCACCACCACAACCACAACCACCTCCAATGAGATAGTTTTCCCTTGGATTGTTGTTGGAATTATTGTACCCATTTTTGTACCCATTGGCCTCTTAACGCGTGACATGGTTGGCAGAAGAGTTGAACTTTGTTGTGTTGCACACCATGGTATTTTGGGTCTCATGTGCAAGCAAATAGGAATAGAATTCCAGAAGGGTCACCACACGGTGGTGAGAGGTTATCGCCGTATCTCTCAATGTTAAAATTAATAAGCCCTAATGCTTCCTATCTACAATTAAGTAGATAATGACAAGTCAAGGTCGTCCACGAGAAGAGGAACATTTTCAAGTGTTTAAACATATATAGGGGAAAACATACTAGGCATATGCATATATAGATACATATAAAAGCATGTAAAATAGGGGGGGTGGTTGGTTGATTTTTTGTCATAAATTATCAAATTGAAAGAAAATAAATAGCAAAGCAAGAGAACTATGCTAATCATGCAAAAAAACTAAATAGATGATTAACACAACAATTAACAGGACCTTGGGCGCAATTGACTTCCATTTCCAAACTTCATATAGCTCATTGATTCAATCACTCATTCAATTAAATTTATTGTCTATGGAGAATGCTATCACTTCTCATTCAAATATCAACATTCATTCCTTCTTATTAGTAGTTCACAAAGACAAGCAACGACCATTTGCAAACCTCATTGATGATCACCCTAGGCAAACAACACCATAGAGGTATTTCATCAATGTAATTTCACCCAAAGGACCATAGGTTTGATAACAACAAGCCTTCTACCAAAGACATAATCATTTAACCAAACAAAGCATTTATTAGGTTAAGCCTAGAACAAACCTCATTCAAGGTTCAACCTTTCTTTCCATCTATGAGATAAATATGAGAACAATCCACATTAACATACTCATCTAGAAAGAATCACCACACATTATACAAAAGAAGTTCTAAATCCATGCTTTTGGATTTCATGTCAAATGAGCTAAGAAAATTGCAACTTTCCTAACACCCTAACACTTCACTCATACAAACATTTCATACACTCAAACAACTAATGGTATAAATGAGGCAAAACACAACATTAATGGCATAATAAATGCTCTCCAATAAATGTTCATAAATGAGCAAATATAGAATCTTACTGCATAAGTTTGGAAACTTCAATTAATTGCTCCCCACAACTAGATTTAGCTACTAGAGTTATACTAATTAATGCTTGCAAACCAAACATAATACAAGAGAAATCAAAGATGAAAATGGAGAAAAACTAGGGTTAGAATAGAACCAAAAATGCAGGAAGAAGAAGTTGTGAATGAGAGGAAAGAGAATGCTATTTATAGTACAAAAAGGATAAGGTTAGGTTCTGGCCACCCGTGCGTCGCGACTCGTGATGGGCGCCATAACTTAACTTTGTCTTCTTTTCTTCTTCTTTAGGCAAGCACTCATCTTCACAATAATTCCTCTCATTTTTCAAGTCTTCAAATCTTTGAAGCAAGTCTTCAAAGTCTTCAAAAGATTATCTTCAATGGCCTCCGGTCTTCAAGTTTTCAAATCTTTGAAGCAAGTTTTCAAAGTCTTCGAAAGGTGATCTTCAAGGGCCTCCAGTCTTCAAGCCTCCATGTTCTTCCTTTGTTACGCAAAATTCATTTAGAAGAGGTAAAAGAGCGTAAAGTTGCTCTTACCCCTCCTAAGAGAATTTCAAGGTAAAATACAAGCTCTTGATAATAAAAGAGCACAAATGTGATCCCAAAAGTACTAATTTATGCACATAAAATGGACACATCAGCTGGTTGCTTAGTACGGTGACGATGGTGAAAAGACCACCGTGGCCTAGCCTTGGATCGGCGAGTATATAGCCGATCACTTCTTCATCGGATATAGGATGCCCAATATTTTCCATAGTATCAGTCAGTTCTTTCATCTTTTGGTAAAACTCTGCTGCACTCATATCGCCCTTCTTTGTGGTCGAGAGTTGTGTGTGGTTTTGAATGGAGTTTTCGCAATGTGAAGTAAAACAATGGTGTGGAGCGATGTCCACAATGGACCAGAAGTGTCGACGTGGGTAAGCTGTGGCAAAATGTCCTCGGTTATTGAGGACAAAAGGCCGCCAAGAATTTCTTGATCCTGGATGATCAAGGTATCAGGAGGTACGTCCTTTGCGGCAGTGTCGGTTCCCTCGGTCTCCATGACGACATTGGTGTGGTTCCATCGAGATATCCAAAGAGTAGGACACCCCATAGGATGGGAACAGCTCGAGCCTTCCATCGTAGAAAGTTGGTGCGAGTTAACTTACAGGTGATGGCAGTGGCAATGGTGGAGGAATTAATGAGAGAGATGCTCAGAGTAGAGTTTGGGGTTTCGGAGGTTTGAGTGATTATCTCAGCGTTGCAGTCTACCATGGTAAGGGTTTTGGATTAGGCTCCGATACCAAGTCAAAGAGAGTGATTTTCCGTAAGTTCCCCTATGGGAGTGTTTTCATTATTTAACACATACACATGATAAGTATTACAACAAATCCTACCAAATCTAATTCTATACAGTTAGGCAATCCCTATAATCATGCTCTACCGTAAGTATCACTAACTACCTTATTTACACACATCTCTATTTTGACCCCATTTTAAAATGTTTTTTCGTCTATATTTTTATATATGTATTTTTGCTTGCTGCCAACAATCTCAGGTTGCTACAAAACATCTAAGGTTTTGGTGGCTTTTTCTAGAACCCTCGAAATGAGTTCCGAATTTGGAACTGAATCCGGACCCCGATCAAAGGCATTTTTTGAACCGCCTTTGATTGAAATCGATCAAAGACAGGACCTGATCCAAGATAACTGCATTTAATACGCCTTTCCCCACTAGTTCTTTTCTCAATGCTTTCCTCGAAAATCTTCTTTCTTTGATTTTATATAGTAAGATCTTCCTCACCAACGCTCGATCATCAAGATGGGTCTTGTTTAGCTACTCGCCAAAGGAGGCCAGCTGCTCATTTTATCTTCAATCTAAATAGGCACTTAAAGTGAAATTGCCCAAAACTTAGGTGTCAATAATGTTGGAATGTCAAACTCGTTCTAGTTAATGCTTTTTTGTAGGGCCTTTCCCCCCTAAAGAAGGAAAAACAAGGGTTTTCCAAAAGCCTCTCTTCTGGTGATTGGAAACTTATCTCAACATTGGAACGGTTATATTTCTCTATTAGAATAGTTGCATCAGCAGCAGTTAGGTACGGTAAGTTCATCTGCAATAGAATTAGTGTTAGAAATAAACAGTTTCAAGGGGAATTGAGTAACAATAGCGCCAGATTGGACAAGATCTCGGACAAAATGACAATCAACTTCAATGTGCTTCGTGCGTTCATGAAAAACCGGGTTGGTTGCTATGTGGAGAGCAGATTGACTGTCACAAAACAATTTCATAGGAAAAGAGTGAGAAACCCCTAAGTCCTTCAGTAAGGACCTAAGCCATAACAAATCACAGTAGGTAACTGCCATAGAACGATACTCTGCTTCAGCAGAAGACCGAGAAACAGTAGGTTGCTTCTTAGTCTTCCAGGAAACCAGAGAATCACCAATCATAACAAAATAACCAGATAAAGAACGCCTAGTAATTGGACAGGCGGCCCAATCTGAATCATAATAAGCAGTCAATTGTAGAGTACTATGAGAAGAAAGAAATAAACCTTGACCAGGATGACTCTTCAGGTAGTGCAACACACGAACCGCAGCTTGCCAGTGAGGAACGGAAGGAGACTTCATGAATTGCGCAAGAGTATGAACTGAAAAACTAAGTTCAGGATGAGTAATAGTCAAATATATCAGGCGCCCAACCAAACGCGATACTGCTCTGGGTCATGGTAGGCTGGACCTTCAACACGTGCCAAATCATGTTGTTGCTCCATCGAAAAACCAATTGGTTTAGAAGCAGATAAACCTGTATCAGATAGGATGTCCAAAGCATATTTCCTTTGCGAGAGAAACATCCCCTCCGGTCTTCTAGCAATCTCTATGCCCAAAAAATACTTCTGCAAACCAAGGTCCTTCATGTGAAAACAAGAACCCAAGTATTTCTTGAACTCAGAGATGAGCGAAGAAGAACTACCAGTAATGACCAAATCATCCACATAAACCAGAACATGTAAAGACTGTGATCCACGGGAAAAGACAAATAAAGAGTAATCTGCCTTACTTTGAACAAAACCAAATGTCCGTAAAGCCTGAGCCAGTTTAGCAAACCAATTCCGAGGAGCCTGGCGAAGACCATAAAGAGATTTCTGAAGGCTGCAAACCTGACCAGGTGGGACTGCATAGCCAGACGGAGGACGCATGAACACCTCTTCATGTAAATCACCATGCAGGAAGGCATTATGAACATCCATCTGATGCAGCTCCCAACCACGTATAACAGCAACAGACAGGAACAATCGAACATAACTCATCTTTGCAACCTGAGCAAAAGTCTCAGTGTAATCAATTCCTTCTACTTGGTAATTTCCAAGCACCACTAGACGTGCCTTGTGACGTTCAATAGTACCATCTGAACGGAACTTCGTCCGGTAAACCCATTTGCATCCAATAGCCTTCTTATGCGCAGGCAAAGGAGAAAAAATCCATGTCTGATTTTGCTCTAGTGGAGTAATTTCCTCAACCATAGCATCTCGCCAATGAGAATGACGGGAAGCCTCAGAGTAAGTAGTGGGATCTGCACTAGAAGTTACAGCACCCAAAAATCTAGAATGCATACTAGAAAAATTATCACAATTTACATAATCAGTAAGAGGATAGAGAACACCTGAGGAACGTGACGACGCATGAGGGAACGTAGTCGAAAGGGGGGGTCTTCAGTAGTAAGAGCACAAGCATAATCATCACAGTCGTAATCTGCCAAGTACGATGGAGGGCGACGAGATCGAACACTCTGTCTTATAGGTGGCAACTTAGTAGCGGAACTATCCGGTACCAGAGAAGCTAGTAAAGTAGAGACCGGGGATGTAGCATTGTCAGCAACTGGCGGAGAATGACCAGTAGCGGACAACGAAGGTAGGCCGACAGCGACCGGCATGGAGGTACCAGCATCGGGCGGATGATAATGACCGGTGGATGTCGGCGATGACCGGCCGGTGTTGATTGGTGTTGACTGGCCAGAGTTGACCGGTGGTGAGTGGCTGGCGGTAACCTGCGAGACAGCCGATGGCAGTAGATGGCCACCGACGGATGGTGGAAGGCCAACAACGACCGGCTGTGATGGATCGACAGCGGAAAGCAGAACCAAAATTCCATGCAGCTCCGGCGAGAAGGAGGAGGAATCCGGCGGTGGTGTGGTGGCGCCGCCAGGTTCATCGGATAAAGTAGAAGCCGAAGTTGCAGAGTACGGGAACTGGTTTTCAAAGAAATCAGCATCCCGACTGTTAAAGATCACTCGGGATTCCAAGTAAAAAAGGAGATAGCCTTTCTTTCCGGCAGGGTAACCAAGAAACAGACACCGCCAACTTCGTGGTGCAAACTTGTCACGATATCTAGGAACATGAGCAGCAAAACACAAGCATCCAAAAACCCTCAAGGATGAATAATTTGGAGCTTGCCCATAGAGCAACTCAAAAGGAGTACGACCGTTGAGATGTTGAGTCGGTGTTTGGTTGATCAGGTAGGCAGCAGTAAGAACACATTCTCCCCAAAATTCAATAGGAAGACTGGCTTGGAACCGTAAAGCACGCGCCACATTGAGTCAATGACGATGCTTTCTTTCAACCCGACCATTCTGTTGTGGTGTTTCAACCATAGATGTCTCAAAGATGATCCCAGATGCAGCAAAATGAGATCGCAAAGGAAAAAATTCAGTCCCATTATCAGCCCGAACACGTTTTATGGTTCGGCCCCACTGGTTCTTCACTAAGGCACTAAATTCTAAAAATCTAGAGGCTACTTCAGACTTAGCGACTAATAAATAAACCCAAACAGCTCGGGAATAAACATCGACTATCGTCAAAAAATAAAATGCACCACTTGAGGATGGAGTTCTATAAGGTCCCCAAACATCACAATGTACTAATTCAAATAATGTAGTAGCATTTGTAGAACTCAATGGAAAACTATGTCTAGTCTGTTTTACTCTATAACATACAGAGCAAGGTATAGTAGTATTATTTGTGCTAAAATCAAGAGTTGGAATAGAAGACAACACTGTAGATGATGGATGACCAAAACATTGATGCCATAAATCAGATAAAGAAACCGAAGCAACTGTAGGAATAGACTGCAGGATATGAGGACGAAGGCGAGTATCCAATAGACGAACACAATAAACCCCCCCTTTCTGTTCACCCACGCCAATCACAATCCCCGTACTGATTTTCTGTAAAATGTAATAATTTTTAGTAAACAAAGCTAGACATTTTAAGGCAGATAACAATCTAGAGCATGATAATAAATTGCATTGCAAAGTAGGTATGTAGAGCACTTGAGTAAGGGTGACATCACCAAAACAAATAGACCCATATTGTGTAGCAGATGACACAGATCCATCAGGCAGTATGACATTCACAGTATTGGTAGCAGTAGTAATATCAGTAACAGAACCTTTGTCACCAGTCATGTGATATGAGGCTCCCGAATCAAGAATCCAAGGTAAAGTAGACTTACCTGACCCATGGTCAGATAACGAGTCAAACTGATTAAATAAATGTATGGTCGTACTCCATTGGTCATCAGACAGAGCAGGACCAAAATCGGATCGTATAGGTAAGCCAGAGGAGGCGGCCATCGAAAATCCATGCGGCGACGTCACTGCGCTGGCGAAAAGAGCCATAACACAACAGATAAAATAAATTGTGTGAACAAATAGGAGAGAGAGCAACAAATGCGCTGCGTCAGCAGCTTACTGTGTACGTCACGCGTCACTGTACGGCGCGTGTAACACACGCGCTACTGGAGAGGAATGCGCGTTTGGTGTACCGCGCGTGGCTTACACGCGCTTCTGGAAGGTGCGCGAGTGAATCTCACGCGCGCCTGCGTCGTCGTCGTTCTGAACGCCGTTCTGAATGAGAGGTCTGCTGACGACGGAAGGCGAAGGTTGATCGGTCGTTGGCGGAGAAGAATCTGATCACCGTGGAGAAGAATTGGCGGAGAAGAATCCGGTTGTTGGCGGAGCAAACCAAGGCTTCGTCGCCGGAGGCGCAAAACCGAGGCTCGTGGCCAGAGTGAACAAAGGACGCAGCGTCGGCAGCGGTCGGAGGTGAACAACAGCGATTTGAGCAGATGTGGTGGCGAGCTTGTACCGCAGCAGAACAGCGGTGGATCGGCGGCGGCGGTGATCAGAGAAGAGACTCGGCGGCGGTGGGCTGAAAGTTGGTTGTTTGTTTGTTTTTTTTTTTTTGGGAAAAAAAAGACTTCTTAAAAAATCTAGCTCAATATCCCTTGCAAAAGGAGCAAACAAAAGACAGCTAACCCTCCCAGGGCGAAACAAAGTGCAACCATGGGAGAAACTGGAGCAGCAAAATACAGGATGACTCGTTAATCCCTAGGCAACTGTAGGAAAAGGTAACAGAATACAATTACATCTATAATTATGGTAATCTAATTCCAATTCCTTAACCGATTCACATGGGTTAATTGGGAAGCTAAAATGGTGGTTAGGTAATCAAGGGGAAGGTCAAAGGTCTAAGTAGCCGTAGTTGTTTTAAGCAGGGAGCGGGGATTGGTTGCATGGGGCAGCAAGTAGGTGTCGTAATGCAGGTTTAAGCAAGGAATCTCCAAAATCTCAAAAACGACAATGCTATTAACATTCCGCGGCTCAAGATAATCATTACAACTGCAAATTCCAAACGTAACGTGCCAAGGGCAACAACGTTTTAGTTTTAAATCCTCAGTAGTATAAATGGGGGGCAGTGTTCAGTTTAGCAAGTCCTATACCTCTTTTATTGAGTTCTTCAAAAATTCCAGTACTAGAACGGAAAGCGCAACAAATACCATAATTCAAAAGAGGTTGAGGAATAGGGGTCAAAGATGAATGGTCGGATTTCATATGCGGATTCATCAACTGTGTTTTCCAATCAAGGAACGGATTTCTCAGAAGAGGACAGAGAGCCAGAGGCCTAAACAGTGTTCTGCCCAGACATCTACAGGCATCACAGGAAGGAGGGAAGATCACATTCCAGGGGGAAATAAAAAATGCAATGTAGTTTGAAGAAAACTGTGTCCTGGGGTATTGGCTTCATGGTAGGGGCTTTGAAGCAACGCCGCAACACAGGTTTAAGAACCTCTATGTGATCAAGCTGCCGAATAACTTGACGAAAATGGCAGTGCTCCATAACACGCCTTATGTGATTGTTGGTGATTTTTTGCTATTAGAAGATGGGATCCAATTGCCCATTAAACAGGGTTATTGTGCAGCGGATCATGGTCATAGTAAGGATGCATGTGGTGGCCTCCGTATGCCATAATCCAGTGGTCAGACATGAAATGGCGAATCATGTTGGGAAAGTTGTTAATATAAGTCTGCCTCAATTCCTGGCAAAAAACTTGAGATATCTCCGAGCACAAGTTTTTGTGCACATTGGATGGCCATAGATCCCAGGTTTTTTCATCAATATGCCAGATGGACACCGATATTGGGTTGAGTGCCAATGTGAAAGAGTTCACAAGTTTTGCCGTTGGGGTGGTAAAATAGGACATCCTTTGTCGCGATGTCCTTCTCAGAATAATGTTGCTCTTGTGCAGTTTCTAGAGACCAAGAACACAATCAGGAAAGGGGGACTAACTTTTGTATGATCCTAGTGAGTTGTACCCAACTTGTATTAAGGCGCAGGGTCACAGGCAACATAAAAGGTATACCACCTCCCAAGCTGATTTCATGGAGTGGCAGGGAGACTTTTTTAGAGACTCGCAGGAAGCAACAATACCGGATGGTTTACAATAAGTGGCGGTTACGGATGATTGTGACAATAGAAGAATACAAATAGTCAACTTATTATTGCACATAATGTATAGTTATGAATAGTAAGGTTAGAATATGAATAGTCCCTCCTTAATAGTCAGCTTATTAGTCCCTCCTTAATAGCCAGCTTATTATTGCACATAATGCATAGTTATGAATAGTCAGCTTAGAATATGAATAGTCCCTCCTTGTACCTATAAATTCTCTACCTGATCCTATTGAAACAGTATCTTGGAATTCACTGTTTTATGGTATCAGAGCCTTTCCCTTCTTCTCCTCTCCTCTTTGCCGCCTTCCTCTTCTTTTTTCTTCATCGACATTTTTTTTTTCTTTTTTGTGATTTTCTTGATTAATTGATCATGGCCGATGATAAGAGTTTGGATAAATTGCCCCTCACCACGTTGATTCATCTTCTCAATACCAAGCTTGAAGCTGCTACGTATCTGCAATGGAAGCAACAGGTTCAGTTTGTGCTTCGTTCACAGGGTTTGTTTGGCCATCTAGATGGCTCCTCTCCTCTCCCCAGTTTTCCGGTGATGCCGACGTTGAATTCCTCCTCCTCCACGCCGCCAGATGCCGCTACTGTTAAAGCCGCCGAGGATGCCTACTCCGCTGCTCGGAGCGCCTATGATGCATGGGTTCTTGATGATCAGCGTCTCTGTAGTCTTCTTTATTCCTCTCTCTCCACTGAGGCAAAGAATGAGATCTCGATGTGTGAAACCGCGAAGGATATGTGGGATACCTTCGCCACCGTCTATCAGTCTGCTAGTTTGGTCAATGCCTTCAGCCTTCGTCAACAGGCTACTCTCCTTCGAAAAACGGGTACGGTTCACGATCTTCACCTTGCTTTACTGGCTATTATTGATAAGTTGTCTGCTATGGGTGATCCTGCAAAGAATGAGGAAAAATTGTTATGGTTTCTTACTGCTCTAGGCCATGATTATAAGGATTTTAGTGCACCTATCGCTAATCGTCAACCCCTTCCTGCTTATCTTAATGTGGTTGACGAAGCAAAGGGATATGAATCATTTTTGCTTAGTTTGGAGAAAACTAGGGGTATTTCTACACAGGGTTTGAGTACAGGTCCTGTCGCTTTCATGGCGGCCGAGTAGCAGCCTCCTTCTGACGCCGCGTGGGCTCACGTGCCTGGTGGAGCCGCGCGTGATGGCGGCGCGTGGCGTCCACGCGCGGCCTTTTCTGGCCGCTCCGGCGGCCGGCGTGGTGGTCGTCATCCCTGGGGGTCTTCTGGTCGTCAGCCCTGGTCCAAATCGGTCGCTAATGGTGGTCAAGTTCAGTGCTTTACCTGTGCGAGCTTCGGTCACATATCGAGTCAGTGTCCCTCGTCCGTTCCTCGTCCTCCGGCTCATGGTGCTCCACAGTACTTGCCACCTACTGCTTCGTATGCTCCGCCTCCACAGGCTTCAGTTGCTCAGCATTTTCTTCCTTATGCTCCTCCACAGCTTCCGGCTCCTCGAGCTCCTCATGCTCCTCATGCTTATCTTGCACAGCAGTTCCTGTCTCCGCCTCCTCAGTCCGCTGCCCATTTACTGCCTTATCATGCTCAGCCAGTTCAGTCATCTGCTACTTCAGACTCTTCGTCTATTCCGGACTGGTATGTGGACTCCGGAGCTACCAACCATATGAGCTCTTCCGCATCGAATCTGTCCAGTGTCACTCCTTATCAGGGTAACACTCTTGTCTCTGTTGGTAATGGTGCTTCCCTCTCTATTGCTGCTGTGGGTGATGCTCGTCTTAGTTCTACATTACACTTATCTGATGTTTTATTTGTGCCTGCTATTACTAAAAATTTGTTATCCATAAGCAAGCTTACTCGGGATCTTGGTGCTGTTATTTCCTTTGATGATCAGTCTTTTGTGATTCAGCACAAGGTCACCAAGGTGGTACTGGGGCGGGGGCACAGTGAGAATGGTCTTTATGTGCTAGATCGTGGTGAAGAGGCGCTTGTTTCCTTTGTTCGTGAGAAGATTAAAAGAGCATCTTTCGAGACCTGGCATGTTCGTTTGGGGCATGTGTCCCCTAGTATTATTTCTTTGTTGCATAAGACTGGTTCTGTTTCTCTTACTTCAGTACTTCCTAAGCCTACTGTTTGTGCGCCTTGTGCTATGGCGAAAGGGCAGAAGTTGTCATTTGTTGAGAACTCTAAACGCGCTAGTCATGTTCTTGACTTAGTGCATTGTGATTTATGGGGACCCTCTCCAGTGACTTCGAGAAATGGATTTTCTTATTATGCTGTCTTTGTGGATGATTACTCACGGTTTTCATGGTTTTATCCTTTACAACGGAAATCTGACTTTGTTGATGTCTACTTCCGATTTGAGGCACTTGTTGAGAATCAATTTTCTTCGCGCATCAAAATCTTTCAGAGCGATGGTGGTACCGAGTTTCTCAATACCAGACTCCAATCCCACTTTGGCACTCGCGGCATCCATCATCAAGTTTCCTGTCCCTACACTCCGGAGCAAAATGGTAGGGCTGAACGCAAGCACCGCCACATCGCAGAAATGGCTCTTTCCATGATGTTTCATTCTCACATGCCCCTCTCGTACAGGGATGATGCCTTTGCTACTGCGGTCTTTACCATTAACCGCTTACCTACTCCGGTTCTCGATAATGTGTCTCCCTTTGAGGTTCTTTTTGGCCGCTCACCCGAGTACTCCAACTTTCATCCCTTCGGGTGCAGGGTGTTTCCCTATGTTCGCCCCACTGCGCTCACAAGCTTGCCCCTCGTAGTCTTCCATGTGTTTTTCTTAGATACAGTGCGCACTACAAAGGGTTTAAGTGTTTGGATCCAGCCTCAGGACGTACTTACATGACTCGTCATGCTCGTTTTGATGAGTCGCTTTTTCCCTTTTCCACGGCATCTTCGGCAGCCCAGTTTACATCCTTGGATGTCTCCTCCTTTTTGGACCCTACTGACCCTGACCCATCCTTCCCTGTTCATGTTGATGCTCCTGCTGTGAATGATTCCGCTTGTTCACTGTGTCCTGACTTGTTGCCGAAGACTACACCGTCGACACTTGTTGATGACGATCCTATTATCACTCCCGCACGTTCCCCTGTGTCTTTGAGTTTCTCGTCGGCCTCTTCTGATGGTACCTTGTCGGTCTCGGGCTCCTCGTCTGCTGTCTCTTCAGTGCAAGAGTCTTCGTCGTCTCCTGCGCCTTGCACTCATCGGATGATTACTCGCCTTCAGGATGGGACACGTGTGGCTCGAGATCTTGGTCCTGACTTTGTGGCCACCGGATTGGTTGTTGAACTCCTTCATCAGCAGGAGCCTCGTACTTACCGCGCTGCTGTCAAGGATTCCAGATGGGTCACTGCCATGGATGAGGAAATGGCTGTTCTTCGTCTTCAGCACACCTGGGATTTAGTGCCTTGTTCGCCGGATGTCAATGTGGTTGGTTCCAAGTGGGTCTACCGGCTTAAGTATCGGCAGGATGGGTCTATTGATCGCTTTAAGGCTCGTCTGGTTGCTCAGGGGTTTTCTCAAATCCCAGGCTTTGATTTCGATCACACCTTCAATCCGGTGATCAAGTCTGTAACTGTTCGCATTGTTCTCGCCATTGCCACTTTGAGGAAGTGGCCGCTTCATCAGCTGGATGTCAAAAATGCCTTTCTTAATGGTGTTCTTGACACTCCTGTTTACATGGCTCAGCCTGCTGGCTATCAGGATCCTGCTCGCCCTACTCATGGTTGTCGTTTGCGGAAGGCTATCTATGGTCTTAAGCAGGCACCCAGGGCATGGTTTGATCGATTCAGTACCTTTGTTCGGCTGCTCGGTTTTGTTGGCAGTTTGTCGGATCCTTCTCTCTTTGTGTTTTCCAGGGGGACCATTACTCTTTATCTTCTGGCCTATGTTGATGATATTATTCTTACCGGGAATAACACTGTAGCCATCCGCCAGTTCATTGCTCGGGCTGATCGTGAGTTCTCGGTCAAGGATCTTGGTACTCTTAGCTACTTTCTTGGGTTGGAGGTTATCCCCACCTCTACTGGTCTGTTTTTAGGACAAGCTAAGTATGCCAGAGATATTCTTCTGCGTGCTGGGATGTTGGAGGCTTCCCCTGTATCTACACCATTTTTGCCACTGTCGCAGCTTCACAGCAGTATGAGTGGACCGTTTCACAATCCCAAGCTGTACCGTTCACTCGTTGGTGCCCTTCAGTACCTCACTATTACTCGTCCCGATTTGTCCTTTGCGGTCAATTCGGTGAGTCAGTTTCTTCAGGACCCACGAGATGATCATTTTGCAGCTGTCACTCGAATTCTCCGCTATGTTCGTGGAACGCAGCATTATGGTTTGACCTTTTCCTATGAGGGCGTCCCAGAGGTCCTTGCCTATTCTGATGCTGATTGGGCCCGTTGCTTGGAGACATGGCGTTCTACTTATGGGTATGCGGTCTTCCTTGGTGGGAATTTAGTTTCTTGGAGTGCGAAGAAGCAGCCTACGGTCTCTTGCTCGAGCTCGGAATCTGAATATCGTGCTCTTGCCAACACTGCTTCGGAAGTTGTTTGGCTCTCGTATCTTCTTCGTGATCTACAGTTTCCACTGCAGGGTTCCCCGTTGCTCTTATGTGATAATAACAGTGCTATCTTTCTTGCTGAGAACCCCGTTGCTCACAAGCGAGCTAAGCACATCGACATTGACTATCACTTTGTGCGAGAACTGGTGGCTGCTGGTAAGCTTCGTATTGGTCATGTCTCCACGTCATTACTAGTAGCGGATATTTTCACCAAGGGGCTAAATCGGGTCCTGTTTGAGTTTTTCCGTTCCAAGCTTCGCGTTTCGGTCAACCCGACGCTTCGCTTGAGGGGGGTGTGACAATAGAAGAATACAAATAGTCAACTTATTATTGCACATAATGTATAGTTATGAATAGTCAGCTTAAAATATGAATAGTCCCTCCTTAATAGTCAGCTTATTAGTCCCTCCTTAATAGTCAGCTTATTAGTCCCTCCTTAATAGTCAGCTTATTATTGCACATAATGCATAGTTATGAATAGTCAGCTTAGAATATGAATAGCCCCTCCTTGTACCTATAAATTCTCTACCTGATCCTATTGAAACAGTATCTTGGAATTCACTGTTTTAATGATGAGTCGAATCCGGTACAACAGGAGGGCTAGAGCATAGAGGAAGATGTTATAATGGGACATGGAATATTAACATCCTTGAGTAGCCACCGCCGGTAGAGGATGTTCAGGATGAACATCAAAATCAGGCTTCACATCCGCAGCAACTACCCAATGGCTTTCTACATGATCAGATAAATCAGGATTCGGACATGGACTGGGAAGTCCGGATTTAAGCGAGAGGGAATGGTCCCGACAAATGCAACAGTATTCTCCGCAACACTCACCTCCCCTACAGTCTGATTCCTCTAAGGAATCGAGCATTGAAGGAATGAGAGGAGGTTAATCAGTCACAGGAGGTCTATTTGGGACAGTCGCTACAGAATGAAAATGTAATTGATGTTCCTGTCTCCTCTCTATTTTGTGGTCACATGAATAGTCAATCGCTAGTCAATACAGTAGATGTAGCTGCTGAGTCCAGTTGGGACAAAGTAGTGAAAGGGGTTGGTATAGTTAATGAAACAAATCAATAGGAATGGAGGTCGTGGCCAGGAGTTGTCATTGCAGACCCTCAACATGACCAGGGGCTTTGCAATTGTAACGATCCACTTCACTATAGGTAAAGGCCAGAACAGCAGGATTCTGTCAATCAAGGGAATGTGAGTTCATTTTTATACCCGATTCATCGCAGTAAGGGGAACAAGGAGGTACTGTAAGTCTACAAATGAAGAGGACATCTGATAAAGGAAAATAGAAGCTAAATCCTTTGGAGAAGATTAAGAAGAGCGCCAAAAAAGGTCCAGGATGAAGAAGCTGCTCACTCGGAGTGAAGAGGAAACCCTACAATGGCTCAGGCAGGGTGGTTTTAAGTGTCCGCAATTGCAGGAGGAGGAGGACAGAGAGCTTAGCAGACATGCAGTCAACAATGAAGAACAAGAGGACCAATATTTGGGATTCTGGCAAAACAACTTCTGAGACAAGCTTCTAAATGAAGTTAAAGAGAAGGGCCAAGATAGTGATAAAGGATGAAGGGGCAAATCAGAACAACAAGTTGATGTATTTGGGGGAAATCAGAAATGGAAGAGGCAGATGGAAGATGATGAAGACGTTAAGACCAATTCTTATAATACGGTCATGTTGGCAAAGTGGAGGGATCAAGAGCTTCCGATGAAGTGTTGGAAAATGATGATTAAAATGTTGAAATTCGTCAACTTTTGGGTGTCGTTTTAAGTGGGACCTGAATGGATTTTGGGTCGGTGGATGTCATTTTTGGGTTCTCCTCCGCGAGTACTATAAAATTGACTATTTAAACTCTCAAAACGGATTAAGGGTGAATGAGATATGGATGTTTGAAATGTCACTCTTGAAAGAGAAAAAATAGGCGGATATTGGCCCAGATTAATTTTTCTCTGGATTGTCCAAAATTCGTATAGACCGCGTGGAAGTCTCTGGAAGGCCCAACCGCATAGTATATATGGAATTGCTTGTGTGTAATTCTTAAGAGATAAGAACAAAATGCTTCCATATTTTGTGAGATATCCTGTCTTAAATAAATATGCGGTTTACCATGTTTAATACGATTAAGAATAATTGTGCAAATATTTCTTCCTTTTCCAGTAGATTTGATTCGAGTATTCATGGAATGTCTCGGATTTGATGAGTTGGTGATTGGAGAATATTATTCTCTAATTACAGAAAATCAGAAAATCACGTTTCCATTATTAGAGTCTCTTAGAGCAGTATAAATAGAGTCTCTAAGTCAGTCAAAAAATTTTGCACCATTCTCAAGTTCCTCATTTATTCTAAACTTGAGTCTTACTTCTTTCTTTCTCTATCGGTGATAGTCCTTCGGGCCTTGCGTGAATCCTAGGTAACTCTTAAATGTTAATTGTTACCTGCGATGGTTTTATCCTAGGGAACGATGTCCACGACGAGACTCATTCGTTCCAAGGGCAGCGAGTGTTACTCGTGACTCTATCATTACTTGAAACATGATTTATGCTTTGATTATTTGTAATTTAAACTTTTCGATTGTATGATTGAATAATTAATAAAATTTTATTATTCTTGCATATGTTAATTGCTCGTTCAATTTTTTTTATTTAATTTTTCGCATAATATAATCAATATATATCCAACAGTCTTTGCTGAGTTATATTGATTGCCGAAAATATACATTCCCAAACTTGCGTAAATATATATATATATATATATATATGTATATGATTGCATGTTTTGATTTATATATATATATATATATATATATATATATATGATTGCATGTTTTGATTTATGGAAATTGAAGTGCATGGAAATTGCAAGATTGCATGCTTGATTTATGGAAATTTAACTGCATGGAATTTGCAGGTTTGTGTAAATATTGATATGCATGTGAATGGTTAATAATATGCATGTGAATGGTTAATAATATGCATATTGTTAATACACATGCTAATGGTTAATATGCATGCGATATAGTTTCAGTTATTTACGAAATACTCATGCCTTAATATGATGCTTAATTTGGCAGTGTTGTTCTTGTATGAATATATTAAATAATTACAAAAATATGCATGCTAATGGTTTTGATTTTTTACAACAAAATCATACTGAGCAATTTGTTATGTATAATTATTTAAAATATTATACTGCGATATTTGATGTGTACTTATATTTAATGATGAATAATTTTGTATGTACACATTGTGTGAATCCCATAACCATGTCGAGCAATGACGTTGTGAAGACTACCCCTGGGGCGATGCCTCTTGTGGTTGTTCCTCATGCTGAGAAACCCGAGAAGTTCAATAATGGTATAAACTTCAAGATGTGGCAATAGAAGATGCTCTTCTACTTATCCACTATGAGTTTGGAACGTTACGTTCACGAAGATCGTCCCGTTTTGGATGAGAAAAGCACTAAGGAAGTTTAAGATGCAGCGGTGGAGTGGAACTCTAAGGAGTACATCTGTCGCAACCTCATTTTGAATAGCATTCACGATGCCATTTGGAATGTGTATCAGGTGAAGGAGCCTTATAAGGTGTTGTGGGAAACTCTTGACCAAGAGTACAGGAGTGAGGAAGTTGGATCCAAGAAGTGGGTCATTGGCAAGTTCCTCGACTACAAGATGGTTGATGCCAAGTCTGTGGTCAGTCAAGCTCAAGAGATTCAAATGATGATCAATGAGCTGATAGCCGAGAAGATGACAATGTGCGAGACTCTCCAAGTCTATTGCATCATCGAGAAGCTACCTCCAAGTTGGAAAGACTTCAAGAGTTATCTGAAACACAAGCGAAAGGTGATAACCATGAGGGATCTGATCCAAAAGCTTTGTGTTGAGGAGGATAACCGCATCTTTGAAAAGAGGATGAATGGATCTGTGCCTGTGGCAAGGGCCAATTTTGTGGAGGTTGGTGGGAGCTCCAAGCTGAAGAAGCTCAAGGCAAAGAAGATATCCAAGTTGGGAGCTAAGGGTGGAGTTTCAAAGAAGTTGAAGTTCACTGGCAAGTGCTACAACTACAACCTCGTTGGCCACAAGTCCTCCGAGTGTAAGAAGCCAAATAATGCCAAGAATGAGGCCAGCATGGTTGAAAATCTTGCACTAGATGTGAATAACATCGATCTGTGTACTGTGATTTCTGAAGTCAACATGGTGGACTCCAATCCAAAGGAATGGTGGATTGACACTGGTGCTACTAAGCACATTTGCTCTACCAAGGAATTGTTCTCAAACTTCAAGGCAATGGAAGATGGAGAGACCATTTTACATGGGCAACTATGCAACTTCTATGGTGAAAGGGTGTGGCACTGTGGTGCTAAAAATGACGTCTGGGAAGGAGTTGACTTTGAAGAATGCTTTGTATGTGCCAGAAATTCGCAAGAACCTTGTGTCTGGTTCTGTGTTGATCAAGCATGACTTTAGGCTAGTGTTTGAGTTTGATAAGTTTGTCTTGTCAAAGCAAGGTATGTTTGTAGGCAAAGGTTATGAGCTCGATGGTATGTTCAAGTTGAACACCATGGTTGTACCTCCTAAGAAAGATGAAATGAATGCTTCTTCTTCTGCTTACATGATTGAGTCTTCCAATTTATGGCATCGTAGACTAGGACATGTTAATTATGATTCGATAAGAAGATTAATTAAAATGGAGAACATACCTAGCATGGATATTGATACAAATCATAAGTGTGAAACTTGTGTTGAAGCTAAGATGACTCGAACGTCTTTCAAACAAGTTAAACGAAACACGAAACTTCTTGAGTTGATACATACCGATATCTGTGATCTCAAGTTCGTACAAACAAGATGGAGTAACAAGTATTTCATCACCTTCATGGATGATTGCACGAATACTGTTATGTGTACTTGTTGAAAAGCAAAGATGAGGCAATTGAGAAATTTGTTCTCTACAACACGGAAGTTGAAAATCAACTTGATAAGAAGATCAAGGGGATTAGAAGTGACCGTGGAGGTGAATATGTAAAGCCATTTAGGGACTATTGTTCTGAACATGGCATTATTCACGAGGTCACTGCCCCCTACTCACCTCAATCTAATGGTGTGGTTGAACGTAAAAATTGCACTCTTAAAGAGATGATGAACGCGATGCCACAGAGCATGTGTGGGGAGGCTATTTTGACGGCCAACTATCTTTTGAATAAGATATCCCGTGAGGATGAGAAAGCAACTCCCATGAGTTGTGGAATGGCACAAATCTGTCCTTTATGTACTTGCGAATGTGGGGGTGCCTTGCGAAGGTATTGATCCCACCCCCAAGAAGTTAAAGATCGGACCTAAAATGGTTGACTGCATCTTTATAGGATATGCACATGAGAGTAGTGCTTATCGTTTCCTTGTACATGAATCTCAACATCTTGTACATGAATCTCATCATCCCGAGATTCACAAGAACGCGATCATGGAATCAAGAAATGCAAATTTCTTTGAGGATGTGTTCCCTGCCAAGGAAAGGGCCAAATCGCTGAAGAGGACCATTGAGTCACTAGATGAAGGCGCAGTAATTCCTGATGATCTCGAGGATCAAGAGGAGGAAGTGAATGAACCTAGACGAAGTAATTGGATTATAACCGAAAAATCATTTGGTTCTGATTATCTAACGTTTATGCTTGAAAGCGAGCCACAAAGCTATAAAGAAGCTGTGAATTTGTCTGAGGGGCCTGTGTGGAAAGAAGTGATTAAAAGCAAAATCGAATCGATTCTACAAAATCATACTTGGGAGCTAGTGGACTTACCTCCGAGGTGTAAACCACTGGGCTACAAATGGATCTTCAAGAAGAAGATGAGAGAAGATGGCTCGATTGACAAGTATAAAGCTAGACTTGTAATTAAAGGTTATAGACAAAATTAAAGTCTTCACTATTTTGATACTTATTCTCCAGTCATGAGAATAAGCTCCATTAGAATGATACTTGCTATCACCGCATTGCGTAAGCTTAAGGTTCATCAAATGGATGTAAAAACTGCCTTCTTGAATGGAGATTTAGAGGAAGAAATTTACATGGAGCAACCTGAGGGGTTTAGGCTCCCGGTCAAGGAGGAAAAGTCTGCAAGTTGGTGAAATCATTGTATGGTCTCAAACAAGTGCCAAAGCAATGGCATGAGAAGTTTGACCATGTTGTCCTTGCCAATGGTTTCAAAATCAATTAGTGTGATAAGTGCGTCTACGTGAAATACACGGGAAATGGATATGTAATCCTATGTTTATATGTAGATGACTTGCTCATTGTGGATAGTAATGAAAAGATAATCAAATCTACCAAGGACATGTTGAATTCTCATTTTGACATGAAGGATATGGGACTAGCGGATGTGATCTTGGGGATAAATATCATCCGAAGCTCTGATGGTATCACCTTAACCCAGTGTTATTATGTAGATAAAATCCTTGAGAAATTCAACAAGATTGACTCAGAGGTGGCGATGACTCCAATAGATCCAAATTTGCATCTACGAAAGAACAAATTGGAGGCTATTAATCAGGTGGTGTACTCGAGAGTCATTGAGAGTCTGATGTACTTGATAAGTTGTACTAGACAAGACATTGCCTACACTGTAAGTAGGTTGAGTAGATACACAAGGAACCCCAGCATGACTCACTGGAAAGTGATAACTAGAGTACTGATATATCTACATTTTACTCGTGATTATGGTCTACATTATATGAGTTATCCAGCTGTAGTTGAAGGATACAGTGATTCAAACTGGATACACGATATAAAGGATCTGAAATCCACTAGTGGGTATGTATTTACACTAGGTGGAGGAGCAGTCTTGTGGAAGTCCTCTAAACAAACGGTTATTACTCAATCCACGATGGAATATGAGTTTGTTGCCTTAGACAAGGCGGTTGAGGAGGTCGAATGGCTCCTTCAATTCATAGAGGACATTCCTAGATGGCCAAAGCCTGTGCTATCCATATGTATATGTTGTGATAGTGTAGCTGCTATTTGAAAGGCTCAGAATATGCTCTATAATGGGAAGTCTCATCTTATTCAACAAAGACATAGTTTCATAAGACAACTTCTCTCAATTGGAGTGCTCACAATTGACTATGTAAGGTCGAAGGACAACATAGCCGATCCCTTGACTAAAGGGTTGAATTGGGAGGTAGTTGAAACATCATCGAGAGGAATGGGACTAAAGTCCATTAAATGATGGGTTACGTACGTGGACACTCAACCTATGTGACTGGAGATCCCAAGATCTAGGTTCAAAGGGACAACTAAACTGCAAAGACCCATTGCGATCACTGTGGGGGTTTCATACCTCCTATCTTATTCTTACGATGAAGAAACAGTGATGTGAATGGAGGTTAAGCATTAAGTTGCTTTTAATGATTAATGGCATCAAGTGTGTAGTAATTGAAAGAGCACATAGTTTCCGGAACTGCTCTTACGCCAAGAATCACCTATGTAAGCAAGAAGTGTGGCCACTTCGAAAGGAAATTGTTGGGACGCAATTCCTTAGAAACCTTACAGAACTAGGCGTGTGTCATGGCCTGAATAATGGACACAACCGAGGCAAACGCAAGGGCTAGGAAAGATGTCTGTAGGAAGTGCCTTGTCGTTCACACAAGCGGTAGGGTAAGTTCAAGGACATCGTGTTTACTTCCTAACCAGTGGGCTAAGTGTACTCTCTCAAGGGAAAGTTCAAAGGGTGACACCTACTTATCCTATGCAGTATCTATGCCGTCAAAATGAATCTATCACTAAGTTAAACTCTGTGTCTAACGTGATTGTTTTAATTCCTATATCAATATCTATTCATGTGGGAGATTGTTGGAAAATGATGGTTAAAAGGTTGAAATTAACTTTTGGGTATCATTTTGAGTGGGACCCAAACGAATTTTGGATCGGTGGATGCCATTTTTGGGTTCTCCTCCGCGAGTACTATAAAAATGACTATTTAAACTCTCAAAACGGATCAAGGGTGAATGAGATATGGATGTTTGAAATGTCACTCTTGAAAGAGAAAAACTAGGCGGAAATTGGCCCATATTAATTTTTCTCTGGACTGTCCAAAATGCATATGGACCGTGTGGAAGTCTCTGGAAGGCCCAACTGCATAGTATATATGGAATTGCTTGTGCGTAATTCTTAAGAGATAAGAACAAAATACTTCCGTATTTTGTGAGATATCTTGTCTTAAATAAATATGCGATTTACCATGTTTGATATGATTAAAAATATTTGAGCAAATATTTCTTCCTTTTCCAGCAGATTTGATTTGAGTATTTATGGAATGTCTCGGATTTGATGAGTTGGTGATTGGAGAATATTCTTCTCTAATTACAGAAAATCAGAATATCACGTTTCCATGATTAGAGGCCCTTAGACCAGTATAAATAGAGCCTCTAAGTCAGTCAGAAAATTTTGCACCATTCTCAAGTTCCTCATTTATTCTAAACTTGAGTCTTACTTCTTTCTTTCTCTGTCGGTGATAGTCCTTCGGGCCTTGCGTGAATCCCAGGTAACTCTTAAATGTTAATTGTTACCTGCGGTGGTTTTATCCCAGGGAACGATGTCCACGATGGGACTAATTCGTTTCAAGGGCAGCGAATGTTACTCGTGACTCCATCATTACTTGAACTATGATTTATGTTTTGATTATTTGTAATTTAAGCTTTTCGATTGTATGGTTGAATAATTAATAAAGTTTATTATTCTTGCATATGTTTATTGCTCGTTCAATTTTTGTTATTTGATTTTTCGCATAATATAATCAATATATGTCCAACATAAAGAAGCGCCATCACCAGGAGTAGTTGTTGGTTCGCCACTAGTGGTATACAGGTAAAAGAGACAGACTGTGGCAAACCTTACGAGGGTTTTAGATTGGCTGTCCCAAAATAGCCAACCCAAGCGCCATGTTGACGCTACTTTGGAACTGTAGGGGCATGAAAAATTCAAATAGAAGCTAGCTGAACAAACTGCTAAAGACACACAAGACTCAAATAGTTTTTTTATGCGAAACTAAGATGAGAAAGGACAAGATGTTTCAATGGCAGGAATCTACATGGCTAAGAGAGGGTTGACATATCTCAGCAGTAGGTTTAGCAGGGGTATTATCAGTAGTATGGTCTAGTTGTCTTAATTCGCAAGTTCTAGTTAGTAGTAGTAATTTTATTGTTGTAGTGGAACGGTTTAGAATGGTTTCAAGGTTTTGTGTATGGTCACCCAAAGGCAGTTAAACGGGTTGAAATTTGGAACTTTATTAATGAGAAGATCCCAATTTTCCAGTATCCCTTGGTTATGTTGGGGGATTTCAACCAAATCCCATTATCCAAAGACAAGAAAGAAGGACAAAGTTTACATCCTACCCCAAGTTCAGAGGGCATGCTTAAAGTGTTAGAGGATCATAATCTGCAGGAACTTAGGCATAAAGGGGTATGGTTTACTTGGACTTACAGCAAAAAAAAAAAAGGACTTAGTGCTACAAAGACTTGATCAGGTTTTTGTGAATGATGCATGGTTGGGTAAATTTCCTCAGGCTCATTTATGGAACTTGCCTATAGTATAGTCTAACCATGGTCCGTGTCTAATTCAAACTAGACAAGGGTCAGCCAAGCAAAAACCACGACCAAAATATGGGGCTTTTGGATTAACAGTAAAGATACATATCAGATAGTAGCAAAAATATAGTGTCCAACCCAAGGTTAAGGCTTTGGTCAATTAAGGGCACGAGGTGTTCTTTCACAAAAGCTGCAAGTTACCTGACGACATCATAAAAAATGAGGGACCAAGTTTTTGGCAAACTGGACAAGACAATAAAGCAGAAAACAGAGTTGTTAGTGAATTGCAGAAGAAAATAGGAGTACCTCAGGCTCATAGTTTTCAATAACAACAGAAAGAAAAAGATCTCAAACAGCAACTTGAGGCCCTTGTGCAACAACAGTCCGATTATTGGAAACAACGATCCAAACTGCAATGGGGTGGATTTGCTGATTTTAACACATTTTTTTCATCAATGGACTACCAAAAGACAAGCGATCAACCAAATCATGCAGTTAAAAAGGAGAGATGGTACGTGGATTCAAGTTGAAGATCAAATTCAAACGGCGTTGACTAATCATATATCACATACATATATGGCGCCAGGCGATTATCCATAATTGGTAGTGAATGAAAAGACTCTTCAACAAGTTCCGAAGACAAATACAAATAGGCTTACAGAAGAGCAGGTGCAAGAGCTACTACGGCCTTTTGGGCCACAGGAAATAAAGGATTCTTTAAAAACCATGAAACCATTGAGAGACCCACCTTTAAATGGTGGCCTGGCTAGTTTTTATAAAAGATGTTGGCAATTATGTTGGAGATCGGGTTACAGCTGACATTTTAAACATATTCCAGGAGGCATGCATACCACAAGAATGGAACCAAACTCAAATTATATTGATTCCAAAGAAAAGGAGCCCAAAGACAGTGACCTATTTTGCTTTGCAATGTAAAATTCAAGCTAATAGCGAAAATACTTTCAAGGCGTATGCCGAGAATCATGAGAGACATGATAGAAAAGGCTCGGTATTTTATTTTTTTTTGTAAAAGATAGGCATATTGGGAAGAATGTGCTTATAATATCGGAGATGTTAGAAACAATGAAGAGGAAAACATGTAAGATAGATATTGCAGTGATAAATATGGATATAAGCAAAGCTTATAATAGGGTATCATGGGAATTCTAGACTATTACACTACACTATATTGGTATGCCTCTACAATGAATACCCTTGATCAAAATGTGCATCACCATGGTTACGATGTCATTCAAGGTTAACTAATGGCAATCATAATGGGTGAAACTTATCAGAGGGTTCCGACAAGGATATCCTCTTTCTCTGTAATTTTTTATTATCTCCCAGCAATATCTATTAAGCCAACTTCAAAATTTAATGGCAAACATGCCTCAGGAAGGCTTCAGTCCACTCACCTTATGTATGCGGATGATAGCTTTCTATTTATACAGTGCACTCAACAAGCAAACCGTCATCTTGCTTGCACTTTGGATGATTATGCCCAATACTTAGGACAACGTATCAATGTGGATTAATCTTCTATTTAGGTAAGCAGAAACACTGAGCCAGAAATGGAAAGCTACTTGAGATACAATCTGAATATACACTGGGTAGATATAGAGGGCAGATATTTAGACATAGACTTGCAGATGCTACAATTAAGGTGTGCAGCCTTAAAAGCACTCATAAATAAGATTGGGGGAAAATTTGATAGCTGGAAGATGAGGTCATTGAGTCTGGTAGGGAGAATAACCCTAGCTAAGCATGCTATCTCGGTTATGCTTTTGTGCCCCTTAGGAATATTCAAAATCCCAAGAACAGTGGCACAAAGGATCGATGCCTTTACAGTTGCATTCTGGAGGGGGGAGCCTGAGAATAGATGAGTGCATTGGGTATCTTGGGATAGTATGTGTAAACCTACAAGTTAAAGGGGATTAGGACTTCGTTCCACAGAAGAAAAAATTGAGTGTTATTGGCAAAACATGCTTGGTCGTTATTATCTGAAAAATAGACTCCCTTTGTTTCTATGTTCAGGGCCAAATACTGTGTACATCAAATATTCATGGACTGCACATCAAAACCTACAGATAGTTGGGCTTGGAAGTCAATCCTATGGGGTAGAGACCTACTCAAATGGCCCGTCAATTCGGAGGTTAAAACAGGGGAACAAATGAAATTTAAGGATAATTGGATACTAGATTGTCCTCAGGTACCATTCGGTCAGGGAGTCATTATAGCTCAACAATACACTAACTTGAAAGTAGATCACTTGCTTGATTGCCATAAGCAATGGCGTGAGCTGCTCCTCAGGGCTATTTACCCCCCTCCCCCCCACAGATAGTCTAACAGATACAAGCCACTAGAATAGCACAACAAGGGGATTCCAAGGATAGGAAAGTTCGGAAACTCACACCAGATGGTAATTACACTGTGAAATCAGGAATAGAGCTCAAGACATAAATAGGGTGGGAGCATAGCCACAACCGAATCAAAATTGGACTAAATTTTAGAAAGTACCTATTTCGAGGAAGATTCTTATGTTTCTGGGAAGAGCCTTGAAGAATGCAACTCCAACAGCGGCTAACCGGCAGTTGTGTGGAATCATTCCAGATGCCTCATGTCAACTATGTAACGACCATTCAAGAGAGGATATTGAGCACTTACTGTTACAATGTCCATTGGTGCAGAGGATATGGAGAGGTTCAACGCTTGGGTTTGACTTTAATCAAGGACAACCAACGTTCTTTAGGACATGGTTTTGGAATTGGTTCCAATCAGTGCAAGATATTGACACCATCAGGTTATCCTTTCATATACTTTGGCAAATATGACTGCAATGAAATACAAAAGTATTTCAAAATTAGGAACAAGATCAACAAATATGGATTCACTTAGCTTACACAAGCTTTAATGTTGATACCAATCGACAGACTGCAATGGACATAGAGTAATAGGACATAGATAAGGAATCTTATCAGCATTATGAAGATGACAAGATGACTACCACCATAAATGAAGGCATTCCACGACTTGATCAAACATTTAAAGGATATGTTTGGGATCCTCTAAGTGACATGGCGGTACCTATGACTAGGTCAAGGACTAAGCTTACGGATGCTGCTTTAAATGCTTTGATTGATCGTCTTTATGATGAAGAATTGAATAAGGAGTCATCATCGACATCTTGGATTTATTGTTCAAGACTGCGAAGAACTGAAGACATCATGAAAAACACTATACTCTTTTTCCCACTGGGGTTTTTAATGAGGCAGTGTGATCACCGTAAAATATTGTAAAATTATGTTATTTTGGGTTTATTGGACTGATAGCTAGGCCATGTGGGCTTTCAAGAGCTGAATTTCAAAAATACAGTCCATTAGAGTTTAGTATATTCAGTTTTATTCTGATTAGATTTAGATTTGGTAAGATTAGATAAGGTAATATTCTTCAATGTTACTTCTAAAATAATTCAACTAGATTACCTTAGATTACCATTTATTTTAGATATTTTAGTTAGATTTGGTTTTAGCTTCTCAAAGTTGCCATAAGTCAATTCAGTTTCCAGATGTGATTAGGGTTTGGGGCAAGATTGTAACCCTATAAATAGGGGAGGCCTTTGGACGAATTTCACACCATTTGTATCAATCAAAAGAAAACCTTCTGAGTTCATACTCTTTGCTTGCGAGCTATTCCATTGTTGCTTAACTCTGAGGGCAAGTTAAGTAATAAACCTTGTAATCTGATCCTGAGGACTAGTTAGAGAGCAAGTCGAAGTTAGGTCTACCCCGAGGGCTAGACTCCTGAATTTCGTGCGAGATAGCGCGGGTTTGCAGATCCCCTCACTAGATCAAAGATATTAATTCCGCAAATTGTGAGTCTTCACAAGGAGATTCATATTAGTTAGTATCAGAGCAAAGCGATAGATCTACTGAGGTAAAAAACAAAAAAAAATGTTTCGAGTTTTTGTAGCATTTATTTTCGATTTTTTTAAATTTATAAACTCTTTCATGTCGTATTTTAAGTGTGTTTGTTTGATATTTCTTACTAGGAGGATTGAATCTAGAGTCGAAGGACGTTGAAGGGTCCGAGAGTTAGAATACTTCGGTATTACTATCCGCCTTCACCTTCATCAATCGAGTCAGGAGGACGTCGAAGAGTTTGAGCGTTAACAAGTATATCTGCCTTCACCTCCTGGTCAGTTTTGTAGTTTTTAGGTAGCTTAAATAGTTTATGTGCTTGTGATATTTTCGTCAACTCTTCTGAAAATTATTGCATGCTCATAATCCTATTTGTTTTCTTTATCGTTCTTTGATTCCGTGATCTTAAATTGTTCTTTGATTCTTGATTACTCCTTATTCAAAAACAAAATTTTCTTGTGTCTTTTTTCATATATATATATTTGTCATATTCTTGATTCTTACAATCTTGAATACCTCGAAATTAATTTGAATCAAGAGGAAGTTGTCGCAATTTTCTTATTCCATGTTTTGTATAGGCGATTCTTGTTCCAAAAATTTTCAAAAAAAAAGGTAGCATATTTTTCAGTTTTAAAATCGGAATTTAGGATTTGAAATATGAAATTTGGGGCAGACTTTCCATTTCCAAAAGTCTGGGGGGCAGATTTGTAATTTCTAAAAATTTTGGTAGCTGTGACCAAAAATTTTTCTTGGGGAATAAGATTCTAGTTGTGAGTTTTATAGTACAAAAAAAGGAAAAAAACGAGTTGTGGCTTGAAAGAAAAGGAAAGAAAAAGGAAATCCGGTTTGAAAAAGGAAAAGAAAAGTTAAAATCCTAATCGGAAGAGAAAAAAGAAATAAAAGTCAATTGAGAGAGGGGTTTTGATATGAATTTTTAACCGGGGGATAAGTAAGTCATTAAAATCCTTTACCACAAGGTATTTGGATTTGAGTTTCTATTCCAATTTGTTTTCGAAAAAGTTTCTTGAATTTTCGGAACCTATATTTTTCGGAACCAAGAAATATGTCCGTCAATTCAATGGTTCTGGAAGTTCAGATGATTATTCTGATGATGGATCGGAAAGGTGATCACACCGAGGCTCGGTCTTCTAAAAGGCATCGCCACAGTAAACCTCATTCTTGAAGGAGAGTAAAGAGTAACTCAAGATATGAGTCGGGTTCTGATGAAGCTTGAGGCATCAAGGGTTTAAAATATGACATCCCTCGATTTGATGGTCAACACAATCCAGTGAAGTATCTTGATTGGGAGCGACAGATTGAGAATCTGTTTGATCTCAACAATTATCGGGAGAAGGAAAAAGTCAAAGTGGCGCAGTATTCTTTCACTCACTATGTGGCCGAATGGTGGAAAAATAAAAAGGAGTCGCAATATCTTGCCAAAAATAAACCTATCTCCATATGGGAGAGATTGAGATCCGAGCTACGCCAATATCATGTTCCACCTACTTACTTGATGGAACAACATTCTTATCTGTCCAACATGAAGAAAGGAAATCACACAGTTGATGAATATTGGAAAGCTCTTGAGTTGACCATGAGAAGGGTTGGAATGAAAAAAGACGACACATTCATCAAAAATCGATTCATTAAAGGCTTGGTGAAAACCTTCAAACGCCAGTCAAGCTTCAACATCACATATCTATGAACAATTTATTGTGAAGGCAAGATTGGTTGAGAGTACCCTGCGACCAAGGAGGCCACAACCCAGTTTTCCAAGTCAACGACCATGGTCTGACACCGAAAACCCTAGTTATGGCTGCAGTAGGGGAACACCCATGGGAGGACGAGGATCAGTTCATACTTATTCAATTCTGACTTATAATCCTACTGAGAGGAGGGCGACACCACCAACTCAACAGGTTTCAAAAATTCCAAGTAAGTCCACTACTTATTCATCAAATTCGGTTTCTGTTAACTCTCCTACTTGCTTTCATTGTAAGGAAAGAGGACATGTCCGCAATAACTGTCCTCATGCACAAGTGCTATTAACACTTGAGGAAGGAGATGAATATGCTGATATGCCACCATTGTATGAAAGTGGTGAAGAATATGTAGATGAAGAGATCATCATAAATGATCATAGTGAACAAGGTCCAGAAACACAGGGTAACTTAGTGTCATTAAGAGTTCTAAACTCTCAAATGGCTGAAACACAGGTACAAAGGATTAACATTTTTCATACCCGTTGCCTTGTGAAAGATAAGAATTGTTTACTGATTATTGATGGTGGTTCTTGTGCTAATACTGTGTCTAATCTTCTTGTTAAATCATTGTCTTTTCCTGTGACTACTCATCCATCACCATATAAACTTATTTGGTTAAATGGTAGTGGTTAAATCAGGGTTAACAAACAATGCATGATTAACTTTAAGATTGGAAAATACTATGATTCTATCTTATTTGATGTTATAACTATGATAGCTAGTCATATTTTGTTAGGGAGACCTTGGAAGTTTGATCGTAAATCCATGGATGATGGTTACACTAATAAAATTATTGTGATTAAGGATAGAACAAGGTATACTTTGGTTCCATTATCTCCAGTGGAAGTTTTAGAGGCACAGAGACACATGAGAGTCGACAAAGAGAAGTTTGCGACTGATGTGCAAATGGCCGACCAAAACCCTAGCCAGGGGTTGAAAGAGATCGACCACAAGGTGAAAAATGGAGGAAAAAAATTGATAATTTCGACCAAATATCAAGGGAGGACGTCCCAGGTAAGCCAGGTAAGTTTAAGAACGATTCTGATAAGTCGCGTAAAATCCTATCTTCACATCTTAGTCCTTTGCCATCAATTTACATGATGAGACATGAACGTCCTAATGATTCTGGTATATCGTTTTATGCATCGATTAGGGATGTGAATCGTGCTTTTGCTAATCATTCTTATGTGCTTATCATGTATTTTAAAGAGGGCTACTTTTCCAGTGATGATATTCCTGTGCATGTTCCTCCACGGTTTGTTCAGATGTTACAAGAATTTGATGATGTCTTTCCGTAAGCCTTACCTGCGGGTTTACAACCCTTGCAAGGTACTGAACACCAGATTGACTTGATTCCGGGCTTAGTTATCCCAAACCGTTCGGCGTATAAAGCAAACCCTGAGGAGACAAAGGAACTACAACGACAAGTCAAGGAGTTACTTAAAAAAGGTTATGTGCAAGAATCCCTATCTCCTTGTGCTATGCCTGTCATTTTAGTTCCTAAGAAAGATAAAACTTGGCATATGTGCATTGATTGTCGTGTTATTAACAAGATTACCATTAAGTATCGCCATCTTATCCCTAGATTAGATGATATGCTTGAAGATTTGCATGGATCTGTGATTTACACTAAAATTGATTTGACTCAGGGTTATCATCATATTCGAATTAATGAGGGGGATGAATGGAAAACTGCATTTAAGACTAAGTTCGGGTTGTATGAATGGATTGTTATGTCTTTTAGTTTAACTAATGCACCTAGTACTTTTATGTGGTTGATGAATCATGTCTTAAGAAAGTTTATTGGTTGGTTTATTGTGGTCTATTTTGATGATATATTGATTTATTCTAAGTTGACTGATGAACATATTGAGCATGTTAAAATGGTTCTTGTTGCACTCCGTGAATCTTGTTTGTATGCGAACATCAAGAAGTGTACATTTTGCGCTTCGGAAGTGGTGTTTCTCTTTGTGGTCTCTTAGGAGGGCATAAAAATTAACGAAACCAAAATTGAGGCCATTAAGACCTAGCTAAGACCTACTAATGCCAACCAGGTACGTTCTTTTCATGGTTTAGTTACTTTTTATAGACGGTGTGTGCGTGATTTCTCATTTATTGCTGCACCTCTAAATGAACTAGTTAAAAAGGATGTGAAATTTGTTTGGACTGAGAGTCAAGAGAATACATTTAATTAATTGAAAGTACGATTATGTAATGCTCATGTTCTTGCTTTACCTGATTTTAATGGTACTTTTGAGATTCATTGTAATGCTTGTGGTGTTGGTATTGGTGCTTTTTTAATGCAAGATAATCGACATATAGCTTACTTCTGTGAAAAGCTAAAGGGCGGTGCTCTAAACTATCTTGTGTATGATAAAGAATTTTATGCAATTGTTCTTTCATTAGAAACTTGGCAACATTATTTATTGCATAAAGAATTTGTAATTCATAGTGATCATGAATCCTTGAAATACTTGAAGAGTCAGATGAAGTTGAATAAGCGTCATGCTAAATGGTCTAGTTTCATTGAATATTTTCCTTATGTGTTGTGTTACAAAAAGGGTAAAGAAAATGTTATTGCTGATACTCTGAGTTGTAGACATGTTTTACTTACACGATTGGAATGCATTATGTTAGGGTTTTCATTCGTGCAATATTTATATGCGACTGATTCTGATTTTTCATCTATTTATGCTGCATGCGAAAATGGTGCTTATGAGAAGTTTTTTCGGCATGATGGTTTCTTATTTGTGAATAATAGGTTAGGTATTCCTCAATGTTCTATGCGTGAATTACTTGTTAGAGAAGCCCATTCATGTGGTTTAATGGGCATTTTGGTGCATTTAAAACTTATAATTTATTGTGAGAACACTTCTAGTGGCCGAAAATGGCACTTGCTATTGGCAGGGTTTGTAGGAATTGTCTTGATTGCTTGAAGGCTAAGTCTAAAACTAAGCCTCATGGTCTTTATGCTTTATTAACTGTTCCTACATATCCTTGGGTTAATATTACCATGGATTTGGTCCTAGGTTTGCCATGATCTCAGTCAGGTAATGATTCTATCTTTCTGGTTGTGGATAGATTTTCAAAAATGACACATTTTATTCCTTGTAGGAAGACAGATGATGCAAAGCATGTTACAGATCTATTTTTCAAGGAAGTAATTCGGTTACATGGAATTCCTGCGTCCATTGTCTTTGATCGCGATGTTAAATTTTTATCCTACTTTTGGAATACCTTGTGGCACAAGTTAGGGACAAAATTGCTGTCTTCGACTGCCAGTCATCCTCAAAATGATAGACAAACAGAAGTGACCAATCGAACCCTAGGGGCTCTCCTGTGTGCACTAGTTTAGAAGACCTTAAAGAATTGGGAAAAATGCATTCTGATTGCAGAGTTTGCTTACAATCGCCCTATTCATTCTACTACTTCTTTATTTCCATTTGAAATTGTTTGTGGTTTTCTACCTATTACACCTCTTGATCTAATTCCTTTGAATTTTAAACAGGTTAAATACCTTGATGGAGAAGTGAAGAAAATCCATGAGAAGGTGCATATGAAAATTGAACGGATAAATGCACAGAATGCTGATAAAGCTAATCAAAGCCGCAAGTTTATAAGGTTCAACGTGGGAGATTATGTTTGGGTTCATCTGCGGAAAGAGAGGTTTCTAAATGCTCGGAAATCTAAGTTGAGTCAACGTGGAGATGGTCCTTTTAGAGTGTTGGATCGTGTGAACGACAACGCTCACAAGATTGAGTTACCAGATCATTATGGTGTTAGTGCGACCTTCAATGTTGCTGATTTATCTCCATTTACATTTGAAGACGATTCAGTTTTGAGGGCGAAACCTTTCGACCACAGAGGGAATGATGGAGATGCCAAGACGACTACCATTATAAATGAAGACATTCCACGGCTTGATCAAACATTTAGAGGATGTGTTCGGGATGCTCTAAGTGACATGGCAGGACCTATGACTGGGTCAAGGACTAAGCTTAGGGATGCTGCTTTAAATGCTTTGATTAATCGCCTTTATGATGAAGAATTGAATAAGGAGTCATCATCGACATCTTGGATTTATTGTTCAAGACTGTCGAAGAACTGACGACATCATGAGGAACACTATACTGCTTTTCCCACTGAGTTTTTTAATGAGGTAGTGTGATCACTGTAAAATATTGTAAAATTATGTCATTTTGGGTTTATTCGACTGATAGCTCGGCCATGTGGGCTTTGAATAGCTTAATTTCAAAAATACAGTCCATTAGAGTTTAGTATATTAAGTTTTATTCTGATTAGAATTAGATTTGGTAAGATTAGATAAGGTAATATTCTTCAAGGTTACTTCTTGAAGAATTCAACTAGATTACCTTATATTACCATTTATTTTAGGTATTTTACTTAGATTTGGTTTTAGTTTCTTAAAGCTGTCATAAGTCAATTCAGTTTCCAGTTGTGATTAGGGTTTGGGGCAAGATTGTAACCCTATAAATAGGGGAGGCCTTTGGACGAATTTCACACCATTTTTATCAATCAAAAGAAAACCTTTTGAGTCCATACTCTTTGCTTGCGAGCTATTCCATTGTTGCTCAACCCCGAGGGCTAGTTAAGTATCAATACACCTTGTAATCTGATCATGAGAGCTAGTTAGAGAGCAAGTCGAAGTTAGGCGTACCCCGAGGGCTAGACTCCTGAATTTCGTGCGAGATAGTGCGGGTGATCAAAGATATTAATTCCGCAAATCATGAGTTTTCGCAAGGAGATTATCACAGCATTTGCAAGATACTTCATAGAGTGTACCACAAATCTTACCAACTTTAAGATTTGATGGAGCAGTTTGGCAACAACAATGGCATGGGTCCGCAACGTGGACGATGATAGTCAGTCTGTAGGGACAAGGTATTACATAGAGCCTTCACTTCCCCTGTTCGTCGGCTTTGACGGTGGAATCCGAGGCCTCTGTCAATGGACTCTGGCAGGCGGCAACAGAGGGTTATCGAGAGATTTAAGTCTGGTCGAACTCTAAGGCATTGAGCAGACTATTGTATCACAAGGATCAAATCCTTCTTTTAGACGTACAATCGGTCATCGACGGAGTGAGACATGAATCTTCAAAATTCACTCGAATGTGGTTCCGAAAGGTGCCCAGAAACATTGTACAACAAGAACACTCAGTTGCTAATTCTTTCAACTGTACTACTATCTTGTGTAATTATATTTCGCGTTAGTTAACAATAATTACCATATTCTCAATAAAAAAATGTTGGAATACTTATGAAGAGGTTTAAATGGCATTTTTTTTTCATAATCGATAATCAATCATGTGGTGGAAGATCGATGATTCTATCCCAAATTCAAGGAGAGAGGTGAGGAATCGGTATAAAAAATTGAGTGGGTAATAATTAATATAGAGCAAAAGAGAATAATGTCATGTGAGGTGTGAACACGAATATATGTTTGCTCCCATAATATTATAAAAAATTCCCATAAGGCCATTTCCCGATTTCCTGATTTCCTGATTTTCTGATTTCCCGACTTCTAAAGTTGTACATGTGATTATGATTATTGGTAGGACACTTAATCTCAAGTTGTACATGTGATTATGACTATTATACTATACCTCCCACTAAATTTTGTTATCTATTCCATTTCATTCCAGACTTTATAAATTTCATTAAAACTTTATAATTTGTAACTAATAATTAATAGAATACGTCTCTTGAAAGACGATTTTTCCATAATCCATGAAAAAATCAAGGTTTAAAGTGCAAATTAGAAGAAATAAAGATAAAATGTTGGGTTGCATAAATTGAGTTATAAACTTTATAACTACTTCACGTTGTATAATATATTTTTAATATTGCAACTAAGACATTTTAATTTTTATTATTCAAATTAAACTCCGTCTTTCCATAAGTTTATGGAAAGATCGTCTTTCCATAAGTTTATGGAAAAACCGTCTTTCCTAAGACTTTGCCTAATTAATAATTTTAATTGCGTACAATAATAATATTTAAATATACATAGTTAGTTGTAAAGATTTTAACTATATTTCTCAAATACTGATTAAGCGTGTCTGAAATGGATTTATTGAGAAGTCAGAAGTTTAAAGTATCAGCAGGGAATAGTACAGAGTTTGATTGCCATCCATATGCTATGCTCTAGCAGCAAATTGGAATATGTGCTTCTTTATCTCATCATGATCACTATTCATTGAGAATTTTTGGCTGCCTACTTTATTCTTTATATATATTACATATATGTATACATACCAAATCTAAACCTCAAATCTAAATCTAATCAGGAAAAGAAATTTAGAAAATATTTTAAAAATATAAGAAGTGAATAGTAATTAATGAATATTAAGAGTGAATAGTAAGAGTGAATAGTAAGCATTAATAATGAATAGTAAACAACAATTAGTGATTAGTGAACAGTAAAATACAAAAGAGTTATTGAATGAAAAATTCTTGATATTGAATAAGTAGTAGGCTGGGCTTACAATGGATGATGTACAATGGATGATGAAGGATGAATGGCTTGTACATGGTTTACAAGGATGGGAAACTCAAGTATGAACGTTGAGCTCAGATCGGAGAGATTGTAAGATGCACAACAGGGGGCTGGAATCAGCGTGCCTTCAACTGGAATGAAACTCTCTCATTTATAGGAGTGGAATTCTAATCTATTATATCAAAATGAATTACATTTAGAATCCGGATTACATCTTGGTCGTTCTTTTGAATGTAGTGGAAATCGGGGTCCACCACTGCTGCTTCTTCGAATTATTGGGTTGAATTTGGTGGAAGCTAGGATCCACCACTTTCTTTTGCCTGCTGCTTTGAATTATTGAGTTGAATTTGGTGGAAGCTGGGATCCACCACTTTCTATTGTCTGCTGTTTGGCGCCAGAATGGAGTGTGGGTCCCTCCATGAACGACTGTCTTCTGAAATACGTCATGCATACCTCACTCAGAGGTTAAAAGGATCTTGAATGTCTTGAAACGGATCATACATTTTATTGTCTCTAGTTTTAGTGGTTTGTTCCTGATGAGTTGCCTGTAGAATGCTAGAATTTTTTGAAGATCTTCATCTTGCTCAATTGGTGGAATCGGGATCCTGGAATGTGTTGTGGTTGTAATATCTACTGAATTGATGTTGGACAAGGTATTTGCTGAATTGGTACTGGAGGAAAAGAAGGGGTTGGTTTAATAACTGCTGGAATATTGGAAGTACTACCCTGTCTGAATGGAATTTTTAGTTTCTCCCCTGTTTGGAAATAATGAGTCACTGCTTTAGGAGAGCAAAAATCTGGATTATAATCGCCTCACCATTTGATTTTATACTGCCTGACTAAAGATAAGGGTCTATTAGAATGAACTGGTTTGATTTGGAAGCTCCAAGCAAAAATCCAAGAAACTCTAAAAATGGCATGGAATAAGATGTCTTTTTCAAAAGGTTTGATTTTGCTAATTGTTTTATGGCTGAGGGTTTGAAATGTTTGAAATCCGTCTACTATGGGTTGAGGATATATATCCTTTGATGGCCCTAATTTGCACCAACAATCAATATACCAAAGTGGAATATGATTATTGAATTGTTGGTAAAAATTTATAAACCATGAATGATCAAATGACCTGATAAAGAAAGCTCTATACCAGGCTGTCATGTAATCAGCATAATTAAATCCAGTGGGGAAATAATCAACTGAAAAAGAAGTAAGGGAATGAATGTTGGAAAATTTATGAGGGCTAAAAATTTGTTTAATATAAATCTTGGAATAATCTATTCTACTAGGGTCATGTTTGTTGGGGATATGTTGAATGTCAATTGATTGGGTATCTACCAAAATAAGCTCATAATATTGTTAAGTCTTATGGATGTCATCAGCTAACCAAGGAGAGGAAGGCAGAAATAGATTGGAAACAAAAACCTTGAGTTGTGGAATATCTGGTTCGGATTCAAAATGAGTAACTACTATATGTTCGGGATTGGGTTTATCCAAATATGAGTGTTGGAACCTGATGGAATTGATTTAGTGCTAGGTAATGGAGTATGTGTTTTGGGTAAAGGTGTGAAATTTGAAGTTAAAGGGGAAGGTATGGAATCTGATTTAGAATTTAATCTGGAATAAGGAGTTTGAGCGATAATGGAATATGTCAAAGGAGGAAAATCTGAATAAGGAGTTATTGGAGTAAGTGGTCTTGGATTGGCATAATCTTTGGCTGATCTTGAACTTGAAGAGCTGGAAGAATCTGAATTTTTACTCATGATTTCCTGTAAGAAATTCCCTTGTTAGAAAATCTGGAAGGGAATTATCTTTTCCTTTGATAAACTGTATATCAAAATCGAATACTAACAAAATAGCATGCCATCTGGCAAAAATCTGTTTTGAAACTAATTTTTTTACATCCTTTTGCAAAATGTCTTTTGCTGATTTACAATCAATTTTTAATAGAAATTTTTTATTATACAAATCATCTTGAAATTTTAAAATGCATAAAACTATGGACAATACTTCATGTTTAACTGTTGAATAATTCGTTTGTGCATTTGTCCAAAATCATGAATGATACCTGACTATGGATATTTTTCCTAGATGCATTTGTTTTAATATGCCTCAATATCCTACTTTGAATGCATCATTTTGTACTATCATGGATGCTTCTGGATGTGGAATACTGTAGAAAATAAGGGTAATAATGTTGTGTCTATTCATGAACTCAGGATACATTATATAGCAGTACATGATACCTATACAAGCTAGGAAAAGGTAATAGAATATAAATACAATTACAAGTAATATTCTAATTTCTTAACACCCTCCCTTAAGTTGGAGCATGGGGATCAGAAATGCCCAACTTGCCAAGTAATGAATGAAACTGGTTACGTCTGAAAGCTTTGGTAAATAAATCCGCAGGTTGATCTGTAGTGTGGATTTGATGAGTAACTATAGCACCAGACTGCACAAGATCCCGGACAAAATGACAATCAACTTCAATATGCTTCGTACGTTAATGGAACACTGGATTTGCTGCAATATGAAGAGCGGATTGACTATCACAAAACAAATGCATAGGAGCAGTATGCGCAACCCCTAAGTCTTTAAGTAAAGACCTAAGCCATAACAACTCACAACAGGTAACAACCATAGCACGATACTCCGCTTCAGCAGAAGACCGAGAAACTGTGGGTTGCTTCTTGGTCTTCCAAGAAACTGGAGAATCACCAATCATCACAAAGTAACCGGAAAGAGAACGCCGGGTAATAGGGCAGGCAGCCCAATCAGAATCACAGTAAGCAGTCAACTGTAACATACTACGAGAAGAGAGAAATAAACCTTGACCAGGATGACTCTTCAAGTAGTGCAACACACGAACAACAGCTTGCCAGTGAGGAACACAAGGGGACTTCATGAATTGCGCAAGAGTGTAGACTGAATAACTCAGTTCAGGATGAGTAATAGTCAGGTAGATCAGGCGCCCAACCAGGCGTCGATACTGCTCCGGGTCATGGTAGGCTGGACCTTCAACACGTGCCAAATCATGTTGTTGCTCCATTGGAAAATCAGTCGGCTTAGAGGAAGATAAATCGGTATCCGATAAAATGTCCAAAGCATATTTCCTTTGCGAAAGGAACATCCCCTCCGGTCTTCGAGCAATCTCTATGCCCAAAAAATACTTAAGCATACCAAGATCCTTCATATGGAAACAAGAACCTAAGTATTTCTTGAACTGAGAGATGAGCGAAGAAGAACTACCAGCAATAACCAAATCATCCATGTAAACCAGAACATGTAAAGAAGCTGATCCACGAGAAAAGATAAACAAAGAGTAATCGGCCTTACTCTGAACAAATCCAAATGCTCGTAAAGCCTGAGCCAGTTTAGCAAACCAATTTCTAGGAGCCTGTCGAAGACCATAAAGAGATTTTTGTAGGCGACAGACCTGACCAGGCGGTACAACGTAGCCAGGTGGAGGACACATGAGCACTTCCTCATGCAAATCACCATGGAGGAAGGCATTATGAACATCCATCTGATGCAGTTCACAACCACGAATAACTACAATGGATAGAAACAAGCAAACAGAACTCATCTTCGCAACCGGAGTAAAAGTCTCAGTATAATTAATTCCTTCAACCTGACGATTACCAAGAACCACGAGGCGCGCCTTATGACGTTCAATAGTACCATCTGACCAAAAATTCATCCGATAAAACCATTTGCATCCAATAGCTTTCTTGTGCGCAGGCAAAAGAGACAAAGTCAATGTCTGATTTCGCTCTAGTGCAGTAAGTTCCTCAACCATAGCATCTCGCCAATGACGGGAAGCCTCAGAGTAAGTAGTGGGATCTGCACTAGAAGTTACAGCACCCAAAAATCTAGAATGCATACTAGAAAAATTATCACAATTTACATAATCAGTAAGAGGGTAGAAAACACCTGAGGAAAGTGATGAAGCATGAGGGAACGTAGTCGAATGGGGGGGTCTTCAGTGGTAAGAGCACAAGTATAATCATCACAATCATAATCTGCCAAATACGACGGTGGACGACGAGATCGAACACTCTGTCTGGTAGAAGGTGGATCGACGGTAACAGGCGGAGAAGTACTGGTGTTGGACGGTGTAGGTAGAGCGACGGCGGCCGGCAAAGAGGAACCGATGTCGGCAGCGGAGCACGGCTGATGGATGTCGACGTCATGACGTTGGAGATGACCACCGAGAGTTGGTCGGTAACTGTCGTTGGTGAATCGACGGCATTGACCGGCCGGTATTGACCGACGGTGACCCACCGGGGTTGACCGACATTGACCCACCGATATTGACTGGCCGACATCGACCAGCGGTGAATGGCCGGCAGTGATCGGTAAAAAAACAGCCGGCATCGGAAAGCTGACGTTGACTGGCAGTGGTTGATCGGCTGCAGAAGGCGGATCGAAAAATCTGTGCGGCTCGGGTGAGAAAGAGAAGGAAACCGACGATGTTGTGGTGGTGCCGCTAGGTTCATCGGATGAAGCAGAGTACGGGAACTGGTCTTCAAAGAAATCAGCATCCCAGGTATTAAAGATCACTCGAGATTCCAAGTCGAGAAGACAATAACCTTTCTTTCCGGTAGGATAACCAAGGAACAAACACTGCCGACTTCTTGATGCAAACTTATCATGGTATCTGGGAACACGAGCAGCAAAACACAAGCAACCAAAAACCCGTAGAGAAGAGTAATTGGACGCCTGGCCATAGAGTAACTCAAAGGGAGTACGACCGTTGAGAAGTTGAGTCGGGGTTCAGTTGATCAGGTAGGCAGCAGTAAGAACACATTCTCCCCAAAATGCATTAGGAAGATTGGCTTGAAACTGTAAAGCACGCGCCACATTGAGTAAATGACGATGCTTTCTTTCAACTCGATCATTCTGTTGCGGAGTATTAACCATAGATGTCTCAAAAATGATCCCAGATGCAGTAAAGTGAGACCGGAGAGGCAAAAATTTAGTGCCGTTATTAGCCCGAACTCGTTGAATTGTTCTTCCCCACTGGTTCTTGACTAAGGCACTAAATTCTAAAAATCTAGAAGCTACTTCAGATTTAGCTACTAACAAATAAACCCAAACAACTCAGGAATAATCATCTACGATTGTCAAAAAATAAAATGCACCACTAGAGGATGGAGTTTGATAAGGTCCCCAAACATCACAATGTACTAATTGAAATAATACAGTAGCATTTGTAGAACTCAATGGAAAACTATGTTTAGTCTGTTTTGCTCTGTAACATACATAGCAAGGTATAGTAGTATTATTGGTGCTAAAATCAAGAGTAGGAATAGAAGACAACACCGTAGATGATGGATAACCAAAACGCTGATGCTATAAATCAGATGAAGAAACTGAAGTAACTGTCGGAATAGATTGCAGGATATGAGGACGAAGGCGAGTATCCAACAGACGAAGTCAATAAACCCCCCCCCCCCCCTCCCCCTTTCTGTTCACCCACGCCAATCACAATCCCCGTACTGATTTTCTGTAAAATACAATAATTTTCAGTAAACAAAGCTAGACATTTTAAGGCAGATAACAATCTAGAACATGATAATAAATTGCATCGCAAAGTAGGTATGTAGAGCACATGAGTAAGGGTGACATCACCAAAACAAATAGACCTATATTGTGTAGCAGACGACACAGATCCATCAGGTAGTATAACATTCACAGTGTTGGTAGCAGTAGTAATATCAGTAAGAGAACCTTTGTCACCAGTCATGTGATATGAGGCTCCCGAATCAAGAATCCAAGGTAAAGTAGACTTACCTGACCCATGGTCAGATAACGAATCAAACTGATTAAATAAATGTATGGTCGTACTCCATTGGTCGTCAGATAGAGCAGGACCAAAATCAGATCGTGTAGGTAAGCCAGAGGAGGCGGCCACCGCAAACTTTTGCGGCGACGTCACTACGCCGGCGAAAAGAGCCATAAAACAAATGGCAAGAACAATTAAATTAAGAGAAGGGAGAAAATTTGATGAACCAAAGCCAAAAGAGGCAATTTGACGTGTGCCTATAGTGTGGCGCGTGCAGGTCACGCGCTATGAAGGGTAACTGCGCGTCTGGTGCACCCGCGCGTGGACTCACGCGCTTCTGGAAGGTCGAGCGCGTGAATCTCACGCGTGTCTCACGTCTGCGTTGTTTGCGATGGCTGCGCGTCTCACATCGCCGGAGTCGAGAGTGAGACCGGAGTCGAGAATCGAGACCGTTGTCAAGCCGATGGAATCTAGCTAGAGTTGAGAGCGGAGTTTAGAGCTATCCGGCCGGAGTGGTGAGTAGAGCGGACGGATCGGAGCAAGAACTAGCCGGAGTGATTAGGGAGCTCACCGGTCAGAGCAGAGCGGACGGGATTGGGAGCAAGTGGAGGCTGGCGGACGGAGTCAGGAGCGGAAGCAAGTGACGGCCGGCGGAGCGGGAGCAGAACCGACGGCGGAAGAAGAACGGCGGCGTGGCGGTGGCAGGACCGGCGGCGGGCTGAAGAAGATTTTTTTTTTGCAAAAGAAAGGTAGTCCGGATCGGCGGCGCGTGGAAGTCACGCACTGACGACTGCGGAAAATTTAGGATGGTATTTTAAGGTTTCAGGATTTTTGGCTCTGATACCATGTAGAAATTAAGGGTAATAATGTTGTGTCTATTCATGAACTCAAGATACATTATATAGCAGTACATGATACCTATACAAGCTAGGAAAAGGTAATAGAATATAAATACAATTACAAGTAATATTCTAATTCCTTAACAAATGCCTAAACATGGCAATGATTTAGCTTTTAATTTTATTTCTTTGACTAATTTAGTATGATTTTCTGACCATGCAGGGGGGTTGGTTTTTAATCTGTCATATAAATCTTTACATATAATTTTAATTTTCGAAAAGAAGTCTGAAATATAATTGACACATTCTAAAAATCTTTGTAATTGATTTTTATCTTTAATTTCATCTGGGAATTTATCTGCAAATTCAATTGATCTTTGAATAGGTTTAATTTGCCCTAAATGTATATCGAATCCTAAAAATCTAACTTTAGTATGGAATAGTTTCATTTTAGGTTCAGACATAACTAAACCATTTCTTTGTATAACTTTCAGTAAGATATATAGATGTTTGAAATGACTTTCAATCGTATTAGAATAAACTAATATGTCATCAATATATACGATTACAAATGATGAGTAAGGAGTAAATATGTCATTCATTATTTTTTGGAATTCAGATGGTGCATTTTTTAATCAAAATAGCATGACATCCATTCATATTGGCTAAATGGAACTACGAATGCTGTTTTATATTTATCCTTTTCATCTATTTGAATTTGCCAATATCCTAATTTTAAATCGAATTTTGAAAATATTTTTGCATTAGCCAACCTATTAATCAAATCTATCTTGTTTGGAATAGGGTATCCAATTCATTGTAAAACTTTATTTAATGGCTTATAATTTATAACTAATCTAGGAACTCCTCGTTCTTTTTCTGCATTTTTATTTACATAAAATGCTGAGCAACTCCATGGAGATTTGCTCTTTCTTATTAATCTTTTTTTTCCAAATGACTATGAATTTCTTGTTTACATAATTCTATTAGTTCTGCATTCATTTGAATAGGCCGAGCCTTAGTGGGAATATTTTGTTCATTAAATTATTTTTCGTATGGTAGTGATACTATATGTTTCTTTCTATCCCAAAAGGCATTGGGATGGTTTGAACATATTTGATCCTTAAAATCTTGTTCTAATTTTTAAATTTTTTCTTTTATTATTGTATTGTCTAATTGTTCTTCTATTTTTAAATAACTTAATTCGTCTTGTAAAAATAGAATGTCTTTCTTTTTCTATTCAAAACACATATTTTCTTATATATAGAATTAGTTTGTAATAAGTGTAATTCTATTTGGCTAGGAGGACTAATAGAAGAAAATAATAATTTTTCCCTGATATTTTTGTGCTAATTCCTTCTTGAGTCTTTTTAAAAGGGGTTATTTGATATAGAAACGGATTTCCCAATACTGCATCATAAGATACATTTTCTAGTATTAAAAATGATTGTTTAATACAATAATCATTATTACATATGAATTCATTGGATAATATCTTTTTAATAATCATTAGAGTACCATTTGCTGCTGATAATTGTTCATTGGTTTTTTCTAAGTACTTACTTGGAATAATTCCTGATCGAATACAGGATTGGTCAGCCCCACTATTAATGAAGGTTACTATGGTTGTGGTAAAATTTTGAACTCCTATTGTGATTAATGAATACCATTTTTCCATATTAATTTTATTAATAGCATTAAAAAACTGTTGACTAGATGGGGTCTCATCTGATATCGGAATGTAAGAACTACTAGATTTACCTGATGTTCCAATTTTTAATTCTAATTCAAAAATCTTTTTCTTTTAGAACGTTTAACTCATTTTTTATAAAATTAATTTCTGATTTCAATAGATTAATTTTTTTTCTTAAATCTTGAGAAGTTGTTGGATTTACTACTAGTTTCTTCTTTTTTGATTCTGAATATTTTTTAATTGTTTTACTTAGACTGAAAGCTTCTGTTATTCTTGGTTTATCTTCTTCTAATATTAAATTTTTCAATCTTTGTATATATTTTGTTTTATCTTCAGACTCTCCTATTTTGTCTATCATATTTAATAACTCTTTTCTTTTATTATTTGTATTATTTAACATATTAATGGTTGGAATGTTACATTGACATCTGTCTTCATGATCCCTTGAGGATTCTGAACTGGATTCAGAATATGATTTTTCAGTTTCTGAATAATCAATTAAGAGGGATAATAATTTGTTTTTTAATTCTTGGTCGTCCTAAAATAAAGTATTAATTTTTCTTTCTGTTTTACAGTAATTTGTAGTGTGACCAAATTTTTTACATTTAAAACATTGGATATTTTGAAACTTAGTTTGTTTTTTATATGCTTTTCTAGGTTTTGTCATTTTATAATTGTTTTCATAATTCCTTCTATTATAATATTTATGCTTTCTAAATCTAGGATTCCTTGAATGTTTGTCCTGAGAAGAGGGGGGTTTAATTCCTGTTATACCAAATTGTTGGCAAAACGAACCCATTTCCTTTCGTTCTGAACCATACTTATGTTGAATTTTTAAATCTTGACATAAAATTAAAGCTTCTTTTTTTTATAAAAGCAAATATTTGACCAAAAGTTAGTGTATTATAATCTATCATATCTGCATGTAATGCTTTTTTGTAAATTTGTTATTATTCTTTGAGAGAATAACGTAGGTAATCCTGTAATAAATTTTTCTTTTCAAAATAGAGAATTTGAATATGTTCTTCTGTAAACTTGTGTTAAAAATATGTCTTTGTACCACTTAAAATCAGTTAATGTTGGACACCTTAAATTAGTTAGACATATTTTTAAACTTTCTAGTGCTTCTTCTAGATTTCCTACAAAATACATCGATATGGCATATAACAAGGATGCAGATCCATCTGGAATCATTACAAAATTTACTTCATCTCCATCTTCTTGAGCCTCTTCAGTCTCATGGTTCATAATAGCCTGTTTATCTGTTAAGGGTTCATAATAGCCTGTTTATCTATTAAGGTAAGATGATTATCCCACCAACCTTTTAATTGACCAGTAAATCCGATTAATAATACATTACTATGTTTGGTTCTAGAGGATTCAAATTTGCTTTATAGGTCATTCTAGCCATGCCCATTTCTTGTAATATATGTAATATTTGATATTCTGATAATCCATCTATGTTCCATTGATATATGGATGAACTATCATAACTATTTAATGTTGGATTTCTTTCTTCATATTGAATATCTGGAGGAGTAGGTCTAGGATAATAAGCTTTTGTATTATGATTTCTCCAATTGTTGTGATATTTATGAGTTTTTAATTTATTAATTTGCATCTCAGGTTTATCTTCTAATTGTCCTTGAAATTGTTGTTTGACAGCCACGAGTTAAGGTAACATTTTTTGAACAGGAGAAAGTGAGCAACAAGCATCAACGGAGGAGAATATCCAGCAAATTACCAAGTTCACGATCCGGTGGTTCACAGGAGGAAAATTCATCAACGTTGTGGCATTCTGCAATTCAGTCAGATAATTATTGAGAAGAAACTTGAGCATGGATATGGTCTGTGTCTTGTTAAATCAGCTCACTACTCTGGTGGCAGATGAGCCTAGCTTGTTAGGAAGGCTTGAGGAAGATCACCAGCAAATAATCGATGAACTCGGGCATATGAGAGCTTTCCTAATACTTGCAAAAGGAAGAGAAGATGAAGATCCTAGACTGGAAGAATGGACTGCGCAAGTGCACGATGTTGCTTACAGTATTCAAGATGTTTTGGACGTGTATGTGCTGCGCATTTGCAACCATGGGGAACATAGGGCCCGAAAGGTTTTTGTCTGGATGAAGAACTTGCATGCTCGCCACCAAATCACCAAAGACATACGTGGTATCATCTCTCGGATCAAACATGTTTCTGAAAGTTTTAGGAGATACCAAACTGCACATGGTACCTCTAGCCAAGTCCTAGCTACTTCTGTGGCTGCATTTTCGAACTCGTGGCATGGTTGTAGAGATGAAGCGCTTCTCGTCGAAGAAGCGAAGTTAGTTGGGATTGATCATCCTAAGGAGCACCTTGTTTCTCAGCTCGTGGAAGCTGATTCTGAGCTCAAAGTTATTGCAGTTGTTGGCATGGGAGGATTGGGAAAAACTACACTCACCAAAAAGGTCTTCGAAGATGCTGATATTAAGAGGCATTTCGATATCCTTGTCTGGGTGGTAGTCTCTCAAACTTATGATATGACAGAGCTATTCAAAGGTTTGATCCAACAGCTGCATCGAGAAATTCAGAAACATGTACCTCAAGAAATGGCTGCCATTACAAGTACTGATCGAATGAAACTGGTTGCGAAAGAGTTATTACAAAACAAGAGGTATCTAATCGTGTTTGATGATGTCTGGGATCCTAAATTCTAGGATATCGTTAGATTGGCATTGCCTGAAGGCAGCTGTGGCAATCGAGTGATGCTCACCACCCGTGTAAATAATGCAGCGTGCGCTTGCATTGCTGAATGTCGTAGTTATATCTATGAAATGAAGCCATTATGCTACGAAGATTCTTGGACTCTTTTGTGTAGAAAGACTTTCCGAGATAATCACTGTCCTCGTCACTTGCAGAATGTTCTTGGAGCAATATTGAGAAAATGCGATGGTTTGCCACTAGTTATCATTGTTATTGGTGGCGTCTTGGCTTTGAAGGACAAAACTCGAGTAGATGAGTGGAAGATCGTGGAACGGAGCTTTGGTGGTGAAATGGAAGCTAATGGTAGATTGGAGACAATCACACAGATACTGTCTCTTAGTTACAATGATCTTCCCTACCATCTGAAACCATGTCTGCTATATTTTAGTGTTTTTCCAGAGGATTACCTGGTAGACGAGCGAAGATTAGTGCGACTATGGATTGCTGAAGGATTTGTCCAAAAAATGCAAGGGATGACAAGATGGGAGGTGGGGCATTCGTATCTTCATGATCTTACAAGCAGAAGCTTGATCCAAGTCACAAATCCTAATGATCCATTTTACAGAATGTATCGTATGCATGACCTTTTGCGAGAAATCGTTGTTGCAAAATCAAGGAGACAAAATTTTGCATGTGTAGCCAGGGAAGAACAAATGAGGTGGCCGAATAAGGTTAGGCGTTTAGATTCGATAGGATGGAAAAACTGTGTGTCAAATATCTGAGGTCTTTGTTCATATTCAGGTCTAAGGAGCCTTTGCCAACATCCTTGTCTAGAATATTATGTGGCGGTTGTAAGCTTCTGACAGTACTAGATTTGCAGGATGCGCAATTAGAGGAAATCCCGAAAGAAGTTTTCAGGTTTTATCATCTCAGAGATTTGAATCTTTGTGGCACAGGAGTGAAAGTGATTCCAAAGGCTATTGGCCATTTGAAGAAACTTGAGTTTTTGGACCTCAGGTTCACAAAGGTGAGGAGGTTACCAAAGGAAGTAATGCAGCTGAAGGGACTTGTTCATCTGACTGCTTATAGTGAAGCTCATGGCTGTATTAATGGACCTGTCATTGGATTCGAATTGCAAAAGAATGTTGCAGAACTTCTTTCCTTGGAACGCATACCAAAGTTAGTGCCTTTTCTTGAAGGATTGGTGTCGATTTCTCTGACTCGAAGTAGGCTGATGAATGATCCACTTGAATCCCTTCAGTACCTGCCTAATTTGCAAAGGCTCGATTTGGATCAGGCTTTCCTAGGGGAGAGTCTGTGTTTCAGAACCGGATGTTTTTTGAACCTCGAGACTTTGTGTCTTTTGAGACTAGAGAATTTACGATGGCTGAGAGTCGAAGAAGGTGCAATGCCAAAGCTTGTGAAACTCGCGCTCGAGTCCTTTGTGTTGTTAGAGGAGTTCCCATGGTGGATTCAGCACTCGTCAAAGCTCCAACTTTTGTTCTTGAGATATATGAGTGATGAAGTGAGTGCTCAGTTGGAGAATCAAGATGAAGTTTACGGAAAAATGAATCACTTTTCAAGAATTCTGATTTGGGATGAAGATCAGGGTGGATGGTGCAGGTATCCACAAGATTGGAAGACACGAATGTCATCCATTTGACAGACACGGAACAGGTAAATTTATTCATCTTCACCATACAAGTCTCTCGTGCTTTTTCTTGCAAATTTCATTCAGTGCCTTGCAAGAAGAGAGACTCAAAACCAACGTTGTTTGTCATGAAATTGCAAAGAAAGTAGGTCTTGATCTTTGATGCTCTTTGTAAAGAGTAAGCCTAATGCATTCTATCTACAAGATTTGGTCTTGATCTTCTGTGAATTGTACTGTTCAAGTAAGCTTGTTAATGTTTGTTTATGTAATTGATTTTATTGGGAATAAAAAAAAAAGTCCTTGAAATTGTTGTTCTATTGATCCAATTTGTTTATCAAAATAATCTTCCGACTCTTCTTCCGATATTTCAGAAGAGGAATCATCTGAACTCCCTAATACTTGTGGATTTATTTGTGATATAACTCATATTTGTTTAGAACTACTAGCCTTATCCTTTTGTTATAGTGAAAATGATTCTTCCATTTGTTTTGAAAAGGTGATACCTAAAAATGAGGTTTAGAAAGTTTAGTTTGAAATGTCTCTGGCTTGTTATCTAATTTAGTAGAAATAAAATCAACTTGATTTGCTATAGTGTGCAATATTTGATTTGAATAATTATTCTATTGATAAATTTTTTTAAGATCTCCTAAATTTATAGATTCTATATCTGCTCCTTCTCTTCCTGATTTTAGAGGGGAGGCAATTACTGTAATATTATCAGTAGTAATATCTAATGATTTGAATGGTGGGTGCATAGAACTAACTACTGTATTATTTTGTAATTTCCATTTTTTGTATAAATTTGACTAGACATTTATTACTGGAATTTCTATAAATTTCTCTTTTCTTATTATTTGTTCTTTTTTCAAATAATATTCTAACCACATGAAAAATCTCATTTGTTTAATTTTCTTTTCTGTTAATTCCTTGTAAAATTCTTGTTTTAATTGTTCTTTAGTTTTCTCACTAAGTTTTTCAAACCAAGATATGTTTGTAATATTTTCTGTACTATAGTAATCATTGTTTAAATATATCTTATCAATTGCAAATTCTTCTACACTATTCATCATGTTGATTTCAGATTGCCTCATTTGACTAGGAGTTGGAGATCCTATTGAAGAACTAGTATCTGGAATGATTTCTGGTAATGGAGTAGAATATCTTACTCTTGTATCATTAAAGTGTGTTGGAATATCCGATGTTGAATACCTATGTGTTCTATAACTACCTGTATTTGAGTATCTAGACGATTGGCCTTGAGAAAACCTTCCAGACATTGATTTGTTAAATTTAATTAATACTTTGTCATCATTTTGTTCTTCTATTGTTGAGGGTTCAGTAATTCTTATATTTCTTTGGATTCCTAATGGCCTTTCAGCCAATATTTCTTCAGGAATAGTAATTTCATTTCATTTTAATAATTTAGGTGTTTCTATTTGGATATTATCTGAATTTGTTGTTACATATACTGATTCTTCTTTCTCTGTTGGATTTAATTTTAATGCTGATGGAATCATTGATTGCATTAGTTTGAAATATACTATGTAGATTAATGCAAAGTGTTCTGTATCATTAACTATTCTATCTTGTTTTAATTAAATATCTAATTTTAAAGAATCCATGATATGTGGATCTGTTAAGCTAACTGAATAGTTTGGAATACAATCAAATCTTATTGTACCATTACATATATTAGTTTGTACCATTGCTAGTATAGAATCTTTATATCTTATTAATCTATCGTCCCTAAGGGCCATGAATATAGGAGTATCTATACCTAATCTGACTAATGGATGTAATGCAATTTGAACTAGACCAAAATGCAAGAACCTATAGTCTTGTTCTCTATACTTTTGAATAGCCCTAGATGATAATAATTGAATTGACTGTACTTCCTGATTCATTGGCAATATTTCCTCATGAATTTTAATGGAGTATGATTTATTGAATTCTAATATACCATATTGATAAATTGATTTAATAGTTTTATTGATTTAATAGTTTTATTGGGTATGATTTAATGTATATATATACATACACATATATGTATATATATACATACACATATATGTATATATATACATACACATATATGTATATATATACATACACATATATGTATATATATACATACACATATATGTATATATATACATAACCCCAAATATGTATATATATACATAACCCCAAATATGTATATATATACATAACCCCAAATATTATAAACCATCCCCTACAAACAAAGATTTTCATAAACCCAAGAATTTTTATAAGAAAAATACTCCCTCCATTTTTTTAACATTGGCACATTACTTTTGGGGTTAGAATATAGGAAATGCTAAATGAGTGGATGAAATTGAATTGAAAGAAGAGAAAGTAAAATGAGTGGATGTAATAACCTTAAACTTGCCATAAATAGAATGTGCCAATTAAAAAAAAATACTCATTTTTAGTAAGTGTGCCAATGTTAAAAAAATGGAGGGAGTAATAAATACAAAAATATTCAATGCTTGGTCATACAGCATCACATTGCAAAACTGAAAGAAAAATTAATTCCCTATTCTCAGAAGAAACAGAGTTAAAAGATAAATTATTAGCAGTACTAATAGATAATTCTGACAGTGAACAATCACATTCTGAATCCAGCTCAGATTGTTCTTTAGATTCAAATATATGCCAATGCAAAATCTCAACAATTAATATGCTTAATAGTTCGAAAGATAAAAAAACACAAGTATTATTAGATATGATTGATAAAATAGAAAATTCGGAGGATAGAGAAGACTATTTATCTAGATTAAAAGAATTAATCAAAGACTATTTATCTAGATTAAAAGAATTAATCAAGGAAGACGATAAACCATGAATAGAAGAAGCTTTTAATCTATCACAGGCAATTAAAAAATATTTGGCAACGGAAAAGAGTCTAACAAGACCTAATGATTTGAAAAGAGAAATCAATAATTTAAAAAAGGAAGTTATTTCAATAAAACAAGAATTAAAATTATTAAAAGAAAAAAGATCTAGAATTATAATTACAGCTCATAGGAATAAATAAAGATAAAGATTGGCCTCATGATAAGTTACATATCGATGTAAACCCAAAGATCCCTTCAGACCAACGGTTCTTCAATACTATTAATAAAATTAATATGGAAAAATGGTACTCTTTAGTTACTATAGGAGTAAAAGACTTTAGTACTCAAATCATAGCATTAATAGATAGTTGGGCTGTTACCTCTTGTATAAGAGCAGGGGTAATCCCAAGTAAATATTTAACCAAGACAAACGAAAATTTATTAGCAGCAAATGGTACTCCAATGACAATTCATAAAAAAATACCAAACGATTTTATATGCAACAATAATTATTGTATTAAACAATCATTTCTTATCTTAGAGAATATCTCGCACGATGCAGTACTAGGAACCATTTTTATACCAAATAACTCCATTTACAAAAACTCAAGATGGAATCAACACTAAAATCTTAGGAAGACAATTATTATTTAATTTTATCAGTCCCCCCAGCCAAGTAGAATTACACTTAATTCAAACAAATTCTATATATAAAAAAAATATGGTTACTAAACAACAAACAAAAAGATATTGTATTTCTAAAAGAAGAATTGACCTATTCAAGAATAGAAAATCAACTAAATACTAAATCAATCCAAGAAACAATAAAAACATTGGAACATAAATTTAAACTCCAAGTTTGTTCAAATCATCCCAATGATTTTTGGGATCGGAAAAAACACATAGTTTCATTACCATATGAGCTTGATTTCAAGGAACAAAATATACCGACTAAAGCTAAACCAATCCAAATGAATGCAGATTTAATAGAATTATGAAAACTAGAAATCCAAAGTCATTTAGACAAAAAACTAATTAGGAAAAGCAAATCTCCTTGGAGTTGTTCCTCGTTTTACGTAAATAAACAAGCTGAAAAAGAAAGGGGAATTCCAAGACTAGTAATAAATTATAAACCATTAAATAAAGTATTAAAATGGATTAGATATCACATTCCTAATAAAAGAGATTTGATCAATATATTGGTTAATGCAAAAATATTTTCAAAATTTGATTTAAAGTCAGGATACTGGCATATTCAGATCGATGAAAAAGATAAATACAAAACGGTATTTGTAGTTCCAATGGAATGTCATGCCCTTTGGATTAAAAAATGCGCCAACAGAATTCCAAAAAATTATGAATGATATATTTAATCCCTATTCCACATTTGTGATAGTATATATTGATGACATATTGGTCTATTCCAATACTATAGATATCCATATTAAACATTTAAACACATTACTTCATATCATTAAAAAGAATGGATTAGTCATATAAGAAGAAAAAATAAAATTATTCCAAACAAATATAAGGTTTCTAGGATATCATATCCATTTAGGGACAATAACTCCAATACAAAGAGCAATAGAATTTGCAGATAAATTTCCAAATGAAATCAGAGATAAGACTCAATTATAAAGCTTTTTAGGATGTTTAAATTATATATCAGACTTTTTTCCAAAAGTTAGAACAGAATGTAAACTCCTATACGACAGATTAAAGAATAATCCATCACCATGGACCCCCAAACATACTCAAATTGTAAAAGAGATAAAATTAAAAGCTAAGTCCCTACCCTGTTTAGGCATTCCACATCCATCTGCATTTATGATTATTGAAACAGACGTATTAGAATTAGGATATGGTGGAATATTAAAATAGTTACATTTAGGAAAAGAGTCTATAGTTAGATATCATTCAGGCATATGGTCACATGCACAAATTAATTACTCAACGGTTCAAAAAGAAGTTTTATCTATTGTCTTATGCATTTCAAAGTTTCAAGATGATTTGTATAACAAAAGGTTTTTATTAAAAATCGATTGCAAATCAGCCAAAGAAATTTTACAAAAAGATGTTAAAAACTTAGTTTCTAAATAGATTTTTGCCAGATGGCAAACTATCTTATCTGTTTTTTATTTCAATATTCAGTTTATTAAAGGGACGAATAACTCTCTTCCAGATTTTCTTACTCGTGAATTCCTAACAGGAAAGAATGAGTGATTATTCAAATGCCAGCTCTTCTAGTTCAAGAACAGCAAAAGATTACATTACTCCAAAACCCCTAACTCCTTTGGTACCTAATCAAGACTTTCCTCCACTTACCTATGCTACTATAGCTAGAACTCCACATGCCAGATTAACTCAACCCTCACCTATTACCAATAATTATATTATGGCTACTCCACCAAGACCAATTACTCCACATCCTTCAACTTCTTCAACTCCTCCGATTCCTACCCAACAGACTATTCCAATAAAATCAAACCTAAATTCATCCTATCCTGATAAACCTAATCATGAACACTTACTGATTACCCATTTCTAAACAGAACCAGATATTCCTCAACTAAAATATTTTGTCAATAATATATTCAGGCCTGCTTGTCCTTGGTTTATCGACGATATGCAAAAAACCCAAACTTATTATGAACTCATCCTTGTGGATACCCAATCCATAGATATCCAGCATATTAAAAATAAAAATGATTCCAATCGAATCGATTATTCAAAATTATACATTAAGCAGATCCTTAGATCCAGCCAGTTTCAAAATATCCATTCGATCACCAAATTTTCAATCCCATATTCTCCTCCAGGATTTAATTATACAGATTACATGAATGCCTGGTATTGAATTCTTTATATCAGGTCCTTTGACCACTCTTGGTTCATTAATTTTCATCAAAGTTTTACTGGTGATATTCCAATGTGGTTTTACCATTGGTGGATACACATAGGACCATCACCTGATACCCTACCCCCTTTGGTTTTAGAAGGCTTTGAAACATTTAAAAAAACTCAGTCCAAATAAGCCTTTCGAGCAACATGTGCTCTTTCATTCTCTTTTTCGAGTTCCATGGATTTTTGCGTGGAGCTTTCAGATCAAACCATTCTATCCAAATCTACCTTGTTCATTAATCCGCCAATTCAAAATTAAGTGGTGGAACAATTATAAGTCTGAGTTTTGCTCCCCCACAGCAGTGTCTCATTATTTGCAAACGGTGAAAAACTCAAAATTATATTCAAAGATGATAACAGTGCCAAAAGACAAAAACAGATTCAACACCCAGTAAACCTATTTCATTGCCAGCACCAATTATCAGTCCTCAGATTCAAGCATCCAACAGTTTGGAAGCCATTGTACAGAGTGTAGATTTTCAGAAAACTGTAGCCATCTACAGATAGATCAAAAGCCAAGAAGCCAAGACAGTCAGATCCGAACCTATTCCAGATATTGACCAATTCAGCCAAGACCCATTCGATCTATGAATGAGGTATGTAATGACGTAAGAATGCAATCAATCGACAATTCATCATGGTGAGATCCACACGCCACTTTTCAAAAAAAAAAACATATTGGAGGGTCCCAAGCTCCATGATCTGCCATTAAATTCAACAAAACAGCCAGACAAGAAATAATGGGGGACCCCACACCCCATCATCTCAAACAGTATTAAAGAGGGCCACTACGAATTTCAAATCCGGATTCCACAATGTAATAGATTAGCACTTATTCTCTTCAATATATAGGGGAGAGTTATATCAGTTGTAGATACGCTTGAATTATCGCACCTTCTTATTTTTAAAAAACCTCCTCCATCTGAGTTCAACGTTTAATCTTGAACTCCAGCTCCCTGTACAAGCCATCCATCCTTCATCATCCATTGTACATCATCCATTGTAAGCCTAGCCTACTACTTATTCAATATCAAGAATTTTTCACTCAATAACGGTTTTGTATTTTTACTATTCACTATTTTACTATTTATGGTTTACGGTTCACGATGACTATTCATAATTACTATTCATTAATTATTGTTTCATGTTCACTATTTACTAATTATTGTTTATTGTACACTAATTGTTGTTTACTATTCACTATTACAGTTTACTACTCACTATTACTATTCACTATTGCTATTCATTAATTACTATTTACTATTCACTTGTTGTACTTTTTAATATTTTCTAAATTTTCTTTTCCTGGTTAGATTTGGTATCAGAGGCAAGTTACTGTTAACTCGTTATCCTCATATACTTTATCCATAATTGCCATGTTTAGAGTGTGTATTAGATTGCTTGTGTTAAGCGGTTTTGTCAGCGTCCGGAGCCTGTAAGACGGTTGGTTAGCCTACGAGGTGGTCCACGCAAGGTATAGATGGAGTCACTGTAAACATAAGCAATACTAGTTCATACAATAAACTAAACAATTAAAGGATAGTATAAGATGACAGAAAGAGTTAAGAGATTCTTGTTCGGAGAATCAAGTCGTCCAGATAAAATTTCAACTAATATTTTACAATCGCATGAAGTCCAATATGTTTTACCAAGTCAAAGTATTAACTCAATCTATAGTCATGGAATACTAAATTTTACTAGTACATATTCAGTTAAAATTCATGAGCAAGTCCTACCCATGCATCAAGAATTCCAATCCATAAGATTACTTTCGCAGGTAGCTATTCATAAGTATAGGGAACAAGGATATAGGTTTTTGCAATATGGTTTAATCCAAATAGCTTTGCATCCACTAGTAAGATTAGGAATTGATACTCCAATATTTATGGCTTTAAGAGATGACAGATTTAAAACATACAAAGATTCATTATTAGCTATGGTACAGACTAATATATGTAATGGAACAATGAGATTTAACTGTATTCCGAATTACACAGTTTGTCTAACAGACCCTCATATAATGGATTCTCTAAAATTGGACATCCAATTAAAGCAGAACAAAATAATAGAGGAAACAGAACATTTCGTATTAGTATATAGGATTTATTTCAAACTAATGAGATAATTTATTCCAACTGCTTTAAAACTAAATCCAACAGAAAAAGATGAATCAGTGTATGTTACCACAAATTCAGATAATACAAATATAGAAGTCCCAAAATTATTAAAATGGAATGAAATAACTATTCTAGAAGAAATAATAGCAGAAAGACCAATAAGTATCAAAAGAAATTTAAGAATTACTAAACCCTCAACCATTAATGAACAAAAAGATGGGAAAATACTTATAAAATTTAATAGATCCATGTCGAAGGTATATAGAAAATCACAGAAACAATCAAGAACCAAGTATAGATAATTATCAATCACATAGGTACTCAATGTCTGATATCCCCTCAAATTTTCAAGAATCCAAAATAAGATACTCAACTCCTTTGCCAGAAATAATTCAAGATTCTAATTCATCAATAGGATCACCTACTTACAGTCAGATGCGAAATTCAGAGTTAAATATGATAACTAGTATTACAAAATTTTCAATTGATAAGGAATATCTTAATAAAGACTATTACAAAATAGAAAATACGTACGATCGGCTATGGTTTGAAAAATTGGACAAAGATATTAGAGAAAATATTAAATAGGAATTTTATGCAGAATTGACTGCAAGAGGTATAAGAAGAATGGAATTTTTTATGTGGTTAAAATACTAATTAGGTAACATAATCGGCTATGATTGATTAGATAATGTTCCAATTATCAATGTTCAGACTAATCTATATAAGAAATGGAAATTACAAGATACTACGGTAGTAAGCTCTGTTTATCCACCTTTACAAGAAGTAGAACTTCTTGTAGAAGGAAAGACGGTAGTAGCATCTCCATTCAAATTAGGATCAGAGAAAGCAGAAACTGACACAGTAAATTTGGGAGACATTAAAAAGGTTTACCAACAAAATAATTACTCAAACCAAATATTACATACTATAGCTAATCAAGTAGATCTAATATATACTAAATTAGATATAAATTAGAAAGATTTCCCAATAATATTTCTACTCCACATTTCCAAGTATCTCCATTCCCAAGCAATATGGAAAACACAGTTTCATTGATTAGACAGACCAATTCCAGAAAAAATATTCCTAGAACTTCTAAGCAAATTGGAGTTATATCTCAAACTAATCCAAACGAAATAGATTCATCAAGCTCTAGTTCATCTTATTTCACGTCTGATGAAGAATCAGATGACCAAGTAGGCCATCAAATATGTGAAGTAGAAAGACAATTTCAAGAAAACCCTTTACAAAGTCTTAGTCAACCACAATTTCAATTGAATAAATTAAAGTGGAAAAATAATAATACAAACAATTATTATCCAAGACCCACACCACCTGATATACAATATGAGGAACAAAGGTCCTCATTTAACAGTTATGATGGATCATCAATTTATCAATGAAATATAGATGGACAATCAGAATATCAAGTTATGATTACATTACAAGAAATGGGTATGACCAAAATGGCATATAAGGCAAACATTAATATAACTGAACCAAATATTGTAATATTATTAGTAACAGGATTTACATGACAATTAAAATGATGGTGGGATAATCACCTTACTTTAGAAGATAAGCAAAATATTGTAAATCATGAATTAGAAGAAGCCCAAGGAGAAGGAGAGAATGTGGAATATGTTATGGTACAAGATGGATCCACATTTGTAATCTATGTCATATTAATGTATTTTGTAGGAAACACAGAAGAAGATTTAAATAGTTCTAAGATATGCTTAATTAATTTAAGATGTTCCTCATTAACAGATTTCAAATGGTATAAATATATATTTTTAACTCAAGTACTAAGAAGAACATATTCAAACTTACCGTTTTGGAAAGAAAAATTCATTATAGGATTACCAAGTTTATTTTCACAAATGATAATTACCAATCTACAAAAAGTATTAGGAACAGACAAAATAGATTACAATAATTTAACTTTTGGACAAATATTTGCTTTTATTAAAAAAGAAGCTTTCGTCAAGATTTAAAAATTCAACGTAAATATGGATCAGAGAAGAAAGAAATGGGATCTTTTTGTCAACAATTTGGCATTATAGAGTTTCTACCACCATCAAAATAGCATAGATCTATTTCCAAAGAAAAATTTTAAAAAAATATAACCGATATAGGAACCCCAAATATTATAAACCATCCCCTACAAACAAAGATTTTCATAAACCCAAGAATTTTTATAAGAAAAATAATAAATACAAAAATATTCAATGCTATATATACATATATATGTATATATACATATATGTATATATATACATATTTTTTCAAAAAAAAGTAAAACTCACCAAGGTTGAGGGAAAATTTTTATTAGGCTCCAATAACCTTAGAAAGGTTATTAACAATGAATTACAATACTCTTTCCAAAAAAAATACTGAAGTACAATATCTTATAGGACTATACATCGTGGAAAGCCGTGTTATTCTATTTGATGTGTAAAAGATATTAAAATTTCCATTCTTTTTACCTTCACCACCAGTGTTAGTAAAAGGATTGGCATGCCCCTATAGTTGAGGTCTAGAACGGCCATCCACTTTTTTGCCTCCACTCCCAGTGTTAGCAAAAGGATGTGGTCTCCCATCCTATCCCCTTGCCTTATACTTCCCCTGAAGTATAATACTAATTCTTTGAACTTGTAGTTTTTAATGTCCAACATCCATTTGTAGTACAACACTGGCTGTATAGTTACAACTTGTTGCTTCAAGTCCAGTCCATCACCTGAACTAAGCATGAGCATCCGTTTTGAAGACCACTTCAAGGTTGGTTGCTGTATTGCAACAGTGTAGCCAAGCTCCATCCACTTCTTGAGCAAAAATGTCAGCAACATCAGTAGCATGCTTCTTGTACCATGCTCCAAGAACAGCCTCCGTAGCTCCAGCTTTAGCAGAACAATAACATTCAATAGACCAGCTCCAGCAGCTCTGCTCTCCATGAGGACGTTTATCCACCTTGTTGTACCTATCATGAAAAGAGAAAACAACACCAGTACCAATGTCCATCTACATATGTCTAATGTAAGAAGATAAAGCAGCATCTAATCTGATCAGGCCTTGATTATGTCTTGGTAAATTGTTGAAGTCATAGATGGAGTTTACCTAATCAGTGCTTTCAATTTTGGCTAAAGTATAAGCCACGTTGTTTGCTTCTCTGAAAACATGAGATATTGTTCCTTGAACTTGGTTTATCAGTTTCCAGATGTCTCTGATTTCATGTGATATCTTCCAAGGAACTCTGTATTCCCTTCTTACCTTTTGCACTAGAAGAATGGAATCACATTCTACCTGTGTATTAGAATAACCCTGTTGATGAACCAATTGCAATCCATATTGCAGTGCCTTAATCTCAGCTATAAGGCTTGTGCCTTGGCCAAAATATTTGGAAGTTTTCATCTTCATTGATCCATGGGTATCCCTGATGATAACTCCAGCCATGATTCACTATTTCTTAATGCGGAACCATCTGAATTCAATTTCAGATGACTAGGAAGTTGCCAAACCACAGTGCTTTCTTTTCCCTTTTCCTAATAGTTTTAGGTTTATAGAGAAGAGAAGTGTTTCTAGCAGTGACTGAAAACTTAAAGTTCAGATTGTGAACTTTGAAGATATCTTGAAATTGGTTTATAACTTTTTGTATAACCAGCTCAGTGTTTGGTTTGATTTGAGTCATAAACATACTTGTTTCTTGCACACCAAACAAACCCAACAACAAGGAAGGATAGGATTCTAACCAAGTTCAATAGCTTCACATTAGGATGTTTAAAGTTCCAGTAGTAGAAAAACCTGTCCCATAAAGTATTAAACTTTAACCTTTACAGGTTCAACAGATTGTGGATCCTATGCCTTATAGATTGAATTGTTGAACAATCATTAAAGGTATGGTGGATTGTATCATATTCGTGTTGACAGAATGAGCATTTAGATGGAAAGTGAAAGGAGATATCTTCAAGAACATCAGGCATTGCCAACAACCTGTTCAAAAATTTCTAGTTAAAAACACTAATTTTCCTTGGCAGTAGTTTTGACCATAGATACTTGAATGATTGGATCACATTTCTTCTTTCCCTAATTAGGTCATATATAGACCTAACATAGAACAGTCCATTTTTTAGGGCTTCCAAATAAGAGTATCAGGATAGTCCATATGGTTTAGGTTACTGATTAGTAACTTAGATAATACTGGTGCAGATAAACCATGATGGATAGTTTCTAGAAAATTGGTCTGATTAGAGAAGGAATCTTTAATAGATGCATCTTCATTTAGGAAAGGTTCAGGGTATTCCCAGAGAAAAGCCAAAGTACCCAAATTGGTCAAGTTAGTGAACCAAAAAGAAACATCAATTGAACCAACTTGGAGGTAAGAATTGCCCATAGCCATATCAGATACTTGAATGATTCTTTTCCAAGTTTTTTATGTTCTTTCATTTTTTGGTATTGACCACATCACTTGTGGCCATAGGGATTTTCCAAGTTGTAGTTTCCACCACAACTTGAAAGAGAAATTGGATACCATAGTGTGGATGTTTTTAAAGTACAATCCATTTTCAGATTTAGGGAAGCACATTTTACCTTATGATTTTCATTCTTTCTTATTTCCTTGTTCACTACTGGTCACTCTCCAGAAGAATTTTCCAAATATTACATGGAGCTTGTCAATTATGCTTTAAGTAGGTTTCAGTACAGTAATCAGGTGAAGAGGTATAGCAGATAAAACATGCATGATCAGTACCATCCTACCTGCCTGATTTAGGGATTTATTTTTTCCATGAGTTCATATTTGAAGAAACTGTATCTTGGAGATTTTGAAAGTATATGTTTTTGTTCCTTCCTAGATAAATTGGGCACCCTAAATACTTAAAAGGAAATGACCCCCTCTATCATGCCTGTTTCAGTGAGGATTATTCCCTTAACCCTTGGAGCGGCATGCTTGGACAAACACTATCACAAGAGCCCCCATTTAGCACCGGTTTTTTTTATGTTCTAGCACCGGTTTTTTTTGCAAAAAAAAATCCGTTGCCTAAGTAACAGATGAAATGGTTTAACCGGTTAGAAAAAAATCGGCGCTAAATCCCTACTTTTAGCACCGGTTTATAAACCGGTGCTAATATGTACCGCGATAGCACCAGTTTTTTTGTGCTAATTTTAGCACCGGTTGAAAATCGGTGTTAACAAAATTAGCACCAATTTTTGAACTGGTGCTAATTTTAGCACCGGTTTTTTTGTTAGCACCGGTTTTTCAATCGGTGCTAATTTAGCTACCACTGGTTTTTTAACTGGTGCTAAAATATTTACGACGAATAAAAAAATCCATTCCTCGCTGTCGCTTTCAGAGGAAGGGAAAAAACCCGAAACTAATAATTTAGTAGGACATCAATTTAATAATAAAATTAACTTCACAAAATTGATAATATAGAAATAAAACCAAAAAGCGTTATCATACAAAATTAATAATCTATGAGACTAAACATCGCGGCGGAGACCTTGAATAGGAAATAATCTCACCACCACTGACACTTGCAATGAGAGCCTTCACGTAGAACAAACAGGAAATGAGAGCATGATTGGAAGACAAATTCACGCATCTTTAGTTCATAGAGTGTGGCAGACTGAATTATCACCAACAGCAGTCAGCCACAAACTTATGACTCTAGAGAGCCTTCACAAAAATTGACCCATGGAACGAGGGCATTTCAAAAAAAATGCAAGCCTCCCCCCCCAAAAGGGCGAGCACACAATACGACATTTTGCTCCTCCCCGGAGCAAAAATTGCACCTACGTCCAAAAGAAAAGATAGAAAAAGATGCAAGTGAACCCCGAAGTTCACAAATTGACCCCAGCAATCACATAACTTAATAAGCACGTCGTTAAAGGGCACAAAAAACTTATAAGATGTTTGATTTCACAAAACTTGAGTCAAATTGCAAATGTATTCATACCTCTGTCAGGATCTCCGATAGGATAATAGAGGAATCAAATGACATCAATGGAGGGGGGACATTTGCTCCCTGGAAATTGGAGAAATAAAACAGGTTAAAGAGAGAGATATACATATCGCAAACAAAACTCGCTATATGAACTTCTGAGTGAGAACCGTGCACTGAATCCCATCCCTATCTTCCCACATCACTGATATCTTATATATTAGGAAGTCAAATGTTAAATAACCAAATTTAACAAATGGAATACACATGAAACTTACAATAACATAAATTTTTCATGACGCGACGGTAAGTGACAAAAAGATATTCCTATCAAAATCTATATTGCATATTCCTATCAAAAACTCATTAGCATAAATTTACACCAAAATTAAAAATCAGAGACAGGTTTAGTTTTCTTTCTTAGAGAATTTCACAATTTCAGCCATGTAGCAGCAAAGTGTAAGAGGTCAAATGACCTAATGAAACACATTGGATTACTCTAGTTATACTAGAAACCAAAATCCTGCAGTGGCTGAATGCTTAAAAAGAGACAAAGACTTAATTAACATTCTGAAATATCAACTGACTTAGTTCAATAGTCTTCCTGTTTTGGATGATGACATGACATAAATTCAACTCATTGTGTTACTTCAAAACTTGATAGATTATAGACAGAGTCATGTTCTTTAACCAGGAAAATCTTTAAACACTAAATCAATATAAAATCATATTTGGCGGAAAAACATCAAACATCTTACATCTTTAGAATGTGCATCTCATATTCTCACCTAGAAAGTTGGCCTTCACGTGAACTAGTCTAAGGAGAACACAATAATACTACTTTTCCTGGCCAATAAGAAAAGAAAAGAGAGATTAAAAGTCAGTAAGCTATTTACTGAAGGGAACTCCAGTTTATCTAAAGAGGAGAAGGTTCAATTAAGGACCAAGGTCAAAACAACCAGATCTTTCTGAACTAGATGACATCCATAACTGCATATTCACTCCTAATTGTAAGAGATTATGGCCAGTTTTTTCTGTACATAACAGTCAGAAAATACTTCCCAGTAAAGCACTGAATGCAGGAGTATAGATAAAGAAGAGGACACACACACACAAACACTCACACATAGTGTAATTCTAAATTATTCTAACAGTAGTGATCTCTTTTTAGATTTCTAAAGTCAAGCTCACAACTACTCAACATATGCATTGACTGGGGAAAAAAATTCCTAGCCAGTAACAAAAAGCTACACCAGTCACCAACATGCTAGAAACATAAGTGACATCCAAAGGAACATCATCTCAGCAATTTAGCAAATGGCTCTTGCTTACCATTTCCAACATACCTAAGAGCTAAATCATGAGACAAATATAAAAATGAAACCGTAACTAAAGCATCTGTCTGAAGATGAACATGCAAGCAAAAAATCCCCCCACTCTGAACCTTAGCGGCCAATTTTCAACCAATTGGACACGTGATAATTGTAAACATACTAAATTAGCTCTTCTACAGCCAGATCCATACATGGAATGTAAAATTAAATTAAACTAGGGTTTTTAGCTCGCATGGAAGCAAAAAGGCACCTGAAGGCGCCACTTTGAAGCGCTACGATGACCAATGCTCAAAACACGTGCCTACAAATGCTCCAGTCCTCTAATCAAACTCGAATCTCACTTCGCTCTCAGCCTTTCAACAGCTTTCTCTAAGAATCTCACATGCCTAAATCCTAGGGCGCAAATCATAATCAAAGAATTGGATTCAATATACTAACCATAGTTTTTCCAGAATCTCTCCGGCTATAAAAATAGATTCAACAAAAATACTAACCATGAGCAGCGCCATCGCCACTTGAAGATTTTGCGGTGATGGAGTCTCTATAGTGGGGAGATGGTGGTGGAGGAGGGAGGATTCCAGGCATGAGTGGTGGTGGAGTCCAGGCGCGGGCGAAGGGGTCCCTCACCGAGAAGATGAGCGGGGAGATTATCTCCCTCATCGGCCCCTACACCGATGCCATCTCCCCTTCCTTCAAATTCTTCAAATAATGTATGGCCGGTGGCTAATTGTTGGAGAGAACCAGAGGAGGCGGAGTGACGGTGGGGTGTGGGAGAGTTGCATCTAGGGTTTGATCGAATGAATTTGGGGCAAGGGAGAAGGAAGGCTAAGTATATGAAAATAAAGCATAGGGTTTGGGCCAAAATTATGGGTTTGAGCCCATTAAAGTTTTCATTAGCTAAAATCAAATAAAGTTTGACCGGTAATTAGTTAAAGTCAACTTAGTTATTAGTGTTTATATATTGAAAGTCAAGTTAGGGTTAACCGTTGATTAGTCAAAGTAAAATGTTTTTATTTGTATTTATTATATACTAATTCAAATGAAGTTTGACCGTTAATTAGTTAAAGTCAACTTTATTATTAGTGTTTATATATTGAAAGTCAAGTAAGGGTTGATCGTGGATTAGTTAAAGTCAACTTAGTTATCAGTGTTTATGTATTGAAAGTCAAGTAAGGATTGACCGTCGATTAGTTAAAGTCAACTTTGTTATTTGTATTTTTATGTAGAAAGCTAAGTAAGAGTAGCCCGTGGATTAGTTAAAGCCAAATTTGTTATTAGTATTTTTATGTTATTAACCAAGTAAGGGTTGACCGTGGATTAGTTAAAGTCAACTTAGTTGTTAGTGTTTATATATTGAAAGTCTAGTAAAGTTTGACTGTTGATTAGAGAAAGTCAACCTAGTTATTAATGTTTATATATTGAAAGTCAAGTAAAGTTTGACCATTGATTATACAAAGTCAACCTAGTTATTAGTGTTTATATATTGAAATTCGAGTAAAGTTTGATCGTTGATTAGTTAAAATCAGCTTAGTCACTAGTGATTCTATATAGAGAGAGTCAAGTAAAGTTTGACCATTGATTAGTTAAAGTCAACTTAGTCACTAGTATTTATATATAGAAAGTCAAGTAAGTTTTGACCGTTGTTTAGGCAAAGTCAAACATTTTTATTAGTATTTATTATATACTAATTGAAATAAAGTTTGACCGTTAATTAGTTAAATTCAACTTTTTTTATTAGTGTTCATATATTGAAAGTCAAGTAAGGTTTGACCGTTGATTAGAAAAAGTCAAGCATTTTTATTAGTATTTATTATATACTAATTCAAATAAAGTTTGATCGTTAATTAGTTAAAGTCAGCTTTGTTATTAGTGTTTATTTATTGAAAGTCAAGTAAAGCTTAACCGTTGATTAGACAAAGTCAACCTAGTTATTAGTGTTTATATATTGAAAGTTGAGTAAAATTTGACTGTTGATTAGTTAAAGTCAGCTTAGTCACTAGTCGAAGGTAATGGTAAATAAAAAGAACCGTGAGAGTCTACGGGAGTGGAAACATTCCCGTAATACAATGAAACCTACTAAACTACCCCTGATCTAGATGGTACAATCAGGTGGCTTAAAAATATACAACCGAAAAGGTCTTCGGTGGTGGGGACCTTGTCCCACTCCATAAATACAGGATACCTATGAAGCTACCCCTGGTCTAGATGTAACCAGGTAGCCCAAAAAGATGCTACCCCTTCGTGATGACAGGGGCCTGTAGAAATCTTCCGTGAAACTACCGAGGGGGGATGAGAACATACTCAGTAGCCTCCCATACCATACAAATTCCATACAACCGGTTGTGTGAACCGGCTCTTCAGCCGTGGTTTGTTCCCCACGGGTGTCTTCCAAGCCGAGAATGGTCTCGGCCTTCAAGTGAAACAATATGTCATCTTTTCCAAAAAGAGCTGGTACACCGCCTCTACCATGTACACCTCTAAGATGAAGATAAAGAGGTGTTATTGGCCTTCGATAACGATCTCTGGATGAGTGCCGAGGTTTTCTCGATGGGGTTGGGAACAGATTGACCGTAGTCTGTACTGCTCCCTAGAGTTCCCCGCCGATAGATCTCCTAATAATGAAGAGACCGGGCATGACTTCTACCGCGCACACCCCGCGTAACAGTTTTGTAACCGTTCTTTCCATTTTAGGCAAATGGACAGCCTGATGCCATTTTGCACTTTTCAGTGCAGCGCAGGCAAATAGCACAAACTCGGGCATTCTGACCCTGGCAAATAGCACAACCAAACAGTATAGCTTCCTTACAACCGTACGTGTGAACCGGTTCTAGAACTGTGGTTTGTTCCCCACAGGTGTAAGCCCAACCGCCGCTAAGGTACAGCGACGGCCTTCGAAGCCAAGAGTGAACTCGGCCTTCCTGGCCGAATGGCCATGCAAGTAACAGTAGGATTTTTTTTGCGGACACCTTCGAGGGATCGAATGCCTCCCTCGAGTTCTTGAACACATGCATATCTCGAATGTCCCATTTGCGCACTCGAATACCTCCATCACTCGAATTCCCCCTCGAGCAGTCGATCGCCTCCAGCACTCGAATGCCTCCTGGAGCACTCGAAGACCTCCTGCACTCGAATGATTGCTCGAACACTTGAACACCCCCAGCACACGAACACCTCCATCATTCGAATGCCCCCTGGAGCACTCACAGACCTCCAGCACACGAAAGCCTCTCCCGAGCACTCAAACACGTCCAGCACACGAGCATCTCCATCTTGCCTTCCAGGAGTCGAATGCCTCCTCGGACCACCATACCCCTCGAATGCCTCCAGGACTCGAATGCCTCCAGTACTCGGGTGTCTCCACGAGCACTCAAGAGCCTCCATAACCCTCGAACCACCAAATTCCTCCAACCACCATACCCGTCGAACATCCGTATGTCGAATGTCCCATTCGTGCACTCGAAACACCTCCATCACTCGAATGCCCCCTCGAGTACACGAACGCCTCCAGCACTCGAATGCCTCCTCGACCAGTCGAGGACCTTGAGCACTCGAAAGATCTCTCGAGCACTTGAACACCTCCAGCACACGACCACCTCCATCACTCAAAATGCTCCCTGGAGTGCTCGCAGACCACGCACGCCCCATGTAACGGTTTTGAAACCGTTGGTTTTTTGTTTTTTTGTTTTTTTGTTGCCACTTTGAGGGTATACCCCTTTGAGGGTATGACCCCTTCGAGAGCGAAACCCCTTCGAGGGTAGGGCCCCTTCAAGAGTATAACTCCTTCGAGGGTAGAGCCCCTTCGAGGGTATTACCCCTTCGAGGGCAGAGCCCCTTCGAGGGTGTAACCCCTTTCGAGGGCAGAACCCCTTCGAGGGCAGAGCCCCTTCGAGGGTATCACCCCTTCAAGGGCAGGGCCCCTTCGAGGGTATAACTCCTTCGAGGTCCGAACTCAAAAAGTCCTCGAACATCCATACTCGTCAATCATCCATATGTCTAATATCCCATCTGCGCACTCGAAAACACCTCCATCACTCGAATGCCCCTCGGGTACACGAGAAGCCTCCAGCACTCGAAAGCCACCTCGAGCACTCGAAGACCTCCAGCTCTCGAGTGACCTCGAGCACTTGAACACCTCCAGCACACGAACACCTCCATCACTCGAAAAGCCCCCCTGGAGCGCTAGCAGACCTCCATCACACGTCTAGCACACTAGCATCTCCAACTCTCGAATGCCCTCCAGGGGTCGAATGCATGTTCGGACCACCATACCCCTCGAATGCCTCTAGGACTCGAAAGCCCCTTCGAGGGTATCACCCCTTCGAGGGTATCACCCCTTCGAGGGCAGAGCCCCTTAGAGGGTATAACCCCTTCGAGGGCAGAGCCCCTTCGAGGGTATCGCTCCTTCGAGGGCAGGGCCCCGTTGATGGGGTTGATTTTACCATATATTTTGGGCTGATTATTAAGTTAAATGGTTGATTAAATACTTGGATATTTATGTTATTTGTAATGTTCTTGCAGTTTAAAGATTTAGATGCGGAATTGGCAAGTTGTGCAGTTTATGGTCATTTGTGCTTGGAGATGGAAGAGGAAATAATAATGAAGATATTTGGTGCTGAATTATGGTAATTACAAATGTAGTTGGAGAATAATCAGATTGATTTGAAGACTCCTAATTGTTAGGAGAGAATATTGTGATTATCTTTTAGAGTTCTAATTAGATAAGGAAAGACATATTTTATTCCTTATCTATCTTTTGGTTGTAGTAATTTTTTGGAGACATTATTATTTACACGCATAACTGTACGGCCAAGAGGGACAGAACAGAATTGCGTACGACAGTCCATTTGCGCAGACAGTATTTTGCGATTTGGGTTTTCCAGTATTTTATTCAGAAAATTTTCATCATTTATTTTTTTGCTTTTGATTGTTAATTCAATTATGTATTCTAGCTAAATTCTTCTTTTCCAGTAAAGATCAAGGAAGTACTGGCGTCGATTCTCGTGAGATCTAATTAGTTTTAATACTTTGATTGCATGCTAGCATCTGCTATTCTTGATTATAATGTTTATGATTCCTTTCATGTTATTGAGTAGTGTGCAATGTTTGATAGCATGTTAGTTAATTTAATGCCAATTGAACCAATCATCCGTAATTGTGATCTCAGTTCAATCAGTGGTAGGGAACAACAGTCTTAATATAACAATCCGGCGTCCGAGTTTGTTGGTTATGAATTGGGTCTTTCTCATTTATAATGCTGCTAGCATATTAAATCTATAGAGCGTCTCTTAGGTTATATGTTAGTTAGAGAAATAGTTGGTGAGGCGTCCTCCTGATTATCGACAAGGTAAGGAAAGATTGGTTGCTTGCAACTATAACCAATTTGTGTGCATGCATTTAAAGTCATCTTTGCATCTAGGATCGAGATAGAAAGCCAGTATGGAATTGATCGAAACCGGAATCTTCTCATCATAGTTGAATTGTTTTGCAATCTGTAACAATTTCTCATTCCTGTTTTTACTCGATTTTTAGTTTCTCTTATTCACAACCCTCATCTGGTTCTTTTGGTTACAAATTTGCAGATTAAAGATTAAAGAAAAAGTCTCGCCAATCTCTTGGGAAACGAACCTGCTCGCAGCTATACTAGTCGGTATGCCCATACCAACCACAGAATCCTGAACTGAAAATTCAGCTTAGAGCTTGATTTATTTTTGGTGTAAAACGACTCACCAAATTTTGGCGCCGTTGCCGGGGATTGGTTTTAAGCAGTATTGTTTCTTTTAATTCTTTAGTTTATTTTCACTTTTTCTTGGTTTATGCCTCGTTCTTCTCGTACAGGAGAATTGATCTTCACTCCAGAGATTGAGAAACTTGCACGAAGTCTAACGAAGCAGACAAAAGCTTTGAAAAGATCTTCCTCGTCTGAGTCAACCACCACCGAAACCCATTTCAACATGGCTGACGAATAAAGACGTGAGGAGAAACCACCAGTCCAGCGCATAAGAGACATGGGACGTTACAGACACAATCGTCCTTTGTGCATTGTCCTTCCCAACATCAACCGCAACTCCGAGATTAAACCAGGTTTCATACAAGTATTACCTAAATTTGGTGATATGCCAGGTGAGAGTGCTCATAACCATCTTGATGAATTTGACCTCGTGTGTGCAACTCTTCGACCACAAGGTTTTTCGGAGGATCATATTAAACTACTCACCTTTACACACACATTGCAGGGAAAAGCCCGTGAATGGCTTTTTGAACTCCCACCCGATTCAATTCGAACCTGGGAAGATTTGGAGGAGAAATTTTTACAAAAGTTTTTTCCCGAGTCTAGAGCAGCTAATTTAAGATCTGCAATAAGTGGTATTAGAAAAAAGACGGGAGAGAGTCTTGTGAGTTATTGGGATAGATTTAATCAATTATGTCGCAAGTGTCCTAACCATGGTTTTACTGAGTATCAGCTTATCACTAATTACTTTTATGGTGGTATGTGTTCTATTGACAGGAAGATTTTTGATGCAGCTTGTGGAGGAAATGTGCTGAACAAAACCATGGATGAAGCAAAAGAGATCATCCTTGATATGGTCACTCATGAGTATGATGAAGAAGATGATAGATCTAGACCAGTCAAGGCAGCCGGTAACTCATATTTGGATGAGAAGTTAGATGCTCTCACTTCAATTGTAAAAGATCTAGCCATGAAGAGTGCCAGAGGAGCCAAGTGCGAAATTTGCTCACACATGGGACACTACACTGATTCTTTCCCTACTCTTCAAGATCCTCAAACCGAACAAGCTTTCTTTAGATTTGAAGATCCTCAGACCGAACAAGCTCCTTCGAGGGTAGGGCCCCGTCGAGAGTATAACTCTTTAGAGAGCAGAGCCCCTTCGAGGGTATAACCCCTTCGAGGGTATAACTCCTTCGAGGTCCGAAAACTTGAAATGTCCTCGAACCACCATACCCGTCGAAAAGACCTCCATCACTCAAATGGCTCCTAGAGTACACAAAAAGCATCCAACACTTGAAAGCCACCTAGAGCACTCGATAACCTCCAGCTCTCGAATGAACCCTCGAGCACTTGAACACCTCCAGCACACGAACACCTCCATCACTCGAAATGCCCATCTGGAGCGTTCGCAGACCTCTAGCACATGAAAGCTTGTTTTTAGCACTCGAACACGTCCAACACATGTCCAGCACACTAGCATCTCCATGTCTCGAAAGCCCTTCAGGGGTCGAATGCTTGTTCGGACCACCATACCCCTCGAATGCCTCCAGAACTCGAAAGCCTCCAGTACTCGGATGCATTCTCGAGCCCTCAAAAGCCTCCATAACCCTCGAACCACCACTCTCCCCCCCTCATTTTTTGGAACTTACCCCAGTCCTACAAAAAGATTGGATGGGATGGCGCCTTCATGCCATTTCTGCAAAAAGATGAAGTGGTGTAGACCGGTTCTACCATATACACCTAAAATGGTTGTGGTGTTGCTGGGCTTCCAAAAAACAATATCCGGGAAAATAGGAGGTCCAAACCGTAGGGAATATTTACCGCCCTTTTACTTACCTGTTCAAAGTATTTACCGCCTGGATGGGCTTCCGAATTTCGCCAGTGAGTTAACCTGCAAAATAGAATTTTGAGAAAATTGCCGACCAAGGTTGGCCGCTATTGTGCCATTTGTTAGAACAACAACTCATGAGGAAATAATCTGTTGAGGATGAGGTAGCAATCTTTTTTAATAAGCTTGAATACCTTTGTTGAATCCGATCGAAGACCTTTCTTGAGTGCTTTGTTCCTTTCACTCCATATGTAGTATATAGTAGTTAACAAAGCCAAAGGTCCCATCTTCCTTTTCAGCTTCGATCCTCGACCTGTCTTCGGATCCATTTTTCAGAGGCTGCAATGGACTCTGTGCCTCTTCTCAAACCTATCTAGATTCGCACCATATCCCATACAGTTTGGGCAAAATCACACCGAAAGAACAAGTGATCGTGCGACTCTACCTCTGAACGGCATAGGGAGCAGATATGATCCGTGTGTGCATCTTACCTCCATGGAACCTGTCTTTGGTTTGAAGTCGACCAAGAGAAGCAAGCCAGGTAATGAACGAGAACTGGGGGGAATGGATCCACGCCAAAGAGAGTTGTAAAATATGACCCTTGAGAGGTTGGGTATATCATATAAGTGAGAATAGGTAGACCTATGTATGTGATCATGAGCCGTCGCCGTGAAGTTTTCTGATCCTGCCCAAACCGCCAGCATGTCCTTGATCGAGTCGACTGAGCCACCTGATATGATGATCAATTTGTCCTAGAGTTCGCAGAGATTCGTGAAGTAGAGTGAAAATTTTTCTGAGATTCTGCCACATGGAGCCCTTGGATGTGCAAGCCAAATAGTGCCGGTGGTCAAGAATTGTGAGTGAACCCATCGGAGCCAGAGGGAATCCTTCTTTGAGTGTATATCCCATAACTACTGTGCGATGACGACCATATTCCATATCTTGAAGTCCCAAATTCCCAGACCCCCATCACTTTTCGGAGTACATGAACTCTTCCAGGATGCCTAATTCTGTTTCTTTTCTCCCCACGGGAAATGTTTACATTTTTTTCTAGTGATTCCATGACATTACCCTGTATGATGAAGTGTTGTATCTGTAACCAATGATGCCTTGGACCACGGATTTGATGAGTTCCAGTTTTCCCGCATATGATAGTGTGTGCCCTTTGAATTTTGCAATCTCGTTGTTGACGTTGTCGAGGAGCTTATGAAATTGAGAGACCTTCCATTTACTGGAGTCTAGTGGGATGCCCAAATATTTGACCGGGAAGGTAGCCCAAGGTATGCCTGTGAAGCTTAAGTCATCTTTTATACCCACCCCGAAGAATTGCGACTTTGCGGTGTTGATGGCCAAGTAGGAGGTCTGTTGAAAATCATTAAGAACAGACATGGGGGTATGAACCGAGTCTCGATCCGCCTTCAAGAAGAGCATCAAATCATCTGCAAAAGCTAGATGAGTGATTTTCAGTTTTTTGCATCTGGGGTGAAACGAGAACCGAGTGGATTCTGTCTTCCTTTTCAGCAGCCTGGAGAGGTATTCTATGCACATGACAAACAGTAGGGGGGAGAGCAGGTCACCCTGACGAAAACCCCTTTTGCCTTTGAAGAAGTCACATAATTTGTCGTTGATCGCAATGGAGAAAGTTGCAGTTGTTAAGAATTCCATAATTCTGTCAACCAACAAGTGCGGGAAGCCCAGGCCGGTAAGTACCTCTTATATGAAGTCCCAAGACACCGTGCTGAAGGCTTTTGCGAGGTTGACCACAATCATACACCGAGGGGACGATCTTGAATTGCCGTATCCTCTTACCATCTCTTGGGCCAACATTTCATTATCTTACAGCTTCTGACCTTTGACAAATGCAGCCTGGCAGGGGTCAATAAGACCGGGGAGGAAAGGTTCGATTCTGTTGGCAATGATTTTGGAAATGACTTTATAAATGATGTTACAGCAAGAAATGGGTCTAAAGTCGCCCACCCTTAGATTATCTTCCTTCTTGGGTATGAGTGCAACGGCTGTATGGTTGAGCCTTTTTAGTAGATCTCCATTTTGGAAGAATTCCAAGACTGATTCCATGACATCTTGACCTACGGTCTCCCAATGACTCTTGAAGAAAGCTTCTATGAAACCATCTGGGCCTGGTGCTTTGTCATCAGGCATGGAGAAGAGGGAAGACTTTATTTCGTGTCTTTCTATATCTTGGCTCAATATTGCTCTCTCCATATCGTTGACTAAGGGACCTGAGCAGCATGTATCTACCTCTATAGGAGTTTGTGGAACATTTGTACCAAACAATCCCATGTAGAATTCAGCCAATAGTGTCCCCTTTCTTTCACTGGATGTGACTATCATCTTCTCATCGTCCAGGATTGCCGGAATCCCACTCCCTTTCCTGTTGGCCACCAAACCGTGAAAAAATCTTGTTCCCTTATCCGCCATGGTGATAAAGTTAATTCTTCCCTTTTGGGAAAGGAACTTCGACTCCGCCGTGTAGAGGAGCAGTGCATTTTGCTTTAAGACAGTCAGCTGATGTACCAGCACGGGTGATGCATTCGCCGATGTAAGATTCTTCAATGCTGCCGCATACTCCTTGTCTGCTCTTTTTGCCTTTTCTGAAATGTGATTGAAATCTTTTTCCCCAGTTCCTTTAGGGGTTTCTTCAACCTCTGTTGCTTGCGACATAAAGCATATTTTTTTAATCCCTATACCTCTGGTGACCAGTGATCATGTACCACCTGTTTGGACCTCAGATGTGCATTCCACATGTTTTGGAACCTAAAGGGCCTGTTTAGCTTGTCTATATCTTGCGCCAGTGATGTTACGAATGGTAGGTGATCAGAGAGTGCCAATCCAGGAAGGAAGGTGGTGCGGCACGAGTCACCGTCCCATTATGGTTGAGCAGGACACAGTCTAGTTTATGCCTAATTGTGTAATCCGTATTGTGCCACATAAAGTGTTCGCCCACTGCTGGAGTGTCTTTGAGACCACATGCGGTGCAAGCTTCTTGAAATTCCCTCATTTGGTAGATACCGGGGGATGTGCTTCCTATTTGATCATTGGCACTGAGGATGGCATTAAAGTCACCAAGTACCATCCATGGTGAGTCTAGGTTTGCGCCGTATCTCTTTAATTATGCCCAAAGGGGCAATCTGTGTACTTTTCCTATACTATTCCCATAGGTGTAAGTGCATAGAAATTACACGCTCAACGTCAGGCTGCGTACTTTTAGGTGAATCAGCTGCGCCATTCTGCCAGTAATCTCAACAAAAAAACTTTTTGGGATCCCAAACTATGAGAATCCTAGAGTTAAGTGCCACGTCAAAATTGTGGGTGTATTTCTATCCTTTGAGACTCTTCATAAAGATGTTCAGCGTTCGTTCACTTGCCTTTGTTTCCAGAATACCCAGTAGACCAATATTGTTTTCAGAGATGATGTTCTTCGCCCATCTCCTTTTTTTCGGGGCGCCAAGACCCCTGATGTTGAGGCAGCCTGCATTCATTGGGAACCAAAGGTCCCTTTTGGCCTCGGACCGCCGCCTTTGCTACTATCAGTTGACGATGACCTCTTCGCTAATTTAGCCACTTTTTGATAAGTCTTCTTCTTCAATGGGTTGAGCAAAATGGAAGATGATCTAGTTCTGGAATTTCATGTGGTCAGCTTTCTCCCCCCCCCTATGATTTGTGATTTTGGCTTTGGGGGTCTCCCTGCTCTTGGGGGATTACTCCACCTTGCATCTTGCATTGGTCTTATTGCATCTCCATAAGCGGGGTGTCTATCCAGGCTGGTTTCCCCACTGAACTCCTTATTGTTATGAGCCTGAGAAATTGGCTGTATTGTAGCATCTCCCTCTTTGTTCTGATCCATCTTCACTTCTTTCCCCATCTCCTCATCTTTCTCCTTTTCTGAGTTTAGGTCTTGTCCTGTGCTGCTTGAACCCATATTATCTGTATTTTTACTCGTAGCTTTGTCTCCAAAGGTATGCGATGGCACCTCATTAGGAATGTTGCTTTCTTCTTCCTCCGCATGTGCTGAAAGAGCGCATTTGTCACAGCTGGCACCTGTTTTTCTCTTTGCCCTGCGCTCCTGAGTGGTCCAACCACTAGCCTGGAAGAATTCATCACAAACCTCAAATAGATGGGTATTATCTCCGCAGTTGGGGCACCATGGTTTGCAGTAGTCGTAAAGGATCTGTTGCGAATGGGTGGCTCCATCAGGTATGTGGAATGTGATTGTTTCCTTGAGCTTCTTTGAGGTTTCGACGAGGATAAGAATCCTGGCGTAGTATTCAACGAGGTCTCGTGTTGCGTTGTCAATGAGAATGGGATCTCCTATTGTGGATGCTATTTTTTCCAGGGCCTTTTTGTGCCAGCATGACTTGGGCAAGTGATTCATGTGTATCCAAATCGGTTTTTTTGCCATGAGTCGCATGTCAAACTTCCCAGACTCTGGCAGAGGGACGATAAATAGCTTTTTACCATGGAGGTAATGATCTGGACCCTGCAGCACTTTGTCCATATCCTCAGCTGTCTTGAAACTAAATTTGAGATAGCCATTAATCATTGTTTGCACCTAGCACTAGACACCCCATTTCGCCATGAGCAAGTTCCTTACCGCATGTGTACCGGGGAAAGACCCTAGGAATACGCCAAGAAAGCCATAAAATATCCTAATTTTTTCCTTGATAATTTCATCCTTGGTGAGAACGAAATCCACATCCTGAGCTACAGAAATATCCACTTTGTCCATGATGATTTTGGCATCGTTCCATGCCCCTTTCCTTTCAAGTAGCGGATGATTTATGGCCTGGCCCTGTGGAACAGCGGGTTCGATGGAGAAGGCAGCTTTGGGTCCATATTTAACCGTGAAGTTAATAAGATACGACAAGAGAGGGTTAGGCAAGCAACCCGACTAACTTATCCGATGCACAGGAGAAGACTAACGTATCTTCCTTCGCAAAACTCCACACAGAATAGATAATACACACAATTCTAGTACATATCCCAGCAACAGGGGATAAGTAGTAGAGTAGAAGAATATTAGACACAGTCCACACAATCCACACACCGGAGGTATGAATCCGCACTTAGAAAGTAAATCCACACATATAACAGAGTATGCACATAGTTGGTACAGAAATCGACTGAAACCACGCAGAATACAAATCCTCCCAGAGAATACAAGTACGCACAGAGTTTGAGCTTTACATAATGATCAGGGAACAAATTTCAAGAACAAAAAGTTTCAGTAGAACCTGTTTGTGGTTGAGTCGAACTCACTACTGGTGGAGGCGGAGCCTTCAAACAATGTCGGCCATTCCGAGTACCGTGAGTCCAAATCCACTGCTACCTAGATCGTTATAGATGCTTAGAAGAACTGAATCACCGACCAGTAACCGGGATTGTTAAGCTTTTGGAAAACCCTCGTTCCCCGGGTGGAAGCCACCAGAAATCCTCAACCCATAAATGATTATGGTCGGAATCCCATGGGGATTCTTGATAATCAGGTACAGGCTGGAGATTAGCTGATTAATCGGACGAAATTACTCTCGATGTTCTTGGGAGAAGGCGACGCCTTTTTCGCCCACATTGCCAGAGAGAGTTTTTTCTCAGTTTATATGATGATGATCACTAGTGTTTCTATGTAGAGAGAGTCAAGTAAAGTTTGACTGTTGATTACTTAAAGTTAACTTAGTCACTAGTATTTATATATAGAAAGTCAAGTAAGGTTTGACCATTGTTTAAATAAAGTCAAACATTTTTATTAGTATTTATTATATACTAATTCAAATAAAATTTGACCGTTAATGAGTTAAAGCCAACTTTGTTATTAGTGTTTATATATTGAAATTCAAGTAAGGTTTGACCATTGATTAGACAAAGTCACACATTTTTATTAGTATTTATTATATACTAATTCAAATAAAGTTTGAAAGTTAATTAGTTAAAGTCAACTCTTTTATTAGTGTTTATTTATGGAAAGTCAAGTAAAGCTTGACCGTTGATTAGACAAAGTCAACCTAGTTATTAGTGTTTATATATTGAAAGTCGAGTAAAGTTTGGGCATTCTTTAGTTAAAATCAGCTTAAAACTAGTGTTTCTATATAGAGAGAGTCAAGTAAAGTTTGATCGTTGATTAGTTAAAGTCAACTTAGTCACTAGTATTTATATATAGAAAGTTAATTAATGCTTGACCATTGTTTAGACGAAGTCAAACATTTTTATTAGTATTTATTAGGGCAAAATACTGATATGACCCTATGTTTTGGAGGTTTGTACTAATATGACCTTGTGAAGTTGAAAAGTGCTATTGTGGCCCTGCATTTTACATCAGAAGTGCCAATATAACCCTATGGCACTATTCGGCCGTTGACTTTGTTATTTCCGGCATTGACCAAATACAGAAATACTAAAACACCCCTAACCTTCAAATTATAAAATTATTGACTAAAATACCCTAGGTTCTTCTTCTTCTTCTCCATAACCACCTCCACCGCCACTCCGCCACCTTCACTGCCGCTCTTCCACCGGCGGTGGTCGGAATCTAGAAATGAGCCACCAACACCACTACCAGCAGACCACAGCGAACAGCAACTGCACCTCCACCGCTGCTCCGCCACCTCCGCCATCGCTCCACAACCGGAATCTGGAAACGAGCCACCAATGCCACCGCCAACCAACCACAGCCAACAATGACTGCACCTCTGCCGCTGCTCCGCCACCGCTCCGCATCCGGAATTTGGAAACAAGCAACCAATAGATCTGGCAATTCCAGCAGACCACAACAACAATGCCGCCGCTCCACCACCGCTTCACCACTGGAATCTGGAAATGATCCACCAACAGATCTGGTGATTCCACCCAACACCACCACAGCCACCCAACACCACTATCGCCACCATCTCCTCTCCATCCAGCACCACCTCTCCTCTCTAAACCCTAAAACCATTATAGGGAGATGCAGCACCACTGCCACCATCTTCTCTCTAGACCTAGTACCACCGCCACAATTAGAACAACAAATCCATCCCAAATCCATCCAAATACGATAAATAGAAAGGATTTGTACTAACCTTTGATGGATTCCGATTGAGAGAGCGACTGGAATGAGATTCTATGGCAAAAGAGAGACCTCCTCTGCTCCCTCATCCATTGCCATCCTCAGCCACCTCTACACCCCGTTGACCTCCTCGATTTAGCGGCTGAAATTTCACAGGACGCCACCAACCATCTTTGCTAGCCTCGCCAACACCATCGACACCGCCGAGTTCGTCTTCCATACCGTAGCACCAGCTCCGCATCACCGTAGCACCATCTCCGCATCGCCGTAGCACCAGAGCCCTCCCACCGTAGCACCGGTGGTCTATAGATTCTTGGTGTCGCTCAGCGGTGGCACTATGGGATAGGAATAGGATGAAGAAAGTGGAGAAGGAAATTGAGCAGAGCGGAGAGAAGACGAAGAAAGTGGAGAAGGAAGAGAGTGGAGCAGGAAGAAAGAAGGAAAAAAGTCTGCGAAGAGAGACGAAAAAAGTGGAAATACTAGAAAACTGTTTAGGGTTAATAGACATGAGGGCATAACTGTCCTTTTACATTTTCTAATTTTTATTTATTTTTTATCAGGGGTGTAATAGTCAATTCAAAGAATTCCAGCCAAATTCAGGCCTCCGAGGTCATATTAGCACATTCAAGCAAATCATAGGATTACAATAGCATTTTCCAACTTCACAGGGTCATATTAGCACAAACCACCAAAACATAGGGCTATATGAGCACTTTACTCAAGACATTTTTACCCCTAGAAAAGTCAGGTTGATTTTAGAAAATGGAGGAAAATCACAAATTGATGGAGAGAATGGACGGAAGAATGATAAGTTGACAGTTTTTTTAGTTCAGGGACGAAAGTTAATTGAAAAAAATGGGGACCAAAAGGGTCAAATGGCAAGAGTTTGAGGGTCTGGCGAGTCGTTTACCCTATCATAAATGAATACAATTCTTAGTGTAAAAAATACATGTTGTAAGGTAATATATGCAAAGTTTATAGGAAGATATCTAGAATTAGAAAATTACATGCTCTGTTTTGAGCACTATAATAAATACTAGTTTTAGTTTAGCATTTGCAAGGTTTAATTTATGTAGCACATGTTGTAAGTTGAATAATGCACAAGCGTGTAAAAGTTTGAAACTGATAAATGTGTTCTCTCTGTTTCGTGTATTGGAATAATTACTATTTGTAACATAACATATCCACGTTATAATGAAACAAAAACAATTTATAATTTAAGTTATAAATTACTTTGTGACGGAATTTCTTAATTAATGAAATAATTTCCCATTATATAATCTAGTGCATGTTTTATTGTGAACAGTACACATTTAAAGTTAATGAATGCACAAGCTATACAAAAATATTCAGCATCATATAGTTTATGGTGCTAATGTTTCCACATGTTCATACATTTTAATAGCAGCAGAATTTATACATTCAGAAGTTTCAACACAGTTTCATTCACATTGATTTCAATTCAACAACATAACTCCAATCAGATGTGAGGAATTCACACCTTGGATATTATTAGGTATGATTTCATCCTCTTGCAACTGAATATCATCTGTTTGGAATTGAAATCCAGTTGTTTCGATCGTATTTTATTTAATAGGATTCAGATTTGCTTCTATGAACAAGGTTGTTCAAATTTGTTCGGATCCAATCGCGTCTTTTTTGTAGATCTTGTTGAATGTCGTAAATTTAATCATCGATATCACCTGAAATCGATCGTCATTGGAAGAGGTCATCGGAAAAACAACCGATCAAGAATTTGTGGCTGGAAGAAGGTGACGATTAGTGGCTTTGATTTGTAGAGAATGCGGAGGAAAAAATGGTTTACGGAGGTGGAGGTTTTTAGGAAGAAAGCAATTAATGATTCGATTTTACTATTATAACCCGGGTTATGCAACTAGGTTGACGCGTGAAATTTTTTTTCCTTTTCCTTTAATTGCTAGTTGGTCCCTACCTTGTCCATAAATTTTTGGACAAACCATCTGTTAAGAGACCTCATCTTATACTATTCTTTGGAATGATTCTATCAAAATTATCACATTCAATTTTGAAAGATATTATAAAAAAATATGTAAAACAAATATTATTAAAAAATATGTAAAACAAGTTCGGTATATTAAGATTCTTTATGTTAAGGAAAGATATAATCGCTCCATCCCAATCCAATCTGTACATTTTTTTGTCAATTTTCTCAAGTTATGTTTGACCACCAATAACTTTAGTTACATATACTAATGTTGTATTAAAATTTGATATTTTAAAATACATGATGCTGAAAATCTAACGATATCTCACATGAAGATATTGGTTCCTATATACAAGTTGAAATTTATGATTAAACGTGTCCTAAGAAAGTTGACCAAAAAGTGTGTACATTTAACTAGGATAGATGGAGTTACATTTAACTAGGATAGATGGAGTTACATTTTTCAAAAACTAAAGGGACATTAATAAATGTAGAAAAAAGAAAATTTAAAATTTAAATTCTTTTCAAACATGTTATTTGAATTTTAAGGTATAAAGATAAATTTTACCAATCATCTTTTTAAAATCGGTTTTTCTAACGTTAACAACTTCAGATTCCATCGAAAACTGTGTTATTAAATGCAAATTCATCGAAAACTGTGTAATAGTACATAGGGAGTGTAAGTTTTTGAGGGATGTCATTACTCATTAACTCTATTTGCATTTAATAACACAGTTTTCGATGGAATCTGAAGTTGTAAACGAGTGCCCATGGGCACTCGTTAGAAAAACCGTTTTAAAATTAATTTTAACACTAATCTCTTAAAAAATAAGTTTTGAGGGGATCGGACAACCTCCAAAACCCTATTCCACAAATGTATAGAAAGAGATTGTGTGATATTTAAATACGAGACAATCTCATGCGAGACTGTGTTACCATGGTCCCATGATAAATGAATACAAGTTTATATATCAAATTGGATAATCTTAATAGGTGGGGTTTAATAATTTTTTTTAAAGGATTCGGGGTATATTGTGAAACAAACGTTACAATTTAGGAACTAAACCGCAAATAATAAAAAATGAAAGAGTTTTGATGCTCCGCCCGCCGGTGGGTTTTCCCAATCGTCGTGGAACTGTGATCGGGGTTTCGAGAATTGATTTTCCGTCCGGTTTCCAGGCAATTTGAAAATGGATATTTCCCGATGGATTCCAAGGATGGATTTCCCAATAATTCGAATATGGATTTCGAGTTTCCTGGCTCTATTCGTGATTCTATTATTGGAAAATGGCTCCATTTGATGTGAGGCGCGGTGAGTCGGTGGCACAAGAAAAGAAGGGAGATAGGCATGAAATAATCAAAATCCGGTCGAGTTTCCATGCCAAAATTATCAAAATCTGGTTGTCGAAGGTGGTCATCATCGGACATAACCTTCCTGTAGGTCGAAGGTGGGTGACGATAACCAGTATAATGTTTGGGCTGAAAGAGTTGGATTTAGTTTTAAACGTTGGGTTTAATTAAATTATTTGATATAATAATTTTAATCAAATAAAAACACTAATCAAATTGAAATAAACATTAAATGAAAAATATTTTAAATACCCCCAATTTTTTTATAAAAAAATACCAAATATAACACTAAAATATTTAAACATCGTTAAGAAATAATACAAATAAACGTCAAATTAAAATGGTTAAAGGTCAAATAAAAACACTAAAATTAAATGCATCAAAATTTAAATAGTTAAACCTCAAATAAAAATTACCAAACATTAAATGAAAACATTAAAAATATACGTCAAAATAGTTAAATATCGAATAAAAATAATCAAACATCATATGAAAACATTAAAAATACACACCCAAAATAGTCAAACATAAAAAAAAAATTTTAATGTTATGGTGAGGAGTTTAGCAAACCCCTACCCGTTTATTAATTTTTAAAAATAATACAATAAAAAGGGGGACATAATAACCTTACCTCTGAAAAATAAATATTGTTAAGGAGATATTTTGGTATATTCTATGTATATCTTGTACCATAGTTAGAATCTTTTTTCATTTGTACTTCAGTATATGGTGTCTTTATATAACATCCTTGTACCATCAATAAAATCACACATTAATATTTTACAATATTTTACATGGTATTAGAGCAAAAATCCTTAAAAACTAAATCCTAAATTTTCCACCACCATAACCGTGCATCATGTGCCGATCTTCCGTCAACCACCGCCTTCACGCGCCGCCGTCGCTCGCCGCCACGCGGCGTCACTCAAGGCCGTCTGACTGTCGCTCATTTTCTTGTCATCATGGATCCTCTTGATCATGTTGAAATTGGAGATATTGTCGTTGCCCTTAATCATGTTGTTTCTTATGCCGCCGTCAAACCATCGGATTTTGTGCCGCTGCCTCCACGCCATCTCGCTAGAGCCGTTCTGCTTCCCACTGGTGATGTCGATGCCGCCGCACCTCCACGAGTGATCATCCCGACGCTGCCGCATCCATCTGCCTTTCTTGCCTAAGATTCTGCCATCTTCCAGGAAGCCGTGCAAGCCGCAGCGATGGCCGCTGCTCAAGCCATTCGCCAGTCCTCTGGTGACTGACTCTTCTCATGCTTTGCCTACTAATCATCCCTACTACGTTCATCCGTTAGATCATCCAAGTTTGAGAATCTGTCCTGAGATCTTTAAGGATGATAATTATAATGAATGGAGTGCTTCCCTGTTCAATGCCTTTTCTGCAAAGCATGAGGAGGGTTTTCTTGATGGTTCTGTTGTTAAGCCTTTGCTTATTGAACCTTTCCATAATGACTGGAATAGTGTGAATTCTATGCTTCTTGGTTGGGTGGTTCAAACTCTTGATCCATCCATTCGTTCTGGTATTACTTATCGTGCGTCTGTTAAGGGTCTTTGGGATGATCTTAAACAACGTTTTGCCCTTGGTAATGGTCCGCGCATGTGTGAACTTCGTGTGGCCATTTATACTTGTTTCCAGAATGGTCAATCTGTTGCTGCATATTATACTAAATGTAAGGAAGTTGTGGGATGAATTGATTACTTACTTGCCTGCTCAGACATGTGTTTGTTCTGCTGCTCATACTGCTGTTGAATTCCGTGAGATGGAGATGATTCATCAATTTCTCATAGGATTGGATGAAGAATACCATTCGTTGAGATCTCACATCTTGACACTTGACCCTTTGCCTCCTACTGGTTGTGTTCACTCGCTTGCCATTCAGGAGGAGCGTCACAAGACTGTTGTTCATGCTCGTGAGTCTGCCCTGAATTATATGTCATATGCAGCGCGTCGACCTCAGCCACAACTAAAGCCATCCGCCGTCGCCGCCCAAAGTCCCGGCACGCCCGCCCCTGCCATTGATCGAAAATCTCTCATTTGTACTCACTGCAACCGCAAGGGTCATGATGCTGCTCCCTGTTTCAAAATTCACTGTTATCCTGAATGGTTTGAGCAACAGCGATAACAAAATTCTGGTTAGAGAGCTCAGCCCCAGCTGCCGCATCATTCGCCTGAGCCGCACCTGCTACCACTGCCATGACTCCACCTGCTGCCAACGCTACGGCCGTTCTATCTGATGCTGATCGAATAGCTTTCGGTCCTGCCTTGTTCAAAGAGCTGTGGAACTCGGTTGTTAACATGTTCTCTAAGTTAACTAGTTCTGACTTTGTGCCAGGTAAGTCTGTTTTACCTTGGATTCTTGATACCGGCACGTCATATCATATGACCGGTGGCAAGAATCCTCTACATGATATTGAACCTGCTGATCATGTTGATGTTATTCTTCCTGATGGCTCTATATCTACTGCTTCTCATCATGGGAACCTATATTTTGGAGACATACTTGTTACTCATGCTCTATTGATTTCGGAATTGCGTTGCAATCTATTGTCTTGCAATCTATTGCATTTTATTAAGTTAACTGCGCTCTTAAAATGCTTAGTCTTGCTTACTGAAAAATTATGTATCATTCAGGATATCAGCACGAGGACAGTGATTGGCACAGGTGATCAACAGGGTGGGGTTTATTGGTTGTGCAGCCTTGGGAGATTGCCAAAGTCATTGTTGACGTCCTTCTTTATTGCCGCCACTGTTTCCCCATCATTATGGAACCAACGATTTTGTCATCCTTCCTGTTCGGTGTTGTCTTCTATACTAGATATTTCTTCCAGCTATAGTCATTTAAATAAAATTTTTCCTTGTTCTATTTGTCATCGAGCAAAACTGTCTAGATCTAGCATTCCTTTAGCTACTTTAAGGCTAGTTATTTGTTTGAACTTGTTCATTGTGATGTTTTGGGGTCTCATAGCTCACCATATTCTAGTGGAGCTTTTTCCTTTTTGACTATACTAGATGATTATTCCCGATTTGTTTGGGTTTATTTATTAGTACCAAGACTGAAGTACCTACCAAGATGAAAGAGTTTCTTGCTCTTGCTCAAAAACAATTCCGTCGGTTAGTTTAGAAAGTTTGCACTGACAATGGAACCGAGTTTCTTCCTCTCAGACGTTACTTTGATGAGAAAGGAATCTGGTTCGAGACATCCACCATCTACACGCCGCAACAAAATGGGCGTGTGGAACAAAAGCACCGCTATATTCTTAACGTGGCTCGTGCTCTTCAGCACCAGGCTCATTTGCCTATTGACTTCTGGGGAGAATGCATTCTTACTGCTGCCTACCTGATCAATCGCACTCATACACCAGTGTTGAATGGTCATTCGCCCTATCAAATGCTTCATGGATGCACTCTAGTTCCAGCCATCTATGTGTGTTCGGTTGTTTATGTTTTGCATCCCAACTTCCAAAGCCACGAGATAAGTTTGCATTCAAAAGTCGCAAATGTGTCTTTCTTAGATATCCTCTTACCAAGAAAGCATGGCACATCTATGACTTGGAGTCCCGCACTGTGTTAGACAACCGAGATGTTATATTTTATGAATACTATTTTCCATTTGCTCCAATCCTAAAAATTTTGTTCCCGTCGCGTCTGCCGAGGAGTAAGCCACGCAGCCGCCTCTTGAGATGCCGTTGTTGGATCGTACCACATTCATACCGCTAACCGGCTAGATTCTGGCAAGCCAGCTGATGACCAGCCAGATTTCGGCCACCACACCAGCGACCGGCCAGATTTCGACCAACTCACCGGCGACTGGCCAGATTCCGGCCAACTCACCTGCAACCGGCCAGATTCTGGCCAACTCATCGGCGACCAGCCATATTCTGGCAGCTTTACCTACGACCGGCCGGATTTCGACCAGCCCACCGATGACCCGCTAATTTCTGGCCAACTCACCATCGACTGACCAAACTCCGGGCAGCCCACCGGCGATTCACTGGATTCCGGCCGAGACACTCCACCGGCCTTCCAACTAGTCTCCGCCTATGCGCCGCCAGCACCTATAGTGTCATGGTCGTGTACGTTCGAGCCACAATCGAACTTTATTGCTCCATCGATCGAGTTAATCCCAGCACCGAAGCCTGCTTCCACAGGTTTTGAGTCTTCACTGCCAAGTACTCGCATCTGTCGTGCTCCAGTTAAGTTACAAGATTATGTCTGCACTGCTACTCAAGAAATAAACCCCACCCCCTCTACTGCTCTCGCTACTCCGCCTGATCTGTCCTCAGGTACTCGTTACTCTATTGCTAATTATCTTACTTATCATAATTTTTTGGTTTCGTATATTGCATTTTTTGCTGTAGTGACTGATAGCTCAGACCCTGCTACTAATTCTGAGGCTTCTCGCCATTCCCACTAGCAAGAGGCCACGTATAAAGAACTTAGTGCCCTTGAGCGGAACAATACTTGGGTTCTGTCTCCTCTCCCTACTGAAAAACATGCCATTGGTTGCAAATGGGTGTATCAAACCAAGTTCAAGTCTGATGGCTCTATTGAGCGCTATAAAGCTAGCCTTGTCGTTCTTGGCAATCGGCAGATTGAAGGAACTGATTTTACTGAGACTTTTTCCCTGGTCACCAAGATGAGCTTTGTTCCTTTATTCTTGGTCGTTGCTGCAATTCAAAATCGGTACATACATCAAATGGATATTCACAATGCTTTCTTACATGGTGACTTGGATGAGGAAATCTATATGCGTCCTCCACCGGGTTACTCCGTTCTTGTTCCAAGTTTGGTCTGCAAGCTTTGAAAACCCTTGTATGGTCTACGCCAGGCTCCCCGCAATTGGTTTGCAAAACTTGCTAATGCTCAACGTACTTTTGGGTTTGTTCAAAGTAAATCAGATTACTCTTTGTTCACTTATTTGCATAACGGTGTTACCCTGAATGTCCTGGTTTATGTTGATGATCTGATTATTGCTGGCTCTTCCTCGGACTTGAAGATTGAGTTCAAGAAGTATCTCAGCTCATGCTTACATATGAAGGATCTTGGTGCTCTGAAGCATTTTTTGGTTATTGAGATTGCTAGGAGACCTAATGGTATGTTTCTTTCACAACGAAAATATACTTGACATTTTACATGAAGCTGGATTGCTAGCTGCAAAGCCTACGGATTTTCCGATGGAACAACAACACAATTTGGCCCGTTCGACGAGTCCTCCACATCCTGATCCTGCGCAATACCATCATTTGATTGGAAAACTCATTTATTTGACTTTTACATGGCCCGAACTCAGTTATTCGGTCTATACTTTAGCGCTTATGGAGAAGCCAGGTGTCACACTTTGGCATGCTGCCGTCCACGTCTTGCACTATTTGAAAAGTCATCCTGGTCAAGGTTTATTTCTTTCTGCTCAGAGTTTTCTGCAACTGTCAGTTTTCTACGACTCGGATTGGGCTGCTTGTCCAATTACTCGATGTTCATTGACCGGATATTTTTTTTATGCTTGGTGAATCCCCCATATCGTGGAAGACTAAGAAGCAACCAACGGTTTCTCGTTCTTCCACTGAAACTGAGTATCGGGCCATGTCTATAGTTTGTTGTGAGTTGATATGGCTTAAGTCCCTTCTTCGAGATTTGGGGGTTGGTCATTCTTCTCCAATGCGTGTATATTGTGACAGCTAGGCCGCCCTCCATATTGTAGCCAATCCTCTGTTTCATGAGAGGACGAAGCACATTCAGATTGACTGTCATTTTGTTTGTGATTTAGTACAGCCCAGAGAAGTTGCTACTCATCATAATCGCACTTCCAGTCAACCTACGGATTTATTTACTAAAGCTCTTGGACAACAGCCATTTCAGACTCTTCTCGGCAAGTTGGGCATTCGTGATTCACATGCTCCAACTTGAGGAGGAGTGTTAAGGAGATATTTTGTTATATTCTATGTATATCTTGTACCGCAATTAGAATCTTTTTCCATTTATACTTCTGTATATGGTGCCTTTATATAACACCCTTGTACCATCAATAAAATCACACATTTATATTTTACAAATATTCATGTGGCTGGGTAATCTATATATTTCCCTAAAAGTAACCTATCCAGCCTCAGGAACTTAATGAATGTGACATGAATTTTACAAGATCATTATTGAAAATCCTTACAAAATGAAGAAATGAAAACGTTGAATAACCCGCTCAACATTCTTATTACATTTTTGTTTAAGAACCTACCAAACTGAAGAATTAAGCTAAGTAATCACTTCTAGGGCCTTACACAGAGAAATGATTGTGAGTCCAGCAGCGCCAAACTTTTGATTTCTTTTGGGAGACCCGTGTATTCAAAAACACAAACTTACCTTTTTGGAGCTTGGTAGTCTGGCCAACGAATTAGTAATTTTGTTCCCTTCTCTGTATATGTGTGTGATAGAATAGTCCAAGTCTTTGAGAATTTTCCATGATAGAATGATTTGCCGTAATCAATTGTATTATTGATATATGAATATATAGAGAGTATAATAGATGTATAATAAGGAAAGAACTCTAATCATAATAAATCATAATCTAATCAGGAGTCTGATTTATCCTAACACCCCCCCCCTCAAGCGTAGCGTCGGATGCTCACCGACACACAGCTTGGACCTGAAGAACTCGAACAGCGGACGAGAGAGCACCTTGGTGAAAATGTCCGCAATCTGAAGAGAAGTCGGAACATGAGCAACACGCATCTTTCCGGATGTCACCAACTCACGAACAAAATGGTAGTCGATGTTGATGTGCTTCGCCCGCTTGTGAGCCACTGGATTCTGAGCCAAGAAGATAGCACTACTATTGTCGCATAACAACAGTGGAGAACCAGAAAGCGGAAACCGAAGATCACGAAGCAAATGAGTGAGCCAGACCACTTCTGAGGAAGTGTTGGCGAGAGCACGGTATTCAGACTCAGCGCTAGAGCGAGAAACAGTGGGCTGTTTCTTGGCACTCCAAGAAACCAGATTCCCACCAAGGAAAACTGCATAACCATAAGTGGACCGACGAGTCTCCAGACAACGAGCCCAATCAGCATCAGAGTATCCTAACACATCAGGAGTACTAGCAGAACAAAACCGGAGACCAAAATGAAGAGTGCCACGAACATACCGCAAAATTTGAGTCACAACAGCAAAATGGCCATCTCTGGGATCCTGAAGAAACTGACTCACCGTGCTGACCGAGAATGCCAAATCCGGGCGAGAGATGGTGAGATACTGGAGAGCACCAACAAGAGAACGATAAAGTGTAGGAACCCGAAATGGAGGACTGGTAGAGCTGTGAAGCTGAGAACCAGCAACAAATGGAGTAGAAACAGGTGTCGCGTTAGACATACCTACCCGATTCAAAATATCCCGAGCATACTTTGCTTGGTCAAGCAATAATCCTGAGGAGGTAGGCGAAACTTCAAGACCAAGAAAGTAATGAAGAGCACCAAGATCCTTGATCGCAAACTCTCTGTGTGTCCGATCAATGAACTGGCGAAGAAGAGTCGAGTCATTTCCTGTAAGAATGATATCGTCCACATACACACGTAGGTACAGTAACGATGACCCTCTCGAAAGGACAAACAAAGAAGTATTAGCTGAGCTGCATCGAAAACCAAGCTGTGTCAGATAACTGCTGAAACGCTGGAACCAAGCCCGGGGAGCCTGCTTAAGACCATAAATGGCCTTTTGCAAATGACAAACATAGTCAGGATGGACAAAATCCTGATAACCAACGGGCTGCTTCATGTAGGCTGGAACATCATGAACACCATTAAGGAAAGCGTTCTTGACATCCAACTGATGAAGTGGCCAGGAACGCATGGTAGCTATGGCGAGAACCGTCCTAACAGTGGAGGCTTTGACCACAGGACTGAAAGTGTGGTCAAAATCAAAACCCAGAATCTGCGAGAAACCCTGCGCCACAAGTCTAGCTTTGTGATGCTCAATAGTGCCATCTGGTCGATACTTGAGCCTATAGACCCATTTGGAGCCAACAATGTTGACATTCGAAGGTCGAGGCACCAAATCCCAAGTGTGCTGACCACGAAGAGCATCCATCTCATCATCCATGGCTGAAACCTAGGCTGGATCCTGAAGGGCAGTGCGATAATCAGTGGGCTCTGTCTGAGAGAGGAGTGCGGCAGTGAGACCATGAGCAATAATATTCGAATAATCTCGGCGTTGAATGGCACCAGTAGACGACCGAGTGGCCATCCGATGAGTACGAAGCTGGGGCGGCAAAGCTGGAGGAGTCGAACCAGCTGATGACACGGAGGAAGATCGAGCTGCACTGACTGGAGAGTGGCCGTTAGAAGTCACCGAAGAAAGAATAGCCGATACTGGCTGAGACGTGGTGGCCGGTGGCTGAGGAGTGCTGGCCAGCGGCTGAGATAGTGGTGAAGGAGGGGCAGCTGGAATAGACACAGACACAGGCATGGTGGCCCTAATCAATAAAGTAACAGTTCCATAAAAAAATGATGAAATCTCCAAATCTGAAATCGAATGATTGTCCGTGGAAGATGAGACATAAGGGAAGAAAGCTTCATCAAAACGAACGTGGCGAGAGATATAGATGCGCCCAGAAGTCGGGTCGAGACACTGGAAGCCCTTGTGACGAGGGTTATAGCCAATAAAAACACAGGGAATGGATCGGGGTGCAAACTTATCAGTAGCAGTGGCACGCAGACATGGAAATGCACGGCAACCAAACGGGTGAAAGAGGGTATAGTCAGGCACATGACCAAAAACAACCTCAAAAGGTGATTTGCCACTCAGAACCAAACTAGGCAGACGGTTAATAATGTAAACCGCAGAGGAGAAAGCTTCTACCCAATAACAGTGTGGCACAGAAGAGTGAAAAAGCATGGCAAGACCAGTCTCTGTGATGTGGCGATGCTTCTGCTCAGCCTGGCCATTCTGAGCAGGTGTATAGGGCGAGGACATCTGATGATGAATGCCACATGATATGAGATGAGCCTGAAGTCAGTGATTAGTAAACTCGGTGCCACCATCGGTCTGAAAAATTTTAACCCTAGCAGAATATTGATTCTCAACGAATTTCTGAAACCGGATAAAGGTGTCATAGAAATCGGACTTATGCTGCATCGGAAGAAACCATGTGAATCACAAAAAATCATCAATGAAAACAGCATAATAAGAGAAACCGTCGACAGATAAAACAGGAGCTGGTCCCCACAAATCACAATGTACTTTATCCAATAAACCAGTAGCGCGCTTGTCACTAGTGGAAAAATGAAAACGGCTACTCTTGGCCATCTGACAAGGAGAGCAACTGACAGGTGCAGGCATAGCAGAAGTGACAGAAATAAGGCCCCGTCGATTCAATAACTGAACAGTATTATGGGACACATGACCGAGGCAAAAGTGTCACTGCTCAAAAGAAGCATGAAGCTTTGTAGAGCGTAGTTTGCCTAAAAATCTGGAATCACCAGTCTCAAAAAAAATAAAGACCAGACCTAAGATGGCCTTTACCAATTATCGCCCCTGTAAGCTTGTGCTCAATGGAAAATGCATCGGCATCAAATATAACACGGACAGGTAGATCACGAGTAAGCTTACTAATGGACAATAAACTTCTAGCATTTTAGGTACCACAAGGACATCATTAACAGAGAAACCAGATAAATGACATTGGCCGATGTGAGAAATAGATAATGATTCACCATTTTCAACAAAAATAGAATCAGAACCACGATAACGTTGTACCTGATCAAGATGACTGGTGTGAGCAGTGATATGAGATGTAGCACCTGAATCAACGATCCACTGATTCAACGAAGTATGCCGGTTGGGACCATTCAAACTGGCCTGAAACAATAACTTGCCCGCAACCAAATTAGTGGAGCAATCTTCCCGAGATGTAGAACCCAAATAAACCATAGCAAAAGCCCAAGAATTGCATAGAAATTGGCTGGGTGCTGATTAGAATATGAAAAACTCGTGATAAAGGACCTCAACTCGCGATAAGCAGCATCAACTCACGATAAGCAGCATCAACTCGCGATAAGCAGCATCAACTCGCGATAAGCAGCATCAACTCACGATAAACAGCATTAACTCGCAATAAACAACATTAACTCGGGATAAAATGAATGACACGAGAAATTCGAAAGTTTTGCGAGTCGAATCGCGCGTGACTTCACGCGCTGGAATGACGAAACACGCTGGAATCTCCTTCGCGCATGACTTCACGCGTGTGACCTTCACGAGGGCGCGTGGATCTCGCCACCAGAAAAATGGGGATATTCGCCTCCGGAAACTCGCTGCTAAAGCTCGCCGCTGGAAGCACGAAACTCGTCACTAAAGATGGGTTCCGACGCTGTTGGAGAGAAGAGCTTCGCTGATCGCCGTGAAGAATGGCTTCGCCGATCGCCGTGAAGAATGGCTTCGCCGCTCGCCGTGAAGAATGTCTTCGCAGCTCGACTCTGGAAGAAGCCTCTGGCGATCTCCTCAGAAATAGAAGCTTGAAAGTGCCTATCTCCTTGGCCTTGTAGTTATTCGCCGGAGGCCGGAGACTTGAAACTGGACCTCTATAACGAGGAAGTCGGACCGCTGGAGACACCGGAATTTGGCCTGAAATTTGGGCAGAATCCGGTGGTTCAGTCAGCCGAAAAAAGAGAGAGGCGGCTGAAAAAAAAATTTAGGGTTTGGGATTTAGGATCAGAACTTGCTCTGATACCATGATAGAATGATTTGCCGTAATCAATTGTATTATTGATATCTGAATATATAGAGAGTACAATAGATGTGTAATAAGGAAAGAACTCTAATCATAATAAATCATAATCTAATTAGGAGTCTGATTTATCCTAACATTCCATATTTGTGTTACTTCATTCAAGCGTTGCCAAGGCACCTTGTATTTCTTTATACCATCTTTATAATAAGATTTGAATCACATTTTATTTTGAATCTTGTAATTTTGTATTTGATCAACATTTGAAGACCCTGTAATAAAGTTGTAACTTCTGCCTTTAGGCTTAAGCTTTTGGGTAAGAATTTTGCAGCAGCAAAGATAGGATTACCTCTGTGATCCCTTAATATCCAGCCTGCACCTGTACTTCCGTTTTGCAGCTGTTGGTATGCCTTGAATACTGTAATAGCCGCTTCTGCGACCCTGGCCTGGAATACAACTACATCTACAATTATGATAAGAATATAATTCCAATTCCAATTTGGACTAATGTTGATTTGGGCCGAATTGTGTTTTGTTCCAATCCCAGTTTGTTAGGGTTTAGTGGAGACAATATATAAAGTGTCTCTCTTCTCTCTGTAAACATTAATTCTGTTCTACACTTAGATAGGTAGAAATCTGGCCAATTTCTTGGCGTCTGTAACCTGCTACCTATTATAGTGAATCTGTCTCCTGTGGATGTAGCCAAATTGGTGAACCACGTAAATCTTGTGTCTTGTTATTTTCGTTCATATTTTCTGTTCTTTCTCCATTCCGCACAACAAACTGGTATTAGAGCGGTTTCCTTTTCCGGTGAGATCCGTAGTGGGTGTATCGGATTCTGGGCTCATCAGATCTGGGCTGATCGGGGAGAAAGATGTCTGGGTTGAACGTGAAGATCGACAAGTTTACCGGGAGAAACAGTTTCAGTTTATGGCAGATCAAGATGCGAGCTTTGCTGAAACAGCAAGGTTTGTGGACTCCGCTGACGAAGGATTTCACGAGCAGTTCTGGTGATGTTGTGAGTCTGGAAGAAAAGGCACACTCGACGATTATGTTGTGTCTCGCGGACGAAATCATCACCGAGGTCTCAGATCAGGAGACTGCTGCACAACTGTGGCTGAAGTTGGAGAGTTTGTATATGACGAAATCTCTAACCAACAAGTTGCTTCTGAAACAACGCCTCTTCGGTCTCCGAATGCAGGAAGGTACGCAACTCAGAGACCATCTAGAGCAATTGAATACTTTGTTATTAGAATTGCGAAATATAGATGTGAAAATTGAAGATGAAGATGCTGCTTTGATTTTGCTAGTTTCTTTACCACTTTCGTATGAGAATTTTGTTCAGTCATTTATTGTTGGTAAAGATTCTGTGTCTCTGGAGGAAGTAAGATCCTCTCTCCATAGTAGAGAGTTGCGACATAAGGCAAACAATACAGGTACAGAAAGTCAGGCCACTGGCTTGTTTGCTAGTGACGGAAACACAAAAGGCAAGGAAACCGGCAATAAGAAGAAGGGCAAGAAGTCATCTTCAAAGGGTCCTAAGGCCAATGATGTTTGTAACTACTGTAAGGAGAAGGGGCATTGGAAAAAGGAGTGTCCGAAGAAGGCTAGTAAATCTGGGAGTACATCTGGTACTGCTGCTGTGGCTGAAGGGGATTTCAGTTCTGAAGATGATTTTGCTCTAGCTGTTACTGGGCAAAATAATCATTTTAATGCGTGGTTTCTTGATTCTGGGGCATCTTACCATGTATGCCCAAGGAGAGATTATTTCTCAACTTATGAGCAAGCTGAGGGCATCATTACGACGGCAAATGGTGTTGCATGCAAGGTAGTTGGGATTGGTTCAATCAAGATCAGGACGCATGATGGTAGTTTCTGTACTTTGAACGATGTCAGGCATGTTCCATCAATGACAAAGAATCTGATTTCTCTTCCTACGTTGGATAGAAAGGGTTTCGTCTACTCAGGGAGTGATGGAGTTCTGCGTGTCTGCAAAGGTTCTAGGCTGGTTCTGAAAGGTGTTCTGCATGGTACTTTGTATTTTCTACAAGGTTCCACGGTTATGGATTCTGTTAATGTTGCATCTTCGGAGGTTCACCAGGATGATATGACTAAGTTATGGCATATGAGGCTTGGTCATATGGGTGAAAGAGGGATGCAGATTCTGTCGAAATATGATCTTCTTGGTGGCCACAAGGTCAAGAGTTTGGACTTCTGTGAGCATTGCGTTTTTGGGAAGCATCACCGCAGCAAGTTCCCTAAGGCAATTCATAGAACAAAGGGCACATTGGATTACATCCATTCTGATTGTTGGGGACCTTCCCGAGTTGAGTCGCTGGGAGGTCACAGGTACTTTGTTTCTCTGATTGATGACTACTCAAGGATGACTTGGGTTATCATGATGAAACATAAGAGTGAAGCTTTCTCGAAGTTCAAGGAGTGGAAAGCTTTGGTGGAGAATCAGACCGGGAAGAAGATCAAGAGGCTTCGAACTGATAATGGGCTGGAATTCTGCTCGTCTGAGTTTGATCAGTTCTGTAGGGATGAAGGGATTGCTCGTCATCATACAGTCAGGAATACGCCAAACGAGATTCTGGGCAGAGGCGGTGAGTACAGCTTGTTACCTGATCAACCGCGGGCCTCACACGGGTATAGAGTGCAAAATACCTATGGAGTTGTGGTCAGGTAAAGTTGTTGATTACTCCAAGTTAAAAGTTTTTGGTTGTACATCTTATTATCATGTTAGTGATGGTAAGTTAGAGCCCCGAGCCAAGAAGGGTGTCTTTGTGGGTTATGGAGATGGAGTTAAAGGCTCCAGGATATGGTCTCCGTCTGAGAAGCGGGTTATTCTGAGCAGGGACGTTGTCTTTGATGAAAATTCTTTGCTTAGATCTATGGTGAAACCCACAGTTGTGCCAGAAACTAGTGGAGTTGATAAACAGGTGGAGCTTGAAGTCACTCAAGGTGAAAATAGATTGGAACAATTTGAGGTGAATCAAGAGCCATAGATAGAATATGAGATACCGGAATCTCCACCACCAGATCCTCAACCATCAGGAGCTACAGTCCGCAGTTTAGCTCAGGACCGACCCAGGAGGGTTGGAGTTGGGGCGCCAAAGAGATATGGGTTTGAGGATATGGTGGGTTATGCACTGTCAGTTGCCGAGGAAGTGGATACTCAAGAGCCATCAACCTTCAGAGAGGCTACTTCATGTACTGATGCTGATAAATGGCTTGTTGCAATGGGAGATGAGATGGAATCTCTTCAGAAGAATCAGACATGGGAATTGGTCAAACAGCCTCAAGGGAGAAAGGTAATCAGTTGCAAATGGGTTTTCAAGAAGAAGGAAGGAATATCACCTGCAGAGGGAGTCAAGTACAAGGAAAGAGTTGTTGCAAGAGGTTTCAGTCAAAGGGAGGGGGTAGACTATAATGAGATTTTCTCACCAGTGGTCAGACACACTTCCATCAGAGTGTTGCTAGCCTTGGTAACACATCAGGATTTGGAGCTCGAGCAACTTGATGTGAAGACCGCTTTTCTACATGGAGAGTTGGAGGAAGAGTTGTACATGACTCAGCCAGATGGTTTCCAGGTTCCTGGCAAGGAAAAGTATGTTTGCAAGTTGAAGAAGTCTTTGTATGGACTTAAGCAGTCTCCGAGGCAGTGGTACAAGAAGTTTGACAGTTACATGCTTCAGCTGGGCTATACGAGGTGTGCTTATGACTGTTGTGTCTACTACAACAGGTTGAGAGATGGGTCATTCATCTATCTGGTGCTTTATGTAGATGACATGCTGGTAGCCGCAAAGAGTAAGCACGAGGTTCAGAAGTTGAAAGGACTTCTTAGTGCTGAGTTTGAGATGAAGGATCTGGGTGCAGCTCGGAAGATACTAGGAATGGAGATTCTTAGGGATCGAAGTCAGCGGAAGCTTTTCTTGTCACAGAAAGGCTACATTCAGAAAGTGTTGGCTAGGTTTGGCATGTCTACAGCCAAACCTATAGACACTCCTAGTGCTGCAAATATTCATCTCACCACTATGTTTGCTCCTCAGTCAGACGAGGAGAAGGAGTATATGTCTCGGGTTCCTTATGCCAGCGCGGTGGGGAGCTTGATGTATGCTATGGTTTGCACGAGGCCAGATTTAGCACAGGCAGTCAGTGTTGTGAGCAGGTTCATGGGGCAACCGGGAAAGGAACATTGGCAACCTGTGAAGAGGATCTTCAGGTATCTTAGAGGTACGTCTGATGTGGGTCTCATTTATGGAGGTGATACCGAGTGCTTAGTTACAGGCTACTCGGATTCTGATTATGCTGGTGATGTTGACACGAGGAGATCGATGACTGGTTATGTATTCACTTTGGGAGGTTCTGTGGTTAGTTGGAAGGCGACTTTGCAACCTACAGTGACGTTGTCTACTACGGAAGCAGAGTACATGGCTTTGACAGAGGCTGCAAAGGAGGGAATATGGCTGAAAGGACTGGTTAGTGATCTTGGTCTACATCATGATCAGGCTACTGTGTACTGTGACAGTTTGAGTGCAATCTGCATAGCCAAGGATCAGGTCCATCATGAGAGGACCAAGCATATTGATGTCAGATATCATTTCCTGAGGAGTGAGAGGAGAATCAGGGTGAAGAAAGTGGGAACTGCTGACAACCCCGCTGATATATTCACCAAACCTGTTCCACATAGCAAGTTTCAACATTGTTTGGACTTGCTGAACATCAGAGCTGATTAGGTGCTCTATGGGCAGTCCCGGGAGTGGAGGGCGAAGTCTACTCATCTGGCACTGTAATAGTGCATCTGGAGCTTTCTACTTTGAGGATTCAAGTCAAGGTGGAGATTTGTTGGTATGCCTTGAATACTGTAATAGTCGCTTCTGCGACCCTGGCCTGGAATACAACTACATCTACAATTATGATAAGAATATAATTCCAATTCCAATTTGGACTGATGTTGATTTGGGCCGAATTGTGTTTTGTTCCAATCCCAGTTTGTTAGGGTTTAGTGGAGACAATATATAAAGTGTCTCTCTTCTCTCTGTAAACATTAATTCTGTTCTGCACTTAGATAGGTAGAAATCTGGCCAATTTCTTGGCGTCTGTAACCTGCTACCTATTATAGTGAATCCGTCTCCCGTGGATGTAGCCAAATTGGTGAACCACGTAAATCTTGTGTCTTGTTATTTTCGTTTATATTTTCTGTTCTTTCTCCATTCCGCACAACAGCAGCACTGAACCATCTGTGTTCAGTTTGAAGAAAGCAGGAAGTTTCCATGCAATTGTTTTCATATTTCTCCTAATTTTATCATTTTTTAACATACAAGCCATGCCTATCATTTATCAAGTTCCAAAACAAGTCTAGTTTGTTAACCAACAATATATCATTAACTTGAAATAAAATCGGCTTGATGATGTTATTTATGTTGGGCTTAACTTCACCAAACATATGTTTGTATCCCGCGCATGATATGAACCAAATTACTATGCAATGAATGATTCTAGTTAAGTGCTTCAAAACAGCCTGAGAAGGCATCACATTCCAGTAAAAGAATATTCTGCCCCACAAAAAAATTTAAACCTTTGTTGATTTAGGTTGAAAATCCTATCAACTGTAGCCCAAATAATAACTATTTTATTGCAGCTGTTGAATGTATGATGTATAAAGTCAGAATTACGTTTGCAAAAGCTGCAAATAGATGGCAAGTTAAAAGAAAGATCTTCCAAAACATCAGGAAAGGCTATAAACCTATTTAAAACTCTCTAGTTTAGAAAACTTCTCTTTTTTGGCAAGTAACTGGACGACAGTATGTTGAAGGAAGGAATTTTCATTCTTTTAATCCTTAGAAGTTCATGAGCCGATTCTAAACTGAAAGTACCATTTTCAGTGGGTTTCCAGATTATTTGGTCATCAAATTTAGGGAAAAGAAAATGATCTTGTTCTAAGATGTTGATTATATGATCAGGAAGATTTTCCTTTATAGCTAGAAGGTATTCAGATTTATTTCTAAGGAAATCTGAAACCGGTATATCCTGGGAAAGGAAGGGTTAAGTCCTGATTCCAAAGATTAAAGATTGGACCAGGTCTAGCATCCCAGGGAAAGGAAGGGTATATCCAAGAAAAGGAAGGGTATATCCAGTTGGCATCTCAAAAGGAGACTTCCCCTTTTCCAATTTTAATTATTGTGTTCTGAATAGCCAGATTATTTTTCTCTTTGACACTTTTCCAGGTTTTAGAGTGTTTATGATTGTTAGGAATTAACCACATTACTTGAGCCCAGTAGGAGTTTCCCTTTTGAAGCTTCCGCCAAAGTTTTAGAGAAAATCCTTTAGTCATAGTTTGAAGATTTTTAAACCCCAACCCGTTCTCATCAAGTGGAAAACAAAGTTTACGGTAGGATTTCCATATTCTATTATTTTGATTATTAACAAAGTTACTGTTCCATAAGAACTTTGAAAAGATTTATGTAATTGATCAATTACGTGTTTTGTTGGCTGTAAAACATTTAGAAGGTGAAGAGGGATAGAGGTTAAAACAAGTTTTATTAAGACCATTTTCCCAGTTTGAGGAAGAAGTTTATTTTTCCAAGAATTGATTCTTAGTTGTATAGAATTGATTAGGCTCATAAAATGTGAATTTTTGGTTCTTCCAGCTATAATAGGGCAACCTAAATACTTGAATGGAAGAGAGCCTGATATCATCTTTGTTTATGATCTCAGATAAGATTTGATATATAGAGGAGTGAATTTGGATAAGAGGAATGATGATTTTTCGAAATTCACCTTTTGACCAAAGGCTAGTTCAAAGGATTTCAAAAAGATGATCACTATTTTAATGCCAATTTATGAAAATTTCATGAAGATTGCATTGTGATGTGCACCATTACGCATGTGTTAACCAATGCATTCGGCGTAATAATTGGTTTGTTTTATATGTTGGATTGCTAGTATTAGTTGAGTTTACGTGACAAGGAGTTTAGACAGTCATGTTTGGCTTTCTTGTCTGAATCCGCATTTTGTAGGCTTCCTTTGTGATCATATTTAGTATGTCGCTCGCGGATACATTTTGTTACATTCTATGCGAAGGCTGTTCACAAAGGCGGTAGAAGATATTAGGGCTGTTAGCAAGGACGGTAAAAGAGATCGAAGTCTATTCACATTAGAATGGTAGTAGATGAGACCGCAGACATCAAATCTTGGTAGTAGAAGGATGGAGCCAAAAATAGGCGACATTGGAGTTCAAAATAACCAAGGAAGAAACGGAGAATCGTTGTCCGAGATTTGTGCCCAATTCTGGAAACAATCTAAGAATAATCAGCCTTCAAGGTTGGTTTCATTGGATTCATCTCCTCGAGAACCATAAAATCGACTACAAGAACTCTCAAAATGGACCAACGGTTCATCCGTAGGAAAGAAAGAAGTTCAGCCGGCGAAGGACAAACGGGTTAGCGCGGACCATTCCTGGTTAGCACCAAATGAGGTACCAATAGCCCGCACCAGATGACACTGTCCACCCCAAGAGTCTTTGGCATGAACCCTACCAAGGTCCGGCGAGGACTGCGCCAAACTCAACTGGTCGCGCACGCAAGTTCTAAGTTTCACTTAAAATGGCTAAGTATGGGCGCGGATTATCCCATTTTCAATGGCTCGTACTGTTTCAAGTGCTAAATGTCAAGACTAGCTGGTGGGACATGAAGAATTAAGCGGTCCGCACCAAAATACTGAGCAAAATACCCTTCAAGAAGATGGGCCACACCCAAAATGGGTCACACCAGATCTGGCACCTCGTGCAGCATTATTCAAGGTCCATGTCAAGGTCTTTGGCACAGAGCACTATTCATGGTCCGTGCAATGGTCTGGCGTGGAGCACTATTCACGGTCCCTCTCACCATTTTGGCAATAACTCTCTCAATTTTTATCTGATTTTCCTCCACCATATATCAAAATTTTCTTCTTTCCGAGCTCTATCCAACCCACTAAACCTCAGCCCCAGAAAGTCTATGAATTTGAGCAGTTTGTTCAAGAAATATTTGGCCAGATGGCGGCTGACTAGGGTTTTGACCTAATTTTGGCCTATCTTGAGGTCCAATCTCCTACTGCTTTATATAGGAGTCTTTAGTCTTCTAGGAAAAAAATAAGTAGACATAATGTAGATTTTTTTCTCTCTCTAGTCTAGATAGAAGGAATAGGAGAGTCCTCTCTCTCTAGAGTTCTTCTTCTTTTTCCTTCTATTTCTCTCTCTTTTTTTCTCTTTTCTTCTTCTTATTATTTTCCTAGATCCATGAAATCTAACATAATATTTTTCATGGATCTAATTTCTAGGGAGTAAATTCATAGCTTGGGGATAATTGTATTCATGTGTTGATTTATGCTTTTGTGAGACTCTTAGTTCATCCTAATTATTGTGCTTATTATATTATTGTGACTTGTTCTTGAATGTTAGAATTGCATGAATAGTACACTCCATTAAGCACACACTCTACTTTATATTCATGTTGGTGCAAATATTGATGCCCCCCGGGGAAGAGAAACCTCGGATGTGTAATGGGTAACAGGGTACGGGGTCCGCGTGAGTGTGTGCACTGAGGATTTTTCTGAGTATTGCCTCTGTTATGTTTCCTACAAACAAGTCTTAGTTGATTACGTAAAGTAGTCTGCTGGGTTACGGGTAGAGATAGTGAAAAGTAGCAAGCTAGGGTTGTAAGAGGCTCTAGCATCATAGATAAGGTGCCTATTTCCCTTTTGCCTCGTTTATAGGCCTAGGGAGTAGAGCATTCGTGGTGGAAGCCCGAGACGTAATCGAACGGGAGAGAAACATACCAGGGCTTACTGCTAACTACCGTATTGGTAGCATAGTAGTGAGTTGGGTGCAGAATATAAATTTTATCTTTGACCATTGATCTCTTTAATCTCAGCCTTCGCTAGGGTTAATTAGCTACAATTAACGACCCCGAGTTGAGGCGGGTCACAATGTCATCAGCAAAGGAAAGATGTGTCACTTTGGCCGTTTGGTTAGGTAGCTTGTAGTATTCCAAATTTGAATATCTGAAAAGAAAATTAAGGTTTCTTGAAAAAGCCTCAGCCATTAGAATGAAAAGTAATGGAGATAAAGGATCTCCTTGCTTCAAGCCTCTTAAAGCTGGGAAAAAAATCAAATGGGCTGCTATTTACCAATATAGAAAAGCTGGCTGCCTTGATATTTCCCATAATTAGTTGAATTAAAGTTTGAGAGAATCCAACCTGAGCCAATAATTTAGAAAAGAAAGGCCATGAAACCCTGTTAAAGGCTTTCATCGTATCCAATTTGATAATTATATTAAAACCCTTTGTTTTTTAATGTAGGAAATTGGTTAGTTCCTGCATTAGGAGTACATTATCAGTCAATGCCCTTCATATAACCAATGTTTATTGCTCCGGACTTATAATGTTTTCAGAAGAGGTTTTAGTCTTGAAGATTTGATCTTTGAGATAACATTGTTTGTAAAATTACACAAACGGATAGGTCTATAGTCTTTAAAAGAAGAATAAACTCTTTTTTTTTAATTAAGACTATCATAGTGGAGGAAATGGCTTTAGGTATCTCAGCTAGTTTGAAAAGATCATTCATAACTTCCATAAAATCCTCTTTAATTATATGCCAACTTTTTTGTAAGAAAATGCCAGAAAAACCATCTGGACCTAGAGCTGAACTTCCGTCCATACTATTAATAGTATCAGTAAGTTTAGTCATGGTAATCGGCCTTAATAGGTTCAAGTTCGTTTCCTGCGTAACTGATGTTGGGATATTTTCAAGAATCCAATAAGTGTTAATTCCCGTGGGATCATTGTGCTCTGCACTGAGAAGGTTGGAAAAGAAGTTAACAGCTTCTTTCCCAATATCATAATGGCCCTGAATCCATTTACCTTCGGAATTTTTGATTGAGGAAATAAGACATCTTTGATGTTTAGCCTTTACAGAAGCATGAAAGAATTTAATATTGGCATCACCTTCTTTTAACCATTTAAATCTTAATTTTTACTTCCAAAATGTTTCTTAATTAGCTAAAGCTAGGGTTAGATTGGCCTTAGCTAAAATAAGGGTTGTGTTGGCCTTAGCTAAAGCTAGGGTTAGAATCAGTGTTGGAAAGAGCCCGATACTTTAACTTAGTACTGGATGAGAGACAGTGGGCAGTTTCTTTGCACTCCAGGAGATCAAATTACCACCAAGGAGGACTGCATAGCTATAAGTGGAATGCTGGGTTTCCAGCAGCGGGCCTAATTAACATCGGAATAACCCAAGACCTCAAGAGTGTTGGTAGAGTGAAAAGTAAGACCAAAATGGAGCGCACCGCAAACATAATGAAGAATTTGAGTGACCACTGCAAAATGATCATCACGGGGGTCCTGAAGAAATTGACTGACGGTGTTAACCAAAAAAGTCAACTCTGGACGAGTGATCTTCAAGTACTGGAGAGCACCAACCAAAGATCTGTACAGAGTCAGGTTCCGAAAAGGAGGACTGGTGGAGCCGTGTAACTGCAAACCAGGAACAAAAGAAGTAGTGACCGGAACAACATCAGACATGCCGGCACGGGTAAGAATATCCTGAGGATACTTAGCTCGTCTAAGAAGTAAGCCCAATGAAGTGGGTGAGACCTCTAAGCCAAGAAATTAGTGCAGAGCGCCAAGATCCTTGATAGCGAACTCTCGATGTGTCTGATCAATGAACTGGCAGAGAAGCAGGGAATTATTGCCAGTAAGGATGATGCCATCAACAAAGACTGGGAGATAAAGCAGAGACGTCCTTCTAGATAGAACAAACAAGGAAGTGTCTGCCAAACTACACTAAAAGCTGAGTTGTAATAGATAAGGGCTAAACCTCTCAAACCAGGCCCGGGGAGCCTGCTTAAGACCGTAAATGGCCTTTTTCAGGCGACAGACGTAATCCGGACAGAGTGAGTCCTTATAGCCAACAAGTTGCGCCATGTAGACTGAAATATCAAGAACACCGTTCAGAAAGGCATTCTTGACGTCCAACTGATGAAGTGGCCAGGAGTGCATCACAGCAATGGCAAGGACAATGCGTACGGTGAAAGCTTTGACCACAGGACTGAAGGTGTTGTCAAAGTCAAAACCTAGAATCTGTGAAACCCCTGAGCAACTAGTTGGGTCTTATGACAATCAACTGTGTCATCTGGTCGAAACTTCAGCCGATAGACCCATTTGAAGTCAACAACACTGACATCCAATGGGCGAGGAACCAAATCCCAAGTGTGCTGACCTTTAAGGGCAGCAATCTCTTCATCCATAGCAGCTTCCAAGAAGGATCCTTGAGGGCCGAACGGTAATCAGAGGGCTCAGACTGAGTAGGAAGTGCAGTAAGAAAACCATGTGCAACAATATTCGAGTAATCACATCGTTGAATAGCACTAGTGGTTATCCGAGTGACTATCCTATAGGGATTCGGCTGAGGCCGGAAGGGTGGGGGCGACAGACCGGCGGAAGAAACCGGGGATAGAGTGGCAGCGGTGGCAGGAGAAGACACAGCCGAGAAGGCTGGACTGGCCGATGGTGGTCGAGAAGGGGGTCGTCGTGTAGGTTTCGGTTCATCGGTTTTGGGCGAGTAAACCGAGCTGGGCGCAGAAATCAATTCATCGAATGTGGACAATAAGGGGCCGAAACCACCGTTACCAACCAAAAAAACATAAACATCCAAAGTCGAGAGAGAAGATGCCAAAGCAGAGGAGATAAAAGGAAAACAACTCTCATTAAACCGAGCATGACGGGTGACATATATTTTTCCAGTAGTAGTGTCAAGACAGTGGAAACCCCTGTAATGGCAGTTGTATCCAATGAAAACACAAAGAATGCTTTGGGGAGATAACTTGTGACTGGCCATAGGACGAACATAAGGAAATACTCGACAACCAAAGGGATAGAAGTTTGAGTAAATAGGATCCCGCTGATAGAGAAAACCATAGGAGGAGGCACCTTGTAAAACCGGAGTAGGTAACCGATTAATAGTATAAACTGCAGTGGCAAAAGCATCAACCCATCTAGAAAGTAGAAGATGCGAATGGAATAGCATCGTAAGACTCATTTCTGCAACATGCCGATGTTTTTGCTCTGCTCATCCATTTTGCGCCATAGTATATGGAAATGAAACTTGGTGGTGAATGCCTTTTGAGGCAAAATGATACCGCATGCGCGTGTTCAAAAACTCAGTGCCTCCATCACTTTGAAAAACTTTAATGGTAGATGTAAACTGATTTTCTACCAAAGCCTCAAATTGTAAGTATGTTCCAAAAAACTCAGATTTTTTTATGAAGCAGAAAAAACCAAGTAAAATGAGAATAATCATCCACAAATAAGGCATAATAAGTAAAACCAGTCTCAGATAAAACTGGGAGGGACCCCACAAATCACAGTGTACCAAATCCAGGACGCGCGCATCACGTTTAGTGTTTTCAACAAAAGATAACCGCTTCCCCTTTTCCATAACACGAGGAGTACAAGTATGCGGTTTAGGTAATAAAGAGGAAACAGAAAGCAAACCGGACTTCTGCAAACCGGAAATGACTGTAGTCGGCACTCGTCCTTGGCGAGCGTGCCAAAGCTCGAAGGATGCCCATCCTTTTTTCTGCTGCAAAAATGAAACTAGTGTTGCATCACCTTTGTCTACCACGTATAAGCCTCTATCACTGTGGCCCCTTCCCACGACTTCCCTGGATACTTTGTTCTGAATAACAAACGTCCGATCATCATTAGACACTAGAGAACCCATAAGAGATAACTGCTCAAAATATCTTTAAATTGTATATGGAGTTCATGAACGGTACCGCTCTAATGTATAGCATGGGCATTGGCACGAATGGGCAGGATGGTGGATGTGATACTGTTATGAAAAGGGGCGCAAATTATGTCCCAGACTTCTTTGGCAATCACACACAAGGCCGGGAGTTCAAAAAGGGCCTTAGGAGAGAGGGGGGAGAACAACAGACTGCAAACCCTCTGGTCTTCATCAATCCAGAGGTCATAGACTTCCTTGGCCAATTTGTAGATCGCCTGAGCCACTACATGAACAGTCTTAGAGCTAGCGGGAGGAGTGCCGAGGGCGGCAGCGAATGATGGAGATGAGGAGTCGGCCAACAGCAGAGTAGGGAGAGGTGGGCATGGAGTCGACCCATCAAGATATCTAAAAAGCTTCTAAAGCTTGAGGACATATTCAATATGACGTTTCCAGAGAAGAAAGTTGGACTTATTGAGCTTCATTTGTATAATTTGGAGGAGGGTATTAAACGATAATTTTTCACTGGCCATGATGAGAGTGACGCTAGAAAAAATTTCATCGAAAATGAGGGAGAGGAGAGGGCGGCCGAAAATAAAATCTAGGTTTTGGAAGGTGAATCAGAACACTGCTCTGATACCTTGACAAGATGTATTTTCCGTGAAGAAATAATGTATTGCTGACATGATTAAATAGAATACAATAAGGAAAGAGAGTACTAATAGGACTCTGGCTTAATCAACAAGACTTATCCACAATCAATCAAATCAATCAACTAATCAGAAACCTAATTTTCTCTAACAATCATGCCTTCTTTCGCAACCATCGAAATCAAGCCTCCCGTCGCAACCACCATTCTGAGAACCCACCCACTTTCATGATGAATGCGACAAACCCGACCACCACCTTCTTCTACCGCTGCTAATGGAGAAGACGACACAGAATATATATGAATCCAACTGGAATGTGGCACTAAATCGATGGTGGAGAAGACGTAGAAGATGGCGCCGATCGATGTCGGCAAGACGATGAAGAAGATGAAAGCTTGTTAACATAGACCATTTTTGTGAAATTGCATATGAATTCCTCACTTTAGGCGCCTTTTTTAAAAATTTCATCCTGAATAAATTATATTCATATTTCATGCCCTAAATTCTATAAGCTCATATTTATTGTCTTAATTATTTGTAGTTTCCCCCACATCTCACCATAAGACAGTTTCGTAGGAAAAAAACTCTGAAAATAGACACTATTTAATTGAACCAAATTAAACTTATAATTTTGCACTTATTTATTTTTCGTTATTCTTACAATTTTACAATCCTACTGCAATCTACTATGTTGCAGTAGGGGAAAGTCTCAGGAAATGTGATTTTTTCATAAGATTATGGACCCACAGGAGTTTTTACCTTAATGTTGTAATTTTTTCTAAAATTTAAATATTGTATTTTATAAGATAAAATCAGTAATAATATGTATTTGAAGGTGAAAATATATATAAAAAATATATGATATAAAAAATATTTTAAAAATTCAAAATTTTGTATGCAATTTAACAATGCAGCGTGCAAGGTAAAAAAAAAGTGGCATGTCCATAAGCTTATGGACAGACCGTCTGTTAAGAGACCCACCCTTACAGTAGTACTAACTTTTGGGGATTTAAAATAATTTTGGAGAAAGGAGATTAAATTCCCTAACATACATATCTTCTTTATAGATTTCAAATATGAGACTTTAAAATTTCAACTACACGATCCCTAATTATTTAAATAGGTGAATAAAATTAAATATTCACTTATCTATCAATAAGAATACACGATTCGCTTCATTTCCCTAAATATTTTCTCTTTAGAAGAATAATAAATGAATAAAATAAAAATTCGTCTCTTGAAATACAGTCTTTCCGTACATTATAGAAAGACGAGGGACTCAAGTTATATTTTACCATAAAAAGATAAAAACGTGCGGGTTAAGGCAGTTACAATTTGGGTCAAAATCGGGTTATAAACTATTTGGGTAAAGTCACACACTTACATTAATTGAGTTTTTGTTAGAAAAATTACATATTTAGAGTAAGTGCATATTTAGAGTAAATCATATAAATTATATGTTTTATTCTAAATATGTAATGTTTCTAATGAAACTCAATTTTTTTTCACTTACACTTGTTGTAGAATATGAACTCATAACTTCATAATATTTTAATTAGGGAAAGTCTCGGGAAGTGCGGCATATCCATAATCTTATGGATATACCCGGGACTAATTTGCAATTAACAGAATTTGATTAATTTTCATGGCTAAGCCCATTTGGTTCAAATCTAAAAGCTTATAGTACCTTAATCTGGTACCATTCTTCTCCTTCATCGTACGGCGTACACACAGTCTTATTTTTTGCCTCGATGCCGCCTTCTCCTCCTCCTCCTCCTCCAGGCGCCACCACGTTCTTGCTTCTGCTTGATGCCACCTTCTCCTTCTCCTCCTCCTCATGCTCGATGCCACCTTCTCCTTCTCCCCCTCCTCCTCCCAACACAACCTTCTTCCTCCTCCTCATAGATTTCATCATCTTGTCTCTCCGGCAATTTCTCCGGAGATAGCCGCAATTCGAAGATCTGAGCAGCAGGCAGTGACCTATGTTTAAAGCTTTAAAATCTTTGGTAAGCATATTGACATGACTTTAGAATCTATTTTTGCATTCAAAATTCTTAGGTTTAACGTCAATTGATGCCAAGGAATGTAGGAAAAGACGAGCATGTAGGATTGTAGAATTTGTGGTGGCCTGTGTTTAACGTCATTGGATATGCCTTTTTACTGTGCAAATTGATGCCTTTTGACTTCTTTTTGACTAAGTGGCCTTCTACGCTTTATGAAATTACGAGGTGTATTCGTTTATTTATATGTTGCATTGTTATTATCCAACGTGTATTTTTAGTTGTAATGTGAATGACCATTTTTCCTTTTATTTTTTTGCTATTCGTTTGTTTTGAATTACGAGCTGCATCTGTTTACTTATATGTTGCATATGTTAGTATTCAATGTGTACTTGTTAGTTTTACTGTCTATGACCTTTTGTGAATGACTCTTCTCTTTTTTGCTGATCGTTCATTTTAATTACGAACTACATATGTTTACTTATATGTTGCATCTATTAGTATTCAATGTGTGCTTGTTAGTTGTACTATCTATTACCTTTTGTTTTCACTTGTTGTTAGTTGTAAATTTTGAATAACGAGTTGCATTTCTTTACTTATATGTTGCATCTGTTAGTATCTCGTACGTACTTGTTAGTTGTGTTGTGTATGACTTTTTTTTATAAAAAAAATTTGTTGTTGGCTGTTCATTTTGAATTAAGAACTGCATATATTTACTTATATATTGCATATGTTAGAATCCAGCATGTACTTGTTAGTTTTAATGTATTTGACTTTTACTTTCATTGTAATTGTACATGTTTACTTATATGCTGCAACTGTTAATATCCAGTATGTATGACTTTTTTCAGGAGTTGAATCAATAACTTTTTTGGTTTAAACTTTTAAGGAATCAGACAACACTGAACATTAGACTACATATGACATTCCGACACAAAGAGGATTCAGAGAAGATGACTTTGAAGTTTAAAGATTTGAAGATGACCCTCTTTTGAAGATTAATAATTGATTATTCATTGTATTAGATATTGTTAGTTAGTTTAGATACGAATACTTTTGTAATTGTAATTCCCCTAATGGAAGATTTCTGTCACGGACACTTTATCTTTCATTTTGTTTAGATGTTGAGAGCCCCTCTCGTGTTTGAAATTGAAAAAATTTTGCATGCTTTCTCATACAAAGTATGCAGTGCTTTATATGTGTTGCTTTCACGCCGTCAATACTTTTTTTCACCTCTCTTTGATTTAAATCAGGGAAATATGCTCATGTTTTTTAAAACAAACACATATTGCAATGTAATCAGTATATATTGTAAGGTATTAAATGCAGTAGTACATATGAAAATTTGAAAAACTACAAAATTATGTGACATCTGTTATGTATACTATAAGAGAATACTAGTTGTAAGCTAACATATGTCTGTTTTAACAAACAAAAGACAATTCATAAGGTAAATTATGCACTACTTCATGGAAAAGTTTTGCTATTCATAAAAGGAATTGATAATTTAAAATCATATGCGTGTTTTTATGTAAACAATACATGTTGTAAAGTAATTAAAACAAAGCTAATATGACAATGTTAAATTTGTCAAATTTTAGTATCCTCTGTCTGTGTAAGCTATACCATAAACTAGTTGTAGACTAGCATATTCATGTTTTAACAAAACAGAAACGATTCATCACTTAACTTATACATGATCTTCTAGAAAAGTTTCATAAATCATATGTAGAGCTTTTAAAAAAAAAGTGTGTTTTTTAATATAATTGATACATATTGTAAGGTAACAGGTACATGGTATATACGAAAATTTTCAGCAGCATTTATTTTACTTTTTAAATATTTACCACATATTTTTTTACATGTTCATAGCAGCAAAATTCATACCTTTAGAATTTTCAACAATAATATCATTCACATATCCAGAACGAACGTGCACCAATGAATAATCAGAAGCAGTGTTAAAGTCACTATTGTCCACAGTGGCAGAGGGATTTTCAATGTTTAATCTTGCTCCGGAATTGAAACAAGACGAGGAATTCCAGGGTACATTGATTCGCTCGGATAAAAAGAATTCGATTAATTACAGACTTATCGAAGAAGTAGTGTAAATGTTGAAATGTCTGTTCTTGTTCCTTACAATGATCACAATGCACAAGAAGTCATTCCAACAATGGCTGAAGATCACTCTAATTTGGATGTGCTGAAACAACATACCCATGCACAAGATGTAACTAATCTTTCCAGGGAAGTTATTGCAACAATGGCTGAAGTTCACATCAGTTTGGACATGCCGAAACAAAATCCCAATAAAAAGGACACAACTGATGATGCTTCTAGGGAAGTTATCGCTACAATGGCTGAAGTTCACATCAATCTAGATATACCGTGCCAACATCTGTAGAAATATAATAGCCATGATATCCTCAGACGTTGTGATTTATCCCTCCATCGACTGTGCTGTCGGGATGATGGGGCCCTGAGGGCAAGGGCATCGCCTTTTATAATAGCCATGATATCATTATAAAATATAAAAGACCTTAATATGGTGCATTGGTATCACATCAATGACACACCTCATCAATAATGATTACAATATATAGGGATACAACAAACTAAAATCTAGCAGGATTAGGATTTTAATTCTATAAGGAAATTATTATCTATAACTAATTCTATAAGGAAACTAATTCTATAAGGTAACTATCATTTATAATCTTTCTTACAAGAAAAGGGTTTCAATTTCCTTAACACTCTCCCTCAAGTTGAAGCATAATAAACAATAATGCCCAACTTGCGAAGAAGATTATGAAATTGCTAATCATTAAAAAAATCACCATAGAACGAATTCAAATTCAGTAGCGGTAGAAGTAGCAGAAGCAATAGTAGCAGTAGAACTAGTAGAGCAATATTCAGCTTTATTAATGGTAGTAGTAGCGGTAAAGTAGAATTTGTAGAAATCCTTGCGGGCGGCGGCGCACGAATGGTAACGGAGGCCGCGCGTGAGGACAACAATTAAACGCGGCAGTGGCGTGTATGAATAATAAAGTGGAGTGGTGGCGACGCAAGACTCCTCCAGCGTCGGAGAAGGTAAGGGCGGCGGCGGCAGCGCAGATACAGCTAAAGATAAGGGGTCCCAAATTGAACCCACTCTGATACCATGTAAAAATATAATAGTCATGATATCATGATAAAATATAAAAGACCTTCTTGTGGTGCATTGATATCACATCAATGACACATCTCATCAATGATGATGATTACAATATATAGGGCTACAATAAACCAAAATATGGCAGGATTAGGATTTTAAATCTATAAGGAAATCATTATCTATAACTAATTCTACAAGTTAACTATCATTTATAACCTTTCTTACAATGATATGGTTTATATTTCCTTAACAACATCCCAATGAAAAAGACACAACTGGAAAGATCCTCCAAGTGCTCTCGATGTCGACGTCGGAGATTCAAAACTCGGTGGTGGTGGCGCAGCTCCTCTGCGCCTTGGCTTAACGAAGTGGTGAAGTTGGTGAGGTGTCTCTACTAGAGAGATTGAAGTTTGGGAAGGAGATGAATTTTGGGAAGGAAGAAGATTGGATGATGGAGAAATTTGCAGAGATGGAAGTTTGGGGAAGAAGAGTGCTTCACGTTTCAATTTGGGGAAGAAGGGTTACTTAATTTGCATTAATTGTATGTTGGTCCCTGACATGTCCATAAGCTTATGGACATGCCGTCTGTCAAGAGACCCACTTTTTTAATTAAACATCACATTTTCATATGCATATAAAAAAATAGTGTTTTTCAAGAATTTGTCATAAAATATAAAGAGAAAATTTAAATTTGATTGAATGTGAATTTGTGTGGCCACCACTTACCATAAAATTTTAGTCATTTACCTATTATCAACCACTCATTACTTGTAGTCAGAGGATATTTTGATCATTCATTTATAGATAAAAGTAACCGGCATGTATTTAAGGTGAGAGGGGAATCATATCACACATAATTGAGAGTTATTTGAAAAGCAGGCATAGAATAAATTACTCCCTCAACAATTGTCCACTTCTTCTTTTTTATTTATTATTAAATGATGATTTTATAATTTTAGTATTTTAAATTATGTATAATATAAATTATAAAAAAATAAATATTCTAAAATTATGCATTAATATGAATATAATAATATCTCACAAAATCATTTTGATACTTATAAATTTTTTGATGTAAATAGTATCAATTTTATTGATAAATAGTGAAATATGACATATGTATATAGAATGAGAGAGAGGGGAAGTGATATGGTAGCACCAAAATTGTAAGGTTCCTTTTGCCCACTCCATAGTGTCCATTGCTTTTTCCATGAGGATTTCAATTTTGCTCCAAATTCTCCTTATTCCATGATGTTGAGGCTTGAAAGTAGGTCTCAACTTTAGTGAATTATTGTGCTAATAAGTGAGGGCAAAGGTGAACCTCCATGCATGCTATAGGTTCTCTTCATCATTTGGTCTGTATTTCTGTTTGTTGGAAATATTTTAGTGGTTGTCTTGGTTTGGTACTTGGAATCAGGAACGGGTTTGTAAATTGCAGAATCCTGTGCAAACAAAGGCACGTGGGTTTAGGCATGTATCGATGTTATCCATCCAAATTGTTCCACTATTTAGTCTTTTACGAAAATGTTATCCACCCATTTTTTCCCTCTATTTCTTTTACATTTTTCTGAGATTAAAATCAATAGTCAAAGGTCTGCAAATACGCAACTCGATTGCATCTAGCACTTTTGCACTTTGTCTTTCCGGCCGCGTGTTTTAATAGTCAATTTGGCAATGCCATCCATTTTTCTATATCTTTGCGTGTCTTTTTCTGATTGATAACAAGTGATCTCAATGATTCTTCATTGATGTTATATTAGTTTAGGGATAAATGTCAATATAACTATATTTATTTGAAAGTGTTAATATAATTTTATAATAATTTTTAGGCAAAGTCTTGGGAAAGACGGTCTTTTCATAAGCTTATGGAAAGACGGGGTTTGGTTAGAATAATAAAAGGTAAAAGGTGTTAGTTGCAATATTAAAGTTTTAGTATGAAACATGTAGTAGTTATAAAATTTATAACCCGGTTCATGCAATCCGAAAATTATATCTTAATTTCTTCTAATTTACACTTTAAACCTTGGTCTTTCCATAACTTATGGAAAAACCGTCTTTCAATAGACGGACTCTAATTTTTATTGTAAATATAACCATAACTAGTTAATGAAAGTGTCAATATAACACTCAGACCCTATTTCCGGCATTAACCTCAATTTTCCGGCGTTAACTCAAACCAAAATATCATTTGGGCTAACTTTGAAATTAGGTGGACAATTTTTCTCTCTTAGTACGCCAGACCACCGCCGGAACAAATGGGGTTATATCAGCACATTATGAAATCTTATTGGGTTATATCAGCACATTCCTGATGTTTGTAGGGTTACATCAACACATTTCTAATGTTTGTAGGGTTACATCAACACATTTCTAATGTTTGTAGGGTTATATCAGCACATTCTTAAAACTTATAGGGTTGTATCAGCACATTCTTAAAACTTATAAGGTTGTATCAACACATATTATAAATATTAAGTGTGTGGTACTCGGCTGACCTTAACGGGCGACCACATCATCATATACACCATTACAACATCATAACAATATCTTATACAACATAAAATTTGACATCATGACATCATCATTAATATTAAACACCATTATCACATATCATAACCTCATGTCAAAACTTATCAACATTAAAAGTCCTAGGTTGAAGAACACAGCAAAATAACAATCACACACAACACCAAAGATCATCCAATCATCAATGCGGACTAAACACAAAAAAATAAACAAAATATCATTAAAACCCTTATATTCTATTATATGAGCTGATATGACCCTACATTTTTTACTAATGTGCTGACATAACCCTATAAATTTTAGGAATGTGCTGATTTAACCCTACCAGTTTTCATAATGTACTGATATAACCCTACCTATTCCCGCGGCGGTCCGTCGGCGGTCCAAGGGTAATAACGCCATTTACTATTTTTTGTATTTTAAATTTTTTTAGAAGGGCAAACATGTAATTTTATAAAATTCAGGCTAAAAGTTGCCGGAGAGATTTATATTGGCACTTTCACTAACTAGATAAGGTTATATTGCACTTTCAAATATTGAAAGGTTATATTAGCACTTATGTCAATAAAGTAGGGTTATAAAAGCACTTTTTCATTAATTTATTATATATACGCCTATTTGCATATGTTCATCCCATTTATGATTATGTAATAAAATTTAATTGTCATATTACTTATATACACAATAAAATTATGGATAAAATGGACATCTGCACTTCAAAGAAAAACGAATTTACTTTTCTTTGAGAGTTTACTTCATCCAATGATAATTTATGAATATTATTAGAGAAAGTGGTGGAACCAGGATTTCATTTTAGTTGGGGCTGGACAATACTACTCAAATTTAAATTTTAACAAATTAACTCAAAAATAATTTTAAATAATAGATAATTTAATAAATCGAGTACGATACGATAAGGTTTTCACAAGTTCAATAAACTGCTAAAATAACTACTTTCTAATGCTCGAATTACTAGAAGTAGAACTAGGAACAAGTGGGGGCAACAAATACCTACGAGACTCCATGCCTTGATAACGTTTAAAAATCGATTCATTCTCAATCTTAACAAAATATTTTTCTCAATATACACCGTCATAATATCATTCAACCATTCATCTCTCATTCTATTACGAAGATCGGTCTTGATATTCTTCATGGCAGAAAAAACTCGCTCAATTGAAGTTGTTGCAACTGGTAGAACTAGTGCTAACTCAATAAGACGATATACCAATGGGTAGATTACATTGCTACGTGATCGAACCTTATGTTGAGCAAAACTTCCAAGATCATTGATGTCTGAATAGACATCATTATCTCTCACATCATTAAGAAAGTAATTAAGTTGTTGCTCAAGTTCAACACGCTTAATTAGGGAGAAGTTATACGTATAGAGTTCAGCAAGGCGAAGCAACTTACCAACATCAAACGTGGAAAATCTTTCTCTCGAATCAAGGCATGCGATACAAGTGAGTAACTCTGAGCTTGCTTTGGAAAATCGATGATTCATTTCTAGAATCATCCTGTCAACGGTCTAGTATTGAAATAATAAAAAATAAAATAATAAGATAAAACACATATAAAATAATATAAATCAAATAAATCAAAGTATGTAAATATGAAAGTAGTACCTAAAGAAAAATATCGGTAGAAATCATGATTGGTCAACATTTCTCCACATCGCCTAGAACGGTGACGAATTTTTCGTTGTGCTTCCATCACATCTAATGTGATCTCATGCTTCACACAGAATGTGTTGACTCAATTCAATAATTTATCAGAACCACCATCTCTGAATTCTTGCAATTCAGCCTTCATTCTATTCATCATTCGCACAGCCATCGAAATATTTTGATCTCTTTGTTGCAAGGCAAGGAAAAATTGACTTGTAGCTCCCAACAAATGCTTCATAAAAACATACATAATACAAATTCATAGCTCTCCGTTCTATTAATCAAACTCTTTGTTGTAGAGGCATTTTCATCTAAATTGCTATGCTCACAGATATTAAGAAGCAATTGAATAATAGAAGACCACATAGCCTCAAAATGAAGAATAGTAGTGTAATGTGATCCCCAACGGGTATCACCAGGCCGTCTCAAACTCATTTCCTGCTTTTTACCTCTTCCACTAACATTCTCCCCACTCTCCAATACCTCTACAAGTCTAGCATGTTCTAATTGCACAAGCATCTCTTTTCTAACACATGAACCTCCAACTAGATTCACAGTTTTTACAAGATACCCAAAAAATTCACCCACAGATAAAATACTATATGCAACAGAAACAACAACCAATTGAATTTGGTGAGAGAAGCAATGAATATACCTTACATAAGAGTTTTCTTTCAATATCAAAGCTTATAATCCATTAAACTCACCTCGCATACTTGAAACCCCAGCATATCCTTGACCTCTCAACTTTGACAAGGACAATTTCTTATCTAGAAACAGTTGCTTAAGAGATTCCATCAAGTAATAGCTTTAGTATTGGAAACATGCACAAGAGCGAGAAAACGCTCAACAATGCATCCTTGCTTGTTGACATATCTCAAAACAACTCCCATTTGCTCTTTTATTGATGCATCTATAGCCTCACCAACAAGAAGAGAAAATACACTATCTCTAATGTCATTAACAATAGCATCAGTTACCTCACCAGCACAAGCACTTGAGAGCTGTTTCTGAACTTTGGGGGATGTCAACTTGCAATTTTTGGGAGCATTTTCATTCATTACCTTAGCAACATCTTCATTTCTCTTGCAATACCAGTCAACCAATTCAAGATAATTACCCTTGTTGATGGAATCTCAACCCTCATCATGACCACGAAAAGCCAAACCTTGTTTTAACAAGTATCTTGTCACATCCAAAACCGCATTTAAATGTGTGCGGTATGCCTTCTCTGCTTCAGTAACATGAGCGTCGGAACAATGTAAGATACTTTGCTTTTGAAGGCTAAAATTTCTCAATTTGATTTCTGCACCATGATGACTTCCATCCACATTTGTAGCATGTTTCCTAAATAATTTAAGGGAATTCTTCCAATTTTTCATCCCATCCACAATATATGTTGTCTCCTTTGGTGAATTCTTAAAAAGATAGCAAGGAAAACAAAAGGCAGCATTATACTCCAACCAATCAAATTCATCAAACCAAATCTTTTGAAAACTTCTAAATTCAACATTGAACAATGTCTTGGAAAAAGTATGATTCTTAGGTTGGCAAGGACCTCTTACTATATATTCTCTAAACACTTCATCTCTAATAGAAACATCAATCTCTTCAATAGGTTTACGTAGCCCATGATCACTTATAACATCATTCCGATTGAATTCTACGCGAGATTGTTTTCTACTACTACCCTCTCTCTCTTCATTGTCCCTTTGTTCATTAGGTTCATTCGATCTCTTAGAAGATGGAAATCCTCTACTTCAAATTAAAAATTTGTCCATAACCTATTAAATATCAAATAGGGTAAATATGTAAATTGAATTCATTCTTATAAAATCCAAAAGCATTATGAAACAATAATAAATTATAATATCAAATAATTTATAAAATCATATTCATCTAAATTCAATTTAACAAATATCCCTAATTCCATAATTTGTCAATTTCACATAAATAATAAATCAAACAATTATAAATTATAATTATACATGTGCAATTCAATTGATACAAGAACAACCATATAACTTCAATTCTACATCCAACCTAAAAATAATATTCATATAAATTAAATTTTTGAAGAAAAAATAACATAAACAATAAACCCTAAAATTAAATAACCTCTTTCAAGTCATAAACACAAAGAGGAGACAAGATGAAGAGGAAAATTGAGGGCTGGACGGACAAACGGTGGCGGGGCGATGTCCGGAATCTCTGGCCGGTGGCGGGACGATGGTGGCAGCGGCCAGAGCTGAGGCCGGAGCCTGGAAGTACGCTGGCAGTGGCAGCTGGATGATATACAATTGAAATTTTGAACCAATTTTGGGTTTGTCATTTGTGGCAATTGGCAAAATTGTTTTGCTGCAAAGTTCCGCCCCTAGGTTTCGTATTTGGGCCATCCTTTTTGGATTTTGGCCCAATACAAAAACCCATATTCGATTTCAATTTTTTTGTTCTGCACTAATCAAAACAACGTCATTTGACTTGAGCCAAATGACATCGTTTTGATGTTTTATGGGCAAAAAAAAAAAAGGTCTACTACGGCCTTCTTCCCCGGCTGATTATGCCGGTAAAACGAGGAACAAGCTGGAAAACTCTGCTCCGCCGCCGGGAAGCGCTTTAACCGCTTATAACCACTACTATCATGGCGTCGGAATCTCAGGTAAGGCTGGAGCCCTACCACGCGCCATGGTAGTTCCGCCCCTGACTAGAGAAGCAATTTTATTGAGAAAGAGAGAGAGTCACATAATTTATATAATTTTGTGGATGAGAATAAATAAAATTAACTAAAAGCTAGCAAATAAAGCAAAGTAAACAGAAATTATTGGAACATTTGAAATAAGAAATTTGAAAGTAAATTTTGGGATGAAAATCTTTAGTGAATAAAATCTCTCCCAATGAATTACATAAATAAATTTTTTTATTTTTAGTGTAAATTGAATTTTCAACCTTGAAATAGTAGGACCAAAGTTCAATCATGGACGAACATCAAAATTTCTGGGAATACCTACAGAAAACGCAATTTATTTTAAAGAGATCTCGTCATAGGTGGCTGGCTCAATAGTACAGTGCAGGGTGTTTAAATTGTCTGACCTAATATGATCCATTTTAATCTGGTCTATTTGAATTGGATCGGGTCAATAACTTATATGGGTCAAATTGGTAGGATTAAAATGGGTTGGGTAAGATTTTGATCCATTTTGACCCGTTTATAATTTTGTTTCATTTTCTTATAGAAAATTACAAAAAATAATTAATTTAATACAATATATCCACCATTAATTTATTTCTTAAACAATATATCCATCGCAATTTTTTCACTTATACACTTTATTGTTAAATTAAATTTTAAATAAAGTATTTTCTAAGTTAAATGTTGTATTTTTATATGATATTTTTATATTTTCACATTCAATCACACTTTATTATTTCCTTCATCCCAACTCTATTTTCACCACAATTATTACGGTGTTTAAGAAACATATTTGATTGTTAATTTGTTTATCTGCGTATCATAATGAGAAATAAAAGTTGATATTTAGAAACTACTTGTTACGACGAACTCAAAAATACCATATACATTAATATTGCTGTTGATATATCTATTCAAACATGTGGTCAAACTTTGATAGAGAATAGTGTCAAAAAAGTAAGAGTGCAAATAGAACTAAGACATGGAGAGTACATGTTTTAATTTATAAATTACAATATCTAAATTTAAGAAAATCTCATTTTAAGTAAAAAATAATAATGTGATTTGTCCATAACCTTATGGGCATTCCGCATTTCTTGAGAATCCATCTCTTTTTAATAGGAAAAAAATCCTTTGGAAGTAAATAAATTAATGTCTAACATATAAAAGGGATTGAAATGAGTATTCCCCTGGCCTTATTTAGCATTCCATCTTAACTTCCAAAAAGTTATATATATATATATATATATATATATTAGTCAATAAATTAAAAAAATATATATACAGTGATTCGTATACTCCCATGTCCCAACCCAATCTACAAATTAACTATTCACTTGGTTTAAATTTCTTAACTTTGATCTCAAAATTGAATCGATAAATAAATAGAATATTGTCATATGTGATCTTGTTAAATTCTTGATAGCATGTAATTCTAAACTAAAATATCAACTTTTCATAAACTGTATACACACAAACATAGATACTAATGATCAAACTTTATTTGAGTCAACTAACGAAAGTCAAAGTGTGCGGCTGGGATGGAGGGAATATTTAAATATATAAAATAAATATGGGAAGGTCTTAGGAAAGGCGGCCTGTCCATAAGCTTATAGACAGGCCAGGGACCGATATGCAAAATGGGGTTCATATTGTAATTAATTAGAAAATGAGGTAGTTAGTATAAATCATAATCATAATCTATTTCCATTTTTATTTTTCTTTTTCACTAAGGATTTTGACAGTTTTTCTTGGGAAACCGTTCCCAATTACTCTGTCTCATGTGTGTTTTCACTCTGTTCCCAATTACTCACAACTGTAAATCTTCGTTTTCCTTTACGCCATTCTCTTCATCTGTTATTCTCTTCCTATTCAATTTCTTCACCAAATCCCTGTTCTTCACCAAATCTCGCCGCAATCTCGTCGTTCAACTTCACCGCAATCTCGCCGTTCATTTTCACCGATCAATTTCTTCATCTGGGATAGCATTCGGTAAGTCTTACATTCTATGTTTTCAAATTTGATTGTCGTTCTTTTTCGTTTTTGTTTTACAGTTGTTCGTCATTCTGATGTAAGGGCTTGTTGTGTATTTAACCTAGTCTATAAGTAAGGCAAAGGGGAAAGGTTTTCCTCCTAAAGCTGAGAAGTTGACTTAGCCTTCTCATTCTCCTTCTCCTGGTTTGTTTTTTTGTTTTCCGTTTTGAATATTTTGAGTTTCGGTTTTTTTTTGTTCTTGTTGGGTGTGTGTGTGTGTTTTCAGTCTTGTTGTTGTTGCCTTATTTTAGAATGTTTATTTGTAAGTCATATCTATATATAAGTTGTTGTTATTGACTTTTTTGTAAGTCAGATCTACATGTTTTGAGTCTTTTTTATAATATGCATTTGATTGTTTAGACGTTGCATCTATTATCATAAGATATGTAATAATTAGTTGCTCTGTTTTTTTTTGTTGTATGTTAGCAGCCCAATTATTGTTTTAATGTGCATTTATTGTCTTAGAAATTGCATACGTTAGGCTAACATATGTATTAAATGGTTATTCTGATTTATAAGTCAGATCCGCATGTTTTGACTCTGTTTTATAATGTGCATTTATTTTCTTAGGATTTGCATATGTCAGGCTAACATGTGTATTGGTTAATTATCTTGTTTTTTGATTTGTATGTCAGATCCGCATGTTTTGACTCTGTTTTTATAATTTGCATTTATTTTCTTAGGAGTTGCATATGTTAGGCTGTCAGGTGTATTAATTAGTTATCTTGCTTTTATGATTTGTATGTCAGATGCGCATGTTTTGACCCGGTTTTTATTATGCTCATGTTTGTGTAATATATGTATTAGTTATTTACTATGTTTTTCAATTTTACTGGATAATAGTCAGTCCACTGATTGTTATATTGTGCACTTGTTTCCTTAGAAGTTGTATATGTTAATATAACATATGTATTAGTTAATTAGTCCGTATTTTGATTTTCACTGATTTTTAGCCCTTCTGATTTGATAGGATGTATTTGTTTCATTACAAGTTGCTTATGTTAGTTTACTATATGCATATATTTTGAAAAACTATGAAATTGTTATATGTACTTTTATTCTTCTGATTTCATAGCATGTATTTTTTTCATTAGAAGTTGCATATATTAGTATACTTTATGCCTTAGTTAGTTATACAGTGTGTGTGTGTTTTTTTTGGATTTTATGGCATGCATTTATTTCATTAGCAGTTGCATATGTTAGTATATTTTATGTATTAGTTTATTATAGTGTGTGTTCTTTTCTGATTTGTTAGCATGTATTTATTTCATTAGAAGTTACATATGTTAGTATATTTATGCATTAGTTAGTTGTTAGTTATACATTGTGTGTGTCTTAGATTATGTTGCTTATTGACTGTCATTTTATAATCTATGCATATATTGTTTCTGACTGTGTATGTAATTTTTTTAAAAGCGGTTTCTGAAAGAGTTGAAGGCATATTTGAAAATGTTGAACCTGAAAGTATTGAAGGTGATTGTAATTTTTTATATTTATTTTGTTATTCATTTTGAGTTCTTATGGATCTTAAATATTTATGATGTTTAGATGTTTTTCCATGTGTGAAAAAATCTAAAAAGAATGATGGATCTTCTCTCCAAACTGAGCTGAAGAAGATTTAACAGTCCTACACTTCTAGAGGTTGTTTATTTTCTTTTCATATTGTATTTTATTTATTGGATTATGTCTGTTATTTTTTGTCATGTGCTTATACAGTTTGTGTTTTCATTTTGTTGTGTAGTTGCATCATTGACACGTAGGTATGCGAGGATTGGTTGTTTTGCTACTCCAGCTATTCCTGTTGATGTTACTCCTAAGGAGTCGAAAAAGAGAAAAATGAATGTTACTATGAAGAAATTGAAATCTGATGAAGGTGGATCAACCCAAGACTTCGATTATGACACTTTGCTGAGTGATGTAGTTAGAATAAGTAGAAAAGTAGCTGGTGTTACTGAGGCTGGGGGTTCAGTTGTTGGCGAGGCCGGGGGTTCTAAGGTTGGTGAGGTGGCTATTGAGGTTGGGGTGTGAGGGAAGATATTACTAATGTTTTGGATTTGATGATAAAATATGTTAGTGTTGGTGGTGAAGGGGTTGGAGTTGATGGTGAAGTTGTTAGGTCTGTTGAAGGGAATTCTAAAGGGGTTGGTGGTGGTTTAGAGGGTGTTAAGGCTATTAATGGGGATTCTGTGATTGATTATGCTACTGGTGGTTCTAAGGCTGTTGATGGTGAAGTTGTTAGGGTTGCTGAAGGGAATGCTGAAGCGGTTGGTGTTGAAGGTGGTGTTGATGGTGCTGAGGGGAATGCTTTTTTAGAAGAAATTGATGTTGAAGTTGATGCATATTTTGAGGATGATGGTGGGTCCAGGAATGATGGTGAAGGAGGGTCCAGGGATGATGGTGAAGGAGGGTCCAGGGATGATGGTAGGGGTCATTCCATGGATAATTCAAATACTGAAAGTATTGTTAAAGCTTTTATAAATGAACATCTTTTTGATTTGGATGCAGTTGAGAGGGAGGAGGCTCGAGCTATTGCGGCTGCGGGTGAGAGTGAAGTTAATCAACCTAATGGGGTTGTGGGTGAGAGTGGGGATCAAATGATTGAGAGTGAGGATGCTCAACCTGATACATATGTGTGTAAGAGTGACAATGTTCGACCTACTGTGATTGTCTCTTTTGAAGGACAGAAGGAGAAGTCACCGGTGGGTTTGAAGAAGAAGTTCGCAGTTGGTTTGAATGAGAGGTCTTCACCTCGTGCGTTGAGCAAGCAGAAGGTAAACAATCTGAGACCCTAACTGGACAATTTAATAGGAAAACGAAAGAAGTTGTTGCAAATTCAACTGCTGAGAAGGCGAAGATGACAAAGATTAAAAAAAAGTTGCTGTGAAGAAATCGGCTGAGAAGGCGAAGAAATCTGTTGGATTTGAGAAGGACTCTGTTGAGAAGTCGAAGAAAGGTGTTGAAGTTGCGAAAAAACCTAGTTTGAAGAGAAAAGCAGACAGTAATGTTGGTGATCCTTCGGGGTCAGGAAAAATGGTTGCTTCTGAAGAAAGAGCTGCGAAACAACAATGCAACCGTCTGAAAAAATAGGTGGTTGAACGTACTGATGAGGAGGGTAACATGTATGTGTTTTTCCCCCTTATTTACAGTGTTATTTGAATATGCTAAACCTATATTTGTTTCATAAAATGTTGCATTTGATAATATTCAGTGTTTACTTGTTATTCACAGTTTGTGTGTCTTTAGTTTTTATTTTCCTAAATGTTGATAAGAAACTGTTTTTGTTTTTTTAAATGTTGCATATGTTAACATTCATAGTGTATTTATTATTTTATTTTCATGTAAATGTTTCTTATCCAAAAAAATTGTTTGTGTTCAATATTATTTTAGAAACTGTTTTTGTTTGTTTAAATATTGTATATGTTAGTCTTCATGTTGTTTTAGTTAAGTATGTCATGTGTAACTGATCCTTGTGTGGTAGATTTAAACTTACAATTTTCAAGACATGTATGCTTACACCTTTCATACTTAATTTTTTTTTAGGTTCGCTAAGAAATTCTCAACTAGCTATTGTCCTTTAAGGCTGAAATTTTTTAATTTATGTGCTCACTCCTGCGCAAAAAGATAGATATTGAAAAGATAGGTTTTGGTAGATTTCTTGCTTTTGACATCCCATCCCTCCCTTTTGGAATCGTTCCTTGGCTGGTTGACAGGTTTGGTTCTGTGGGCTAATTTCATATTGTTTTATGCTGACTTGAAAATGTTCTAGGCTGACTTCTTATTTTTTGTTCTAGGTTGTTGGTTGTGTTCAAGAAATAGCCAGCTCAAGGTACATCATTACCTCTGATGACGTGTTTGACATATTTTGTATTCCTAGGATTCTAGACTGTCATGTTGGTTTGGTTATGATCAATAGGAGGGGTGTGTCAAGGGATGTGGATATTAGGAATAGATGGAGGGATGAGTTAGGTTCTTATAACTATGGCAATATCTCACATGCTAATTTGTTTGAGTTGGTTAAACTAGGTAATGGTGGTGATCGTTTTAAGAGATTTTTTTGTTATGTATGTCATGTGTACTTTCTTGGTCCCAACTACAAGAAATTTGGTTGATTTTAAGCTGATTGGTGCTTTAGAGAATGTTGGGACTATTAAGAGTCTTGATTGGTGTGGATTAGTGCTTGATCGTCACTGTGAGGGTGTTACTAGCTTTAAATCTGGTTTTGGTAAAAGAGATGTGTCTTGTGTTGGTGATTATGTGTTTGTATTGCTGATGACTTATATTTATAGGTTTCCTTTTTTAGGTTAGCCTAACCCTACTAGACTGCCCTTGTGTATGCATTGGTCGAATACATCTTTGTTTGACATGGCTCATTATCTTGAGAAAATGGGTTAAGATAAGGGGGTTGTGGTAGAGGATGGTTTTCCTTTGACCAAGGATGGGAAGGTGAAAGATAAAAAATGCAGCCATCACCAGTTTGAGGGAACTCGCAATGAGAATATTGGTTGTGAGGGGCTGCATACTCCGACTATTGCATTTGATGGCATTGCTTAGGAGCCTGTAATAATTTCGTATGGCATTACAAATGGTGTGATGAGGAATGAGGATATTGAGAAAGCTACCAGTAGTGTAAGTTTATTTTGTCTTTTTTTAAAATTTAGTGCATCTTGTTTTAAAACTAATGCAGACGTTAGTTAATCGAATGCAGTTTACAGTTCATATTGTTTTTCATATAGTTTTTGGATTTTTTGTTTGATTGACTTTTATTCTTTTCTGCCAGCCTCTGAATATGGCCTTTCTTGTTTTCAATCGAGACATGGAGGTCATTACATGCATTTTGGTGCAAAACCTTAAGAGGGAAAATGCCAGTCCAATTATGCGACCACAACCCCAATCTGAAGCACGACAAGAAGGCACAACCACATCAAATCAAGATACTGAGCATGTCAAGACCACCAGATAATTATGGAAGACCCAATCACACATGAGTGGGTTGATAAGATAGTTGAAGAATACATGAGGAAAGCTCGTTCTATGATTCCTTCATTCTCCCTTGAGATTGAAGGACTTGAAGATCTGTAGCTTTAGCATGTTTGAATTATTTTGACTTGATGATTTGTAATCAGCTTATTTTGTGACTGATTGGTTTGTTGGTGATATGTTAAGAAAATTTGAGACGATGTTTAATGATTTGTTTGTAAGGTTAAAGGTTGTATGGAACAGATGCATGTTGAATGTTAAGAAGTACTATTTGTATGCTTATTAATACCAAGTTGAATTTTCAATTATTTCAAGTGTTTCATTGTGTTGATTTTCTCAGCTTATAGGAAAACAAATGCAATTGATAGGTTAAAAAATTACAGGTGTAAGCTAAGTAATTCTACATGTATTCGTTGGTTTTCATATCACTAAAATTATGTGAAATATAATACAAGCCACTTTTAGGAAACAAGTGCATGTTGAATGTTAAGAAGTAATATTTGTATGCTTAGTAATACCAAGTTACATTTTAGGTATGTTATGTGGTTTATTGTGTTGATTTTTGAGCTTATATGAAAACAAATGCAATTCATAGGTTAACAAATTACAGTTGTAAGCTATATAATTATACATCAGTTAATTTGTGTTCAGTGATTGCATATCAATAAAATTTTCTAAAATAAAGATTGGTACTTGGGCAAGCAAAACAAATGCAAGTTATAATTTGATAATTTATTATTGTAAGCAAAAAAAATACAGAATGCTATTCAATGTGTAAAAACCTTTTAAGTTGATTAAAAACAAATACAATGGACAGGTAACTATATGCAACATGTATATTAACCAATGCTACTTTTTACAGTGTCTTCACATCTGGTGTTTTTGTGCCAAATTCAGTTGTTTTCTTCCTTGGTTTTTTCTTTTCCATTCCTAACTTCAGCCTTTTTCCTCTTCCTTTTGTCTTCACTTGGGCTAGATCCAGTACCTTAGGTGCACTTGTTATGGTTGAGTTGCATTGGCTACTTGTGGTTGATTGTTCAATGGCATTGGTCTTTGTATTCTTGCTGAGCACTTGTCAAACATCTCTTAATGAGAGCTTCTAGCTTCTGTGTTTCCTTCGCTCTTTAGAACTAAATTGTAGAATTTGCTGGACATATAATTCCTCCATGAAACTGCACCATTGATGTTTTCTGATAATTGTTTTCCTCAGCCAAGAACCCTGTCCCATATTTCTATTTTGGCTTTTTTTTGTCCACCTTTTGTGGTTGTACTTCTCAGGTGATGGAGTGGAGGTGCAATACTCTAAGAATGTGAAAGCACGGTAAACCTGACACCTCAAAGCATTTGCATTGTACTTCAACTAGCCCATCTTCTTTTTTGTATTCGACTGTCTCGTATTTAGATTCATCATGTTCTAGGTTGACTTCATATTTTCTTGACGGTGTTTCTGAGAACACTTCCTTGAACTTAGTTTCTAAGTGTGTAAACATGAGCAACATGTTTAACCAAACATGTACATGCCCAGTAGTTAGGAAACAAATGCACATCGTAAGTTAACAATTTCGGGTTCTAGGCTAATTAATACATATTCTTAATGTAAACATAACTGCATTGTTTTCAAATTTTGGCTTTGCTTTTGCACATGTATTTTCTTTTTTTGCTTCATCTCTCCTCTACTTTTTAATTATTTGGTTGAAGAACTCATAGAAGTGAGTGAGTGTAGTTATTTTGTTTGCACTGGGACATAGGGCATGGTTGGTGCTTTCGATTCGCTGTGATGATAAAATGCCTGCTGAGAAAATATCCTTTCTGAATGCCGTGCTCCATTTTCCATGGATACTGTATAGGCGTTGAAACCTGGTGCTACTTTCCAGCTTGTAAGTGGCGATCATCGAGGTCCATTTTTCTTCAAATTCGGTGGGATCACCACATATTTTCATACAGTAGTCTAAATCATTTTTGAACGATTTATCTTTATTTAATCTCCCATAATGTTGTATTGCATTTCATTTTATGTGCCATATGCACAACTTGTGTTTTGTGCTTTGGAAGACCTGAAAGTTGTACCAAGAAATGGAAGTTGCAGGTCAGTTTCAAGTCTGTAAGCAATAGAATTTCTGAAGTTGCATCATTTTCAGGAAACCTAATTTCTAAACTAACAAGTGCAAATTATAAGTAATTTAATACATACTCTAAGGTAACATATGCAGTTTCTAACAGAGCATATTCAGTGTTCAGAACTGAAAGTAACAAATTTTCATACATACCTCGTTTATTGCTTTACCCATTGCGGGATCTTGATCTGTGAATATTGTGACATGTTCCCTCCCTTCCATTGATTTCTTGAAAGTGTTGAGAAGCCACACAAAAGTATCATCCAACTCATTTGCAAAAAAAAAGCACAACCAAACATTGTTATGTTCCAGTGATTGTTGATTCCAACTATCAGCGCACAAATCAAGTTATACTTGTTTGTTCTGTATGTAGTGTCAAATAAGGTGACATCTCCGTAGAGTTTATAGTCCTCCAGCATCATTGAATCTCTCTAAAACACTGCTGATAGTTTTGTTTCCTCGTCAAAATTGACTTTGAAGAAGAAATCTTTGTCCTTGTTATTGATTTCCATGAGTGTATTAACAAGTTTACGAGCATCCCCACTTTCTATTTCTTTCATTCGAAGTCGAATCACAAAATTGAGGTGGTCTTTCATCGTATGCCCTAGATTTTCTTCTCCATCAGCTTTAAAAGACATGTATTTGTAGCGTACAATAGGTTTTAAAAATGATTGTTCCATTGTTGTGATAGCTTTTCCTTTTCTTCTGTAATCCTCCGTTCACTCCTACTGAGATACTGTCGGGCTATTCTTGTTAACTGATGATTGTGTGCGGTGATGTGGTGAGCCACGATGTAGTAATCCTGCTCAAGGTTCACTCTAATTTCAGCTAGACATCCTGTTTTTGTAAGCAGGTCCATTCTCTTCCCCTTCTTCTTCTTTTCAGAATGATTTTCACTATCAATGCATGGAACATGGATGATAATGCTGGTTTTCAATTTTTTTCCGTTGGCCTCCAGAAAAGCACTTGAAGTAATTTTTGTGAATCTGCCTTTTGCTGTTTAGATGTTGACAATCTTTCATGTACCTGAATCTAATAGTATTTGCATGCTTCTTATACAGAGAATGTAGTGCTTCCAAATTCTTTGCTTTTACGCCGGTAAGATTTTCAGTGACATCATTTTCATTTAAATATGGAAATTTTGTACCTGTACCAATAAAGAATACAATTTCTAATGTAAGATATGCATGTTCTAATGTAAGTTGTGCAAAGTCTTTAGGAAGTTACTTAAAACTAGAAAATTATAGAAGCTCTGTTCTGATAAGCATAACAAATTCTACTTGTAGTGTAACATATGAAAAGTGTAGTGTATTTTGTACATGTTATAATCTGAACAATGCACAAGTTTGTCACAAGTTTAAATTGATAAATGCATTCTCTGTGTTTTGTTCATTTTAATCTAATGCATGTTTTATTGTAACATATACATGTTTTAAGTTAATAAATGCATAAAGTATATGAAAATTATGGGCAGCATATAGTTTATATTGCTAATGTTTCCACATGTTCATACATGTTCTTAGCAGTTGAGTTTCAGTGTGCAGAAGTTTCAAAAATAGCTATTTCACATCAATTGCAATTCAAAGCTATAATTTCAACCGGATGAGAGAAAATCATACCTTGATTTGAATTTAGTAGTATTTCTCTTCTTCCAACTGAATTTCATTTGTTTGAAGTTGAATCTCGCTGGTCACAATCAAATTTTCTCTAGTAGATTTCAATTCAGCTGCAGTAGTCTTTACAATCAAAGATGTGGAAATTTCATCTTCTTCAATATTATATAGCGACAGATCTGCTTCTAATTCGTGATTTTGTTGCTCAATTTTGTCGGAATTGCACCGGTTGTTGTCGTCATAGGACATCAGAATGGGGTCGTTGACAGACTGGATGACAAGAATCAAAAACATGCCGGTAGACTGGTGAGGAAAAATTGATTGGTGTTCAGAGGCTTTCGGAGAACAAATATAGTCAGAATCGCACCGGTTGTTGTCGTCGGAGGACATCGAAAAGGCATCGTGGATGTGAAGATTCAGAAACTCGCCGGTGGATTGGTGAGGAAGATTTGATCGGCGTTGAGAGATTTTCGGAGAACAGATTCAGTGTAGTGTGTGTTTGTGTGTGAAATTATGTTTGTGCTTGAAATCTTGTAAACTTAATTCGCATTATTTTTGTTTAAGTTTTCATTATTTGCAAATAGGCCCCTTCCCGTCCATAAGCTTATGGACAGGCTGCCTGTCAGGAAACCTACTCAATTAATATATAATAAATGCTACTTCTATTCCACTAAAATTGGCATAATTTCATTTTTGAAGTCAATTCACTAAATGTTAACTTAACTACTAATTAACATATTCATGTATAAGTGTAAAAATATATTATAAAAATATATTTAAAATATATTGTATGATGAATTCAACATGTTACATGATAATATTCTTACATATAATATAATAGAATAAAAGTAAATGTTGGCTCAATTTGATTTCAAAAGTCAAACTAATTATGATGAAACAAAGTAAATTGTATTCTAGTGAATCTCATATGATATTATTCTAATTTATATATCTGTCAAATTTTACAGTAAACCCTTTTTCCACTTGATTTCCATAGAGAGGAAGAGTGATTTGTTTTTGCTTGCACTAGTGGTGAGCATGCCTATTAAAGGTGGTTATACCGGACCAAAAAAATCGCTTTTTGGGTGAATACTCTGGCACCACCTTTGATTATAACGATAAAAACTGCCTTTAATTGGGATCCGATTCAAGTTTGGAACTTGAATCTGAGGTCCTAAAAAAGTTGATGGAAACTAAATTAGGTTATCAAAGTCTTCGATGAAACACAATCACAAGAAGAAAAACTCCAGCGGCAAATAAAAATTGGAATCTGGCAAGGCAAAACAAAAGTAAAACAAAACAAAAACAAGGAAACACTGAATCTGGGCAACATAAGAAAAGAAAAATAGGGAAAAACTCCAGCGTTGATGCATCAGAGCTCTAGGTAACGACGTGGCAGAGCTTTTCCAGGCGGAGATGCAGCAGAGCTTTTACAGCAGTGATGCGACGAAGCCCTTCTCTAAGAAGTAACGTGACGGAGCCCAGGCAGCAACTCGATGGAAAACTTCTCCAAGCGGCAACACGGTGGAGGCGAGAGTAGCAGTGCGAGCGCGGTGGAGGCCATGTGAGGGTGATTGTGAGGGTAGTGTGAGGGTGATGGTAGAGGGCGGCGTAAGGGTGATGGTAGAGGCCGATGGAGAAAATCTGAATGACTGAGGGATAAATAAGGGAACGGTGAAGGGAGAATTAAGGAGAAAGGTTGAACGGCCAAAAACTTAGGAGTTAGGGGAAAAAATTAAGGTAAGCCCCAAATCCAATGGGCTTTATAGTTGGCCTTTATGGGTGACATGGAAGGGTGGTCCGAAATTGAAATCTCTTTTGGATCCTAATCAAAGGCGGTTCTAAAATAAAACCGGCTTTAATCAATTTCTATTAAAGGCATAACCGCTTTTATTCGATTTCAGGACCGACTTTAAAATAAAAGGGTGACCTGGGAGGTTGGTTAAGAACTCATAACCTCTTTCAGATCCCAATTAAAGGCGGGTCCTCAGGAACCACCTTTGATCACTGCCTTTAATCAAAGGCTATCCACTAGTGTTGGGATTATTTAATAGGCAAGGGTGATGTATCTGGTGGGGCTAGGGTTTGGATTTTAATTTTCTTTTGGTTGAATAGGGCCATTAGCGATTCTCTCCAAACAGGGGCAAGCCCACTTATATTGGCAGGTGTATTGTTCATAACTAGGTGGGAAATGAAAAAAGGAAAGAAAGAATTGGGAATGAATATACTATGCATTTTTCATTTGTCATTTTTTAACAGACAACTTTTCACATGAACAGCATTAAGAGTACAAAACTTTTAACTTCCGACCAATAAAACTATATTTCTATTATTTACCTACCTATATTTACATACATTACGACAAGACCAATGCAATGAATTCCCTTCCAAATACACCAAGAATTAGAAACATTCCTCCCCCAACCCCCAACTATATCCAACAGAGAAATCAGGATCTGGTTTTGTTTTTAAATATCTGAACCCTCGAATCAGAAACTAGCTTCATTGACCACTATCAAGTCTAAAAAAGGGATGATTGCTCTATGTTTGGTAGATCTTCCCATAATCATCGAGTGGATTTTCAAAAATGAGGAAGAAGAATTTAAGCAACCACAAAAGGCAACACTTGGGCGAGTATCTGCTAGAGAACAGTAGAGAGAAATCCAACAAAGAAAACACTATGAGGCTACATTCCAATTCGGGTGTGGTGTGCGGACAATGAACTACATATGGGCTAGGGGTAGGATCCAATTAGGCACAGAAGTTCCCCTTAACATAAGGTCAAGGATGTTAAGGCACATAGGGTACAACAAAATTGACACTGGCCTCAAATATTTAAAAGTTTCACCTAGACATTCACTAAGAATAGTTTGGGGGATGAGTGTCAGATCAAGAGTAAGGAAAAACACAATTCAAAGGTTGTAGTTACAAGAGATATAAGGAGCCACACAAACAACATCAAGCCGACATTAACAAACCAAAACAAGGTATCTAGATTGATATTTTATTTAAGAAACTCAGATGCACAGTTCACATTTCAATGTATGGATAATACCATTCACATAGACGAGAAGTGGTTTTACATGTCAAAATCCAACAAAGAAAACACTATGAGGCCACATTCCAATTTGAGTGTGGTGTGCGGAAAATGAACTACATATGGGCTAGGGGTAGGATGCAATTAGGCACAAAATTTCCCCTTAACATAAGGCCAAGGATGTTAAGGCACATAGGCTACAACAAAATTGACATTCACCTCAAATATTTAAAAGTTTCACCTAGACATTCACTAAGAAGAGCTGGGGGGATGAGTGTTGGATCAAGAGTAAGGAAAAACACAATTCAAAGGTTGTAGTTGCAAGAGATATAAGGAGCCACACAAAAAGCATCAAGCCGACATTACAAACCAAAACAAGGTATCTACATTAATATTATATTTCAAAAACTCATATGCACAGTTCACATTTCAATGTATGGATAATACCATTCACATAGACGAGAAGTGGTTTTTACATGTCAAAATCCAACAAAGAAAACACTATGAGGCTACATTCCAATTCGGGTGTGGTGTCCGAACAATGAACTACATATGGGCTAGGGGTAGGATGCAATTAGGCACAGAAGTCCCCATTAACATAAGGTCAAGGATGTTAAGGCACATAGGCTACAACAAAATTGACATTGACCTCAAATATTTAAAAGTTTCACCTAGACATTCACTAAGAAGAGTTCGGGGGATGAGTGTCGGATCAAGAGTAAGGAAAAACACAATTCAAATGTTGTAGTTGCAAGAGATATAATAAGCCACACAAATAGCATCAAGCCGACATTAGCAAACCAAAACAAGGTATCTAGATTGATATTTTATTTAAGTAACTCTGATGCACAATTCACATTTCAATGTATGGATAATACCATTCACATAGACGAGAAGTGGTTTTACATGTCAAAATCAACTATTTGTTACCTGTTGGCGTTAGATGAAATAGACCCTCACAGAACCTCCAAACACAAATCACATATAACGAAGCTCATGTTGATATGTTAGGTTAGCCGTCCATCGTATGAAATTAATGGAGACCTGCGGCTTAATGGGAAGATATGAGTATTCCTTTTTGTTGAAAGGGTACTAGCAAAAATGAAGAGTAAGAATAGGCCAGCCGAAATAATTAAAATCAAACCAACAGAGACTATCACAAGGAAGTAACAGGGGCCAAATGATCATATGACTAATTTAGCAATAAAGGCAAGGTGGCCACCATTCATGAGAAAACAAATAAACATCCAACAAGATAATTGCAAAGCTTATATCAATAATTGGGATCCAGAATTCAGATTCGTTGTGGACTCATATAGATTCAACATAAATCTGGCAAGGCAGCCCTCAAATTCCCTCGATTTGAATAAATTAGACCTTGATTTTTTCAATATCATTAAGGTCCTACTACATGAAAAGCCAACCACTCCGGTAGAGGGTATTTCACAAGCAGTTTATAGTCCATATGATAGGGAAGATATAGAAACTTTAAACAAGGTTTTTCAGACACGCCAAGCATCTATGATCCAGATAGTTAAAATCAAAGGGTGCAATAACTACAAGATTCCACATATGTCAAAAGATGCACTATCTTGGGCTGGTCAACTACCCAAAATGCTTACAGTTGAAGAAATATGGTGCAGGTTGGGATGCAATATTCATGATACAAGGGATATGGAAATAATGATGCATGCATTTTGGGTATGACTAATAGTGTAGTTATCTAGCTAGTGTAGTTTTGAAGGGGTTAAGCTAATGCTAACATTTTTAAAACCCCAAAAACTTGTTTGTTTTGGTTTGGAAAACAAGTTTTTTGTGTTACCCCTTTTCAATGAATGGAATTTCAGTTCATGTACTCACACATATAATCCATCCAACTGCATGTTATAATGCATGGTTGCTCATCAACAAATAGTCCACATACACATAAATATAAACTCAGGACATCCATAAACAAGAAGCTAGAATATGAATGCAAAGGTATCATGCATTCATTAGTGCATGTCAAGGATCTTCCACATTCAGCGAGCATCAAAATATAACAACGTAAAGTAACATACCACAAATAAAATAAATGTTCATAACAATCAGATAATGCACAATCCAAGCAAACAACGACCAAGTTGGGAAGTGGATATAAAACACAACCACAAAGTTCCTAACATGCATAAAAGGGAAGATAACACCTTCTTTCAATAACTAGAATCATATCCACACAACACTGCCATAAACACATCAATTGAACAAATCTATATCAACCACCAAAAAGCAACAACGTTTTCCACGATGCTCAAAAAATGATTTGTTAAACTCTTTTTCAAAAGACATTCCACCAGGGAATGAGTAAACCTCCCATGTTTTAAAAACACACGCTAATTAAACATAAGGGAAGACCAACATGATTTATAACATTTTATCAGCACCATGAAGTTCATCGATCACATTAACTCACAAACTGCAAAAACATAAAAGCATAAATATATAATATCAGTTTCTCCAACCATCAGAAAATTTAAATTGTCATTCAAATAAAAAGGATCCATTACATAATTGTGAGTACACAGAGTTCTTTACTTATCTTTTTTTTATTTTGTTCTCTATGTTTCTTCCTAAGGAGAACCTCCCACAGAAAATAGACCCTCATCTTAGCCATCAAGAATATGGAATCGATCTTGTCAAAACTGAGGGTGAAATATTTTTCTCAATCTGGCACATATGGTCCATTGACGATTGGGAAAGCCTCTTAATCAGTCAGGGGCGCTAAAGAACAACAGAAGAGGAGGAGCCGACCAACTTTAAAAAAAAAGAGTCGTGGCTCATCCACACGAACACCTTCCGATACTATCCTCGATCGAAAAAGTGGCTGTCAAGAAGCAGGGGCACCAGGAAGACACCCACAGTGGATGCATGGCATATCAGGGCACACGGAAGGGACAATGAGAAAGAGTTCTTCACCACGGTGATGCCACTAACATTTCGGCCTTCAATGACTGGGCCTCCGACATCCCAACCACCTAGCAACACCGTCGTCCACGTGTCTTTTCCAGCGTCAGCACCACAAGTGGTTTCAACCTCATCCGCTGGATAGAACGCGTCGCATCTATTGGAAGAACCTGAATTTGAAAATGAAACAACATGGACAAGCCCCCCAATAATTGAAACCACAACCCATCCAATCAGGAGAATCCATGAGTTTCAAAACCCTAATTTGAAGAGTAAAAGGGGAAGAATGATTTGGGAAATTGAGTTTGAACGAAAGAGGTTGAAAGGAGGATTGAGAATCGTCACTGCTCAATGGAGGTAGTAAGAAATTCCTAATAGAGTTATTAAATGGGTAGATCGTCGGCCAAAAAGCCAGGAGACAAGAGTTCAGAAAATAATCTCATGGAGGAGAACAAAAACAATGGAAAGCACGCGTGAGGGTAAGAACATATTATTTTTTTCAAAATGGGGTGTTGGGGGTGGGGGTGGGGTTAGGGATAATAAATATGTGGAGAATTTTTATGTTAGTTAATTAGGTTTAGGGGTCATTAGTTGAATTAATTTGACTGGAATTTGGTTAATTTTGGCCAAAAATCAGCAGGCTAACATGACCCAGTTGCTTAAAAAATTGGACAAATTAATTCAAAAAAGGAAATAAAGTGGAATTTCCACTTTATTTCTTTTTTTTGAATTAATTTGTCCATTTTTAAAAAGAATTTCCACTTTATTTCCTTTTTTGAATTAATTTGTCCAATTTTTAAGCAACTGAAGAGGAACTTCCAAAAGTGGAAAGGGTGAAAATAGAGTTGGGACGGAGGGAGTATTTTAACTTTGAAAAGTTAAAGGCGAGAACTGAAATTAGAACCAAAAAAGAAAAGGATACACGAATACAAGCCAAGCTAATCATTTTCTCTCTTCATATTTCACAACTTTATTGAATTCCTCTCACTTTATCTGAGGATATACGTTTTCACTCTAGAAATAGATATAATTTGCCAATTTGATGTTTACATGCACTTTACCATGAGTTCAAGGGGTAATAGAGTATAGTTTGACTTAGTAAAATATAGAAATAATTTTTATGACCTAAAATAGTACTCCATATGTCCCAATATAAACTGCACATTTTGCTTTTTAATTTGTCCCACCATAAGCTACACACTTTCCAGATTTAGAAACATTACAAAAAATATTAATGAGAAAAAGACATTCTCATCCTCATACAGTTTGGGCTCAGCTGGCCCAAATGCCAACCCTAGTTTTATTTCTTCACTATATCCTGCAAAACTCCATCGCAATCCCCCTATTTGTCAACCTGAAAATCCCCCATATCATCAAATCTTTCAAAATCTGATGAAACTTCACCCAATATCCAAGCATCCCAATTCCATTTTTATCTCCTCCTATCTCCCTCAAAATTCGGCGACAGCAAGGGCGATGGCAATTACAAAACCCCCAATGACGATAGCAATAAGGCGATTCTGACGACGATGCAACGGCGGGGAAGACACACTGATGGGGAAGACACACTGATTGAGGGAAGACGCGATGAAGAAAAGGTCGATGACAAAGACAACAACGGGGAGGACATTGCAGACGACGACGAGGCTACAACAGACATGGCGAAGGCAAGGCCTACAGAATTTAGTGATAAGTTTGAATGAGTAAGTGATTAATTAGTTTGTAAATTTCAGTTAGTTGTAAATTGGAACATCAATTTGGTTGTTGGTGGTTTGTGGTGTTTGTATGCTACATGATTGGTGGCTGGTGGCGGGTGGGCGGTGCTTTGAGGGTGATGTTGTCGGGGAGATGGTCGAAGGGCAAAAGAATCAATTTACATGGTCTGAAATTTTGAGATCAACTCCCTCCCTCTCAACTTATGTAGGGGCAGAGGGAGTAGTACTAAAATTTATATAAATAAATATAATCCCTCTTTTCAGGCTTTGTAAACATCTTCACTTTAAGTTAAATAATTTTAATTATTGGATCAACTGTTAAAAATAAATTTAATTTAAAAAATTAAAATATTTTTGGAAAACTTAATTTTCTTCTATTTTTAAAATAAGTCACTTTTATATTTATAAACACATTAGTCCCTCCGTCTCATATTAAATTACCCACTTACTTTATGCCACTACTCTCTATCAAAGTTTGACAGTATATGAGATATAATATTATCGTATGTGATTTTGTTCAACTTGTCGTAACAAGCAGTTTCTAGAAAGTAACTTTTTGTTTACCGTTATTATATGTAGCTAAACATATTAATGGTGAAACATGTTTTTCGAACGATGTACAATAATTAGGCTGTAATTTAAAGTAGGACGGAGGGAGTATCAATAAATACCGCCTGGTGTGAAAATCTGAAACTTAAATTAAAAAGTAGTAGCAGTACTAAAATTTAAGTAATGAGCCAACATATGAATGGTAAAGTATTATTTAAATCGTGCAAAGTAATTATCTGTGCATAGATTTCAGAAGATATGGAGAAAAGTAAAGCTAAAATGCTTTAACTGAATGTCTCTTTTCTTTGGGTGGTGTTCATTCTTAGAATCTGAAATGCTCTTGTCGGCCCAACAAGTGGCCCAACAAAGAAATACATACTTCTTCAGATATTTACAATGGATCCGTTAACCACAAAAAAATTAAGATTAAAAGTGAGATATATTTGGAGTCTCCCCAATGTGCAGTTACTAATAATTTTAATTGCATATCAAATTTCATGTAGATGTATTTTGATTCTCTTTAACGTATAATTTATATAAAGTAAAATTTTACTCTCGATTATTGTTTTTTTTTTTTTTAAACAAATTGGGTAATAACTCAAATAAGCCCCCCAATAAAACCCCTCCCCTCCCCTTGCCCTGGTGGGAATTGAACCCATGACCTCATGGTAATAACACTAGACTTCAACCGCTAGGCTAACATTCAATTCCCAATTTGTCGGTGGTTAAACATATCTTGAGTTTTTTTAAAAAAATAAAAAGGTCATTATTAAAAAAATCAAAGGGAGTATTAGTTATTATCTTTTATCGAAATTTTTTTTCTTTATTTGAAAATGGTTAGAACAATCTGGTTATGTTTTGGTGCAAATTGCTTCACACACATAATTTGGAATGTTAAAAAATAGAGAGATTGTTCAAATATTACCCACTTTTAATCGAAATTCACAGTTTGGTACCTAAATTTTGAATTTGTTCTGTAAAAGTATTCACTTTTCATTTATGTTTCAAAAGAGTATTTTTCAGCAAAAAATGGGTACCAGATTGGATCAAAGTTGTGCCATAATGGTATCCACTTTTAACTAAATAGTATCTTTTCGCGACATTAATTGAAAAGTGAGCACCTCTTCAGAATAATTTTAAAATTTGGGTACTGCCAAAATGTGAATTTCACTGGAAAGTTGGTACCATTCTGGACATTTTCATTTACAAAATAATGAAATATTTTTATCCTAACAGATGGAGCAATGAAACTCAATTCGTTTTGGATAAAAGAAAATGAAATGATAGGAAAGTATAAAACTTTTATAAAAATTGGAAGTAGAAATCAATATATTTTAACTTTTCTTTATTTATAAAATTTTCTGAATACTCCATTAATATGAAATGACAGGAAAATATCAACAAATTGAAAACTAAAAATAATCAGCTTTGTATTTTATATTTACGATTGTTCTCGCTGTGAAATAATCGGAAAGTATAAAGCAACTGAATAGTAAAACAAAAAGTGTTGTGTGAGATCGTCTCACAGCAAGATCAATAATTAATTTATAATATTATGAAATTTAATTAGAGATGAAATTTTAAATATAATTTAAGAAAGTTTGGAAGAGAAAGGGCGAAGGAGAGATATGGATGCAAATACCACTTTTTGATGGGTGATGAGCATATATAATTGGAAAATTAATGATGTTATAGCCTCAGGAAATACGGTATTTCCATAAGTTTATGGGCAGCCCACAAGAGACTTTTATCTTAAATGTTGTAATTTTTTTTATAAAATTTAAATATTGTATTTTATAAGTTAAAACAAGTAATAATATGTATTTGAAGGTGAAAATATAAAAATATAAGGATGGTCTCCTGTGAGGTAACCTAAACTGTAGGCATAGGCCTTTCTACAATTCTCACACTATTCTAACTCCAGAGACATATCTCTAATAATTTCACATAGGCCTATCTCTAATTATTTTACAAGGATCTATCGCTAATAACTTTACAGGAGTCTTTTCGTCCAATTTTTCCCATCATTTTCCCACCAATTGCAATATGCAAAAAAATTCAAAAAACATTAAAAAATGCAAAAGATCAATTTAAAATTGCAGCAAAAAACCACAGAAACATCAGCAAAAAATAGCAGAACCTCATCAAAAAATCATGAAACATCAACTAAAAACTGCAACAAAAAATATATTAAAAAATAAAACAAAAAAATATAAAAATTCAAATAAAAATCAACAAAAAATTGGAAAAAAAGCGTTGACTACGCCTAACACAAAATCAATTGAAAATCATAAAAATATCTACAAAGCTAAATTGTCATTTTTTTAAAAAAACACTACAAAAATCAACCATATCATTAAAAAAGCTACAAACATCAACTCCTAACAATCAACAATTGAAGCACTTACAAGTTGTACTCTAAGCACCCATTTGTTTTCATAAGACACACAAGTCATAAAATAAGCACCTACAACCTACATTTGAAACACTAAAAAAAATGAAAAACATCAACATAAGGAAAAAAACACTACAATAAATCAACCATATCATCAAAAAAGCTACAAATATCAACTCCTAACAAGCAACGATTGAAGCAGTTACAAGTTGTGCTCTAAGAACCAATTTTTTTTCATAACACACACAAGTTATAAAATAAGCACCTACAACCTACATTTAAAGCACTAATAGAAAATGAAAAACGTCAAAATAAGGAAAAACACTACAAAAAATTAACTATATCATGAAAAAAGCTACAAAAATCATAGTAGTTTTAGTTGTATTTTTTTAAAAATTTTAAGCACCCTAAGGTGGGGGATATGTATTAGGTTCCCCATACCTATGTAGAAATCAAAAGATGTACAAAGATGTTTGGGATATTATAGGTAAGGCAACCTCGTTGTCTTCAAAAGAATAGACTAATAGTAGTGGACTGGTGGATGTAAACTGAAAGGAGTTGAAACTTGCTGGGTCGGGGTCCGGTGGTGTGCTCGAGGAGTGATGTGTTCTGGGTGTCGAGTGTTGTAGTTCTCGAGGGGTGGTGTGCTCATGTTCGAGAGGTCCATAGTTGTTAAGTGCCTTAGTTCTCGAGGGGTGTTGTGCTCGTGGTCGAGGGCTCCATAGTTCGAGGGCTTCAAGATTCGAGGGCTCCATGGGGCGAGGTCTACCGGGCGCGTTCTCGATGCTCAAGTCTCGAGGTCTCGTTGCCAGTCTCGAGTTCTCGTTGCCAGTCTCGAGTTCTCAATGCTCCGTGAGGTGTGTTTTCGAGTCTCCAGTCTCGAGTACGTCGGTCTCGAGTGCTCGCTATTCCGGTCTCGAGTGGTCAATGTTCCATTCTCGGGAGCTTCAGTCTCGAGTGCTTGATACTCCAGTCTCGAGTGCTCGATGTACCAAACTCGAGTGCTCGATGCTCGAGTGCTCTAGTGATCGATGCACCACGTGCTCGAGTGCTCGATGCACGGGTGCTCGAGTACTCGATGCTCGAGTGCACGATGCTCCAAGTTCGAGTGGTCAATGCTTCAAGCTGAAGTATTCGAGTGCTCAATGCACCTGGCTCGAGTGCTCGATGCACCAGGCTCGAGTGCTCGATGATCCAGACTCTAGCAGTGCTCGATGCTCCATTCCTGAGTGGTTGATGCTCCTGTCCCGAGTGCTCGATGCTCCATTGTTGAGTGCTTGAATACCCATCTTGATTGCTCGATGCTCCATTCTCGAGTGCTCGAATACCCGTCTTGATTGCTCGATGCTCCATTGTCGAGTGCTCGAAAACCCGCCTCGATTGCTCGATGCTCCATTGTCAAGTGCTCGATGCTCCAGGCACCAAATGAGAGAGTGATGCTCCAGGCTCCAGTGTCGAGTGCTCAATGTTCCAGTCTCGAGTGCTCGATGCTCCAATCTCAAGTGCTCCATGCTCGATGCTCTAGGTTCCAAGGATGAATGCTCGATGTTCCAATCTTGAGTACTCCATGCTCCATGCTCGAAGCTCCAGGTTCCAAGTGTGAGTGCTCTGTGTTCCAATCTCGATTGCTCGATGCTCCAGTCTCGAGTGCTCGATGCTTCAGTCTCGAGTGCTCGATGCACCAGGCTCGAGTGCTCGAAGCTCCCGGCTAGAGTGCTCGATGCTCCAGCCCTGAGTGCTCGAAGCCCCAGGCTCGAGTGCTCGATGCTCCAGGCCCGAGTGCTCGATGCTCCAGGCTCAAGCAAGAGAATTGTCTATGTACAATGCCGTGATTCAAACTGATATACTTCGAGGTGTCCAGTTCTCGATTGCTCTGTAGCTCGAGGGTTCCAGTACACGATGCCATCAAAGCTTGATTGCTCGAGGGTGCAAAGGCTCTAGGGCTCCCTGTTCGAGTGTTTGACGTTCCAGGCTCGAGGTGGAAGTAGACTGAGCTCAAAGGTGTGTCCCTGCACAAAATGAAAGGAAAAAATCGGTAGTATATATTTTTTAGCAGCATGCTTCTGTGTTCAGATGTAAGGAAAATCATTTTTGTCCAGTTCGATAAGACCTCTGATGAAAGATGGAATGTTAGAGATGCTAATGTCATGTTGGGGAGGGTGGGTCGGTTTATGCTTTGAGATTGCATCAGCAACTGCATTACATTCCCTATATACATGTCTTAAAATAGCTTGGTTAAGCTCAGTGTGAATTTGGAAAGCTAAGACATATAGAGACCATTTGGCATATCTGGGATTGTTTATCATGTTCACCGCGCTCATGGCATTTGATTCCACTATATAGGAACATCTGGGGTCCAAACTGGGGAAGCATCTAGCTGCTGCCTGGATGGCCTTCATTTCTGCCTCTAAAGGTGTACTAGCAATGGTAGTGAAGGATTGTATTAGGCACGACTTACCAGTCCAGTCTCTAGCTATTAGGCCAATTATGGACATGTCGGGAGACCATGATGCATCCATATTCACAGTTATACTGTTTTGTGGAGGCTTTTTCCAAGAGATAATGGATATCGAAGGCTTAGGTGGTGGTATCAGAGGCGGAATGAGGGAGAAAATGGGATAGCTTCTGGTAAGATACATATTGGAGTGAGCAGGTTTAGCTGAGAATGACAGAAAGATAAGATCCCTCACTTCTTTAATAATTATTACTTGTGATAATTTTTTGTTGTCATAGAGGAAGGAATTTCTTGCTTTCCATAATGACCAGCATATCAGAGATGGCAACATTCTACCAATATCTCTATGCACCTTAGAGGGTTCAGTATTGTTCCAGTAGGCAAAAAACCTTAGGGTTAAGCTGTCTAATGTATCCATTTTTATCCCCAGGATGTCAGAAGTATTATCCCAAACTGCTTGAGCTAAATGGCATGAAGTGAAAAATGCTCTATTGAATCAGGATGATTGCATGCAGGACATTTCGAGGCTAAGCTAATACCACATTGGACTAAGATATCATCAAAAGGAAGGAGGGTATTCAGCAGCTTCCATGTGAAAATGGAAATATTTTTTGGTAGTCTAGGGTTCCAAATATATGCAGTGGCTAGAAAATTACCTGATTGCTGGGTAAGACCTCTATATGTTGATTTGAAAGAGAAGATACCGGTATCTTCTAGTTCCCATATTAGTCTATCTTCCCTGTCTGTGTGAAGCTGTGCATCCTGCAAGAAAGTCAAAGTATCATGTTCCAGATAAGGTGAGATATTCTGCAGTATCTGGTTTTTTTCTCGTATGAAATCAGCAATGGTGTGATAGTAAAAGGGTGACAGGGCTGAGGGTGGGACATATTTAGAGAGCGGACCATTTGGGCACCAGTTTGCATTCCAGCAATTACTCAATCCTTTACCATGTATGATGAGAGAGTTTCTTCTGCAAAGGAGTTAATACTACATATCCTTTTCCAGGTATGGGATTTCTTATGGGACTGTGGAAGTGCCCATAGCAGTTTTGACCACATGGTTGTACCCAATTGGCTTTTCCACCATAGTTTGGCTGAGCATGAGTCAATTAGAGCTCTTACAGATCTAAATCCTAAACCATTATGGAATTTATGTTTACACAGGTCAGTCTATTTCCTCCACACTTTGTGTAATTTTCCGTCCGTTTCCCCCTAGAAAAACCTTGTCATCTTCTTTTCCAGTGCTTTTATTATCTGTTTAGGGGCCTTTAGGACTGACCAAATATGCTATGGGAGGGAATATAAACAAGATTCAATACGTACCATTTTGCCTCCCAAACTTAACCACCCATTTTTCTAGTTCAGAAGCTTTCTATCTACAGCTTCCAACAAAGGTTCAAAATATACATTTAAAGTCCTACCTTTGAAAATTGGACATCCCAGGTATTTAAATGGAAAGACTCCTTTCTTCATCCCTAAGATTGATTTTATCTGATTTATCTTAACAGTTGTTGCTCTTTTTCTTGCATAGAAATCAGATTTATCATAGTTTATCTTTTGCCCAGAAGTTAGTTCAAAAGTTTCTAAAAAGGCTTTTATTCTGATCAGATTAGACTTTGATGCTTGCATGAAAATGATAGTATCATCAGCATAGCTCAGGTGAGATGCAGGTGTGATACCAGTGTGGAGCTGATAGTAACTGAGCTTTTTATTTATGAAAATAAAAGATAAGCTTCTGGAGAAAGCTTCAGAGAAAATGTTGAAAAGAAAAGGAGATAGAGGATCACCTTGTTTGATGCCCCTTGTAGCTCTGAAAAATCCAACCGGATTACCATTTATAAGAACAGAAAAGTAGGCCTGAGAAAGGTTGTTCATTACAGCTTTTAAAAAACTCCCTGTGAATCCAAATTTACTAAGAACCCTTTCCAGAAATTGCCAATTAACTCTATCAAAAGCTTTTCTAAGGTCTAATATGTGGTAGTGTTGGGCTGATTAGGTTCAGAGAGCAGGTCAGAGTAAAAAGACACAGCCTCCTCCTGTATGTCAGTATGAGTTTCTAGCCAGAGACCTTGTCTATTTTTTATTTTTGAGATGTGTAGCTTGCAGTTCTTTTCCTGAACTGATTTATGAAAAAATGCTGTGTTATTATCTCCAAGTTTGGTCCAGTTAGTTCTAGATTTCTGCTTCCAAAATTTTTCCCTTTCTTTTAAAGCTCTAATTAGCAGGGCCTTTTTCTCGTTCAGTTTAATTAATTCTGTATCTGTGCCTATGGAGTCATAGTTTATCTCCTGCAGTCTTAAATTTTCTTCAGCAACTAATACATTGGAATCAATGTTTCCAAAAGATTCTTTATTCCAGACCTTAATTACCTTTTTTAGCCTTATTAGTTTAAGATAAAGTCTGAGCATTTCTTGGTTAGGGATTGGTATGACCCAGTTATTCCTAACCAATTCTATAAATTCTGATCTGTTGAACCATGTGTTAAGAAATCTAAAGGGTTTTGGCTGGGAGGGGACTGTGGATGAGATTTGCAGAAAAAGAGGGGAGTGGTCTGAGGATTGCCTATTTAGTGCTTGAATGGAAGATGCTGGGAATTTAGCATTCCATTGCATGGTACTAAGACCTCTATCCAGTCTTTTGAAAGTAGGTTTTCTCAACCTAGAGTTAGTCCATGTATAGAGATTTCCCACTGTATTGATTTCCTGAATTCTATTAGTGGTTATCCAATTATTAAAATCTCTTATAATACCTAGACTTGGGTTGGAAGGTCCCCTGTATTCTGTAAGTGAAGAAATTGTGTTAAAATCACCTATGAAAATTGTTTATAAAATTGGAAGGTGACTCAGGTCATGCCACAGGACCTTTCTGCCTTCTCTATTCCTAAGGCCATAGACAAAAACAACATCCATTTCAATCTTTGTTATAACATGTGTAATTTTAGCATGTAAAAATTGTTCATGCTGGGACAGTAAGGCAACATTTAGAGTGTCATTCCAGAACAACCATATTTTCCCATTTTGAAGAGGTAAGAAATGTGAATAACTAAGTTTCTCCATGTAGGAGTGACATTCACTGTTATCATGCATTGGCTCTATTATACACAACAGCTCAATTTTGTTTTTCCTGACGATGTGTTTTAATCTAAGCATTGAAGTCTCTAAACCCCTAAGGTTCCAGACCAGGAAATTAATGGAAGTGGTGTATGTCATTGTTCACCTGATTTGTGGCTTTTAGTATTGGATCTTAACATCATCTTATTTAACTGATTCAGGTAAGTGTTCTTCCTAGACTTGGACTTACCTGTAGTATTTATGTTACCCATTGATTGAGATTGAACATTAACCTGCTCAGGTATTGTAGTTGTGTCATCCAGGAAAGATCCTCCTTCCTCAATTTCTCCTAGCAGTGTTTGTTGTGGTGGATGGTTCAATTCTTCCTCTGCTTCTGGGGATACACCTGTGTCCTGCAGAACAGAAAATCTATTTGCGATCTTTCTATGTTGAGAAAGTGGAGGATTAGTGTGAGAGAATTTGTGGGTAAAAAGTTTTTGGGACCCTATCTGTATATCGTCCTGAGCATAGACCTTGTGAGTTTTGTTATGGCTTGGTAGTGCTGTTGCATTGATCAACTCTGTAGTAGGTGATTCTGGGTCAGCTTGGGGTGAGTCTGTGAGGTCAAGGATTGGAGATGGATGAGGTGTGTGTGTGTTGTGTTACTTACTGGACTGACTTCTTGCAGTGCAATGATCTTAGCAGAGTTATTTTCCAGGTGCTTAGGTATGTAGGAGGATGGTTGCAGGGTAGGATTAGTAGTGGCTTTTTGATGCAGTAGTTGGTCTTTGAGATGGGTGCTGTTAGTAGGTTGTGGATCATTAACAATTTTAGGCATCTTCTCAAACTTGTTCCCTGTGGGTTGCCATTGTGGAGCTGTGTTGGTCTGGGTTAGGCCTCTACATTGGTTCAGTGAGTGTCCTAACTTAGCACAATTTTCGCAGTACAGGGGTATATCCTCATATTCAATGTTATACTTCCTATTGTTTGAGACAGAGCCTAATCTTATGAACTGATTTAGGGGTTTTTGCAGGTCTATCTCAACACAGAGCTTAATTGCAAAAGGTCTATTAGCATTTCAGTTGCTAAATCTTTTTTGATGAAATTGCCAATACTATTCCCAATAGCCTCTATAGATGAAGTATTGTAATAGTAAAGGGGAACTTCCCTGATTGTACACCAGATGGGGACGATCGGCGATTCCTTCTGTGTGGAGAAATCCGGCGACCATTTGAGGATCTTCATGTGAACTCCGTTGAAGCTCCACAGACCTTTGATCCAATAGCATTGATAGTCATTTGGTAGTTCAAAGAGGATGAGTATATGTTTGTAGTCGAGCGACCCCAATTGGTATTTCCCAGATAAACCCACAGTCTTGAAAGCCCCTTCCAGCTGCTCCATAGATAATCTCCTTTTGGTGAACTTACCCATGAGGGCATTCGTATAGTGAGCTGAGAGTGTGGATATGTCATCGTCAGAGTATAAACAAGTGGGTTCTCCGAGGTGTTCGGATTTTGGGGATCTCTAGATTGTTTGGTAGGGCTGAGAGGAGTGGTGGGGCTTTCGATTGGAGCGCTGCGATGAACGATTTAGCATTTGTGGTTGTTGTTTTGTCAGCCATGGTTTTCGATAAATGGAGCAACTCTCTCGTCAAGGCGAGAGAGAGCCGTTAACGGCGGAGATGTGGCCGTTACCGGTCTCTACAGTAGAAAAATGATTACAGAGGGGGTGGAGGAGGAGAGAGATGAGAGAGTCAACGATCGTGGTTCTAGTAGTTTTAGTTGTAATGAAAAGGTAAAAAGTTTTAGTTGTAATATTAAAATTTTATTATGAAATGTATAGTAGTTATAAAGTTTATGACACGATTAATGCAATCAGAAAATTTTATCTTAATTTCTTCTAATTTACAGTTTAAACCTTGATCTTTTCATAGCTTATGAAAAGACTATCTTTCAAGAGACGGGCTCATAAAATAATTAAATTAAATTAAATTAAATTTCATAAAACAAAAGTAAAATTAATGGATAGATTAAAAATTTCTTGCCAAAAAATGAAAGTATGTTAATATAGAAATAAACATCAAAAAAGGAAAGTGCCAATAATATTGAAACATGGAGGATTAGAATAATGAAAAGGTAAGGACAAAGTCTCGTATAAGACCGTTTCACGGTGAGACCAGGGATTAAATTGCAAAGGTTTTAAAATGGAGTTTCATATTGATGTTTTAAAAGTTTAGGGATTTAACGTGTAATTATGATGATTTGCAATTTAGTCCAGTTCTATTAGTTTTTAGCCCCTGAATTTAGTTTGCTCTTTTCCTATTTTGCCTCTAGTACTTGGTCTCACCATGAGACGGTCTCACAAGAGACGGACTCACGAAAAAACCATCTTTAAAGAGATGGACTCATAAAATAAATAAATAAAATAAAATTTTATAAAATAAAAGTAAAATTAATGGATAAGATTAAAAATTTCTTGCCAAAAAGTGAAAGCATGTTAATATAGAAACAAAAATAAAAAAGGAAAGTGCTAGTAGTAGTGAAACATGGAGGATATCACTCTCTTCTTTCATTGTTTATAAAAACCGGCTCCTAAAAACATGAGAACTTCTGAAAATGGCATATAGTTAGGGTCGCACCTCTCCTCATTCCTTTCAACCCCAACTTTTTCTTCAATCCTCTCTTCTCCATCTTTCTGTCATGGGAAGATAGAAAAATTATAAATTTTCAATTAGTATTTCTTGATTAATTATATTATTGAATAAGTATGGATTTGTCTCCATACGTGTTGATGCCCATGAAAGTTGAATTCATTATTTGCTAAAACATCATCAAACTTTTATGAAATTGTGATTTACTTACTCATTATCCGTAGGAAAAATAAGATAGATCCAGATAATTAATCTAAATAAATCAACATAGTTCAATCAAATACAACAAGACAGTTCAATACAATACATGTAGCGTTCTATTAATGTACACATTGTACATATGTAGTAAACAATGTAGCGTTCTACTAGTAAACAATGTAAAGTTAAATGTAATAATAATTACCTTAGATGTAACTATGGAGGTAAACGAATGGAGCGTTCTACTAGTGTACTACATATCATTGTACGCTTTCTTTTGGGTACTATGCATATATAATCCTATATATTGAGAAAAGTGTAAATATAATTCTGAGTTATTTTTAGTGTAAATATAATCCTATCTTTACACATAAGTGCAAATATAACCCTAAAGCCACTATTCCAGCATTGACTGGCCATTTCCGGCCATTGACCGACCAGAAATGACCAAAATGCCCATCTAACCTAATACAAAATTTTAAAAGACAAAAATACCCCCACCAATCCGCCACCACCACCAATCTATTTCAGCCTAATCCACCACCACCACCACCACCAATCTATTTCAGCCTAATCCACCACCACCAATCAGTTTCAGCCCAATCCACCACCACCAATCCACCACCTCCTCCCTGATTGAGCCACACTCGCCACCACCTGAGCCCTCCCTGCCACCACCTCAGCCCCGCTCGCCACCACCTGAGCCCTGCCCGCCACCACCTGAGCCCTGCCCGCCACCACCTGAGCCCCTCCCCGCCACCACCTGAGCCCCTCCCCGCCACCACCTGAGCCCATCTCTGCCACCATCTGAGCCTCTCCTCGCCACCACGTGAGTCCCGCTCGCCACCACTTGAGCCCCTCCCCGCCACCACATGAGCCCCTCCCCACCACCACATGAGCCCTCCCCGCCACCACCTGAGCCCCGCTCGCCACCACTTGAGCCTCTCCTCACCACCACCTGAGCCCTTTTCTCGCCACCACCTGATCCCCGCCCTACCACAACCTGAACCCCGCTACCCATACTCACCACTGCTGCCTCGCCCTGCCTCCGCTTAAATCTCCGTTTCACCCCTGCCTTCGCTCAAATCTCCGTCTCGCCCTTGCCTCAGTCCCGCACCTCTGACCACCACCTCCCGGTCACCTAACTCTGTCGTCGCTTGATGCCACCCGTCGAAAACCCCAGCACAACCACCTGCCCCGAAGCCTAGCGCCACCTCGCGCCACCCACCCCACCATAGCGCCACCTCGACACAGCCCCAAACTTCTCCCCACCAACCGCCAACTCCTTGCCATTGCCGCATCCTCCTTTGCCCTAGCCCCGTGCTCAACCATCGCCAAGTGCCAGAAATTCGATGAATCCACAACACCATCGGTGAAGCCACCATTTCCTTGCGAGAATGAGAAGCTTGCGTTAACGAGAGAGAAGCGAAAATCCACGCGTCATTTAGAGTACTCTTGTAGGTTTTGGGAGAGAAGAAGCAAAATTGGGAAAGGGGTGAGATTAGGGGTTTAGGGTTAGATTTGTAATTTCAATATTTTTATATTTTTATTTTTTACAGAGGGGCGATATAGTCATTTCAGCGTATTCTGACCTCCAATTGGCTAAAAAAGTTAGGGAAAGTCTCAGGAAATGAGGCCTTTCCATAAGCTTATGGACAGTCCTCAGGGGCATTTGCCTTAAATGTTGTAATTTTTTATAAAATTTAAATATTGCATTTTATAAGTTAAAACAAGTAATAATATGTATTTGAATGTGAAAATAAAAATATATATGATATAAAAAAATATTTTCAATATTTTCAAAATTTTTAAATTTTGTATGTAATTTAAGAAATGCAGTGTATAAGGTAAGAAATAAGTGCCTGTCCATAAGCTTATGGACATGCCGTCTGTCAGGAGACCCACTCAAAAAGTTATATTTGCACATAACCCAAATAGATAGGATTATATTTACACTTTCAATTAGCACAGAGTTATATCTGCACTTTCTTCAATTATATAGGGTTATATGTGCAATTTCTCTATTCCTTTTCATCTACTACCGGTGCATCTTTGTTGACAAAGGGTTGAAAATTGAAAGCAGCACACCTTCGTGCATCGTAGTCGTCGGTCGTCACAATACCCAACAATATAGTCTAAAGTTGCTGCTAATCGCTCTAGTCATGGACAGGGCCCAGCCCAATCACAATAAAAGTAGTCAACCAGTGCTATTAGTACTGCGGATCAATTTAAAGGGCCCAACCCGATTTGGGTGAAATGTAAAAACCTGAATAAGTCAAGTCAAGTGAAGTCAATCCTACATTAGCCCGCCCAGCTACCTACCTGTTTGCTTCCCCGTTCCAACTTCTCATTTCTCACTTTGTGTATGTAGTAATATTTTCTCAAGAGCGGTCTCCTGACAGGCGGCTTGTTCATAATCTTATGGACATGCCATTTATTTCTTACCTTATATTATTAAATTACATACAAAATTTTAAAAATATTTTTTATATTATGTTTTTTTATATTTTCACCTTCAAATACATATTATTACTTGTTTTAGCTTATAAAATACAATATTTAAATTTTATAAAAAATTACAACATTTTAGGCAAATACCCCTGAGGACTGTCCATAAGCTCAGGGAAAGACCGCCTTTCCCGAGACTTTCTCTTTTCTCAAAAGACAAAGTCTTGTATAAGACCGTCTCATAATGAGACCAGAAATTTAATTACAAATGGAGTTTTAATTAAAGTGTTAAAAGTCTAGGGGTTGGATGTGAAATTTTCCTATTTTACATTAAGTCTACATATAAATATCAACCTAACCTCATTATTCTCTATTATTTTTTAAAATTTTCTCTCTCATCTCCTTTCCTCTCTCTCATTCTCTCGATTCAACCGCATCTACTCCTCATTCTTATTCTCTCTCCAACTCAAATCTTCTTCTTCTCCCTCCTCTCAGTTTTTCTTCCATCTTCTTCAATTCTAGCTCGTTTTCTTCCATTCAACCGCTCATCATCTCCATTCTTCTTCCTTTTTCTCGTGCATAGTGATTCGTTGCAATTTTTGGAGTTTATCAACAAATTTTCCAGCAAATTTTCCGGTTGACGAACATAATAGAGCTTCGTTTTGTGTTTATCTTCGAAGGTAATGTTTTTGCTCAGATTTTTTATGCATATTTTGTTGTTTTTTAAAATTTTTGTTTGCTTTTTTTGATTCATGTGATTTTTTAGGGTTTATGTTGTTCAATGAGTTAATATTTGGGGATTTCTCTATTTTTTGTGTTTTGTGATTTGTTCTTACGGATTTGTGCTAATATTTGTGTTGATGCTGCTACTTGTTAAATGTCTAAGGCGATTTGCATCACTGCTGCTGCAATCGAAAAGAAAGAATCGTTTGTAAGTTTTTTGAAATTTTGACTATGATGTTTCAGCTACGGTTGATGATGTTTCTCATTTTCAGTGTGATGTTTCAGGTTTTAGGCTTTAAGTATTGCAATCAATGTTGTTGTGATGTTTTAATTTCAGCGCTTGATACGTGTGGTGTTTTCATGCTTAAGTGTGCAATTGATGTTCATTTTTTGATTGTGTGTGATATCTTAGGATTTTGTTATGATTTGTGCTGATTTTTTGTTGTTGATATTCCTTAGATGTCTAAGAATGTTTTTCCACTGTTGCTGCAATCGAGAAGGAAAGAGAATCTATAAATTTTGTTATTTTTGTAGATGTGATGTTTTAAATAATGTTGTTGATGTTTTAGGTTTTCTGTGTGATGTTTCATGTTTAGGGTTCAAGTACTATTATCTGTGTTGGTGTGATGATTTAATTCCAGTATTTGATGATTGTAGTGTTTTAAGTGTGCAATTGATGTTCAGTTTTTGTTGTTTTGATTGTGTGTGTGATTTCTTAGGGTTTTGTTTCGATTTGTGCTAATATTTGTGTTGCTGCAATCGAGAAGAAATGTTTTGTCTTAATTTTTAGCAATGATGTTTCAGGTACAGGTAATGATGTTTCTCGATTTCAGTGTGATATTTTAGGTTTTAGGCTTTAAGTATTGTTATCAGTGTTGGTGTGATGTTTTAATTTTCAATGTTTGATGCTTGGGGTGTTTTCATGCTTAAGTGTGCAATTGATGGTCAATTTTGATTCTGTGTGTTATATCTTAGGGCTTTGATACAATTTGTACAAATTTTTGTGTTGTTTACTAGATGTCTAGGAACGCTTGCCCACTGTTGTTGAAATTGAGAAGGAAGTAGGATCTGTAATTTTTGTTATTTTTCAGATGTGATGTTTTAAGTACTGTTGTTGATGTTTCTAGTTTTCTGTGTGGTATTTCATGCTTTAGGCTTTAAATATTGTTATCTGTGTTGGTGTGATATTTTAATTTTAGTATTTCATGTTCGTGATGTTTTCATATTTAAGTATGCAACTGATGTTTAGTTTCATTCTTTTGATGTTTTAGTGTGTACAGATTGATGTTTGAAAATTTTAATATTGATGTTTTAAATACTGTATTCGATATTTCACAATGTAGTTGTCAGTCATGTTATGTGTGTTACTGTGATATTTTAATTTCAGACCTTGATGTTTTTATTACTGTATGTGATGTTTTATGTTTTTTTTTCACATGAACACTTTCCAAGATAGAACTTTACATTGCCATTGATGAGGTAATAAAAATATGCTATGAGGGATCATGCTCCTGAAGATGTTCCCTTGAACAGAGGACCGGAGCCGGTCTTTGATCTTGGCGTTGGTGGAGTAGAAGAGCCATCATCTTCAAAACCAGCAAGAGAGAAGGCAAGTTCGTGAACAAGCGCGCAACAAAGGGAAATAAGTTGGGGGTGCATTGGAATATAATTTGATTGCTTGGGATGTATTGTTTGAATAATGTTTTAAAAGTAATGGTTTATTTGTTAGAGATGAGACATTGGATTTTTTGATGTTTTAGGTCTATTTGGATTTTTTGTATAGTTTTTATGTCAGCGACGTTTTAATGCATTTAAATCCTTTTTTTAATGAATGATGTTTAACAACTTATTTGAAATGCTATAACAGTGGAATGTATAAGTGCAGTGGAACATATGGTTATCTTGTTTAAATCAACATCTTCATCGATAATTTTGTAAAACATCACACACAAAAAATTGAACCATCGCAGCATTACAGTGTAACATCACACAAAAAAATTGAACCATTACAACATTACATTGTAACATCACACAAAAAAATTGAACCATCACAGCATTACAGTGTAACATCACACAAAAAAATTGAACCATTACAACATTACAGTGTAACAACACACAAAAAAAATTGAACCATCACAGCATTACAGTGTAACATCACAATATGACAGTATATAAGCGATCTTATGGCGAAATTTTGAAAAGAGAAGAACAAAATGATGAATGATTAAGTGGCAATGCAGTGAGGCTCCCAAAGTAGTAGAGATCTTCTTGTAGACTCGTTGCATGATCTCCTCAAGGAAGGGACCGATTCAACCTTGTTTCCCCTCGCCAAGACAAGATTTTGGTGTTGGTTATAGATGGCATTTTTGTCTGGAGGAGATTGGTGGCCTTGATCAATGTGCTTGATGATTCCGGGCGCCACCGCATGATTCTTCTCCCCCAAAAAAATACTCATAGGCATTGAAAGATGGCGGGTTGGAGATGAGCGGTGGCAGTCTTGGTGGGGGAAGAGAGTGAGGTATAGGGATTGGAGATAGTGCATCATCCTCTATCTCTAGCAAGTTGAGCCCTTTGTTGAATCTTGAAGACCAAGCTAGATTCTTTTTGTCTAGCCCCATCACCCTTTTCACCATTATTGGTGTTTGCACATGATGTATTATTCCTCTACCACCGCCCATATTTCCCAATTTTTTCATCTATCTCAATCTTGAATCTCACATCTGCATCAACAAGTTCTTCATCAACTTCATCATCTGATGCTCAAACATACGGAGTATGTGCAAAATTCCTCGCGAATCGGATAACAACTTAATAATGCCCAAATATACGGAGTGTGCCCAATTCACCTGAATTATACTCAAATATAGCATTGATATTGCAGATTGCTGAAACTCTGCAATTTCCTCTAAATGCATATGACCAAGAAAGAACGCAAATATTTAGCCAGAATCAAAGCAAAACCCTCAGTTTATTTGCCCCGATTCATGTACTCTGCGCTGGTGCCCTGTCTTCAAGTTCCCTAATCCCTTCGTTTCATCGTGTTCATATGAATCACCCAAATTCCACGGTTGAACTCCCCAGCATGGCAGCATTTCACCCGTCATGGACTGCCTCGCCGTTTCGATACCGTACCACCCGCGCACAACCAGCCCTTTGAGGATGCCAAAGGATGATCACGCAAGCACCAAAAGTGATATTCTGGCAGACAAATGGCATGGTAGTGCGATGATCGATGGACGATCGATGCTGCATTAGATCCGACATATGGGTGACGGTAGAGATCCGCCAGATTGAGTTGAGCCGGAGCGGATTTGGGGGTTAGGTTTCAGCGCTGGTGAAAGGAGGGAGCCAAGGAATTAGTCTGTGATTAACCATCGGTGAAAGGAGGGAGCGGAGTGGAGAAAGGAAGGAAGCGAGATTGCGACGGCACGGATGCGAGGTGGCGATGGTGAGAGGCCAAAAGCCGATGGCGGAGGAAGCAAGAAGAAGGAAGAAGCGTTATGAGATTATTTTGTGATATTTGCAATTTAGTCCCCCACTTTTTTTGCATTTTTGTTTAATACCCCGAGTCCAAAGTATTCCATATTCTATCCCCAGATTTGATTTGCCCTTCTCTTATTTGCCTCTAATCCCTGGCCTCACCACGAGACGGTCTCACAGGAGACAGACTCTTCTCAAACTAATAAAGACCAAACATGGAATAAAAATTCTCATGTTACACCGATTAACGGTTAGATTAAGTATGAAAATTTTTGTTTTAATAAATTTTAGGGTTAAATTATAATTATTTATTACCACTGCACAATAGGCATTAACGGCGTAAATGGGTTGCATTTTTTTGTAAACCAACTCGGCATTGTTGTCTATCCATTATATATTCCAATATCATAACAAATTTTTGCACTGAAGAAAGGCAAATGGAAGGATAAATACAACAATTCAATGGTGATTAGAATTAAGCCGTCGTGTTATGTAAGGTAATAATGGTAGTTTAAATTTAACCTATGTTATATGAAGCTAGCAAAGACAACTGAGCAACCACCGTGATATGACACACACTGTTCCGATATCAAAAAATTGCCGAATATTGAGTAAATTTCGTAGCTCTATTTTAGTTCTGATTATGGCTTCATTCCAATTGCAGTTTAGAGAGCAAAAATGCATTTGTACTAAACATTCAGCGTTACGATGGTCATTCCGTTATCATAAAATTATTTATCCTTTTCTTTTAGAATTAGATGTCTTTATATTAAAAAAAGATAGTTCGTAGTAGATAAAATGTTCCTCTTGTAGAACAGGTGTTCTGAAGGTTTAACCTATATCCGAATCATTTTATGTAATAAACTATAAAGTTTTATTTGGCCAGTGCTGATCTTGAAATGAACATTAGATTCATAAAACCTTAATGTTCCAAATTTGGAACATTGAGGATGGAAGTATATCTCGCTTTTGTTTCATATTTTTGATTTCGGTGCAACAATCATAAACCTATTACCTCGTCTATTGGAATAAGTTTTTGCCTATACATATTATGGAGAATCACAATCACAATAAACTTGATATTGAATCCATCGACTTGTCCACATTTGTTTTTTTCGACCACATACATTAACAACACCGCAATGTGTAAATGTGACATTACAATCCCATCATCAATCTCGAAATGAATAAAATTGGTATGACTGCTAATATGGTTGTGTTTATGTAGGTGGGTGGAGATATGTATTCTATTGTGTAACGTGTTGTTGATTATGTGGATAGGGTTAGCGTTCTTCTCGAGCGGTTGGTACTCGTAGAGGCAAAGTTGGAACAAAATATGAAGGATCGTGAGGAGTTTGAGATAGAGCTTGGCAAGATGCGTAGTATTTGTTAGGAGAAGGATGTTGTTAATGTCATTTTATGTGCTAAGTTTAAGAAGCTAAACGAGGATGGTCCCGCTCGTCCAGGTGTTCCTCGCATGTTAGTTAATAGGCTTATGAAAACTCAGGGGTTCTATAATTTTTTTGCTGATATGTATGCTAAGATAGCCAAGGTGGGGTGGTGTAACTATTGAGCAATTATTTTTGATAAGAATCCTAATTTGGATATCGTTAGTTTAGAGGATAAGGTTACTGTAGTGAAGGTGTTAGAGAGGGAAAACTATGCATTGGATGAACACTTGGCAAAGAAGGCGGTGTTGGTGGTCATTCTTTTGGGTTGATCGAGGAATTGGATAAGATGGAGTCATTTCCATCGATTAGGAAGTTACATGAACGTAAGCTATATCTTTATCCGGCTAGGGATAGTATCGAGAAGATTATTGGTCATATGTAGGTTGACATTGCAGTTGGGTTGACTTCAACTTAAAGGACTGACGGCTACGCTACTGAGTTGCAGAAGGGAAAAAGAGTCTTAACGAGTTGTTCTACTGGTGCCACTGGAGGGTTAAATAGTGATAAGGTAGGCTATCTTGTAGGTTGATATGTTGTTATGTAATGAATGTTATGTGAAGTGTTTAATGAAAATGGCAATGTCAGTGAAGTGGTTGCGTCGCTGTGCGAGGAGTGTATGTGTGTGGCAGCTGGGTGTGTTCTAAAGGCTTCAAAGAAGGTGTTGAAAAAGGAAAGTGATGATGGGGATAAGGGTTCTGGAGAGAATATCCGATAGCTATGGCCATGGGTCATTCAGCTGTGGTCGACACATAGGTTTGGATTGTGATAGTGAGTTGTCTGAAGGTATTTGAAGTGGACCTCGAGGGGGTTGTGAAGGGGTTGTATTCCTGATTTAGAGGTTTTCTATGGAAACCTTAATAATTTGAATATTCCTTGGAAAACAAAGGAATGAACTATAGAACTACGATTCCGAGTGAGGGCGCTCTTGATAAGATTGATAGAGTTTGAGCTGGGGTGGAACACTGAATTGGAAAAAAAATCTTATTATTGTTAAATGAGTATGGTGACCATATTTTTGGGCAGGATTTCATTATTCAGTAGTTAAATAGGGAGATAAAGGATTTTATCTGTAAAGAAAAGAAATGGCGGAGGTTTCTGGCAGAGAAGAGATGCTAGGTTGATTTGATGATGGCATTATTTCAAAGCAAACTAATCGTTTGGACTATTTGTTCGAGGAATAAAGGAATCGAAAGCTGAGTGTTGTCGCTTGCATGCAGTGGCTCAAGAGTGGAAGAATCTTTATGATGAATTGCGTGAATACGCAATGCAATTGTTGACAAAATATAAGGCCTGGAAAGGAGGACCAAACATAGAGAATTTCAATGTTCCCAATGAGGGAGAGGTGTCGAACACTCGAGCCATTACTGAAAGCGCAACACGAAGTGAATGCAAAATTTCACGGGGTGGATTGCTAAGCCTTTATCTTCAAAGCTTAAGGGATCTGATGAAGGTTTGGTAGCTTGTGCCCACAGCTTAGAGAAGCGGGTAGAGGGGTTGAAGCGAGACCTATAAAATTACACATACTCCGTATACACTGACTATGAAACTAGGTCATTTGAATTGCGAACCGATTAGTGACTGTAAGTCGTATTATGTGAAGCATATGAGGCGTGTGAAAGCTGCCGTTAATACATGTGATGGGGTGTATTTGAACATGTGATGAAAATTAGAAGAAATGACTCGAGGATGAGGATAACAGTGGAAAAGTTTCGGATATGAATTACCTTATTAATGTTTGGATTGTGAGTGATCTTACACGACTTTAGGTGTCACACAGATTTGTCAGTATTTATTGAAGTGTACAAGATGTAGCCCTAATCTATGAATTTTTATTAAAGATGTTTCTAATGATATTTTATTATTAATTTTTTATTGCTGTGTATTAGTGGTTTTATTGTTGGGTTGCATAGAGGAGTCTTATATTGGGACCCCTAATGTGTAATGATTACTGGTTTAGTAGAGGTTTAAACGAGGATGGGGAAAGAGGATTATCACTGGTTGTTATCTGGTTTGAGGGGGAGATGTACTCTAGGTTTTGTGTATCATAGCAAGAAAGCATGAAAATTTTCCACTTGTGTCGCTAGGCTAGTGATTCGCCATGCTTATGCAAATTCGTAAGTGTCCATCCCATTTCAGTTGTACAGTTTTGGGAGCTTTCTATACTGTGAAAATCTGCAAGTGATTTTCCTACTTGTGACACTCGAGTCATGAGGAATAAAGTTGTGTGCAGAATGTGTTTGCGAACTGAGGATGAAGAAGTGCCCCTTCATCTCGCTGCTTCTTATATTAACGCTAGTGATATGTGGGTTAGGTTTATGTGAATTGCAGGGGCTTGGGCTTAGGTTATTTTCTAGTGGGCTAGTGAATAAGTGCGCTGTGTAGGCATGGTTTTTTTAGATTCTCTCTATTGGAATGTGTAGAATATTAGGGAATTTCGTTTCCCAAGGCCGAATAAGTGTTTAGTCAGTTATCGAGAAATGAGGGGACGCAAATTTTTGAGTATTTTAATAAATATGGTTTTGTTTTCCTATGCTGGCTCTTACCTATAAAAGGTCGTGTAGCTTGGGTATACTTACAATTGTAGTTGTGTGTTATTTTTCTGTAGGTTGGTATTTGGGAAATTATTCGTGAAAGTGTGTTGTGTGTCTTTAGTATTCCTATGGGGTTTGTGGTTTGGGATGTTGGAAATATCCCAAGTTTAGGTTGGGTACTTCAAAGATTATGTGATAATATAATTCACTTGGATGTGTTTGAGACTTAATCCAGTTGGCGGGGATACAAGTTCTGGTTGTATACCTTGTGGGATGTTCTAGAAAAATTCATGCTTGTCGTAATTGTGTATCTTTTAAGGGTATTTATGCTTTCCGAAGTTTCATTATCTGACGCATGTTATAGTTTTTGTATAGGATTGGCCGGTGAGATTAGCGAATGTAAGGTCATGATGGAGGATGATGAAGAATCTTCATCCATTGGACCCGTACATATGGGAGCTGAGGAGAACCAACACGAAAGGTAGTGTAGACTCATGGTGGCTGAGCCCTAGGGAAAGATGAGCTACACAATTGAAGCACTCGTGAAGTAGGATTGGACTGGATTCATGAGTCCATTCAACTGTGGATAAGATGGGGTGGGTATGCTAGCGAAGCGGTCATTTGCCTCGCTGGTATATCTGCATACTAGGAGGATGTTGCCCCTTCATGGGGGGCACTTACGGAAATGAAGGAGGTGCAATGGAGAAATATATGGCCTCGCCTTAGGCCCTTAATAGCCCGACTAGTTTACAAATAAGGACTTAGTTAACTATTTACCTATGCAATTGATTCACGATTTAATCAAATGTAATATTTGTTAGAGAAGTTTTGTAGATTGGGTGGACAATTTTTGCTGTAATCCTTAGTTTTTGTATGATTTAAGATAAATGGAATTTTCTTGGTCCTGCGAGCGAATAATTTTAATATGTTGTATATGTGTTGCTAACATTGCTTCGGAGTTCACATTTTACTTGTCTATATTAGCTGATCTTGGCTCGACCTTTCCAGATATCCCTTCTTCGATGTATAATGTGTCCTCTTTAGCATGTCTAATTCTAGTTCTAAGCGATCCTCATGACTACATGTTCTTAGGTGGGGGGGGGGGGGTGTTTAGTATCACAATTCTTTGAGTTATGCATCATTTAATACATATGTGGCGAATCGATTGTTGCTACATATGCGAGTTGATTGTTGTGTGGAAGCGTACCTTTGTTACAAATCCGTGGCAAATGTAGAGGAGCGTGGTTGTATTGTTTTCGTAACCTTATTTGGCATATTACACTACTTTGTTGCCTATTCCCCTCATTGTGTGGGTTAGTCCTTATACACTTTCCAATCTGGTGGTAACTCCGGTGTGGGATCCAACCTTTCCCATGGATTATAAAGACTCGGATCGATGCCGCAAGTGTGGGCGATCCTACAGAGTAAGCATAGTTCTTGAAATACTTTCAAGAAAGTCCCCGGGGGTACCCATGGGTAGAAAACTCTGACGCCCAAGTTAGGGTTGTATTTTTATTAGTATTTCTTTAGTAAAAAATCACTTACCTTGTTTTTCATCTTTTGCCCTTATTTATAGAATTTGGATTGTGTGATCATGGAATGCGTGTCCTCCTCCCTCCTAGACCATGGCCTAAAAGGGGGTGTTTGTGATGAGTGGTTCTTTCCACTATTCCCGGGATCTATTGCTTTCCTGCGAGGCATCATGCGTGCTCACCAAACTGGCCCGTTCTTGTAGGGTGATTATTCTAATGTTAGATTTTGCCTGATTGAGACTGGGTAAGTTATGTATATACCACGTGTTAATTGTGATCGGAAAATTCTAAATTATTTTATTTGTAAAAATAAAAATAAAAAAAATATTTTTTGTATTTGATGTACAATTGCATCAATCATGATTTTACTTTGAATTTTCCATCATAGATTCTTTTCCCTCTAAATGAAACGCTCTAAAAACTGAACCCTACTGAAATTTTTCCTGGGCCTCCCCTTCCTATAATTTTTTTTCTATATTTGTCTTTGTATTTCCCCAATCACCACAATCCACTGCTTTCCTCTACACCTACCACTAGTGCTGAAATATCCATTAACGGATCCAATGATTGGCGTTTATGAAAATCAGTGTAGAACCAACGTTCTAGCCATATTCCGAGTTTGGAACATATTTTTTGCAATCATAGAATACCGAAAGGTGGCTACATGCAAACTTTCAACCGCGATTATAAAAGAAATAGTTGTGTTTCAATTAATGAACAATAACAGTTAGGCCGTAACTGCCGTTGAATGTTTTATTTAAAGAAAATTTTGAGTAAACGCAGGGAACGACCGTAAGTTTCAATATTGGAACAGACAACGATTATGGAATCCAATTTTGGAAGTCGTCCGGTTCTAATCCCAGTGAACTTCATGGCATTCATTCACACATTTAATGTGGGAATATGTTGCTTATATAACCTAATTCTCGAAATGTTGAACCTGGACATGCTTAAGGTCCACATTAAAAAATTAATTAGATTTTGTAGGAAATTAATTTTTTGACAAGAATTGATGGCCTACAACTTTTATCAACTATTTAAACAATTTGGGGGCCTTTTGGCAGTTATAAGTGTGCTCATCATTCTAGACGGGCAGAGGTGGGAGATTGAAGTGCTTAATTTATACCTTGTTTTTAGCATATTTGAAACTCATAATTGTAATAGACCATGGGATTTTATGTAATCGAATCAGATACTTTGCCAATTTGAGGGTTGGAAATACATTTCATAATTTTATATCCTAAATATTTGATCTGTGCAGTGTTTGATGTTAGTGATGATTGGGCCGAGGATTGAAGATTGGATGCAAAGCAAAAACTAGATCATTAAAAATAAGCCACTTGCAAAAGTGGTGGAAAATGGAAGGTTTTACAAGATTCGAATAGTGGAAGAAAGTAAGAGAAGCAAGCCAGATGCCAAAAGACTCTTAGCCCGCGGACCGTGCAAATGTGTATGGTCCAGGAAATTCAGTTGGGGGACTGAAGGCTATGCATGTCCCCAGCTCGCGCACCATTCAAAAATGTGCATGGTTTGCGACACTCAGTTTGCAATTGAGGGGGCTGAAGGGCATCCCAACTCGCGAACCGTGCAAATGTGCATGGTCCGTGAAAACTGCCCATAAGCTCTAGTTGACTACAACTATTAAAGACGCTCTTTTTTATCTCCTATGAATAGCCTCTTGTAACCATTAGACAAAATGTTGGACTCGTAGCTTAAATCTCTAGATTTGTAATTTTTATGGATTCTCTTAGATTTGTTATGGGTTTTATAATTCTAGGCTAAATTATAGCCAATAGGAACTTCTAACATGTAAGAGGCTTGGCGTAGTACTTATTAGAAAATAAATTTATACCATTTTGTATTTCTATTGGTGCAGTTTGTCTATAATATCTAACGGCCAAGTTGGGTTCCCATGTTTCGTTCCATTACTGGGATAGTTAATCAACATGGTTAGTCTTAATTGACCAAGGAGTAAGGGCTATTATGTGGCATAGTTCATCCACTCCAGCTATAACCGAGGGGTGGCGAGAGATATGGATTCAAGTTGTACTCGAGGGGATAAGCTATCTACAATGTGTGGTAGAGGCATTAGAGTAGGATAATAGTTGATGATTAATGGATAGTCTAAAGGTGTGAACCAATGGCCCCCAAAAAATTGTTAGATTCTTATTTAAAACTTTAGTGATCTTTGCATGCTAATTAGTCTTTAGTTCTTAATCCGTAATTGGATAGTTATAGTGTTTTTCCAAAAACTAAAATCCCGCTTTTTTTTACAACACATATTAAGTTACATTAGTGTGTGCGCTTTTAAACAACGTAGTACACTTGATCGAGTCCCTTTTTCCCTTAGAGACGACCTTTACTTGCCACTAGATACTTTCTATTAGTTAGACACATTAAGTATGTAGAAATATTATCTTTGTGAGGGCATGTGATGGTCCTCCCAAAGCTTGGGATGGTGAAGAGCATTCTTAGCCCCAACCTTGGCTTGTACATTTGTATTGGGTGAGCCTAATTCTGGGTCTCGTAATAAGAATATTTCAAATTTTCACAAAAGGGAATCAACTCACAAAATTGATTTCAAACCACTTCCTGATTCCAGAACTATTCTACTTTGGATACCATTTTGTGCACGGGGTGTGTTCCATGTTTTGGAATCCATCCCTCCATTACTTTCACATTAAGTTCTGTATTTGGAACAAAAACAATAAAATGCTTCGAAACAATCTAATAGTAACTCTCTCTTCTTTCTCCTCCTCCACCCCCTCTGAAATCTGCTTTCTACTGTAGAGACCGGAAACGGTCACATCTCCACTGTAAACGGCTCTCTCTCACCTTGACGAGAGAGTTTCTCCATTTATCAGAAACCATGGCTGACAAAACAACAACCACAAATGCTAAATATTTCATCGCAGCGATCCAATCGAAAGCCCCGCCACTCCTTTTAGCCCTACCAAACAATCCAGAGATCACCCCAAAATCTGAACACCTTGGAGAACCCGCTTGTTTATACCCTGATAATGACATATCCACACTCTTGGCTCACTATACGAATGCCCTCGTTGGTAAGTTCACCAAAGGGAGATTATCCATGGAGCAGCTGGAAGGGGCTTTCAAGACTGTGGGTTTCTCTGGGAAATACCAATTGGGGTCGCTCGACTACAAACATATACTCATCTGCTTTGAACTCCCAAACGACTACCAACGCTGCTGGATCAAAGGTCTGTGGAGCTTCAACGGAGTTCACATGAAGATCTTCAAATGGTCGCCAGACTTCTCCACACAGAAGGAATTGCCGATCGTCCCAATCTGGTGCACAATCAAGGAAGTTCCCCTTTACTATTACAATACTTCATATATAGAGGCTATTGGAAATAGTATTGGCAATTTCATCAAAAAAGATTCAGCAACTGAAATGCTAACTAGACCATCTGCAATCAAGCTCTGTGTTGAGATAGACCTGCAAAAACCCCTAAATCATTTCATAAGATTGGGCTCTGTCTCAAACAATAGGAAATATAACATTGAATATGAGGACATACCCCTGTATTGTGAAAATTTTGCTAAGTTAGGACACTCACTGAACCAATGTAGGAGTCTAATCCAGAACAACACAGCTCCACAATGGCAACCCACAGGGAACAAGTTTGAGAAGATGCCTAAAATTGTTAGTGATCCACAACCTAGTAACAACACCCATCTCAAAGACCAGCTACTGCATCAAAAAGCCACTACTAACCCTACACTGCAACCATTTTCCTACATACCCAAGAACCTGGAAACTAACCCTGCTAAGATTATTGCACTGCAAGAAGTCAGTCTTGTAAGTAACACAACACAGACACCTCATCCATCTCCAATCCTTGACCTCACAGACTCACCCCAAGCTGATCCAGAATCACTCACTACAGAGTTGATTAATGCAACAGCACTACCAAGCTATAACAAAACTCACAAAGTCTATGATCTGGATGATATACAGATAGGGTCCCAAAAAATTTTTACCCACAAATTCTCTCACACTAATCCTCCACTTTCTCAACATAGAAAGATGGTAAATAAATTTTCTGTTCTGCAGGACACAGGAGTATCCCCAGAAGCAGAAGAAGAATTGAACCATCCACCACACCAAACATTGCTAGGAGAAATGGAGGAAGAAGGACCTTTCCTGGATGACACAACTACAATACCTGAGTTGGTTAATGTTCAATCTCAATCAACAGGTAACATAAACACCACAGGTAAGTCCAAGTATAGGAAGAACACTTACCTGAATCAGCTAAATAAGATGATGTTGAGATCCAACACTAAAAGCCACAAATCAGGTGAACAATGACATACACCACTTCCATTAATTTTCTGGTCTGGAACCTTAGGGGCTTAGAGACTTCAATGCTTAGATTAAAACACATCATCAGGGAAAAAAAATTGAGCTGTTGTGTATAATAGAGCCAATGCATGATAACAGTGAATGTCATTCCTACATGGAGAAACGCAGTTATTCACATTTCTTACCTCTTCAAAATGGGAAAATATGGCTGTTCTAGAATGGTACTCTAAATGTTGCTTTACTCTCCTAGCATGAGCAATTTTTACATGTTAAAATTACCCATGTAATTACAAAGATTGAAATGGATGCTGTTTTTGTCTATGGCCTTAGGAATAGGGAAGGCAGAAAGGTTCTATGGTATGAACTGAGTCACCTCCCAATTTCAGAAACTATTTTCATAGGCGATTTTAACACAATTTCTTCACTTAATGAATACAGGGGACCTTCCAACCCAAGTCTAGGTAGTATAAGAGATTTTAATAATTGGATAACCACTAATAGAATTCAGGAAATCAATACTGTGGGAAATCTCTACACATGGACTAACTCTAGGTTGAGAAAACCACTTTCAAAAGACTAGATAGAGGTCTTAGTACCATGCAATGGAATGCTAAATTCCCAGCATATTCCATTCAAGTACTAAATAGACAATCCTCAGATCACTCCCCTCTTCTTCTGCAAATCTCATCCACAGTCCCCTCTCAACCAAAGCTCTTCAGATTTCTTAATGCATGGTTCAACAGATCAGAATTTACAAAATTGGTTAGGAATAACTGGGCCATACCAATCCCTAACCAAGGAATGCTCAGACTTTATCTTAAACTAGTTAGGCTAAAAAAGGTAATTAAGGTCTGGAATAAAGAGTCTTTTGGAAACATTGATTCCAATGTATTAGTTGCTGAAGAAAATTTAAGACTGTAGGAGATAAATTATGACTCCATAGGCACAGTTGCAGAATTAATTAAACTTAATGAGAAAAAAGCCCTGCTAATTAGAGCTTTAAAAGAAAGAAAAAATTTTTGGAAGCAGAAATCAAGAACTAACTGGACCAAACTTGGAGATAATAACACAAAATATTTTCATAAATCAGTTCAGGAAAAGAACTACAAGCTACGCATCTCAAAAATAAAAAATAGACAAGGTCTCTGGTTAGAAACTCATACTGACATACAGGATGAGTCTGACATGCTCTCTGAACCTAATCAGCCCAACACTACCACATATTATTCCCATTTTCTCAGCCAAATCCCCGCAATAATATCTCCCCAGGACAATCAGTCTTTGTCTAAACCGGTTTCAGAAGATGAATTAAAAAAAGTGGTAATGAGTCTGAATAGGAATAGTAGTCTAGGCCCTGATGGTTTTACCCCAAAATTTTATGCTAAATGCTGGGATATAATCAATCAAGACCTAATAGATGCAGTAAATGATTTCCTGCTAGGCTCAGAAATACCAAGAGGAATAAGTAGCACATGGATAGCCTTAATACCCAAAAAACAGACACCCTCCTCTTTTGATGATTACAGGCCTATTAGTCTATCAAATGTTGTAAATAAAATCTGTTCTAAGGTGCTAATGGAAAGAATGAAACCATACATGGACAACTTAATTTCCCCAAACCAGACAGCTTTCATGAAAAATAGAGACATCTCTGATAATGTCCTCTACCTCCAGGAAATGATTAAGTTCTTAGACAAGAAAAACAGGATACCAAACTGCATCTTAAAGTTAGACCTTAGAAAAGCTTTTGATAGAGTTAATTGTCTTTTTCTAGAAAGGGTTCTTAGTAAATTTGGATTCACAGGGAGTTTCTTAAAAGCTGTAATGAACAACCTTTCTCAGGCTTATTTTTCTGTTCTTATAAATGGTAATCCGGTTGGATTTTTCAGAGCTACAAGGGGCATCAAACAAGGTGATCCTCTGTCTCCTTTTCTCTTCAACATTTTCTCTGAAGCTTTCTCCAGAAGATTATCTTTTATTTTCATGAATAAAAAGCTCAGTTACTATCAGCTCCCCACTGGCATCACACCTGCATCTCATCTGAGCTATGCTGATGATACTATCATTTTCATGCAAGCCTCAAAGTCTAATCTGTTCAGAATAAAAGCCTTCTTAGGAACTTTTGAACTAACCTCTGGGCAAAAGATAAACTTTGAAAAATCTGATTTCTATGCTAGCAAAAGAGCAACAACTGTTAAGATAAATCAGATAAAATCAATTTTAGGAATGAAGAAAGGAGTCTTTCCATTTAAATACCTGAGATGTCCAATTTTCAAAGGTAGGACTTTAAATATATATTTTGAACCTTTGTTGGAAGCTGTAGATAGAAAGCTCCTGAACTGGAAAAATAGGTGGTTAAGTTTGGGAGGCAAAATGGTGCATATTGAATCTTGCCTATACTCCCTCCCACAGCATATTTGGTCAGTCCTAAAGCCCCCTAAACAGATAATAAAAGCACTGGAAAAGAAAATGACAAGGTTTTTCTAGGGGGAAACAGACGGAAAATTACACAAAGTGTGGAGGAAATGGACTGACCTGAGTGAACATAAATACCATAATGGTTTAGGATTTAGATCTGTAAGAGCTATAATTGACTCATGCTCAGCCAAACTGTGGTGGAAAAGCCAATTGGGTACAACCATGTGGTCAAAACGGCTATGGGCACTTCCACAGTCCCATAGGAAGTCACATACCTGGAAAATGATATGTAGTATTAACTCCTTTGCAGAAGAAAACTCTCTCATTATACATGGTAAAGGATTGAGTAATTGCTGGAATGCAAACTGGTGCCCAAATGGTCCTCTCTCTAAATATGTTCAACTCTCAGCCCTGTCACCCTTTTACTATCACACCATTGCTGACTTCATCAGAGAAAAAAACCAGATACTGCAGTATATCTCACCTTATCTGGAACATGATACTTTGACTTTCTTGCAGGATGCACAGCCTCACACAGAAAGGGAAGATAGACTAATATGGAAACTAGAAGATACAGGTATCTTCTCTTTCAAATCAGCATATAGAGGCCTTACTCAGCAATCAGGTAATTTTCCAGCCACTACATACATCTGGAACCCCAGACTACCAAAAAAGATTTCCATTTTCACATGGAAGCTGCTGAACACTCTCCTTCCTTTTGATGATGTCTTAGTCCAATGTGGTTTTAGCTTAGCCTCGAAATGTCCTGCATGCAATCATCCTGACTCAATAGAGCATTTTTTTCCACTTCATGCCATTTAGCTCAAGCAGTTTGGGATAATACTTCGGATATTCTGGGGATACAAATGAATACATTAGACAGCTTAACCCTAAGGTTTTTTGCATATTGGAACAATACTGAACTCTCTAAGGTGCATAGAGATATCTGTAGAATGTTGCCATCTCTGATATGCTGGTCATTATGGAAAGCAAGGAATTCCTTCTTTTATGACAATAAAAAATTTTCACAAGCACTAATTATTAAAGAAGTGAGGGATCTTATCTTTCTGTCATTCTCAGCTAAACCTGCTCACTCCAATGTGTATCTTACCAGAAGCTATCCTATTTTCTCCCTAATTCCGCCTCTGAGACCACCACCTAAGCCTTCAATATCCATTATCTCTTGCATAAAGCCACCATAAAATAGTATAACTGTGAATGTGGATGCATCCTGTCTCCCAACATATCCACAATTGGCCTTATAGCTCGAGACTGGACTGGTAAGCCGTGCCTAATTCAATCTTTCACTACCATTGCTAGTACGCCTTTAGAGGCTGAAATGAAGGCCATCCAGGCAGCAGCTAGATGCTTCCCTAGTTTGGACCCCGAATGTTCTTATATAGTGGAATCAGATGCCATGAGTGTAGTGAACATGATAAATAATCCCAGATATGCCAAATGGTCTCTATATGTCTTAGCTTTCCAAACTCACTCTGAGCTTAACCAAGCTACTTTAAGACATGTATATAGAGAATGTAATGCAGTTGCTGATGCAATCTCAAAGCATAAACCGACCCACCATTCACAACAAAACATTAGCATCTCTAACATTCCAGCCTTCATCAGAGGTCTTATCGAACTGGACAAAAATGATTTCCCTTACATCCGAACACAGAAGCATGCTGCTAAATAATAGATACTGTCGAGTTTTTCCTTTCATTTTGTGCAGGAACACACCATTGAGCATAGATTACTTCTTCCTCGAGCCTGGAGCGTCGTACACTCGAACAGGGAGCCCTCGAGCCCTAGCATCCTTGAGCAATCAAGCTTTGGTGGCTTCGTGTATTGGAGCCCTCGAGCTATAGAGCACTCGAGAACTGGACACCTCGAAGGATATCAGTTTGAATCATGACATTGTACATAGACTATTTTCTTGCTTGAGCCTGGAGCATCGAGCACTCGAGCCTGGAGCATTGAGCACTCGAGCCTGGAGCATCGAGCACTCAAGCCTAGAGCATCGAGCACTCGAGACTGGAGCATCAAGCACTCGAGCATGGAGCCCTGGAGCCCTGGAGACCTGGAACATCGAACACTCGACCTTGGAGAATTTAGCACTCGAGCCTGGAGTCTTGGAACCCTGGAGTCCTGGAGTCCTCGATCCCAGGAGTCCCCCGAGAACTCATGCTTTTGGAGCCCTCGAGCCTTGGCGTCCTGCCGAGTCCTTAAGCCTTGGAGCAATCGCACAACGGAATTCTCGAACACTCAAGCTCTCGAGTCCTGCTGCCCTTGAGCAATTAGGCACTCGAACCATCGAGGCTCGATCAATGGATACTTTCGGAGCCCTCGAACTCTGGAGCCCTCGAGGTTTCAAGTCATCGACTCGAGCACTCGAACCACCTCACCTCGACACTGGATACCTAGAAGCCCTCGAGCACTGGAGCCCCCAAGCTCTGGAGCCCTCTACCACTGGAACCCTCGAGCATTTAACCCCGCGAGAACTGGAACCCTCGAGTACCAGAGACTTCGACCACTCAAGTAATCGAGCCCTGAACTCAGCCCTCGAGCCGGGAGCATTGAGTACTCGAGCCTGGAGCCCTCGAGCCTTGGAGTCCTCGAGCACTGGAAGCCCTCGACCCAAGGAGTCCTCGAGCACTAGGAGCCCTCGAATCACTGAGCCCTCGAATCATGAAGCCCTCGAACTGTGGATACCTTGAAGACCTCGAGACCTTGAAGACTGTGTAATCATTGATTTTGAAGGCCTCGAGATTCGGATACCTCGAACACCCAGGCCCTAGAGCACGCTAAAGCCCTCGACCCTAAGCGGCCTTCGAACCACCGAGGTATTTAGCCGTCAAGCACTCAAACCATGGAGACTCGACCCCTCCAGACCTCTACCCAACAAGCACTACTTCCTTTACATTTCATCCACTAGTCCACTACTATTAGATTATTCTTTTGAAGGCAATGGGGTTGCCTTATCGATGTAATATCCCAAACATCATTGTACATTTTTTGGTTCTACATAGGTTTGGGGAACCTAATAAATATCCCCCACCTTAGGGTGCATTAAAAAAAAATACAATGTCAAGATTTATCAAATTTATCACATGACCACTTCTTAAGAATAATTGGGTCTCATAATAAGAATATTTAAATTTTCAAAAGAGGGAATTAACTCACATATTTGGATTTCAAATCAGTTCCCAACTTTGAAACTGTTCGACTTTGGATACTATTTTGTGCACGAGGGGTGTTCTGTTGCAGAACGTGCCTCAGGTGCTACAATAATTTAGGGAACCAACTAGTTAATGGTGTGTTAAGACCTCCTCCAACGGTGATTTGTTTGGATCTGCTTGCAAAATTTCGTAAATTGCAGCAGCAGTAAAGTCCAGTGTTGTTGCAGAATACACATATACAACTTTTAAACAGATGTAACTTATGAAAACAATCTGCTTGATGTCAAGCATTGAATTGCATGTTTCAATTGTAGAAAATGTATTCCACACGCAATTTAGTTAGATCGTATAGTACAATCTTCATATTATCATGTGTATAATCTCCACATGCAACAATAACAAAAATAAAGCAATTTAAATATAATTATTATAATGATGTGATAATAATATTTGTTTTACAAGAATACAATTTTTTTTCTAGTCGATGCGCATTGAAAAAACACACACACTATATGTATATATATATATAATACATTCATGGTTAAAAGGTGTTAAATTTCAAACTTACACAATTATTTTATAAGAAATTTATACAAACTTATATAATTATTAAATTATTTTTATAAGAAAGTTATATAAAGTTATATAAATACTCATAAGAAATTTTAAAAATATTATATAAAATTATTTATATATGAAAATTATATAATTATAGTTATTTATAATAATATAAAAAGTAGAGCTAATAAGAAAATCAAAATTATATAACATTTGATTCATATACAACTCGAAAAGTAAAATCATAATTTTATAAAATAATTCTTAATTATTATTTTTTTGCTTTGAATAAATTTAAATTTAAAGTACAACAATTATGCTTAATTTAATAATCATTATTGTTAGTTATTCGACACCTATATTTAATAGAAATAAAGATAAATATGGTAAAATATTTGAGATCTTTCAAGCTACAAGGAATGTAGTTTACCATCGTGGGAGTGTGTAACTTGTCACATCATTAATTTAAAAGGTTGATTTGGCAAGTCAAACTACAACCCCTAGTAGCTTACCATTGGAGGTGCTCTAACTGCCTAATTCTCCATCAAACACTAATTAATGCCACTCTTGGGACCAAACACCTCCACATTTTCCAAAAATTCACTCTCCTGTTCACCAAAACCCTCCCCAACAGCAATACACTTCCTACTAAAGTATTACCTCATTCATTCCATCATCAAACACTATAATTTCACGAGATCAACATCTACTGATCTGAGTCACAGTGACAACTTCATAGATGAATCCATGCCACAACTAGATCAAAGCTTCAAAAGGTTATATGTTAGAGATCCTCTACGTAACATGACTGACCCGATGACAAAAATCAGGAAAAAACTTAGAGATGCTTCATTGAATGCTTTGATTGATCACGTTCATGAAGAGGAGACAGCCTATTTTGAAATACTCTTGGATGAACTATACTTCAATTTTCTAATTAGAGTTTATGCTTGTATTTCAAAATAAGGGTTTGAAGGGGAGATTAACACTATACTCTTTTTTCCACTGGGTTTTCCAAGTGAGGTAGTGTTATGAAATTCTAAGCTAATCTCAAAATATGTGTTAGGATAAGAAGATTAGTTAAATTATGTTTAGATAAGATATGATATAATTTGATAATATTAGATAAGGTTGAATCTGGTCATTTTTATTACAAGAATCTGACCATCATTAGTAGATTAGAACATTTATTTTGATTAGGGTATAGGTTCAAAGACAGTTATAATTCGGCAGGGGATCAGTTCAAATCCTAGATGAATTTTGTCTTCTTTTCTTGTACCATGTTCGAATTAAACCCCATAAATATAGGAGGCTCTCAAAATTTTTATTCACCCTTTATTAATAATTTATTTTCATAATTTTGATTTTATTCTCCTTAGCTTACGAGTTTTGAATCCGATAGGGTTTACCTTCAAGAATTGTTAGCTAGAACTGTAAGATTTTAGTAACAATTTTGTGCAACTAGTGCTTGGGTTTGTGAGGAATTCGTCCATTGTGTTAGTGAGGAAACCAAAGTTGTGTTTTCAACATGACTTGTTTCGTGTTGTCTTAATCTTAAGACAACGTTTCATTCAACCTTGATAGATAGTGGTGCTTAAAAATTTCACATCCTGAATCTTTGGAAGGAGATTCATATAAGTTGATGTCAGAGCAAAGCAAAAGACCTTCTGTGGCCAAAATTACCATAAGAGGTTTTCAAGTTTTTGCAATTCTTAGTTTATTTCAAATTCCAATTCATCAACTCGTTTGTGTCATATTCTAACCATTGTTTGTTTGATCTTTCTTACTAAGTTGATCGAATTTTAAGTTGAAGGACAACGAAGGGTTCAAGAGTTAGAATACTTCGGTATTACTATCCGCCTTCACCTTCATCTTAGAGTCAGGAATACGTCGACGGAAAAAGTATTATCCGCTTTAACCTCCCGGTTAGTTTTGTACTTGTTAGTAGTTTATGTGTGTGTATGTGTGTGTATATTTTATTCCACTCTCATGAAGATAACTGAGTATTCAATATCCTTTTGTTCTTTGTTATCGTTCTTTGATTATGTTGATCTTGAATTCGTTCTTGAGTTCTTGATCACACCTTATAAGAAAAGATCTCTAGATATAGTTTCATATTCTTGATCCTTAAGATATTGAATACCTCAAAGTTCATTTGAATAGAGAGGTTGTTTTCTAAGTTTCCGATTCAAAAACATTTTAAAGACAGGCAACACAAGTTTAATTCAAAATTTCACCTTGAATTGGGTTTTGGCTGAAGGTTTTTAGGGTTTGTGATTTGAATATCTTAGGGTTAATTCCAAAATTTTATGGGCTGAAATTGAAATTCTGATTGAATTCTACTTGTGTTGAGAAAAGAACTTGAATTGTATCCGGTCAAGAAGTTGACTTGCATTTGAGCTTGACTTGTTTATGGACAAAAAGTTGAATCTATTTGAAATTCTTCTTGTATTTGGATACGAATTATATCAATCCTAAATGGGTTCAAGTTGGAAAGGGAGAAAAATTCAGTTTGTATTTGGATTGGAATATTGTCTGGGGACAAAATCAAATCCTAATAGGGTTAGGGTTTTGGGAAATCTATTTGGGCAACATAGATAAACAGAAAACCTAATTGTAATTGGATTAGGGTTCTGGATAGTAATTCCTAACTCATTTAGGGTTTGTTTCTTGAAATTTTGAAACTCTTGTTGCCTATTTGAAATATTATTCCTTTTGATCATATCTTACTCAATATAGCTCTGATTCAAACCATTCAACTTTCATTTTGATCCTTGTTTACTTAATAATTTGGATTTCAATTATTAGAACCAATTTTAAGATTTATAGATTTGATTTATTCAAATTAAATTGCATTATATTCCTGACCCATAATTGTTTTGATACAGCTGAATCACACTCGTTCTAGCCTTTGTCTTGTGACTTGTGAGCGCCATACACTTGGTGAGTGACCTTGATAAAGAAAAATATAAACAGGGGGGGGGGGTAATTTTATAACTAATTTTTTTTCTTCTTAGTAGTTCCTTCAGGAATGTTGAACAATATGAATGTCCCGCCCTATGTCGGCTGTCCCAATAGCAGACCTATTCCTAATGTTCAAAGTGGAAATCATTTCAAAGATGACTTCACCATTAGTTGGGGTGAACCTTCACCACTTGAACCCGTTCAACTTAATAAACATGGAGAGTTGAACTCAAATCGATTGACATTTGCCATAAATGCCCTCATGAGCGAGGTTCAGAGATTATCGATGTGAGTAGATGAGTTGCCAAGCTCTACGCCACCTTGTTCTACTGGACAAGTCGATCTCAACCGCGTGGTCAATGGTTTTCATAGTAATGAAAGTTTGGATGAAGATTCAGTTTATTACACAGATAGGCAATCCTATAGAGGTTCTAGAAGACTTAAACAATGACATTCTCACCATAGAAGGTAATCTCAAAATTTTCCAAGTCTGGGTTCCGATGAAAATTTAGATTATGCTCGAGACATCAAAGGTTTAAAGTATGATATTCCTAGATTTTACGGTTAACACAATCCTGTAAAATATCTAGATTGAGAGAGGCAGGCTGAGAACTTATTTGAGCTTAACATCTATAGAGAAAGAGAGACAATCAAGGTCGTGCAATATTTTCTCACCAACTATGCGGCATAATGGTGGAAAAACCTGAAAGAATCAAGACAGCTTGCTGGTAACTGACCTATTTCTACACGGGAGAGATTGAAGACCGAGCTTCGTTTCTAAGATGTTCCACCAACCTACTTGAAGGAACAACATTCCCACTTAAGTAATATAAAGCAAGGTGGCCGAACAATTAATAAGTACTAGAAAGATCTCGAATTAGTAATGAGAAGAGTTGAAATGAAAAAAGATGATGCTTTTGTAAATAATCAATTTATTAATGGTTTCAGAGAAAATCTGCAAGTCCTGGTTAAAATTCACCATCATGTTTCTATACGAGATTTATTGAAACCAGGTTGGTTGAGTTGATGTGCACCATTATGCATGCGTTAACTAATGCATTCATAACATTTGTTATTAGGTTTTGTTTGTATGATTTCTAGTTTTGTTTACACTACAAAGGGTTTGGATGACCATTGATCTAAATTAGAATTTTTTAGGCTTAATTGGAACTAATGACACACTATATTCAAGGGCAACTAGATCTTCCTTTGTGATCTTACTGGTAGGTCGCTCATGATTATTTTGTTGGCATTTTGTAGAAGGCCACTCACAAGGGTGGTAGTAGATTGTAGAAGGCCATTTGCAAGGATGGTAGAAGACTAAAGGACACAAGCCAAAATGTGATAGAAGATAGAAGGGTCGAAGAAGGAAGATAAAAAAGCAGAGGAATTGAGATCTGAGAGTTGTAAAGAGTTTTTGGTAACTATCCAAGAAGAATCAGCGTCTATGGAGGGCACTATTGGATTATTTTTCTCGAGCACTATAAAATCGACTACAAGAACTCTCAAAATGGATCAACGGTTAATCTGTAGTGGTGTAAATGAATTTCAGAAGGAGAAGGGCCGGCCAACCTCATGCCAGGAACCTCCAGAACGAGGCACCATTGTGATAAGACCCTCATCATGGGCCATTCCAGCAGCACGGGTCGTGCTTAGAGGGGTTAGAACAAACCATTATGCCCAGCATGTGCCGTTTTGGCCATTTTGGCCATGCCACAACCCCTTAGCACGAGCTTTGGTACAATCATTTGTGAAGCTAAATATGGGCAGGGACCATGCCAATTTACATGGTCCATGTCGTTTCAACTCCAAAAATTTGAAGACCAGCCCACGTGTCACAGGTCACCCTCAAAGGGGGTTAATTGTGCGGCCTGGCCATGCTACAGTGTTATGACTACCGCCTGTTTCCCACACACGTCGCACTCAGCTTGGTTGCTCCCAACACACCAACCCTTTAGAGGGGCATGGATATATATGTAGTGAAAATACACACACGAGTTTATATTAGGAGCAAGGCTTCACAAACAAGCAACAAATACAATACAAGGCCCGACAACTGGGGAGGAAATGCTCGTTTTCAATATATTGCAGAGAGGTAACCGGATGTGGGTAGCTCAACACTCCACATATATGGTGTATGAAAGTAATTACAAGTGCTAGGTACAAAGGCAAAAGAAGGTCAAAGAAAACAAGGCACGCAGACCTGGACCTTAAAGAAGAAAGCCAAGCAAATCTACTAGCTAAGCTATTACAAGAAAAAGAGAAGATTTCTGGGACAAGGAGCTAGGGATAAGTCTTCTTGGGGAGTAGCTCAACACTTAATGTGCTAGCCTGATGGACGACCGGGCACTGCAAGCACGGGCATTAGGTATGAACAGCTTGAGCAGTGTGCCCAGTGCGTCGCAGGAGTAAAGGGGGGAAATTACGGGTCGTGAGCGATTAGGTGGGTAACACAGGATGACCTAGAGGCATGTGCATTGTGGTTTAAGGGGACCGGTTTAAGGCCCGCATTGAGTGGCACAGAACCGTAAATTGTTTGTGGCATGTGTGCGGGCATGGGGTTGCGTTGAGGTTGGGTGATAAGCCCGACCCTATAACATTCTCCCTACATGATTGAACGAGTGTCTTTGGAGTCATCAATCCTCAAAGGTGTTTCGCTACCCACACTTTTCTCGTACCCTTCTGTCTTAAGAAAGGGGTTATTTATTTGCTGGCGCTAGTGTACTCTGATGTAGCATGGTCCTTAGCTTCTCTTCAGTTCCATTTTGAGCTTTCTTGATTTTATAGCACCCACTCCCTGATGGACGATCGAAGAAATCCAATATGCATCATCACCCATTCACGTTTCTGCCTCCTGCCTTGTGGAACAAGGGGTTGCTGATGTGAATGATAACTCATCTTTCCCCATCAAGGTCTACAAGCTTTAGCTTGTTTAAACGACTTGAAATGGGAAGTTTGATAGGGCATGCCAGCCGGAAGATACATCTTTGGAATCCAGATCTTCTTGCCAACCAATGAACACTTCCTACCTCCATGCTCAACAAATATTTGTCTCTCGGAGTTGAGGAGCGACCCATGACATGCTAAATCCTTGGACTTGCTTCACAAAGTTTCTCGGATGACCCTTCATTTATGTTCTCCCCACCAGGATCCACTGAACCACAGTCCTAATATTTTCTTATGCACATGAAGAGCTTCAAAGCCGAGATTTTACCCCTGGGTGAACTCTTTGCATTCGCTTTAACCGTGCACAGATTGGTGCCTAAGACGTAAAGGGAGTTTCCATATGGGTGTACGACAATCCGTGCATCTCTAAAAATTCCATGCCTAGGACTAAACCAGAGTCATCCATTTTAACGACATGGAAATTAACTATGGTGTCTGTGGTGCCAAACTTGACCAAGGATATAATTCCCTTTGCATGTCCTACACATAAGTCGCGCCTTCTCGGTATGTATGCCCAACCTTGGTTTGGATCCGATTGAACTAGTAGTACTTGCACTGGGTTTCCCCTATCCTTTCTTGCACCCAAATTGGGCATGTAACTACTTTCTCCACTTGGACAAGGTCTAAAGTTACTCCCCACCTTGGGAGAACTTGCCGCACATGCACCATTGACCACCTTGGAAACAGTAGCACCGTTCACCTCCCTATCAACCCTTTGTGATCCTCCACCCCTATAGTTATCAAGACTTTTGATGAGCATCATCGCTGAGTTATAGTCAGTGCAACGAGCTTTCCTTAGATCAAGTCTAGCCCATGGCTTCAATCCTTAGTTGAAGTCACGAAGTTTGTACTCCCCCGAGTGGTCAAGCAAGTCAAACATGCAAGCCTAGAAACCCAACACATATTCCCTTATACTGTCGGCTTGCGTCAGGGTCCTGAGTCTCAACAACTCTCGTTCCTTCACGTTGGTAGGAATGAATTGTTTCTTCACCTTGAGCTTCAATTCATCCCACGTGTGGATAGCCAGGCATCTTGCCTTTATCTCTGCTTCTTGGGATTACCACCACACCATTGCATAGCCTTCCAGATAAATTGTGGTGACAGTGACTTTCTCAGCTTTCGAGTCCATCTCGACCACCTTAAATTATTGCTCCAACTTGTAAAAGAAGTTATCATGCTCTCTTGCATCACGTGCCCCGCCATATTTCTTAGGCTTAAGGAATTTTCATCTGTGTATAGTACAAACACCACCGCCACCGCCCCCACCTTGGGAAAAGTTGGCCATAACTTGCATGAGTACGTGCACATCTCTGCTAAGCTACTCAATGGTGCCTCTCATCTGAAAAACGTCGAACTTGCGAGACGGCAAGGCTTCTCTCAGCTCTGGAATCTCCTCATCCTGATGTGCTACCTTTGCATTGGCCACCTCGATATCTCTACTGATAATGGCAACATCCGATTCCGCTTGATCCACAAGGTTAGCTAGGCTGTTGGACTATTGTGTCACACCAAAGAGAACTCTCTCAATGTTCTCCAACCGATCGGTCTTCTTCGACATAGAGATGGCCTTGCACTATGCGCTCAAGGATCGCTTGAGCTCTGATATCAACTGTCACAGGTCAACCTCGAAGGGGGTTAACCGTATGGCCTAGCCATGCTAGAGTGTCACATACCGCCTGTTTCCCACTCACGTCGCACTCAGCTTGGTTGCTACCAGCACACCAAACCTTTAAAGGGACGTGGATGTATATGCAGCAAAAATACACACACGAGTTTAGATTAGGAGTAAGGCTTCACAAACAAGTAACAAATGCAATGCAAGACCTGACAACTGGGGAGCAAATGCTCGTTTTCAATATATTGCAAAAATGTAACTGGATGTGGGTAGCTTAGTACTCCACATATATGGTGTACATGAGTAATTACTAGTGCTATGTACAAAGGAAAAAGAAGGTCAAAGAAAACAAGATATGCATGCCTTGAACTTAAAGAAAAAATTTAAGCTAATCTACTAGCTAAATTATTACAAGAAAAAGAGAAGACTTCTGGGACAAGTAGCTAGGGACAAGTCTTCTTGGGCCATGACTCAACACTTAGTGTGTTGGCTTGGTGGGCGACCGGGTACTGTGCGCACGAGCATTGAGCATGAATGACTTTGGCATTGTGCACAATGTATCGTGGGCACAGTGGGGGACATCATGGGCCATGAGCGGTTAGTTGGGTGGCACTGGATGACCCAAAGGCGTGTGTGTCGTGGTTTAGAGAGATCTATTTTTAGGCATGCATTGATCGCAATGGGACCACAACACATTTGTGGTGTGCGTGTGGGCATGGGGTTGCGTTGAGGTTAGGTGATAAGCCTGACCCTGTAACACCATGGGATGCAAAGAACAACATGAGTGGCCACCGTTTTGCTCAAAAAAATGACTCCTAGCCAATGACCCATAAGAAATCAAATGGCCCGTGCCACCCAACTGATCAAGAAGTACTTCCAACTAATGGCCCGTGCCAAACAACATGGGGCACATGATTCAAAAGTTAAAAAATGGAGCTCTTGTCGGTGGTCCGTGCCAGGTGACACGGCCTGTGCCAGACTAGATAGGCCAAGCCAGCACGAGGCACATGACCTGTGCCAGACCGAGTGACCCACGCCAACACAAAAGGCAACTTGCTAGCACGGACCTTGTTGTTCTCCACCAACCGTTCCTCACGACACCCACTGTTCCAGAGCCGGCCGACACGACCGTGCCTAATAGCACCACCCATTCCAGCCCCAACTGGCACGACCGTGCCCAATGGTACCCACTGTTCCAGAGCCAGCTGGCATGACCGTGCCCATTGGCACCGCCTGTACCAGTTTTGGCTGCTCAGGCCATTTTCGACTGCTCATTCTATTTTCAGTTGCTAGGTTTTTTTTACCTATTTATGGGATTTTTCAAGGTCCAAATTCCCTACTTATATATATAGGAGCCTTTAGTCTTCTAGGGTGAACCAAGTAGGCATAATGTAGATTTTTTCTCTCTTTAGGCAGGTAGGAGGAAGAGGAGACATCTCTGTCTCTAGAGTACTCGTTATCTTTTCCTTCTATTCTCTTTTCTTTTCTTCATCTTATTTTCTTAGATCGATGGCATTTAAATCTATATTTTCCATGGATCTATTTCTTAGGAAGTAGTTAGTTAAGCTTGGGGTTGTATTTGTGTTCATGAATTCATTGTGGCTTTTTTGAGATTTGTAGATTCTCCTATCTTTATGTCCTATGAATACTTGTGCTTTCCACTATTGTGAGATTTATGTTATGCCATTATTATAATGTATCCATACATGTATGGTAGTGTAAAATTGTGCTAGGCTTCATTACTATCTTGGGAGTGTTAGAATTGTAGAGTAGGTTAAGAACACCGAGGATATGAGTGCATTCATGTTACCTTGAGAGAATATTCTTCTATTTGTTAGAACATGATTCTTATTGGCTAGTTGTGTGAGAAATCACATGTTGGGCGGTCAATTTGGGAAATCCCGATGAGGAGAATTTATTAGCTTACCCCGATAGTTTAGCATGATTATTTGTAGCAACTAGAGTTCTGCCAACTCTAGAGTCATCACAAGGTGTCTTTTCCTTTGTCTCTTTAGGCTTAGGTATTGATACCATAGTGGAGTGTCCGGGATGTAATTCTTTTACTTTCATATCTAACGGTTCCTACCTACGTGAGGCATTACCCTTTTAGGTGGGCTCTGTATTCCTCTAAGCGTGGGTGCATTAACATTGTGAGTAAGATGATGGGGATGGTCTGCAGCATCACATGACGAGAGCATATCCCTAATTATGAACACGGTGAGGTAAATCATCATGGTAAGTACCATGTGTGACAGATTGGGGGGGGGGTACCTAGCTATCTCCACACTATGTGACATACGCATAAGATAGGTTTATATGTTCACATGTGAATGAATTGAGGATAGGAGCCATTCCTCAATAATTTTATGCCAATACCCCAAAGTACTTATCTATGTAGTTTCATCTCGTGTTTTCTTTTATGCTTGTAGTTGTTAATTGAAAAATCCCCAGAAACATATTTTACAAAATTTAGCTGTTCCTAACACAAAGATGGATTGACAATCCGTACATGGTTGTGTTTAGTCGACTATTAGACACCTAGCATCTCTGTGGACAAACCCGATCTTGCCACTAACTACCCCATATGTAGCTTAGTAGTGAGTTTGGGAGCATAATATAAATTAAAATTTGATCATATCTTATTCAACCTGTTTGTTTGTTTGATCACAATGCCTTTGCTTGGGTTAGCTACATTTAACAACCCCGAGTGGAGGTGGGTCAGATTGTGGCACCACTACCGGGGATGCTAGTCCAAAATTTGAATTGTTAACTTGAATAACACGTTAATTGAGTAGCTAGTTTTGTTCTTTTTGTTTGTTGTGTTCTAGAATAGGTATTGCTTGAGTTCTTGGTGAAAACTGAGGACCCTTTCATTACGATTACGTACTTTTTTTTGTTTTCTTTGCTTGTGTTTTTAATTGAAAAAAATGTGGGGAGAAAGTGCTCAATGGATGAAACTTTGTAGGGTGTGTCATTATGATCATCCTACAGAGTGTTGCCCAAGGTTGAGTGACTATGGGAGAAGAGACGCTCAACGAAGTGAGATTTTGTAGGATATATCATTGCGACCACCCTACGGAGTCTTGCTCTTGATTGAGCGAATATGAAAGAGAGGTAGAAGATGGTCATTCCTGAGGCTGATGGGATCAAAATTGGTACCTATACCACGATTCTCCCAATTTGAGTTTGAATGCTAACTCGAATCCATGATATGAATATTCATCGGGAAACCAACACTTTGGGTTTGATAGTTGGCATTCACCAACTTATACTTTGCCCCAAAACCAATCCCTAGGATTGGTTCCCAAATTGGATTATGGAGAAATTTTACAAGCTATAGCTAATGTGACCAAGAGTAGTGAGTTACTCCAATCACATTTTCATAGCAACATTAGAGATTGGGGAACTCAACTCTTCTCAAGAATTGAGAGAGTTGAATGTTAAGTGAGTGATTTGATGAAAAGAATGAGCCAACTGGAAACCCAATATTCAGATTATAAATCATCCCTAGTTGAATGTGAAATTTTGATAGATGAATCCGAAGGGGATGGGGAGTGTTTTGTTGAGAGTGAAGAAGTCGAGGAAGGGACGATTATACTTAATTTATGATATTACCTATTTTCACCCCAACCTCCACCTATTGAACCCACTCCCACATTTTTGGAACTATTAGTGGAAACCATAGAGAAGCCAATTGATTATACTAAGCTTCCAATCCACCTATTTCCTTTAGGGTTAACTCCTCCTCTACTACAACATCCTCTTGGAAGATTGTTACCCCCATCTCTCCATTTTTGGTTACCTATGGTGATGGGGTACAAAATTGCATCATATGGATAACATTAGGGTCGTGCCGGTGACCTTAAATATACGGAGCTTCTCGGGAGGCAAACCAAAAATTAAATTAGTTTATTTTTCTTTGAAAAATAAATGTCACTTTTATCTTACCATTATTACCCCAAACCATTAGGCACCACTACACTCCACCACCTAAAACACCACCAAATACACAGTATAAGACTGCACACTAGATGTCTTTTTGTGTGGAGGTTGATTGAAACTTGTTTAATGTGGATTTGTAGTGGCTTGACTTGAATTACATGTTGGGGTACATTTGGGGATATGGAGGTGGGAATAATGCATTGGGAAGTATTGATTACTTATTATTTTGTTTATCTCCCTTTCCTTTCATGCCATGTTTCGTCATTGAGGAGCATATGTGTTGTAAGTGTGGGGGAGGAAAGATGTCCCATTGCATTATGCTGTAGATGTTTAGTATTTTTGGTGTTTTTCCTAATTTTAGTTTTATGTTTTGGGACACTATTACACTTGCTGTGCATGTTTGTTTTGTAGGAAGCATATGATTTTTAGAGAAAGGCAATCAAATGGGGAGTCCAACTCATGGACCATGTAGACGTACATGGTTCGTGATGCTCAAAATGGTGTACAAGAAGGAGAACAAAACCTCAAATTCATGGGGTGTGTAGACATGCACGGACCACGAAGTTTACATAATTTCCTACATCTAAATCACCATTTCTTCCTTACCACCCCCAAAAATACCACCAAAACCCATCTTCCCTCAAACCCATAAAACACACAACTTGAAAACTAAGAGGTAACCCTCCATTGTGATTCAATTCTTTATTTTGATTTGTGGTGCATGATAGTTGTTAGATTGTAATTTCTTAATTAGAGGTTAGGGGTAGTATATTGGGGGTGATGGTAGTTTGTTCGTTACATTTCATGATTGTGCCATCAAGGGTAAATTTAGTGTCCATTTTTCATCATAGGTGCTCTGCTATTTCCTTCCCTTGACATATGTTCTATGATTGTGTACATGCATTGAGGACAATGCAAGCTTTAAATGTGGGGGAGGGGATTGGATAACACTTATGATTCTTAGTTGGTTCTATGTAGCTAATAGCTCTTCTAAGAGTATTTTTATTTTTGATTTTTCATTTTTGAAAAATTGAAAAATTGGAAATGATAAAAGATATATACCCAACTAAGTTGGAAACCCAAAAGGAAAACTTAGGCAACAATGAGAAAATCCTCGTTTGGTCAAAAGACCTAGGTAAAAATGAGAGTCTAGGCTCGACTAGGTTGAAAAACCTAGGAAAAAATGAGGGGCTGTGAGGAAAAAGGTGAGAAGTGAGCTCAACATCTGTGAAAGCTAGGATGAAAACCCCAAAGGGCTCCTAGTATTAATGAGAGAAATTAAGAGAACGGAAACTAAGTGGAGGATCCTTGGGCATTATCCTTGGTTGTAACTAATTTGAGGATCTTTTGGATTATCCTTGGTGTTTTTTCAGCGATATCTCTTGGATTGCTTTGGGTGGACTATTCATGGAGTAAGCTAGTTCAACACTCATCATTTTTTCATACCTTTTTCTTCCTAAGATTTGGTTGTATAGATTACTTAGTCTTTTCGGGGAGTGTGAGAGCTGTGAGATTCTTACTTCTTTGGGGAAACTAGGGAAATCTATAAATAAGTTGAATGCATTAGTTAACTTATCCTTGCATGCTACATTCCTCTTGAGTCTTTGATTGTTTTTGTTACCCGAGGATTAGTGAATGTTTAAGTGTGGGGGATTGATGTGAACCTTTATGAATGCGTTAACTAATGGATTCGACATATTTTTTATTAGGTTTTGTTTATATGATTTCTATTTTAGTTAGGTTTACATGAAAAAGGGTTTAGATGACCATTGTTGGTTTTCTTTTCTAAATCCTGAGTTCTGTAGACTTAATTGGAACTAATGACACACTATATCCACATGCACCTGGATATTCCGTTGTGATCTTACTAGTTGGTTACTCGTGAGTATTTTGTTGGCATTTTGTAGAAGGCCACTCGCAAGGGTGGTAGTAGATTGTAGAAGGTCATTCGCAAGGATGATAAAAGACTAAAGGCCACAAGCCAAAATGTGGAAGAGATATTTTTAGGAAGGGTTGAAGTAGGAAGACAAAGAAGCGGAGGAATTGAGATCCAAGAGTTGTACAGAGTTTTTGGGAATGATCCAAGAAGAATCAACATCTATGGATGGCACCATTGGATTCCTCTTCTTGGGCACTATAAGATCAACTACAAGAACTGTCAAATAGATTAGCATTTCATCCGTAGCGGTGCAAACAAATTTTGTAAGAAGAAGGGCTGGCCAGCCTTGTGCTAGGGACCTATAGCACGAGGCACCTTCCTGCTAAGACCCCCATTGCGGGCCGTTCTAGTAGCACAGGTTGTGCTAAGAGGGGTAAGCACGGACCGTTCCACCTAGCAGGAGCCGTTTTGGCCAGCAGGAGCCGTTTAAGACATTTTGACATTGCCACAACCCCTTTGCACGGGCCATTTGGTGCAATCCTCCATGAGTCTAAGTATGGGCACATACCCAACCATTTTACACGATCCATGTTGTTTCAAATCAAAATATGAAGATCAGCCCACGGGATACGAAGAACGACACGACCAGCCACCATTTTGCATAGAAAATGACTCCAAGGAGACAACAACAAGAGGTCAAATGGCCCACATCGTTCAATCGATCAAGAAGTACTTCCACCCAACATTCTATGCCAAATGACACAGGGTGCGCGATTTAGAACTTAAAGTATGGAGCTCCAGCCTAAGGTCTATGCCGAGTGACACAGCCCGTCAGTATGAGGTGCACGATCCTTGCTAGACCTGACAGATAGCACCTGCATGAGGCACACAGCTCGTGTCAGACCGAGTGGCCTGCGCTAGCATGAAGGACACCCAGCTGGCACAGACCGTGCCCGACGGTACTCGCCATTCCAGAGTCGGCCAACATGACCCACCTCCACTCGAGGTTGTTAAAATGAATCCTAGCTAACCCGAGTGAAGGCGTTCCAAACAAATGAATGGGATGGTTAAAGATAAAATTTATATTCTGCTCCCAAACTCACTATTAAACTACCTATGGGGTAGTTAGTGGTAAGACCGGGTTTCTCCACAGAGATGCTAGGGTACAACAGCCAATAAAAAAAAACCACGTATGGGTTGTCAATCCTTCAGTGGGCTAGGAATAGCTAACATTGTAAAATGGGGATTTTTGGGATTTTCAATTAACAACTACGAACATAAAAAATAACGCAAGATTAAACTATAGGAAAAATTACTTCAAGGGCCCTCCAACTATTGCCATTTGACCCTTTTGGCCCCCCATCTTTTTCCCGATCACTTTCCTCCCTGAACTAACAAAAGTGTTGAATTTTGATCCTTTCGTTTGGTCAATCTGTTAAAAGTGAAGTCAATACCTTAGTTTTTGAATTCTCAACAAAATGGAGGGTAATAAATAATTTTCATATTTTTTAAATTACAATCCAGCCCTCACTATTATTTTCTTCATTTTCATATTTTTATTTAATTAAAATCTAGCCCTCACTCTTCTTTTCTTCTTCCAGCCCCTCCCAACTCTGCCATTCCCATCGAAACATCTCCACATCCGTCATGAACTCCGTCTTCCACCACCGCCGCCATGAACTCTGATGTCTTCTGATGTTTTTTGACCGCTGGAAGACTTTGGAATCCCAGTGGAAGCGTCCAAATATGATATCAAGCTGGCAAGATTAAATATGCGACGACTCTTAAGGCGAAGATGAGTCTGACCCCGTTCTTTGCAAAATTTGGAGAAATTTCATGCGGAAAATGCGTTGGAGAAAGGTTATAGAGATGGAAAAGAACTTTGTTTTTATTCACATTCTGATCCTGTCTAAAAGCCAAAAAAAGGAATGGAAAAACCAGATGATATTAAAGTATACAAACAAAGCACCAGTGGTCTGCATTTCTGATCTTTCTTCCTTCAACCAATAAATGACAAACTCATAAATAAATTTCTAAACAACCTTTTCTTAGCCTCTAAAAATTTTATTCACCAAAAGATATATATTTTTTTTTCAAGAAATTCGTATGTAGATTATCAAATTGATGAAGATCATAACTCATTTACTGCAACTTTTTTTTGTCTTCTTATCATTTTCTAAATACGGAAAATACCAAAAAAAATAGAATATTATATAATTATCAACTTTCTTCCACACCTCCCCACCGTCGCCATCTTTTATCTCCCTCCCCGTTGCCATTTCTGACACCCTGGCTTCAAAGCCCGTGCCACCACTCCAAGAATGACTACGGCGCCACCACTTCAAATCGAGTTATTTTGACAGTGATGAGGTGAGTGGGTGTCTCTTCCAGGACATAGCCTTTGCACGGCAGGAAATTGGCAAGGACTTTGATTGCCCGAATTTTCAAGAAGTCGGACAAAGATGTGGTGGACGGCAGATTCAGGAGTGGGAAGGGGAAGAGCAAGGGGAAGGGGAGGGGAAAAAGAAAAAGAAAAAGAAAAATAGGAAAGGGGAAAATAAAAGGAAAATGGGGAAAGGACACTTTATTTGGCTCAATCCTTCTACTACCACACTTTAAAGTCCGTGGACTTCATTCTACTACCATTATTGTGAATGGCTTTCGTATCTTATACCATCCTTGCGAACGGCCTTCTATAAAAAGATGATAAAAAGTACCCACAAGTCACCTACTAATGATGATCACAAAGGAAGATCTAGGTGCCCATGGATACAAAGTGTCAATGAGTATCAATTAAGTCTACAAAACTTGGGATTTAGATAAGAAAATCAAACATTATCGTCTAAAGCCTTTTTCGTGTAAACCTAGCTAACACTAGCAATCCAACAAGTAAAAGAAACTAATTATTATGCCGAATGTATTAGTTAGTGCATGCACTACGGTGCACATCAATCCCCCCACACTTAAACCTTTACTCGTCCTCGAGCAACTAAAAATAAGAAAAGGTCTAAGAAAAGTGTAACATGCAAGTATAACTTAGCCAATGCATTCAACTTATTCCCAAGCTACCCTAGTTCCGCCAAACACTACAAGAAACAACACCTATTACTTCTCCCCTTTTACATCGGTTTTTTTTAAGTAAATTTTTTGTCTTACCTTGGTTAAAAAAAGAGGTAAATAATTGGGTTTTTTTACTTCAGTTAATAAAATAACCAAAGTAAATTATCAAAAACTGAGGTAAATAATATGACCAAGTAGCCTGCGACATCAGTCTTTGATGTCGTAGAAGCTGGGCGAATTTTATGTAATATGTCTTGTCTAGAGATACAATCGGAAATGATATTACGACATCGCACATGTGAACTTTACGATGATAGAAAAGAAACCTTCCTTAATTCGTACACGATCCAGTACCTCCTTTGTTCAATGCTTTTAAATCACCGGGTCAACAAATGATTTATAAAATAGTGCTCACATCAAGTCACACATATAAACATGTACAGTCAATTACATGATGTTAAAAAAGACACTTTATTAATTAATTAGAAAAAATGCAGGCATGGGAATATCCATACAAGTACATAAATTCGAATATTAAATTGTCTTTGTTCATACATAACAAAAAATACAATAAACTTAATTAACTCGGACAATGATGACCTTGAAGACCATTGGTACCCTATCATTTATCATCTCAAAGAACAAGGTATCCCCAATTCATAGGTTGTTTCCCCTAAGGAACTCGCTAAAAACCCTTTTGGGAAATGCCCTTCATCTTCCCACTAACAAAGTAGTCCATATGCTAGTCTGTCCCATAGCACCTCAACACTACGGGGGTCTTCTCAGTTGGTAAGACTTGTACAATCTCCTTTGAGATGTACTAAGTCATAGTAAAAAATATAGATTAGAAATGTGAATGAATATGTATCCACATATACATTTGTCTACAGATAAAATTTATTCAAGCGCTATACCAAAGTTGGTATTTTCCCAATGTTGAGTTGCTTCAAAGTGCAGTCGAAATGTGGGCTATCAATAGCCCACAGATGATGTTCAACACCAAAGAAAAAAAGGCTCTGGATGCCTCCGTTGTGCAGTGAACTATACGATAACCTAATAGTATTAGTTGTTACGAGGTGTGTAGTTGTGTACTTGTATAAATACATATTTATATAGGTGAAATACCTTGAAAAAGGTGGATTAGAAGATCTTTCACTAGCTATTAGTCCTGCATTATATGTGGAAATGTTAAGTGCAAAAATAACGTTTGAAATGCAATGTGCAACGTCGGGCTATCTGTCGCTTGTCCACGTTAGTCCCATGAAGTGGGTTAGGCGACATTAGTTAGCAATGTCAGGAAGTTGTCGGTTAAATTGACTGGTATAGAGAGTTATAAACAAAGTTGCATGCTGTGAAAAATAAGTCACTTAACTAATGAATGTACACCATTGCTTTATCGTCGCATGTGCCAAGTTGTAACAGATTATGCACCAATGTCAGATATGTTAGAGAAAACAACAACAAGACACGCACAAAACCAGAATAATTTAAGCTTTGTAAACATCACAATAAAGTTAAACCATTTGGAATTACACCAAAACATTGTATCACTGAACTGTAACGTATGAATTTGGAAAAAATTTCACATACCACAGATCGAACATAGCGAAGTAAGATTTACAAATTAAACAAGTGTGTTAGAGAATTAGAAAATCCATACCCTTTTCTAAGGGAGAAGAGAAGGGAGGGGAGGAAGCTATAAACTGCTAGAATTCATAGGAAACATGTGGATAGATGCTTAAAGTTTTTGTTAGGGTTCCGCTATTTATACCCATTTAGTAGAGATGTCATATTGAACTACCTTGAACTAAGCAATGCCACATATATTTTTGGTTAAGCCAATTTTTTCGCGATCAGATACCGACGTCGGTTAAAACTAGTGTTGTCCCTCAAGTTGTACGACTTCGCACACCACTCGGCCTAATCAACATGATCTTGTTTAGTTTGCAACATTGCATAATTGAATGTGCCCATTAATAACAGCCCCTCATTGAATAATTAAATAAAATTTGTTTGAGAGGGCCAGAGAAGAACGGTTACAAGATGCGTTGTTCTGGATTACCATAAAATTGAAGATACGTTCTAGATTTTAATACATTGGTTTAGAACAAATATTATAAACTCAATCATCAATCAAACCCATGGGGAAGAATGGTTACATTAAAAACTATGGGCCCAACACAATTTATGATCTCAAAAAGTAGCATGTCCCCCATCAAGAGTTCCTCCCCATCAAGAAATTTACCCCACCCCTTAGGGGTGGGGGCCTTGTACCTTTGGGCCCCCAAGTAGTGCATCTCATACACCCTTCCATTTCAACGCAGCACGACGAGGGTCTTGTAAGGCGGTAGGAGCTATGAAATGTGTGTTGGGACATCATGTGTGGCAAAGGATTAGGGCTTACCAAAATTGGAATGAAACTGAAGTTCATCATGGTGAGCGTGTGGACGAATTGAGTAAAGACTTCTCTGGTTGATGTCCTTGGACGAAGATCTTCATCCAAATAACTAGAGATCTGCATTTGGACAATTTGAAAATTTTAATGTTATCCTTTAAACAAAAATTGAGACTAAAAGGAATTTTAATCGAAACAACAAACGACTTACCTCGACCGGGGCATGTCTACAAGAACCAGGACTGTAAGACATAATTTCTAAAAATAGATAAGAAATGGTGAATTTAATCCTTCATGTGTCCCACAGACATTATATAGGATACATTAGTAATTGAAGTCGCTGACACGTCAACTGCAAGTTGATTTAACAGATATGTTGAAGAAATGTATGCAACATCGCTAATAAAGAGGGTTAAGAATGAAAAGTGTAAGCGACCTCGCTAATGGTTTGACCTAGACGAATCATGACCCACGTATAAGCAAGGCCGCCAGTAGGATTCATAGACCTTTTATAAGACACGAATACCAGAGCAAGGAATGGTTACAAACTGAAAATTATGGACGGTTAACTAATGACAACTTAAAACCCAAAATCCTACTATCTGGAGAAAACATTCACGAAAATTTGAATACAAAAAACAAACAACACAATGTAATTGGAGATACATATGCATATTAAAATTAATGAAAAATACAAAGAAGAAGATAAACTAAGGAATCAAGAGAGCATACCTTTGTGAAGAAAGGGTTAGAGAGTGCAGGGAATCGCCTAGACTATGATTGTTTGAAGTGAAGTCTGTTGGTGGGATCCATATATATACATACACACACATATATATTCGTTATGCAACATTGTGTATTCCGCCCTAGTCTTGCGAGGTCGTACACATGCCAGTGTGACCGATTGGAAAATGAATCAAGAGCAAAGTCACTTAGTCTACATGTAGGCCTAAACATTTCAGCCCATTACCATATATAGGGCTTTTGTAATATGACTTTCCAGCTGGATACGCGACATGGAAAGATCGTCTGAAATATAGATCTATGATCGATGACTTGTAACATAGGCCTCAGCATTTTACCCCAGTAACAGAACAACAAGGGCTGCCGTTAAACCAAAATGAGCATCACATCAAATTTCATGTTCATGGTTTTTCAAGAAATCAAAATGTAATAGAGTTCTGTCCATGAAGAACTTTAAAGCGATAACACATGACCTAGAGTAAACTGTAGCACACTAGTTACAAATACACAAGGTGTCATTCATAAGAAATTGTTGAAGTATACGTAGATAAGTCTCATTTTGTTTATCACACTCGAACAGTAGAGTTCAGCTACGGATCTGAAACTTTCCTTTCCAGACTGAATGTTATCAGAATTTTAGACTGACAGTGTATTTTCTTTTTTTATAATTTTGCACATAGGTCCCTTCACCTAATTGGGTGAAATCAAAATGCAATATTAGAGATACACTAAACCAAATCATTAATTGACAACAACAATGTTCCATTATGGTCATGGATGGATACACCAGTGTATTCATCTATCCTTTTTCTTAGTATTCCACTTATACCACTATGATAAGAGATATGAGAACAATAATTTTCACCACCGAACATCACATCAAATTTCATGTACGTGGTTTTTTAGGAAGTCAAAATGTAATAGAGTTCTTTCCATTAAGAATTTTAAAGCGATAGCACATGACCTAGAGTAAACTGTAGTACACTAGTAACAATTAAACAAGGTGTGGTTAATAAGAAGTTGTTGAAGTATAAGTAGATTAGTCTCAGTTTGTTTATCACACTCGGATAGTAAAGTTTCAGCTGCAGATTTGAAACTTTCTTTTCAGACTGAATGTTATCGGAGTATTGGACTTATAATGTATTTTTTTATAATTTTGCACATACGTCCCTTCAACTAATTGGGAGAAATCAAAATGAAATATTGGAGATACACTGAACTGAATAATCAGTTGACAACAACAGTGTTCTATTATGGTCATGGACAGATACACCAATGTATTGGTCCGTCATTTTTCTTAGAATTCCACTTATACCCCTACGATAAGAGATATGAGAACAATAATTTCCACCACTGAGCATCACATTAAATTTCATGTTCGTGGTTTTTTGGGAAAACAAAATGTAATAGAGTTTTGTCCAAGAAGAATTTCAAAGCGATAACACATGACCTAGAGTAAATTGTAACACACTAGTTACAAATACACAAGGTGTCATTCATAAGAAGTTGTTGAAGTATACATAAATTAGTCTCAGTTTCTTTATCACACTCACAGTAGAGTTTTAGCCATGAATCAAAAAATTTCTTTTCAGACTGAACGTTATCGGAGTTTTCGACTGATAGCGCATTTTTTAAAAATTTGTGCACATAGGTCCCTTCACCTAATTGGGAGAAATCAAAATGAAATATTGGAGATACACTGAACCGAGTCATTAATTGACAACATCAATGTTCCGCTATGGTCATGGACAGATACACCAGTGTATTCATCTGCCAATTTTCATAGTATTCCACTTATAACCCTTCGATAAGAGATATGAGAACAATAATTTCAACCAACGAGAATTGCATCAAATTTCATGTTCATGGTTTTTTAGGAAATCAAAATCAAATAAAGTTCCATCCATGAAGAATTTTAAAGCGATAGCACATGACTTAGAGTAAACTGTAGCACACTAGTTACAAGTTCACAAGGTGTCATTCATAAGAAGTTGTTGAAGTATAAATAGATTAGTCTCAGTTTTTTTTATCACACTTGGATAGTAAAGTTTAAGCTACGGATATGAAACTTTATTTTCAGACTGAACGTTATCAAAGTTTTGGACTGACTGTGTATTTTTTATAATTTTTCACATACGTCCCTTCACCTAATTGGGAGAAATCAAACTGCAATATTGGAGATACACTGAACCGAATCATCAATTGACAACAACAATGTTCCGTTATTGTCATGGAAAAATACACCAGTGTATTCGTCTGTCATTTTTCTTAGTATTCTACTTATAACCCTATGATAAGAGATATGAGATCGATAATTTCCACCACCGAGCATTGTATCCAATTTAATGTTCTAGGTTTTTTAGGAAATCAAAATGTAATAGAGTTCTGTCCATGAAGAATGTTAAAGCGATAACACATGACCTAGGGTAAACTGTAACACACTAGTTACAAGTACACACGGTGTCATTCACAAGAAGTTGTTGAAGTATACGTAGATTAGTCTCAGTTTCTTCATTGCACTTGGATAGTAGAGTTTCAGCTACGAAAATGAAAATTTCTTTCGGGACTGAACGTTATCGGAGTTTTGGACTGACAGCGTATTTTTTTTTATAATTTTGCACATAGGTCCCTTCACCTAATTGGGAGTAATCAATGATTGACGGTTGTTTATTTTAATATTAACAATAATTCAATTGTTTTGTTCCCATAAATCATTCAACTAGAGGGCCACTAGGTTAACACCGAGGATTTTACTATTATATGACAAAAAATTGAAATTGACTATGGACACGGCGTGCGACGTTGCATGCGTGCCACATACAATGACTTAATTATAGAAAATGAGTCGACGTCGGTAGTGCCAAAAATTTCAGCGGGAAATGAAAATTTGAGGCATAAAATTGAGCCAAAAATCCCCCCCAATCCTGTTTCAAGTAAATATAACTTAGCACTTACATTCATTCCCCTTCAATAACACAAACTCAAAACATCAACCTAACACACCATCCATTCCATTCACATAAATAAAAATATTTTATTCAAATTGCATCTCTCATTCATTGACAACAACAACTAAGGATGGAGAATTTAAAGTTTCAAATCCCTTGAGGTATTTTTCTACCGATTCCATGCTTATCTACAAATTTGGTGATAATCTTATTGAACATGATTGTTATCTTCATTGATTAACGAATCAGGAATTTAATGAGTATATGAAGATCATTTTGCATTTTATAAATTGTATCTTGTTTTTTTAGAAGATAAAGCAATATTTGTAAAGGGCGATAGACACGATGCTAAGATTCGTATGCACATAGAGTATGAATGTGCGACATCAGTGGCAATCAATTGTCTGAGGCCAATGGTAACGAACAAACACCGAGGTCGCACACGTGTAGGTATTTTCTACACTCCCATTTGTATAGAACCAAGGCCACGCTTGGATCGACTAGTGCGACATTGATTTCAATTATATGCGATGTCGTTTAGGACCAGATTAGATAATCAAATTTGGATTAATATTATATACGTTTCACTCCCTTCAGTGAAATGGTTTTGTGAACTTCCCTATTCTAACATGTATTTTATATTTTATTGTAGTAGGGTCAAAGAGAGTCATTGATGGACTTCCAACATCTAGTTCGATGGATTTGTCAATTCGCTAGTCACCTTCACATTCAAAGTGCCTTACAATGTGGAAAATGGTTGTCCAATACATTTCATTTTTTGAATTAAAATTAACATTTCAATAATGTTGAAACATGTTATTATATTAGTTGATATAGTTTTGTTTCTTTAGAAATGCTATTCCCATCAAACATTAAATGAAAAAATTGTATTGTTTTTTGACAACATGTGATGGCTACTGACGAATGCTAATTTGTTCCAATGAATATTGAATATTTTAGTAATATTTAATTTTTAATGAAGCAAACACGACATCGCATCAACCGGTACCAAATTAGAATCTGACCGAGGTTGCACTAATAGACCTCTGCAATTATGACCAAAGTTGATTTGACCAAATGGCATCGTACTCTTCTGCATTCCACGCCAGTAGACAGACGTCGTGGTACCCCAATGCCAACGATGTTACATTGATTGATAATCGATCTCATTGATCAGTTAATGGAGGTTGTTTTGATCGACGTTGCACAATTTGATCTGCATTCGACTACTATACTGCTGCAAACGACCTCGCATGAACGTTGACCAAGACTTTGTGCAAACTGACGTCACTGACATGATCTGGTCGACGAGACCTCATTTACATAACCAACATCACACCTTTTCACAAACGATGTTGATTAAAAACCATGGTAAAAGGCCATTTTTTACCTCGGTTCCAAACCCCGATAAAAAAATCCACTTTTTACTCTAGCAGTATTTACCTCAATTTTTTTGGGAGAACAAATCGAGGGAAAAATTCCTCTAGAACTGAGGTAAAAGGTCCTATTTCTTTTAGTGAAAGAAGTAAGAATCTCACAACTCTCAAACTTCCCGAAGATCCTAAAGTAACCTAACCACCCAAAATATAGTGAAGAAAAAGGAAAACAAGAATGATAAGTGTTAAGCTAGCTTAAAAGTCCCCCAAAGTAATCCAAGAGTCATTGCCAAAAAACCACCATGGAAGTCCTAAAGATCCTTAACTCGATTGTAAACAAGGATTACTCTAGATTCTCAACTCAACTAAAACCAAGGATAATGCCAAAGTATCGTTAACTTAGTTTCCATTTTTCTTTCATTTTTCCTAGGAGTCCTTTCAGAATTTTATCCTAGCTTTCACTCAGGTTGAGCTCACATTCTCATATTTTTCCACACGGTCTCTCATTTTTGCCTAGGTTCATAAACCTAGCCGAGCCTAGCCTCTCATTTTTACCTCAGCCTTTCGACTTATCCGGGCTTTTCCCATTGTTGCCTAAGTTTTCATTTCGGGTTTTCAACTTAGCCGGATATATATATATATATATTTTCATTTTTTCATTTTTTTGGTGTAGCACAAACTGACCCAAAGTTGGGTTTCATACTACATAAAGATAGGGAAATACAAAAAAATTACACCACCAAAGTTACTAAAAATAACTACCCCAAGACAAGCTATGAATGCTACCAAGTAAGTCACACCACCAATTTTGCACCCAAAACATCCCAAAACAAATCAATCACCAAAAACACCCAAGGAACAATAAAGACACCAAAGAAACACCAAAAGCACAAAGGAATCTCAAGATGAAAACTCCCTAAGTGCCCAATTACGTCCTCCCCCACCCTTAAATCATGCATTGTCCCCAATGCATAATGAAAAATGGAACTCTTAAGTGGATTTGGGAAAATAGTGGCACTCACTCTTGTGGCCTCAAAGGGCCTTCCTTCTCTTGTCTTGTATTGTCCTTCTCAATGTACCCATAGCTTGAATGGTGGCCTCTATGGAATCCAACCTAGTACCAAACTCCTTCAATTGTGACTTTTTCCCCCCTACCACAAGACCAACCACTTGCACAACTTGGGTAGAGATCGCAAGTTGCTCCCCATGAGTGCGCAATTGGTCAAGGATGTCCATTGGTAGTTGAGTGCGGCTAGGCGGCGCTCTAGATAAAGTCCCTCTATCCACCTCATCGATCTCTATCTCTAGGTTGGAAAGGATCCTATGGAATTCCTACTTGAATCGTTGGTTGGGCTCTAGAAATAAATCATCCAATCGCGTCTCACGGTCAATGACAGTGTGCTCCGGCTCTGGAAGGACCTTGAAATCGAAAGTAGTTGTACCACCATACAACCACACAAATTGATCATCCAAGGTTGTAGTTGCTATCATAGAAACCTGAGCTAGCTTCTCTATAGTATACTTTGTCCCAGAACATTCGAAACTTCCCAATGCAAATCGAGGAGGGATTGGATGACCCAATTATGAGCCAAGAGCCCTACCATGCCTCCCATTGAAATCTTTCCACCTTTCTTCTCCCCCATTGCTAAGCATTCTTGTACAAAGGCTCCCACTAAGTTTGGGTAAAAGTTACCCTTAGGAGTCATCGCCCAAAGGCAATGCACATCCAAACCCAAAAACTGCATAAGTTCACCATGGTAAAATACCAAGCATTGAACATACCGTAGTAGTGGGTGAACTATAGTAGTGATTTTGCACAAATTCTTCTTGTCTATGCCTATTAAGATCCTCCAAAAGTTTCCAAGAAAGAATGGTAAACCTTGTCGGTGTGGCCTTAGAACATCCCTTCCACATTCAAATCCAAAGGCTTCAGCCACTTCCTGATGTGTTATTGTGTATTCTTTGTCGTTCAAATGGAATTTGATTTCTCTATGTCCCTCCGCATCTGTAACGTTCCATAGAGTTTCTAAGAATTCCAAGGTCAACCAGATATAAGTATTCAAATGATATTTTAGAAAACCTTCCAGGCCTATTCGTCCTAACAAGTAGGTAACGGGCGCGAGTAGGCTTAGAGCCTCTAGAGTATCATTGCACGCAAAACCATTCTCCAAAATATTCCTCTTTGGTCCATTCAAGTACCTCCACCTTCAAGATGCAGTCCTAGAAATGGTAGTCAACCCCATGAACTCCTCCATCACAAATGCAGGGTTACGAGGAAGGGAAGTCGCCGACTTTTTGCTCCCAACTTTAGCAGGCTTCTTCCTTTTCTCACCCCAGAAAGATGTCCCTTTCTCTGACACACTTTTTTTCGAAGGCATCCTATCACAATAAGGAAAAAGTGGTAATGCAATAATACACAAGGGCATTCCCACAATATCATTAAAAAAAGAACATTCTTTCCAAATAGCCTAGTCATTTCAAATCATGCCATTCTCAACATAAAGGCTATTCAATTAGGAACATTCTCTTTAAATAACAAACTCATGGCAATTCATATTATCCCATCAACAAGATCATGCAATCAAGAATCATCCCTTCTAAATCACCACAACACATGAAGATCATATCATATAAGCACAATAGCAAATCAATTCACCCAAACTTACTTCAACACAAGATCATTCACACAACCCAGAAAACTTCTCAAAAGCATACTCACTTTAAAGATTCATGCTTCACATAACATCACCACAATTATAAAAGAATAAAGTAAACATGAAGTTCAAAGGATTACCTGGAATTTGAAGCTAAGAGTTGAAAGACCCACACAAGAAGAAACAAAAATGCTAATTGATGTTTCCATTTTATATGGTTATTTTGGGACTTTTAGGATTCAATTTTGTACACTTTTTGTGCTCTAGATGTGGAATTTTTCCTTGAAATTCTCTAAGGAGAGTTAAAAATAACTTTTACGCTTTTATTACTTTTCTAGAGGATTTTGTGTGACAAGACAATTTGTTTAAAGACTTTGAAGAATACCTTTGAAGATTTGAAGACTGCATTTGAGCTTTTGAAGATGTGAAGAATTGAAGATAAGTGAAGTGAAGATGAGGACTTGAAACAAAAAGAAGAAAGAAGTCAAGATGCTGAAACTTGGCTCGGTCATGACTCGTGAATGATTGGTACAAGTCGCGATGGACATATGGCCGAAAATCCTTTCTAATTTTTGTACTATAAATATCAAACCTTATCCTCTCTATCTGCCTCTGTTCTTCTTCTTCTCGAATTGGGGTCATGAAATCCTAGATTATCTTCTTTCATTTCTTAGTTTTTGTAGGATTAATCATGCATTTTCATTATCTAGGTTAGTTTGTACTTTGGAGAAATTGATTGAAGCTTCCATATCTATGTAGTAAGAACCTCTATTTCACCCTTTCTTGAAGCATTTTTTATTTAGCAATCATGTGTTTTAATGCGATGTTTTAATTCATTTATGCTATGGGTTGTTTGAGCATATAAAGTGTTTGTATGATTAAAGTGTAACAGTGTTAGGGAAGTGGCCAATTTCTTAGCTGTTTGGCATGAAAATCCAAGAACATGGAATTAGAACTTCTTGTGCATAATGTGTTGTGATTCTTGCTAGATAAGTATGTTAATGTTGATTGTTCTCATATTTATCCTATAGATGCAATGGAAGGTTGAATCTTGAATGTGGTTTGTTCTAGGTTTAGCCTAATGAATGCTATGTTTGGTTAAATGGCTATGCATTTGGTTTTGGTCGAATGCTTTTTGTTATCAAATCTATGGTTCATCGTGCATAACTCCATTGATGAAATATCTTTATGGTCATTGATCTCCTAAAGTGATTGTCAACAAGGTTTGCAAATGGTCGTTGAATCGCCTTTGTGAATTACTCTTAACAAAAAATGAATGTTGATCTTCAATTGGGAAGTGATAGAATTCCCCATAGGCAACAAATGTGATAGAATGAGTGAATGGTTCAATGATTTACATTAGGTTTGGAAGTGAATATTAACTGCCCCCAAGGCTCTGTCTTTTGTAGTTTTTATCTCTTTTTCTTAGTGGTTGCATGATTAGCATAGTTTCTTAACTTTGCTAGTTATCTTGTCTTTAAATTCATAACTTAGGAAAACCAACCAACCAATCCCCCCCCCCCTCACATTTTACTTGCTTTTATATATCTATATATATTTACTTCTAGCCAAATATCAACCTTATATGATTAAACCCTTAGAAACATGGATGACTCCGACTTTCCATTATCTAATTAATTGTAGATAGGAAGCATTAGGGCTTATAAATTTAACTTTGAGAGGTACGACGGCGACCTCCTACTAATTTTTGAGAGAAAAGCTCCAAGTTTTTGAGTTCACCAAGAGTATGTGTGAGTGAGTGTTTCTGGAAAACCTTGAATGTGTTAAATGACTCAACTCAACTAGGTGGAAGAATGTACCAAGAACCTAAAATTTCAGCAAAAGAGTGATAAGGAGGGGTGGTACAATTAAGATAAGGATGAAATTTTGAAAATTGCAAATCTAAGAGACAATAGTACCAATCTATTCAATCACAAGAGATGTTTGAAGTACTATTAGGATAAAAATAGTAAGGAATAAGGGAATTTCAAAATTTATGAACCAAAAATTCATTTTTAAACTTAAAATTCAGATTTTTTTGGAAATCTTCATTTTTGATCCAATTTGACAGCTCAAATGGGGTGCCGACATGTGTACCCTCGTGTTGAGAGCACCCGCACGGACCCCTTCGTGTCGTGGGTGTCTAACACAAACTGTATCTTGTGGAACGGACCGTGCCAATCCCTGGCACGAGATCCCCTTGTGCCAAGGTGCTATGACATGAGCCGTATCTCATGGAATGGCCATGCTGAGCCTTGGCACAAGATCTCCTCGTGCCAAGGTGCTGTGACATGAGCCGTATCTTGTGGATCGGTCGTGCTGAGCCCTGACACGAGGCTACCAGAATTATGACATCTTTTTTCTTAGTTTTTCCCTTTTATTTAAAAAAAATGTTTTCACCTAACAAGCCCTATTTCCATCCAAAAAAAATCACGAGACTCAAACTCAAATTTACAAATCAATAGGAGTTTCATCTCACAATCCTTATCACCCACAAAAACAAGAAAATCAATTTATTCACTATAAAACACGAAACCAAAGCAAAGAGAAACACCGTATTTTTATTGTTGTCCTCACAACTTATTTATTTTTCATGTATCTTAATTGAAACAACCTACCGTTGGGTCTTCGAAGTCGCCATCAACAACTCTACCCATGATGACATCATTGTGGAGAGGTCTCTACAATGTATCATCCTTACCTTTAGACACCTTGTTTTCCATAGAAGATGAATTCCTATACCTTGCTAATGTTGAGTCCGTAGATATCACCTTGGGTTTAGGAAGAGGTCGAGGGGGTTTTATGCCCTCATCGCTCTTCCTTAACCGTTGCATGTTAGTCAGCATATAAACGAATTCCAACACAGATATGTCATCACAAGAATCATGCGATGTAAAGTACTTGTAAAACATATCATCATCACCAAGGAATTTATCTAAACATTCATTTTCATTTGTCATGCAAGAAGTGTCACATTGATATTTGAACACAAAAGATAAGTTAGATGAATCATGCCTAGACTTATAGATGTCAAATCCCACCTTGTCCACATCATCTTCTAGGGTTAGGGTTCCCAAATAGAAATTGATTTTTGTCCTTGATGTTTTAAGGAATGGTCTCCCTAACAGTATTGGGGATGCACTTCCATCGTGCACCACGTTAAGGACATAAAAGTCCGTCGGAAACACCAACTTGCTAACCTGAACCATTATATCCTTTAGTAGCCCTTGAGGGCTAGCTTAGGAGTGATTAGCGAATTGGACAATCATCCTAGTGTCCCTAAGCTCACCAATATCTAGGCGGTCATAAAGACTACATGAAATCACATTAATGGATTCTCCCAAATCAACATGGCTTTTTAAACTAACTTCCCACCTAAGGAGGTATGAATAGAGAACATTTCTTAGGAAAATTCTTATGGTTCAAAATGGCTACTCCCCCCATTTTCAAGTGTCTTACCTTCCTAATTAGTTTATTTCTCTTTTTAGTGCATGCGACTTTAAGAAATTTAGCATATGATGGCACATGTTCAATTAGCTCTAGGATTAGGATTGTTACCTCAATTTTTTCAAAGATTCGCCAAATATTTGCGTTATTAGTTGCCACCTTTGGCTTCCCCCTTAATGCAATTGGAAATGGCGGTGGAAGGTTAACTCTTGCCTCGGGTGGTGGAAGCTCCTTGGAGGGTGCTTCCTCGAAAACAATCTCATGCTCCATGAAAATTTATTTTGTTGGCCTCCAAGATCCTATCATCTTACTGCAAGACCTCCTTCTCGGGATCATGAACCTCCTTCTAGTTTCTTAACTTTAATGTGCATACATTCCTCAAATTGACCTCCAGTTGGGAAGGTAGTTTTCCAAACTCCTTGGCCTCAAGTCGACTCACCAAGGTGGTGAGTTGCCGGAACTGGATCTCAAGATTTTTTATGCTTGAGAAGGCCCTATTGCCAAGATCTTTAATTTCACATCTCGTCATTTCCATGAACACCTCATGTTTTTTCCCAATTGGCCAATTGATTCCAAGATTTCTTTCCAGTCCGACTTGTAGAGAGGTGTGGTTGTTAGAAGGGCCCTCACCCCTTGGACATGGTTGAGGTGGAGCTTGTCAGCCTCGGTACCCTTGAGCTTGGTTTTCCTCTCTCCAACAAAAGTTGGGATGGTCTCGATACCTTGGATTGAAAGAGTTTGCGTAAGGGTATTGCCTTGCATCTCCTTGGTTCCGCCAGAACCCTTGTTGTTATTTCCCTTTAGCAAATTGTTGCCAATTCCAATTGTTGTACTTACTTTAACCTCTTCTAAGTCTCCCATTACTTATGGACAAGCCTCGGCGTGATGGTTGAGATTTCACAAGCCACAAACCTTGACTTGATGAACCTTCACTTTCAAAAGTTCCTTCATCATTGAAGCAAGAGGTTGAACTTTCTCTTCCAACTTGGGGGATTGCGATGGTTCATCCAAATTCTTAAACCTTGACCACGTAACAAACTGCCTCATCCTATTGGCCATCTTTTCAAAAAGGGCCATAGCATCTTTCAGACTCTTGTTGGAAATTGATCCATTGCACGTGGCATTCACCATCCTCATATCATCGTCACACAATCCCTCGAAGAAATAATAAACCAAGTTCCCTTCCTTGAATGGGTGGTATAGACGGCTTGCCAACAGTCTCATGAATCACTCCCAGTAATCATACAATGATTCATTTTCTCCCTGGGTGAGTTGGATAACTTCTTCTTTAATCTGATAAACTTGAGGTTGGGAAATAGTTCTCAAGGAAATGCCTTTTCATGTCCATCTATGAAGTGATGCATACTGGTGGGAGGTAGTACAACCAATCTTTTGTGGTATCTTGAAGTTAAATGGGGAATGTCCTCAGGTTGTAGGCATCCTCCGAGACCCCATGAGGTTTCATATTCATGCAAATAAGGTGGAAATCCAAAAGATGTTTGTTGGGATGTTCCCCTGCTATCCTGTGGAAAGTGGGGAGACAGTGTACCATCCCTCTTTTCAATTCACAGATCACGCTGGGTGGCAGTGGAGGGAAGGTGATACACAGAGGTTGGTTCTCCATATTCTAAGCCATAAGCTCCCTCAATGTTTTACTGTCTTTCGCCATTTCTAGCGGCTCATCAACTACTAAAACTGGTTCGGGTGGAACCCCCTCCCTTGTTCTCCGTCCCTACTTCTCCTACTACATGCATTCTCAATCGGATAGTGTAAAATCCCTAAGTTTGTGGCATGGGTGTGTACTATAAACTAGGAATCAACAATATTCAACTAAAAGCAACACTAGAAAATAGGATTAGAAGTAACAAGACCACTATCACAAAGGCTTAACAATAAAAACTAACAAAACAAAGAAAACAAAAGTAATACTAAGTACCCAACTAATGCATTATGCAAATTGACAATTAAACTTTTAAACTAGCATCCTCGGCAGCGGTGCAAAACTTTTACCCGCCTCCACTCGGGGTCATTAAAATGAGTCGTAGTTAAACCAAAAAAGGAATTCCAAATAAATGAATGGGATAGTCAAAGATAAAATTTATGTTCTGCTCCCAAACTCACTGCTAAGATACCTATGGGGTAGTTAGTGGCAAGACCGGGTTTGTCCATAGAGATGCCAGGGTCTAATAGCCAATTGAACATAATCACGTATGGGTTGTCAATCCGTCCGTGTGCTAGGAATAGTTAACATTGTAAAATAAGGGGTTTTTGGGTTTTTCAATTAATAACTACAAACATAAAAGATAATGCGAGATTAAACTAAATAAACATTGACTTGAGGGTATTGGCATAACATGATTGATAAATGACTTCTATCCTCAATTCATTCACATATAGATATATAAATCCATCACCTATATCACACAGTGGGGAGATAACCAGGTATTTCCTTCCGTCTGTCACACGTGGTACTTACCACAATGACGTATCTCACCATCTCTGTAAATTGGGGAATGTGCTCTAGTCCAGTGGCGTCGTAGAGAATTCCCCGTCACTTCACTCCTAATACTTACGTGCCCCTGCTTAGAGGAATACAAAGCCCGCCTAAAAGGGTAATGTTTTGAGTAGGTCACAACCGTAAGATATGCAGTGGGTGCATTACATCCCGGGCACTCCACTATGGAACTCAACCCCCAGGTTTAGAGAGGCAAAAGAAAAGACACCTTGTGATGATTCTAGAGTCGGCGAAACTCTAGTCGCTACAAACAATCACGCTAATCTATTGGGGTAAGCCCTGTAATTATCCCCATCGAGATTTTCCGAATCGACCGCCCAATATGTTGATTTCTCACACAACTAGCCAGTTAGAATCTTGGTATAATACATTTAAGGATTTTCTCTCAAAGGAAATGAATGCACTCATCTCCCTGGTGTTTTTTACCTACTCCACAATTCTAGCATTCCCAAGATAGCAATAAAGCCTAGCACAATTTATACTACCACACATGCCTTGGTGCATCATCATAATGATATAGCATAGATCTCAAAATATTAGAGAGCACAAGTTCATGCACAAATATTTATAGGACAATTAGATAGGAAAATCTAAATCTCAAAAAGCCATAATCAAAACATGCACTACCACAGACCCCCCTATAGCACCGATTTTAAAAATCGGTGCAAATAATATAATAGCAACGGTTTTTATTTTGTTAGCATCGATTCTAAAACTGGTGTTAATTTAGCACCTGTTATAATTATGTTAGCACCGGTTTTTTTATAATAACCGGTGTTAATATAACACCGGTCAGAAACCGGTGCTGGAATTGATGAAAATCGGTGTTAAACTAACTCCGGTAAAAAAATTGGTGCTAAAAATAACAAAAACCGGTTTTAAATTAGCACCGGTTTTAACCGGTGAATCAGCGATTTTCAAATCAGCGTAACCGGTGAATTGAAAAGTTTTGCACCTGTTTGAAGAACTGGGGCTAAAAAATTTCAAATACTGGTGCTAAATTTGCACCGGTTTGAAAACCGGTGCTAGAAATTATAGAAAACCAGTGTAAAGTATATATTTGGCACCGGTTTTAAAATCTAGTGCTAAAAAATTTAAGAAACCGGTGGTAAAAGAATTCTGGAAAAAAAGCAGGAAAAATGGCACCGTTTGATTTTGCACTGGTTAAAAACCGGTGCTAATTGGAAAAATGGCACTGGTTTTACGTACTATTCACAAAAACTGGTACTAAATTGAGCATTTAATGCTCCGAACTATCCCTCTAAATTTAGATATGAACTTGTAGTTTCCTTCACCCTTCATTGATGAAAGAAATTTTGGATGGTGAGCAATAACTCAAAGTAATGAAGACCCGTGAATGTAAGTTTTCATTAACTTCTTGGAATTTCAATCAAATAGTAGTTATAATAACCATAAATGCATGCTTGGGGAGAGAGTTTATTCGTATTTATTAATGGTTTTTATATGCTTTATGTTGGTTTAGTATCATGTTGTGAGAGTGTAAATGAGTGTGGATGTAAACATGGTTGTGTTTGTTTTGGTAGATGGTATATACACACACAAACACACACACACACACACACACACACACACATATATATATATGTATATATATATATATATATCTCCTAAGAACAAGTTGATCGATTCACATACATATACACATACATGACACTTTTAGTAATGTGTAGCAAATTGATTGTGTTTATTTTTATTATGTTTGAACAATGAAAATTTCTGTAATTGTTTGTAATATATGTTGTTTAGATACAACGGACCGTGAATCGATGTTTGCGTGGCGGAAAAAAATTGTTAGCTATCCAAGTGTAGCTAGAGGGAGTGGTGAACATATTGCATTTATCGATTCATTTCTTGATTATGCCTTTGGTCAGGATGAGAGGATAATTTGTCCATGCAAAAGATGCTTGTGTCATGAACGGTTTGATGATAGTGGGCTTGTTAGATTTCACTTGTTGAAGAACGGATTTGACAGAGGTTACATTGTATGGACATTTCATGGAGAGATTGAGCAAGGACATAACGGTGGTTTTGACAAGGTAAATGGAAACAAATGTACCGTTGATGCTTTGTTCGATGACATTGTAAGAGATTTTGAGGGGAAGCCTAAAATGTCGAGTGCTTTGCTCGACGAAAAAGAGAAGCCATTGTATCCGGGATGTAAAAGTAAGGATACCATAATCTCTTTTTTGATGGAGGTTTTCAATTTGAAAGCTACAAGTTCTTGGAGTGATACAGGTGTGAATTCACTCTTAAAGCTTCTAAAGGATAAGTTTCTAGAAGGGAATGGAATACCGAAAAACTTTTACGAGGCCAAGAAAATATTGTGTCCACTCGGTTTCGAATACAAGAAAATATATGCATGTCCAAATGATTGTGTGTTGTATGATGGTGATTTGAAAGACACGGTTGAATGTCCCGTGCGCAAACATTCAAGATATAAGGGTGTGAGGAATGATGATGATGAGTGTTTTCCCATTGAAGTGTATATGGTATCTCGCTTTAATTCCTAGGTTTAAGAGGTTATTCGCGTATTCAAAAGATGCAAAGAACTTGCGATGACATGGAGAGCGGGAAAGACTAAGCGACAACAAGATAAGACATCCGGCAGATGGTGAACAATGGAGAAATTTTGACAAGCGATATCCTTCATTTGGTTTGGATGTTAGAAATTTACGCCTTGCATTGTGTACTGATGGGATGAATCCATTTAGTAATATGTCATCGAAGCATAGTTCTTGGCCCGTGATGTTGGTTAGATATAATTTGCCCCCTTATTTGTGCATGAAACGTAAATATGTTATGATGCCTTTGTTAATCCCAGGTCCTAGACAACCTGGGAACGAGGTTGATGTGTATTTGAGACCATTGATTGATGATTTAAAGATATTGTGGGAAGAAAAAAGGGTGTTGGTATTTAATGGCCATATGAATGTGGAGTTTCAATTGTGTGCCATGCTTTTTTGCACGATCAATGATTTTCCGGCCTATGGAAATTTTTCAGGCCATGTTGTGAAGGGGCACAAACCATGTCCTATTTGTGAGGAGAAGACAGAATTCAAACAACTAAGACATGGAAGAAAGACAGTGTATCTTGGCCATAGAAAATGGCTGCAAGGAAGCCATAATTACTGTGATGACGTGGTCAATTTTGTTGGTGGGAAAGAACGATCACAATCCCCAACACCACTAATTGGTGTGCAGATTGACAATAAGGTTGAGAAATTGAGAGTGGTGTTGGGAAAGTATAAAGGTAAGGACATAATACATTGTGATGGTCCATGGAAGAAAAGGTCAATATTTTTTATCTACCGTATTGGGGAGCATCTTGAGGTTAGGCATTGCCTAGATGTGATGCATATTGACAAAAAAGTTTGTGAAAGTTTTATAGGCACCCTTTTGAATATTCCCTGTAAAATGAAAGATAGTTTGAATGCCCGGTTGGACTTGGTTGATTTGGGAATCAGAAATGACCTCACCCCAGAAGTTAAGGGTAAGAGTACTTACTTTCCCCCTACACCTTGTACACTGTCAAAGGAGGAGAGAATCTCAGTTTGTGATAGTTTGAAATCAGTGAAGGTCCTAATTGGTTATTCATCGAATGTTAGTCGGGTAGTTACGAAGGATTGTTGGATGACCGGCTTGAAATCTCATGATTGTCATGTTTTGATGCAACAAATGTTACCTATTTCTATTCGTGGGGTAATGGAGGCCGACGTAAGGTACTCAATCACTAGACTTTGTTTATTTTTTGCCTCCATATGCCGGAAGTCTATTGACCGGGACCATATGGATGTCCTACAAAAAGAGATTGTTGTTGTGCTATGCAAGTTGGAAATGTATTTCCCTCCATCTTTTTTTGATATAATGGTTCACTTGGTTGTTCATTTAGTGCGGGAGATAAAGATATGTGGTCCAGTTGGTATGCGTTGGATGTATCCTTTCGAGCGTCACATGAAAGTCTTCAAGGGATACGTGAAATGTATGAGTCGGCCGAATGGTAGTATTGTTTAGAGGTATGTTACTGAAGAAGTAATTTAATTTTACTCTAGCTATTTGGAGGAACATAGAAATTTGGGGTGCCCTAGAATTCACATGTTGGAAGGAAGGTGGGAAAATTGAGGTCAAGGGGAATGTTATTTGCTCCATTGAATAGTGATTTGATGCCTGTTCATTTGTATGTGTTGAGGAATTGTAGGGAGACTACTGCTTATGTGACCGAGCACCATAATTCGATCACAGAGTCTCATCCCACGTGGCCCCCTAATAAAGTTCAGTTGGAGCACAATGACAAGTTTATGAATTGGTTATATGATCGATGCAATGTAGGTGATTACAACCCAAAAATGAGGGCATTTGCAAGGAAGCCTAACTGCACGGTTTTGAGGTATTCCAGATATGACATGAACGATTTTTATTTTTCTACTAGGGACCAAGATTTAAAGAGCACAACACAAAATAGTGGGGTATACATCGAGTCGGAGACAATGTGGCAAGCAAGTAAGAAATACAATAAACCAGTCCTAGCTGTGATGTCGTTTTATAGTGTTATTGATGAGATTTAGGAGCTTGACTATGGAGAATTCAAGATTCCGGTTTTCAAGTGCCAGTGGTTTGATAACATAATTGGAGTTCGAACTGATGACACAATGGGATTTACCCTTGTTGACCAGGGCCATGAAGCATATGAAAATGATCAGTTTATTTTGGCCGAACAAGCAAGACAAGTTTTCTACGTTAATGACCCATGCAATGTAAGTTGGTCTATTGTGTTACAAGGTAAGAAATTCTCTTTCCGTGACGAAATTGATTTTGAATTTACAAGTGAAAGGTTAGAGTCCCCTCTATTTCCCCTCTACTTAATAACAATGGGATTAAGGCGGGAACAACATGGAGGAAACACAGAGATGACATTTGGATAGATGAAGATGGCCAAGAAATTTGAGATGTTAAATCCAAGAAGAGGAAGATGGTTGAAGACTAGCGGGAGTCGAGCAATGAATTCGAGATGAAATTTATGTATTTTTGTAGTGTGTTGTGTTTTCTACCACTGTTAAATATTCTACAACTATTTTCTAATTGGCACCCATTTTGAGCAACTCTGAGAGCTGTAGTGTGCTGCCGCTGTTTTGGTAAAGCTTGGAAAAAATTTGCTTCATTTTCCTATGGTAGCTGCTGCCAGCTGCAGCGTGCTGCAGCTTTTTCACACACATATTACCTGTTTTGAGTTTCTTGTTCAGTTACTCTAATACAAGAACATGAATACGTTATGAGCCTAGAAATGTCAAATTCCAAAATCACATCCAAAGAGTAGCAACATAGTAGCAACATAAGTTTTGGAAATAAAAAATCTCCGAATCAAAGATCCATATAAACCTAGCAAAAGAAACAACCTGACAAAATGAGATGTGAGCACAATGTAGGTAGTCAATCCCCGCGCAAGCTATTCTCCCCAGTGTTAGACGATGGCAAATCTATAGTAGAGATTGAACCCAATTCCTTGATTCTCTCGCCACACATGGCTGTCAAGATCTTCCCAACCTGCGATGTCCACCGCACCAAGTGATCCACCTTCAGTTTCAATTCTGCCATGTCCCCATCCTATTTCTCCTTAGACAATTTACTTGTTGCCAGCCTAGATGACTCAGCAATGTTCTTCTTCTTTGAGAATATTAGAGGGTTTATGGGAAGCTTTGGCATCAGTGTGATATCATCATTTTGAATTTGCAACCTGCTTTCACGCATAAGGCAGTAATGAGTGAGGAGAAACCTATGCAATTGTGGGCATTAACACAATCCCAATTGTACACCTTTATCGTACCCCCAACATCGATGCTCATGTTCTTCTTGATCTTGTACAACAACAACATACGGGACCAATGAACCACACTATTCATTTTCACCGGGAGAAGCGGGGTAGCTATGAAACTGTACCACACATTCATATCTTCACGCAAGTATTTCTTCTCAATGCTTGGCCATTCTTGTGGTAGATTCCAGATAACTTCATCTCAATCATCACAGATTTCTCTTATGATGTCTTCCCATGAAGCTTTTTGAACAGCTTTCTCGGTGGCTTCGTACAAACTCGAGGGCTTCGGTGGGATCTTGTAGAACCTGTTGATCACATCCACTGCAAGCTCAACAAACTGACCGTGGAGGAAAACATCTAGACAATTCTTGTACTTCATGAGCGAAAATAACTGACATGCCATGGTCTGGTTTGCACAAGGCGGTTGTGAGATGAAGCCTACCCAGCCGTGTTCGTTCACATAGTCCTTGTAGGGCTTTTCCAGTCTCAACCCTCTCTCTAGTATGAGGCCCCTGCTAATGAATTCTTTGTACACAGTTATTGCCACATGACAGTCCGCCTCTGCCATCGGTATTGGATCATTCGAGGGGACAATCTGAGCCCCGTGCTCACGCTCCTCCTTCTCGCCAAATCTGCCTTTTTTCCTTGAGTTTTGGTCGTTGGTCTTTTGCTTGGGTGCACTTTTTTGGGGGGCCATACCTGGTAAAATAAATGTGTTATGGTACGTAATGCGCTATCAAAATGCTAACACAAGCCAATTTTTCATCCAGAAAATCAGCACATGGAAAATAAGAAAACTAGGTGGACAGAATATTAACACAAGCACAAAAAATTCTCCATCCAGAATAACCTCACATGAAAATTTTTGGTCCACAACACAATAGGTTTTTTCCAGAATCAGTTTTTTCACAACCAGAATACACAATCAGGTTTGTACACAATTACTCTCGCATTTCCAAAACAAAAGCACAATAAGGTTTTTTCACAATTAGGCATTTTCATGAAATCAAACCTAAAGCATACTAAAATTGTATACAATCCCTAGGAAACCAAAAATGAGTGGTATCCGCTTACCTAATTCAGACAATGGTTTATTGACGAAATGTGTTTGGAGTGCGGACGGTGGTTGGTGGACAGAGCTTGGCCGATGGAGCTTGGCGGACAGAGCTTGGCGGACGGTAGCTTGGTGGAAGGTGTATGGATGGTGGACGGTAGATTTACCAAGGATGGAGCCCGTGGTGGAAGGGACAGAGCTCGGAAGATATGGAATTTAGCGGGGACAGTGGAGGGAGTAGGGACGGTGGAGGGAGCGGGAATGGCAAAGGGAGCCGGGACGATGGAGAGAACAGCGATAGAGTTTGTCGGTGGAAGGAGCGGGGAATATGGAGAGAAATTTCCAGAGGAAAGGTGTTAGGGTATTAGGTTGAGTGACCAATTTTACACACACATCACACCAAGTGTACAAACAAATAGGCTGAATTTTATACCCAATTGGGCTGAATTTTACAAACACATGGGCTGAAAGGTGTTAAGTGTATTGGGAGCCAGGGATCGAGGCTCGAGCCCTTAGCTTTGAGGTTTGATGCAAGTGGATCGAGGTTCTAACGATTACTGGACCACGTTCGATGACTCGAGTTTTGAGGTAGGAGGTTCGAGGGTTCGAGTGGCTCGAGGGGTAAGGGGTTCGAGGTATGGGGTTCGAGGGCTAGAGGGGCTCGAGGGGTTCAAGGGCTCGAGTGGCTAGAGGGGCTTGATGGTTTGAGGGCTCGAGGGGCTTGGGGGCTCGAGGGGCTTGGGGGCTCGAGTGGCTAGAGGGGCTCAATGGTTCAAGGGATGTAGGTGCTCAAGGGGTTTGAGGGCTTGAGGGGTTCGAGGGCTTGAGGGGTTCAAGAGCTCGAGGGGCTGGAGGGGCTCGATGGTCTCAAGGGCTTGTTGGTTCGAGGGCTCAAGTGGTTTGAGGGCTCGAGGAACTGGAGGGGATTGAGGGCTCGAGTAGCTAGAGGGGCTCGATGGTTAGAGGGTTGTAGGGGCTCGATGGTTCGAGGGCTATAGGGGCTCAAGGGGTTCGAGGGATGGAGGGGCTCGAGGGTTCGAGGGCTTGATGGTTCGAGGGCTTGATCATTTCTAATATTGTTATATTATTGTTAGAGTAAATCATGTTTCTGATCAGATCTTGATTGATTATGGACAAGACATGGTTACTAAGCTAGATTTCTACTCATATTATGTTTCCTTATTGTACTCTATATATTCTTGTCAGTAATACAATAATTGATTACGGTGACTCAAATATAGTCTTTCTTTCATCCCTTACTTACTAAGCGAGGCTACAAGTAAGCGAGGCACATAAACATGTTTGTATTCACTCATACTAACTTCTGGTTAGACTCTATTTCTCTAGCCGTTCTATGTGTACAAGTAATAGTATAAAACACTAAATACACAATTCTTGATACGAGCGATTTTCATGAAGTAGTATACAAAATACTGAACCTAACTCAACTCATGAAAATGACCAATTTGGCCAATAGAGGCAGCAAGAATGGTCTAATTAAACTCTAAGTAGACTTATGCTCTAAGTAGACTTTTGCTCAGCCAATTTGGACTGCCGCAAATTACCTCTCCCCTCGAGCCCTCGAAACCTCTCCCCTCGAACATCCTGCCTCCCAACTATTTTTTTAATTTTTATTTTTTTATAACTCAGTGGTATAATGGTCATTTTACATATATTGAGCAATTTTACCATTGACTTTCCATGAAAACCACCTCTGGGAACCAAAACATATCATTTTGAATTTGTAAGGTACCGTCTAAGGGTTGTTTTGCAAATGTGGACGAACCGATAGTAAAAGATACTTTGTAGGGGACCGAAAAAACAATTTAGTCTAATGTTTTTTTTAAAAAAAATTGAAAGTTTAAAACACTTAAATGGCCCAACAAAGCATCATTTACCTTCCCTCCCAAAATTTCCCTATTCCCTCCACAACCTTAGCCCTAAATTTTCGTACCTCTCCCACCCCAACACCTCTACCGATTTCCCTCTTCCTTCCATAGCCTTATCCCCAAATTTTCCCTCTTTCCTCCATAACCCTCTACCGATTTTTCCCAATCATATTGTCATCTTCACCATTTTGGTCACAATTCTACTTCCCAATATCCATCCAGATTCTACTTCCCAATTTTGGTCGCGATTATGGTCGCAATTTTGGTCAGTAAAGCGGGTTAAAAGCTGGCCTGTGGCAAAATACACTGCCAAGAGTGTGGACCAATAAGGTATGAGTGATTGATAGTTTGCATCTTTCCATGGATTAATGAATAACTATATTTTGGTGGGTCTCTTAGTTTGTGAATTTGTGTTTTAATTTCTTGGGTTAATAGTGTGGGGGTAGTGTTTCATGTGGATATATGATATGTTTGCTAATAATTTTAGAATTTTTGCCTACTCTGTTTTTGCCCCCATACGAATGTTTTTGCCCTCATACTCCTTTTCATGTTTCATGTGGATTGATGATATATCAATTTTTTGATTGACTCATACAAGCGATTGAATGGCGAAGCCAAGGAAGAAATTGTTTGACTCCAGCGGTACAAAAGCCTTTGATGGCAATTGTGTTACCCCTACAAAAGATGACAATTGTGATGTCAATAACGAGGAAGTGGGTGATGCATCCAAATATTACTCGGGATCTGAAAAGTCGGGGGAGGAAGAAAAAACTATGTTAAAAGATGACGTGAGTGAGAGCTTTGGCAAGTTTCAGAATGAAGAGTATTGCAAGCGTAGAGGCACAGCCATGTGCAAGTCCGTGTTGCTAGCAAAGCAAAAGAAGCCCCTTAAAATATTCTTCGATGATAACTTTGAACCCCTAGTTATACACATCCGTTGATCGATGTATGTTGGCTATGCCTTCCGACGAAGAATCCGCTTCGGGACATAGCTTAATTGGAAATCATTCCCAGACCATGTGAAGAAAGATGCATGGGAAGACATTCTTGTAAGTGTGTTCTAATCCTCCATTTTCATCAGTTCATGTTGACTTCATTACATTTTGCACTAACAACACGTATCTTTGTCCACTAGATTAGTTGGGATATACAAACCAAAATGACATTCAATGAGATGAATAAGCTCCGAAATAAATGGACAATTTATGCAGCTGAAAAGTGGAAGAATTGGAAGACTAAGGTGGCTCACAAGTACATCGTGCAAAAAATGGGTTATTGTGCAAGGAGAGATTATCGCTGGATGGAAAAAATGAATGGGAGCTATTTGTGAAACACAGTTCCTTAAAAATTATTAATATTTATTCATTACTTTGCGAGCATTTTACAAATTTATGGACGAATAGGCATTAAGTGACGCAGCAAAATTAAGCGTCTCACAGAAGGATTACATCTATCACACGGGCATTGGAGGGAATCGTAGGGTTGCAATAGAACTCGAGAAGAGGAAAAGAAAGGCTAAAATTGACAAGTTTTTGGATGAAGGTCAGAGTGTAGAAGAAGTAGAGGCTTTAGTTCAAATCATGGATTTCAAACTGGACCACTCAGAGGTGTTCCTTGAAGCTAACTGGGACAAGAAATTATCGACCTACACCAACGACTCCGTTAAAAGAGCAGCCCCCACTATTGTGAGCATAATTCATAATTATTTCTATCTCTATTAATATTCTCAGATGGAATGTATAATAATGGCTGGCATATGTTTTTTTTCCTGGAAAAACCTTTTGGATAAGAAGCAACGGGTAAGAAGGATCATGGGGGTCATTGGAGAGTTTGCTCCACAATATCCAAGGTGAACGAGGCTCTACCACATATGGCTGTGAGCCGTTATGCATCTAGTCGATGCGGGAGCATAAACAGAAAACCATCTGAGGAAATCTCAAATTCAAACAAACTACAAACAGATGTCATTGAGCTCAAGGAAAGATTTGTTGCCATATTTGAGGCCTAAACAAATTGGCTAGCTGGAAAATTGGGTAAAGCTATTCCCCCACACTTGGATACCAGCAATTTCTTTGCTACATCTTTCAACCCCGCGAATAAAGACAACCGGGTATTCATTCCTTCAGCATATGGATGTAGAGACCCACAAGAAACCATAGCGGATGAAAAGGTATTCCATACCATGAACCTCATCGTTAGCTCCTTTCTTGCTCTGTGATTGTTAGTTTCTGGATTTCAATTTCCTGTGAAAATGATTTGTGGGGATACATTTACTACTATCACGTTCATTTTGGATGTTGGTAGTTTGGGCTTAGTTATATCTTCATCTTTTTATTTCCCCCGTAAACTGAGAAAATGTCTCTTTGCCAATATATTTTTATTTAAGAGACAGTTCATGGCAGATGAACGCTGAAAGCTGCAGCGCGATCCAGCTCCCAGTCTTAGCTGAAAACTGAAAGCTGCAGGGGGCTGCAGCCTTCAGCAGCTACATGTAGAATTCATTTCTTGCTCTCAGTCTATCGATTGCACTTATGAAATTATTTAATTTTAATTACTTAATAACACTTACTTATTGTCCAACCAATGTATTTCCCCAATCTCTGAATTTATTTCTCAGAAAGGAAAAAAGTGCTACCTATATGTTTTGAACCATAATGGAGAAAGGGATGTAGCTGCATTTGGTATCTTGTTTCCAAAGGACACAAAAATGGACATACCCATCAAGTGGGAGCGAGTAAAGCTTCGTGGACCTGTGATCATTCCTAAGGCACCTTTGCCGATTGAACATGAAGAATTTGAGTTTGTCACTGAGGCCATTGGATATAACATTCTAAGACCGGGAAAGCTGATAAGTGTCGTTAGGCAATAGGATGATGAGGTGTGATAATTGTATTCTTCTTCTGATCGAATCATATATATCTTTCTAGATATTACTAAAACATAATATGTTTTTCACCTTCTTATGTAGGAGAACAAGCAGCAACCGCTTCGACAAGAATTGGTAGTTGATGAAGATGGAAGTCCTCAAATAAACCTCACACCAAAATTTTCCAAGGACACTACACAGGTTAAAAAAATAACCATATTAACTGGCTATGACATCTTGATACATATTATCAACACACTCTTCCTTACAGGAGGCGGTGGCTAAGGAAGATACTCCGCATGGAGAGGTGGTCGCTCGATCGGTAAAAGGAAAGGTACATACCCCCATACTATTTCATTCTGACCTATTTTTTCCAATGCATGACTAACATTTTACCATTAGCAAGTTGCAAAAGAAAATACTACATCAATGAGAATGGGCAGCCAAATCCTCCCATGTCGATTTCTAACCAGTACATTTTTGTGAGTACCCATGTTAGCCTTTATAATATGATCCACTTCTGAATTATATACAAATACTGGTCAACTAACATTATTAGATTCTCAATGTAATTAGGGGGTCATGGAAGACCAAGAATGCATCGCTGCTGTTCAACAGATTAATGATGCTTTAAGGCTATCCACACAAATATGTGGACCAAACAAAGTTTTCCGCATCAATTTCAACACGGAGGTGTTTGGATCAGAAGAAGTATACACAACCATATTTACTAACAAGCTAAGACTTTTCATAAGTAGCTTGGACGTAGAAGATGAAATGGAGTGGATCAGTGGGTGCAAGCTTGATATATGGGCATCGTAAGAATTGCATGGTTACATTATTATAGATGTATCATTATATTTGTTTCACAAACAATATTATTTTTCCAGATACCTTTGTGATGGGGTGGTTTATAGAGGCCACGTCCAGTTTATTCCGGACTCTTCAAATTCAATGGCTCAAAAGGAAAATCAAAGGGTCGAATTGACTGCGGACGAGGTTTCGGCTATCATGTGCCGCACTCAAGTCAGGATGTACGTATTCCCGTACAATCGAGAGTAAGTGTTTTATGAGTTGCTAGACCCGGCCACATCGAAGCAATAGTAACCATATACTGTGATTTTATTTTCAAAATATATTATAAGTATTTTGGTGTTTCCTTTTTTTTATAGGGACTATTGTTTTTTGCTCGTCTTCGTGCTGGAAATCGATCGAGTATATTGCATCGACTCAATGACTGGGGGAATTTGCAAATGTAATAGGTCATGTATTAAATTGATTCATTTGTAATTGGACCACATTTATATGTTATTCCTTCAACTTTAATGTTTTACAATATTGTTTGTTCACATAAATGTGCTCTTTACGTTTCTCACTTTCTTGGCTCGATTTTTTTTAATTAAAACCACCAGTAGGTGGGGGGATTCTATTATGGCTCCGCTAACCATGAGATTGGGATTTAATTCCTGTGAAACCAGTCCAGTAGATGTATACAAGAGAGAATTGGACACTAGTTGTCGCAATTCTTGCAGGCATAGTCTATACCAATATCAAAAGAGGCCTGTACATGGAAAATAAGATGTCTAGCCCAACATATAAGCTAATCGTTTAACCGGACATGCCCTTCTGTTTGTGTAGACCTCCACCACCCCTAGTGTCGATGTACACTCCAACCTAGCATTTCCGGTTCTACGCCCTGATCCTTCTCCAAGAGTAGTGTGTGTCCTTCAAAAGTATTTCCTTCAGCTGTGGGATGCATGTAGGATCCGTGAAATGTTGTGGATCCCTTCTTTGTTGTCCATACTTTGCTAAGAAGTCTGCTGCACCATTGATTTCTCTGTAGATGTGACTGGCTTGGATGCTATATTTCTTCATTAGATCTGCCACCTGCCTAGCCAGTTGAAGGCAGTTCCATGGAGGCTTCAGTTTGCCATTGATGATGCTCACTGCATTCTGACTGTCCATCTCAAGTGAAATTTGATGAAAACCGATTTCCACTGCCAGTTGAATGCCATGAAGGGCAGACTGAAGCTCCACCTGCAAAGGAGAAACACCCTTAGTAAGTTTATGGAAACCGAGTCTAAATCTACCCCCATTGTCCCTAATGAGTCCCCCAACAGATGAGGAGTTTTGGTTGCAAGATGCATCAACATTCAGTTTGAAGCCTGTATCTGGGGGCTCCCATTTAATTGGAATCAGTTTTATTGGTGGGGGTGGATTCAAAAGTGAGATTAATCCTCGTTGGATCCATGTGCTATCTGAGGGGTTACTTGAAATCAGTGGCCTAACTATAGAGATGAGTCTACAGTTTGCCTTAACCTGCTTCCAGGTATGTAAAGGTGTTTGCTTAACATTCTGATATAGAACCTGGCCCCTTGCTTTCCACAGTTCCCATAGAATTAAACAAGGCAGAGAGTAACAGAGGAAGTTATGCAATTTTGACAGGTTTGTAATGTTCCAATAAGTTGTTAATCTATCCCATAAATTTGCAAACTGAGCCTGTGGTAATTCTAGGATTGCATGCATTTGTTTCCATATGAAAGAGACATAGGGGCATGAGTTAAAGAAGTGTTGCAGAGTATCCTCATGCTCACAAAAAGGACATTTAGATACAGTGACAATCCCAAATTCAGTGAGCATATCATCCATAGGCATCAAGTTGTTTAGTATTCTCCAAGTCAGAAAAGTGATCTTAACAGGTAAGTTTAGAGATTGTACCTTCTTCAATGATGATGATTCTCTATGTCTGTGTCTCAAACTTTTATAAGCACTTTTAACCAAGAACTTACCTTGTGGACTAGGAGTCCAAACCATGATATCCCTGTCCTCAGTGAGAGTGAGTTCCCTTTTCATTTCCTGTAAGAAGTCAGCAGAAATATGTGGTGCCAAAATAGATATTAATGGAGCCCTATTTGAGAAGAATTCTCTAACAGTTAGTTCTGGATTCAGTGGGGCATTTCCACCTATCTTATCTATCAATAGTCCATGGCCTGTCCAGTTAGAGCACCAAAAACTACAAGTTCCCCTACCCACAATAATTCTTGTGTGATTTTCTGCAAAATCTGAAACTGATTGGACTCTTTTCCATGCATCTGAAGTCCTCCTATGATTTGGGAGAGACCAGATAAATTTAGTCCAGGGAGCTATTCCCTGCTGCATTTTCCACCAGAGTTTAAGGGAGTAAGCATCAATTATTGAATCTAAGTTCTTTAAGCCTATCCCATTTTCATCTTCTGGGAAAGACATTCTCTCCCAAGATCTCCAGTGTTTGTGCTTTTTACCTTCAGTTTCCCCCCATAGAAAATCAGAACACAACATTTCAATTCTTCTTAGGATAAAACAAGTTGGCTGTAGCACTGCAAACACATGTTGAGGAATAGAGGAGAGAACATACTTAATAAGTATGATCCTGCCTCCTCTGGAGATCCATTTTGAATTCCAGGTATGAATTTTTGCACTAATTGCTTCCAGAATACTATGAAAATGTGCATTTAGTTTTCTACCCTTGTATATAGGACAGCCTAAATACCTAAAGGGGAAACTGCCCTCTTGCATGCTCAGAATGTTAATGATTTTTCTTTTTTGTGCTCTGCTGCATTTATTTCCAGTGTAAAAATAAGATTTCTGCATATTTACTTTCTGACCTGTTGCCTTTTCAAATGAGGTGATAAAAGCAGCAAAGTTTCTGAGGGATTTATCAGTTGCTTTTAAAAAAATACAAGTGTCATCAGCATAAATCAGATGTGTTAGTGGGGTAGTGTGCTGTGGAAGATGAAACCTAGCTAATGCCCTAGATTCAAATAATGTGTGGAGCTTCCTAGACATAAGCTCAGTGAGGATATTAAACAGAAATGGAGACAGGGGGTCCCCCTGTTTGAGACCTCTTGATGGCTTGAAAAAACCATAGGCTACTCCATTTATTAAAACTGAAAACCATGCAGATGCTATGTTAGACATTAAGATTTTGACCAGGGATCCATGAAATCCTAATTTGAGCAGTAAAGAGTTCAGAGCTGTCCAAGAAACCCTGTCAAAAGCTTTTGTCATGTCCAGTTTCAGAATTAGGTTAAGACATTCATTGTCTTTCTGCAAGAATCTAGTGGATTCTTGCATCAGGATCACATTATCAGCAATTTCCCTCCCTTGAAGGAAAGCTGATTGTTCACTTGATATAAGTGAGGGCATCAACTGTTTTATCCTCTTCATCAGAATCTTTGAACAAACTTTATTGCTAAAGTTTGAAAGACTTATAGGTCTAAACTCATTAAAAGTTGAGGGATGCTGATTTTTGGGTATGAGGGCAATATGGGTAGATGCCATAGCCCTGGGGATTGGTGTACCTGCTTAAAAGTCTCTTACAGCCTCAGTAAGATCTTGGCCAATAATATCCCAACTATTTCTATAGAACAGTCCATGAAATCCATCAGGACCACTGGCACTGTTTTCACTAAGACTAAACACAGCAGTTTTAACTTCATCAGAAGTAGCAGGTTTCAGAAGCTCTGTGTTTGTCTGGGGGGAGATCAGGGGTGGAATGTCTTGGAGAAAAAAGGCAAGGTTTGCACCATTGATGTCAGTATTCTCATCCTGTAGAAGATTAGAAAAAAACCTTACCCCTGCACTCCCAATGTCATCCTGGTCAGTTAACCAGTGGTGATGATCATCCTTAATTTTTTGTATGGATAGTCTAGAGTGTTTCTGCTTAACAGAGTTATGGAAGAATTGGCTATTGCAGTCCCCATCTTTCATCCATCTCACCCTACTCTTTTGTTTCCAGAATGTATCTCTTTCCTTAATTTTGATTAGGAGGTTTGTTCTTGCAGTGTTGAGGGCTCCTAGGGTTAAAGCATTATCATTTTCATCATTTTCAGCCTCCAATCTGTCTACCTTCTTCTCTGCTTCTTTAATGTTCTGAAACACATCTTTGAAGACATCCTTATTCCACTGTTTAAGAAAATTTTTTAGCCTTTTAAGTTTGTTACTAAATCTTAACATTCCATAACTCTCTATAGACTGCTCCCAATTGTTCCTTAGGACCTGCTGGAAACCCTCTCTCAGATACCACATATTTTGGAACCTAAAAGGCTTTGGATAGGTTTTAGCCAGATTATGTAAACTTGTTAGAAGTGGACAATGATCTGATGTGGTTCTATTCAGTACCTGTATAGATATACTTGGGAAGATGAGTCTAAATTTTTGATTAGCTAAGCCCCTGTCTAGTTTCTTAGCTACTCTTTCTTTTACCTTGATTTCTTTCCCTTTCAGCCTATACCCTGCCCAGGTGTAGATGTTTCCTACTGTGTGGGGTTCTTCCAGTTCCATGGCATTAATAAATATATCAAAGTCCATTATGCTTTCAATTCCAGGATTAGAGGTCCCTTTGTACTCAGAGAGTGTTCTGATTACATTAAAATCGCCAATGAGGAAATATGGCATTGAGGGTAAATTTAAAATTTTACCAAACATTTCCTGTCTTTCTAGTCTTGAGTGTGCAGCATAAACTACAATTAAATTCCAGACTTTCCCTATAACCTGATTGTCAATTTTAATAACTGTGAAAGTAGGGTCATTATGGATGAGATGTATTTGTATATTATTGTTCCACATTATCCATATTTTTCCTGATTCAGAAGCTAGACCAGAATGAAAGTGTAAAGTCTTGGTGAAATCTTCAAGAGAATTTTGTTTCTGCTTAGGTTCAATAATGGCTAGAATATCAGGCTTATGGACCAGACCTAATTCTTTGATTCTTTCCACAGAGGTGGATAAACCATTTACATTCCATGCTAAGATTTTACAATTCATGGAAAACATTTTGTTTTGCTGCTAGCCTAGAGCTGATTCTGTTTGGTTGAGTGAAGAAAGTAGATTTCTTCCTCTCAACCCTTCCAGACTGAGTTTGTTGGTCTACACCTAGCAAGTTGGGGGCAGCGGTTACATGAGGTGCTGAGTGGGAGCTAATGGTGCTAGTGTGGAATAGTTTTGAGGTTTCCCCTAGGTGCAGAGGTTCCATATGATCATTATTCCGTTTCTTTACCTCCTGTGAGATGTTAGCATTATGGTCCTCACTCAATTTTTCAATCCTGCTAGCATCAGATATTTCATTAGAAGGAGCATTTAGCACTTTTTCCATCACAGACACTTTCTCTATGTCAGGCATAACTTTGTCTACATGCACCTCATCAAGCAAATTCACAATCTCATTCTCAGAATCGATCACAATCGTAGCATGTGGTGATGTGGCAGTAAGTTTATTAGTTTTATGTGTTGTGGAGAAGGGGAGAACCTGGATAGATTCAGTATTCTCCATGTGTCCATTACTTTGGATACAGACCTCCATGAAGTCCATTTCCAAGTCCTCAGCTAGGTCCTCTGCGTTTTTTTCATGCTCATGTAGCTCATCCAACAGCTGAAAACGGTTAGTAGATTGAAAAATTTGTTTATCCAGATTACCTGTTCTCTGGGATGATGAAGGATCATCACAAGATCTTTTTTGTTTGGATGGCCCCGAGTTGGCAGGTGGTGGAGAGTCATTGCTCATCAGACCTTTTCCTTTGTCTGAGAGAAGTTCATCCATGTTTATAGCATCCAGGAATTCATCTTCTTCCTCCTCAGGGATTATGTGAAGGCCAGCACCCACTTTCTTTTTCCAGACCTCTACATGCTTCTTCCCAGCTTCAGGAAAAGATTGAGGTTTCTTATATGTTCCGGGGATAGGACCTTGTCCTTTTGGTAGTTGACCTTTTGCAGTGATCTTTTTGGTGCCATTACCAACCTGCAGATCGGCTTGTTCTGCTGAGTTTCCTATTCTTATTCTGCAGGTTGATACATTGTGTCCCAGTTTCTTACATTCCTTACAGTACTGTGGAGGGTCCTCATATACTATATTGTAATACTTGTGTTTTCTCAGGGTCCCTAGCCTAACCTTGCTTGGGAGGGGGTTTCTTAGATCAAATTCTACACTCATTCTAACAGTGGAAGGTCGTGATAAAGTCTCAGTTGGGATATCAGCATATAGAAATTTACCTAGAGACTGACCAATTCCTTCGAGAGCATCCGGATGGAAAAAATGAGTCGGAGGCAGCTCGACGTTTATCCAAATGGGCGCAAATGGGGGTTCCTCGTCAATATCAAAATCCTTTGTCCATTTAAGAACTCTCATAACAGCTCCCCCAAGATTCCAAGTGTACCTGCTCCAGCATCGATGCAGATCCTCCTCGAGGTCGAAGGTGATTCTCACGTGCCGCGCATCCAAAGCTGTAATTTTGTAATCCCCTTTGAAGCCAATTGTCTGAAAATGGTGCCGGAGAAATGGCAAGGTTGGCCGGCCTCTGGTGAATTTGCCGATTAGGGCTTCATTGAATGGCTCTGCGATTAGGTCGATTTCCTCCTCTGTGAAGAAGAACATGGTTCCCCTTTGAATGACAATAGAGGTTTGAGGTTCAGTTTCTTGAGTTTAGGGTTCACTTTGCTTGCTGGGTCGCTCTTAGTTTTGAGACAATCGGCATAAGCCGATAGCGGGCTTCCTCCAGGTGGAGGAGCCGCCATGGGAGCGAGAGGATTGGGAATAGATCAAGAGATCGATTGTGATGGATCGGGCAATGGATCGGAGATGGATTGTGAAGATGAAAGGATGAACAGAGGTGTGTGTTTCGCACTTTGGTTTCGCACCTAGGAATAGTTCTTGTTTCGCACTTCCAAATCTCCCATCTGATTCTCTTGGCTCGATTATTTACAATTAATGTTAATTAATATATTTTCATATATTGTGTGATCCCCAATTTCTGAAAATATATTTTTATATATTGACATAAATATGTTTTCATCGATTGTAGGATTGCAACAAAATATCGATGGTTCAATCCGACCAAAATAGCTCCTACCCTTCGAACTATACATGGAATGTCATAAACATCAGTGTACGTATTATCCCATAACGTCATATTTCATCTGTCATTTTTATGTTCGTAATTGTTTCAACAAATTATCTTTTACATCAGCACAAGATACAAAGAAGTACTTGGGAATGTGGATACCATTCCTTGTATTACATGGAAAAAATTATTAGGCACGTGCATGACATTGACATTATTCTGGTACATTTTCCTACATTGCTTTTATGTATTTTTTATTCTCTCAGATATATATCATTTTCTAACGTGCAATTTAATACATTGTTTCAGCAATTTCCAGAAGATTGAACTACGGAGAATTGCTCTGAAATGAGTTTGTATTTTTGCAAAATGTACCCGCCAAAATGCATAGCTCAATTGAATGTCATACAGGGACTTGCCTCCATCATCGGATAGTGGTTTGTATTATCTCTTATGAGAAAAGTAATTGACCATCACTTTTGATACTCGCCATCTCCATGATGAGGGGGGTTCCAGTATCTCAGGCCACTAAGAAACACGTCATGCTCTTCTTTTGCTAGTAAAAAAATATAGTTGATCGAATTCAATGCTTTTTTCTGCCTACTTCTTGTCTATGCGTCATGGTTGTTAAGAATTTGTTCTATATTTATTTGTGCACCGATTTAAGTTACTATGCACAAAAAATAATTGGTACCGTCCTTGAAAAAGAACGCACCGGTTTGGAAAACAAGCGTAAAAATGAAACTGGCTGCGTGAAGATGAACTGAAAGAGCGGAAGCACGCTGCAGCTTACAGCGACCACAATAGTCACGCATTTAACACCGGTTTCTTCCGATTTCAAAACCGGTGCTAAAAATAACCGGTGTAAAATTTACGCTTTTAGGATCGATTTCAAAACCGGTGCTAAAAAATAACCCGGTGCAAAATATACACTATTACCACCGGTGCAAAAACCAAACCGGTGCTAAATTTACAATTTTAGCACCGGTTTTCAAACTGGTCCAAAAAATAACCGGTGCAGCATATACACTTTTAGCACCGGTTCAAAAACCGGTGCTAAAAAATAACCGGTGCAACATACACACTTTTAGCACTGGTTTAAAAACCGGTAATCATAATAACCAGTGCAATTTATACACCTTTAGCACCAGTTTCAAAACCGGTGCTAAACAATAACCGGTGCAAATAAACATTTTTTATCATTGGTTTAAAAAATGGTGCAAACAAAAAACCGGTGCTAAATATACACATTTAGCACCGGTTTTAAAACCGGTGCTAAAAAATAACCGGTGCAAAACATACAATTTCAGCACCGGTTAACAAAATCTGGTACTAAAAGAAAACCAGTGCTACAAAATAATATTTAGCACCGGTGCTACAAGGACAAATTTAACATTGGTTTCACATAGCACTGGTTGCAAAACAATTGGTGCTAATTTGGTACATTATAGCACCATTTTTTTTAAACCGGTGCTAAATAAAACCGGTGCTAATAGAAGAAATTTAGCACCGGGTTTTTCCGAACCGGTGAAACCGTATCATCGGTTACATAGGCACTGGTTTTTTTTCCAACAAAAAACCAGTGCTACAAGGCAAAAAAAGTGGTGCTACAGGTGTGCTCCCGTGGTAGTGATGCTTACAAAACAACCCAAGGTATTAAACTACTCCTTAAACATGGAATTCAAGTATTGCATTGAATTCTACATTTTTGGGAAACAACAAAATAAAAAGAAGAAGGAAAAAGAACCTATAGAGAAGGGAGTGTTTTTCTCTCTCTAAGCTACTCTTGAAATCCAAAATCTGATCTAGTCTGTAAACCATGGTAGACTAAAGGCTATATGTATAGTAGTAGGGGATTGGGCCTAGAAATATGGCTAAAATAGGCTACAAACCCTACCAACCGCCACTGACACGATGCGCCGCGCTGCGATTGGCATGGCCTATGCTACTAATTTAGCCTCATACCGGTGTAGCCTGTCGGTCATGGCATAGGCCGTGTGGCTCACGCAGGGTTTTGGTCTTGGTACGGCCTTGCTGGCACGATCCATGTCAAGCGTCACAGATCATCATCTGGAGCTCAATTTTTGAACTTCTGATCCACACCCCGTGTCGTTTGGCACGGGCTGTCAATCGGATCTTCATTTTGAACAATTTCATGGCATAGACCGCATCATTCTTCACACCCCATATGCTGATCTTGACATTTATGACTTGGAACGGCATGGACCATGTGAAACAGAATGGTCAGTGCCTATACTTAAGCAAAATTGGAGTGAAAAGAGGACTTGTAGACACGGCTAGTCGAGGTTGGCACTACCCGTGCTGGGTCTTGGCACAATTGTGTTACTTGACACAGCTCGTGCCAAAGGCCTCTGCCATGGGCCTTGTGGCATTGTATGGGCCGTGTGTGGTTTGGCCTTGTGCTGGCCATGAACAAGTCGTGCTATCTGCGACTGGTTTGGCATGTTGGCTTCTTTGCTCAGCTACAGATGAACTGTTGGTCCAATTTGAGAGTTCTTGCAGTTAATTTCATAGTGCTCAAGAAAAAGAATCCAATGGTGCCACCCTCAAGGGTTGTTTCTTCTTGGATCTTTCCTATAACTTTGTTCAACTCTTGGATAACAATCCTCCATTTCTTCCTTGGTCTCTTTGAACTTCAAATATGACTTTCTTTGGCTTAATCCTTCTACTACCACATTTTAGGGTCCATGGCCTTTATTCTACTACCATCCTTGCGAATGACCTTCTATACAAAGATGATGAAATGTACCCACGAGCTACCTACTAATGATGATCACAAAGGAAGATCTAGGTGCCTGTGGATACAAAGTGTCCATCAGTATCAATTAAGTCTACCAAACTTGGGATTTAGACAAGAAAACTAAACATAACTGTCTAAAGCCTTTGTTGTGTAAACCTAACTAATACTAGTAATCCAACAAGTAAAACAAGCTAATTATTATGTCGAATGCATTGGTTAATGCATGCACTACAGTGCACATCACAACACGACCGTGCCCGACGACACTAGCCGTTCTAGCCCCAGCCAGCACGATCATGCTCGACGGCACCGCCCGTGCCGTTTTCGACTGCATGTTTCATTTTTGGCTGCTAGGGTTTTTAGGCCTATTTTGGACCTTTTTCAAGGACCAAATTCCCTACTACTATATATAGGAGCCTTTATTCTTCTAGGGTGAACCTATTAGGTATAATGTAGATTTTCTCTCTCTCCAGGTAGGTAGATGGAAGATAAGAGTTCTCTCTCTCTCTCTGTCTAGAGTACTTCTATTTTCCTTCTCTTTTATTTTCTTTTCTTCATCTAATTTTCTTAGATCCATGGCATTTAACTTCATATTTTCCATGGATCTATTTCTTAGGGAGTAGCTAATTAAGCATGGGGTTGTATTTGTATTCATGAATTCATTCTGGCATTTTGAGATTTGTCAATTCTCATATCTTTATGTCCTATGAATATTTGTGCTTGAACTTGTGCTTTCCACTATTGTGAGATTTATGCTATGCCATTATTATGATGCATCCATACTTGTATGGTAGTGTAAAATCGTGCTAGGCAACATTGCTATCTTAGGAGTGTTAGAATTGTGGAGTACGTTAAAGACACCAGGGAGATGGTGCATTCATGTTCCCTTGAGAGAATATTCTTCTATTTGTTAAACCATGATTCTAATTTGCTATTTGTATGAGAAATCACATGTTGGGCGGTCGATTCGGGAAATACCGATGAGGATAATTCCTTGGCCTACCCCCAATAGTTTAGCATGACTGCTTGTAGCAACTAGCGTTCTGTCAACTCTAGAGTCATCGCAGGGTGTCTTTTTATTTGTCTTTCTAGGCCTAGGGATTAAGATCCACAGTGGAGTATCCGAGATGTAATACACTTGCTTTCACATCTAACATTTTCTACCTAAGTAAGGCATTGCCCTTTTAGGCGGGCTCTGTATTCCTCTAAGCAGGACGCGTTAGCATTGAGAGTAAAATGACAGGGATGGTATGCGGGGTCATGGGACTAGTGTGCATCCCTAATTACAGAGATGGTTAGATATGACATTGTGGTAAGTACCACATATGACAGATGGGGGGAAATACCTGGCTATCTCCACATTGTTTGACATATGTATAAGATAGGTTTATATGTTCATATGTGAGTGAATCAAGGATAAAAGCCATACATCAATAATTTTATGAAAATACCCCAAGTGCTTGTCTATAAAGTTTAATCTCGTGTTATCCTTTATGCTTGTAGTTGTTAATTGAAAAAATCTCAAATAATATTTTGCAACATTTAGCTATTCCTAATACACACACGTACTGAAAACCCAGTCTTTCCACTAACTACCCCATAGGTAGCTTAGTAGTGATTTTTGGAGCATAATATAAAATTAAATTTGATCATCTCTCATTCAACTTGTTTGTTTGTTTGATCACAATGCCTTTGCTCGGGTTAGCTACATTTAACGTACCCTAGTGGAGGTGGGTCACGAGTTGACATTGAGGCCCAAAAGAAGCCCTAATTTTGGCTATGACAGTCAAAGGCAGGTTCATGATACCAGAAACCCTAATTCGACTAGGGGGGACGAGGATCAGTTATGGGTGGCCATGGAAAGCCTAGTCTCTACGAACGTGTTCAAAACCACTCTATGAACTCAATGAACAAAGAATAACTACATCCAATCAACCACCTAGCCTAACTACAAGTAAATCAGTTTCTACTTTGTCGAATACAATTTCTTCTAATTCTACTTTATTTCATTTTATTATTAAAATATTATGACCCGAAGAGTAAGAGATGCTTAAAATTTTCAAAGTATGAGCACCGATATACATACCGATGCTATTGGTAGGATATTAGTAGGGTTGTATTTGCACTAAAAACTATCTGAGGGTTATATTGTCACTGCACTCACCATTCCTCCCCACCCTTCCAGCTAACCCCCACCAGCCCCACCAGCCAGCATCCCCCACCCCTATCCCCAAGCCCTCAAGCCAGCCCCCACCATCACCCCCCGCTCCACCCACCCTAAACCCCAGCTCCGCCACTACCAGTCCCACCGCACCACTATCTCATCCCACCGACTACCACCACCAAGCCCAGCAAACCCCAACGCCACCCCCATCCTGCATCCCACCCTCACCAACTTTAAATCTCAAAACCCTAACCATTTGGTGCACCTCTAAATATCAAATCAATGCTGACGCATCGCCGACTCGATGCCGGTGCTGATGGTCTTTGGAGTCTTCAACTCGACACTGCAGGTCATGAGATGGCTGGAGAACAACGATCATAGGGCAATGAAGCCTTCAATGTTGGACGTTCGAGACTGAGGGTGGTGGAGTCTTCAAATCAAGACCTTGGGTAATGAGATGGCCAGAGAATGATGGACGGAGGGTGGTGGAATCTTCAACGTTCAACGTTTGACGCCACGGGAGTATAATCTTCAACGTTTCATCGGTGGAGGCTAAAATTCTGCAACATTCTATGTCTTTGATTTGAGACTCCACGGTCGGCATCGATTTAAGATTTGAGACTGCACGGTCGGTGTCGATTTAAGATTTGATACTCCACAGTCGGGCATCCCCAGAGAACGAAGGAAACGACGGAGAAGAGGAGAAGGAAAAAAGGAGTAGTGGTGGAGAAGAAATGAAGGAAATGGGAAAATTAGAGTTAAGGGCATTACAGTTATTTCAAAATTTATTAATTTTTTTATTTATTCAGAGGGGTAAAGTAGTAATTTCATAAAATTTTGGCCAAAATTTGTTAGAATGGGTAGTTTTACACTTTCACTAACTATCTAGGGTTATATTGGCACTTTCAAATACAGGAAGGTTATATTGACACTTATGTCAATTAGTTAGGGTTAGAAAGACACTTTTCTTCAGATAATATCATCATCATAACATCCCATGTACCATGTCATGTTCTTCGCATTCTTAGTGTTTTTAAATTTCCTATTCACCCTTGGGACAATTGAAAGGTACCACACACATTTGGCAGGGACTCGTTCCCCTACCTTCATTACAAGTTCTTCGTTGACAACATCATTTCTCATTTTCTTATAACAAGCCACATGGCATACAAGGCAAGGCAACACGTTCTCCAAATCACCTCTACACAAAACACAATCATTGGGGCATGCATGCATTCTTTTATACTTAGGGATATTAATGGGGTGGGGTGGGTATGGATTATGGTACCTCCATACCCATGCCCACCTAAAATTTTCATATCCATACCCGTCCATCACCTATGGAGGGTATAACATTTAAATCCACATTGCGCCCATCGGGTATTGTCTAAAATCAACCCCCACCCCATCACCCACTTGGGTCTCCATACCCACTTCAAATCCCTTTTATTCACCCATTTATATCTCCCAAAAAATACCTAAATTCTAATTTAAAATTAATCTTTTTCATATTAAAAGTTCAATAATATTTACATGAAAATATTATAAGTAAAACTTTCGCACTATGGATAATATATAGTATATTATATAATAAATTGGTGATTGCATACTGGGTATAGTGGGGTAGGGAGGGGTTGGTCCACTAGTAGAGAGATCTCTATTAAAGGTGTCAAAACAGCCTTTCATTGAGGCTGGAATGAGTTCCAAGTTCAGAAGTGACTCCCGGGCCATTTAAAAGATAGTTCTATTTTATTAAAGGCGGAACCGCTGAAGTGTCCATTTTATGTGCATATTTTAGTACTTTTTTGGATCACTTTAGTGTTCTTTTGTTATCAAGAGCTTGTGTTTTACCTTGAAATTCTCTTAGGATAGGTAAGATAAACTTTGTGCTCTTTTACCTTTTCTAAGTGGATTTTGCGTGACAAAGGAAACACATAGAGACTTGAAGACCAGAGGCCGTTAAAGATCACATTTTGAAGAATTTTAAGACTTGCTTTAAATATTTGAGGACTTGAAGAATGAGTGGAATTATTGTGAAGAAGAGTGATTGCTACAAGAAGAAGAAAAGAAGACAAGGTTCTAATCTGGTGCCCGTCGCGAGTCGCGACACACGGGTGGCCAGAGCACAACCTTATCCCTTTGTACTATAAATAACATTTTTCTTTCCTCTCTTTCATTCATTTTTCACCAACCTTACTTTAGTAATATTCCAACCCTAGTTTTCCACCATTTTCATCTTTGATTTCTCTTGTTTTATGTTTGGTTTCTTAGCGTTTTGATATACGATTTTATCTTGTTTCTATTTTATTTATTATTCCTCATCCGATTAATTAGTATAAACTCTAATAGTTAAATCTAGTACTTGGGAGTAATTGACTAAGGCTTCCAAGCCCATGTCTTAAGAGAAAGTTATAGCCTATTTAATACTCTTTCTATTATGCATTTATGGAGCATTGAATGTGTTTCTGAAAGTCATTAATTTCTTGAAAGTTTGAGTAAATGAAGTACTTGTATGATATGATTGTTAGGGTTTGGGGAAATAGGTTGATTTCCCCTTTTCTTGATAGGAAATCCAAGAGTATGATTTAGAGCTTTTGATTGTGTTGATGGATTCATAATTTCTAGATGAATATGATAATGTTGAACTCTTTGTCTTGTTTGTTACTTGTAACAAATGAGAGAAGTCTGTGAATGTTGATTATTCTTGACTAATCTTGTGTAAATGCATGAATTGGTTAAATGTTTAGACACGGTATAGTGTTTATAAGTGTTTCCAAGCTTGTTGATTCTTCGTGCTCAATGCCATCGATGGGATAATTTTAGCCGTGTTTCGACTAAGGGAGTCATTGGTGAGGTCTGACAAGAGATGTCGAATTCACTCTTGCAAACTGCTATCTAACAAGGATAGAAGATTCATCTTCACAACAAGTAGTTAAAGTAATGAATATATTTTTTCACTCGTTCTTGAAACTTTTTTTATTTTGCATTCATGTGTTCTTAATGCTATGTTTTACTTCATTTATGCCATGGGGTGTTTTAGAATAGAAGGTGTTTGTATTATTGAAGTGTTAGGGTGTTAGGGTGTTAGGAAAGACAAATTCCTTAGCTCTTTGGCATGAAAATCCAAGAACATGGACTTAGAACTTCTCATGCATAATGTAATGTGATTCTTGCTAGATAAGTATGTTAATGTGGATTGTTTTCATATTTATCCTATAGATGCAATGAAAGGTTGAATATTGAATGTGGTTTGTTATAGGTTTAGTCTAATGAATGCCATGTTTGGTTAAACGACTATGTCTTTGGTAGAAGGTTTGTTGTCATCAAACCTATGGTCCTTCGTGTGAAATGCCATTGATGAAATACCTCTATAGTGTGGTTTTCTTAGAGTGATTGTCAATGAGGTTTGCAAATAGTTCTTGTTTGTCTTTGAAAATTACTATTAATGAGGAATGAATGTTGATCTTCAAATAAGAAGTTATAGCTTTCCCCATAGGTAAAAAATAAAATAGAATAAGTTAATGGTTCAATGATTTACATGAGATTTGGAAGAGGATATAAATTGCCTTCTGGCACCCGTCGCGAGTCGCGAGGCACGGGTGGTCAGAACACAACCTTATCCTTTTGTACGGGTGGTCAGAACACAACCTTATCCTTTTGTACTATAAATAGCATTTTTCTTTCCTCTCTTTCATTCATCTTCACCAACCAGACTTTTTTACTATTCCAACCCTAGTTTTCCACCATTTTCATCTTTGATTTCTCTTGTTTTATGTTTGGTTTGTTAGCATTAATTAGTATGAACTCTAGTAGCTAAATCTAGTTCTTGGGAGCAATTGACTAAGGCTTCCAAGCCCATGTCTTAAGAACAAGTTATAGCCTATTTAATACTTTTGTATAGTATGCTTGTTAGGGTTTGGAGAAATGAGTTGATTTCCCCTTTTCTTGATAGGAAATCCAAGAGTATGATTTAGAGCTTTTGATTGTGTTGATGGTTTTATAATTGCTAGAATAATATGACAATGTTGAACTCTTTGTCATGTTTGTTGCTTGTAGCAAATGAGAGAAGTCTATGAACGTTGAATGTTCTTGACTAATCTTGTGTAAATGCATCGATTGTTAAATGCTTAGACACGGTGTAGTGTTTATAAGTGTTGACCAGCTTGTTGATTCTTCATATTCAACACCATTACTAGGATACTTTTTGTCGTGTTTCGACTAAGGGAGTTATTGATGAGGTTTGACAAGAGATGTTGAATTCACTCTTGCAAACTATTATCTAAGAAGGATAGAATATTAATCTTCACAACATGTAGTGAAAGTAGTAAATAGGTTGCATGTTCAATGATGGATAAGAGACTTGGAAGTCAAAGTCAATTGTGCCAAAGGTTCTGTTAATTGTCGGTTTAATCACCTTTTAGTTGTTGTTGCATGCTTTGCGTATTTCTCTTTCTTTTCTAGTTGTTGTTGCATGCTTTGCGTATTTCTCTTTCTTTTCTAGTTGTTGTCTTTCAATTCATAATTTAGGATTAAAACCAACCTAACCTCCCCCCCTCTCCATTTACATGCTTATATATGTTTATATCTAGTATGTTTTCCCCTATATATGTTTAAACACTTGGAAAGATCCCTCTTCTCGTGGACAACCTCGACTTGCCCTTATCTACTTAATTGTAGATATGAAGCATTGGGGATTAAAAATATCACTTTGAGAGGTACGGCGACGACCTCCCAAATTTTGGCGCAGCTGCCGGGCAAAAGGCGTTTAATTTTAAGTGTTTGGGCATATTATGTATGATTATGTGCTAGTTGTAAATATTTGTTAGTTTGCTTTTATTTTGTTTTCTTAGTTGACTTGCCATTTTCTCTTGGCTTGGAGATGTATTGTCCGATTTCTTGGTGTATGGTTCGTACGTGATCCTCTTTACAAGAATCCCTACATTACAACCCCTAGTAAGAGTTGAATTTGAGATGGGCTAGGAGGCTTTCTTTGGAAAGTGTGAATAACACCCCTCATAGTGACCATTTTTTGGATACCTCTACTTCTGTGAAGCATCAACACGAGCATGAAGATGAGCATTCGGGAGGAAGGCCTCAACATCCTCCTCTCCAAGGAAAAGCCCCTCCCATTCAAGGAAAGGAGATTCCTTTAGGGCAAGCCTTGTTGAGGGACATTATGGCGCCCAACCTTGATCAACAATCGATGTGCATTGAGTATCCTTTGAATGGACCGAATGGGCACTTCGAGCTCAAGACCAAGTATATAAACATGCTACCTATATTCCTTGGTAGGCAAGGGAAAAATGCCAACAAGCATCTCACCGAGTTCTATTTTTTGTGTGGTGGTGTCCCTTGTGGAGTGGATGAAGACTTGAAGGCATTCTCATTCACATTGAGGGATGGTGCAGGAGATTGGCTCTACTACCTACCACTCAAGATCATCAAAAGTTGGCTTGACATGAAGACGGAATTTCTAGCCAAGTACTTCCCAGCCTCGAAGTCCACCACTTTGAAGAAGGACATAAGCAACATCCTCCAATGGCATGAAAAGTCTCTTTTCGACTATTGGGAGAGGTTCAAGAAGTTTCTTGCGAGTTATCCTTACCACAGCTGTTCGGAGGGAGACTTGGTCTACTATTTCTACTATTGTCTTCTTGATGAGGACCAAAGACTAGTGAGGATTTCTTGTGGTGGCACCCTTAGGAACAAGACTTCAATGGATGCTATGCAATTATACGAGCAGCTAGCGAATGAGTCAAGGAACTTTAGCTCGAGGGCCAATTTGAGAAGAAGAAATTCAATGCCCACAGGTGACCCTTCCAATAGTGGAAAGCTTGAGGACCAAGTCTCGACCCTTGCTTCTATGGTGAAATCCTTGATGACTAAGCCTAAAAATGTGCCACATGTTAAATCTTGTGAAATTGGTTACTCGGTGCATCCTACGTACGCTTGCCCTACTTTGCAAGATAATTATGTTAAGGAGGTGAGTGCCATGGGGTATCAAGGTAACCAAGGATATCAAGGTAACAAAAAAGCACCGATGGGTACACTACCGATGCTGAAAAGTATCATTTCCATTATAATTTTAACATTGGCACCGATATATTGCATTGGTACGTGTACTACAGATGTTGAATTTCCACATAGGCACTGGTATTTGAAATTGTCTATGTTTTTACCGGTGTACATGTGATTACTAGCACTGATTTCCCAGCAGGAGTATTGATCTACCAGTGCATATGTACCTATTATCCGGTAGTGATAACGAGTGAGATGTGTAAAATAATTAAGTGTGGTGATATATATATATACACACACACACACACTAGCGTTGCGTGTTCCCATCCGCTGATGGTTGAGCTGAATCCCATGTGGCTAGGTCATGAAATCGACGCTGAGCCAGAGCTCATCACGAATGAAAGATATCCTAATCGAAGTATATTTATAAAATTATGCATGATAATATAGTATTATGGTAGAACACCTATTCCAATATAGAATGAATATATTTTACCAAGTATGACTCGGAGAACTAATAAGGATCAACCAATATAAATACCGCAGTATGTCTCTAGCTATTCTATTCTCATACTCACATCAAACATTTATGTTATGATTTTAGGATTAGGGGGTTTTCCCTACGACACTTCGAAGACTCGGTATTGCAAATTTGACGTCTAGGAGTAAGGTTCGACCATCAGGGAGTTTTCCCTACGACACTTCGAAGACTCGGTATTGGACATTCGACGTCTAGGAGTAAGGTTCGACGACCCCCCCCCCCCCCCCCCCCCCCCCCCACCCCCCCCAACCAAGCTGTAGGACCAGTTGGCAATTTAAAAGGGCTGGAAGCTAGCTGTACGCCAAATCAAGATCAGATATTCAAATCTTAGAGCTGCCAAAATACAGTCATTACAGGTAATATATACAACAAAAATTACAAGAAACTTCATTGAAATGATAAAAAAATCTTGCAAGCTTATCATGAATAGTGACAAATTCATAAAATAAATTAATCAAGATGAGTTGGCATGAAACAAATGAGTGTCTTGAAGTGAAACCAGGTCATCAGGAAGCAAAGCCAGATCATCTTCAGACATAGTAACACAAGCTTCTATACCTTCCCCATCACTTGTATCTACCAATATAATGTACCAAGGGATACTTGACAATAACAAATACGCCATCCACTTTCCCTATCGCATTCCGAATGAGAGAAACTAGATCACCGAACCCTCGCTCATTGTTAGCACTGATTGGATCAGTTCCAGAAATTACAAAGAGGTCCCCGAAGGGAAAGTCTTCACGTTCACTTAAGCTGCTTATTCTGCTTCTCAAGTTCACGGCATGCCACACCCTGAACACGAGTTTCGATTCCGATGATGCCACCTTAATGATTTCTTTCGACAGAAAAGCGGTTACGACTTCAACCCGAGTGGGATCCTTCAATACCTGTGACAGTGGTGTTAAGAGTCTCATGGTGGTTTACATAACATTTTCTTAGCAAATAAGATCATGAGTAACATGTATATAGTACCAATTGGTTTTATAAAAGAGCCCACGATCTTTACAGTGGTGGAGCCATACTGAATCATTGAGTCCCTCATTCTTTAGGTTAATTGGTAATATTTTAACAAATTAACTATCCTATGTATGTTTTGCGGGATTGAGGTGTTCACTTCTACGAACAGTCTCCTTTCCATTTCCATACATCGAATTCAATGCAAACAAACAGATAAGGATAGTAGTTTCAATCGCAAAGGGAATAGTTGTGCAGCGGCTAACCTGTAATGTTGATGCCAACTCTTTCAGTTGATTTACCTTCTCCTTATCGAACAAAAACCGCTTCTGTGTGAACTGTTTTGTTTCTTGATCATGAGCAGATGGAGTTTTATTGAGCATTCGATAACGAATATCATGAAGTACTTGTACTGGAGGAAAAAGATGCCTCCCCAGGTCAAAGTTGGGTTCCTTGACCGAAGAGGGGCCAAAACCGCCATCACCACCAACATTCGCAACCGCCCACGAATCCATGAATGTTACCAGCGATGCAAAATCAGCCACATTGTGGGAAATGCATACACCAATAGCACTCCCTCCACCTTCGAATTTTGTGATTTGGACTGCTAATAGTGTTTCGTTTCTTGGGTACGTACCTAATAAGCGTTCTGTGTTTGTGTTTTATGAAACACAAAGCTATTTAAGTATAATTGGATTTGAGTAATTGTAAACTCGGGATGTTAAAACAAGTTTGGTGGTGCGGAGGGCACATTTGTATAAACTATCTACGAGTTTACGGTTCATATGATAAGGATTAATTGTGTTGGTGATAACTAACATGGCTTGTCCTGGAAAGATATATCATTTCAGAATGTATTATAATTTTGATATGGTGGTGTGTATTGTCTAACTTCTCTTTGATGGAAATTATAAGGATGATATCAGATTAAATACGATACATTGAATGTTGTGGTGCAACGTGGAAAGATGTATCGTGTGAAAAATTGCATCATTTCAGAATTTATAATTCTGATAGGTTCATGGTTTAGTGTGAAATGATGAAGTGTTATGTCTTTTCACGACATTAGTTTCTTATAAATACATGCATTCGCATGGATGGTTAGATACACACAATACAGAAATGAAAGAACACAGAATACACACAGAAAAACTAAAAATTTTCCCAGACATATATACAACCAAAAACACAGGTACTCAAAAGTATTCTTCTGATTCAAGCTTTGAACAGAAGTAATTCTCGATTGTTTTATCCTTGAAGGGAATTCGTGTAACCCAAGGCTGTAATAGGGTCGAATTACTCTTTAAGGAAAGTGTACGTAACGTGACTCACATCGATATCCAAGTAAAGTTTTACCACAATCATCCAAGCGTGATTTTGTCATTCCATTAGAATGCATTATTACAGCATCTACTCCAACAGTCTTAAAGAGTAATTTTTGAACGCATTGGATGATAAGTTGGGTGGTTTGACCATGAAAGATTGCGTACCATCGGATGGTGCACCATATGCGGATGGTGCACCATATGCGGATGGTGCACCATATGCGGATGGTGCACCATATGCGGATGGTGCACCATATGCGGATGGTGCACCATATGCGGATGGTGCACCATATGCGGATGGTGCACCATATGCGGATGGTGTGCCACATATGCAGATGCGCATGCATGGAGGGATTCGATGGTGCGAAGAAGCTTGTGTGTGGTTTGGATCTAATCCATTTAACATGACTTTTGGATTCACATGAAATACAGTTTGATCCCTACAAAGGTTAGAATCCATTTTATATGTGCTTATGAATTGATTAATGAGTGAAAATATATACATGCATGTTAAATCAGTTTTACTGATAATTTGGGATTAACTATCCTTTTAAATTGAATAATAAGCAAATATTATAGTTGTAGCAAAAGTTGCAGATTAAATTTTATATCTGGATGTGAAATTGTGTTATACATTGGTTTCAATCTCTTAATTAACTTGATGTGTTATAGCAATGGCATCCACGTATATGCATTAATACTTACATATTGATGATTAATTTTTTGCATTCAATATATATCCAGACTCAATCCACGTAAAATGTTTGGATTATTTGAATACAATTATGTTAAGGCAAAGTCTTGGGAAAGAGGTCTTTCCATATGCTTATGGAAAGACGGGGTATAATTAGAATAATAAAAGGTAAAAGGTCTTAGTTGCAATATTAAAATTTTAGTACGCAACATGTAGTAGTTATAAAATTTATAACCTTGTTCATGCAACCCAAAAATTTTATCTTCATTTCTTCTAATTTACACTTTAAACCTTGGTATTTCCATAACTTATGGAAAGACCATCTTTCAAGAGACGGACTCTTATGTTAATGTAATATATGCTTCACATTAAGATGAATTAATTTTATCGCTGAGATTTGGTTGTTTTTGTGAATTATTATGTAAGATGTTTGCCAAATTATTTAATTGATAAAGATTACAATCGATTAAGTTAATGCTCGGGTCTGGTTTATTTTGAATGATTAAATATCATTCTGTTTTAAACTCAATTTGATGCCATGTTAATATGCAATCTTGTGTGGACTTTTGTTCTATTTGACCAATGTGTATCAAAGAGAATTGGATTAATCTAACCATTGTCATGTTTAAGTTGCATGGCACTGTGATGATTGTTTGATGTACCAAAGTACTTGCTATGATGCTTGAAAAATTGAAGAAAGCCTAATGCATGATTAATTAACTATGCATGAAGAAATAAAGTATTGGCTGTTTGTGGCACATATTTACGTTTGGAGAATGTGTGATATATTGGTTCAGCCCTAGGCTTTACATAAAATAGAACAAATCGTACATATTTTGTTAATACAATTTGAATATTGATTTTTACAAATGAAATTCTGGATAATTATCTATTTGCGTAGATTTGGCAATTTTGCATTGCACAAATGAAGTCAATGAACATAATTTTGGTTATTATCATATAACTGGGAGAAATATGAATGAGTTTTTATTCTAAGAATCATAACAATAAATTCGAAGTACGAGTTGGTGTAAATCTGCAAAAATGAACTATTAGTTCTTCGTAATAGAATGATGATTTTGAGAAAATCTAATTATGTTGAAGTATAAAAGGTTTGTGAAACCTGTGATCCTAGGAAATCCTAGAAGAGTTTGGTTTTATAAACCATACTTGAATTAGGAGTGTTCAATATGCTCTTTATTCAAAGAATGCGAATTTTAATTGGTATAACTCAATTAACAATATTTGTGGAGAAGAAGAATCAAGAGACATGAAAGAGATAAGTACTTTTATTCATAAGTTTTTCATTTCAATTTTGAAATATTGGTGCATGATGATATGTTTTGAAATATCTATATATGAAAGAGAAATATTTTTCATGTATGATTAATGTAAACTGCTGGTAAAGAGGCATAATGATTACGGAATTTGGTATATGAAATTCTGTTATGGCCTAAGCCGGTAGATGACTAAGGCTTATAGTGAAGTTTTTAATGACAAATTTAAACACTTGGGCACTAGGCATAGCGTGAATCGTGAGTTAATAACTCATGTGTTATTTTGGTTGATTTTGTAAGATATCAACACAATCTAGCGGAACACTTGACGAAGTGACTAGTTAGGGACTTGATAAATAAGTCAGTGATTGGGATGGGCTTAAAAGCCTATTAAAATCTTTGATAATGGAATACCCAATTTTGCTCTGATATGACGTTAGAGTAAAATTCAATGTAGAAGGCCTATTGTTTGAGATTGAAACATATGATTTCATATCCCGAAGGTAATATGTTTGGACCTGCATAGAAGTTAGGTTGAAGTTTTAACTTCTTAATGGATCCTTTGACTAAGTACAATTGCAGGTGTACGATTAAAGAGATTCACCTATATGAAGTGCGAAGTGTAGCCGCTTCAATAAGCCCAGGCTTGGCTTTGTATGCACTCATGAATGGATAGGGACACATGGCTTATATAGTGTCAAGTTTAAATTTTTGAGTTGTATTTGAACTTGTGTGTGGATTATCTTCAAGTGTTCAAATGGGTTGAAGGGTTCAATCTTTAGAGACACCTCGATCCTCGAATATTTGGAATGTGTTGTTCACTAAGGTGAAAATTCAATCTTCAAGACATTTTCATTTATGCACTTGTTTGGTTTGGTCCGAATCAAGGATAATACTTAAATGGGGGAGGATTATTGGTGTTTTATGAAACACAAAGCTATTTAAGTACAATTGGATTCGAGTAATTGTAAACTCGGGATGTTAAAATAAGTTTGGTGGTGGGAAGTGCACATTTGTATAAACTATCTACAAGTTTACAGTTCATATGATAAGGATTAATTGTATTGGTGATAACTAACCTGGCTTGTCCTGTAAAGATATATCATTTTAGAATTTATTATAATTTTGATATGGTTGTGTGTATTGTCTAACTTCTCTTTGATGGAAATGATAAGGATGATATCAGATTAAATACGATACATTGAATGTTGTAGTGCAACGTGGAAAGATGTATCGTGTGAAAAATTGCATCATTTCAGAATTTATAATTCTGATAGGTTCATGGTTTAGCGTGGAATGATGAAGTGTTATGTCTTTTCACGACATTAGTTTCTTATAAATACATGCATTCGCATGGATGGTTAGATACACACAATACAGAAATGAAAGAACACAAAATACACACGGGAAAACTAGGAATTTTCCCAGACATATATACAACCAAAAACACAAATACTCAAAAGTATTCTTCTGATTCAAGCCTAGAACAGAAGTGATTCTCGATTGTTTTATCCTCGAAGGGAATTCGTGTAACCCAAGGCTGTAATAGGGTCGAATTACTCTTTAAGGAAAGCGTACGTAACGCGACTCACATTGATATCCAAGTAAAGTTTTACCACAATCATCCAAGTGTGATTTTGTCATTCCATTAGAATGCATTATTACAGCATCTACTCCAACATTCTTCACCCGAAATTGGGTCAAATGGCAAGTATTGTACGGAGCTTTTGTGGTCGAGTGCTCGCACCAGGGGAGCATCAACCTTTGCTTCCACGAACAAGGGTCCCGAGTCATCGCATTCAACCACACAGAAGCCCTCGGGATTTATGATCACCTTTCCTGCTAAATGGTAGAACTTAGTTAAAGTGTGTGATAAAGACTGCTTCAAATGCAGGGATGTTTTGGAGGGATCGACATTGATTATTGAGTTTTGGTAGAAGAAAAGGAAAGGGATGAAGCGATTCTGAAAAAACTGATCTATGAAAGAAAGCTTATGCTCTCTATGGTGATGGGAAGTTGGGGAAGAGGGTTTTATCAACTCCCGCCGCAATATGTGTACCTTGGCTTCCATTATTCTCTAGCAAGAGTCATAGTTTGTTGCCGTTCAACATCATAATATGTATAAAGGCTATAGCACATGACTAGGACAGTTTAAATTATTACGTGAAAGGTAAGGGAAAGTATCGAGAAAGGCGGTATGTCCATAAGTTTATGGATATATCAAAGATTAATATGTAAAATGGGGTTTAAATTGTAATTAATTAAAAAATTGGTAGTTAGTATAAATAATAATTTCTTTCATTTTTAAAATTTTATTTTATCTGCGGTTTTGAACAGTTTTTCTTGCGAAACTGTTTCTCATTTAGTGTGTCTTTACACATGATTTTCTTCTGCGTTTTCACAACAGTAAAATTTCATCTGCTTTTACGGCATTTCTCCTATGTTCAATTTCATCTATGTTCAAAATACTTAAATACCAAAGGTAAAGCACTAAACAGTAAAAGTAAAACAAAAAGATACCATAATATATTAAATTTACCAACATTATGTTGAACCCAAGTCATATCACATATTGCTACAAAAAAATATTACATACCCAAAGTAAATCACAAAAGAGTAAAAGTAAAACAAAAAATTAGAATTCCAACCAGTAGCAGATGAATAGCAACTCTATCTGGATTATCCACACCATATTTACTACAACTCGTGCACAATCGCTTCACACCATAAATACCTTTGGTAGTAGTTTTATGTTGATTTTTTCCCTTTTAATAATAGGAGGTTTAGAACCTTAAAATCACCCAATCAATCAATAGAAAAACATAAAGATTAAAATAAAAATTTACAAACTAATAATATAGATACCATCCTTAACTCGCAATCTGGACTGCAATCTACTTGATTTCCTCAAGCTAATTAATTCATCTACATTTAAAACGTAATCACATAAACACTTAAATTAAAATTTTAAAATTCTAAAGTAAACAAATTAATATAACTATGTATATACACATACAGAAAGACAGTGCAAACAGAAAATACATTAACATGCAAACTCAACACATAAACAGCCTAATTAAAATATAGTGCAAATAGAAAACATGCAAACTAAACATATCCAAAACTAAACCACAATAGATCCACAACAAAGCCTGAACTAAATACATGAACAGCTTAACTAAACACACAAACAGTTTAACTAAAAGACAATGCAAATATAAAATGTGCAAACTAAACTAAACCACAACAGAGCCACAAAAAAATCTAAACTGAGCACATGAACATGCAAATTAAACACATACACAGACTAACTAAAAGAGAATGCAAACAGAGAATATGAAACTAAACAGAGCCTAAACTAAACCTCAACAAAGCCAAAACTAAACTAGAACTAAGCACATGAACATTCAAACTAAACACATAAATAGCCTATCTAATCTGTTATACACTGACACAAAAAAAATCAGCAAAACAGAACAGCATCAAAAAAATCAGCAAAAAAGAGCAACATTCACTACCACAAAGACCTCCCTCTAGCACCGTTTTTTCAGCACTGGTTTTAAAAAATGGTGCAAATAATGTAATAGCAACGGTTTCTATTTTTTTAGCACCAGTTCTAAAACCAGTGTTAATTTAGCACCGGTTATAATTATGTTAGCATCGGTTTTTTTGTATAATAACTGGTGTTAATATAACATCGGTCAGAAAATCGGTGCTAGAATTGATGAAAACTGGTGTTAAACTAACACCGGTCAAAAAACCTGTGCCAAAAATAACAAAAACTAGTTTTAAATTAGCACCGATTTGAAAACCGGTGCTAAAAATCCGCATAACCGGTGAATTGAAAATTTTGGCACCGGTTTGACAAATTGGTGCTAAAAAATTTAAAAAACCGGTGCTAAATATGAACCGGTTTGACAACCGGTGCTAGAAATTAAAGAAAACCGGTGTAAAGTATATATTTGGCACCGGTTTAAGAATCCAGTGCTAAAAAATTAAAGAAACCGGTGCTAAAAGAATTCTAGAAAAATGGCTGGAAAAATGGCACCGTTTGATTTTGCACCGGTTAAAAACCGGTGCTAATAGGAAAAATGGCACCGGTTTTACGTACTATTCACAAAAACCAGTGCTAAATTGAGCATTTAATGCTCCAAACTACCCCTCTAAAATTAGATCTGAATTTGTAGTTCCCTTCTCCCTTCATTGATGGAAGAATTTTTTGATGGTGAGCAATAACTCAAAGCAATGAAGACCCATGGATGTAAGTTTTCATTAACTTCCTGTAATTTCAATCAAATAGCTAGTAGTTATAATAACCATAAATGCATGCTTGGAGAGAGTTTATTCCTATGTATTAATGGTTTCTATATGCTTTATGTCGGTTTAGTATCATGTTGTGAGAGTGTAAATGAGTGTGGATGTAAACATGGTTGTGTTTTTTTGGGGAGACGGTATATATATCTATGTGTGTGTGTGTATCCCAAGGACAAGCTAGTTGATCGATTCACATACATATACACATCCATGACACCTTTAGTATTGTGTAGCAAATTGATTGTGTTTATTTTTATTATGTTTGAACAATGAAAATTTGTGTAATTGTTTATTATGTGTTGTTTAGATACAACGGGCTGAGAGTCGATGTTTGCGTGGAGGAAAAAATGCTTAGCTATCCAAGTGTAGCTAGAGGGAGTGGTGAACATATTGCATTTATTGATTCATTTCTTGATTATGCCTTTCGTCGGGAGGAGAGGATACTTTGTCCATGCAAAAGATGCTTGTGTCATGAACGGTTTGATGATCGTGGGCTTGTAAGATTTCACTTGTAGAAGAACGGATTTGACGGAGGTTACGTTGTATGGATATTTCATGGAGAGATTGAGCAAGGACATAACGGTGGTTTTGACAAGGTAGATGGAAACAAATGTACCGTTGATGCTATGTTCGATGACATTGTAAGAGACTTTGAGGGGAAGCCTTAAATGTTGAGTGCTTTGCTCGACGAAAAAGAGAAGCCATTGTATCCGGGATGTAAAATTAACGATACCATAATCTCTTTTTTGATGGAGGTTTTAAATTTGAAAGCTACAAGTTCTTGGAGTGATGCAAGTGTAAATTCACTCCTAAAGATTATAAAGGATAAGTTTCCGGAAGGGAATGGAATAACGAAAAACTTTTACGTGGCCAAGAAAATATTGTGTCCACTCGATTTGGAATAAAAGAAAATGCATGCATGTCCAAATTATTGTGTGTTGTATGGCGGTGATTTGAAAGACGCGGTCCAATGTCCCGTGTGCAAACATTCAAGATATAAGGGTGTGAGGAATGATGATGATGAGTGTTTGGGTAAGAAGAAGAAGAAGGTCCAATTGAAGTGTATGTGGTATCTTCCTTTAATTCCTAGGTTAAAGAGGTTATTCGTGAATTTAAAAGATGCAAAGAACTTGTGATGGCATGGAGAGCGGGAAAGACCAAGCGACGACAAGAAAAGACATACGGCAGACGGTGAACAATGGAGAAATTTTGACAAGAGATATCCTTCATTTGGTTTGGAGGTTAGAAATTTACGCCTTGCATTGTGTACTGATAGGATGAATCCATTTGGTAATATGTCACCGAAGCATAGTTCTTGGCACGTGATATTGATTATATATTATTTGCCCCCTTATTTGTGCATGAAACGTAAATATGTTACGATGCCTTTGTTAATCTTAAGTCCTAGACAACCTGGGAACGAGGTTGATGTGTATTTGAGACTATTGATTGATAATTTGAAGATATTGTGCGAATAAAAGGGGGTGCTGGTATTTGATGCACATATAAATATGGAGCTTCAATTGTGTGCCATGCTTTTTTGCACGATCAATGATTTTCCAGCCTATGGAAATTTGTCGGGCTATGTTGTGAAGGGGCACAAAGCATATGCTATCTGTGAGGAGAAGACAGAATTCAAACTTCTAAGACATGGAAGAAAGAGAGTGTATCTTGGCCATAGAAAATGGCTACAAGGAAACCATAAATACCGGGATGATGTGGTTAATTTTGTTGGTGGGAAAGAACAAAGGAAATCCCCTACACCACTAACTGGTGTGCAGATTCACAATAAGGTTAAGAAATTGAGAGTGGTGTTGGGAAAGTATAAAGGCAAGGGCAGAATACATTGTGATGGTCCATGGAAGAAAAAATCAATGTTTTTTTATCTACTGTAATGGGAGCATCTTGAGGTTAGGCATTGCCCAGACGTGATGCTTATTGAGAAAAATGTTTGTGAAGGTTTGATAGGCACCCTCTTGAATATTCTCCGGAAGACGAAAGATAGTTTGAATGCCCGGTTGGACTTGGTTGATTTGGGATTTAAGAATGACCTTGCCCCAGAAGTGAAGGGTAAGAGGACTTACTTGCCACCTGCACCTTGTACATTCTCAAAGGAGGAAAGAATCTCAATTTGTGATAGTTTGAAATCAGTGAAGGTCCCAATTGGTTATTCATTGAATGAGAGTTGGTTAGTTAAGACGGATTGTCAGATGACCGGGTTGAAATATCATTATTGTCATGTTTTGATGCAACAACTGTTACCTATTGCTATTCGTAGAGTAATGGAGGCCGGCGTAAGGTACTCAATCACTAGACTTTGTTTATTTTTTGCTTCCATATGCCGGAAGTCTATTGATCGGGACCATTTGGATGTCCTACAAAAAGAGGTTGTTGTTGTGCTATGCAAGTTGGAAATGTTGTTGTGATATCGGGACCATTTGGATGTCCTCCATCTTTTTTTGATATAATGGTTCACTTGGTTGTTCATTTAGTGCGGGAGGTAAAGATATGTGGTCCGGTTGGTATGCGTTGGATGTATCTATTCGAGCGTCACATGAAAGTCTTCAAAGGATACGTGAAATGTATGAGTCGGCCGGATGCTAGTATTGTTGAGAGGTATGTTACTGAAGAAGTAATTGAACTTTTCTCTAGCTACTTTGAGAAACATAGAAATTTTTGGGTGCCCAAGAATCGACATGTTGGAAGGAAGGTGGGCAAACCGAGGTCAAGGGGAATGTTATTTACTCCATTGAATAGTGATCTGATGTCAGTTCATTTGTATGTGTTGAGGAATTGTATATACACTACTGCTTATGTGACCGAGCACCTTAATTTGATCAAAGAGTCTGATCCTACCTGGCCCCCTAATAAATTTCAGTTGGAGCACAATGACATGTTTGTGAATTAGTTATAAGATCGATGCAATGTAGGTGATTACGGCCGAAAAATTAGGGCATTTGCAAGGAAGCCTAACTGAACAGTTTTGAGGTATTACATATATGACATGAACGGTTTCTGTTTTTCTACTAGGGACCAAGATTTAAAGAGCACAACACAAAATAGTGGGTTATACATCGAGTCGGAGACTATGTGGCAAGCAAGTAAGAAAGACAATAAACCAATCCTAGCCGTGATGTCATTTTATGGTGTTATTGATGATATTTGGGAGATTAACTACGGAGAATTCAAGATTCCGGTTTAAGTACCAGTGGTTTGATAACACAACTAGAGTTTGAACTAATGACACAATGGGATTCACCCTTGTTGACCAGGCTCGTTAAGCATATGAAAATGATCAGTTTATTTTGGCCGAACAAGCAAGAAAGGTTTTCTACGTAAATGACCCGTGCAATGTAGGTTGGTCTGTTGTGTTACAAGGTAAGAATTCTCTTTCCGTGATGAAATTGATTTTGAAGTTACAAGTGAAAGGTTAGAGTTCCCCTATATTTCCCCTCTGATTAATAACAACAGGATTGAGGCGGGAGCAATATGGAGGAAACACAGAGATGGCATTTGGATAGATGAAGATGGCCAAGAAATTTGAGATGTTCAATCCAAGAAGAGGAAGATGGTTGAAGACTAGCGGGGGTCGATCAATGAATTCGAGATAAAATTTATGTATTTTTGTAGTTTGTTGTGTTTTGTACCACTGTTAACTATTCTACAACTATGTTCCAATTGGTCCCCATTTTGATCAGCTCAGTGAGCTGCAATGCGCTGCCACTGTTTTGGTAAAGCCTTGAACAAAATGACCTTCATTTTCCTATGGTAGCTGCTACCAGCTGCAGCACACTGCAGCTCTTTTGGTTTAACCTGCTGCAGCTTTTTCACACACATTACCTGTTTTGAGTTGCTCGTTCAGTTCCTCTAAGACAAGAACATGAATACGTTATGAGACTAGAAATGTCAAATCCCAAAATCACAAGTAAAGAGTAGCAACACAATAGCAATATATGTTTTGCAAATAAAAATCTACGAATCAAAGTTCCATATTAATCTAGCAAAAGAAACAACCTGAGAAAATGAAAATGCTCAATGTAGGTAGTCAATCCCTGCGCGAGCTGTTCTCCCTGGTGTTGGACGTTGGCAAATCTAAGGTAGGGATTGGACCCAATTCCTTGATCCTCTCGCCACACATGGCAGTGAGGATCTTCCCAACCTGCGACGTCCATCGCACCAAGTGATCCACCTTCATTTGCAATGCTGCCATGTCCCCATCCGAGTTCTCCTTAGATGATTTACTTGTTGCAGCCCTAGATGACTCAGCAACATTTTTCTTCTTCGAGAATATTAGAGGGTTTATGGGAAGCTTTGGCATCATTGTGACATCATCATCTTTGAATTTGCAACCTGCTTCCACGCATATGGCAGTGATGAGTAAGGAGAAGCCTATGCAATTATGGGCATTGACATAATCCCAGATGTACGCCATTATCGTACTTCCAACATCGATGCTCATGTTTTCTTGATCTTGTAGAGTTGCAACATACGGGACCGATAAACCTCACTATTCATTTTCATCGGGAGAAGCCATGCAGCTATGAAACTTTACCACACGTTCATGTCTTCAGACAAGTATTTCTTCTCCATGCTGGACCATTCTTGTGGTAGATTCCGGATAACTTCATCGCTATCATCACAGATTTCTTTTATGATGTTTTCCCATGAAGCTTATTGAACAGCTTTCTCGGCGGCTTCGTACAAACTCGAGGGATTTGATGGGATCTTGTAGAACCCGTTGATCACATCCGCTGCAAGCTCAACAAACTGACCAATGAGGTAAACATCTGGACAATTCTTGTACTTCATGAGCGACAAGAACTCACATGCCATGGTCTGGTTTGCAAGAGGCGGTTGTGAGATGAAGCCTACCCAGCTGTGATCGTTTACGTAGTTTTTGTAGGGCTTTTCTAGTATTAACCCTCTCTCTAGTAAGAGGCCCCTGCTAATAAATTCTTTGTACACTGTTATTAACTCATGACAATCTGCTTCTGCGGTCGATATTGGATTGTTCGAGAGGACAATCTGAGACCCGTGCTGACGCCCCACCTTCTCGCCGACTCTGGCTTTTTTCCTTGAGTTTTAGGTGTTGGTCTTCTGCTTGGGTGCACTTTTTTCGGGGGCCATACCTGGTAGAATAAATGTGTTATGGTACGTAATGCGCCAGCAAAATGTGAACAAAAGCTAGAATATTAACGGGTGGTCAGAATATTAATGAAAAATTAGAAAACTGGGTGGTCAGAATATTAACGGAAGCAAGAAAAAATTCAAAAACATATATAACCTTACATTAAAATTTTTTAGCAGGAATACATAATCAACTTTCAGAATACTGAATACAGAATCGGGTTTTTTCACAGATTCATGTTTTCTCACATGCAGAATACAGAATCCAGATTTTTCAGAATTACTCCCGTATTTCAAAAATAAAAGCACAAGCAAAATAAGAAAACTAGGTGGACAGAATATCAACACTACCACTAATAAATTCTCCATCCAGAATAACCTCACATGAAAATTTTCGAGGGGTTATACAATAAGTTATTTTCCAGAATCATTCTTTTTCATATTAAAAATAAACAATCAGGTTTGTACACAATTACTCACGCATTTTCAAAACCAAAGCACAATAAGGTTCATCACAATTAGGCATTTTCATAAAATCAAACCTAAAGCATACAAAAATTGTGGACAATCCCTAGGAAACCAAACACGAGTGTGTATCCGCTTACCTAATTCGGACTATGGTTTGTTGACGAAAGGTGATTGGAGTGCGGATGGTGGTTGGCGGACAGAGCTAGGCTGATGGAGCTTGGCGGACGGAGCTTCGAAGATGGTAGCTTGGTGGAAGGTGTATGGTGAAAGGGACGGAGCTCGGCGGTATTGAGCGGGGAAGGCAGAGGGAACAGGAAGGGTGGAAGGAGCAAGGTCGGCAAAGGGAGCAGAGACGGCGGAGAGAGCAGTGACAGAGTTTGGCGGTGGAAGGAGAGGGGAATGTAGAGGGAGCTTGGGAGAGCAGAGGGGTTAGGGTATTGGCCAGGTTGAGTGACCAATTTCACAAACACATTGCACCAAGTCTACAGACAAATAGGCTGAATTTTACACCTAATTTGGCTGAATTTTACAAAGACATGGGTTGAAAAATGCTAACTGTATTAAAAGGCACGAATCGAGGCTCGAGCCCTTACCTTTGAGGTTCGATGCAAGTAGCTTGAGAGTTGGAGGGATTTTAGGGGCTTGAGGGGAAAAAGGGGCTCGGAGGCTCGGGGGGTTTGAGGTTATAGGGGTTCGGGGAGCTCGAGGAGCTGGAGAGCTCAAGGTGTAAGAGGGCTCTAGGGCTCGAGGAGCTGGTGAGCTCGAGGGGCTGGAGAGCTCGAGGGGCTGGAGACCTCGAGGGGCTGGAGACCTCGAGAGGCTACAGACCTCGAGGGGCCAATTATTATTATTTTTTTAAGGTTAAACCATCCATAGACGGGGGAAAATATATTAGGCCTTCCCAAGGCGTGAAATGCAAAAAACATAAAACATAGGAACTATGAGGCTATAGCCTAGTTGGAATATACAGAAGTGAGCCATATTCTCTTGAAGCAACCATTGTTGCTTCCAAAAGAATGAAGATAATTTAAAAAGTCATTAGAGGATTACAAAAACTTTTAGACCATAGAAGGGTTCATCGAACTTGTTAGTGAATCGTAGTAACGAAACACAAGTCAGTCAGAATCACCTTAAATAGGCTGAAAGAGATTGTCCTCTACTAATCTAAATGTCAACCAATGTACAAAAAATGATCCTGCTAGAGAAGAAGTCCAAACAGTGAAGTCCAAAGAGACAGTGTGTCATCCAACGCACGAAGATCAATCAGTTGGATGATACCACAACCTGCAAATAACAGCTCAAATCAGTAGCATCCATTCAATGTACCATCCTTAAAGAAGGTGTACCTATCTGATCTAACCTAATTAAACCTTGACTGGTATTAGATAAACTATGAAATCTAGTGTGGGAGGAACTGGACTGTGCTTGGAGACAAACTTTGGCTAGAGAGTCCGCAACCAAGTTAGCTTGTCTCTGAATGGGTTTGGGTTTGAGGAGTCAATTAAGGTGGATAGGTTTGAGGAGTCAAGGGGTACAAGGGTTCGAGGGGGTGGATGGGTTCGAGGGGTCGATATATGGGTTTGAGGGGTCGAGGGGTTCGAGGTCTCGAGAGGTGGATGGGTTCGAGGAGTCGAAGGGGACGAGGATTCGAGGGGTGGATAGGTTCGAGAGGTGGATGGGTTCGAGGGGTCGAGGGGTACAAGGGGTCGATGGGTCTTGAGAGGTGGATGTGTTTGAGGTGTCGATGGGTACAAGGGGTTAAGGGGTGGATAGGTTCGAGGGGTCGATGGGTTCGAGGGGTCGAGGGGTCGAGGGGTCGAGGGGTGGATGGGTTCGAGAGTTCGATGGGTTCGAGGGGTTCGAGGGGTCGAGGGGTTTGAGATTAGAGAGGTTTGAGGGGTCGAGGGATTCGAGGTCTCGAGGGGTTCAAGGGGTCACGGGGTCTAGGGGTTCGAGGGCTCGAGGGGTTCGAGGTTCGACAAGTCGAGGGGTTCAAGGGGTTGGGAGGTTTGAGAGCTCGAGGGGTTCGAGGGGTTCGAAGGGTTCGAGGGGTCTAGGAGTGGAGAGGTTCGAGGGGTCGAGTGGGTCGAGGGGTTCGAGGGGTCGAGGTATGGAGGGGTTCGAGGGGTTTGAGGGGTCGATGGGTTCGAGGGCTGGAGGGGTTCAAGATTAGAGGGGTTCGAGGGGTGGAGGGCTTTGAGGGGTGGAGGGCTTCGAGGGGTGGATGGCTTCGAGGGCTCGAGGGGTTCTAGAGCTCAAGGGTGTTATAGTAAATCAGGATTGATTTTAATGATTCTGAAGAAGTGATGTTGACTAGGCCAGAGTGTTAGTAGGACTATACTTCCTTTTGTATTCTATTTATTCCTGTCAACAATAGATCATTTTCTAATATTGTTATACTAATGTTAAAATAAATGGTTACTAAGCAAGAGTTCTACTCATATTATGTTTCCTTACTGTACTCTGTATATTTTTGTGAGCAATACAATAATTGGTTACGGCGACTCAAATACAGTCTTCCTATCGTCCCTTACTTACAGAGGCGACTCAAATACAGTCTTCCTCAAGTGCAACTAAGTGAGGCTACTACCAAGCGAGGCACTTAAACATGTTTGTATTGACTCAGACTAATTCCTGGTTCGACTCTAATTCTCTAGTCATTCTATGTGTACAAGTAATAGTATAAAACAGTAAATACACAATTCTTGATACCATCAATTTTCACGAAGTAGTATACAAAATACTGAACCTAACTCAAGTCGTGATAATGACCAATTTGGCCAACAAAGGCAGCAACAATGGCATAATTAAACTCTAAGTAGACTTCCGTTCTAAGTAGACTTTTACTATAAGTAGACTTTTGCTATAAGTAGACTTTTGCTATAAGTAGACTTCCGCTCGAACCTCATGCCTTAAGCCCTCGAGCCTCATGCCTTTAGCCTTCGAGCCTCATTCCTCGAGCCCTCGAACCTCCTACCTCTAGCCCTCGAACCTCCTACCTCTAGCCCTCGAGCCTCCTAACTCCTCACATTTTTTTAATTTTTATTTCTTTAAACTCAGGGGTATAATGGTCATTTTACATATTTTGACCAATTTTACCGTTGACTTTCCCTAAAAACCACCTCTGGGGACCAAAACACATCATTTTGAATTTTTGGGGTACCGTCTAAGTGTTATTTTGCAAATGCGTACCAAAAGATAGTAAAAGATACTTTGTAGGGCCAAAAAAACAATTTAGTCTAATGTTTTTTTGAAAAAAAACATTTGAAAGTATAAAACACTAAAATGACCCAACAAAGTATCATTTTCCTTCCCTCCCAAATTTTGCCGATTCTCTCCATAACCTTAACCCCAAATTTTCGTACCCCTCCCACCCCAACACCCCTACCGATTTCCATCTTCCCTCCATAACCTTAACCCCAAATTTTCCCTCTTTCCACCATAACCCCCTGCCGATATTTCCCAAAGATATTGTTCATCCCTTCACCATTTAGTTCGAGTGGTTCTACTTCCCAATCTTGGTCACAATTGTAGTTCCCAATTTTGCTCGAGATTCTGCTTCAAAATTTTGGTCACCATTCCGGTCGGAATTTTGGTCCAGTAAAGAGGGTTACAAAGGCAGCCGGATCTTGGCAAAATACAATACCGCCGAGAGTGTGTTTCAATAAGGTATGAGTGATTGGTAGTTTGCATCTTTCACGGGCTTAATGAATAGCTATATTTTGGTGGGTCTCTTAGTTTGTGAGTTTGTGTTTTCATTTCTTGGGTTACTAGTGTGGGTAGTGTTTCATGTGGATAGATGATATGTTTGCTAATACTTTTATAATATTTTCCTACCATGCTTTTGCCCCCATTCGAATTTTTCCAAACCCCATTTTTGCCCCCATACAATATGTTCTCTTCAGGTTGTTATTGGAAATTCGTCTTCGGATGTGTTGTATTAAGATTTCCTTATGTTTGATTGACTCATACAAGAGATTGAATAGCGAAGCCGAGGGAGAAATTGTTTGACTCCAGCGGTACAAAAGCCGTTAAAGAGAATTGTGTTACCCCTCCAAAAGCTGACAACTGTGATGACAATAACGAGGCACAACCACAATGACATGAGTGGGAGCTTCAAAAAGTTTGAGATTAAATAATATTGCAATCGTAGAGGCACAACCACGTGCAAGTCCGTGTTGCTAGCAAAGCAAAAGAAGGCACTTAAAATATTCTTCGATGATAACTTCGAACCCCTAGTTATGCGCAGCCGATGGTCGATGTATGTTGGCTATGCCTTCCGACGAAGAATCTGCTTCAGGACATGGTATAATTGGAAATGAGTCCAAGACCATGTAAAGGAAAATGCATGGGAAGACATTCTCATAAGTGTGTTCTAATCCTCCATTTTCATCAGTTCATGTCAACTTCATTACATTTTGCACTAACAAGTTGTATCTTTGTCCACTAGATCAGATGGGATATACAAACCAAAATGACGTTCAATGAGATGAATAAGTTCTAAATAAATGGACAATTTATACAGGAGAAAAGTGGAGGAATTGGAAGACTAAGGTGGCTCACAAGTACATCGTGCAAAAAAAACCTGGTTCTTGTGCATGGAGAGATTATCACTGGATGGACAAAAATGAGTAGGAGCTATTTGTGAAACACAGATCAACCCCTGAATTCAAGGAAATTCCTTGAAAATTATTAATCTCTAGTCATTACTTTGTGAGCATTTTACAAATTAATGGACAAATAGGCATTAAGTGACACAGCAAAAGTAATCGCCACACAGAAGGAGTACATCCATCACACGGGCAATGGAGGGAATCGTAGGGTTACAATAGAACTCGAGAAGAGGAAAAGAAAGGCTAAAATTGATGAGCTTTTGGATGAAGGTCATAGTGTAGAAGAAGTAGAGGCTTTAGTTCAAATCATGGATTTCAAACCAGACCGCTCGGAGGTGTTCCTTGAAGCTAACTGGGACAAGAAATTATCAACCTACACCAATACCCCGTTAAAAGGGCAGCCTCCACTATTGTGAGCGTAATGCATAATTAATTATATCTCTATTAATATTCTTAGATGTAATGCATAGTAATGGCTAATATATGTTTTGTTTCCTAGAAATCCCTTTTGGATAAGAAGCAAAGGGGAGATTTGGTTATACAAGGAAAAGAAGATATTCTCGTTCAAGCAACGGGGAAGAAGGATCATGGGGATCGTTAAAGAGGTTGCTCTGCAACGTCCAAGGTGAATGAGGCCCTACCACATATGGCTGAGACCCGTTACGCATCTAGTCGATGTGGTAGCACAAACACAAAACCATCCGAGGAAATCTCAAATTCAAACAAACTACCAACAGATGTCATCGAGCTCAAGGAAATATTTGTTGCCTTATTTGAGGCCGAAACAAATTGGTTAGCTGGAAAATTGGGTAAAGCTATTCCCCCACACTTGGATGCCCGCAATTTCCTTGCTACATCTTCCACCCCCGCGAATAAGGACAACCGGGTATGCATTCCTTCAGCATCTGGATGTAGTCACCCACAAGGAACCGTAGCGGATGACAAGGCATTCCATACCATGAACCTCGTCGTTATCTCCTTTCTTGCTCTGTGATTTTTAATTTCTACATTTCCATTTCCTATCAAAATTATTTTTTGGGGATACATTGACTATTATCACGTTCATTTTGGATGTTGGTAGTTTGGGCCTAGTTATATATCTTCATCTTGTTCTTTCCCACGTAAACTGAGAAAATGTCTCTTTGCCAATATAGTTTTATTTGATAGACAGTTAATGGCAGATGAACGGCGAAAGCTGTAGCGCGATCTAGCTCTTAGTCTCAGCTGAAAACTGAAAGCCGCAGCATGCTGCAGCCTTCAGCAGCTACATGTACACTTCATTTCTTGTTATAATCTATTGATTGTACTTACGAAATTATTTAATTTTCTTTACTTAATAACACTTACTTATTGTTCAACCGATGTATTCCCCCAATCTCTGAGTTTATTTCTCAAAATGGAAAAAAGTGTTGCATATATGTTTTAAGCCATAATGGAAAAAGGGATGTAGCTGCATTTGGTATCTTGTTTCCAAAGGACACAGACACGGACTTACCCATCAAGTGGGAGCGAGTAAATCTTCGTGGACCTGTGATCATTCCCAACCGATTGAACACGGGGAATTTGAGTTTATCACTGAAGCCATTGGATATAACATTCTATGGTCGGGAAAGCTGATAAGTGTCATTGGCAACAGGATGATAAGGTGTGATAATTATATTCTTCTTCTTATCAAATCACATATATCTTTCTAGATATTACTAAAACATAATATGTTTTTCATCTGCTTATGTAGGAGAACGAGCAGCAACCGCCTTTGGAAGAATTGGTAGTCGATGAAGTTGGAAGTCCTCAAATAAACCTCACACCAAAATTTGCCAAGGACATTACACAGGTTAAACAAATAAGCACTACCACGGGAACACACATGTAGCACCGGTGTTTTTGCTTTGTAACACCGGTTATTGGAAGGTAAAAAATACCGGTGCCTAAGTAACCGATGATACGGTTTCACCGGTTAGAAAAAACCGATGCTAAATTGCTTCTATTAACACCGGTTTTATTTAGCACCGATTTATAAACCAGTGCTATAATGTGCCAAACTAGCACCGGGTTTTTTGCAACCAGTGCTATGTAAAACCGGTGTAAAATTTTTCCTTGTAACACCAGTTTTAAAACCGGTGCTAAATAAAATTTTGTTGCACCGGTTTGTTTTAGCAACGGATTTTTAAACCGGTGCTAGAAGTGTATATTTTGCACCGATTTTATTTAGCAGCGGTTATAAAACCGGTGCTAAATATGCATATTTAACATCGGTTTTTAGGTTGCACCGATCCTTAAACCAATGATAAAAAAATTATTTGCACCGGTTATTGTTTAGCACCGGTTTGTAAACAGGTGCTAAAAGTTTGCATGTTGCACCAATTTTTTTAGCACCGGTTTTTGAACCGGTGCTAGAGGTATATATGTTGCACCGGTTATATTTTGCACCGGTTTATAAATTGGTGCTATTAGTGTAGATTTATCACCGGTTATTAGTTTGCACCGGTTTTTTAACCGATGATAATAGGTTATATTTAGCACCGGTTTATTTTTTAGCAGCGGTTTTGAAACCGGTGTTAAAAGCATTAAGTTTGCACTGATTATTATTATTAGCACCGGTTTTATAATCGGAAGAAACCGGTGATAAACGTGACGAACTATTTTAGTCACAGTAAGCTGCAGCGCGCTGCCGCTCTTTTAGTTCATCTTCACGCAGCCAGTTTCATTTTTACGCTTTTTTTCCAACCTGGTAAGTTCGTTTTCAAGGATGGTACCGATTATTTTTTGTGCATAGTAACAGAACGGTGCATGAATAAAAATAGAACAAATTGTGAGAAATCATGACGCATAGAGAAGAAGTAGGTCGAAAAAAGCATTGAATTCGACTTGCAAAAATATTTTACCAGCAAAAGAAAGGCATGACGTGTTTGTTGAAACACAAACCCATTTGAGCATGACGATGATGGAGGCAAGTCCCTGTACGGCATTCAATTGATCGAAAATTTTAGTTGATCGAATTCAATGTTTTTTTCAACCTACTTCTTGTCTATGCGTCATGGTTGCTCACAATTTGTTCTATTTTATTCGTGCACCATTCTATTACTACGCACAAAAAATAATCGGTACCATCCTTGAAAAAGAACTTACCAGGTTGGAAAACAAGCGTAAAAACGAAACTTGTTGTGTGAAGATGAACTGAAAAAGCAGCAGCACGCCGCGGCTTACAGTGACCACAATAGTTAGTCACGTTTAACACCTGTTTCTTCCTATTACAAAACCGGTGCTAATAATAACCGGTGCAAAATTTTCGCTCTTAGCACTGGTTTCGAAACAACTGCAAAAAATAAACCGGTGCAAAATATACACCATTATCACCGGTTAAAAAACAGGTGCAAACTAATAACCGCTGATAAATTTACACTCATAGCACCGGTTTTTTAACTGGTGCAAAATATAACCTGTGCAACATATACACCTCTAGCACTGGTTCAAAAACCGGTGCTAAAAAATAACCGGTGCAACATACACACTTTTAGCACCGGTTTACAAACTGGTGCTAAACATTAACCGGTGCAAATACATTTTTTTATCAGAGGTTTAAAATCCGGTGCTAACTAAAAAAACGGTGTTAAATATGCATATTTAGCACCAGTTTTATAACCGGTGCTAAAAATAAACAGTGCAAAATATACAATTTTAGCACCGGTTTACAAAATGCGGTGCTAAAAAAACCGGTGCAACAAAATAATATTTAGCACCGGTTTTAAAACCGGTGTTACAAGGACAAATTTAACATCGGTTTTACATAGCACCGGTGCTAATTTGAGTACATCATAGCACCGGTTTTTTAAACCGGTGCTAAATAAAACCGGTGTTAATTTTCAGAATTTAGCACCGGTTTTTTCTAACCGGTGAAACCGTATCATCGGTTACTTAGGCACCGGTTTTTTTACCATCCAATAACCGGTTCTACAAAGCAAAAACACCGGTGCTACAGGTGTGTTCCCGTGGTAGTGTTAACACAAAAATTAGAGCAGCATCAATAAGAACTAACAACACATCAAATCAATCAACAAAAACACAGAAAAATGAAACAAAAAACACACAAACTCTGAAAATACAAAATAAAACTGAAAAAAAACCTTTAGATCCAACAACGGGTAAGCTAGGAACCACGTCATCAACCTTCAGTTCATCTGCACCAGCAATACCTTCTTTCAATTTCATCATACCTACAAAATAGCGAAACACAAATAAAAAACACACAATATAAGGCCAAAAAATACATGCACAATAGGATTCACAGAGATGAATGCGCGGAATCGAATAGAAAACAACCAAAAACTTGATGAAAGCAAGAATCCCCAAATATGAAACACAAAATTTAAAAAAATAAAAAAAATTTACCTCAATCGAACCAGAATGAACAGAGCAATGAAATGATGCTACAAATCTCAAATTTAAATAGATTTTGGATGGTTGAATAGGAAGTTATGGCGAGCAGTTTTAAGAGGTTTTGAGGGAGGGTATTTCGCATTTGAATTTTGGAGGAGAAGAAGAGACGTGACCTAAAATGGAAATCTGAAATAATTCCTAAAATATCTATATTGACTAGTATTGCTCTAAAGGCCCTAGAAATATTTTATTTTCTAAGTGAGCCTTGGTCTCACCATAATCTTGGGTGAGACGGTTTCACCCTAATCTTTGTAATATGTTTATTTGTTTATGGTGGTCTTCCGACTCCTCTTGTATTTGGAATGTATTTTAAGTAAATAGTAATTGTAACCTAGTTTTGTTTTTTTCTTAAGCAACTTCTTGTATAACTACATGCTCACATGATTAATGAAATCAAGTCAATTTTCCATAATTCCTTTACAGTTTTACATGATATATATCAGCCTAAACCCTAAATTTTGCCATCTACCACCCTCTTTCAATGGTGAATGCCTGCACCCCAAACCCGGGCATCACCACCACCGCTGAACCCCAAAACACCCCCACCGATTTGCTCACTCTTGCTGCCTCTGACACTACTCCATCTGTGGCGCGCCAGTCTATCCAGTTCGCTCTTTTGGCTTATAATTTGGATTCCTTTCTGGTCCTAAGATCTCCCCTTGGTGATCTTCTGTTGCCTTCATCAGATCCCTCTAAGCTGTAGGCTTTTACCAGCCCTAACCAGAGCTTGCATCTTGGAAACAGAAGGATCGCTTGGTTTTCCTTTGGATCTAGCACTAAAACGTATTTTTCACCATCGCTCATGATTTTTTTATAGGTTCCCAAGTTAAGCTCAATTTGCACAATGTGCGATTACAACATGAGATATGGGATAAACCCATTTATACCGAGACACTAGTCAAATATTACAATACTAATATTAAGTCTCAGTGGCTAAAAGAGAAAAATACACAAAGGCACTATCAATATTATAATACTAAGCAAAGGCCTATGTGGCAATGAGATGAGTACATCAAAGATAGGTGGTTGTCGTTGTGTAGTCTTGGAAAAGACATAATAATATCGATCCAAGACTGTTCTCAGAACCAAACATAGTGAAGTATCAAATAAATGCACGTGAAAAAATTTCATCCACACCTCTAATCAAACATCTAAGGAAATCAAAACAAAATAAATGAAACTCCAAGACTAAAGATCCGGAAATCTCCATTTAACCCATAAAGACCATTTCCCTAAACTAGGAGACTAGTACCAATCATTTTAATTACCAAAAATAATTTTCATCAGTGTTTAGAAATCACTTCAAGTGCGTATAAATTATCTCTAACTTGACCCCAAAAGGCTCTAATGACCAAAAATAATTATCGCTCATGATTGTTATATAAAGTCTCTTTATGCACTAGTATGGAGTCTCTTTATTATCATACTTTAAAGTTATTTTAGGCACATATTTATCATAGTTTTATAATCCAAAACTAATTTGAAGAAGTTAAGAAATCTAAGAATTTACAACAAAAAAATTGAAGATTTAACAGTGCTGCAAATTAGATCTATCATAATACTTTCCTTGCAACACTCTTTTATTAAACTCAAAAACAATCATCATCGATGAGCGGCAGATTTTTATATATATATATATATATATATATATATATATATATATATATATATATAAGGTTTCCCACACCCTAATAGAGAGCCAAAATGATTTTTATTTTACAAAATGATTGAAGCATGTTGATCCTAGAGAAAATTGTGAAGCTCTTTAAGATTGAAATCCCTTGACTGTGTTTCATTCTCTAAGCCCTCCACCCCCGTGTTATGCTCTTGAAGGCCAGACTATCAAGAGATTTCAAACAAAGTGATTCCAATTATGTAAAGAGAACCTAGCTAATCAGATGGGATTTCCATCTAAACTGGGGGAATAAGATTTCCCTTCGGTTAAGAAATAAGAATCTCTGAGGTATTTTAATTTCTTCAAACTGAGTGTTGTAGCCTCTTCTAACTAGAAAATCAGGAGTTTGGTTTCCTTCTCTGTGAATATGGCTGAAAATGACCTGTTGAAATCTTGAGGTTGTTGATTTAATCTGATTCACTAGCTGCTTCAAAAGCCAAGGGGTGGGGATAACCCCGAATGATTTTTATCGCCGACGAACAATCCGATTCAATTTGAACCTGATCAGTCCTTCCTATAGCCGCTTCTATTCCTGTCAAAATAGATGTCATTTTAGCCTTTATAACCACAAGATGGGGCAATAAAGAATTATCAGCCAGCTGCATAAAACATGATCCAACATGGATCACAAGTTTGTTAGCATCCCTAATGACACAACCTAAACCTATCATATTACCCTCTATAGCTGCATCACAATTAACTTTAAGGCCTTGGTCTGGTGGATTCCATTTGATTAGGTTCAACCTTTTTTTCCTTTGCCTTTTGAAAGGTGGCATCAGTCCCTTAATAACAAGATTACATTGTGTGTGCCAGTGAGCTTTTGGATGAACTGAGTAGATCATGAAACCAAGATTTGAAATGTTTTTCCATTGAGACTGAACATGGCTCTTCTTATTTTCATGAAATAATTTGTTTCTGGTTTTCCATAACTCCCAGCATATTAAACAAGGAAGAACAATAAATATCGAATAATGAGCAGATGAAGAAGATTTAAGTGACTAGTAATATTCCAATCTCTCCCTGATGTTGTTAAAAAGCATAGCTGGTATAGTAAGAACGTCATGCATCTTATTCCATAAACAATTATCTATAGTACATGAATTAAAAAAGTGTGATAAGGTGTCTATGCCCTCACATTTTGTGCATTTATAAGGTAAGTTTAGACCAGTTTTCATGAGAATATCAGCGAAAGGTTGAGCATGCAATAGCAGTTTCCACATAAAGAAACTGACTTTTTTTGGCAATGTTTGGTTCCAAACCTTAGTAAAAATATCTATGTCAGGTTTTTTAGGTCTGAAAACCTGGTATGCTGATTTAATTGAAAATGAATCATAAGTATCAGGTTTCCATATGATATAATTTTGCTAATCAGTTAAGGGAACATCCTTCAAAAGCTCTGAGTTTATGGAGGAATTGAATAAATTGTAGAGTTGAGGGATGTAAATACCTTTGTTGAGCTGAAATTCAGAGACTGTATGGAGTGGAAAGTGGACTTGTACCTGGGAATCTTCCACCTGATTTATAAGAGGGCCTAAACCTAGCCAATTAGCTATCCAAAAATTCAAGGATCCTTTTTCTATGATAACCTGTGAGTTGGATTCAGCCATTTCATTTACTTCTCTATACCTAGTCCAAGTTTCTGACTTTGTAGCATGGGATGGTGGTGACCACATAAATTTTGACCAAGTTGATTGTCCCAATTTGAGTTTTCACCAGATTTTAGTTGAGAATGAGTTGATTATGGATTGAATATGCCTTATACCTAAACCTTGTTCTATTTGAGGGTATGAAATTCTTTCCCAAGAGATCCAATGCTTGTTTTATCCATGTTTAGTTTTCCCCCACATGAAATTACTGAAAATGGATTCAAGGTTTTGGATTGTGTGCTTGGTTGGTGCTGTAACAGCCCATGTATGCTGGGGTATAGAAGTTAGGACATGATTTATCACAATGATCTTACCCCCTCCTGAAAGCCATTGATTTTTCCAATTAGAGACTTTGTCATTAACTGAGTCAATTAGTGTTTTGAAATGGAGATTTGGTTTCCCTCCTTTAAAAACTTTAACCCCTAGGTAAGATAGTGGAAGTGTTCCTTGGGTTATATTAGTTATATCCTTAATCTTTTTTTCCACTTATCTTCCCTGAGTAAAAAGCACTTTTGTGAAAATTGATTTTCTGACCTGTAGCATTTTGATAAATTTTTAGAAAAATCATTAGGTTTTTTCGGGATTTTGTTGTTCCCTTAAGAAACACCACTGTGTCATTAGCAAAGGATAGCTGATTTATTGTGTTTGCTGATCCTGGTGTTTGGAATGGTTTAATGTTTCCATTTAAAAATTGGGTCCTAAGGTTTCTGGTTAAAAGTTCAGTCAAGATGTTAAAAGGAAGGGTGATAATGGATCACCTTGCTTTAAACCTCTGGTAGGCTTTAAAAACTGCAAGGTGATCCATTTATCAGAACTGAAAACCGTGTTGAGTTGATGTTGTTCATTATGATTTTGACCAGATGACCATGAAATCCCAATTTTAATAAAACGGTGTTAATGGTTGACCAAGAAACTCGGTCAAATGCCTTCATCATATCTAGTTTAAGGATTAGGTTTAAAGATTCAGTTTTCTTATCTAGAAATCTAACGTTCTCCTTGATCATCAGAATACTATCCACAATATCCCTCCCTTTTAAAAATGCAGACTGTTCATCAGAAATTAGGGAACTCATGTAAGGTTTGATTCTTTCAACCATGATCTTTGACATAAGTTTATTGATGAAATTGGAGAGGCTTATGGGTCTAAATTCGCTAAATGCTTTAGGAGTTTTGGTTTTTGGTATCAATTCAATCAGTGTGCTTGCCACTGATTTTTGTATGAGAATACCTGCTTGGTATTTCAGCACTACAGTTAGAACATCATTTTTGATAATATCCCATGTTTTCCAATAGAAGAGACCAGGAAAACCATCTGGCCATGGAGCTGCAATTGGAGATAATTCAAAAACTGCTGATTTGATTTCATCAATGTTATAGGTTTTAACAATAGAAGGATGGATTTCCTTCATTAGGAATGAGACGCATTGGCCTAAGGGATCATCATTTTCGTCTGAGAGGAGTGTTTTGAAGAAAGTGACTCCTGCTTCACTTATTTGTGGCTGAAAGTTCAGCCAGTTTTCTCCCTGGTCCTATATTTTCACGATTGATAGTCTTGCATGGTTTTCAGAGATGGATTCATGAAAATATTTAGAATTTAAATCTCCATCTTTAAGCCACTTTATCCTAGTCTTTTGGGTTAGGAACATGTTTTGTTCAACTAGGTGTCTAGTTAGTTTAGCCTTAGCCATGTTCAACCTAATTCTGTGAGAGACTGAATGTGATATATCATATAAATATTCCAGCTTAGCAACTTCAGTTTCTGAGGTTGTAATGTTATCATAAACATTTCCAAAGAACAATTTATTCCATGTTTTTATTTCATTTTTTAGTCTTTTCAGTTTTGAGGAGAAGCCAATTAAACCATGTTCCTGTATAGTTTGGGACCAGTTATTAGAGATTAAGTCCATGAATTCATTTCTATTGAACCACATTTCCTGAAACCGGAAAGGTTTAGGGGATGTGATATCTGAGCTTGAAATGTCTAGTAACATGGAGGACCTATCAGATGATGTTCTGCTTAAGATTTGGATAGAAGAATGATTGAATGAGTTAAAGAAACTATTATTTCCCATAACCATATCTAATCTCTTGGAGGTGGGGTTTACAGTTCTGAGGTTGCTCCATGTTAAATGGTTTCTTATTGTGTTTAAATCTGATATCTTGACATCATTTATAAAAGTATCAAAATCTGAGATAGAATTAAAATTTGGAGAGTTGGGACCAGAATATTCCTCCATTGGCCTTATGACATTAAAGTCACCACCAATTAGGGTTGGGGATTTATCAAATCTAGTTGTCAAATCAGTGTAAACCTGCAGTCTATCATCTCTATTGTGTGGAGCATAAATGAAGAAAGCCTTAAATTTTTTTATCCAGATTTTTAATGTTTATATCCACACGTATATAATGATCATGGTTTGTTATCAGATTTAGGTCAAACCTATCAGAGTACATGATCCATATTTTATTATGAATCATACCTAGATGATGCCTAAAATAGAATATCATTGTGTACATCTCTAACTGATTTAATTGACCTTTAGGTTCAACTATAACTAATAAGTCCCGTTTATGTTTCTTAGAAAGATGTTTTAGCCTAACTTGAGAAGTTGATAAACCTCTAACATTCCAAATTATGGATTTAACTGTCATTAGAAACCTTCTTTTTTTAAAAGCTAACATGGAACTCCTTTTAGGGAGATTAACCTGAGATGATGTTTGCAGGTCAGATGACTCTGATGTTGGGATTATGGGATTTTGATCTTGCTGTTTAACCTTTATGTCTGCATCCTTAATATCCCTTATTTTGTTGATGTTCTTGTATTTTTATTTACCTATGGAGAGTCACTATCAGATATAATTTCCTTATTAGGGATCCAGAAAAATTGCTCAGAGAGAGATATTCAAATTTTTAGGAGTTTTTATTTTATCACATATTGTATCATCAGTAAAGGAAGTTAAAAGGATATTCTTTTGTGGTGATGATGGAGTTGTGTTGTAGCCTCTGTATTCATAGCCTTTCTCTAAGAAATCTTCAAATGAGTTACTTTCCGAGATATTTCCTTCTATCTCCAAAATTTGCTGGTTGTGCAGTAGTTCTTGTAGAGAAGTATTATTATCATCTGAATATTCCCCATGTAGGTAAGCCAGATTTGCTGCAGTCTGAGACTTAGAAGGAAGGGGTTTGAGCTGAGAGCCACTATCCTTTGTATCCTTAGCCTTTCCTTCTCTATGAAAATTACCTTCTTGTGGTTGTTGGCACAGAAATCCAGCTTCATTATAGTTGGTCTGTAAGGCTTGAGCAGGCTGGTCATCAGAGGTTAGTTCCTCTAGGATAGAAAATATATTCTCAGAACTGGTAGCTTTGGTCTTATCACATGGAGGTGGAACTATAGGGAGTGGGAAGGGGGGGTAGTTTTTTGTTGGTTCTGGTTAGGCTTATAGAACTTGATGGTGGGCTAGTTTCTTTCCTTAGTATTATCTGGTAAGGCACTGATTTCCCATGACTTGCCAACCATAGGATGTTTAGGATCAGCTACCTTCTTTGTGTCTTGTACCCTTGAACCGTGAGGTTCCATTTGATAAACATTTGGCACCAATTGATCCCTTTTACAGTAAGATTCACTGTGTCCAAGCTTAAGACATTTTCTACAGTATTGGGGGGAAGTTGTCACAAGTTATAGCATGAGATTTTTATGAGCTATCGAGCCTAGCCTAATCTTATTCGGTCTAGGCGTAGAAACGTCCATTTCCATACATAGACGAATTGTGAATAGCCTAGTTAAGTTTCTACTAGGGGCATCAACAAACAGAAGTTCTCCTAAGGAATTACCCAAATCACTAATAGTTTTGGAGTGAAAGAAGTATACTAGAGGAAATTCAATAGTAAGGCACACGGGAGCTAGAGCTAATTCTTCATCGTAATCAAAGCTTTTCATCCATTTGATTATGTGCATAATGGTACCTCCCAGAGACCAGGTTCTTTTTAACCAGCAATGATGGCAATCCTCCTCTAAATCAAAAGTGATTCTAATGTGCCTTGAATCCATAGCCGACAATTGAGCTTCGCCATTGAAACCTATGGTCTTGATTTGTATTATGAGGAATTCCATTGTTAGGCGGCCTCTGCTGAATTTACCGATGAGGGCTTTCGAGAATAGAACAGCAAGTAAATCGATTTCATCCTCCGGATATAGAACTGCGAGTTCCCCTTTGTAATTGAAATGGGGATGGAGATCTGGTGTAGGTGGGATAGAAGAAGGAGGGGTTTGTTTCAGGGTTTGGGCGAAGGATGGGTTTGCCGTGTTTCATGGCGTCGCCGCCATGGCTGGAAGCGTAGGTGAAGGGAACATTATACAGTAGTAATCATTTTTTTCAGAGAGAGAGTAATGAGTGGCACGTTATACAGTACTTCTGCTTGCACTGTAGTTTCTCACAATTTTTTCATGAGGACACTTATTTAAAATGGTAAAATAGCTTATAAAGTATTACTTAAAGTTTTGAAAAAAGGTTACATAAATAATATTGAAAAGTGTTACTCAAATTTTAAAAAAGTGTTACTTTACATCTAATGTAACATCAGCTAAGATAATAATTATAAAAGTGTTGCTTTAGGTTTAAAGTGTTACACTAGCACCTAATGTAATACTTTAGGCGATGCTACATTAGTTTGTATTAGTGTAATAACTTGAATATACAAATACAACTCATTTCTAGTTATTAATCTTCCACTCATTAAATCTTCAGTTTAATATAATTTAAGTTCTTAAATTATGAAAATACATAACACTTGAATTTGAATCTATTTTATTATTTAGTGTATAATTAATATTTTTGGAAATTTTCAGATTCTCTTATATTTCACACGGAATAAATTACCTCATCTAAATATTTTATTAAATAAAAATAATATTTTTTAGAAAAAAAATTTTAAGCAAAAGATTCAACTTAAGACTTAGGCCTAATCTCTGATCCAGAAGAAAGGAAAAACAAATTGCATATAAGATCACAATTTTCTAAATCAGAAGTAGATCTTTGCATTCACTTCATGTCCGATTCAAACATCTCTATAATATCTACCGGCCCATATTTAAAATCAACTCTATCTTTGACCTTAAAATTCCCCTACCTCGTAACATCCAATTTCCATTTATATTTTTATCTCTCTGGCCGCCACCCGAAAATACGCTGCATTGTAAGAACCGCCCTAAAACTGTAACAACTCAAGTTTGACCAGCTATGTCGGAATTAAGGAACTGAACTACTTGAGGGCACCACTGGAATACAAAAGAAAAAAGTTGAAATGAAGGACATGGAGATCGATAGTGAATTTTCGTTTCACCTAAATTCCAAAACTCTATACCAAGTTGTTTAACCGTTTGGTGTTGAAACACCAAGTTCAGTTTAATGTTTAAAACACAAAACGAAATAATGCAGTGCACACACAACTTGGTTACGCAGTTCGGTGCGAATACACCTACGTCTGCGGGGCCTTGCCTAGATCAGAAACCATTCACTAGAAAGCAGTCTTTAGTACAAGAAGCTTAACTTAAATACTAATCCATTGCTAACCTATAGAGTGAATGTTGTGAGATCCCCTCACTGCCGATCCTACGCCGTTGAACCCCCACGATCAACACGTCTCTCTGGATCTCCTCCTCCCGAGGAATTAAGGCTTCCTTGTTTCTGATCTTTAAGAACTTGGTCGGTTGTTTTGACGAACCTCCAAAAACCACGACGAAGAGCTTCAATAACGTATCTCACGTAGAGATAAAAACTTGATTGCTTCGCTCAACTTTTTACGAACTTGGTCAGATTAAACAATCCTCCAAAACCTGAGACGAACTTTTCCACCAACGTATCTCACGTAGAGATAAAACTTGGTCGCTTCGTCTCCAGACACCACAGGCAGATCACTCCGAACTTCTCACGTAGAGAATAATCCTCGGTCGCTTAATTGATTGCGTTGTATCTTCTTGTATTTATATCCATCGCAATCCTGCCTTCAATCAAACTCTTTCCTTGTCTAACTCTACCATGAATAGACTTCTAAACTAAGGAAAGATCTAATCCTAATCTGGTTTGTAAATGGACAATCCTTTATTAATAGGACTTGTACCATAAATAAACTATTTAATCAATTCCTAACTATTACAGGAATATTCGTTTACCAGAATTAGATAGCCACGAAATCACATACTTATCTTCACAATATTCTGATCTGATCGCATAATCATACTCCATAATTAGCTCCATAATTCGTGGCTAAAACCTGCTGTCCAGAAACCTGCTGTCGCAGTGGTGTTAAAACACCAGCTCTCCAGAAACCTGCTGTCGCAGTGGTGTTAAAACACCAGATCCCAGTATTCACAATATGCCATAAAGAAGTCCAACTCCCAAGGACTCTACAGATAGTCCTTATAAAAAAAGTGTTAACTTGCCTGAAATTCCGAAGAAAACTGCTGTCGAAACTTTTTCCCGTTAATGTCGGTGGTCAAGGTGTTGGACAGCCGTATGCTCCGGCGGACTAGCTGGAACCGGGGGGATCATTGAGCTTGGAAGGTGGGCGGGAAAACGATTTCAGCTTCTGGCTGCTACAAGGACAGATACCTTTACCCCCCGAAACGGCTGATTGATGTCGGCAGTAGAAAGAAAAAAGGGATGACTTCTAAGAAAGCAGTGAAGGAGTTCATCCGGTCCAGATTCCGGAACGCCGATGCTGATGCATTTAGTGCCTCATGCAGCTGGAAGATACCTTCCAACAACACAGCAGCGTTTGAAATTACAGGTTAGGTTTTTGGGTAAATGAATGTGAGTTTCTGAATCATGACCTAAACTTGGCTGAATTGTTGTAGATTGGGATCAGTACAAGGTGATAGAACCTCCAGCAGATCAGCCTAGCTGTAAGGCTGGCAATGTATCATGCATCAGCCTATCTGTGGAGCATTCGAGCGATTCTTTGCGCCTCATGTCTTGCAATGGTTGCTGCGCTGAACGGGGCTTCTGCAGAGAATGCTGTTGTATCCTTTGTATGAAGCCAGTTGGTTTTGATCACGGGGTTTATGCGTATGTGGGATGCGAAACAATGATTGATGGAGCCATCTGTGGCCATCTTGCCGACATTAACTGCGGTCTCAGGTGTTATTTGGCTTGCAAAGTTGGAGGAAGCATCGGTTTGGATGCAGAATACTACTGCAAGTTCCGTGATTCTAGAGTGCTTGATTTGTATGTGCATGATTTTTCAAAATTGGATGCCAGTTCCGTGATTCTAGAGTGACATTTTTTTTCCGGCGGTAACAGAGGACGCATTCAGACCTTGATTTAATTTTTTTTCAGAAAAAATCAGAGGTGGGACTTTTAAATAAAAAAATCAGAAAATTGTAATAACGTCTTGTATGAAGAAAAAATCAGTTGTTTAAAAAACAATTGCAGATTCGATGGAGAACGCGTCTTGAATTTTTTTAAAACGTGTCCTGAATTCAACAAATGCATTTTTTTTCAAAATGCGTCATGAATTTAAGTAATGGATTTTTTTTTAATGCAACAATGTATAAGTTATTATTTTTCATATACTTGTTTTTGGTGAAGATTGGGCATAAGTAGACTTTTGTTTGTTTGATGATATTTTTAAAAATAGTAAAACGATAAATTAGGATAGTGTGATTTGCAATTTTTTAGCTAGCCTTGAATATAGAGTAGGAATGAATTATTGCATAGAGTTGGAATGAATACAAATTAGCAGAAATGTACATTAGCCGAACAAGACGTGTGAAACGTAATGAAATGAGTGCTGAATGGCATGTAATGTCCTAATGGCGACCTCTGCAAAGCTTTCCACCCGTTCCACACGAGGGAGGACGTATGGTCCAGGATGTCCGTCGTGGAACAACCATCTCAGTAGATACATGTACGTCCTTATGTGGAGCTCCCTCTAATATTTCCTCCTCCATATCGTCTCATGCCTCCTTATTCAAATCATAATGGACATGTGGAACACTACCTGTATCTAATGGAGTGGTAGGCGACATATACGCATGACTAGCTGTGGGAGTGACATATGTAGTGAAATCAGTTGTAGTCGTGTCATGCTGGGAGGTTTCTCAATGTGATGGTCCGGCATGACTAGCAGTGGAAGTACGATATGCAGTGAAATCTGATGTAGTCATGTCATACTGTGAGGGTCCACCATGTGATGGTCTGCCAATCGCTGGACTTGCATGTGAGGGTCTAGCTTGTGATGAACCAATGTGTTCTGTATGCCCCCGAGCACACGATCTCCGACCTCCCTGTCGACCAGGTGGAGCCAGACGGTGCCTTCTAATGCCAGTATATCTCATACCAGGGGGAGGCTCCTCATAGTGCACATATGAGTGATAATACTGCAGTCTGGAGGGCTCATGCGCATATTGTAGAGTATGTATGACAACACCATGCATTCCCCTGATAACGTCCACGAAACGTGGGGGATATTCGTCCAAATTAATATCTGACATGATGCGCAACTCGGTCATTGCCTGCAACTACAGAAACGAGATAAATAAGTTAGATATTTAATATTGAGGAAATCTAAAGTATTATTCCTTAACAATATTAGAAATTTAGGAAATACTATATACTCCATAGTTGCACTGTCTCCATGGTAACCCTCCGTAATTGTTAGGGGCCGTCCTGGCTGATCAATCAGGGTCACTGTCCTACAAAAGTACCACTCCATGTATTCTCGACTGGGTGTGTATGGATCCGCACACCCAAGTGCGTTTACTTGTTGATCGGATTGATGTTCCAAGCCATCGAGATATCTTCTCAGTTCCACACACCAATCCATGCCAGACCTTCCTCGACGGTCTCTAGTATGAAGCAGTTTATACTCATCCTTACTGACCAACTGGGTGGGTATTGGCTGGATTAGGCCGAACTGCCTGAGAACATGATGTGCATGATGGTACTCTACGATATTCCAGCAAATGAGGTCAACGCAAAGTAGCCAATTGTTGCTACCAGTTGTACAGTACCACGAGAGTTGTTCCATGACATCCTCCGTGTATGGCTGCCAAATAAACTTAAATAACAGACAGGTGTTGTGGTTAGGTAACTAAAAACATTTTCCCCACCAAGTCAATGAAAGGAAATCCGAATTTTCCTATACCTGATTCTCATTGAAAGATGTCAGCTGATCGCGGTACACTTAAAATACATGCATCGGTGATTGTGATAATTCGTACCGGGCTCTCCACCTATGAGGAAAAGAGTGAATTATATTAGCCATTTGTTGGAATTTCCTGTGGTTTAACAAGTGTCTCTTGACTAATTCGACATGTACTGGGACCCAAGAGCCCTCATCGTGACTATCACTGGTAGTCGTCCGGCAGGTCAGATGGATGTTATATGCTCCCATGTCCACAACTACCAATAATTAAAATAAAATGTAATATAAAGTAATATTATGGACATTATGTACAACTGACTAGATTGACCAACAATTTTACCTGTAGCAAGACAAGTGGGCCAGATATGGATTTAACTTGTGGGATTGCAGCGTCATATAAGTACATGTACAAGTGTGCCAGAATGGCACTCCCCCAACTGTACTGATGTGCTGCACCTAGATCCATCTGTACCGACAAGTAGAGCAAAGGGATAAGGTGGTCGGACGTGTCTGACATGAGAATTCCCCCAACCAGCAGTAGAATGAAAACCCTACCCCACTGTTGACATTGTACCTCAGTGGGATCAATAGGGAACAGACTGTGCAATATGTTTCCCAACTAGCTGGCCCTAATGCGACCCCCTCTGATAGCACTAGGGTCTGGTGTAGCGCCCAGGTAGTCTGTGCACACTCTCTGCATGTCCTCTATATGCCTACTAGTATCTACACCTGTGACTGGGATGCCATCGATTGGAAAACCCCATAGGATCCCTACATCCTGCAAAGTGACCGTAGCCTCCCCCATTGGCAGGTGAAATGTGTGCATCTCCGGTCGCTAACGCTCCAGTAGGGCAGTGATGAGGGAATGGTCAATGTGTATTGTGCAGAATCCAGGAGTCCCTAGAATCCAGCTTCACGCACATAGCACATAACTCTATCAGGCATTTGTTCGGTCCAGCTTACCCCATCGCACTACCTCACCTGCAAGGCCTCGTCCTCTAAATGATCGTTGTACAATGCACGGGCAAGATGCTCTTGATGAAGGTACGACAAATCCTCCTCAATGGGTCCTGGATGATACATTGTGTGTCCCTGTTGACAATTATGATCACATGTCAAAATTAATTATTCAAGATTACCACAAATACACGTAATACTACAGCATGTGATACATATTCAACAAATAAAAGTTATACTATAGCATGTGATAAATATTCCACATTACAAAGATAATACTACAAGTAATACTACTAAGAAATTACAAACAAAAGAAATTACATACACCATATTACAAACAGGACACTAAGCACGGTCTCGCCTATGGACGCCTCTGGATTCACCTGGCACCCTCTCATCCATCAGATTCCTTATCCTTCTCTTCTCAAACTGACCACGCCTCTTATTGCAAAACTTTTCAACATTAGGAATCAACCTCCAACTGGCACATTGCCAAAGTGATGGATCTCGTACAGTCATGAAACCCTGACTATATTGCTGCACATAGGTGGTCGTGTGATAAACCTTGTCATATAGACTAGAAGGATCGTCACGCATATACCGACAGACGCTCGATGCATGGGAACAAGGGAAACCAAATATTTGCCATTTCTGACAAGTACATTCCATTCTCCAGTATTTGACTGTGTACTGCCTTTCACTAATGCTCCCATCAATGGTCCTTGTCATAACCCTATAAGTCTGCGACGAATGATAAAACATGGTGACGATATGTCCCTGTGCCCATATGTCTTGCTTTTGAAACTTTTTCCAAATACTACTAAGGAACATGGATCTAGACAAACGAACATCAATTTAGTCAAGAAACTAGTATGTGAACACATACAGAAATGTACCTCCAATTAACATTAATGAATAAGGAAAGTACCTCTAATTTGTGGCATCCATTACCCTTTGGGCAAACATTTCAACTGTTCGCTCAAACGTCGCTTTGACACACGCAGTTATAGGGAAATGACGTGTGCGCCATAAACAATTGGTATAACTCTCTGACAGATTACTTGTGAGAATTCCCCAATGTCGATCACCCTCATCAAAGGCAAGACACCACTTACTACGATCTTGTTGTACCAACCAAGCCCAAGCCACTGGTTCGATACTATCCAACTCCATCTTGTACTCCCTCCATCTACTCTCTCGTCTGGCACCACCAAGCTGCCAAACCAGATTCTTCAGAAGGGCATTCTTGAACCTCCCGCTATTAGCAGTAAGGAAGTTGGACTGAAAATGATGCAAGCAAAATCGATGGTATCTAGCTGGCTCCATTCATTCCTTCATATGTCTCATTGCATTTAAAATACCATCATGGTGATCTGATATAATATAGACTGGTCTGGTATTACCTCCAACCACGTGGAGACGCAGTCTCTGCATGAATCAGTGTCAACTCTCATTAGTTTCAGCGTCAACAATTGCATAAGCAATGGGGAGTATGTAGTCATTCGCGTCGTGCGTCATGGCAACTAGCATTGTGGCTTTGTATGCACCTCTCAAATTAGTACTATCCACACTAATCATTGGCCTGCACTGGCGAAAAGCATCAATTGTCTGGCTAAATATCATGTCAATAGCCTTCTGTCGAGCATATCACGCCTTCTTATATGAAAGGGTTTCATTGAACTCCGTCTTCATATGCGCTAGTACATCTTTCACTATATATGTAGGGCTTACGTCCATGTGCTGGCGAATTGAACGTGCAATCATTACCGATGTCAGGTTCATGTTACCCGTCGATCGACCAGCATCAACACATGCATGCTTACTAGCCCATTTGGTGATCTTCCACGTGCCATGTGAAGCCTTTTTGCTAGCTCTAGGAACCCAATGACAATTACCAGTTCCTTCAACAACGTCACTGTATTTCGCATACCATGTGCGTGACCTGCTCTCAACAACTTTGTGTTCCCTATTCATCATGGAACTCCACCTCGAAATAGCTTCTACCAATTGTGGCTTCGTCTGGAATTGCATACCCAATGCCACTTCACCAGTCGCTTGAACATAATTAGAAACCATGGTACCACAATTAGTTGGGTCATATTTATCCTTATCAGGGCCACCATAATCCCTAAAGAAGGCATCTGTATCGGGATTCCACAAAATATGGAATGATGTGGATACATTGTTTGTGCACACCATATATTCACCATTGTCCCCATGATTCGAATCAATTGATAAGGAACGATCATCATCACTTTCTTCATCAAGAACAGTTTGCTCACCATCGTCATCGCTCCCTACATGACGAACGGCATCATCGCCAATTTAACCAATGTAATCATCATCGAAGACATTTGGCTCCACATGATCCCCACCATATATACCGTGACTTGTGGATGGCTGAGCGTAATCGACGTGAAAATACGCACTAGGTTGGCTGGACTCACCGATGGAAAAACCTCAACAATGAACAGGGGGTGGTAAACTTGGTATATGTGTACAATTATGCATGTTGCTCAACAACGACATGGATGTGCATGACCGTGCTGGGTCAATGGTGCCTGATAGCTTCTCCGTAACAATGTAAAAATCCACTAAGGACAACGACATTCGATCAACAATATCTAAGAAGAACTTGATAGACTCGTCATCTTCCACATTATAACAATGATAGAAATATGGCTGAACCAATCAACTCTGGACATCGGTAATAAATTTTCAACAGATGCCCCTCACTATTAATACCAAGCCTTGTGAAAATTAACTCAACTAACTCGGAGTGGCTGAACCTCCTATCCAGAGTCACATTCCTCTCCGGTATGGGAGGATCATAATACACACCCACAGTCAAATCAAACTTAATCTGACCCTCTTTGTACAGATGCACCATCAAAAACATCGTACAACTGCATTATACATATACATAACATTTAATACAACTCCTCGAACAATAAACCTTAAATCATTCTTTTACAGTCAGTCAACCACCTTATATACTATTACCGATTTTCAAACTATTACACTATCCTCAAATATGTGATAAATTTGGCCACACTAATAAAACTATTACTACAAACCTAATACAAAAATTAGTAACAATTCACATAGTCACACATCCACATTGTACACTTTCATAGCATCACACCAAACATAATCATTCTTAGTACACAGAATCATACAACATATTCATATTAACAAGATTTTTTCAGGTACTTAACAAATTACATTGAGACACACAATTCAATAACAAATATTGTAGGACAACTAACACATAATTGTTCAACAAATTCGTAAAATCATGTACGTTTCAATTACCTCTAGGAAACTCAAATATTGATTAGTCGGGTGTCTGAAACTCACGGACAAGGTGAATGCAACCGAGGTCAAGGTCAATGAATGGAATTCAACTCCGGTCAGCGGCAGTCAACAACCGTAAACTGGACGTCAACGGCGGCCAAAGCTCGAACTTACTACCGTCCGACGCGTTCAGCTACAAATTCAGAGTAATTTTCAACAAAAGAACAACCAAAAACAACCTAATATTGAGAATTGGAGGGCTAAGAAAATTAAGTACAAAACCTCGGTCTCGGACAAAGTACCGGTGAAGACAATGCCAATGCCGGAAGGAGCAGAGAGGAGTTGGACATGGTGAAGGAGCAGGGAAACAATGCCGGAAGAAGAATGGCTCGAAGGTGGAGGAGGCGGAGATGACGATGGTAGAAGAATCCATCGATTATGAAAATCTGGCAATTTGAAGAAGGATTGGAGGACGCATTCACTGAATGATTTTAATTACAAAAAAACTAGGAAAAGAGAGAACGCATTCGTCGAATGCGTTCTCCACAAATGATGCCACTGTTTGGTACTGTAGCTACATTAATAGAAATTTCCCATGATTCTAACACTGACCTTGTACATCATGCGAATATGCTTTTGAAGATCTGTGATTCACTGTCAAATGATCGCGAGACTCTTGAGATGGTACTCAAGACTGGTGTTTTAATTTTGCGTGGCTCAGAGAGAGGTAGTGCAAAGGGGCTGTTTCAGCGCTTCTCTTCCACTTACTCACTGGTACTATTATTGAAATTCGTATCTTGTTTTTCCATTTCTATTTTCTTGCTCCATCTGCTCTTAATTACCTAAATTCTGTAATATATGTCAGGTTAGAAGTGGAGGAAACTATAAAGATTTAATTGGGAAAGAGGGAGGCACAAGTGATCACGTGATTCCAGGTAAGGTTTTATCCATATGTAGTGATCATGTTATTTTATATTGAACATTTTATAACCAAGAAAAGGTTTTGTTTTCAGCTGTTGTCAGTGCTATGATTTTGTACTGTATGATGTATATAGCAAGAATGTGTTATAATCTGATGTGAGTTTGATGATTTTATGTGACTGCTCATTTGTGCTCTCAGTGTAATCATCCTCTCTTGTTTTAGGGTCTCCAAGTCTATTTTGTTGTCATGTTGTGTCTGGTTTGGCTATGTTAGTTGGAAACTTGATGATAAACGTGTAGATTTCCTATTATTTTGCTATGTCTGGTTTACGTATGTAGGTGGCAAACTCGTAGATTTCCTATTATTTTATGTCTGGTTTGGCTATGTGAGTCGGAAACTCATAGTACATGATAATTGATAAGCTTGTAGGTTTCGTATTATACTGTTATGTCTGGTTTGGCTGCATAAATCGGAAACTCGTAGATGATTAGCTCGAAGATTTCCTATTATTTTTTTGTCTTGTTTGGGTATGTAAGTCGGAAACTCGTAGATTATTAAGGAATTAGAATATTTCTTGTAATTGTAATTATAATCTATTACCTTTTCCTATCTTGTATAGTTATCTTGTACCACCATATAATATACCCTGAGTTTATGAATAAAGACATACAATTATTACCCTTATTTTCTACATGGTATCAAAGCTTAAAATCCTGAAACCGTAACAGAAAATTTTCCGCTGCCTTAAAATCCCGAGCACCCGCCGCCGCCGGATCCGCCACACTCGCCGCCGCGGATCCGCCATGCGCCGCCGCTACGCTCTCCACGCACCATTGTTGTCCACGCCGCTGCGGCTGCTCTCCATCGGCTGCTGCTATCCATGCCGCCACCTGTTTCGCCGTACGGCCGCAGCTCTCTAACCTTCACGCGCCGAAGCTAGTTCAACGTGCCGGTGTGTCCTGTTGATCTGATCCGCCAAAGGTTATTGTACCCGCTGCTGATCTGTGCTTGATTTTACACTATGTCTGCCTCCAAAGAACAGGCATGTTAATGCTGCACCTGAGGTTTCGAAGCTTCAGGATATGAGTGGTTATGATGTGATTACAGCTTTACTGAAGCAGTTGCAATTGCAATCTGGCCCTCGGTCTGCTGTACCTATTATCGTATGTCGACTGATCCTTACTTTATTGCCTATGGCGATGGTCCAGGTTTACAACTTATACCGAACATGCTGAAAGGTCAAGAAACTTACATGGAATGGTCTGACGCGATGTGCCGTGCATTCCTTGCCAAGAACAAAATTGAGTTCATTGGTTGATCCATTACTAAACCCCAGGATGGTTATCATGATGCCCCTGATTGGCCTGGGGTTAATGCTTCTCTTGTCTGGTGGATCTTGCAAACTCTGGATCCGGTATTAAGATCTTCTACAAGCTCGTTTGCCATAGTTAAGGAACTGTGGGATCATCTAAAAGCACCTTTTATTCTTGGCGATGGTATGAATGTTTTACAAATGCAAGAGGCTATTCAGAGTTGCAGGCAGAACAGTCAGCTCATCGACATTTACTTTGGCAATCTGAAGAAGTTGTTTGCAGATTATCACTGCATGTGGCCTCCTCTAGTTTGTGACTGTGAAGAAACCAAGGCATTGTGCCATTGCAATATTTTTGCCAGAGTCTTCCGAGAAAGGGAGAAGAATCTGATCTACCAATTCATCTCTGTTCTCGACAAAGGCTTTCACACCTTGCGATCATATATCATAAGCATTGATCCAATGCCACATGTCATGAAAGTGTATTCCCTTGTTGTCCAGGAGGAGAATCATGGAGCTGTCATTCGAGCTTGTGAGCCTTCTTCTAACTCCATGGCATATGATGCACGCCACCAGCCACCTACAAGTTCTTCGCCAATTGTTCTTTCTACTTCTGACCGCAAGAATCTTGTTTGTACACATTGTCATCGCAAGGGTCATGATAAGGATACATGCTTCTAGATCTTTGGTGTACCAGAATGGTTCAAGGAATTGAAGGAGAAAGCCAGCACCGCCAAGAAGTCAGCGCCAGTTCCTTGGCCTACAGCCGCCACCACCGTAAACGGAGGTGCTGCCGCGGTGCTTCCTCTCCCGCCGCCATTTGCTGCCGCCGCTGTGTCGCCTCCTGGTGTAGTAGTTGCAGCTTTCTCTGACCGTGTCCCTACTTGATCAAACTTTGGCCCTGCTCTATCTGATGACCAATGGAGCACGGCCATGCATTTATTTAATCAGTTTAACTCTCTTACTTACAATGAGTCCGGTAAGCTTACTTTACCATGGATACTTGATTCTGGAGCCTCATATCACATTACTGCTGACAAAGGTTTTCTTACTGATCTTACTACTACTATTGATATTGTGAATGTTGTTCTGCCTGATGGATCTGTGTCATCCACCACCCAATATGGTTCTATTTGCTTTGGTGGTGTCACTCTTACCCATGTGTTATATATACCTACTTTGCGGTGCAATTTGTTATCATTTTCTAGATTGTTATCTTTCTTAAAATGTCTAGCTTTGTTCACTGAATTTTTTTTTGCATTTTACAGACAATCAATACGAGGAAAGTGATTGGCGTGGGTGAACAGAATGGAGGGGGGGGGTTTTGGCTTCGTCTGCTGAATGCTCATGATCATTATCCTATCTCGCAGTCTCTTCCAACAGTTGATTTTGTGTCGTCTTCTGACTTATGGCATCAGCGTCCTGGACATTCTTCCTCTATGATGTTGTCTTCTATTTCTTCTATTGATTTTGGCACTAATAAGACTTTTGTTCCTTACTCTATGTGTTATAGAGCAAAACAGACTAGACATAGTTTTCCATTGAATTCTACAAATGCTACTGCACTATTTCAATTAATTCATTGTGATGTTTTGGGACCTTATCACACACCAACCTCTAGTGGTGCTTTTTATTTTTTAACTATAGTTGATGATTATTCCTGAGCTGTTTGGGTTTATTTATTAGTGGCTAAATCTGAAGTAGCTTATAGATTTTTAGAATTTAGTGCCTTAGTGAAGAACCAGTGGGGCTGAACCATACAACATGTTCGGGCTGATAACAGAACTGAATTCTTACCTTTGAGATATCATTTTACTCCATCTGGGATCATCTTTGAGACATCTATGGTTGACACACTACAGCATAATGGTTGAGTTGAAAGAAAGCATCGTCATTTACTCGATGTGGTGCGTGCTTTACGATTTCAAGCCAGTCTTCCTATTGAATTTTGGGAAGAATGTGTTCTTACTGCTGCTTACCTGATTAACCGAACACTGAAACGGTATCTCAATGGTTATACTCTCTTTGAGTTGCTCTATGGGAAAGCTCCCAATACTCATCTTTAAGAGTTTTTGGTTGCTTGTGTTTTTCTGCTCATGTTTCCAGATACCGGGACAAGTTTGCCCCAAGATGTCGGCGTTGTTTGTTTCCTGCTTATCCCGCCGGAAAGAAAGGCTATCGCCTTTTTTACTTGGAATCCCATGTGATCTTTAACAGTCGGGATGTCAATTTTTTGAAGACCAGTTCACGTATTCAGTAACTCCGACATTGGTCCTTTAAGACGAACCCGACGGTGCCACCACATCACCGTCGGGCTCCTCCTCACTGCAGCTAGAGTCGCACAGTTTTCTGATACCGTCATCCGCCGCCAGTTTTTCCCCACCATCCACCGCCGGCCAGTTACCACCGGTCAGTCATTGCTGGTCACCATCGGTCAGTGGCCGCTAGTTGTCATCGGTCAGTCGCTGTCGGGCGCCATTGGTAGTCACCACCGGCCACCGCCGGTCACTCACCGCCGATTGACGTCAGTCCCTCATCACTAGTCGTCGCTGGTCTGCCTTTGCTTGCCACCGTCGAGCCCTTATCATCGGCATCTTCCCGATCTCTGAACCTATTTGATTATCCGTCTCAGTCTTGTTTTGCAGCATCTCCAGCTCTGGATGGTTCCGCTACCGAGTTGCCACCTATCAGACATAGTATTCATGCTAGCTGACCGCCTTCTTATTTGGCAGATTATAATTGTGATAATTCTTCCAGTGCTCTTACTACTGAAGACCCCCCCCCCCCCTTACGTCTACGTTCACTCATGCGTCATCACTATCCTCAGGTGTTCTCTACAGATTATGTAAATTGTGATAATGTTTCTAGTATGCATTCTAGATTTTTGGGTGCAGTAACGTCTAGTGTAGATCTCACTACTTATACTGAGGCTTCATAGCATGCTCATTGGTTAGACATTATGACTGAAGAGCTTACTGTGCTGGAGCGTAATCAGACTTGGAAATATGTTTTGTACATTTATCAGATACTGATTTATATGCCTCTAAACTGACTGACTTTGCGATGGAGCAACAACATATTTTGGAATGTGTTGAAGGTCTAGCCTACCATAACTTGGAGCAGTATAGACGTCTGGTTGGACACCTGATATATCTGACTATTACTCGTCTCAAACTCAGTAATTCGATTCATACCCTTGTGTAATTCATAAAGTCTCCTTGTGTTCCTCATTGGCAAGCTTTTGTTCGTGTGTTGCAATATCTGAAGAGTTATCCTGGTCAGGGTTTATTTCTTTCTTCTAGTAGTACGTTGCAGTTGACTGCTTACTGTGATTCAGATTAGGCTACATGTCCGATTACTGGCATTCTCTTTCTAGCTATTTTGTAATAATTGGTAATTCTCTAGTTTCTTGGAAGACTAAGAAGCAACCTACCGTTTCTCGGTGTTCTGCTAAAGCAGAGTATCGTGCAATGGCAGTTACATGTTGTGAGTTGTTGTGGCTTAAGTCTTTACTAGAGGACTTAGGGGTTTTGGACTCTTCTCCTATGCATCTGTTTTGTGACAGTCAGTATGCTCTTCATATTGTGGAAAATCCAATTTTCCATGAATGTACAAATTACATTTAAGTTTATTGTCATTTTGTTCGGGATCTTGCTCAATCTAGCACAATTGTTACTCAACATATCCGCACGTCACACCAACCTACAGACTTGTTCACTAAGGCCCTCAGACGTAACCAGTTTCATTCCTTACTTGCCAAGTTGGGCATTTCTGATCCTTGTGCTCCAACTTGAGGAGGAGTATTAAGGAATTAGAATATTGCTTGTAATTGTAATTATATTCTATTACCTTTTACTAGCTTGTATAGGTATCTTGTACCCCTATATAATGTACCCTGAGTTTATGAATGAAGACATACAATCATTACCCTTATTTTCTACATAGATGATAAGATAGTATATTTCCTATTATATTGTTATGTATGGTTTGGCTGCATAAGTCGAAAACTCGTAGGTTTCCTATTATATTGTTATATCTGCTTTGGCTATGTGTGAAAATCTCACTGGCATATTGCATCTTCACTAACACTTGAAATTTGCTCATTGAAATTTGCAGGACCATCTGATCCTGCAAAGGTGACCACATCTTGCAATGGTTGTTGATCCCCCACTCCCACCTTCAGAATTTGATCACGAGGCGGAGATGATTCTCAGAAGGAGCTGATTCAGAGTCTCTATCAGCAGCTCGATTATGAGAGGCGTATTCTGTTATCAACAGACATACAGGATGTTATTGAGGGCATCCTCGGTCGGGTGAAGCATATCAAGGAGCAAGTGATGAAGATCAAGGACTTGAAACATGTGTAAAGTGGTTTTGATTTAGAAGTCTACTGTTCTTGTTTGGTTTTTGCTTATGCCCAGGCAGACTTTTTGTGTCCCTTTTTTTTTGCACCATAAGGTGGGGGATATGTATTAGGTTCCCCAAACCTATGTAGAAACAAAAAGATGTACAAAGATGTTTGGGATATTACATCGGTAAAGCAACCTCGTTGCCTTCAAAAGATTAAACTAATAGTAGTGGAATGGTGGATGAAAACTAAAGGGAGTATAGCTGATGGGTCAAGGTCCGGTGGAGTGCTCGAGGGGTGGTGTACTCGAGGGGTCAAGTGCCTTAGTTCTCGTGGGGTGGTGTGCTCATGTTCGCGTCCATAGTTGTCGAGTGCCTTAAATCTCGAGGGGTGGAGTGCTCGTGTTCAAACGCTCCATAGTTAAAGTGCTTCAAAATTCGAGGGCTCCATGGTGTGAGGACTCCATGGGTCGAGGTCTTTCGGTCATGTGCTCGAAGCTCCAGTCTCGAGTTCTCAATGCTCTAGTCTCGAGTGTATCAGTCTTGAGTGCTCGATGCTTTAGTGTCGAGTGCTCGATGCTTCAGTCCCGAGTGCTCGATGATCCAGTCTCGAGTGCTTCCAACTCGAGTGCTCGATGCTCCAATGTCAAGTGCTCAATGCTCCAGTGCTCGAGTGCTCGATGCTCCACGTGCTCGAGTGCTCGGAGCACCTAGCGCGAGAGCACGATGCTCCCAGGTCGAGTGGTCAGTGCTCTAGGCTCAAGTGAAATAGTGCTCAAAGTGTTGAAGTACTCGAGTGCTCAATGCACCAGGCTCTAGAAGTGCTCGATGCTCCATTGTTGAGTGCTCAAATCCCCTCTGGAGATGTCGAGTGCTCGATGCTCCATTCTCAAGTGCTCGATGCTCCAGGCTCCGATGCTCCAGGCATAGTCTCGAGTGCTCGAAGTTCCGGTCTCAAGTGCTCGATGGTCCAATCTCGAGTGCTCCATGCTCCAAGCTCGATGCTCCAGGTTCCAAGCATAAGTGCTCGATGATCTAGTCTCGAGTACTCCATGCCCCCTGCTCGATGCTCCAGGTTCCAAGTATGAGTGCTCGATGATCCATTCTCGATTGCTCGATGCTTCAATCTCGAGTGCTCGATGCTCCAGTCTCGAGTGCTCGATGCTCCAGTCTCGAGTGCTCGATGCTCCAGGCTCGAGTGCTCAAAACCCAAGGCTCGAGTGCTCGAAGTTCCAGGCCCGAGTGCTCGAAGCTCCAGGCTCAAGCAAGAAAATAGTCTATGTACTGATTCAAGATGATATCCTTCGAGGTGTCCAGTTCTCGAGTGCTCTATATCTTAAGGGTTCGAATTCACGAAGCCACCAAAGCTTGATTACACGAGGGTGTGCAAGGGCTCTGGGGCTCCCTGTTCGATTGGTCGACGCTCCAGGCTCGAGGAAGAAGTAGTCTATGCTCACAGGTGTGTCCTTGAGGACATGCGTAGTAGTAGTCCCTAAGAAGCTGGCGCTGGACAGTAGCTCGGAATGCCAACCGACTAGCCTGCATAAAAACCAACTTATCAGCAGTATCAATCCTTATAAGGGCCATTTTTCTGCATTCTTATATGAGGAGTGTGGTCCTTGTCCAAAGTGATAATGCCTTTGATATGTGTTGGAACATTTGAGAGATTGATACTTTGATTATAGGAGGAGTGGTGTTTGGAAATTGCATTAGCCACAGAATTACATTCCCTGAAAACATGTTTGAGTACTGCACTGCCTAAGAGGGATTTAACTTTATAAACCATATCAGACAGTTGCCAATGTGCAGAATAGGGATCATTTAACATTTGAACTGCCAGCAAGGAGTCTGTTTCAATAGTGAATGTGTTGTCCAATTGTGGGACATTGTGGCAAGCAAATTGTATAACTAGGATTTCAGCTTGGAGTGGAGAGGCAGCTGAAATAGTCTCTGATTTAATCAATAGGGGTGTACCCAAATTATCCCTAGCAATTAGCCCTACTTCTCAAGTTTTTGTTTGTGTTCCAAGTTTTTCATTTCAGATGTTTGTGTCTGAAATTATGGTGCTACTTCTCAAGGAACATTTTGTCCATATGTTAATGTTATCATTGAGCATTTCCATAAAGCGCCCTTCATTTACATGTTATTACCTTCATTAATGATATATGACAATTTAGAGCCTTTCTTTACTATAACTTAGTTGTTCAAAAGGAAGGGTCATTTGGATATTGCTATAAAATATTTCCTCATTGAAAAATAAAGAGCAGGAGTGGATATATATAACCCTACATAATTCACGAAAGTACGCATATAATCCAGTGATAATTGAAAATGCAAATATAACCCTGAATAGTTATTGTATGTGCAATATAGCCTTTTCCACAGATTCTGGCTGGAATTTAGTGAAAAGTTAATTTTACCCCTTTGAAAAAAATATAAAATAAAAAAATGTTTCATCATTTAACGGAATGCTTAGAACCGGTGTACAATGGCATCTTATTATCATTTTTCAAAGCTTCAAGGACTTTTGGTTTACCATGGAATTCTCTAGCCACATCCTCCACCATCTCCTCAAATCTATCATTTATATCTAAATTGTCAACCTCTTTACCGCATACATCTTCAACACTAGACTTAACAACCTATATTTGCCACACCCAAGACGTGTAACTAGTTTAAAACCCTCGGATGATGAGATGTTCATGTATCTTCTTCCTTCCCAGATATACATCATTCTTACAATCCTTACATGGGAAATGTGCCCAAACAACCCCATTCTTTGAAGCATGTTCAAAGGAAAACACGATAAAGGATTCTATAAAAGGGATGCAATCGGGTGATTTTATCAAATCTCCACCAATCAATTCAATTATATCCATAGTCAATCACCTAAATTAAAATTCAGTTAACATCCACTCAACACATGAGCTTTGAAAAACATTCATGAATTTCACAAAAGGAATAGCATTAATTCAATGAACAAAAAAATATCTAAACAATATCTACTCATTGATCTATACACAATTACACACCTAATCCAATGCACATGGGCAGCTAGCTTAGTTTTCATCATCTCCAAATCTCATTTGTTAACACAGCCATGAAGGTTCAATCCACATTGACCCAAAAACATTTTTTTAAACACTAACATCGGTTCCGAGTTTGAAAGTTGTCACCCAAAACCCTACATAAACGTCTAACTACGTTACAAAAGTAGAACTAACACACAAATAAAGTTACGAAATTGTAAGAGTTTTCTGCTCTTCCTTATTGAGATAAAATGAAACTTCCTCAATCAGAATTACTTCCTGTGGATGTTAAGAGTTCGTAACTATCTTCAATTAAAGGCAGTTTCGTAGAACCATCTTTAAATTAAAGCATTCAAAGGCGGTTATAACATGAACCGCCATTGATTTTATTGGATCAAAGGCTGTTTTAGGAGAACCTCATTTGAAATTCATTTAACTCCCTTTAATCTGCTGGGAAGCCTAATCAACTAGCTTCGGTGTTCGAAAGCTTTGAACAAAGCGGTTCCTAACTTTTTCCACGGAACCACCTTTGAAAGCCACCTTTAATCAAATGCTCTCCAATAGTGATGGGAAGTGTAGGAACATTTGAAAGGATGGAACATAACTTAGATTTTTCGAACTACCTTTGAAATGACAACAATAGACGACATTAACTTTTCCACAGCGACATTTTATAGGTACTAGTCTTGTATAAGTCAGATTCTTGTGTAACATCCCAGAACTATAACCAACTTGATCAACGCAAGTGCTAGGTCAGAGCTGAGCATGTCATAAAAAATCCAATGGGTTAGATTACTTGTAAGCAGTAACGAACAAATACAGATTATGTGGAAGCAAATTCTGAAAACCAAAGCCTAACTTACTATTACAGTGGAAGTATTTATACAAGCATTTTATTGGGTTTTAATGTAAATACAGGAAATCGTTTCTAAAATATCCGACCAAGATCAGTTTTATGTCAAATATTTTACATTGTTATAACAAAACTCAAGACAAAAGGTTCTAAAAGGGCTTGGCTAGGATCCCTCCTCAAAAGAAGTAAAGGCGTCACCGTACTTCACTCTAACTGTTCCACTACACTTGTTAGGGTTGTTTATACTAGGGTAAAATCTTTCCTAGTGTGGTTCAATCGCCAATTTTTACCAAGTGAAATTTAGTGATCCCATAATGCAAATAACCACATATATCCTAGCACATAGTAAAAGGATACGAGTGGGTTATGCCAAGATGCAATCAAGTTCCTATATGGCCACTGTGACTGACATCAAGGCAAAAACCCTTCAGAAGATCCTAAAGGCTATCATGATCCAGAAATCCATAGTCGTTACCCCATCCCTTTCCACTATTGTGTTTGTGATGCAATCACTCTTAATACCTGTTATTTTCCATTTTCTTTTAATTTTTCCCCTCTAACTTCTAATTTATAATAATCTTTTACAAACTCAATCTTCTTACTTTATTAAATAAGTAAAGAATCACAATTCTAAATTTCATTATTTTCAAAATTACAAATGTGATTGTGTTTTGAGATACAAAAGTAGTCTAGATTATAGTAAGAGGATTGATCTTGAATTTGTGATAAATGATGACTGATATTTTTTCTATGGTACATAAAAGTATTGATATTAATAAAGGATTTAATATATTTCTCGTAGTAGTATATTAATTTATAATATTATTTTTTTATTGATTTGATTATTTTGCCGAATTTCCATTATGTTGACTTTACTAGTAAACGATCTAGCACCATTGTGTATCTTGACTATATAATTAAATAATAATGTATTAATGTAATATAAATTGTAAATTCAACACTCATCAATAAGTATGGCAGCAGCCTACTGGTTTATAATCACACATATTTACCAAAGGTCTTGAGTCCGATACCCATTACCCTATCTCTTTCCACTATTGCGTTCGTGATGTAATCCCTCTTGTACCCGTTCTTTTCCTTTTTCTTTTGATTTTGCCCCCAAAACTTCTAATTTAGAGTAATCCTTTACAAACTCAATCATCTTACTTTAGAAAAAAAGTAAATAATCACAATTCTAAATTTCATTGTTATCAAAACTAGAAATGTAATTATATCTTGAGATGCACAAGTAGTCTAGATTATAGTAAGAGGGTTGCTCTTTAATTTGTGATTGATGATGACCGATATTTTGCTATTGTGCATGAAAGTCTTAATATGAGTAAATGATCTAATATATCTGGCAGCCGTATATTAATTTATAATATGACTTTTATTTTTTATTTTTATTTTTGTATTGATTTGATTATTTTTCCAAGTTACCATTATATTGTCTATATTACTAAACGATCTAGCAACATAGTGTATGTTGGCTATATATTTTTATAAAAATGTATAAATGTAAATATATATATATATATATGTGTGTGTGTATGAATATTATACATTCCAGACTAATTAATGAGTATGACAACTGCCTATGGGGTTCACAATCACATATTTACCAAAGGCCTTGAGTTCGATACCCCTGGCCCCATCCCTTTGCACTATTGTGTTTGTTATCAAGCTTCATATATATTGGTCAATACCATGCCCAAATGAGCAGAAGGCCCCGAACACTAGCAAAGTCATCTGGGTTGGGTGAAGCATAGAATAAACGAAGGTCAACCCACAAACCGATAATTCCAGAAACCCTAATCACCTGTTGCTCACAAAACTGGGTTTATCCGACACACGATCACACACACAATAGCAAGATCAGACACACGATCACACACACGATGGCAATTCTAAAATAAGCAGAGCCATATCCATGGTTTATTATAAAAAGAAGAAGGAGAAGATGGAAAAAGGTAAGTACATTTATACTGAGGCGAGTTAAGTGGAAAAGTAGGTTAATGACTTGTGCATCTTAGTTTCTTCCCCGGAACCAAGTCTAGGGTTCTTTTTGTAGGTGCACTTTGGTGATCACGTAAAACTTACCGGAAGAGAGAATACCAGAACATTGGTGCTGTCTGTGGGGATAAAATTTTCTTTTAAGTTAGTCATTCCTAACGGGGTTGATAATGGTGTTCACAAGAACCAAAAGAATTCATAATCATCACACGCAAGAGCAACCTACAGGAAAAAATGGAAGTGCGCATCCCTACCAAAATCATGAGTAAAACCCCAACAAAGAGCAAAAACACATCAATGATGACATTGATGAGGAAGAAGAAGCAGAATCTCCTAACATGAAAAAGGAAAAAGAAAAGAGAATGTTCGCATCATTCTTAAAAGTTAACAAAGAGCAATTTTATAACCAGTTCCTAGTAACTGTCAAACCCAAAGGTAAGTCAAAAACCTGCTTAAAATAATGACGACCTTAAATACATGGAGGAATTAAGAGACATAGTCGCAAAAGATGATGCAAACAAATCACCGCTCGGACTACATCTTTGCAACTTTAAGATGCCCAAAGACTTCAAACTTCCATTGCATGTCAAAATTTACAATGGGACAACCGACTCAAAGGAATTTTTGCATTCCTATCATAACAATATGAGGTTCTGTGATGCTGAAATTGAGTTGGTATGTAAAGCGTTCCTCATATTCTTATCAAGGACGACAATTACATGGAATGAGGACTTACCAAATGTAAGCATCACATCATGGGCACAGCTCTCAGACTTATTCTTAGATCATTTCTACCAGAAATAGAGATTCACAAAAACAATTGAAAATATAATCAATATAGCATGGCGAAGCAATGAAAGTTTGGCAAAATATCCTAGCAGGTTTGTTACAGAAAACCTGCAGTTCAAGATCTATTTTTCCAATCTTCTTTAGGTGTGTTCACGACAAGGCATGCGATTGGGAGAGTTCTACAAAGAGCTAACCAAAAACATGCCGGAGAACCCAAGAGACCTACAAAAATGATATAACAGTATGTGCGAACTGAGGAAGACAATAATCGTTAAATTGAGAGAGAGCGAGCCATTGACTATGAAGACGATATGCCCAATGAAGTTCCCAAAAAAGTGGTCTTCTTTATACATGAATCAAAGGAATCCTTGTCAAATAATGCTAGGAAAGCTAAGGCCGGATACTCACCTCCGCAGGAGCCTTTAGATAAAAGACTGTGTATAGAGGAAACAATCATGTTTAGCAAAGAAGAGGTTATCCCTAACTTCGCCACACAATGATCCTATGGTTATTATTTCCAAGATCGGTAATTCCACTTTTCATGGAGTTTTTGTGGATGATGGAAGCGCAATGAAAATCCTCTTCGTAGATTGCTTCAACAAACTAGAATTCAAGAGAACTGATTTCAAAAAATCCACATATGCACTCGTGGGATTCACAAGTAGAGCAGAATCTCCACTGGGCAACATTCAGCTCCTTGTCACAATGGGTGAGAATGAGAAGAAATGCACCATAATATGTGACTTTGTGACAATGGATGCCCCAAGTTCATTTAATGCAATCATTGGTAGACCATGGATGAATAGAGCAAAAGCAATCTGATCTTCATACCACCTGGCTATGAAATTCCTAACTCTGCATGGAATCGCAACGGTAAGGGGAAATAAGATGACTGCCAGGCAATGCATGGTCATGACAATAAGAGCAGGAAGGACAGTGAAACAACAGAAGATGGTTAGCACCATTACCAATGGGGACTCACTAAACTGGATGTACCATCCACTGGAAATTTCTGAAGAAACTGAATATATCATTTTAGATAACGATGATGAATCCAAGCACGTCAAGATAGGAAAATATCTTCCAGAACAAGAAAAGTAGGGAGTAATAAAAGTCCTGAGAGAGCACAAGGATACGTTCCTATGGAAAACATGGGAGGTGTCGACCCAAAAGTAGCAACTCATTCCTTGAACATCGCTGACTCAATCAAGCCAGTCAAGCAGAAGCAGAGGAGTTTTGCCAGCGATAGGTAAAAAGCAATTGAGGATGAAGTAAAGGCACTGTTACAAGCAGGGATAATAAGGGAGGTGATATTTCCAACTTGTTTGGAAAACCCGATGATGGTACGAAAAGAAGACTCGGCTTGGAGAATGTGTATAGATTTCAAAAATATAAACAAAGCGTGCCCAAAAGATTGTTACCCCCTGCCAAAAATCGATCAACTAGTGGAAGCAATCTAAGGATGCGATGTCCTCACATTTTTAGATGCGTGCAAAGGCTATCATAAAATATTGATGAACCCAGTAGATGCAGAAAAGACAGCATTTATAACAAGCTTTGGGATATTCTGTTATGAAAAGATGTCGTTCAGGTTAAAAAAATGCAGGGGAAACATACTAGAGAGTGATCAATCGTACATTCCGCAACCAGATTAGATGTAACATTGAGGTGTATGTGGACAGCATGGTTATCAAGAGTAAGCAAGCATGTGACTTCACGGAAGACCGAAAGGAAGCGCTTGATACACTGAGAGCAATTGGAATGAAGTTGAATCCTATGAAATGCACAATCGGAGTAGGGGGAGGTTAATTTCTTGGATATGAGGTATCCTCAAAGGGGATTGAAGCTAACCTAGAAAAGATACAAACGATCGTCAACCTCCCTCAACCGAGAACAGTGAAAGAAATCCAAATCTTAATGGCATCACTTGCCGCACTCAACATGTTTGTTTCTAAAGCAGCATAAAGGCACGTTCCCCTCAACAAAATCTTGAAAAGGCTAGGAAGTTTAGTTAGAGCGAAGAGTGCCAAATAGCATATGAATCACTAAAAATTCAACCCCAGGACCTCCCAACGCTAAAGCCGCCAATTCATGGAGAAACTTTATACTTGTATTTTGTGGTTTCAGTTAATGCAGTATGCTCAGTGTTGGTAAGACAGGAAGGACAGAAACAGGTACCAGTATTTTACACCAGTAGAATACTACAGCAGGTGGAAATGGCATACCTCCCTATTGAAAGGTTAACCCTTGCTTTGGTATGTTTGGCTAAGAGGTTGAAAACTTATTTCCTGAGTTATACAATTTTTGTGTACACGGACTACCCAATCAAGAACATCTTAAGCAAGCCTAAATCGTCCAGGAGAATGACCAAGTGGACTCTTGAATTAGGACTGTTCAAAATATATTTTAAACCACAAACATCCATCAAAGTTCAAGCGCTAGTGGAATTCATCGCTGAAATGGTAAGCGTGGGAGAGCAGTAGGCGAACGCCTCACAATTGTTAGAGGAAGATAAAGTTAAGGCTAAATTAGAGAATGTATCATGGAAGATTTTTGTAGAAGGGGCATCGAGCAAACACAGCTACAGAGTAGGACTGCTGTTGACCAACCCAAATGGGGGAGAGGGAATACAGATATTTACTTTGTTTTGACTTCTCGCTCACCAGCAATGAAGCTGAGTATGAAGCATTAATATATAGTGTAGACTTCACGTCTAATATGCAAGTGAAAAGTGTACAAGCATTCAGTGACTCACAAATAGTGGTCCAACAAGTTCATGGCCATTACGAAGTTTGGGAAGAACAATTGATGAAGTCTCTAACTAAAGTTTGACAGCTCATCGCTAATCTTAAGTACTTCAACATTCAACACATCCCAAGAAGTGAAAACATGAAGGCGGATGCTTTAAGCAAATTAGCAACAGTAGCGTTTGAATCATTGGCCGAACATAAGGATGTGAAGGTGAAGGTTATTCCAATTAGAAGTACAGCAAGGACAACTGTGTCAGTAGTTCAAGAATAGGACAAAATTGGAGAACACCACTGATTTACTATCAGCTGAGAAGATTCAAGTAAGGAAGTTAGAAATGCGACCCGGAAATTATGTCTTTTAAGATGGAAAGTTGTAAAAGAAGGGATATTTATCACCATGAATAAAGTGTGTAGGTCCGGTGCAGGCAAGCAAAATTTTGAGGGATGTACACAAAGGATTATACGGCTCACACCAGGGGTCTCAAACGATTGAAAAAATGATCATTCCAGCTAGATATTATTGGCCAATCATGTTCAACGATGCATACAACTTCGTCCTCAAATGTAAAACCTGCCAAATGAATGCTTTAAAATCTCACAGGTCACAGTTAGTGTTAACAGGCATATACGGGCTTTGATAAATGTGGAATTGGCCCATTTCCAAAAGGAACAGGTAGCTCTAAGTTTCTTATCATGAATGTCAATTATTTCACAAATTGGGTAGAAGCAAAACCCCTTGGGAGCGTGACAGCGGAAGTAACAAGGAAGTTTGTATGGCAGAATATAGTTTGTCAATTCAGGTTGCCGCAAACCATCATCACCAACAATGGCACACAATTCACAAGTGGAATTTTTACATAATGGTGTGTTAAGATTGGAATCACACAGAAATTCACATCGGTAGCCCATCCCCAGTCGGAAGTACTTCATGTTGATGTAACTAGTTTGTAACTACCTTCAATTAAAGGCGGTTTGGTAGAACCGCCTTTAAATTAAACCGTTCAAAGGCAGTTATAACATGAACCACCTTTGATTTTATTGGATCAAAGGAAGTTTTAAGAGAACCGCCTTTGAAATTCATTTAACCACCTTTAATCTGTGGGGGAGCTGAATCAACTGGCTTCCAAGTTTGGAAGCTTTGAACAAAGTGATTCCTGGCTTTTTTAACGGAACCACCTTTGAAAGCCACCTTTAATCAAAGGCTCTCCACTAGTGATGGGATCATGTAGGAACATTTGGAAGGATGGAACATAACTGATATTTGTCGAACTACCTTTGAAACGACATCAATTAACGACATTAACTTTTCCGCAACGACATTTTATAAGTACTAGTCTTGTATACGTAATATTCTTGTGTAATATCCCAGAACTATGACCAACTTGCTCAATGCAAGTACTAGGTCAGAGCTGAGCATGTTACCAAAAATCCAACAGGTTAGATTACTTGTAAGCAATAATGAACAAATACATAAGCAGATTATGAAAACCAAAGCCTAACTTACTATTACAGTGGAAGTATTTATACAAGTATTTTATTTTTTAATGTAAATACAAGAAAAAGTTTCTAAATAATCCGACCAGGATGGGTTTTATGTCAAATATTTTACATTGTTATAACAAAACTTAAGACAAAAGGTTCTAAGAGGTCTCGGCTAGGATCCTTCCTCTAAAAAAGTAAAGGCGTCACCGTACTTGACTCTAAGTGTTCCATTCCACTTGTTAGGGTTGTTTATACTAGGGTAAGATCTTTCTTAGTGAGGTTCCATCGCCAATTGTTACCAAGTGAAATTGAGTGATCCCATAATGCAAATAACCACATAAATCCTAGCACATAGTAAAAGGATGCGGGTGGGTTATGCCAAGATGTAGTCAAGTTCCAATATGGCCACTGTGACTGACATCAAGGCAAAAACCCTTTAGAAGTTCCTAAAGGCTATCACGATCAGGAAATCCATAGTCGTTACCCCATCCCTTTCCACTATTGTGTTTGTGATGCAATCCCTCTTGTTACTTGTTATTTTCCTTTTCTTTTGATTTTTCCCCGCAAACTTCTAATTTATAATAATCATTTACAAACTCAATCTTCTTACTTTATTAAATAAGTAAAGAATCACAATTCTAAATTTCATTGTTTTCATAATTACAAATGTAGTCTAGATTATAGTAAGAGGATTGATATTTAATTTGTGATAAATGATGACTGATATTTTTTCTATGGTACATAAAAGTATTGATATTAATAAAAGATTTAATATATTTCTCGTAGTAGTATATTAATTTATAATATGATTTTTTTATTGATTTGATTATTTTTCCGAATTTCCATTATGTTGACTTTACTAGTAAACGATCCAGCACCATTGTGTATCTTGACTATATAATTAAATAATAACGTATTATGAGTATGGCAGCAGTCTAGTGGTTTACAATCACACATATTTACCAAAGGTCTTGAGTCAGATACCTGTTACCCTATCCCTTTCCACTATTGCGGTCGTGATGTAATCCCTCTTGTACCCTTTCTTTTCCTTTTTCCTTTGATCCCCCCCCCCACCCACAAACTTCTAATTTATAGTAATCCTTTTACAAACTCAATCATCTTACTTTAGAAAAAAAATGTAGAAATCACAATTCTAAATTTCATTATTATCAAAACTAGAAATGTAATTATATATTGAGATGCACAATTAGTCTAGATTATAGTAAGAGGGTTGCTTTTTAATTTGTTATTGATGATAATCAATATTTTTTGCTATGGTGCATGAAAGTATTAATATTAGTAAATGATCTAATATATCTGGTAGCCGTATATTAATTTATAATATGATTTTTATTTTTCAATTTTATTTTTGTAATGATTTGATTATTTTCCGAGTTACCATTATATTGTCTATGTTAGTAAACGATCTAGCACCATAGTGTATGTTGTTTATATATTTTAATAACAATGTATAAATGTAAATATATATATATATATGAATATATATTCCAGAATAATTGATGAGTGTGACAACCACCTATGGGGTTTACAATCACACATATTTACCAAAGGCCTTGAGTTCGAAATCCCCGGCCCCATCCCTTTCCACTGTTGTGTTTGTTATCAAGCTTCATATATTTGGTCCATACCAAGTCTAAATGAGCAGAAGGCCCAGAACACTAGCAAAGGCATCTGGGTTGGGCCAAACATAGAATAAACGAAGGTTAACCCACAAATCGATAATTCCACAAACCCTAATTAGTTATTGCTCACAAAACTAGGCTTATCCAACACATGATCACACACACGATAGCAAGGTCGGACACACGATCACACAGACATTGGAAATTCAAAAATAAGAAGAGCCATATCCATAGCATATTATAAAAGGAATAAGGAGAAGATGGAAAAAGGTAAGTACATATATACTAAGGCGAGTTAAGTGGAAAAGAATGTTACTGACTTAAGCATCAGAGTTTCTTCCCCGGAATCAATTCTGGGGTTCTTTGTGCAGGTGCACTTTGGGGATCACGATAAACTTACTGGAAGAGGGAATACCACAACATTGGCACCATCTGTGGGGATGAAATTTTCTTTTTAGTCTGTCATTCCCAACGGGGTTGATAATGATGTTCACTAGAAGCGAAAGAAGTCATAATCATCACATGCAAGAGTAACCTGCAGGGAAAAATGGAAGCGCGCATCCCAACCTGAATCATGAGCACAACCCCAACAAAGAGCAAAAACACATCAATGATGACATAGATGTGGAAGAAGGCGTAGAATCTCCTAACATGGAAAAGAAAAAAGAAAAGAGAGCGTTCGCATCATTCTTAAAAGTGAACAAAGAGAAATTGTATGACCAGTTCCTAGTAACTCTCAAGCCTACTCCCCCAAGGGTAAGTTAGAAACCTGCTCAAAACAATGGCGACTCTAAATACGAGGAGGAATTGAGAGACATAGTCGCCAAAGATGATCGGACAAATCACCGCTCGAACCACATCTTCGTAACTTTAAGATGCCCAAGAACTTCAAACTTCCATTGCATGTCAAAATTTACAATGGGACAACCAACCCAAAGAAATGTTTGCATTCCTATCATAACAACATGAGGTTCTGTGATGCTAAAATTGAGTTGGTATTAAAGCATTCCCCATATTCTTATCAAGGACGACAATTACATGGAACGAGGACTTACCAAATGGAAGTATCACATCATGGGCATAGCTCTTAGACTTATTCTTAGATCATTTCTACCAGAAACAGAGATTCAAAAAAACAATTTCTAATCTAAACAATATAGCACAGTGAAGCTAAAAAAGGTTTGGCAAAATATCACAACAGGTTTGTTACAGAAAGCCTGCATGTTCAAGATCTATTTTTCCAATCTTCTTTAGGTGCGTTCACGGCAAGGCATATGATTGGGAGATTTCTACAAAGAGCTAACCAAAAACATGCCGGAGAACTCACGATACCTACAAACGATGATAGAACAGTATGTGTGAACCGAGGAAGCCAAGAATTGCAAAATTGAGAGAGAGCGAGCCTTTGACTACGAAGATGATATACCCAACGAAGTTCCCAAAAAGTGGTCTTCTCTATACATGGATTGACAAAATCCTTGCCAAATAATGCTTAGGAAGCTAAACTCGAATACTCACCTCCGCAGGAGCCTCTAAATAAAAGATTGCGTATAGAGGAAACGATCGTGTTTAGCAAAGAGGATGTTTTCCCTAACACTTCACCACACAATGATCATATGGTCATTATTGCTAAGATCGGGAATGCAACTATTCAAAGAGTTTTTGGGGATGATGGAAGCGCAATGGAAATCTTCATCAATGATTGCTTTGACAAACTAGGATTCAAGAACTGATTTGAAAAAATCCATATATGCACTTGTGGGATTCACAAGAAGTGCAGAAACTCCACTGAGCAACATTCTGCTCCTTGTCACAATGGGTGAGAATGAGAAGAACTACACCATAATATGTGACTTTGTGGTCATGGATGCCCCAAGTTCATTCAATGCCATCATTGGTAAACCATGGATGAATAGAGCAAAAGAAATCTGGTCTTCATAACTCCTGGTCATGAAATTCCCAATTCCACATGGAATCGCAACAGTAAGGGGAAACAAGCACATTGTCGTGCAATGCATGGTCATGACAATGAGAGTAGGAAGAAAAGTGAAACAACCGAAGATGATCAGCATGATTACCAATGGGGACTAACTAAACCAGATGTACCATCCACTGGAAATTTGTAAAGAAACTGAAGATATCATTCTAGATGACGATCATGAATCCAAGCACGTCAAGATAGGGAAATATCTTCCAGAATAAGAAAAGCATAGAGTAATAAAAATCCTGAGAGAGCAGAAGGATATGTTCCTGTGAAAAACATGAGAGGTGTCGACCCAAAAGTAGCAACTCATTCCTTGAACATCGCTGACTGAATCAAGCCAGTCAAGCAGAAGCAGAGCAGTTTTGACAGTGATAGGCAAAAATCAATTGAGAATTAAGTAAAGGCATTGTTACAAGCAGGGATCATAAGGGAGGTGATATATCCAACTTGTTTGGAGAACCCGGTGATGGTACAAAAAGTAGACTCGGTTGGACAATGTGTATAGATTTCACAAATATAAAAATAAAGTGTGCCCAAAAGATTGTTACCCCATGCCAAAATTGATCAACTAGTGGAAGCGATCTCAGGATACGAAGTTCTTGCATTTTTAGATGTGCACAAAGGCTATCATCAAATATTGATGAACCCAGTAGAAGCAGAAAAGACAGCATTTATAATGAGCTTTGGGATATTCTGTTATGAAAAGATGTCATTTGGGTTTTAAAATGCAAGGAAAACATATCAGAGAGTAGTCGATCGTACATTCTGCAACCAGATTGGACGCAACATTGAGGTGTATGTGGACAGTATGGTTATCAAGAGTAAGCAAGCATGTGACTTCACGGAAGACCGAAAGGAAGCGCTTGATACACTGAGAGCAATTAGACTAAAATTGAATCCTATTGAATGTACAAACGGAGTAGGGGCGGGTAAATTTGTTAGATATAAGGTATCCTCAAAGGGGATTGAAGCTAACCTAGAAATGATACAAGCCATCATCAACCTCCCTCAATTGCGAACAGTGAAAGAAGTCCAAATCTTAATGGCATTACTTGCTGCACTCAACAAGTTTGTTTCTAAAGCAGTAGAAAGGTACGTTCCCCTCTAAGAAATCCTGAAAAAGGCTAGGAAGTTTAGTGGGAGTGAAGAGTGCCAAGTAGCATATGAATCACTGAAAAGTCAATTCTAGGAACTCCCGACGCTAAAGCCTCCAATTCATGGAGAAACTTTATACTTGTATTTGGTGTTTCAGTTAATGTCATATGCTCAGTGTTGGTAAGAAAGGAAGGACAGAAATAGATACCGGTATTTTACACCAATAGAATACTACAACAGGCGGAAATGGCGTACCTCCCCATTGAAAGGTTTACCCTAGCTTCGATATATTCGGCTAAGAGGCTTAGAACTTATTTCTAGAGTTATACAATTGCTATGTACACAGACTACCCAATCATGAACATCTTAAGCAAGCCTAAATTTTCTAGGAGAATGACCAAGTAGGCTCTGGAATTAGGAAAGTTTGAAATATATTATAAACAACGAACATCCATCAAAGCACAAGCGCTAGTGAATTTCATTCCTGAAATGGTAAGCGTAGGATAGCAGCGGGTAACACACCACAATTGTTAGAGGAAGATAAAGGTAAGGCTAAATGAGATGATGTCGCATGGAAGCTGTTTATAGAAGAGGCATTGAGCAAGAACGGCTACGGAGCAGGACTGCTAATGGCCAACCCAAATAGGGGAGAGGGAATACAGATATTTGCTTCGTTTTGACTTCTCGCTGACCAACAATGAAGCTGAGTACGAAGCATTAATATGAAGTGTAGACTTCACATCTAGTATGAAAGTGAAGAGTGTACAAGTATTCAGTGACTCACAAATAGTGGTCAACAAGCTCATGGCGATTACGAAGTTCGGGAGGAACAATTGATGAAGTACCTAACTAAAGTTTCACAAATCATTGCTAATCTTGAGTACTTCAACATTTAACACATCCCAAGAAGTGAAAACACGAAGGCATATGCTTTAAGAAAATTAGCAACTGCAGGGTTTGAATCATTGGCCGAACTAAAGGATGTGAAGGTAGAGGTCATTCCAATTAGAAGTACAGCAAGGACAACTGTGTCAGTAGTTCAAGAACAAGACAAAATTGGATGGCACCGCTGATTCAGTACTTTGACAAGGGAAAGCTACTAGCTGACAAGATTCAAGCAAGGAAGTTAAAAATGCAGCCCCGCAATTATGTCTTTGAAGATGGAAAGTTGTACAATAAGGGATATTTATCACCATGGATAAAGTGTGTAGGTCCAGTGCATGCAGGAAAATATTTGAATGATGTACACGAAGGACTGTGCTACTCACACTAGGGGTCTTGATCGATTGCAAAAAAAGATCATTCGAGCTGGATATTATTGGCCAACCATGTTCAATGATGCGTACAACTTCGTCCTCAAATGTAAAACCTTCCTAATGAATGCTCCAACATCTCACAGACCACAGCCAGTGTTAACAGGCGTATACGGGCCTTGGCCTTTTGATAATTGGGGAATTTACCTTGTTAGCCCCTTTCCAAAAGGCACAGGTAGCTCCATGTTTCTTATCGTGGCGGTCAATTATTTCACAAAGTGGGTAAAAGCAAAAATCCCTAGGAGGGCGACAGCGGAAGGAGCAAGGAAGTTTGTATGGCAGAATATAGTTAGTTAATTAGGGGTGCCATAAACCATTTTCACCGACAATGGCACGCAGTTCACAAGTGAAATTTTTACGTAATGGTGTGTCAATATGGAAATCACACAGAAATTCTCATCGGTAGCTCATTCCCAAGCGAACGGTCAGGTAGAGGTTACAAATGGAACAATTGTTCAGGGTATTCAGAGAATATTGGAGGGAAAGATAACATGATGGGTTGAAGAGATACATAACATTTTGTGGTCGTACAGGACCACAGTAAAAAAACCAACTAGAGAAATGCCGTTTAGCTTAGTATATGGACACGAAGTGATGATGCCAGTTGCAATTGGACAAGCAAGCCTTCGAGTTGAGTTGTACAAGGAAGATGTCAACCTAGATAAGGTGAGGTTAAACCTAGATGAACTCGAAGAAAAAAGAGACAGAGCAGCGATCAAGGAGCTAAGTACAAGGAAAACATGGCTAAAGCCTATAATCGCAGGGTGAAGGAAGCATGATTCAAGATCGGTGATCTTGTGTTAAGAAAGAATGAAGCTAGCTTGGCGCAAGATTGTGGGAAATTATTCCCAAAGTGGGAAGGGTCATACAAGATGATGAAGGCGCACAGATCAAACTGCTATGAGTTGGAAAGAATGGATGCTAGCAGCATTCCAAACACTTGGCACATAGTTAACTTAAGAAGGTTTTATGTGTAAAAGAGCCGAGGTGATAGGATAAACTAGCCCCTATGTACAAAAACCATGAAATGATCATATTGTTCCATTCGATTCTTTAAGTTCCGTACTTCCTCTTCCAAACAGAAAATATGCGATCCGACAGTGTCAGATAACTTGATTCTCTGCCCTCTAACTCCCGTGGTTAAGTCCCCACGACATATGGATGAGCGTGAAGACGAAGGAAGAGCTTGTATCCTATCTCTTTGATCTATGCAAGCTTGCTCCAATTCATGTACAAATGAGCCAAGATGATTCCATTCAGTGTGAAGTTCTTAATTTTCACCCTACAGGGGCTTGTTTATGGTAAACTGTTCATCAAATTTAGTTTTCCAGCCACCAGCAGAGATTGAGAAATGATCACATTCATCTTTCTTTTTCTTAAACCTAACTAGCAAATCATCAATGCGAGCACATTTTTTTCTTCAATAATCAATGTCTTGTAATGAGCTTCGCAGGCCTTGCTCGTGCCATATTCTCTAGCTTCGACTCACTGACGAAGCATCTTCACTAGGTTGAGCTATTGCCGATGAATAAGACCATTCTATTCATTCATAATCCCATGAATATCCCTCAAAGTATCCTGAGTGTCCTTTGCAATAATGTTCCACTTCTTCACAAGGTCATTAATACCCAGCAACATATACTTCAAACGAAAACACAAGCATAAAGCCCACTCTTCAACACGAATAGGTAGGTTAAGTGTTCGTAAGTACTTCCCAGCAGATTGAAGATCAACTAAGCCATGAAAAATATCTTTGACAGGTGACGCCACAGTGTACCCATCAGGAATAAGCCTACTACAAGGACAACTTGTATCCAAGGAAAAGGATGAAGCGGGAATTGGAACTTCCCAATCAATAGACAAAAGAGGTGATTTAAGACACGAAAATATATCAGAAGAAACAACCTTCTCACACTCTTCGATAAAGTATTGAGTAGTACGAACCAAACTAAAAGGCTCAGAAAGATAATTACATCCCATAAAATCAAAGCTTTTCAAGAATCTATGATCAACCAAGGTATTAAAGCCCTGCATGCAAGATAATGAAATGAGAAAGACAAATAAAAAAAATAGATATTCATGGCCAAGAGTACATTTATGGTACAGACATACACTAAAATATTATTTTAGGTTTACAATCTTATCCCACATAAACCAAGTACACTAAAAAATTAACTAACATCAGTGTTTGGCTAGGGCTGAGCAGCGACGGCAGTGACATCCTGGCTTCGTGGCTCACTAAGATTTTCTTTGCTCAGCTACTGAGCATGGGTCTCATTATTCACATTTTCCTTGATGCCCACACCAACATCAAGATTTAGAGTTGAGATATCAGTACTAGGTCAGAGTAACACATCGTCCAGATAATCCACCTCGCATTTCTGCAACTCGCTCATAGAAGAAAGGCTGGGAAGACTAGCGAGTGGGTCAGCAGATTAAAGGGATGTCCCTCACCAGCAACCTTGGCAACAAATAACTTGTTCAACTTCACTCTATATTTCCCCAGCATCTTGACACACTTCTTCATTGAAGGCACACTCTTCAAATCGCAAGTGGGATTCCACTCACACTGATCTTTCATAACCAACGCTGCGAGCGTGCTTGCAAATATCCTCAAAATATTTATAGAACAACTTGGTATTCAACAGTCGATATACAACAACTTGAGGGTACTTGGGGTTCGCAAGCCCATTGGTGCATATTTCCTCCAACTTAGACAGAACCTGAGTTATTTCTTTCCTGACAGCCTGGGTACGCTCATCAGCATTGTTAGCCCTCTTCTCTGGAGCAGCCGCCTTATCCTCAGCGGCATTCAGTGAAGTTTCCAAAGGTGCACATTCATTGCCTCAGATTTATATTTCTCTTTCAGGACCTCATTAATGGGATGAATCTTAGAGAGCCTCTCACTTGGAAATTTAAGGCTTTTGCCAACCTTATAATGTAAGTACAAATAGAAGAAAGTTAATAAACACATTACACACATTACACACAAGAAGTTAAGATAAAGGATAAGAAAAGGTTAATAAAATTCCACTACAATGCTTACCACAGCCAGTGTGTTAGGCAAAGAGAGGTTGGAGAAGATGTCCCCTCCAAAACAAAACCCCCAGTTCGCATAATGGTTTGCAAAATTAGATTAGCTATTGCACCCCTTTTTAAAGGGAGGAAGTGAATGACTTAAAAGTCCTTCACCTCTACCCTTTTTTTTGTTTAGGCACACCTGTAGGGCGATATATGCCTATCCCCTCCCCCCCACTTTAGCCTTTCCCTTATGATTGAAGCCAGTTTGGTTAGCACCCCCCGGATGGATGTTGCAAGTAGCAGTGTCATTCGGCTGACATTAGTCATCTCCTCATCGTCACCATCAAGGAAAGGACTAATAATATCATCTTTCGCCAGATTCATGTCTGAAACATAAGAATCACTATAGGTTAAACGAACACAAGAAAAACATACAGCAGTTTCTAAACACAACAAAGGTTGCAGAACAAGCACATTAAGAAAAAGACAAATAGAACACCTTCAACATCAAAGTCAGCATGGCGAAGATGTTGCGTATGACCACAAAGTGTGACCACGATGTCTGTGTTTTCGGTAAAATGGACACTCAAACCAGGAAGCCTAACCCTAGGAACCTTGAAGTTCCAAGATGGCACAACCATAGGGTTTTGTTTTAACTCTATAAGGAAATATTTGGTAGGCCACAGACCAACATTACTAGGGAAACCCTTCATGAGCTCAACCTCATCGATTACAGGGTAAAACTTAAATTCATCTATAGTGCTTCTAACTTTCCAAAGATGATAAAAATTATAAAACAACTCAAGAGTAAAGGGTACGTTCATTTTCTCGCATACATGAAGAAACCCCATTATGATAGCAATGCCCTTGGGGTGGAATTGAGAGGGATTAATAGCAAGCCTTAGGAAAATTTAGAAACGATCAGCGGAAAAGTCAGATAGAATCACTGATCTTTTGAACAGGTTTCATGCTATCAACAACAACAAGAATTTCAAAATCCAAATTTCAAAAACAAAGAACTTAGCGGGTTGATTTATCTTTGCGCCTATGATCGATATTCCAATTCCATAACATTAATCTAATCCCACAAATATAGGAATTGATATATTCTCTGAATCAAATACAACAGGACCAGATATATACTTCTCGGATTTCATCTTCAACCATTCCTTATATCACCAAAATTCCTTATTTCATGTTACAACCCAATAATACTATATTTGCATATTTTTTCACAAATTGCCAACTAGATAAATATGGACTTTACATTCTCCTCATTTGGCACTTTGTGGACCCATCAATCTTTTGGACTTCAACGTAACAACTATGCAAATATAGACATCAACTAAAACCAGTATGAATGTTGGAACATGAGGGGCAAGAATTGTATCTCCCCCTAAATCTCACAGCTTCAAATCATCAGAACCTCAACATCCATCTTGTTATATCAAAACACAATCAGTACTTATCTTTCCCAGAAAAAAAACATGTTCCAACACAGGACCAATACAAACAGCATATAAGTAGTAGTAATCTGAGAATAGGTCACAAATCAATCATCAGAATTCCAAATCTGCTCAAAAATAGCAAAATAACACAGAACCAGAATTCCAGAAATATAATCTAAACATTCCAACTTTGATGTTTCAACACAACAATTCCATATTTTCATAACTTCTACAAATTGCCAACTTGTTAAATCTAGACTTTACAATAACTAATTCCTAACATTAAGGAATGTCAATTGGAAAGAGATAATAACATCCTTATCAATATGGAAAGTGAATATCTTTAATTCTTCCCGATAATTCCACCTATAATATCTCCAACAATTTTCTCCAAGTCTAATTTGGAATTTTCTTTGCTTTAAATCTTCATGTGCACAAGACAGTTTTGCAAAAAATGTATTCTTTTCTCCTCATTTTTCACACAATTCAACTTGAACCCCATAATTTCAGCAATTAGGCTTTTTCCTTCTTTCCTTCATCTCTGGAAAACATCTTATAACATAAGAACATATTCCATTAGAGCACATCGCCTCATTAAAAACCTTAACCTGGAAAACCCAGTGGGAAAGAAATCGTTGGTTAAAGGAAAAAAAGTACAATATATAACTCCCTCTCAATTCTTCCCGCTCAATGAATTCCTCCACCAAAAATACCTAAAAGTGCAAATTATATCTCAATAACATCACAATAATCCCAAAAAATATGAACACAATATAGCACACATCACACCATTGTACGTTGACTATATAATTAAATAATAATTTATTGACGTAAATATATATTATAAATTCCAAACTTTTTTTTTTGGAAAAGCACCCGAGGGTGGGGGTTGGTATATTGGTACCCCAAGCCAGTAAAACCGAACCATAGTAAGTTGGCATTAGTTTTTACAAAAGGCAACATCATTGCCTGCAAAAGTGATAACTACTACCTAGGATGTAAACTATACAAGGTCGATCGGAGAACCAAAAAAGAGTTAGTTGCGATTCCAAAGCAAACGAATCTCCACACCCCTTGTTAATTCGTACTTTGGCCAGGCAACTAACATTTAGACAGTCAGAAAGTTAGCATGGTAGAGGCAATTGGAGGGGAGCCCTCAATGATGATATTTGGGCAGTTGTCCCGAAATGTGCCTCACTGCATCATAGCTTCGGGGGTGTTGTTTTGATGAGTAATTCGCCATGTGAACCAAGTCAAGGTTGTACCTGCATAAGAAACATATACCATCAGCAGTATCCATCCTTCCCCTAGCAGTTAATATGCACTCTTATCTGAGGAATTTGTTCCTTATCTAAGGCTATAAGACCCTTAATATAGCCTGGAACATTAATGAGATTAAGAGCCTGATTATGGGAAGAGTGATGTTTAGCGATTGCATTAGCCACTGAGTTACCTTCCCTAGGAACATGTATAAGCACAGCACCACGTAGAAGGCATTTAACTTTATAAGCAGCATTGAAAAATTGCCATTGAGCAGAATATGGATCATTTATCATGTTAACTGCTAATAAAGAATCGGATTCTATAATAAATGAATCATCCAACTGATGAAAGTTATGACAAGCAAATTGAATGGCAAGTATTTCAGCATGAAGTGGAGATTCTGCAGAGATGGTTGCTGAATTAATCAGTAGGGGAGTACCAGAACTATCCCTTGCAACTATCCCTACTGCGGCCATATGGGGAAACCAGGAAGCATCTGTATTGATTTTGATGGAATTTAAACTAGGCCTTTCCCAGCAAACAGTCTGTATGATCGGCTTAGGAGGAGGCCTAAGATGAGGGATTAGATGCTTTATTGGATGTGGAATGGCAGTGTAGGTTTTTAGATGTGTAGGATTGGAATACATAGATAGCTTGATGAGGTCCAGTACTTCCTTACAAATGAAATCAGTAGAGAATGGAATCTGATAAAAAAGGAATCTATTTCGGGTTTTCCATAGACACCAGCATATGATAGGAGGGAGTATGTTACATATCAGTTGATGGCATTTTGGGAGATCTAGACAGTTCCAGAAAATAAAAAATCTCTGAGACAAGGAATGAGGTTCAGATAGGTGGAATTGAACTAGAGATGCCATGTTACTCCATATAGATTTAGCCAAAGGACAGGAAATAAAAAAATGTTCAATTGAATCCGAATGACAGCAAACTGGGCATTTCGAAGCTAGACTATATCCACAACTAATAAGCACATCATCCAATGGAAGAAATGAGTGTAACATTTTCCAAGTGAAAATGGAAATCTTTTTCTGAAGTGATTTGTTCCACAGGAACTTATAAGCCGGGAAATTACCTGATGAACTTGTGACAGCCTGGTATGCTGATTTAAAGGAGAAATTGTCTGCTGGATCCAGTTTCCATATAATCATGTCTTCTCTTTCCTCTACTAGTTCTGCATTTTGTAAGAATAGAAGAGTATCATTTTCCAGGAATGGAGAAATCAGTGCTAATATATCGGCTTTGTTCCTAATAAATTCTGATACATTACAGTGCTGGAATGTAGCAGTTATATGGTTAGGAACATAGTTAAGGAGGGGTCTATTCATGCACCAATTTGCAGTCCATATGTTACAGGTACCTTTACCATGAATGATGAAAGATTTTTGTTTTGCAAAAATGTTTACTGAGCAAATTCTTTCCCAGGTTACAGATTTCCTATGAGATTCAGGTAGAGACCACAACAATTTAGCCCATAAGGTGGTACCTAGCTGACTTTTCCACCACAATTTAAGGGAGCAAACAACCTGTATAGCTTGGATTGATCTAAACCCCAAACCACTTTGTGAGATTGGTGTAGCTAGATAAGCCCATTTTTTCCATACTTTGTTTCTTTTCCCTTCTGACTCGCTACAGAAGAACCTAGCCAATCTTTTCTCAAAAGTTTTGATTATAGATTTTGTGGGTTTAGTTACAGACCATAAGTGATGTGGCATTGAGTACAGACAGGATTGAATTAGGGTAAGTTTCCCACCTGAGCTAAGCCACTGATTTTTCCAATTTTGCAATTTCCTATCCAACTTTTCCATGAACCTTTGAATATAGGACAGCCAAGGTACTGGAAAGGGAAGGAGCCCTGTTTCATTTTTAGGACCATCCTAATCTGATTTAATTTGGTAATTGATGCCCTTTTACTAATGTAAAAATCAGATTTATGGAAATTAAATTTTTTTTCCCGAAGTGTATTCAAAGGTATCTAGGAAAGCCTTAATCGTAATAAGATTGGATTTGGAAGCTTGCATAAAAATGATAGTATCATCAGTGTACATAAGGTGAGTAGCTGCTAGGATTGGAGATGGTAGCTGGTAATACGAGAGCTTATTGTTGTGGAAAATAAAAGATAGACTCCTAGAGAAAGCTTCCGAGAAAATGTTAAAGAGAAAGGGAGAGAGGGGGTCACCTTGCTTAATTCCTCTTGTGGCCTTGAAAAAGCCCACTGGATTGCCATTAATAAGTATTGAAAAATAAGCTTGGGAGAGATTAGACATAACAGCATTTAGAAATTTACCATCAAAACCAAACTTCATCAGAACGTTCCTAAGAAAATGCCAATTAACTCTATCAAATACTTTCTGTAAATCTAATTTCAGAATGCAGTTAGGGACTCTAGCCTTCTTATCAAGGAATCTAATCATTTCCTGAAGGTAAATAATATTGTCCGAGATATCCCTATTTTTCATGAAAGCCGATTGATTTGGAGAGATCAATTTATCCATATGAGGTCTTAGTCTTTCCATTAAAACTTTGGAGCAGATCTTATTAAGGACATTCGATAAACTAATAGGCCTAAAATCATCGAATGAACATGGAGTAGTCTTTTTGGGTATTAAGGTAATCCAGGTACTGGATATTCCCCTGGGCAAGGCAGAGCCATTAATAAAATCATTAACTGCCTTAATAAGGTCATTTTTTATGATGGACCAGCACTTAGAATAAAATTTGCTTGAAAAACCATCTGGTCCCGGATTACTATTCTTACTTAAACCCTTAATTACTGCCTCTACTTCAGTTTCAGAGGCTGGTTTAGACAGTTCAAAGTTATCCTGAGCAGAGATGACATTCGGTATTTGGCTCAGAAAATGTGGATAATAGGTATCATTTGGCATTTGATTAGGTTCATTTAACAAGTCAGTGTAATAGGAGATGGCTTCCTTATGGATATCTGCTTGAGAACTCAGCCATTGACCTTCTCCATTTTTAATTTTTGATATTTGTAATCTGCAATTTTTCTCCTGTACCACTTTGTGAAAGAATTGAGTGTTGTTATCACCTAACCTATGCCATTTCAACTTAGCTTCCTGTTTCCAAAACTTTTCCTTTTCTTTTTGAGCTCTCAACAGTAAAGCTTTTTTCTCATTTAGTTTGATGAGTTCAGCATCCGAAGGATTAAAATCAAAATTTGATTCCTGAATTCTAAGGGATTCTTCAGCATTTAAAACATTAGTGTCTATGTTCCCAAAGCATTCTCTATTCCAAATTTTTATCTCCCTTTTCAGTCTGAGCAGTTTAAGAAAAAAACCGAGTAAGCCAGTCTCAGCAATTTGTTTTTCCCAATTAATCTTAATTAGAGTGATGAAGTCCGGCCGGTTAAACCATACATTTAGGAATCTAAATGGTTTTGGGCTGAGAATAGTCAAATTAGAAATTTGGAGGAGGAGAGGAGAGTGGTCAGAAGTTTGCCTATTCAAGATTTGGATAGAGGAAGAAGGAAACTTATAGTTCCATGAAATAGTGCATAAGCCTCTATCTAGCCTTTTTGAGGTCGGATTCCTAAGTCTTGAGTTACACCAGGTGAAAAGGTTACCTACCGTATTGATTTCCTGGACACCCGAGCTATTTATCCATGTATTAAAGTCTCTAATGCTGCCTAAGGAGGGTGAACTAGGGCCTTTATATTCTGTGAGGGAGGTGTTAGTGTTGAAGTCTCCTATAAAAATAGTATCACCTGTAGTAATTGGTGCCAAATATTTCCACAGAGTCTTCCTACCTTCCCTATTCCTAAGTGCATATATGAAAAACATCATCCATTTGTAAGTTGATGGATTGGTGAGCTATACTAACATGTAAAAACTGCTCATGAAAGGAAAGTAGTGTAACTGTAACCAAATTAGTCCGCATAAGCCAGATTTTACCGTTATACAAATTCGGACCATTAGAAAAGTTAAGTTTATCCATATAAAGTTGGAGTTTTGAGTTGTCATGCATTGGTTCAATTATGCACAGCATTTGAATATTTTTAAGCTTGACAAGATTAATTAGCCTGAGCATTAAAGATTCCATACCCCTAATGTTCCACACTAAAAAGTTGATTGAGGGAGGACCTGTCATTGCTCACTAGATTTATGACTTTTGGTGGATGACCTCAGCATCATTTTATTAATCTGACTGAAGTAGTTAATTCTTTTACCTTTGGCCTTACCTTGCAGTGGATCCTAACCCTGAGTAGGGGATGAGGCAGTACTGGTCTGTTGATTAAAATTGACCTCTTGATCAGTAGCTTGTTCCTCCGGTTCATCCTGCAAAACAGAGAACCTATTTTCCATTCTTCTTTGTGAAGAAAGAGTTACATTATTGTGTCTTTTCAGACTCGAGGGAAGTGTCCCCACCTGGATATCATCTATGGCATATGCCCTTGGAGTAAAATTAAGTAGGGCTGAATCATTTAACAGCTTGGATAGAGAGTTATCTATGATATCATATGTTTTGGGACTAGGATGGTTTTCAGGCGAAGTAGCCCTATCAGTTCCAGGGGCACTAATAATCCCTAAGGGGGGGGGCTAGATTGAAAGTTAGGAGTGGGGGATGGCATAACTCCATTACTAGATACCATATCATTAACAGTAATGATGGGATCAACCTGATCGTTTAGGGAGATCAAAGGAGGTGTATCAAACTTTTTTCCAGTTGCCTGCCATAGGGGCTGATTTTGAATTTTGTTGTCATCCTCTGGTCTAGCATTTAGGTTAGGAGGGAAGGATCTACATTGAACTTTGGAGTGGCCTAATTTGGCACAATGGTCACAGTATAGAGGGAATTCCTCATACTCTATTGGATATTTCTTATTATTTGTTACTGAGCCCAAACGAATATGATTACATAGAGGCTTTTGGAGATCAATCTCGACACATAGTTTAATAGCTGAAGGTCTTGTGAGCATATCTGTAGCTAGATCATTTTTAATAAAACAACCTATACTATTACCAATAGACTCTATTGAAGCTGAATTGTAATAATATAGTGGAACTTCCCTGATTGTGCACCACACCGGGACAATGGGTGATTCTTTGTGCGTTGAGAACTCTGGAGTCCATTTCAGCATCTTGAGGAGGATTCCGTTGAAGTTCCACACTCCTTTCATCCAGCATCGTTGGTAATCGTTGAGTAGTTCGAACCTGATGAGCACATGCTTATAATCCAAAGAACCTAGTTGGTATTTACCTGTGAAGCCCACGGTTTTGAAGGATTGCTCCAGTTGATCCATTGAACATCTCCCCTTTGTGAATTTGCCGACTAGGGCATTTGCGTAATGGGATGACAGCTTAGCTATTTGGTCATCTGAGTATAAACAGGCGACATCACCTAAGTGTTGGGATTTGGGGATAAGCTCAGGATTGTTAGGCAACACTTTTGATAACAGAGGGGATTTACTCTGTAGGGCGGCGGCGAAGGATAGAGGAGGAGGAGGTTGGTTAGCATTGTTAGTTTCCTGTGCGGCCAGAGTTTGGGAAGTCGTCATCGTTGAGACTGTTAGCGGCGGACTAGCCGTTAGCGACGGACTAGCCGTTAGCGGCGGACTAGCCGTTACCGGTGGAGCTAGCCTAATCCGACGATTTTTACCGAGGAATTGAAAACGTTCAGGAGGAAGAAGGAAGGAGGGTTAAGGGAGAGGTAAAAATCGTACACAGTATCGTACCTAATTCGCACACAATTTGCACACTGAGTTCTTTGAGAAAAATGATATAAATTCCAAACTCAACAATGAGTATGACAACAGCTAAGTGGTTTATAATCACACATATTTACCAAAGGTCTTGAGTTTGATACACGTTACCCCATCTCTTTCCACTATTTTGTTTGTGATGTAATCCCTCTTGTACCCATTCTTTTCCTGTTTTTTTATTTGAACCCCCAAACTTGTAATTTATAATAATCTTTTACAAACTCAATCAGCTTACTTTAGAAAAAATGTAAATAATAACAATTTCAAATTTCATTGTTATCAAATATAGAATTGTAATTATATCTTAAGATACAAAAGTAGTCTAGATTATAGTAAGATGGTTGCTCTTTAATCTGTGATAGATGATGACAAATATTTTTGTGCTATGGTGCATTAAAATATTAATATTACTAAATGGTCTAATATATCTCTAGAAGTAGTATATTAATTTATATTATGGTTTTTATTTTTTATTGATTTGATTATTTTACCGAGGTACCGTTATATTGACTGTATTAGTAAACGATCTAGCACTATTATGTATGTTGACTATATATTTAAATAAATATGTATTAATGTAAATATATATTCTATATTTTAGACTGATCAATGAGTATGGTAGCAGCCTAGTGGTATACAATCACACATTTTTACCAAAGGTCTTGAGTTCGATACCTTCTACCCCTGTTTGTGATCTAATCCCTCTTGTTACATGTTCTTTTCCTTTTCTTTTAATTTTTCCCCTTAAACTTCTAATATATAATAATCCTTTACAAACTCAATCTTCTTTCTATAGAAAAATGTTAAGAATAACAATTCAAAATTTAATTACTTTCAAAATTAAAAATGTAATTATTTTGAGATACAAAAGTAGTCTAGATTATAGTAAGATGGTTGCTCTTTAACTTGTGATTGTTTTCAATGTTGCATGAAAGTATTAATATTAGTAAATGATCCAATATATCTCTCGTAGTAATATATTAATTTATAATATGATTTTAAATTTTATTTTTTAATGATTTGATTATTTTTCTAAAGTACCATTATATTGACTATAATAGTAAAAGATCTAGCACCATTGTGTATGTTGACTAAATAATTAAATAATAATTTATTAATTTAAATATATATTATAAATTTCATACTCGTCAATGAGTATGGCAACAGTGTAGTGGTTTATAATCACACATATTTACCAAAGGTCTTGAGTTCGATACCCCCCACGCCATCCCTTTCAAGACTTCAATTCAAAACTCGTGTGCTTTTGCCCACGTCCCTCTAGAGGCTTGGTGTGCAGCACGGTTAACCTCAGAAGGGTGACCCGTGATTATTGGCATCACTATTGTGTTTGTGATCTAATCCATCTTGTTACACGTTCTTTTCCTTTTTTTCTATTTTACCTTTCTAACTTATAATTTTTATTAATCCTTTACATACTCAATTTCCTTACTTTAGAAAAAAAAGAGAGTAAGGAATCATAAATCAAAATTTCATTGTTTTCAAAATTAGAAATGTGGTTGTATTTTGAGATACAAAAGTATTCTAGATTATGGTAAGATGGTTGCTCTTTAATTTGTGATGGATGATGACTAGTTTTTTTTGGCTTTTGTGTATGAAAGTATTAATTTTAGTAAATGATCCAACATATCTCTCGTAGTAATATATTAATTTAAAATATGATTTTAAAATATATTTTTTAATGATTTGATTATTTTTCCAAATTACCATTATATTTACTATAATAGTAAACGATCTAGCACCATTGTGTATGTTGACTATATAATTAAATAATAATTTATTAATGTAAATATATATTATAAATTCCAGATTCATCAATGAGTATGGCAGTAGCACAGTGGTTTATAATCAATCATATTTACCAAAGGTCTTGAGTTCGATACCTCCTACTATATCCCTTTCAAGCCTTCATTTCAAAACTTGTGTGATTTTGTCCACGTCCCTCTAAAGTCTTGGTGTGCCGCACGGTTAATCTAAGAAGGGTGACCCGTGACAGTTGGTATCACTATTATATTTGTGATCTAATCCCTCTTTTACACGTTCGTTTCCTTTTTCTTATGATTTTTCCCCTCTAACTTTTAATTTATTATAATTCTTTACATACTCAATTTTCTTACTTTAGAAAAAATGTAAGGAATCACAAATCGAAATTTCATTGTTTTCAAAATTAGAAATGTAACTGTATTGTGAGATACAAAAGTAGTCTAGATTATAAAAAGATGGTTGCTCTTTAAGGTTTACAAAATTAGAAATGTTATTGAATTTTAAAATGATGCTTATTCATCATGTACTTCAAGTTCAATATTTTTTCGGTGAAAATAATTCTATATGTTGAGGAATAAAAGATTGAATCTTTATATGAGTTGTGATGATTGTATAACATGTTTACATTGTATATTTGTGTTTTGTACGGTTGTTGTTGTGAATATAATGCCATGTTATAACTTATGAGGACCTTTAGGTAGATGATAATTTATATAAGTCATTAATGTTTTGTTTTCTAGAAAATATCTTGAATGACCGACGTGGGACACCAATTGTCCTCCCATCCGAAAACTGGACCAATATGTGACCAATGTTCATCATTTATGACATTTTGTTTTACGAGATTGAATAGAATTCAGTCCATGACTCCCTGTAGTGGAAATCACTATGTCATAGATGGAAACGTGTAGGAATAGTTGAAAGGATGAAATATAATTGAGATATGTCGAGGTGCCTTCAAAATCACATCAATAGACGACGTTAACTTTCTGCAATGCCATGTTATAAGTACTAGTTCTGTATAAGTAAGATTCTCCTATAACATCCCAAAACTATGACCAACTTGCTCAATGCAAGTGCTTGGCCGGAGCTGAGCGTGTTATCAAGAATCCAACGGGTCGGATTTCTTATAAGCAGTAACAAGAAAATACAGATTATGTGGAAGCGATTTTAGAAAACCAAAATCTAACTTACTATTACAATTTAAGTCTTTATACAAGTATTTTATAGGGTTTTAACATAAATACAGGCAAAAGGTTCTAAAAGATTCGACCAGGACCAGGTTTATGTCAAATATTTTACATTGTTAAAACAAAGCTTAAAATAAAAGGTTCAAAAAGGGCCTGGCCAGGATCCTTCCTCAAATGAAGTAAAGGTGACACTGTGTTTCACTCTAAGTGTTCCACAACACATGTTAGGGTTGTTTACCAGGGTAAGATCCTTTTTTAGTAATGTTCCATCGCCAAATTTTACCAAGTGAAATTTAGTGATCACATAATGCAAATAACCACATCATTCCTAGCACATAGTAAAAGGATATGGATGGGTTATGCCAAGATGCAGTCAAGTTCCTATATGGCCACTGAAACTGACATCAAGGAAGAAATTCTTCAGTAGTGCCTGAAGGCTATCACAATCTAGAAATCCATACTCGTCAACCACGCTCAATATGTTCAGTTAGTAGCTCGTCTCAGAAAACCAATTGGTTATGCTAGCATACTGAAAGTCCCTGAGTAGCCGATCTAATCGTACAGTTCGATCAATACCGTTCTTCGCCGACTGAGATCCAATCGCGTCAAGGACCCTGATAAACGCAGACAAGTAATCAAGTAGCACACAACCAAATTTGATACACCAAGATAAAGTACAAGCTTGCCATCCACATATAATATTACAAAAATTAAATTCACATAATATCACAACAATTAAGCATGGTGCGATAAAGTACACGTCATACTTAATTATAATGAAATCAAATCATCAATGATAATAATCAAAAAGATTTAAAATAACATTTTATGCATAATCTAAAATTTCCAATAACACATTTAAATCAATAAGCCTAATATAACATGCAATAATCTCTTTTTAATTCAATTCGTGTTAGGGCGATGAAAACACTCACTATTGCAAATCCATTTATAAATACAGCAATTCTATCATAAATTATTTCGAACGCCTAAATTAACCCGTATTTTATTTGAAAAAGAGAGGGTGATTTTGTTCTGAGGAAATCAGGGTTCCCCATCCCGGTACTTATAGTACTTAGAGCATGTCAATGGTAAAACTGCTCTGGAACCGCTCTTGTGGTTTCAGTTTATTAAATATTCAATCTCTCTCCTTCACCTTAGCAATTGGAACCACAAAGGAACCACTCCATTTTTCTCTCTACAATGGTTGGAACCACTTTGCAACCACTCCATGGACCCCACTTAATTTTATCTATCATACTCGTTAATTTTATCTTCAATATTTAATTTAAATAAATTTGTCCACCCAAAACAAATTTAAATGTGATATTTTAATAATATATGTTATATATTAAAATTAATTTAATTTTTACGATTTAATTTTTTAATTTAATTTAATTTGTATTGAATTTTAAATGGCAGAAAAGAAATATTAAAAAGTTTATAAAATCAAAAAAAAATTGAAAAATATTAATAAAATGGGGCTAAGTGAGACGTGGGCCAACAATACGACGCCACGTGTCCCAATAGGGTAAAGCAAAAAAAAGAAGGCCACATCCCTTCTCTGTTCACGTGGGCTCAAAAAAGAGCACTTCATATGTTGCCCTGAGAGCATGTCCAATGGGGGGTTCCAGATTGGTTCCAATTCCATGCTACTCTGAGAGCATATATAGTGAGACTGGAACCGATCTGGAACCTAATTGTAATTTTGGAACCCTCCCCCTCCCCCCCCCCCCCTGCCAAATGGGGGTCACAAATGGATTCCCCAAATGGAGAATGGAGGCTCGGTTGGCCAAAAGGCAAACCGCTCCCCCCACAGTGTTTTTTGTCAGGGCAGCACATGAAGTGCTTTTTTTTAGCCCACGTGAACAGAGAAGGGATGTAGTCTTCTTTTCTTCTTTTTTTTTCTTTACCCTCTTCGGACACGTGGAATCCTATTATTGGCCCACGTGTCCCACTTAACCCCATTTTATTTTTTTTCCAAAATTTTCTTATTTTTAATATTTCTTTTTTGCCATTTATAATTTAATACAAATTTAATTGAATTTAAAATTTATTTCATAAAATCGAAGTTAATTTTAAAAATTAAAAATATATTATTAAATATCACTTTTCAATTTGTTTTAGGTAGGAAAGTTTATTTATTTAAATATTGAAGATAAAAAAAATTATTATGATAGAGGAATCAAGTGGGGTCCATGGAGTAGTTGCAAAGTAGAGAAATTGAGTGATTTTTTTGTGGTTTCAATTACTGAGATGAAAAAAGAGATTGAATATTTAATAAATTAAGTATACAAGAGTAGTTTTAACATTGTACAAGCTCTAACAGAAAACACATTGGTGAGCGGTTTGACTTTTGGCTAACCGAGCCTCCATTCCACATTTGGGAAACTCTTTTGGAACCCCAATTGTGATATTCCAAAGTGGCAATTGAGTTCCAGATCGGTTCAAGATGCTCACTTTTGGAGGCTGATTCAGCCTTGTGATTATTAAAATTGGGACACGTAATTTTGGGTTGAGATTTGGCCGCCCACCCCAATTCCCCCTAATATTATTTTTTTTCTTTCAAATTTATTGCTATTTTAAATTATAATATTTATATTTCATTATATCAGTATTGTTTTCTTTTCAATAATTTGAAATGGGTAAACAACTGTTAATAGAATAATTTCATTTGTAATTTTAATATTGTGAAGATTTATTATAAAATTTTAATACTATCAATATTTAATAAGTCTTTCTCTTGAAAGATGGTTTTTCGATAAATTATGAAAATACGAAGGTTTAAATTGCATATTAGAAGAAATGAAGATAAAATTTTTGGGTTGCATTAATTAATCGGATCGAGTCATAAGCTCATAACTACTGCATAAATTTTTAATATTGCAATTAAAATATTTTATTTTTTTATAATTGTAATTCAACTCCGTCTTTCCATAAGCATATAGAAAGACAGTCTTTTGTAAGACTGTCATACTTACTTAACAACTCAAATCAATTCTCAATTTTTTATTTCCAATATTACGAGACTTTATTATAAAATTCTATTAATATACATATTTAATTAACAACTCAAATTATTATTTCTTAATTACTTATTATTATTACCCTTTTAAATGTGTCAATTGTATTACTTGCCTTCTTCCCATTTTGACGTATTATTACTCATTACCTATTTCTTTTAGTTCCTTACCAATTTTTTTGAACGATCACTATAATAAAGCCAGTATTGTACATTGTTGTTATTATCATTATTTATTTATTATATGATATCTATTTATTTTATTTTATTTCATGCTAAAATTGCTTGTAGGGTTGAGTTTAAAATTATAGCAGGAAGTAGTCGAAGAAGGTAAATAAAAGGGTATTATTTCTGGTTAAAGCTTAACTATTACCCACGTACTAGATTCATTAAGGTCGGGGATTCTCAACTTGTATATTTCATTTACACATTGCAAGTTTCTAATATCTTTTTTGCTTTGTGTGAAATTGTAGTAATGGAGTGAAGACAAATTATCCATGAACGTTCAATGTACTCTTGAATGAAGTTCATCACAGTTGGACTGTTTATGTTATAGTAAAGTAGTTGCACCAAATCTTTCTATCATATATCATAACACTAATGTATCGTAGTGGATATCGATTTTAAACATCTCTCCCATTGTACCTATATAACCTTTTTCTAATGTATTATTGTGAACCCATTATATAGATTATGTAATGCAGATTGACATCTAGCTGTGGACTTCAATCGAGAATATTTTAGTACTTCTTTGTAGTTATTATACGTTTTTAATATGTTATTGTATCAGTGGTAGTGTGATGGCTTCCATTTTGCTCGAGTAGATAATCATTTTATATTATTGGTCGATCTCGATCATATGTTGATTAACAGTCAGTTCAACCAAAACCAAGTGACTAATATCGACTCTTCCATCAATGGGACACAACTAAAAATGCCAATCCAATCGATGTCTGTCACTTACATAGCCGACGTCGACCAACCATAGAACATAGTTTATTGACTGATGTCGACTGTGTTGCCAGTTTAATCGAGAGAAAATCGACATCATTTTTGTACTTGATAGCGACCAACATCGGTTCAACACTCGATTGTGAGCGAGATTGATTTAAAACTCAGTGGTAAAAAATGAGGTAAAAACTACCTTTTATCCCAGTTATGAATTGAAGGAAAAAGTATACTTTTTAATGCGCCTCTTTTTAGCTTGGTTATTTGATATGAATCTCCTTGCGAAAACTCTGGATTAATGAATATTAAATCTTTAACTAAACGATGGATTTCATAAACCCTAGTATAGCAGAACGAATTGATCAAAATTAACCCTCGGGATTTTGAACAACTAGAGATTTATGAAGCTTACTAGCCCGCAAGATTAGTTCACAAATCAAAATGTATTGATACTTAATTAACCCACTGGATTAAGCAACAATGAAGAACACTCGCAAGCAAAGAGTATGAACTCAAAAGTTTGAATATATGATTGATAAAAGTGTGTATAAAAGGTTTGGCCAACCCCTCTTTTTATAAGGTGAAATCTCTGCTAGAAACCCTAATTTGATATAGAAACTGAATCAACTTATGGAAGCTTTAAGAAGCTAAAATCATATCTAACTAAAATACCTAAAATAAGAAGAACTATGGCCGAATTCTTCCAAGACACACCTTGGATGAATATTTCCTTATCTAGTTTTACCAAATCTAATTCTAATCAGAATAAAACTGAATATTTCAAAAACCCTAATGAACTAGTTCAAAATTAAGCCCCTAAAAGCCCACATGGCCAAATTTAATCTCTAAAATTCAAAATGAAATAATTTTACAATAGTTTACTATGATCACACTACCTCACTGAAAATCCCGTGGGAAAAAAGAGTATAGTGTTCTTCATGATGTCTTCACTTCCTCTATACTCTTGAACAATTAATCCAAGAACTTGTCAATGTTGATTTATTCATTAATTATTCATCATGAGGTTGATCCATTAAAGAATTTAAAGATGTATCTCCAAGCTTCATCATTGCCCTAGTCATAGGACCTGCTATGTCACCTAGAGGATCCCAAACATAACCTTTAAATGTTTGATCAAGTAGTGGGATGTCTTCATCTATGGTGATAGTAGTCTTGGCATCTCCATCATTATTTTAAGGAAAATAATCGAGGTAAAAAGCCCTCCAGAATCGAGGTAATAAGTGCTTTTGTTGTAATGTTTAGAATGACGCCGATCAGGTTCCTCTATTTTTGACATGGATCGGCGATTGTCAACTTGAATTTTAGAATGATAGGAATGATGATTTTAGGTGGACATATAAAATTTTGGTAAGGAATTTTTATTTAGGCTACAACAGTATATCTAGATCACGATTGCACAAGAGTTAAAGGTATGGGAAAAAATAAGAAAACCAAAAACCAAATACCCGATTTTGAATACCCCGAACAAGATTTAATATTTTGTTTTGAAATATACAAACTGATTAAACGTAATTTTAGAATATGATTTTTGGATATGTTTTAGATCTTAAAACTCAACCCAAAACTTCATCCGAAAACTGAATTATATAAAAATATTATAGAGAAATTAAATACTATAAATTATATTATGGTATTTTAGTGAATTGGTGTACATTGTATGTTGTAGTTAAAGTCTTTGAAAATTTAAATTTGGTTAAATCTTGTTAATAATTTTGGAAAATTAATCTCTTTATTTTTTATTTCATGGTAATTTGGGTAATCAAGTTAACTTCAATCCAAAAACCGAATATCTAATTCAACTAAATCTATTCAATTTATTGGATATTCGGGTCAGTTTTTGGTTTTGGATTTTTAAGAAGTCAACCTGACTAAACCGAATTAAATTAATCAAAACCTTATTAAACCGACCCGACACCCACCCCTACTCTAGGTGGGTGGATTAAAAGGACACATTTATTTCAACATGGATGATATATATACATGGATTTTGGCGAAAGCGGTGGATGAAATTTAGGTGCATAGATGAAGATTTTAGGTGGATTATTGAAACATTGGAGGGGATTTTTAAAACTATGATGCATTAGTTGGACTAGATCTCAATTATTTAAGAGGGGTAGATAAAAATGGAAAAGTTAATTTTGAGATGGTGTTATATTGGGTTTAGGCAATAGGAATAGGGACTTTAGGTGGATAGATGATAGTTTGTTATTGATTTTATGTAGATCTAGATCTCTATTTCACGAGGTTTTAAGGTGGCTGAATGAAAAGGGAAAAGTTCATGTCGACATGAGTGATTCCGTCGTCTATGAGCCCACCATTGAATTGTGCGACTCTAGTACCAACGGTAGAGATGTTTTTAATTTAATCAAATAAGTTCTAAAGTTTCAGTTTAGCACCAAATTTTACTAAAGAGATTTTCTTTAGTAGTTATCGAAATGCTACGATAAAAATTGCACATGAATTTAAAACTATGAAGATACAAATATATGTGGCTTGATTTCTTGATGTAAGATGATATCAAGTACAAAACAAGTGACATATGAGTCACAAAAATGTGCCAACATGGTGCGGAACATGTGCCCACCTCGCCATGATCACGTGGTTTAATTTTTCATTTCAAATTAAGAGAAAATATCAAACAATTTGCAAATATCATCAAAGTGCCTTCCCAAAAAATTTTAGTTTAGGCATCATACTTGGGAAGACTAACCTGCCAATTGAGGTATCCCTATCTGGTGCGAAGGAACTTTCCAGATAATTGAAGAAAAAAAGGCACTATAATCAACTTTGGGAACTTGGATCCGATAAACTCTTAAACTCCGGGAATTTAATTTCTTGACATCAGGTAATATTAGGAGCGAAAGACACGCTCACCTGAGATGATTTTGCCATGGTAATGGAAAGAAGGTTGCGGTCTGCGGCGTGAACACTGGTTTTTTCAATCGGGTAAGTTAGGGGATTTATAGGTAGAATGATGAATGAAATCGCATGCGGTATAGTATTTCATAGGATCTCAGCGTATCTTATATTAGCTTTCAAGTTTGAGATTGACATAATTGAGGGTTTTAGGTGGATATATGAAACTTTTGTAAGGATTTTTTATCTAGGCTAGAATGGTGGATCTAGATCTTGATTTCAAGAGATTTTAAGGTGGGAAGGAAACGTTAATTTTAACACGGGCGATATATCCGGGTTTGGACAATAAGGGTGGATGATAGTTAATGTGGTAAAATGGGAATTTTAGGAGGATAGATAAAAAAAATTTTAAGGATTTTTCAATCTAGGATGCATCGATAATAGATTTAAATCTTGATTTCACGTGAGTTTAAGGTTATGATAAGGGAAAGGTTGATTTTGAAAAGAGAAAAATATCCATGTGAATGACAATCAAAGTAATATGTGTTGGTTTATGCGGTCAAACATCCATGTTCTTTTACTTATTTCATAACAATGTCGTTTTGAATGGAGATTCATCTCGTAAAATCTTCTAATAATCTTACGACACCGGCTGTAATGTCAATCTTACTGACAGTTGTCTATTTTTTTTATCAAAGTTGCTTGTTCATAATACTAGGCAAAAATATTTTTTTTGGCCTACCCACATAAAGTAGTCATTTTCGCCTATCGAATTCGGCCTTCATTGTTGCTTAAATAATTATTTTTCCTTTATTTCATATAAATGATTAATTTGAAAAGAAATATGCCATTTATAAATTAAATAAATTGAAGTCACCTTATCATTTACTTACCCTCAATAATTTTATACACATATATGATAACCCTTTTACAAATTTTTTTTTTAAAACACTAACGCGAACACAATTGGACCTAAGGATACACAAAATATTTAAAACTTTTACATAACAAGTCAATTGAAAAAATGAACTTCATGCACTAAAATGCATAATGCACGCTATGAACGTATCCCAACACCAAAGAACTCAACCTTTTTGCACAAAATAACACAACTTATGAAAATTGTCAAAAAACCAAAGCCAATTGCAAGAATCCCAATCATAATGCTATGATAAAAAATGCACATAAATATTCAAACTATGAAGGAAAATTGGCTTAATTTCTTTACATAAGCTTATATTAAGAGCAAACGATGTGCCTACTTGAGATATAAGTCCGTAATGGAAATGGAAACAGGGTTTCGGTCAAGGTACTTGATACTTTATGTACGGTGAGAAGAATGTATTTTCTGGTCGAGTATGTTAGGGTATTTATAGGTAGACATATGAAAAAAATCAGATGTAGTTTAGTATTATATAGATCTCGACGTATATTATAATAGATTTCAGGTTTAGGCAATGAGAACGAATATAAAATTGCAATTTATTTTTGATCAGGTAGATCTCAATTGAGCTTTTGGTGAATCTTTCTTATATTTACCGCCCACTAACTGGCAAGTCCGAGAGACGCTAGATCAAGGCTGAACTAGGCCAATAGTTTGTGGTCCATGTGAACAGAAATGTATAAGCGTGATATCAAGTTAAGAAGACATGGAAAATTGCTTAATTCTTGGCATGAGCTTATATAGAGCAAAAAATGTGCCAACATGATACAGCTAAGTGCCAAAAGAGTCCATACAAAAGATAATCCCACCGTGAAGATGGAAAGAGGGATTCGAGCTGGGTTCTATGATACTCCAAGGAAGACTTTACATAAAGAACTATCGATTTTCAAAAGGGCAATATGCAAATATAACCATATATGTTGAGGAAAGTGCAGATGTAACCCTCAGTTGTTTTTTAGTGCAAATATAACCCTGATTATTGAATGAAAGTGCAAATATAACCCTCCGACCATGATTCTGGCATTGACTAACGAATTCTGGCCACTAACCCACTTGAAAAGACCAAAATACCCTTCTTCCCCAAACCTTAAATGAGAAAAACAATTCTACCCTCACCGGCAACAACCACAACCACCAATACTGCCTCCACCCAGCCACCACAAGTACCGCCTCCACCCGGCCACCGCCAGCACCGTCTCCTCTGCCCTAGTGCCACCACCAGCACAGCCCTAAATTCCTTGCCACCATCGCCTCCTCTTCTGCCCTAGCACGACCACAAGTACAGCCCTAAACTCCTCGCCACCAATCCCACACTCCTCTACCCTAGCGTCACCACCAGCACAGCTCAGAACTCCTCGCCATCGCCACCTCCTCCTCAACCACTAGCGCCACTTCCACTATAACCATCACCACCCCCATTCATCTAAACACCATTTTGCCACCACCCCAATTCCCCACCCGCACAGCCACCGTCACCTCCGCCACCTTTTTCGACGCTGCTCAGCCAAGCACCGGAAGAGGAGAAGATGAGAAGAAGATGAGAGAAATGCATAACCTTGCTTTTTCCTACCTACTGTTGCTTTTTCCTCAACCTTCCCCAATATTCTCTTTCACCAATTGAAAACTGCTCCCAAATTGCTGATCAGCTGCCAATTGAAGGGCAGAAGAAGACGCGGTTCGTATGACCACACCATCGATGCCATATTAAGTCTTGGGAGTTCCCAGTCTTGGTGCCATATTCAATCTCTGGGTTCTCCGTCTTGACCCGGTTGCTCTCCACAGAGGATAGGTGGTAGAGTGCCAGACCCATGTCGTGCCAGAGTCCGCTCCGAGTCGGAGAGAAATGAAGGTTGAGATCCAAGGGGTAGGAAAAGGATCTGGGAAGGTTGAGGAAGGCTGAGATCTGGGAAATGAAGAAGACAAGAGAAAGAAGAAAATCTTGGAAGAAAATGGCCTTAATGTAATTTCAATTTTTTATTTTTTTACAGAGGGCAAAATAGTTTTTTTACTGGATTCCAAACCAGCTAAAAAGGTTATATTTGCACATAACCTGAATAGATAGAGTTATATTTGCACTTTCGATTAGCACAGGGTTATATCTGCCCTTTTTTCAATTATATAGGGTTATATATGCCCTTTTTCCTTTTTAAAACGAGTATATTGGGAGATTTTTGGTGGATGGATAAAAAAGAATTGCAAAAATGAGAATTATTTTTGGACCTCGATGGATTTTGTATTTTATTTACGGGTTTAGGCAACTAGATCGATTATGAAAGCGTGGAAAATTTTTTAATTGGGTTTACATTGCGAGTTTTAATGCTATACATAGATCTTGATTAAAAAAATGCAGATAAATGTCCTCAATCTTGATCAGCATCAATATATATTCTTGATTTTAAAAAGATGTTGATAAATATTTTCAACGTTGGATCAATGGCCAAAAATCTCGATTTAAAATGATATAGATGAGTATTTTTGTTGAGAAGATGAAAATATGATAAGGATATTTTTAAGTCTAGGCTACGACATTAGATCTAGTTTTTGAATTTCCATGATTTTTATGTGAAGGTATAAAAAATATACCTTTTTTGTTTCATACTAATCTGCACGCTCTCTATTTTAGGTTGTCCCACCTTAATCTCCACATTGTCCATTTTTGGAAAAAAAAACGTTAATTAGTTTGGTTAAAAGACAAAATAACCCTTACTAAAATATTAAAAATGTAAATTACAAATTTTCTCTATAGCTTGCTTTTGATACTTCCGGTCTCAGAAATATAGTATAGTAATCAAATAGATAGTGAAAAGCTTTAAACCAAACTCAATAGTTTATGAGCCCTATTTTTTAACGAACTTAGAAGTTTTTAAAACCCTTTGGGGATCCTTATATTGTACGACTTTTTAGGTGGTTTGGGTTTAGTTTTTCAAATAGAAGAGAAAACATCAAGCATTATGAACTTATAATATATTTAATTATTGAAATATAAAAATTGCACAAGTTATATATTTCTATCTAAAAATCAGCAAAATATTCATACAAACCTGTCAACCAAGGAGTGCCTTCTGTCGGCTTCGAAGGAATCTTCCAGCTGAATGAGGCAAAGAAAGCCCTAAAATCAAAACTGGGAAATTTAGACCGGACGAATTCCCTGAGTGATCGGTTACTATTGAATCTATGTCCCCGACGGCCGACATCACAAAGATGTTGAGATGGGTAAATGTACCTTTCTGTGAAATACCCTGATTCTAAAGTTCGCTTCCCCGCTTTCATCTCCAATGATCACCGGGGTTGGGCCAGTCTATGAGCATTAGGCAAACTGACTCGACACCCACCCCTACTCTAGGTAGGTGGATCAAAATGAAACATTTATTTCAACATGGGTGATATATATATATATATATATATATATATATATATATGGGTTTCGGCGAAAGTAGTGGATGAAAATTTAGGTGCATAGATAAAGATTTTAGGTGGATTATTGAAACATTGGTGGGGATTTTTAAATCTAGGAAGTATTAGTAGAACTAGATCTCAATTTTTTAAGAGGGGTAGATGAAAATGGAAAAGTTAATTTTGAGATGGTGTTATATTGGGTTTAGGCAATAGGAATAGGGACTTTAGGTGGATAGATGATAGTTTGTTAAAGATTTTAGGTAGATCTAGATTTCACGAGAGTTTGAGCTAGGTGAATGAAAATGGAAAAGTTCATGTTGACACGAGTGATTACGCCGTTTGTGAGCCCACCATTGAATTGTGCAACTCTAGCACCGAAGGGAGAGATATTACCTAAATTGGAGTCATCTTATCATTTACTTACCCTCGATAGTTTTATACACATATATGATAACCCTTACACATTTTTTTGTAGAACACTAATGCGAACACATTTGGATTTAAGGATACACCAAAAGATCTAAAATATCTACATAACAAGTCAATTGACAAAATGAATTTAATACACTAAAATGCACAATGCAGGCTATGAACGTATGCCATCAACAAAGAACTCAACCTTTTAGCAAAAAATAGCACAACTTATGAAAATTGACAAAAAATGAAAGGCAATTGCAAATATCCCAATCATAATGCTACGATAAAAACTACACATAAATATTCCAACTATGAAGGAAACTTTTGCTTAATTTCTTCACATAAGCTTATATTAAGAGCAAATGATGTGCCTGCTTGAGATTTAATTCCGTAATGGAAATGTAAACAGGGTTGCGGTTTGGTATTTTATAGATCTCGGCATATATTATATTATATTTCAGGTTTAGGCAATGAGATCGAATATAAAAATGCAATTGAATTTAGATCAGGTAGATCCAAATTGAGTTTTGGTTAATCTTTCTTATATTTGATGTGCCCACCGCCCACCAAATGGCAAGTATGAGAGATGCTAGATCAAGGTTGTACTAGGCCAATAGTTTGTGGTTCGTGTGAACACAAATGAATAAGCGTGATATCAAGTTTATAAGACATGGAAAATGGCTTGATTTCTTGCATGAGCTTATATAGTGTAAAAAATGTGCCAACCTAATGCAGTTGAGTGCCAAAAGCGTGCACACATAAAATAATCCCACCGTGAATATGGAAGGAGAATTTGAGCTGGGTTCTATGATACTCCAAAGAAGACTTTACATAATGAACTATGGGTTTTTTAAATGAGTATGTTGGGAGATTTTTTGGTGGATGGATAAAAAAGAATCGGAAAGAAGAGAATTTGTTTTGGACCTCGACGGATTTTGTATTTTATTTAGGGGTTTAGGAAATGAGATTGATTATGTAAGTGTGGAAAATTTTAAAATTGGGTTTAGATTAGGAGTTTTTATGTAGATCTTGATTCAAGAAAGGCGTTGATTCAGGTGCTCATTCTTCATCTGCACCAATATATATTCTTGATTCAAAAAACATGTCGATAAATATTTTCAACCTTGGATCAGTGGCAAAGAATCTCAATTTAAAATGACATAGATGAGGATTTTTGTTGGTAAAATGAAAATATGATATGGATATTTTTAAGTCTAGGCTATGGCTTAAGATCTAGTCCTTGAATTTACATGATTTTTATGTGAAGGTATAAAAAAATATACCTTTTTTGTTTCATACTAATCTGCATACTCTCTATTTTAGATTGTCCCACCTTAATCTCCACAATGTCCTTTTTGAAAACAAATATGATAATTTATCTAGTTAAAAGACAAAATAGCCCTTACTAAAATATTTAAAATATAATATACTAAAATTTCTCTAGAGCTTGATTTACATACTTCCGGTCTCGGAAATATAGTATAGTAGTAATCAAATTTATTGAGAAAAAATTCAAACCAAAATCTATGGTTTATGAACCTATTTTTTGAACTCACTTAGAAGTTTTCGGAACCCTTTGGGGATCCTTATATTGTACGACTCCTTAGATGGTTTAGCTTTTTTTAGTTTTTAAAATAAAAGAGAAAACATCAAGCGTTATGAACTTATGAATTATCTAATTATTGAAATAAGAAAGCTACGCAAGTTTTATATTTCTATCAAAAGAATCATCACAATATTCATACTAACCTGTCAACCGAGGCACGCCTTCTATCGGCTTCGAAGGAATCTTCCAGCTAAATGAGGCAAAGAAATCCCTAACATCAACACCGGGAAATTTGGACTGGATGAATTCCTTGAGTGGTCGCTTACTATTGAATCCACGTCCCCCACGCCAAGCATCACAAAGATGTTGAGGAGGGTAAATGTACCTTTTCGTGAAATACCCCGATTGTGAAGTTATCTTCCCCACTTTCCATCTCCAGTGATCACCGGGGTTAGGAGCATAGGGCAAACCAACCCCACACCCACCCTACTCTAGGTGGGTGGATTAAAATGAAATGTTTATTTCAACATGGGTGATATATATACATGGGTTTAGGCGACGGTGGTGGATGAAATTTAGGTGCATAAATGATGATTTCAGTTGGATTATTGAAACATTGGTGGGGATTCTTTAATTTGGGATGCATTAGTAGAACTAGATCTCTACTTCTTTAAGGTGGGTGGATGAAAATGGAAAGGTTATATTTGAGATGGTGTTATATTGGGTTTAAGCGATATGAATAGGGACTTTGAGTGCATAGATGATAGTTTGTTAAAGATTTTAGGTAGATCTTGATTTCACAAAAGTTTAAGCTAGGTGAATGAAAATGGAAAAGTTCATTTTGACACGAGTGATTCCGCCGCCTATGAGCCACCATTGAATTGTACTAAAGAGATTTTTCAATTTAGCACCAAATTTCAATTTAGCACCAAATTTCAATTTAGCACCAAATTTTACCAAAGAGATTTTTTTAAGTAATTATCCAAATGCTATGATAAAAGTTGAATATAAATTTTTAACTAAGATGATACAAATTAATGTGGCTTGATATCTTGATGTAAAATGATATCAAGTACAAAATATGTGCCATTTGGATGCGAAAAATTTGCCACATGGTGCGGAACATGTGCCCACCTTTCCATCGTCACGTGGTTTAATTTTTCATTTCAAAACAAGGTAAAATATCAAACAATTTGTAAATAGTATCCAAGTGCCTTCCCAAAAATTATTAGTTGAGGTATCATACTTAGGAAGACTAACCTGTCAATTAAGGTATCCCTATCTGGTGCAAAGGAATTTTCTAGATAGTTGAGGCAAAAAAGGCACTAACATCAACTTTGGGAATTTGGATCTGACAAACTCCTAAACTTTTGGAATTTAATTTCTTGACATAAGGTTAAATTAAGAGCAAAAGACACGCTCACCTAAGATGATTCTGCCATGGAAATGGAAAGAAGGTTGTGGTCTGCGATGTGTACAATGGGTTTCCAATCGGTTACATTGGGGGATTTATAGGTAGAAGGATGAAAGAAATTGTGTGCGGTATAGCATTACTTAGGATCTCGGCGTATCTTATATAAGATTTCAAGTTTGGGATTGATAGAAATGGGGGTTTTAGGTGATATATTAAAAATTTGTAAGTATTTTTTATCTAGGCTGGAATGGTGGATTTAGATCTCGATTTCAAGAGATTTTAAGGTGGGAAGAAAATTTTAATTCAACACGGGTTTTATATTCAGGTTTAGGCGATATGGGTGGATTATAATTAATGTGCTTGAATGGGGATTTTAAGATGATAGATAAAATTTCAGTAAGGATTTTTCAATCGATCATGCATCAATTGTAGATTTAAATCTTGATTTCACGAGAGTTTAAGGTTATAGTAAGGGAAAGGTCTAATTTGACATAGTTGATATCCATTTGAAAAGAGAAAAATATCCTTCTGAATGACAGTCAAAGTGATATTTGTGAGTTTATGCTGTCAAATATCCATGTCCTTTTACTTATATCATAACAACGTCATTTTGAATAGAGATTCATCTTGTACAATCCCCCAATAATCTTGCGATACCGGCTACCTTGTCGATCCAACTGACACTTGTCCAGTTATTGACCGAAGTTGGTTGTTAATAATACTGGGCCAAAATATTTTTTTCTGCCCATCCACATATAGTAGCAATTTTGGCCTATCAAATTTGGCCTTCAATAACTATTTTCCTCTATTGTATATAAATGATTAAGTTGAAAAGAAATATATGATTCGGAGATTAACTAAATTGGAGTCACCTTATCATTTACTTATCCTCAAAAATTTTATACACATATATGATAACCCTTACACATTTTCTTTTGTATAAAAACTAAACATAATTGGAGCAACGGACCAAAGGATCTAAAAATTATACGTAACAAATCAATTAAAAAAAATTAACTTCATGCACTAAAATACACAATGCGCGCTATGAAAGTATCTTAACAACGAAGAACTCATCCTTTTAGCAAGAAATAGCACAACTTATGAAAATTGACAGAAAACCAAAGGCAATTGCAAAAATCCCAATGATAATGCTACGATAATAACTACACATAAATATTCAAACTATGAAGGAAAAATTGGCTTAATTTCTTTACATAAACTTATACTAAGAGAAAATGATGTGCCTACTTGAGATATAATTCCGCAGTGGAAATGGAAACAGGATTGCGGTGAGAACAATGGATTTTCTGATCGGGTATTTTAGTGTATTCATAGGTAGACATATGAAAAAATCGGATAAGGTTAAGTATATTGTAGATCTCGACGTATAATGTATTGGATTTCAGGTTTAGGAAATGAGACCGAATATAAAGTGCAATTGAGTTTAGATAAGGTAGATCTCAATTGAGTTTTTGGTGAATCTTTCTTATATTACATAGGCCCACCAACTAGAAAGTCTGAGAGATGCTAGATCAAGGCTTTACTCGGCCAATAGTTTGTGGTCCACGTGAACCTGAATGCATAGCTGTGATATCAAGTTAAGAAGACATGGAAAATGGCTTAATTTCTTGACATGAGCTTATGTAGTGCAAAATATGTGCCAACCTGACACACTTGAGTACCAACAACATGCACATATAAGGTAATCCCACCGTGAAGATGGAAGGAGGATTTGAGCTGGGTATCATGATACTCCAAAGAAGACTTTACGTAATGAACTATGGATTTATAAAACGAGTATGTTGCAGATATTTTGGTGGATGGATAAAAAAGAATCGGATACCGATGAGAAATTCGTTTGGATCTCGGCGGATTTTGTATTTGATTATGGGTTTAGGCAATGAGATCGATTATGATTGTATGGATTTGTTACACGTGGATCTTGAGTTAAGAAAGGCTTGATACGTATATATTCTTGATTTCAAAAAGATGTCGATAAATATTTTCAACCTTGGATCAGTGGCAGAAAATCTCGATTTAAAATGACATAGATGAGGATTTTTGTTGGGAAAATGAAAACATGAAAAGGATATTTTTTTAAGTCTAGGTTACGACGTAAGATCTAGATCTTAAATTCACATGATTTTTATGTGGAGGCATAAAAAATATACATTTTTTGTCACATACTAATATGCATGCTCTCTATTTTAGGTTGTCCCACCACGATAATAAGTCTGGTGAAAAGACAAAATAACCCTTACTAAAATATTGAAAATATAAAATTAGCCCCCTCTACAACCCCAAATTATAACATCAAACCCAATTTAGATGTAAATATATGAAATATATTTCCTAATTATTAGGTTCCAAGTTACAAGTTACACAAGGATACCTTCATCACTGCATCAATATCGGGATTCAGATATAATCATCTCTTCTTCTAAGAGAGTACCCTGCATTTCCACAGATGAAACATTACAATGACAACAAATAATCCTTACAATTAAACATCCATTCTTGTTTTATGGGAACTAATATTGGCTTTCTCTCCAAATATCAGTAGGGGGATATCCCAGCTATTAAATAACCTCTGAACGACAAACTAATTATATGTGCCTAAAATTGGAAAAGAATCCAAACCACAAACCACAAATTCAGCAAAGCAATCTGCAGCATGACAGAAACACAATCTTTCTACATAAAAATCATCATCAGAAACACAATCTCACACTCTTATGTTTCTTTCTTTTTTTTTATGAACACACCCGAAAGGTGGGGGTTATTTATTTAATGATCCCAAACCTTAATAATAAGGGAATCTACATACAGTTCAAGTGATTAGTAGGAGCACTGAGGCAACATGGTTGCCTCCAAAAGAAAATACCTATCTATGAGTACGACTAAACTAGTTGGCTATTCTAGAAACTAACCAAAGTAGATGTGATTAGTTGTTAAAGTTGCGATCCCAAAGAGAAGAATCTCCACCCCTGTGTGAATTCTTTCTTTGGCCAGGCAACTTTAAACCAAAAAAAACCAAGTATCCCAAGGTTGCCTCCAAAATTAATGAATTGGATAACACTGTCGAAGAGAAAAGATGGATCTGACAAGCACTTGAGGGCATGAGTAGTAGTAATCCCCTTTGAAGCTGGTGCTGGACAGTAGCTCGGAAAGCCATCCGATTAGCCTGCATAAAAAACAACTTATTAGCAGTATCAATCCTTATAGGAGCCATTTTTATGCATTCTTATATGAGGAGTATGGTCCTTGTCTAAAGTAATAAGGCATTTGATATGTGTTTGAACATTAGAGAGATTGAGGCTCTGATTATGAGAGGAGTGGTGCTTGGCAATTGCATTAGCCATAGAATTACATTCCCTGAAAACATGTTTGAGTTCGGCACTGCCTAAGAGGGATTTAACTTTATAAACCATATCAAACAGTTGCCAGTGTGCAGAATAGGGATCATTTATCATTTTAACTGCCAGCAAGAAGTCTGTTTCGATTGTGAAAGTGTGGTCCAATTGTGGAAATTTTTGGCCCAATTGTGGAAAATTTTGGCAAGCAAATAATATGGATAGAATTTCAGCTTGGAGTGGAGAGGCAGCTGAAATAGTCTCTGATTTAATCAAGAGGGGTGTACCAGAATTATCCCTTGCAATTAGCCCTACTGCAGCTTTGTTTGGGTACCAGGAAGCATCAATGTTAACTTTTATGGACCCGGTCTTAGGCCTTTCCCAGAATACAGTATATATAATTGGCTTTGGGGGAGGTCTAAGATATGGGATCAAATGCATAAGGGAATGTGGAGTAGCTGTGAGGGAAACCAGATGTGAAGGGTTAGTATAGAGAGACAGTTTTATTAGATCCTGCACTTCCTTACATATAAGGTCTGTAGAAAATAATTTCTGATCAAATAAGAATCTGTTCCGAGCTTTCCAAAGACACCAGCATATCAGGGAGGGGAGAATTTTACAAATCAGTTGGTGCCACTTAGAGAGATCATTGCAATTCCAGAAAACAAAAAATCTATCACTAATGTAATGTTGGTCACTAAGGTGAAAGTGAACTATAGATGCCATGTTATTCCATACAGATTGGGCAATAGGACATGATATGAAAAAATGTTGGATAGAATCTGAATGACTACATGCAGGGCATTTAGAAGCTAGACTAAAACCACATCTAATGAGCACATCATCAAAAGGAAGAAATGAGTGCAGCATTTTCCATGTGAATATAGAGATCTTTCTCTGTAATGCAGTGTTGTTCCATATGAACTTACATGCAGGAAAATTACCTGATGATAGTGTAAGAATCTTATATGCGGACTTGAAGGAGAAGACTCCTGAAGCTTCTGGTTTCCATATCAGTCTATCATCTCTGTCCTGTGTAGTTACTGCTTCCTGCAAAAAGGAGAGAGTATCATGATCCAGGAAAGGTGCAATATGGGCTAAGATAGTAGCTTTTATTTGTGATGAAATCTTCCACAGTACAATATGGCAATGCAGAAGATATGTGACTGGGAATATAGTGAAGAAGTGGGCCATTGGGGCACCAGTTGGCAGTCCATAGATTGCAACTACCTTTGCCATGGATGATAAGAGAATTACTTTCCGCAAAGGAGTTTATAGAACAGATTCTTTTCCAAGTCACTGATTTCCTATGAGAGTGTGGCAAGGACCACAACAATTTAGACCATAAAGAACTACCTAACTGGCTTTTCCACCACAGTTTGAGTGAGCAGGCATCAATTATAGCTTGGATTGATCTAAAACCTAAACCATTCTGGGTTATTGGTATAGCTAAATCAGCCCATCTTCCAAACTTTATTTTTTCTACCTTCCGATTCACCCCAAAAAAATCTAGCCAATTTTTCTCAAATGTTTGAACTATGTGTTTTGGGGGTTTAGTTACAACCCATAAATGCTGTGGTATAGAATACAAGCAAGATTGGATTAGGATCATTCTACCCCCTGAACTCAGCCACCTGTTCTTCCAATTTTGCAATTTTTTATCCAAATTTTCCATCAAAGGTTGGAAGTACCTATTCAATGTTCTGCCTTTAAAAATAGGGCAGCCTAGGTATTTGAAAGGAAAGGAGCCTTTTTTTTTTCATTTTCAAGATCATCTTTACCTGATTAAATTTAGCAGCTGAGGCCCTCTTACTTATTTAAAAATCTGATTTTTCAAAGTTAAATTTTTTGCCCGAGGTGTACTCAAAGATCTCTAAGAAAGCTTTAATCCTAATGAGGTTAGACTTAGATGCTTGCATAAAAATGATTGTATCATCAACATACATTAGGTGAGAAGCAGCTGGAATTGAGGCAGGTAGCTGATAATAAGAGAGACTATTATTCTGAAATATAAAAGACAAGCTCCTAGAAAAAGCTTCTGAGAATATATTATAAAGGAAAGGAGAGAGTGGATCACCTTGTTTAATACCTCTTGTAGCTTTGAAAAAACCCTACTGGATTGCCATTGACAAGTACTGAAAAATGAGCTTGAGAGAGATTTTTCATAACAGCATTTAAGAAGTTGCCATTAAACCAAACCTTATCAAAATATTTCTGAGAAAATTCCAGTTTACTCTATCAAAAGCTTTTCTTAGATCCAACTTAAGTATGCAGTTAGGAACTCTACCCTTTTTATCTAAAAATCTAATCATTTCCTGCAAATAGAGAACATTATCTGCTATATCTCTATTTTTTAAAAAGGCAGATTGGTTTGGGGAGATCATTTTATCCATATAGGGTCTCAAACGTTCCATTAATACCTTTGAGCATATCTTATTCAAGACATTTGATAAGCTAATTGGCCTGAAATCCTCAAAAGAGTAGGGTGTTGGTTTTTTTGGTATTAGGGTTATCCAGGTACTAGATACTCCCCTTGGCATATCAGAGCCTGTAATAAATTCATTTACTGCCTCAGTTAGATCATGCCTTATAATAGACCAGCCTTTACTATAGAATTTAGTTGAAAAACCATCTGGTCCTGGACTACTGTTCTTGTTCAGACCCTTAATCACTGATTCTAGTTCAGCTTCCGAGACTGGTATGGATAAGGCTTGATTATCCTGGTCAGTAATAATGTTAGGGATTTGACTAAGGAAGTGGGGATAGTAGGTGTCATTAGCCATTTGGTTATGCTCAGTTAACAGATCAGAAAAATAGGCAATAGCTTCCTTTTGGATAACCAGTTGTGAATTTAGCCATTGTCCTTGTTTGTTTTTAATTTTAGAGATCTGCAACCTGCAGTTTTTCTCCTGCACCACCTTATGGAAAAATTGAGTGTTATTATCTCCTAACTTATGCCATTTAGATCTAGCTTTCTGCTTCCAAAATTTTCCTTCTCTTTTTGGGCTCTAAGCAATAAAGCTTTTTTCTCATTTAGTTTGATAAGTTCAGAAGTTGAGGGTGTCAAGTCAAAAAGAAGTTCATGAATTCTTAATGCCTCCTCTGCTTTAATGATATTAGCATCAATGTTTCCGAAGCAGTCTCTATTCTAGATTTTTATCACCTTCTTAAGTCTAATCAATTTTAGATAAAATCCAAGCATACCAGTCTCAGCAAGTGGTTTTTCCCAGTTATCCCTAATTAAGGTTATAAAATCTGGCTGATTGAACCAGGTATTTATGAATCTAAAGGGTTTAGGGTGGGAAATAGTCAAATTGGATATCTGGAGGAGAAGGGGGGAGTGATCTGAAGTTTGCCTATTCAAGATTTGGATAGAGGATGTAGGGAAGTTCTGATTCCATGTGATTGTACAGAGACCTCTATCTAACCTTTTGGAGGTGGGGTTTCTAAGTCTCGAATTGCACCAGGTAAAGAGGTTTCCTACTGTGTTAATCTCCTGAACTCCAGTGGTATTAATCCAGGTATTGAAGTCTCTAATACTTCCAATAGAGGGGGAGCTAGGGCCTCTATATTCTGAGAGAGATGTGATAGTATTAAAATCTCCTATAAATATAGTATCCCCTTTTGTAATAGCTGTCAGCTCTTTCCATATAGCCTTTCTACCTTCCATATTCCTAAGTGCATATATGAAGACTGCTTCCATTTGTAAATTTAGGGACTGATGAGATATATTAACATGCATAAACTGCTCGTGGGAAGAAAGGAGTGTGACAGACATTAGATTAGACCACATGAGCCATATTTTTCCATTATACAGTGTCAAACTATGCGAGAAGTTAAGTTTTTTCATATATGATTGACATTTTATGTTATCATGCATTGGTTCAATTATGCACAACAGTTGGATTTTCTTAAGCTTAACTAGGTTTATTAGTCTAAGCATTGAAGATTCCATGCCTCTAAGATTCCACACTAAAAAATTAACACTGAAAGATGCTGTCATTGTTCACTTGATTTGTGAAATTTTGTAGCTGATCTTAGCATCATCTTATTAAGTTGACTAAAGTAATTGTTCTTTTTAACTTTAGACTTACCTTGCTGGGGATTCTTACCAGTGGATTTCATGGAGGATGAAGCTGTAATGTCCTTGTGGCTGGTGGTAACCTCATCATCAGAGTCTTGCTCTTCCAGTTCATCCTGCAAAACAGAGAACCTATTTTCCATCTTTCCATGTAGGGAAAGTGTTGGGTTATTAGAAGGTGATTGATTTAGTCTTTTCAGGTGTAGGCTCCGTGATCCAATCTGAATGTCATCTTTTGCATAAACCATCGGAGTATGTTTAGATAGAGCAGTATCATTTAACAGCTTTGAGATGGATTTATCAGAGTTTTCCTGAGTTTGGGTACTAGGTAATTTTTCAGGTGATTGTAACCTGTCATTTTCAGAAACTCTGTTAACCCCTGGGGAGGATTTAGAGTGAAGGTTAAAGGTGGGGATCGTTATGGCTCTATGATCAGTTACATTATCATTCACAGGGGAGGTGGGATCATCCTGATTACCTAGGGAGATCAGTGGAGGCTTACTGAATTTGTTACCAGTAGCCTGCCACTGAGAATGAGTTTGGCTCTGGATTATGATATTATCCATTGGTTTAGCATTAACATTTGGAGGGATGACTCTACATTGTCCTACAGAGTGACCTAATTTAGCACAGTAAGACACATTAATAATCGGTGCGATCGTATTGGCTTCTCTCTCTTTTGAACAGTAAAACTAAAGCAGTCATTTCCTTTTTCCTACTACTCCAGAGTCGCCGATAACGGCTATTCCCCGCCGTCAACGGCTAGTACCTGCCGGTATCAATTCGCGAAGAAGAAGGTAACCTTAAGCCGGCCGCTATGGCGGCAAGCAATGTCAGCCAATCCCCACCCAAATCCTTCGCCGCTGAGATTTTCCCCTGAGTATTCATATCAGTGCGAACTTCAATTTTATTTTAATCCAGTATAGTAGCAGATTCTTCGGATCAAAAAGAAATTGATGGTCGCACAAAAACTACAAACAATAAAACTAGAAAAAAAAAACCAAAACAATAATATACACCATGATTTAAATAAACAGGAGAAATTACATCTTTTTCCCGAACTTCCACTTGCTTCTGTTTGCGTCCATACTCCTGCCTGGCTCTCTTCTTCTCTGCTTCCACTAAGTGCAACTTTTCAATGTTGAACTCCTGCGCCAAAAACCAACCCAATATAGTTAAGATTCAAACTTTATCTCGAAATCAAACAAACAAAACGAAACCCATTCACAAAAATATGCTTCCAACCATAAATTGGATCGAAAAAAGCGCACTTCAGCGGAAATGGAAATCTCATTGGCTCTCTTCTCGAATTCTTTCCGGATGAATCGGACCATCTGATGGATCTACTTGGAGGGGCATCTTCAATGTAATCTTCTTTCTTTTAAATTTTTATTGCCACATAGGATTTAATGATCCAAGCTCTAAATTTGCTCTCCAACCCAAGGATCAAATACCAGAGTCAGTATTACGTCAGAAAAAATTTATTCATTTGATATTTGGATTGGAGAAGAGTTCTAAAAAAATCTTGCAGTCAAAAGTTTAAATATTACATCATACTGAAGGTGTGTGCAAATTTCAATAAAAATTTATCATATGTTCCCGATAAATAGGAAAGACTCTCTATGCATTGGAGATGCTCTTAAACAAACAGAAGTTGTAAACCATGAAAACACACACGGGAATTTTGAATTCAACCATATAAAATCAGTAGGAACAAGGAAAAGAACAAGGAAAAAAACTAATTTAACATCGACGATGATGAGAGCCTAGCCTTGCTTGTTGTAGATGTTATGATAAACAAGAGTAATGAAAAAATGGAGAAAAAAAGTGAAGAGTTTGAGATCGGTAGAATTCTCCAGAAATGAAAAGGATGAGAGAAGTGGAATCCACGCGCAACCACGAAGAAGGAGAGCCGACATTCAAGGCGGCACGTGTAAACAGGAGGAGGAGGACAACAAAACGCTGCGTTTTGGTTGACGAAAATTGCAAGCAAAAATCTACAGTAGCTAAGCTATCCTCGCTTTTATAGTATAGTATAGATATAGATATATGGAATATATTTCGTAAACCTAATAATTGCATGCCTACTCTGTTTTTGGTCAAATATGATTTTCCTTCGTCCACGTTAGGCCAGTCAAATAGGTTAATTGAATAAATCTATTATTCAAGTTCAATATATCTTTATTTAATAGATAATTATTCAATTAACCCATTTATTAATGGATCATAATAGGTTGGGTCATAAATGAGTTGGGTCATTAAATGGATAACCCATTAGATATTCATATAATTCAATGGGTTAAAATATATTATCCAATAAGTCATTATCCAATAAGTCATTATATAATTAACCTAATAAGTTATCATTCAATATTTTCTTCTGATTTGGGTTACAAGTTGTCATTATCCAATGGGATCGGGTATTAAATATTCATTAGTTTTTGGGATTGGGCGGGATGAGAATAATTGTGTTAATGGAAAATTTTGATCTCCATGGGTCTCATATTATGTTAACTCAATGAGAATGTATTAAATACCCAATAAATATCCAAAATTACTCAATTAAATGCATGTGTAATATTTAACATAAATATTCACTATAATTCACAAATTATACAAATTATAATTCACAAATTATTCACGCTCAATCTCGTACAATAATCGAGTTTGTACAGTATTCGATCTCGTACAGTATTCGAACTCAATCTCGTACAATATTCGAGTTCGTACAAAATTTGCACTCAATCTCGTACAGTATTGAGTTCGTACAATATTCGAGTTCAATCCCGTACAGCATTTGAGTTCATACAGTATTCGAGTTCAATCTCGTACCGTATTCGAGTTCGTACAGTATTCGAGCTCAATCTCGTACAGTATTCGAGTTCGTACAGTATTCGAGCTCAATCTCGTACAGTATTCGAGTTCATACAGTATTCGAGCTTAATCTCGTACAGTATTCGAGTTCAATCTCGTACAGTATTCGAGCTCAATCTCGTACAATATTCGAGCTCAATCTCGTACAGTATTCGAGTTCATACAGTATTCGAGATTAATCTCGTACAGTATTCGAGTTCATACAGTATTCGAGTTCAATCTCGTACAGTATTCGAGTTCATACAGTATTCGAGCCCAATCTCGTACAGTATTCGAGTTCGTACAATATTCGAGTTCGTACAGTATTTGAGCTCGAGCCCAAGTAATATTGTTTGTTAGTTTCATCGAGTTTACAAAGCCAACATATTATATATATATTTTTTATTAAATATAATATAATATAATGTACATAATATTATATTACATTATATAATATTATGAACTCGAATATGAACAAAACGCAGACCGATTGATGAACAAAACACAGACCGATTGATGAACAAAACGCAGACCGATTGATGAACAAAACGCAGACCGATTGATGAACAAAATGCGGACTGATGAAACAAAACGCAGACTGGGAAGTGAGAAATGAGAACTGAGAACTGAGAAAGAACACGGACTTGATGGGTAATTCATGTTTCACCCAAATAAATGACCTATACCCAATGGGTCATTTAGTTTGACCCAGTGGATAATTAGTATAGACCCAATGGATAATTAGTATAGACCCAATGGATATTTAGTATATACCCAATGGATAATTCAGTAAATACTTAATGGATAATTTGTTTTGCAACCATTTAAACTTTAAATGGATAAGTCACGTAACATTTTACTTGGAGTGAAAAATTACGATTAACTCTAATCATTTTTTGATATAGGCTGAATCGTGTACATAACTACAAAAGAGAAAATATTTATTCGAGTGGCTAATGTGAGGATTTCCTTTATTATTTTCTTATGTTCAATAAAAGAAAATATTTTTAAAAATCTTCATATTTCATGGAGGGGATTTTTAAAATTTAGTAAAAGTTTCTTAAATACTACTTCTACTTCTTTCGTCAAGATCTTTTATCAATTTTTAATTGGTTCAAATTAAAATTGATTAAGACATGAACCGAAATCGATAAATATGATGAATCGAGAATTTGATCATTTTTAAAATGATTATATGTGTTAGGGAAAAATTAAATCATTCGTAATCAAACTTATAAACATTTTGATATCTTATGATATGAAATTATCCACGGGTCACCCATTACCCAACCCAACTCAACCCACCCAAAATTATCCAACGGATAATCCATTATCCAACCCAACTAAACCTAATAACTACAACTCAATTATATCCATTAACCCAATGAATTATTATCCAACAAGTAAAAATAGTATATGAATAACGGTTATCCAACGAATCACCCGACCCATTTGACGGGCCTAGTCCAAGTCCTTCACTAATATGCAACCAAGTAGTAGCAATAGTACAAAAGAGAAACCATACAAAATGTCAATAGTTCGACTGAGTGGCACCCTATTTCCGGTCATTATTTCCTTCGAAGTATAATGTACCACCTTGTAGACGACTCAACCTCTCCCGCCTCTCTAGTTATTAGAATATAGATTGTATTTTTGGTAAATAGTTATTGTATTACCTTTAGTTACTTGATTTTGCTTATTTCTTAATCAACCTCTTGTATAAATATATATTCACATGATTAATGAAATCAAGTTAATTTTCCATAATTCTTTTGTGATTTTACATGATATCAGCCTAACCAATTATTTCTCTCTCTAAATTTTTTATTTTCCGCAAACCCTACCTGTAACCTTAAATTTTGCCACCCGCGACCTTCTTTCAATGGCCATTGCCGAACCCCAAAACACCCTCACCGATCCACTCACTCTTGTTAGGGATGGGCGTCGGTTCGGTTTATTCGGTTTTCAGTTTATTCGGTTAGGGTTATTTAGTTTTTCCCCTAAAAATCAAAAACCAAATCCAACCCAAATAACCCAAAACATCCGAACCGAATTCAAAATTCATTTTCGATTTGAAACCGAATTTAACCCAAATAAACCGAATTGATCCAACCCTTATCTATTTGAATTCATTTCAACCAGGTTTTTTGCCCACAACAATTGTGGGCCAAACAAAAAAAAACCCATATGCATGTCAAAATTTAAACTTAAAATTAACCACTTCCGACCCAATTGTCCAAGGCCAAGTGATTAGTCACTTAAGGCCCAACTGCATTTAGTGCTTTGAAGAAAAGGTGGAGTGATACCCTATTTATAATTAATATCTACCTAATAGTCTCCACAACCTTTCGATGTGGGACTAATGCTAAGTCTTCTTCCATCCTCTTAAAGCCTTGCTTGGCATGCTTGCTGCGTGGATGAGGGATCAGCCGAATTCATTTTCCATTTTCCATACTCCTTTTCCAACTTTTCCTTCAATTATTATTATTTTTTTTAGTTGAATTTATTATGAGTCTGTCTCTTGAAAGATGGTGAACAAATGAAGATAGAATTTTTGAGTTGAATGAATTGGGTTATAAACTTTATAAATACTACACGTTGCATAATAAAATTTTAATATTGCAACTAAGCTTTTACTTTGCATTATTATAATTAAACAACATCGTTCCATAAGCCTATGGAAAGACGGTCTTTCCCAAGATTTTGCCATTTATTATTACATTCTTTAATTTGAGGAGTATTTTGTGACTGAGGAGTATTTCATACCGTTTGATCTCAAATTCTTTTTATTATTATTACCCTATCAATTTGACTTAAAAGATTAATTTGACTTATCTTTTACCGTTTCCATACATGATGAATGTGTTTATAATATATTTTATGATTTCTTTCTATTCTATTTATATAAGTAATTTAAATACATTTAGAGGGTGAAACAAAAATTCCACAATTAAATTAACACAACATCTTGTTTTAGACTGACAAATCATTATACGAGGTTATTTTATAACTGATATAACTAATAAGTTGATTTGATATTTGTTTTTATTTATTGCAACAAATTTCTTATAACTTTTAAAATGTATAGTAATTTATAAATAACTTTGAAACGAGATTTTTCATGATTAGTCTAACATTTAGATGGTCTAATAGGAGATTTTCTCCTAAATTAACTATGATATTTATATATTACAGTTTTTAAGTTTTTTAAAATTTAAAAATTACATATTTTAGTGGATGTATTCATTAAAATTATTAGGAATTGTATTTTTAAAAAACTATGAGTTAATGTATTAAAATGTATTATATTTTAGTTCAAATATAAAATCTAAATTATCATAAATTTTATCTCTTACATCTTTATGTTTATGTAAAAAATGATATTTTATACATTCTAGATCGTGTATTATGTTAAATTCTTTTTTTCTACTATTATCATCCCGACCCTCCTTAAAATCAGTTCAAGTTCTGCCACAGTCTGCGGTTAGATAAGGGTTGTACCAGGCTAGTTGCTCTAGGTCTTTACGAGTAGATTTAAACGTTGGTTTTGACTTTGAACTGACATATTTTCTTCTTCTGTTTAAGTGAATATGGGAAGTGGAGACTGGAGATTAGAAATCAGATTGAAATAGGCTCATTTTCATGCTACCGGAAGCATAACCATTACACAACGATCCACGTCCTCACTTGTTTATGCTTCTCGGTTGGCTAAACAACGTCTTCATCTCTTCACCAAGTAATCTCTTTTGAGTCCATTGTAGTTTGTTAATTTCTGAGTCCATTGTTTGAGAAATGCTTTAGTCTAGTGAAAGTTTACTGTTGAAGAATCAATTATTCGTGCACCTTATCATTGTGATTACTAAGAGCACTGTAGGTTAGAAATTGGTATTTATTGATTATAGTTAATGCTTTCCGTTTATGTTTATGCCAATAAAAATTTATAAGAATATATATACCTGTTTTTTAAAATTTATAAGAAATTTAAATGAACTAATTTATTAAACTTGTTTATAATGAATATGGATTATAAAACAATTGAATATCAGTCTTTTGTCTATTTGATCCATTTAATGTTAAGATGTTTGGGGTAATTTTTTAAAATTTATAGATTAGTCCTCCCACTTATATTTACTTATAAATTTAGTTTTGTAGTTGTAAAATTTATTTATTATTATATATATTTAATTAATTACAATTTGATATTCAGTTCGGGTTTCAGTTTGAGTTTTAATATCCAAAACCAAACCAAAAGCCGTATTCAGAAATCGGTTTATTCAATTCGGATATCCAAAAATGGTATATTAAATTTGGTTCGGGTTATTCGAACTCGGGTAGTTCGATTTTTGGTTCGGTTTTTGGTTTTTGGCTTTTTTGCCCACCCCTAACTCTTGTTTCCTCTGACACTACTCCATCTCTCAAATTGTCTGCTCTCCAATTTTGCCTTGATCACCACTATTACTCCCTATGGCTCCAGTTCAATTTCAGGCCACTAATATACCTAGCCACCCTCTGATTCATAGACTCGCAAAGTTCATTTAGTTCACAATAATGCATGAATTCAACTGTGTATTCCTGAACTGATCTTCTTCCTTGGGAGCACTCAATGTACAGTTTGTACAAAATCTGCTATTAATCAGCAGGCAGAAATCGATCCAGCGTCATCTGCTTCATCCTTCTACATGATTTTTGTTCTGCTTACGCCTTGAGTCAGCCAGCCTATCCCACCACATAGCGATCGTACTCTTCAACTTCACTGCGACCAACTTCACTTGCTTATCCTTCGAAATTTCCATGACATAAAAAAATTGATCCACATCAATTTGCCAATCCAGCAACTCCTCTACGCTCAATGATCTATAAAACAAGTGGATATCAACCTTAACCCGGTAATCAAGATTATTCCATTGATTACCCTAATTCGTCCAAGTCACCGTGTGGGGTTCTTCCCCATCCAAACTTAATGAATAAGCGAAGATATTCTTCCCCTTCGAATTCCTCCTCCCCAATCGCTCACCATTGCATAGAGTCTCCACCAGCATTGTCAATGTCTCCTTCTGCCTACTCAAAGCAGTAAGTGTTACGATAATCGTGTTAACATATATGTAATTACATTAGTTTAGCTTAAGGGTAGTTTAGTCATTCACTATTCTTATCTATATGTATTGTACTCTTGCTCTTTCAAGACAAGGCTTTCATTTTTGGAAAAACAAGAGTTCCCTCCAAAACCTTCTCCTCTTTTCCCTACTCTATGTATTGATTCTTTCATCTAACATGGTATCAGAGCTTTGGTTGTGATTCTTGGAGTAGATTGTGATCCGAAAAAAAAAATTTTAGGACTTGTGTTTTTCGTGAAGGTATTTTTCGGATCTTACAGTTGATATTTGGATTATTGGTATTGGGTTGTTCAATTTCTTTCGAATTGGGGCTGTTTGCTTGGATTGTTGGTATGCGTATTTAGGGTTTGCTATTGATTTGGGGTTTTTGTAATTGAGTTTATTGTTGGGATCGTTTGGGTTTGTGATTGTTGGATTTCTGATTGTGGGGTTTATAGTTGTTGTCGATTTGGTGATTGAGTTATTTTCGACCAGTTTGTTGCTCTCGGATTTGTACCTCCGAGTTTGGTTGTGTTATTTGTGCATTTGAATTTCTGGAATTGTAATCATGGTGGGTGGTAGGGATGATTCCCTTCAGTCAATTAGTGTGCAATTGGACGGTAAGAATTACTCGCATTGGAGCTATGTGATGCGGAATTTTTTGCGTGGCAAACGTTTGTGGGGGTATATCTCTGGTGTGAAGAGACTGCCTATGTTAGGAGTTGAGGATTATGATACTTTGTTGGATACTTGGGAATCTGAGAATGCGAAGATTCTTACTTGGATTAATAACTCCGTGACTCACTCGATTGGTGCTCAGTTGGCTAAGTATGAGACTGTAAAGGAGGTTTGGGAGCATTTGGAGAGGATTTATACACAGTCTAACTTTGCAAAACAATACCAATTGGAGACTGATATTCGAGCACTTAGACAGAATGAGTTGAGTATTCAGGAATTCTATTCTGCCGTGTCTTCCTTATGGGATCAGTTGGCACTCACTGAGTCCCAGGAATTGAGGGCCTTTGAGCCTTATATCGCGAGGCGTGAAGAGCAGCGTTTGGTTCAGTTTCTGATGGCCCTTCGTAATGACTTTGAGGGGTTGCGTGGGGCTATCCTCCATCGTAGTCCCCTGCCTTCGGTTGATTCTGTGGTGAATGAGTTGCTTGCTGAGGAAATTCGCCTTAAGTCTAAGGGAGATAAGGAGACTCCTCTCCTTCCTATGTTATCAGTTTTTGCTGTCCCACATCGACCCTTAAGTGGGAAATCTAGTACTTATGCTCGAGTCTCCTCTGATGAGTGTGCTTTTTGCCATCAAAAGGGTCATTGGAAGTCTCAGTGTCCATTGTTGTCCCGCAGTGGTGGTCCTCCTCCTCCATCACAGTCGCAGCCTCCTTATCAGCCACGACCTCCTTATCGGCCCCTTACTCGGCCCGTGGCTCCTTGGGCACTTCGTCCACCACAGATGCCTAATGCACTAGCAGCTGCTCCTTCTGTGGATCCTCATTTGCTAGAGAAGATCCAGGAGTTCCTTGCCTCACAGCCTCAGCCTCATGCTATGTCTGCCTCTCCCTCAGGTTTGCCACCATCATCATCTGTCTCAGGTACATGGATCATAGATTCTGGTGCCACTCATCATATGTCCCCTCAGTCTGAGTCTTTTGTTTCATTATCTCCTCATTTGTCGCTTCCTATTGTGACCGCCGATGGCACTTCTATGCCATTGGAAGGTATTGGTTCTGTTGTCACCCCATCTATCCTTCTTGATCATGTTTACTATATACCAAATCTTGCCTTAAATTTATGTTCTGTTGGTCAATTGTGTGATTCTGGTCTAAATGTTTGGTTTTCGGATTCTCATTGCCTTATTCAGGATCGTCGATCTCAGATGATGATTGGGACAGGCCATAGGCAGGGGAGACTTTATGTTTTGGACCACCTCAGAGTGTCAGATGATGTTGCTGCCTCTAGTGTGGATTTGTCATCTTTTCGTTTGAGTAGTTCGTCTTCACCCTTTTATTTGTGGCATTCTCGTTTGGGTCATATTTCTGCATCCCGTTTAAGGTTTCTAACCTCTACGGGTGCTTTAGGACCATTGAACTCTCATGATATTTCTGATTGTAGTGGTTGCAAACTTGCAAAATTTTCTGCTTTACCCTTTCAGAACAGTACTTCATCATCTCTTGCTCCTTTTGATCTTGTTCATTCTGATGTTTGGGGACCCTCTCCCGTACCTACGAAAGGGGGCTCTAGATATTACGTCTCTTTTATTGATGATTTTACTCGTTATACTTGGGTTTACCTTATGAAGCATAGATCTGATTTCTTGGATATTTATCGTGATTTTAGAGCTCTTATTAGGACACAACATTCTGCTGTCATTAAGTGTTTTAGGTGTGATTTGGAAGGTGAATACACTTCTAATGCTTTTTGCCAGCTTCTTTCTTCTGATGGCACCATACGTCAGACTTCTTGTACGGATACTCCTCAGCAGAATGGTGTTGCCGAAAGGAAACACCGTCACCTGGTTGAGACAGCTCGCTCATTCTTGGTGTCAGCAGATGTTCCTAGGATATTTTGGGGGGAAGCCATTCACACTGCTGTACACGTCATTAATAGAATTCCAACCTCTCACAACTCAGGTTTGTCATCTTTTGAGAGGTTGTATGGGGTTGCACCTGATTATACTTTGTTGCGTGTTTTTGGTTGCACTTGTTTTGTCCTTAAACCTCATGTTGAGCGCTCTAAGTTGTCCCCAAAGTCTGCCTTGTGTGTCTTTTTGGGTTATGGTAGTGGTCAGAAGGGATATCGTTGCTTTGATCCAGTCAGTAAAAAATTATATGTTTCTCGTCATGTTGTGTTCTTAGAGCATATTCATTTTTTCTCTGTTCCACGTAGTTCCCATCAGTTGACTCAGTCAGATCTTCGTTGCATTGATCCTTTTGATGTCACCACCGATTATGTTCCGCCACCAGACTCTGATCCTCTGAATACAGATACTCCTCCGAGCTCTCCCCCTCCATTGCATTCACCGCCTGTTCCACCATCTTCTGAGATTGCGGCGCATCCACCCCCTCGTCGGTCTACTCGTATATGTAAGTCCACTCAGAAGCCTGATTTTGCTTACCTTTCTTATTCTCCCTCATTTGCTTCATTTCTTGTCTCCATTCACTCTCTGTCTGAACCTACATCCTATAGAGAGGCTGTCTGTAATCCTCTTTGGCAGGCTGCCATGGCTGAGGAACTTGCTGCCCTGCATCAGACTCACACTTGGGATTTGGTACCTTTGCCTTCGGGAAAGCACACCATTGGTTCTCGTTGGGTCTATAAGATTAAGACCAAGTCTGATGGATCTGTTGAGAGATACAAGGCTCGCCTTGTTGCAAAGGGCTATTCACAGGAGCATGGGATGGATTATGATGAGACTTTTGCTCCTGTTGCCAAGATGACCACCATTCGTACCTTGATTGCAGTTGCCTCTGTTTCTCAGTGGAAGATTTCACAGATGGATGTGCAAAATGCCTTTTTGTACGGTGATCTTCACGAGGAGGTTTATATGACTTCTCCTCCCGGTGTACCACATGAGCCGGGGCATGTTTGTAGGCTTCACCGATCCCTTTATGGACTCAAACAGGCGCCTAGAGCTTGGTTTGAGAAGTTCTCCACTGTGGTATCCTATCTTGGCTTTCGTCCCAGCTCTTATGACTCGGCATTGTTCATCAAGCATACAAGTAAGGGTCGTATTCTCCTTTCTTTGTATGTTGATGATATGATTATTACTGGTGATGATTGCGAGGGTATTGAATCATTGAAGCGTGATTTGGCTTATTGTTTTGCTATGAAAGATTTGGGTGTGCTCCGTTATTTTTTGGGTATTGAGGTTGCTTCTTCTGCTAAGGGTTATCTGTTGTCTCAGTCGAAGTTTATAGCCGATATTTTTCAGCGTGCCCGTCTTACAGACAATAAGACGGTTGACACTCCTCTTGAGACTCATGCTCATTACTCTCTGGATGATGGGATTCCTCTGGCAGATCCCACACTTTATCGTACAGTGGTTGGTAGCTTGGTTTATCTTACAGTCACTCGCCCAGACATTGCGCATGCTGTACATGTGGTTAGTCAGTTTGTCACTGCTCCTACATCGGTTCATTGGGCTGCTGTTCTTCGCATTCTCAGATATCTCCGAGGCACCCAGTTTCGTTGTCTCCTCTTTCCTTCATCATCATCTTTGGAGTTGTGTGCTTATTCTGATGCTGATTGGGCTGGTGATGTTGAGGATCGCAAATCCACTACCGGATTCTGTATCTTTCTTGGCGACTCTCTCATTTCTTGGAAGAGTAAGAAACAGGATGTCATTTCTCGCTCTTCTACAGAAGCTGAGTATCGTGCCATGGCCTCGACTACAGCTGAGATTGTTTGGTTGCGTTGGTTACTATCTGATTTTGGCATCAAACTTTCACGACCCACTCCTTTGCATTGTGATAATCAGAGTGCTATTCACATTGCACGCAATTCTGTTTTTCATGAGCGCACCAAGCACATTGAGATTGATTGTCACTTCACGCGCCATCACTTGCACCTTGGTACGATCTCATTGCCATTTGTTCCCTCTTTTCTCCAGATTGCGGATCTTTTCACAAAGGCTCACTCCACTGCTCGCTTTCGTTTCTTATCAGACAAACTCTCAATGCTTCTTGCTGTAGCATCGTGAGTTTGAGGGGGGATGTTAACATATATGTAATTACATTAGTTTAGCTTAAGGGTAGTTTAGTCATTCACTATTCTTATCTATATGTATTGTACTCTTGCTCTTTCAAGACAAAGCTTTCATTTTTGGAAAAACAAGAGTTCCCTCCAAAACCTTCTCCTCTTTTCCCTACTCTATGTATTGATTCTTTCATCTAACAAATCGTTGCTCCTTCCGCGTGGGTTAATGGTTGATCACTCATCGTGAATCAATGGAAAAGGTCAAGGAAAAGCCTACTCTGATACCAATTGACGTAGTCAGAATAATCAAGAAATCCACAAATACGAATCTTAAAGAACAATCAATGGTTGCAAGCACAAACCATAGGTTCTGGGTCTGGTATCCACTAGAGAGAAAATATTCTCAAAAAATAATATTATGAAAGATTAAGAATATGAATAGTACAATAGGTTCTTAAATACAAAAACAAATTCAGAAAAAAAAGGAAATTTGAAAATAAAGCAAAAACTGGAAAACAAGTATATTGCATTTTGAGGCCTTAAATTATCTCAAATGGCCAAAAACACCCCTGCCTCCTAGCATATCCATGATTATTGTAGTGCTTGTTGAGATGGTTCCAACGCCACCAGAATCGCCTGATGCCAAGTCTGGATGCAAAAGTTATGCTCAAAACTATATCAGACCTTTACGATCCATTTCTTCTTCCATATTCGCCGCCATTCGTCCGGCATCAGTTTGTACTAATATTGAGAAGTTAAAAATTAGGTTAATATTGGATTCGGTCGGTTGAAGCCCGAACCCAAGCCCAAATTGTGTGTTATCTCCCCAAACTTCCGCCGGAGAACCAGAATACCATTCACGGTGGCGAGACGGCGACGAATCTCGTCCAATTAGCGCCATTGTCGTTACCTGGTCCTGAACCTAACTTTAATTTTCCCATTGAAGTCAAAGGAAAACCATTGCCGCTCATCACACAAGCATCAAACCCAACACTCACTATGGACTTACAAATTACCTTAACCTTACTGTCATTCAAATGTTGGACTAAGGGGAGGGAAGTAGGCAATGGGATTCCTTGAAATGGAAATCTATAAAGATAGCACATCAAAGGTAGGAATACACAACCATTTACAGCATCAAATGGACCTTTGTTGTACCTCTCAACAACATCACAGAATTTTTTCAACACATACCCACACCAATCCATATTCCTGATTTCATTCACACTTTCCACAACCCTCAAAAGATTAAAATCAACAGTACTTATAGATGTGGGAGCAAGGAAAGTACACAGCACATACATCAGAAAATACTTCTTAAAAATATCACCTCCCTCAATCAATAATGACATCTTACATAACAACCTATCACAAGGAATATTGTCATGTTTATCAGCCACTAAATCCATCTTCCACTTAAGCCTCAACTCCATATCCCTATTCTGCCCCTTACCCGAGTTATTAACCTCTACAACCTCAACATCACTTATAGGAAGACACATGGAATCATAAACATCATCCCTGGTTATATAATACTTATCACTACCTATTCGCTGCAAGCGACTAATTGGGTTGAAGTTAGATATCAGATATTGAATCACATTTTTGGGCAAGACACCAAAATTTATCTTCAATAATCCTTCAAATCCTATATCAATAACTGACCTGATCTGCCCATCAGTCAATGATTTCACAAGCTTTACAATCTTACCAGGGTTGCACCTCGTAGAGTAGCACCTTTTTGAGCTGCAAAAAAATAAAAAAAAATGATAAGCAACACCGAAATATGAAACATATCATAAAACTGTTAGTCATTAATGCATACCTGGATGAATCATTGACACCCTTTAGATTTTTCGATTTCACAACTCCCCCACTCTTCTCTCTAACATTCTTCTTCACAACAGAATTCCCTTTACCAACAGAAGCTGTTTTACATACAGTAACACCTTTGCCACCTTCCTCATCTGAATCATCAGACTCTCCACTAGCATCATCAAACACTTCATCAGAATCATCAGAGTCATCCTCCTTCACACCACATCTATCTTCATCATCATCCTCATTTTCATCAGAATCATCATGTTTCTCCCCACTCACTAATTTATTCTCATCACCATTGTCAGAATCCTCCTCACTGTCAGACTTACTACCAATATCATCACCAACTTGTTCTGAAACATCAACAACATTTTCAGAATCCTCCCCCTTGTCAGATTCTTCACCTTCATCAGAATTGTCTTCACTTCATCCCCTCCCTCCTTTTCAGATTCCTCTTCAGCCTCTCCATCTTCCTCAACATCATTTGGCTTCTCACCTTCATCGTCAGAACTGTCATCAGATTCTGAGCCATCACTTGTCTCCATTTTATCATCATCACCACTAGCCTGATCTGCATGACCAGTTTAATCAATGGTAGCATCAAGTCCTTGAGATTGAGAAGGAGCAGTACTGAAGATCTCCTCTGCAAACAAAAATATTAAATACAGTCAAATAATGGGTAACAAAAAAATATCATATGAATTGAAAATTTAAAACAACAAGGTTAAAACATATGATTTACAAGATAGGATATCAGCAACTCCAGCATCTAGACTTACAGCATCACCTGAAACATATAAAACATCAAACCATAGTAATAAAAGGTAAAAGGTAATAACTGAAACATAAACAATCAGAAATATTGTACCTTTTGTAGCAGATTTTTTTCCAGGCAGATCAAAAGCTAAAACATCAAAACATAGTCCTATTTGGTAAAAGATAATAAATAATAAAAATCAAAAGTATGAAAGTATTGGAAAGAAAAACTATTTTTACCCTTTTTAGCAGATTTTTTTCCAAGGTCAGAAGAAGAAACATGGCTGATACCCTCATCTGAATAATGTGAAACATACAACCAAAGTGGTAAACGGTATAGAGTAATTAATAAATAAATAAAAATCAGAAAAAAGAAGAATTTAAAAGGAAAACTATCTTTACCCTTTTTAGCCAATTTTTTTCCAGCCAGAGCAGAACCTTAACTAACACCATCACCTGAATTACATAAATATCAAACCATATTGATAAAGGGTAAAGAGTAATGGATTAAAAATCAAAATCAGAAAATAAATATTAAAAAATAATGTTTACCTTTTTTAGCAGAATTTTTTCTAGCCCCAGCAGATGCTAAACTGATACGATCACCTGAATTACATAAACATCAAACCATATTGGTAAAGGGTAAAGAGTAATGAATAAAAAATCAAAAAGCAGAAAAAGAAGTATTAGAGAAAAATAATGTTTACCTTTTTTAGCAGAATTTTTTTCAGCCCCAGCAGATGCTAAACTGACACGATCACCTGAATTACATAAAACATCAAACCATATTGGTAAAGGGTAAAGAGTAATGAATAAAAAATCAAAAATCAGAAAAAGAAGTATTAGAGAAAAATAATGTTTACCTTTTTTAGCAGAGTTTTTTTCCAGACTCAGAATAACCTTGCCTGATACCCTCATCTAAATTATATCAAACATCAAACCATATTGTTAAATGGTACAGAGAAATTCATAACATATAAAATGAAAATAAATCAAAATTATAAATATTACCAGTTGCATTCTCAGCTAAAATAGAAGCAAGTTGGCTGGAATGAATCTTACTGGCACCCTCCTCTAAAAAACATAAAACATCATGAAAGATTTAAAATAGATAGTATCAAAGCACAAAATAAAACATAATATTATAATTTGAATAATACCTTCAGCATCAGAATAGTTATCACAATCAGCAAGAACCTTACCCTTACCGCTAATCAATTTGACTCGTTTAACAGCAGCTTGTTTTACACACCTCTTCTAGACAATTTCTTTAGGAATGGATGAATCAGGAACTGGAGATGATGGAATGGACACCTCAGCAACTTTCTTCTTTTTAACATTCCTTGGATTCAAAGCTGGAGGAAAACTAAAATATTAATAAAAATTTAAAACATACAACAAAATTATACAGATAAACATATACCTGCAGTAAATGTAGGTGTCGTCAAACCACGAATCCTATCAGATTTTCGTACAGGAACACCACCATCTAAAACAAAAGAAAAAATATTTATAGCATAAATAACATATATAATGAAAACATCAACTGATATACTTCAAATTAGAACAGTAAAACATCAGAACTAGTAAAGTCAAATGGAATACTTGTATCATCAAATTAGAACTGTAAAGCATCCAATAAAAACATATATAATGAAAACATCAACTGATATACTTCAAATCAGAACTGTAAAGCATCAGAATAGTAAAGTCAAACGGAATACTTGTATCATCAAATCAGAACTGTAAAGCATAAAATAAAACATATATAATGAAAACATCAACTGATATACTTCAAATCAGAACTGTAAAGCATCACAACTAGTAAAGTCAAATGGAATACTTGTATAATCAAATCAGAACTGTAAAGCATCAAATAAAAATATATATAATGAAAACATCAACTGATATACTTACATCATCACTCTTACTGAAAATTATGATAGAATCACTGTAATTTAAAAATCATACAATATTGACAGTAAAACACACATATAATAAGAACAACATACATAACACCTTTCCAATAGAAACATCTCATAAACATAAAATAAAGTCAAATGAAAACCTTGAAACATCATAATCAAACATTAAAACATCATGTAAAACCCTAGACGACAAAAAATGAACAAATATAGTAATAAATTCAAATATTCCCGCCAAACAAATTTAAAAAAGCAACAAACCTTAAGAGAAGTCTTCCTCTTCTGCTTTACAGCAGCCTTCGAAGAAACGGAAGGCTGGGATACAACCGGAATCAACATCTCCTTTCTTTGACATCTACAAAATGATAAACATGAAAAATAATAGAGTTAAAAAAGATCGACATCAATGAAAACCTAACAAACAACATGCATGTAAAAACATTCAGCTTCGCAATATCCTCTTCATTTACGATAACAACCTCAAAATATAATAGAGTAATAATCGTAAAAAAAGTACAGAAACCTCAGAGCTCAACAAAAAAAAGCTTACCATACAATAAAACGACTAAAAAACAAAGATTATCGGCTAGAAGAACAAATCTAAGTCGTCGGAGTTACCCGATGAAGAGCTGAACCGATTATCAAGCAAAATTACAAGAAACTCCAAAAATGGGACCAGAACAACCGATTACACTCACGTCAAAACACGATATAATGCGTATTAAGCAACAAAAACTGAAGAAAGTACAGAAACCGCGACGGAAAAAGAAAAGCTAGGTCGCTAGAAAAGAGGGAAAAAGAGAAGGACGGCAGAAAACAGAAGCGGTTTTCGAGAGAGAAAAACAAAGGGTAAAGAATGAGGGGAAGAGGAAGAGATACAGTAAATGTATGCTCATATTTATCGTAATTACAATTTAATCCCTAACAATATGAAAACTATAATTAATACCACATCCCAAATTAAGTATATATTATTTATAATTTAACCCCCGGTCTCGCACAAGACTTTGTCATTATAAAATTATATTATAATTTTATTAACATTAAATTTCATTATTAAAATCCTGATCATGTGTTACTTGAACTTTACATTTAATTTATGAGTCTATCTCCTATAAGACCGTCTTCTGGTGACACCAGAGACTATAGGCAAAATAAGAGAAGGGCAAACTAATTTTGGGGGCAGAATATAGAATATTTCAGACTCGAGGTTATAAACGTAAACTGCAAAAAACATGAGGGACTAAATTGCAAATAAACAAACAAAATCATAGGATGGGCTCATCACCTTCTTCACGCGTCTGCTCCACCATGGCCGCCGCGTCTGCTCCACCATGGCCGCCGCGTCTGCTCCGCCATCTCTACCACGTTTGCTCTCGCATCGGCCTTCCTTCACTCCCTCCTTTCACCGGCGCTAAACGCTAAACCCTAAATCCACTGCACGCTCCGCTTCCAGCATCCTCGCCGGCGACGTGAATACACCTTTGGTTCGTCGCAATTTCTTTTTCCAACGAGATTTGCCGTCGATTTCTGGAGATTTGCTACAGTTTAAAATGTCGATTTCCCGTTCCAAGCGTCGTCCTCTGATTGTGGTTCCGGATTGCGTTTCCATATTCTTGCATTGCCAGATTTTTGTTGCATTGCCAAATAGTTTGTTGCACAAGCGAAAATAGAGACAATGCTACATACGGCGGCGACAGAAGAGGCGGTTTCAGGAGGTTTCCGTTGGCGGCGCAGCCTGAGATTATAAGAGCTGCTGAGAAGGATGATCAGTATGCTTCCTTCGTGTACGAAGCATGTCACGGTGCTTTCCGGCAGGTCTTCGGTAGTGATGATTTTCAGTTGCTCTTTTCACATTTTGCTTGTAGTTTTTTATTGGATTGTTTGTTGATGTGTATATGTGTGTTTTTTGTTTTCAGGTACTAGAAATGCTATGATTTATCAGAATGGGGTTTTTTATGCTTCTCTAAGCTCTTTATTTTGATATTGTTGTTGTTGCTAGTTACTTCATTATCTGGTGTGACATGATTTTGAATTCGCGTGTTTTCGTAGCTCAATTGGCATTTTTTATGTCTGTTTTATGCATATGATGTTTATAGACGCGTGGAGATACTGGAATAGGTTAGGTACTCCAGAGGAAAATATTAGAAACAAAGCATAAGGGAAGAAAGCAGACGGGTGAAAGATAGAGAACCACTAGATAAGTTTAATGTGTTTAATTGTTTTTGTGTGATATTACACTGTAATGTTATGATTGTTCAATTTTTTTGTATGATGTTATTTTGTAACGCTGCGATGGTTCAATTTTTTGTGTGTAATGTTTTACAAAAGTATCAATGAAAATGTTGTTATAAACAAGATAATTATATGTTTACTGCACTTATACATTCCACTGTTATTGCTTTTCAAATAACATTTTAAACATTATTCATTACAAAAGAATTCAAATGGATTTAAACATCGCTAACATAATAACTAAAAAAATCCAAATAAACCTAAAGCATCAAACAATCCAGTGTCTCATCTCTAATAAATAAACCATTACTTTGAAATCATCATTCAAACTATACATCACAAGTAATTAAATTCTATCCCCACCCCCAACTTATTTCCTTTCGTTGCGGGCTTGTTCACGAACTTTCTTTCTCTCTTGCAGGTTTTGAAAATGATGGCTCTTCTACTCCACCAACGCCAAGGTCAAAGGCCGGCTCCGGTGCTCCCTTCAAGGGAACATCTTTAGAAGAATGATTCCTCATAACATGTTTTTATTATCTCATCAATGGCATCGTAAAGCTCTACCATGGAAAGTGTTCATGTGAAAAAACATAAAACATCACATACAGTAGTAAAAACTTCAACGTCTGAAATTAAAACATCTAATTGCACACATAACATGATTGACAAGTACATTATAAAACATGAAATAAAATATTGAAAAAATTAATATCAAAATTGTAAAACATCAATCAGCATAGACTAAAATATCAAAAGAACGAAACTGAATATCAGTTGCATGCTTAAATATGAAAACACCAAGAGCATCAAATACTGAAATTAAAACATCACACCAATACAGATAATAGTACTTAAAACCTAAAGCATGAAAAATCACAGAGAAAACCAGAAACATCAACAGCTGAACTTTAGAAAAATAACAAAAATTACAAATCCTACTTCCTTCTCGATTGCAACAAAATTGGACAAGCATTCTTAGACATCTAAGAAACAACAACAACAACAACACAAAAATTTGCACAAATCGTAACAAAATCCTATGATATCACACATAATCAAAACTAAACATCAATTGCACACTTAAGCATGAAAACACCACAACTATCAAGCCCTAGAATTAAAACATCATACAAACACTGATAAAAGTATTTAAGGCCTAAAACCTGAAACATCACACTAAAAACGAGAAACCTTTTGAGTTCATACTCTTTGGTTGCGAGCTATTCCATTGTTGCTTAACCCCGAGGGCTAGTTAAGTATCAATAAATCTTGTAATCTGATCCTGAGTGCTAGTTATGGAGCAAGTCGAGATTAGGCGTACCCCAAGGGTTAGACACTTGAATTTCATGCGAGATAGTGAGGGTCTGCAGATCCCTTAACTAGATTAAATATATTAATTCTGCAATCGTGAGTTTTCGCAAGGAGATTCATATTAGTTGGTATCACAGCAAAGCAAAAAATCCTTGGTTGCCAAAAATTCAACAGGGCTTTCAAGTTTTGTTTGAATTTATTTTTGAATTTATTTTTAAAAAAAATCGTTAGGCAACTTCCACCACCATCCACCGCCACCAGAATCTACCCACCGCCGCTCCGTTCATCTCCAACGAAGCCATTGATGCACCGCCGCCAGATATCCTCGTCACAGATCAACTTTTCTCCGCATCACTCCAATCATCTCTGACTGACCTCTGTTCTGATCGACTCCAATCGCTGCTCCAATTACCGCAGTTGCTCCGACCAAATCTTTGTCGTTGAAGAACCGCCGTTCTTCTCAACATAGCTCTGTTGCCTCAATTTTCTCCAAGCCTCATTCTCTGTAGTCAATAATCCTCGACAAAAGTACTCTCCTCCCGCTGCAATACCGATCTGGTCCGGTTCTCCAACTCAGAACAACCTAGATCCACCGTTTGCTCTCTGTCTGCTTCAGCCGATCGCCGTTATTCATTGTCAATTTGTTATTCATCTCGTTTGACGGGAAGGGTTTTAGCTCTGCGAATTGACAGCTCCTCTGACAACTATTATTCCAGCGGCTTCGATATTACCCGGCAGCTTCTGCTAAATAGAGCAACAAAGAAGAAAGCCGACGAGTGCATCTCACGCGCAAGGCCGCATACACTTGACACTTGAAGCACATGTAATGTACTCGCTTAGCTGTGGTTAATATCTTCGGATTGCGAGCTGCTCCTTATCTCGTGAGTTGATTCATTTTATCATGATACAACCAGTTTCCCGCAAATTGATCAAATTTTCTCAATTTATTCTCAGTTTCTCGCCAGCTTATATCTTTTCGTGAGTTAAGAGTCACATCACCATCCAGTGACTGCCTAGTCAGTGTCTAGTCACTTTATTAGAAGAATTTTACAGGGATGGCGTGGGACATTTATCTCCATTCATTTTTGAAGATCGTCCACGTTTCAAGGACGAAACTTCTCGACCTGGAGGGAATGATATGAATTAGTTTTTCTTAACTTATTTTTATTAATTAGGATTTTTAGAAGATAACACTATACTCTTTTTTCCACTGGGTTTTTTTAATGAGGTAGTGTGATCATTTTATTTTTTTTAGAATAAGGCCCATTAATTCAACCATGTTGGCCTTGAAAGAATTAATGTTTCGGCCATGCTTTATTTTAGGTTTTAGAATATTCAATTCTGATCTGTTTAGGATTAGATTTAGTAAGATTAGATAAGATAATATTCATTCAAGATTTATCTTGAAGAATATGGTCATTTATTATAAGTATTTTAGTTAAATATGGTTTTAGCCTCTTTAACTTTCCATAAGTCATTCCAGTTTCTATTTGTACTGGCCGAATTATACCCTATAAATAGGGGAGACCATTCACAATTTTTGAACACCACTTTTATCAATCAAATATACAACATTTTGAGTGTATACTCTTTGCTTTCGAACTATTCCATTCATGCTTAACCCCGAGGGCTAGTTAACTATCAATAAACCTTGTAATCTGAGGGCTAGTTGGAGAGCAAGTCGAGATTAGGCGTACCCTGAAGGGTAGACACCTAAATTTTGTGCGAGATAGTGAGGGTTTGCAGATCCGTTCACTATAACAAAGATATTAATTCCGCAATTGTGAGTATTCGCAAGGAGATTCATATCAGTTGGTATCAGAGCAAAGCGAAAAATCCTTGGTGGCAAAAAATTCAACAAGGATTTCAAGTTTTGTTTGAATTTATTTTTGAAAAAAAATATTAAAAAAATCATCAAGCAACTTCCACCACCAGACATCCTCCACCACCGAAAACTACCCACCGCCGCTCCATTCGTCTCCGACGAAGCCATTTCTGCACTGTAGCCAGATATCCTCGTCATCGACCAACTCTGCTCTACATCGCTCCAATTATCTCCGACCAACCTCTGTTCTACTCGGCTCCAATCACCGCTCCAATTACTGCCATTTCTCCGATCGAATCTTCTCCATCGAAGAATCGCCATTCTTCTCAACGTAGCTCCACCGCCGCTGTTTTTTCCAAGCCTCATTCTCCATAGCCGATAATCCTTGACGTCAGTACTCTTTGCCCACTGCAATACCAATCTGCTCCAGTTCTCTGATTCAGAACAACCTAGATCCACCATTTTCTCGCCGCCTGCTTCAACCATTCGTCGCCATTCATCTTTAATTTCTAATTTATTTTATTTAACGGGAAGGGTTTTAACTCTGCGAATTGAAAACTCTCCCGGTGACTATTATTCTGGTGCCTCCGATATTACTCGGAAGCGTCTACTAAATAGAGCAGCAAAGAAGAAAGCCGTCGAGTGCATCTCACGCTCAAGCTCACACAAAGGCGCGAGGGCGCACGCTCTCGACACTCGAAGCGCGTGTAACGCATGCGCTCAACTTTGGTTAAATCTTGCAATCGCGAGCTAATTATTTTTCTCATGGGTTGAATCGTTTTATAACGATACAACCAGTTTCTCGCTAGTTGATCAAATTTTCGCAATTTATTCTCTGTTTCTTGCTAGCTTGTATCTTTTCAAGGGTTAAGAGTCACATCAGCATCCAGCCACTACCTAGTCAGTGTCTATTCACCATTTATTAGAAAAAAATTTTAGGGATGGCGTGAGATGTTTATCTCCATTTATTTTTTAAGATCGTTCACGTTTCGAGGACGAAAATTTTTGACCTCGGAGGGAATGATACGAATTAGGTTTTCTATATTTATTTTCATTATTTAAGCTTTTTAGAAGATAACACTATACCCTTTTTTCCACTGGGTTTTTTAATGAGGTAGTGTGATCATTTATTTGTTTTTAGAATAAGGCCCATTAATTCAGCCATGTTGGCCTTGGAAAAATTAATGTTTCATCCATGCTTTATTTTAGGTTTTAGAATATTCAATTCTGATTTGTTTAGAATTAAATTTGGTAAGATTAGATACAATATTCATTGAAGATTTATCCTGAAGAATATAGTCATTTATTTTAGGCAATACAGTTAGATATGGTTTTAGCTTCTTAAACCCACCATAAGTCATTCCATTTTCTGTTTGTACTGGTCGAATTATACCCGATAAATAGGGGAGGCCATTCACGATTTTTGAGCACCACCTTTTTCAGTCAAATATACAACCTTTTGACTTCATACTCTTTGCTTGCGAGCTATTCCATTGTTGTTTAACCCCGAGGGCTAGTTAAGTATCAATAAACTTTGTAATATGATCATGAGGGCTAGTTAGAGAGCAAGTCAAGATTAGGCATTCCCCCACAGGCTAGACACCTGAATTTCGTGCGAGATAGTGAGGGTTTGCCAATTCATTCACTAGATAAAAGATATGAATTCCGCAATTGTGAGTCTTCGTAAGGAGATTCATATCAATTTTTCTTGTAGTGTAGTTAAAGTTAAATTAGTTATTAGTGTTTGCACATACTAAGATAATTAAGGGGTGACCTTTGATTAGTTAAAGTTAACTTTGTGATTAGTGTTTATATATAGAAATGTAAGCAATGGATTATCATTGATTAGTTGAAGTCAACTTTGTTAGTAGTGTTCATATATATAGAAAGTCAAATAACAGTTTACCATTAATTAGTTAAAGTCAACTTTGTTAGTTGTGTTTATATTTATAAAGTCAAATAATGGTTTACTGCTAATTAGTTAAAGTCAACGTTGTTTTAGTATTTATATATAGAGAGTCAAGTGAAGATTGACCATTGATTAGTTAAAGTCAACTAAGCTATTAGTGTTTATATATAAGAAGTCAAGTAAGGATTAACCATTGATTGGTTTAAGTCAATTTAGTTATTAGTGTTAATATATAGGAATTCAAGTAAGAGTTGATCGTTAATTAGTTAAAATCAAACATTAACCAACCTAAAATAATAAGGGCTGACCATTGATTAGTTAAAATCAACTTAGTTATTATTGTTTATGTATACTAAGTCAAGTAAAGGTTGGTTGTTGATTAGTTAAAGTCAATTTAGTTATTAGTGTTTGTATATTCTAAGTCAAGTATGGGTTGATCATTGATTAGTTAAAATCATCTTAGTTATTAGTGTTTGTGTATACTAAGTCAAGTAAAGGTTATTTGTTGATTAGTTAAAGTTAATTTAATTTTTTGTGTTTATATATACTAAGTTAAGTAAGTGTTGACCGTTGATTAGTTAAAGTAAACTTAGTTATTAATGTTTATATATACTAAATCAACTGAGGGTTGACCATTGATTAGTTAAAGTCAACTTAGTTATTAATGTTGCTAGAGAAAATTCTATGGGGCTGTAGTAACTCCATTTTGGAAAAATGGAGTAATGCGTCCTCATCATTTTTTTTCCAGAATCCAACTACCCTAAACTTCTTCGAAAACTATCCATCGCAATAGTCAATTATACTTTAGAAAAGAAAAAAGAATTTTAAAATTGGCGCATAAAAATAAATGGTAAATAAATCTACACACAATAACGAAATATCACATCACCACTATTAATTCTAAACACATCATATAATACAACATCTACAAATGATAAAACTCATTAATTTTTTCAAACCTTTCTCTACAATACAAATAACCGAAAAGAAAAATTTCTCATCCATAAATTTAAATATATATAGGCACAAAAATATTTAGCAAATATTATTTAGTTTAAGAAATTGATAGATTAATGGATGCCATGTAAAATAAATATATTATATTATGTTTTAGTCATTTTTTTAGATATTTAAAGATTTTAAAATAAAATATATTGAAGATAAAGTTAAATAAAGTAAATTATGATTTTAAACATAAACTCGAATTGCATAGAGTATTGGGCAATTATTGCAAATGAAGCAGTCAAATGGAGAGCAGAAACCATATCATATATTTTGGAGGTGATTTGGACTGATTTTGATGAGATTTATGGAGATATCTTTGGAGATATTTAAAGATAATTTGAAGATTTATCAAATCTTATCTATTCAAATTAGAAATTAAATGGGGAAATGATTGTATTTCAATGGAGATGGAATTAGACTTAGACTTGGACCGGTATATATATTTGGGGCGAGGAGTTTTCGAGAGGGCTACCATTGGTTACTTTCCATAATTTTAGTTTTCATCATTCCTTCCAGAGACATTTTACATCAGTTTTACTTTAGTCATTATTCTGGGAACAGACATTAATATTGGTTTTCTTTGGTTCCTGTGCATAATTAGTCTACCATCAATTATTTGGTTTTATTGTTTTCCGTGCCAGCATTCCACAACAAGTTTGTTGTCTCTTGTTTTTTGATTTCGTTAAGCATGTTTAATTATTATATTAAATTTTTGTTTAATTTTTGTTTAGTTTAATCAACATGAGTAGCTAATCCATATATCAGCAGAGAAGAACAAATATTAGTTTATAAATCGTGAGGCCTGATTGCATAATAATTGATTCTTGCATGTTCTTGATTGTTCTTGGTTGGATTTTATTTCTAATATGTTTAAGCCTGATCAACTTAAATGTTTTTAGAATTCTGCTATCTAATTTCCACCAATACGTAATTGTTGGATGTGATTAGTAAGTAGCACAATCTTGTGAAAAGCAGCTAACTAGCTAAGACTGTAATAGCAAGATAGAGAATAATTGAGTGTGCATTACTATTTGCTTTTACTGTGGTAATTGCTATATCGGGTTCTTTTAAAACTTAATACTATCAAATATGTGTTCTGGTTTAGCGAATACTTTATGGGAACATTTTGGTAAGGGAAACAGTTAATTAATTATAATTAGTTAACTATCGATAAAGCAAGAAGAATTGGGGGGGGGGGGGTTAAGTGTACCTACTTCCCTATAACCGGTAGATGTGTAGGAATTGATTCATTATTACACCTATGATCGATAATAACTAGCATGAGTTATTCTTAGCCGATATCATTCATTTATATATTTATTTCTCATATTTTTAAAATCGTCATTTGCATTTTTAGAGTTAGTAAAATCACTATATTTGAGGCGTGGTGGCATCACCAAAAAGGTTTTCAAAATTAATAGGAAAAATAATTATTGATTATCGCTTTGGCTCCTCGTGGGATCAACCTTGCTTACCATTGTACTGATTAATATTGATCTGAATTTGCAGGTTATTTGGCGAGTTAAACGATGCTCACCAGCCAACCTGGACTCTGCAGGGCAGTTTTGTGAGATTCTGCCTGGGGGATCTTGCTAGGACTTGTACCTCTTTGGTTATCGGTAGCCAGGGAGGCTTGCCATCTTTCATTTAATTTTTAAGGTGGAATGTATTCCATCATTTTTTTGGATTTTACCCGTATCGTATCTTCTCTTTCGTGAATGTGCTAGTAGTGAGGGTATCTTCCTGGCATAGCTCTCGATTTCTCCTTTTGTTTTTGCTTTCTTGCTTGCTTTACTTTGCATCAGCCTAAGAAGGTTGGCTAATATCTTCCTAGTTGTGCGGGCCATGGGTGTTTTTTATCATCCTTAAAAGGCTGCCTGCAAGTCTGTGACTGTCATAAACCCTGAGTTGCTTGTATTGGCTTATTATTCTTAGCCTGCATGTCTGGCTAGCATCGGTGCTTATTTTGGCCTATTGTTATAGCTCGTTGGCCCCTAACTGTTTAGAAGTCAGTGCTGCTTATCTTGGTACGTGGGGGTTACCTTCCATCTCCCTGCTTGCGTAAGCTAAGATGTGCCTTTTGTATTTCCTCGCCTGCATGGGCCAGGTGTACTTTTTGGCACCACCCTGTTTGCGTGGATTGGGTGTACTTTCCTACACCTCACTCCTTGCGTGGGTTGGGTGCGCTATCCTGCATTTCCCTACCTACGTGGGCCGAGTGTACTTTGCTGCACCTCCCTACCTGCATGGGTCAGGTGTGCTATCTTACATATCCCTACCTGTGTGGATCTGGTGTACTTTTTGGTACCTCCCGGCTTGCGTGGTTTGGGTGTACTTTCTGGAACCTCCCTGCTTGTGTGCACTACAAGAGACACCATATTTTACTTCAGTTATACAGGGTTTTTTACCTCAGTTTTTTGTCCAAAAGAAACCAAAGTAAATAGAGGCAGAGTAAAAAGTATACTTTCTACCTCAGTTTTTGAAAAAATTAACCAAGGTAAAAACTTTAATAGATGCGGCATACTAGTGAGGTCGCTAGAATGGAACTACAGCAAAAATATTTGTCGAGCATATTGTGATACATATAACAATATTCTAGAAATAAAAAAAACCAAAAGCATAATTGACGTCGATTATGCTTTTAGTAGTTCATTGGCATTTCCGATCAGATCCCAGCAGATTCCTGAGAACAAAAAGAAATTTTGGCCAAAAACAATAACACAAAAACAATGACAACTCACTGAAACTTTGACAATATATGTTCGATTCAAATGAAATCAACAGCATACCTATCTATTACAAAGCTATACACAGAAAATAAATTTCTATTCCAATTTTTTTTACAGAATTAACGGCAGTATTCTTCTGCAGCGGACCTCCAGCGAGAGCAAACCTCCGACGAGTGCATACCTCCAGTGAGAAACGACCTCCGGCTTGAGAAAATTGGTGTGAGCAGACCCCAGTGGTGGACAGGCATTGGTCGGTGGTGGAAGGGCGCTGGTGGTGGTGTTAAGGCGCTGGTTGGTGGTGGTGAGGGGAGCTCGGTGGTGGTGATAGACATCTGGTGGTGGTGAGGGATGCCTGGTGGTGGCGACGGGCCCTTTGTGATGGTGGCAACGGCGTGACAGAGGACGGTAGGGCAGAGGACATGGGGGCAGAGGATGATGGTGGCAGATTGGAGGCGGTAGGCAGTGGTGAATGAAAATTGGGTCAATCGTGGTGAAGAGAATGAAAGTTGAAGAAGAAAGGAGGTTGTCCTCGTTGCAAGAGAAGGGAAAGGGATAGTAGGGTTAGTTTATATATTAGGGGTTTTTTTTTAAATGAGAACACCCTAGGGTGGGGGAGAATATATTAGAGGTTCCCCAAGCCTCCATCAAAATGAGTTAGATTTACAGACAGAGCAGATTAGCCATAGTTCGTGATGAGGCAACATGGTAGCCCCCCAAAAGTCTACCAATTCTAGATCAAATACTTGTGTAACAACTATCCTAGGAAAAAAAGGATAGATGATGAAGTTGCGATCCGAAGGAGAGAATCTCCACCCCTTGTGTTAATTCTCACCTTCGGCCAGGCAACTTCAATTACAAGAAGTGATGGCATAAGTTAAAAGTTTCTGAAACTGAAGTCCCCAACAACTGTATCAGTTACACAGTAAATATGTGCAAAGCTTGAGTTGAGAGAGGCTAGAAGAATGTAATTGAATGGAGTGAAAGATCAAAGACCTCATCAACACCGATGTAGCAATTTGCTGCCGAAGGTCGCTACCAGGTATACCACCACGAATACCAGCAGTAGATTTCCAATTGATATGGGATCTGCACGATCGGAAGAGTATGGAGTCCCCGAGGTTCATAGAAACTCGCAGAAGATGATTGATAGCAAGCATCAAGTAGATCCTGAACCTGCATGAAAAAATCTTGATCAGCAGTATCAATCCTTAGGCAAAGCATGTTAATGCGTTCTAACCTGCGGTGTATGTAACCCATCTAATGTAATCAGACCCTTGATGTGCTGGGGGATGTTATTAAGATTAAGACATTGAAAATGGCTAGTGTGATGCTTCACAATTGCATTTGCTATAGAATTACCCTCTCTGTAAACATGATTAAGATGAGCAGAACCTAATATAGCTTTAACTCTGTAAGCCAAATCAAAAAGTTTCCAGTTTGTAGAGTAAGGGTCGTTTATCATGTTAATAGCCAACCTGCAGTCAGTTTCAAAAATGCAATTTTGCCCTATATCGTGCAAATTTTCGCATGTGAATAGCAGCGCCTTAATTTCAGCTTCCAAAGGTGAAGCAGCAGAGATAGAGGCAGAAGCTATATTAATCAAAGCACCCGAGTTATCTCGAACAATCAAACCAGCAGCTGCCTTATTAGGAAACCATGAGGCATCTATGTTAATTTTTATTGACCCCCATGGAGGTCTCTCCCAATAAACCGTGGATATGTTAGGCTTCAGAGGAGGTCTAATGAAAGGAATCCAATGACTGAGAGGTGATGCAATAGCAGAATGCGAGAAATAAGTCTTTGGAGTGGTTAGAAAAGCCAGCTTAATTAGGTCATAGACTTCCTTGGAAATTTGCTCCGAAGAGAATGGCTTATTATCAAATATGAACCTATTCCTAGCTTTCCAAAGTGACCAGCAAGTAAGAGATGGCAGGATTTTACAGGCAAAGTGCTTCCAGCTAGGTAAATCATGGGTATTCCAGAAGATAAAAATTCTTTCAGTAAGGGAACGATTAGAGTTTAGATGAAAGTGAACTATATATGCTATGTTACTCCAGACAACCTGAGCAATAGGACATGAAATAAAGAAATTCTGAATTGAGTCTGAACTAGAACAAGCCGGGCACTTAGAAGCTAGACTGAAACCACAGGTAATAAGCACATCATTAAACGGAAGAAAGGATTGCAGCATTTTCCAGGTGAAAATTGAAATCTTTTTTTGTAGAGCATTATTCCAAATGAATTTGCAAGTAGGAAAGTTACCTGGTCCGTAAGTAAGAGCCCTATATGTTGACTTAGATGTGAAATTACCAGAGGTATCAGCCTTCCATATCAATCTATCTTCCCTCTCTATTGTCAGTTCTGAATTTTGAAGAAAAAACAAAGTATCATTTTCCAGAAAAGAACCAATCTGGGTTAAAATAATGGCCTTGTACTATATGCTCAGGGATAATAATGAAATCTTCCACAGACAAAAATGGCATTGCAGCTACTATATGCTCAGGGATAAGGTTACACAGAGGACCCTGAGGACACCAATTAGCAGACCAGAAACTGCAGGTACCTTTGCCATGAATGATTACTGAGTTATGTTCTGCAAAAGAATTAATGGAAAGGATTCTTTTCCAAGTTACTGATTTCCTGTAGGAAAAAGGAAGAGCCCAGAGCAACTTGGACCAAAGAATGTTCCCTAATTGGCTCTTCCACCAAAGTTTAGCTGAACAGGTATCAATTATAGCCTTAATAGATCTAAAACCAAGCCCATTTAAATAAGTTGATATCGCAATGGCAGACCATCTTTTCCACATTTTATTATTTTTCCCCTCTGATTCCCCCCAAAAGAATCTTGCTAATCTTTTTTCATATGTTTGAATTATTGTTTTAGGGGGATTAGTAACTGCCCATAGGTGTTGTGGCAAAGAATATAGACAGTGTTTAATTAAAACCAACTTGCCCCCCGCACTTAGCCACCTATTCTTCCAACTTTGAAGCTTAGTGTCAGGGTTTGCCATTAATCGTTGGAAATATCTTTTAAGAGTTCTTCCCTGGAAAATGGGACAGCCAAGGTACTTAAATGGGAATGAGCCTTTTTTCATTTTTAGGATTGACCTAACCTGATTATTCTTTAAAATGGAGGCCCTTTTGCTAAGATAAAAATCGGATTTTTCAAAATTGAACTTCTGTCCCGAAGTAACCTCAAAGATATCTAGGAAGGCTTTTATTTTTATGAGATTAGACTTAGATGCTTGCATAAATATAATGGTGTCATCTGCATACATTAAGTGTGAAACAGCAGGGATTGAGGCAGGTAGTTGGAAATGAGTAAGACTATTATTAGAGAATATAAAGGATAGACTTCTAGAGAAAGCTTCAGTAAAAATATTTAAAAGAAAGGGAGAGAGTGGATCACCTTGTTTAATTCCTCTAGTAGCTTTGAAAAAGCCTACTGGGTTCTCATTTACAAGAACAGAGAAATAAGCCTGAGATAAATTACTCATAACAGCAGATAAAAAGGACCCATTAAAACCAAATTTAGATAGAATCTTCCTAAGAAACTGCCAGTTGACTCTATCAAAAGCTTTCATTAAATCTAATTTCAGCATACAATTAGGGGACCTGTTCTTTTTATCTAGAAACCTAACCATTTCCTGTAAATACAGGATGTTATCAGAAATATCTCTCTTCTTTAAGAAGGAAGATTGGTTAGGAGAGATCAGGGTGTCCATGTAAGGCCTTAGCCTTTCCATTAAAACCTTAGAACAGATTTTATTTAGGACATTAGATAAGCTGATAGGTCTAAAGTCTCCAAAAGAGCAAGGTGTTGCTTTCTTGGGAATTAGTGTAATCCATGTACTAGATATTCCTTTCGGGATGTTAGAACCTAAGATGAAATCATTGACAGCCTCCATTAGATCTTGTTTAATAAAAGACCAGCATTTGCTATAGAATTTAGGTGTGAAACCGTCCGGCCCTGGACTGTTGTTACTATTTAAACTTTTAATGACAGCTTCTAACTCAGATTCTAGCACAGGTGCAGCTAAAGTTAGATTATCCGTGTCATTTATTATTTTGGGGATTTGACTAAGAAAGTGAGAGCAGTATGTATCAGCAGTATTTTGGTTAGGCTCAGTTAATAAATCAGAAAAAAAAGCAATTGCTTCATTCTGAATATCAGTTTGTGTGTTTAACCATTGGCCTGCTTGATTTTTAATTTTATTGATCTGCATCTTACAATTCTTTTCCTGCACAACTTTATGAAAAAATTGCGTATTATTATCCCCCAATTTATGCCATTTAAGTCTCGCTTTCTGCTTCCAAAACTTTTCTTTCTCCTTTAGAGCCCTAAGCATAAATGCTTTTTTCTGGTTTAGCTTTAGAAGTTCAGGCAAAGTTGGACTTAAATCAAAAGCGAGTTCCTGAATTCTTAGGGCTTCCTCAGCTAGTGTTACATTAGAATCAATATTGCCAAACGACTCTCTATTCCATGTTTTAATCACTTTTTTAAGCCTAATCAATTTTAAATAGAACCTGATCATGCCTTTATCATGAATTGGCTTTTCCCAATTTTCCTGAATTAAACCAAGAAATTCTGTCCTCTGGAACCAGGCATTAATAAACCTGAAAGGCTTTGGATATGAGGGAACTAAGTTGGACAATTGGAGGAGGAGAGGTGAGTGGTCCGACGTATGCCTATTAAGAATCTGGATTGAGGAAGAAGGAAATTTAGAGCTCCATGATAGAGTACAAAGGCCTCTATCTAATCTTTTTGAGGTAGGGTTTCTCAGCCTAGAGTTGCACCAAGTAAAAAGATTACCCACAGTATTAATTTCCTGAATACCATTGGAATTAATCCAGGTATTAAAATCTCTAATACTTCCTAGGGCCGGGTAAGAAGGACCTCTATATTCAGACACAGAAGTAATTGTATTGAAATCCCCTATGAAAATAGTGTCACCCTTAGAAATCAGCTGTAAATCTTTCCATAGTGCTTTTCTACCTTCTCTATTTCTTAATGCATAAATGAAAACAGCCTCCATGCAGAGATTTAAAGATTGGTGAGATATGTCAACGTGCATAAATTGTTCATGAGAAGTCAGTAGTGAAACAGATAGGAGGTTGGACCACATAAGCCAGATTTTCCCATTTGGAAGGAACATAGAGTTGGAAAAATTAAGTGCAGTCATATAGGATTGAATTTTTGAATTGTCATGCATGGGTTCAATTATACATAACAACAGAATTTTCTTAAGTTTAAGTAGATTAGACAGTCTAAGCATTGAAGTTTCCATACCACGTAGATTCCAAACCAGGAAATTAACATTAACAGTAGATGTCATATTTCACCTGATTTATTACCTTTTGTAGCCGATCATAAAAGCATCTTATTCGGTTGGCTAAGATAGGTGATTTTTTTTATTTTTAGCCTTACCATGGTGATCAAACTTACCCGGGGGCTCTAAAGCAGGAGAGGCATTTTGTTGATCAGTGGAGGCCAGTTCCAGGGAACTATCCAAATCCTCATATATTGTCTCACTGATTCCATCCTGATCCTGTGAACCGAAGCCTTCTTCCTGCAAAACAGAAAATCTGTTTGACATCTTTCTATCTAGGGAAAGTGTAGGGTTAACAATAGAGTCCTTAAAAGGAAACCGAAGTAAACCAATTTGCAGATCGTCTTTAGCATAAGATATCAGTGCTGGTTTGGAGTTTTCAGTTGCCTTTAGTAACCTAGTAATAGAATTATCAGGGCTCTCAGTGGTACAGTTTTCAGATGCCAGAAATCGACCACTAACAGAAACTCTAGGAACCACAATTGGAGAATTAAATTGAGAATGAAAGTCAGGATTCCTACCAGCCTTATCAGAGGTAGAAGGATCATCAGAGATCAAAGGTGGTAGATCAAATTTTTTACCCGTTTCCTGCCACTGTGGATTAGGTTGTCTTTGAACTATGATGGTATCCTCAGTTATATCCTTAATAGGTTGGGAGATAGTTCTACATTGGGCTAACGAATGACCTAGTTTAGCACATTGGTCGCAATAGAGAGGAATATCTTCAAACTCAATTCGATACTTCCTATTATTCGAAATTGAACCAAGCCTAATAAAATGACACAGAGGCTTCAGTAAATCAATTTCGACACAGAATTTGATTGCAGAGGGCCTACTAAGCATCTCAGTAGCAAAATCATTTTTAATAAAGTTGCCTATACTGTTGCCAATTGCCTCAATGGAAGCAGAATTATAATAATACAAAGGCACTTCCCTGATAGTGCACCAAATGGGAACAATAGGAGATTCTTTCTGTGTGGAAAACTCAGGAGTCCACTTTAGCATCTTAAGCAGTATGCCATTAAAGTTCCATATGCCATTCATCCAACATCGTTGATAGTCGTTGACCTGCTCAAATTGGATTAGCACATGTTTATAAACCAGAGATCCTAATTGATACTTACCTTCGAACCCAATTGTTTTAAGGGCTACCTCCATCTGTTCCATAGAAAACCTACCCTTAGTAAACTTACCGACCAAAGCATTGGAATAATGTGCCGATAGCATTGCAATTTGCTCATCAGAATACAAGCAGGCAGGGTCTCCAAGATGAGTAGATTTTGGGATAAGCTCAGGGTTACTTGGGAGATGTGTTGAAAGAGGGGGAGATTTGGATTGAAGAGCTGCGACAAAGGTTTTTGGAGGAGGAGGATGATTGGCAGTAGTGGCCGCCATATCAGCCGGCGAGAAGAAGCTCCGCCGGTCGGTGAAGCAGCCAGAAGAGCCGACCTAGAGCCGTTGCCGGCAAATAACGGTAAGAAAAAAGAGGTTAAGAGAGAAAAGGAGAAACGCACACACTTTCGCACTAAGAATCGCACCTATGAACAGTCCTTGAGCAAGAATAGTTGACCGTTGAAAAACTTGAGATGGAATTATATATTAGGGGTTTGGGTAGGGTATGAGTTTTATGGGTTTTGGGCTGGGGTTTGGGTTGGAATCAAATTAATTTTAACAGGATTTATATTAGAGGTTAGGGTTGAAATCAAACTTAAATGACAAATAGTTTATAAATAGAAAATTAATTCTTGTTTTATACATTCAAGTTTTGACAAAACTTATCAATAATAAAATTTAAAAATAAAAATAATTATTATATTTAAATTTATAATTGAAAATAAATATTATATTGTTCGTAAACTTTAATATATGTATGAAGATAAAAAAAACCAAATTTAATATCAAGTAAGGGTTTACTATTTATAAATTAATGTTGTGATTGTTTATTGGTATTTATATATATATATTAATTTAATTGATAATTGATCATTTGTTAATTAAAATCAAACAATTTCATTAATGTTTATATATAAAAGGTCAAGTAACGATTGACCATTGATTAGTCAAGTAAGGGTTAATTGTTGATTAGCTAAGATCAAACCTTTTCATTAGTGTTTATATGGAATGTCAAACAATTTCATTAAAGTTTATGTATGGAGAGTCAAGTAAGGATTGACCGTTGATTAGATAAGTTCTAAATAGTGATTACTTCTACACTATGACCCATGATTGTGTTACCATGTAATCCATTGCTCCGAAATACATGAGTTTTGTTATTCTTACGTAAATATAGAAATATTAAATAGGTGAATTTTTCGATGACATGTTGCAAATCGCTAGTACATGTTCTATAGTAACTTAGAGTTGATTACATAGAAGTTAGAAAGAAAAATTGAAAAAGATTACAAATATATTCTTGTGCATGTTTATTGATAAATACTATGTTATGAACTTGGGAAAATACAATTAGGGTGTATAGGGTAGCATCACGTTTGAGTGGATTTCAATTTGGAGTTACGAGTAAAGTTTTTACTTTTTGCACTTAGGTCCCTCCAAGAAATTTGGAATTATCGAATCACGAAATTGGCAACATAAAAATTCAATTCAATAATATACAGTTGCGATTTTGCTATTTGGGCATGTATGGATGAATGGAAGGGCCTCGAAAGTCAACATTGATTACGTCTACACAATCTTGAAAAATTACACTATGGCCCAAAATTGTGGTACCCTATATCCATTGCACCAAAATACATGATTTTTGTTATTCTTGACTAAATATAGATATATAAAATATATTCTTTTTTTGTAAAATGTTGGAAAGCGCTAGTACATGTTTTAAAGTAATATAGAGTTGGTTACATAGAAGTAAGAAAGGTAAATCGAAAAAGATTACAAATATATTCTTGTCAATGTTTATTGATAAATAGTATGTTATGGACTTGGATAATACAACTTGGGTTCCTCCAAGAAAGTTGGAATTGTCGAATCACGAAATTGACAATATAAAAATTCAATTCAATAATATACAATTGTGAATTTTCTATTTGGGCATGTATGGGTGAATGGAAGGGTCTCGAAAGTCAACATTGATTACTTCAACACAATCTTGAAAAATTACACTATGCCCAAAATTGTGTTACCCTATAATCCATTGCTCTGAAATATATGATTTTTGTTATTCTTGCCTAAATATAGATATATACAATACATAATTTTTTTGGTGAAATGTTGGAAAGCGCTAATACGTATTCTAGAGTAACTTAGAGTTGTCTACATAAAAGTAAGAAATGGATTGGCCATGTGTCAAATAAATAAAATTTTATATACCAGTTATTCATAATTATGTAAAATAAGTAGTATATAAAATTTTATATACTACTTACTTTATATACAACTTATTTTATATAATTATGAATAAGTAGTACATAAAATTCTATTCGGTGAGAAATTAAATTTTAGTTATTTATATTCGACTACGATCATCTATTACTCGAACTCTACATTTAATTCATTTCATTTGAAAATATAAACATGAAGTCATAGTTAAAAGAAAATATATGAAATCTTTTAAAATATAAAAGAAATGGAGTTGTATAAAAAAATTTAAAACTTATATTTTAGTTTATTAAAAAATAAATTACAATATATATATATATTTATTTTATTATTTTAAATTGTGCATCGCAAGGGTGTTATATGTTATTCATATACTTATAACTAAGTACCACGCATGTCTGCGAGAGTGGTGTGCGACGTGGTCACAACATCGGTAAGCCAGACATACGTGCGAGGTTGGTCATTTGTGTCTGGGATAGGTACGTGCAACCTCGGTCACAATGTCGGCAAGCCAACCATGCGTGCAACATCAGTCATTTCTTGTCTGCGAGTGAAACGTGTGATATCGGTCACAACGGCGGCAAGACAGACATGCGTGTGACATCAGTCATTCTTGTCTGGGATATGTATGTGCGACCTTGGTCATAACATCGATATGTCAGACATGCATGCAACGTCGGTCATTCTTGTATGGGATAGGTACATGCAACCTCGGTCACAACATCGGTAAGCCAGACATGCTTGTGAAGTCAGTCATACAGACATTTTACCTCAGTTTTTTCAAAAACTGCGGTAAAAAGTGTGCTTTTTACCTTGATTTTTTAAACCGAGTTAAAAAATATCTTTTACTTTGAAAAAAAACATTACCGAGGTAAAAGAAATTTTTACCTCAATTTTTTGGGGTTAAGCAAAAAACTGAGGTAAAAGGGGCAAAGTAATTGGTATTGTTTCTTGTAGTGGTGGGTTGGGTGTACTTTCCTGCACCTCCCTTCCTGTGTGGGTCGGGTGTGATTTCTTACACCTCCCTGCCTGCGTGGGCCATGTTTACTTTGGCCTTATGAGACTGCCTTGTAAGATACAACATTTCATATTATCGTGTTCCAACTTGGTGGATAATCACTAACATGTGTTAGTTTAGATGACATCATAGTGCATAAATTCTTCGTCAAGAATGTGATCCTTCTCTTTCCCTATCTCTCTCCCCCCTGAACAATTAACAGGTTGATCAGTGCCCTGCATGAACATGCTAAGAGGTGATAATTACCTTGTCATTTCAGGCCGAAGGTTGATTGGCTGGCTTTTTTATCATTTCCTGGCTAAACTTTCTTCGCCTGAGTTGGCTTATCTACTATGCTTGGCGGTTGATAATGCAGCCTTCCTTGTCAGGTAGCTATTTCATTGTGTGCACATGCTTTGCATTCTCGCTACGCTAAAGCATCATGATCCGGCCTGCAGTTCGCTGGCTGTCATAAGCCAGAGCTGCTTGTTGCCGCCTGGCGATCTGGCCTGACGCTTTGTGGCTATGGTTGTGGCCAGAGTTCATTCCTTGCCTATTTGGACCTGGCTTGTGATCTGCTAGTTCTTGGAGCCAAGATCTCAATTTTGGCCTGGGTCAGGCTCATTACTCAGCAGCTATGGTTATGGTCGTGGTTCTTTTCTTTGCCTGTTGGTGACCAGGTTTTCAACCTGCTGGCTTTTAGGGCCAGGGTTACTCTTTCGGCCTGGGCCAGGTTTATTACTCATCGGCTATTGTTGTGTCCAGAGTATCTTTTCATTTGCATGTTGGCAGCCAGGCCTGCAATTTGCTAGCTTTTGGGACCATGGTTGGTCTTTTGGCTTAGGCCATGCTTATTACTCATCGACTATGGTTATGGCTGGAGTACCTTTTCCTTTTCCTGTCGGCGGCTAGGCTTGCAAATTGCTGGCTGTTGGAGCTAGGGTTGCTCTTTTGGCTTGGGCCAGACTCATTACTCGACGACTATGGTTGTGGCCGGAGTAACTTTTCCTTTATCTATCGGCGGCGAGGCCTGCAACCTGCTGGCTGTTGTAGCCAAGGTCGATCTTTTGGCCTGGGCCAAGCTTATTACTCGATGACTATGGTTGATTTTCTGGAGCTACTGGATGTTGTGTTGTCGGGCCTGGAAGAACTACACATTTCATGTTTATGTGAATAACGCCAATATGTGTTAGTTTAGATGATAACGTAATACATCAGCTATTGCTTTACATAAAGGCATGCAAATATAAAACTTCTCTCGTATATATATCTTGAATGAATATAAGTGACATTTATAGCAATATCATTCCTTTACTTCCTTCTTTTCTTTTTCTTTAAGGGGTTATTTCATGGCCATGTCTTAATAGGCTGAGCGGTTTTTGTTGCTCTATCCAAACAAGCTAAAGGTTGATCGTTGCCATGCCTGAACAAGCTGAAGGCTAAACTTTCTTTATTGTAGAGTGTCAGGTCGTGACCTTGCCTTTTTTATGGGGCTTAGGGTGCCTTGCTTATTGCTTTTATTGCCAGTCTTGCATAGTCAAGCATTTCATGATAGTACGTGCGGCCTTGGTGGGCATTGCTAACATGCATCAGTCTAAGAATAAATATAATACATCAGTCTAAGAATTAACACACTATTCTTCAATCTCATAGTGAGTGTTATTGTTCACCCATAAATTAGGCAAAGACATACAGACGTATGCATCATTTGTATGCATAATTTATATGTACAATCATACCTCCTTTTCTTGAGGCTGTCATGTCATGGTTCTACCTGGACAGGTCAAAGCATTACCTTGTCCATGCAGTCTGAGGGGTCATCCCTGCCCTACCTGAGCAGACTGAGGGGTGATCCCTGCCATGCCTGAGCAGGCTGAGGTTTGGCTAGCGCCCTGTCTAACAGGCTAGTGAATAGGCTAATGGCTAAGCTTTCTTTACATGTTATTTTATTGCATGACCATTACAACTATGCATTTCATGCTAACATGCCTCAATTTAAATGAACAACGCTAGCATGCATTAGTCTAAAAGATGGTATAATGTATCAAATCTCTGTTTTTAGTTTCTCTATAAACAACCGTTACAAGAGTCGACTTTATTAACCATGCTATCATGCATAAACTTAAATAACAAAGGCATGTAGAACCTAGCTAGCACTTGCCTGGATCATTTTCATCCTTAAATAATCATGCATAGTATCTTTAGTTTTGGATTTCAACATAGCAATCACGTAAATGATATCTTAAATTTATTTTCTTACCATCATGCACTGATAAAGTATTTGGTAGTACTATGCCAATAATTATTTTAATGGAGTTATGTATGCTTCTACAGAGAGTCATCCGAAGGTTATCGACTAAGTAAAAATTTGTATATTTCTAACCTTGGCGGCTGCTGCTGCAGCCAACCTTGTCCTGCTAATGCTCCAATATGTGGCTATTCTTTGCATTGTGGATGTTCTCTGCTTTAAACAGTGCTCTCTATGGGTTGTGCTGAGTCTTGCTACCTGGGTAACACCGACCTCTTGCTACCTGGGAAGCACAGACCTCTTGCTGCTTGGGCTCTGTCGAGTCTTGCTAGCAGGACTCTGTCGAGTCTTGCTAGCAGGACTCTATCAAGTCGTGCTAGAAGGACTCTGTCGAGTCCTGCTGCCTGGGCTCTGTCTATTCCTTCTGCCTAAGCTCTGTAAAGTCCTGCTGCCTGGGCTCTGTCAAGTTCTTCTGCTACACTAGACTCTTATGTCAAATTTTAGTGCTTTACCTTGAATAAGAAGAATAAATTGTAGCAGAGCAATGAATGTTATTGCTATTCTCCTTTCCCTTTCCCCTTTTTTTTCTTGGAAAAGGAAACTTTCCTTTTCCTCTTCTTCCTTTTCTTGAATTTTACTTTCCTTTAATTTTTGTCTTTTTTTTTTCTCTAGCAGATTGCTCATTTTCCTGCATGTTAAACAAATGCCTTTTTCTTCTTCTCAAAATTCTTATCTCTTTTCCTTTTTCTTCTTCTCTCTTTTTTTCTTTGTCTGGCAGAATATTTCTTCTTCATTTTTCTTTCTGCCATCAATGCTATCTTGTGCCTTCATCCTGCCGAGAGCCTGCCTGCCAGCTCTGGAACTAGGGGGGCGAAGGGGTGCGAGCGCCACCCCTAGGATCTGGCGGCCCAGAATTTAGGCCTAGAGCCACCGGATTCCGCCCCCCTTGAGCCACCGGCAGCCAGATGGATCTGCCTTCAGCTTTTCCTTTGTGCTTTTGCAGTGGCTGAATGAAGAAGATAACCAATTTTATTTTTTTAAAATTTTTTTATAACTAAAAAAATGACGTTGTTTTGGCTTAAGTGAAACAACGTCGTTTTGTTAAGCTGAAGGAAAAACAAATTGAGGCCAATTGGGCTAAAACCCAATTGGCCCAAATAAAATCTAAAAAACTAATAAAACTCCATCCAAGCGCAAACCTAATATTATATACTCTTGTCTTCCTCCAAGCTCCAGCCGAAACGCAGCAGATCCACCACCACCTTCCCGCTGCGGTGCCACCTTCCGCCACCTGCCACCTTCTGCCGTCCACCGCCTACCGTCGTCCCCTTCCTCAACCACAATCAGCGACCGCGTGGTTCGCTTCCAAGCCAAACCAAGGTCTAGGTATCAAGGAGCCAATATATTTTTGTTGTGTAATTTATGTTGAATAACTTTAGTTGAATTGCTTATTTGTGTGAAATTGTGAATACTGAATATAGATATGAATAATTTAGTGGTTGTGTTGAAATTGTAAAATTGTGCTAAATATAGATATGAATAATTTGACATATTTATTTTGACATATTTAATTAGACATATTTTTTGAGAAATTGTGAATATTGAATAGCATATACATATTTAATTTAGAATTTTTTTCTTATTTTATGTCAAATAGGATATGGATAAATTCTTAATTCGAAGTAGTGGATCATCTATTTTTAAGAGACCGAGTGAACCAAATGAAGAAAGGATTAATGAAGAGGGTAGTAGTCAAAAGCATTCTCGTGTTGAGTTCAATTTGGATGATGTTATAAATGATCCCGGGAAATGTAAACCTATTAAGGATTTTGATGTTTCTATTAGAGATCAAGCGATGAGAGAATATTTGTTAAGAGGTCCTTGCCAACTTAAGGGTCATTCTTTTCCAAAGACAAAGCAGGGAAATGACTATAGATGTTTTCAACCTTCTTGGTATGAAAATTTTGATTGGTTGGAGTATAGTGCGTCAAAGGATGCAACATTTTTCTTTTGTTGCTATCTCTTTAGGAATTCACATAAGGGATGTCGAGATGGAGATGATGCATTTACTGTGAGTGGGGTTAACAATTGGAAGAAAGCGCTTGATATCGATAAGTAACATGTTGGCGTAATGGGTAGTTCTCATAATGATGCAGCTGAATGATTGTATGGATTTAAGCGTCAAAGACAGAGTATCCTCCATTCTTATCAGGCACATGGGTGGGAACCGGAGATTGCAAATTGTACGCGTTTGACAGCCACTTTGGATGTGACACGGTTCTTGCTAAATCAAGGTATGGCTTTTCGTGGCCATGATGAATGGCTGGATTCTCTTAATAAGGGCAATTGTCTTCAAATGATTGACTAGCATTGCAAGCTCACATCTCACAAAGTACAAAAGGAACTATCAAGTGCTTGTGCTAGTGAGGTAGCAAATGTTATTGTTAATGATATTGGAGATAGTTATTTTTCTCTATTGGTTGATAAGGCTAGAGATGCATCAATAAAAGAGAAAATGGGGGTTGTTTTAAGATATGTCAACAAATAAGGATGTGTTCTTGAACGTTTTCTTAGTGTTGTGCATGTGCGTAATACTTTTGCTATTAGTTTGAAGAGTGCTATTGATGAATTGTTTGCAAAGCATAAATTATCAATGTCAAAGTTGAGAGGTCAGGGATATGATGTGCGAGGAGAGTATAATGGACTGAAAGCTTTGATATTGAAAGAAAACTCATCTGCAAGGTATGTCCATTGTTTTTCTCACCGGCTTCAATTGGTAGTTCTTGCTGTTGCTAATGATAATCGAACTGTGTGTCAATTTTTTGTTTATCTTGGTATGATTATGAATTTAGCTGGAGCTTCATGTAGAAGAAAATACATGCTTCTTGATTTAGAACATGCTAGAATTGTAGAGGGATTGGAGCATGGAGATATTGTGAGTGGAAGAGGCAAAAATCAAGAGACTATTGAGAAGGCCGGAGGATACTCATTAGGGGTCACATTACCCTACTATTATTTGGCTCATTACTATGTGGGAATCTATTTTGCAAGTGATTGAAAACGTCCACGATGATGGTGATGCAAATCTAAGTTAATCTTCAGCGAGCGGTTTGGTTGAGCAAATGGAGAGTTATGAATTTGTTTTTGTGATGCTTATGATGAAGCGTTTGTTGGGAGTTGTAGATGCCTTGCCCCATGCTTTGCAACAAAAGAATCAAAATATTGTGTTGCCTGTGAATTTGATGAATACAATGAAGTTTGAGTTGCAACAATACAGAGAGAATGGTTGGGATGAGTTGCTAAATGAAGTCAATGCATTTTGTGTTAATCATGCATCTTGGTAGTTAATATGGAAGATGAATGAACAATTCGTGGTCGTAGGAAATGACTTACGCAAATGCAGACCCATGGTGATTTCTTTCGTGTTGATACTTTTATTCAGGTATTACTTTTATAATTTAAATACCTTATTTGATTTGATTTGTATTTTTTTTTCACTGCTACATGCTAACCTTTTATTTTTTGAATACTAGGTTGTTGATAGGATGATTTATGAAATGAACAATCGGTTTCCAGAAGCTAATACGGAGTTACTCACTTGTATGGCTTGCCTTGATCCAAGAGATTCATTTTCTAAGTTTGATATTGGTAAGTTAGTTCGTCTAACTGAACTATATCCAAGTGATTTCTCCGTAGAAGATCGTTCCCACCTTCATCAACAACTTAGTACTTTCATTCATAATGTGCAACTTGATCATGATTTTTTGGCTATTGAGGAATTTGGAAGTCTTGCTCAAAAGATGGTTCAAACAACTAGGCATACATGTTTTCCACTAGTATATCATCTTATTGAGTTAACCTTAGTTCTACCAGTTACAACTGCTTCTATTGAACGAGTTTTTTCAGCCATGAAGAGAATCAAGGCTAATTTACACAACAGAATGGGAGATGAATGAATGAATGATGTTATGAAAGTGCAATTTTTGTTGGGATCGATAATGAACCAATTTTGCAACGTTATCAGCGTATGCAACATCGTAGGATACAATTGTCTCCTGTGGTTAGTGGTTTTAGTTTTAGCAACCCAAGTATTGGAATGTAGTTTTTTATGCAGATATAGTTCTTTGTTGTAAAAGTATAATTATTATGTATTCATATTATTATGTAAGCGTTGTTTGTTAAAATATTGTTGTATTTAGCATTGGAAAAAACAATTTTGTCTCTTTTTTGCCCCCCTAACATATCCTCCTGGTTCCGCCACTGCTTACCGCTATTTCTTCTTCTCTGCTATCGCCAGAGGATCTCTGTCCTATCTCGGGTAAGCTGTTTCTCAAGTCAAGGAAGCTTCGTCATGCATTGATGGAAAATCTGCATCTTGATTCGTCTGCCGTTTAGCCAGAGGAGATGGCTGACGCCGATAGCTTCCTCTCACCAACAATATGGTGTGAGACTTGGCCTCCGGTGTGGGTGGTGGATGTAAGTCCATCATTGTAGAACAATGCTCGTCAGAGGAGATGTCATCATTCTTCTTCGCCGTTGACCTTTTCCTGTCGATGAAGAAAGTGATGGACCTTTTCCTGTTAACAACGAAGAGGCGCCAGCTAGGCTTGGTTGAATTCTGGTGGAGGTGATGGCGACTCACACCACCCGACCTTTCTCCGGCTAGTTGCTTCCCTAGAAAAGATTGTAATTTGGGCCGAGTCGGCTCAACAGATCTCGGCTTGCTCGCCGGACCCATTTGATGTCCTAACTCACTGAGCTGGATCGAGTTGACTCATTGAATTGGGATGATTTGTTTCATTTAGCTGGACTGGGTCGACTTATCTGACCCAGCTGTTGGGTCTGCTCTCTATTCTGGCTCAAACCTCATCTCCTGAACTCACCCTGCTTCTTTCTTTTTTTGTTTTCAAAAAATAGATAGACATAAGGGTCTGGTGAATGGGTATGTTCTTCCCCTTAAAAAATTAAAACAAATAGTTGTATAAACAATAGATTTGCTTAGCCGTGCAGATGTATTTTCTCTAGTTATTGTGCAGGCAGCATCTATTAGAGCTGCGTGAGAACTTGGTGTCGGCTCCCCACAGACGGCGCCAATGTTAATGCCAAAATTTTTCATGGGCCTGGCCTGGAGCTGACTATCCAGGTCTATTGGAGCTTCGGTAAGAGCTCTAATGTGGCCTCTGTTCGAACCTCGCTGTCATGATTCTGGCATAGATGAGGTACCTGTAAAAGAACATGGGTCACTCGGGCTATGCTCTCTTTAATCCCCATGTCAAATATATATGATAGTATGAGTGTGGAGAGGGTGGAGCTACAGTAACATAGAGGCCGACTTACCCTAAAATGAAGTCTTCCCTCTCATTTTATAGATGTAGGGTTTCTTTTTTGCTTGGGTTGGATGTTAGGCCTTTGGGCCTGGTAAATATGAATGTGAGCTTTAAGACCATACATTATCATAGGGCGAAGAAATTAGGGGTTAGCGGCGGAGAAGGGTGGAGCAGGGTGAAGCAGGGCGAAGTAGGGTGAAGCAGGGCGAAGTAGGGTGAAGCAGGGCAATCGGAGGCGAATGAGAGAAAAACTATAATTTTAGAAAAATCTAATTTTGGTGTTATCAGGTAATTTTGGTTTATTAAATGTAGGCCCTGGGATCATCTTATTTGAATGATTAGGATTTATTATCACATAAGCGAGTGTTCTCACATTAAGGAGGTGTTCTCACCTAATCCCAACTATATATATAGATATATAGATATATATAAAGTTAAGTAAGGGTTGTCCATTGATCAGTTAAAGTCAACTTCATTATTAGAGTTTATATATAGAAAGTCAATTAAAAGTTGACCGTTGATTAGTTAAAGTCAACATCATTATTCGTGTTTATAAGTAGAAGGTCAAGTAAGGCTTGGTCATTGATTAATTAAAGTCTACTTCATTATTAGTGTTTATATACTCCGTATATATATATATATATATATATATATATATATAAAGTCAAGCAAGAGTTGATTGTTAATTAGTTAAAGTCAACTTAGTTATTGGTGTTTATACATATTGAGTTAAGTGATAAATGAGTACCATTAATTAGTTGAAGTTAAACGTTTTGATTACCATTTATGTATAGTAAGTCAAGTAAGGATCAATCCTTGATTAGTTTAGGCCAAATATTTTCTTAGTACTTATACATAAGAAGTTATGTGAGGATTTGCTGTTGATTAGTTAAAGTCAAACATTTTAGTTGAAGGGTTGATCGTTGATTAGTTGAATTCATACATACAAAGTCAAGTAAGGGTTAACCGTTGATTAGTTAAAGTGAAACATTTATATATTTTTTTATACATATTAAGTTAATTTTATATGGGATGACCGTTGATTAGTTAAAGTAACCTTAGTTATTAGTGTTTACATGTAGAAAGTCAAATACGGATTAACCGTTGATTAGTTAAAGCTATATTTATATATACTAAATCAATTAAGGGTTGAACGTTAATTAGTTAATGTCAAACATTTTTATCCACATATATATATATATATATATTAGGTCAATAAATGTTGATTAATTTAAGTCAACTTAGTTATTAGTTAAAGTCAATAAAAGGAGTGAACGATTTTGAAAGTCAAGAAAAAAAGAATTTAGCTCAGAGCGGCTGCTCACAGCCCATGGAATTTTTGACAAAATTTTTAAAATTTTTGGCAAACTTTTTGAAATTTTTGGCGGGAATATTAAAATTTTTAACACCGGTTTTTATAAAACAGTGCTAGAGAGGGGGTCAAATTGTTTTAAATTTTTGGCGGGAAGATTGAACTTTAAAAAAAATTTACACCAGTTTTGGCACTGGTTTTTATTACACTAGTGATAAATTAACACCAGTTTTATTAAACTGGTGTTAAATTAACACAATTTTTTAAAACCAGTGTTAATTTAAAACACCTGTGTTAATTTAACATTGGTTTTTAAAAAATAGGGGTTAATTTTTAAAAAACTGGTGTTAATTTATCACCTGTTTAATAAAACCGGTGTTAATTTAACGCTTGTTTAAAAAACTTGTGTTAATTTAATACCGGTAATTTAACGCTTGTTTAAAAAAATTGTGTTAATTTAATACCGGGTTTAAAAAACCGGTGTTCATTTAAAAAAATGCTATTAATTTCAAAACAATTGGTGTTAATTTCAAAAAACTGGTGTTAATTTCATTTGGGGCACCGATTTTCAAAAACTGGTGCTAAAAAATTAGTGCTAGAGGGAAGTATCTTTGGTAGTGGTTTGGATTTAATGTATCTATAGTAGTTTATTTCATGGGGTAGTATTTGAAATATGACTTGATGTTGACTTTACGAGATTCTTAGATTACCCCATCTTTATGTCTTATGATTAGGGCTATTGTAGGTTCGAGAGTACCAGGGAGATGAGGACATTCATGTTAGGAGCAGAAAAATTCCTAATGAGGGAAAACCCTTGGCTTACCCCAATAGATAAGTGTTTTAGTTTGAAGCTAATGTGTAGCATTATGCATGCATTAACCAATGCATTCGACGTAATAATTTGTTTATTTTATATGTTGAGTTGCTAGCATTAGTTAAGTTTATGTGACAAGGGGTTTTGACGGCCATGTTTGGTTTTCTTATCTAAATCCCACAATTTGTAGACTTAATTAGTACTAATGGACATCTTGTATGCACGGGATCCAAAATCTTCCTTTGTGATCATCTTTAGTAGGTCACTCGTGGATACTTTTTGTTACATTCTATGTGAAGGCCATTCGCTAAGGTGGTAGAAGATATTGAAGGTTATTTGCAAGGATGCTAGAAGAGATCGAAGGTCATTCACACTAGAATGGTAGAAGACGAAGGCTATGAACATTAAATTGTGGTTGAAGGAGGTTGGAGCCAAAGATAGGCGACATTGGAGTTCAAGGCGGCCAATGAAGACACAGAGAATCGTGGTCTGAGAGAGTTGTGCCAACTTCTGGGAATGATCTAAGAAGAATCAGGGTTGATTCCATTGGATTTGTCTTCTCGAGAACCATAAAATTGACTACAAGAACTCTTCAAACAACCTCATGGTTCTCCCGTAGAAAAGGAAAGAAGTTCAGCCGGGTGAAGTACAAATGGGTTGGCACGTACCACTCATAGATGGCACCAATGGCTCGCACTAGACGACGTGGTCCATGCCAAATGCCTTTGGCATGGACCTTGCCTAGCCCAACGTGGACCGCACCAAACTCAATGGGCCATGCACATAACATCCAAATTTCACTAAAAAATGGCTAAGTATGGCGCAGACTATCCCATTATTGATGGCCAATGTCAAGACCAGCTGGTGGGATGTGAAGAATCAAGTGGTCCATGCCAAAATACTGAGCAAAACGAGGTTGTTGATGATGGTATGTGCCAAACGTCACATCTCGCGGATCACAAGTGCAAAAATGAGGACTCTGATGGCAGCTCGGGGCAACTGGCGCAAACTGCATGGACACGACCCGCAGGGGATGACACGGCCAGCGCCAAGGGATATGCATGGTCTACGCTAGAGCTGGCATTCTGCGCCAATAGAGGAAGCACAGACCATGCCAGACATGGCGGCCCATGCCAGCACAGACCTAATACACGGTGCAAACCACGCCATCCGCGACGGTTCACGCTAGGTGGCGGTTGAACTAGGGTTTACACATTTTTGGCCTATTTTGGGCCTATTTTTATTCCCAATCCCTTTCTAATATTAATATAAGCCTTAGTTTACTAGAGTAAGAGACTTGGATCATACTTTTTTTTCCACTTTACTCCTGTAATTAGGGAGCATCTAGAGAGAGAAGCATTCTCTCTTCTTTCTTTCTTTCCTTTTTTATTTTCTTTTCATCTTATGATGTAGAATTCAAATCTTTATTTGAATTTCATGTCTATGGAGTAGATAAGTAGTTTGGTGTTATTTGTATTCATGTTTTGATGAAGACTTTTTGAGATTTAGATTTTCTTATCTTATTGTATCATAAATACTTGTGCTTGAACTTGTGCTTTATGAGAATTATGATTTATGCTATGTCATTATGATGATGCACTCACGCATGTGTGGTAGTATAAATTCGTGCTAGGCTTCATTGCAATCTTGGAAAGTGTTGGAATTGTGGAGTAGGTAAATAACACCGGGGAGATGAGTGCATTCATGTCCTTTGAGAGAAAATCATTATATGTGTTATACCATGATTCCGATTGTCTAGTTGGGTGAGAAATCAACATGTTGGGTGGTCGATTCAAAAATTCCCCAGGGAAAATCCCTGTCTTAACCCAATAGATTAGTGTGTTGTTTGTAGCAACTAGAGTTGTGTCAACTCTAGAGTCATCACAAGGTGTCTTTTCCTTTGCCTCTCTAAGCCTAGGGATTGAGATCCATGGTGGAGTGTGCAAGATGTAATGCACTTCACTGTATATCCAATGGTTGCGACCTACACGAGGCATTGCCCTTTCAGGTAGGCTTTGGATTCCTCTAAGCGGGGGCACATTAGCTGTGAGAGTGAAGTGACTAGGGAATGGTCTGCTGCGTTGGTGGGTTAGAGCACATTCCCTAAATTATGGAGACAGTGAGATATGGGCATTGTGGTAAGTATCACGTGTGACAGACATGAGGGAAATACTTGGATATCTCTACACTGTGTGACCTGAGCATACGATAGGTTTATAAGTCTATATGTGAATGAATCGAGGATAAAATCAAGCATGTTACACAAATACCCCCAAGTGCCTGTTTATATAGTTTAAGTTTGGTTTTACTTTTATGCTTAGTAGTTGTTAATCGAAAAAACCAAGCCCCCCTTCGTTTACTTTACTAGCTATTCCTAGCAACTCATGTGGATTTTTAGGCCCTAGCATATCTGTGGATATACCCAGGGCTTACCGCTATGTACCCTATTTGTAGCATCGTAGTGAGTTGGGTGTAGAACTAAATTCTATCTTTGATCCCCCTTTTCATTAAGGTCCTAGCCTTCGCTCGAGTTAATTAGCTACAATTAACGACCTCGAGTGGGGGTGGGTTAAATTTTCATGCCGCTGTTGGGGATATTAATTAGCTTAACTATCAATTAGCATAACGTGTTAGTAAAGTAGTTAGTATTTGCTTTATTTTTGTTTTCTTTTGTTAATGCATGTGTTGACCTTTTGTGATAGTTATCTTGTTACGTTTTGATTTGTTTGCTAGTATTGTCTTTGGAAAGGTACTGTTAGCCCCTGGTTTATGGTACATACTCGTACCAAAAACATAGGTGTTTTGAATTACCCGACTGATAACATAGGTAGTCGGAGGCAAAGAAAGCTGAGAGATAGAGTAGAAGTTCAACTTAGGCCGGTAGTGTTTGTAGAAGAACCACAAAGAATGGCAGAGGAAAATAGAACCTTGAGGAAGCTTATGGCCCCTAATCTGGAGAGTCAGCCACTATACTTCACATTCCCCCCATTACTCCCCTCCCTAAATGTGAGATGTGAGCTAAAGAGCGGAATGATCCACTATCTTCCCACCTTCCATGGTATGGTGGGGGAAGACCCGAACAAGCATCTATCTAAGTTCCACTTGGTGTGACTAATATGAAGCCTCTGGGTGTTTCTGAAGATGACTATAATCTAAGAGCCTTCTCATTTTCTCTTCAAGATGGAGCTAAGGATTGGCTCTAATACTTGCCCCTGGGATGCATATGCTTGTGGATGGACATGAAGCAGAGGTTCTTAGAGAATTATTTTCTAGCTTCCAAATCCACCACGTTGAAGAAGCAACTGTCAAACATTCACCAAGGGCTACCGATTCATTATATGATTATTGGGAATGCTTCAAGAGATTGCTAGCGAGCTGCCCTTACCACCCTTCAAAGAGGGAGATTTACTTTACTATTTCTTTGAGGGTTTATGTAGTGAAGACATGTGGATGGTGAATGCCGCATGTAATGGATTAATTGCCAACAAAAGGCCTAAGGATACGATGGATCTTTTTGAATAAATGACCAATGGTATGCGACAGTTTGGCACAAGGTCAAGGGTTAAGGTCTTGGAAGAACCCGCACAATCACCTAAGTTGGAGAAGCAAGTCCAAATTTTGCTTCTATGATGATGGAGCTCTTGCGTGGAAAATTACATCAAGTCAAAGTGTGTGGGGTGTGCAACTTAGAACACATCACCGAGACGTATCCCAAAGTTGTAGAAGATTTGTAAGAGGTGAAGGCCATTAAGTACAACAACCGAGAGAGACCACAATTTTCTAGGGATCAACTAAAAGGTTTTCGGGGAAACCAAGGCAACACAAAGCTGGGCCCCTATGAAAACTCGTTCAACCCAAGGTACCATGACCATCCAAATTTTTGTAGAGGGAAGACAATCTACCTTAAGGATATCAGGGTGGAAAAGCTCCACCTCAACCATACCTTAGAGGTGAAGGCCCTTCCAACACCATGCCTCAATATATAAATTGGACCGAGAAGAGATCTTAGAAGCCATAGGTCAATTAGGGAAGAAACATGAAGTCTTTGCTGAGAGGACAAGGCATGAGATTGAAGACGTTGGCTATAGGGCATTCTCAAGCACCAAGAAAGTTGGGCAACTCGCCACCTCAGTGAGCCGACTTGAAGCCAAGGAGTCCAAAAAACCCCTTTCCTAATCAAAGATCAATCTAAAGAACGTTAGTGCACTCAAGTTGAGAAGTGGGAAGGAATTTCATGAGTCCGAGAAGAAGGTGATGCTAGAGGATGATAGGGTATTGGAGGCTACCAAGGCACACTTTGAAGAGGATGAGATCATGGTCAAGGAAGTACCTTCCAAGGAATTTCAACCGCCTGAGGGACAAGTGAGTATCCCACCCCCATTCCCAAATGCTTTGAGGAGAAAGCTAAAGGTTGTGACCAATGATGCAAGCATTTGACAAATCTTCAAAAATGTCGAGGTAAATTCCCTATCTTGGAATTAATTGAAAATGTGCCACCGTATACTAAGTTTCTTAAAGTTGCATGCACAAAATAGAGAAGTGGAGCAATTAAAAAGGTAGAACATTTAAAATTGGGGGGAGTCGTCATTTTAAACCATAAAAATTTGCCTAAGAAATGCGATGACCCCAGAATGTTCTCTATTCCTATCTCCTTAGGTGGAAAACTTGTTGAAAATGCCATGATAAACTTAGACACATCCATCAATGTGATCCTGTTTAGTCTATATGAACGCCTTGAAATAGGTGAGCTTAAGGAACTAAAGTGATTGTCCAACTCGCCAATCACTCCCAAGCTAGCCCCCATAGACTAGTGAATGATGTAATGGTGCGAGTTGGCAAGTTGATTTTTTCGGCAGACATTTATATCCTAGACATGGCGCATGATGGAAATACACCTCCAATACTTTTTGGGAGATATTTTCTTCAAATGTCTAGGACTAAAATTGATGTCCATTTGGGAACCTTGACTCTAGAAGATGATGTGGACAAGGTGGAGTTTGACATCTGTAAATCTAGGCATGATTAGACTAATTCTTCCTTTATGTGAAAAGGTGTGACCCTATGTGATAAGGATGATTTCCATGATCCTCTTGTGTTACCAATTAGCATGGATATTTGGATGAATTCCCGTGTTGATGATATTGTTGATGAGTCCAATGAATTGCATGATGTGATTGAAAATATATATGTGTTGGACTGTTTCTCCATGCTAACTAACTTACAGTGGGAAAGGACAAGTGTCAAGAGCTTAAAACCTTCTCGACCTCCTCCTAACCCCAAAGTGACGTTCATGGACTCAACCTTAGCAAGGCACGGTAAAACATTTTCTATGATGGACAAGGGGTCCAAAGGTAAGGGTGCCATGATGTGGAGACCTCTCTACAATGCCGTCATCGTGGATGGAGTCGCCGATGGCAATTCCACAGTTTGGTTTTTCTCACTGAAATTTCTTGAATAAGAAATAAGTCATGAGGAAAACAATAAATATATGGTGCTTCTTTTGTTTTGTGTTTTGAGTAATGATTAGATAGGATTTTACATGATTTGATTTGTGTTAAGGATTTTGGAGATGAAACTCTTGTTTGATTTGTAAATTTGAGTTCGAGTCTCGTGATTGTGCTTGGATGGAATTAGTTTTTCTGGGTGGCATAGTTTTTCGAAAAAAAGGGGAAAGGAAGGGAGAAGACTAAGGAATAAGTCAAAATTGATGGCAACCTCATGCCAAGGCCTGGCATGGTCTGCGCCAAGTGCTACGGTCTGCGCTAGAGAGCATGGCACGGGGGGACCTTGCGCCAAAAGATTTGGCACGGACCATCGACACGAGGAGTCCGTAGCAGAAGATTTGGCACAGGGGAGGGAGGGTCCATGCCAAGTACTTCCACACTGAGGTATCTGTACTGATTCCCCATTTCCGCTGTCATATTGTTCCCAAAATGCAATTTTTCGAACATACCGATTTCAAACTTAAAAAATGCATTTGTGGTTCAGAAAATTTAAAATTTCCTAATTCCTTAGGATTTTTTATGCAAATAGTACTTCCAACATCCCTTGGAATTAATGAATTTTTACTATTGTCCCCTAATTTGGAATTTTCAAAATTCCATTCTAATCCTAATTGTACCTCTCTCCCTTATCACCTATGTTGAAATTGCAAATCTGTGGTACATTTCTTCGCCTAAATGAATAATTTGATACATTCTAACTCTCCAGAAACACTCACTCACACACACTCTTGGTGACACATGAAAATTTGAAGCTTTTCTCTCAAAAGTTAGCAACTTTTGCTTCTTCTTGTGTGGATCTTGCAACTTTTAGCTTGTATGCTTGTATTGTGGTGGTGTTATGAAAAGCATGATTCTTTAATGAGTGTATGTTGTTTAGATAAATGTTTGGGCTTGTATGGATGATATTTTTTTGAAGGAAGGTGGGTGGTTTGATATGTTATTATGCTTGGATGTTATGTTCTTCATGTGTTGGATTATTTAGGAGAAGATCAATCTTAATTGCATAGTGTTATTAATAGGTTGGTGATGACTTACATGAGATTGTTGTTCGATGAGAATGTTCTTGTTTAAATAGCCTTCATGCTTGGATTATCATGTTTTGAATGGTTAGGCTATTTAGGAAGGATTTACTTGTTAAATGATAATGTAGGCCATGCCTTGTTTCAGATCACATTACCACCCTTTACCTCATTTTGTTAGGATGCCTCCTAAAAGGAATGCATCGGACAAGGGGAAGTCCTCACAGGGTGAGAAGAGGAAGAAACCGGTCAAGGGTGCAAACTATGAGCCGGTGACTCCCATTCTTTGCAACCCCACATTTATGACCAAATAATTTATAGGATTGACCAACATCTCCGTGACTATAGCTCGGAGGTGGAGGAATTTGAGAGAGCCAAAGAGGAGTATATTGGATTCTGGCTATGCATACAAGGACACATTAGCGGCTCTAAGCTTACTTTAGCTCGTGTCCTATCTATTGGGTCGGGTAGGTCTAGAGGGGTTCTTAGAGAAACACTCTAAGACCTACATCGGGTGGACCCTAGAGTTCCTAGCTACTATTTGGTTGGTTATGGATGAGAATGGACACAAGGTGATCAAATTCAATCTCGATGATAAGGAGTATCAGATAACACACCGAGAAATAGCTTGCACCTTCAGATTAAGATACAACAAAGAGATCCCTTGGACACAGCATCAAGGGATGCCTTTCTCTCTCGAGAACTTTTGGAGGCAGATGACTGGGACTGATTAGAAGAATCTGTTCAAGAGCACTGCCTTGGTTTCATCTGGCATTTCGTTACATTCACCGGCTACTGGCAATAGAAGTTTTCTACCACTATGAGCTAACGCAATGTCCGAGTTCAGATGTTCATTGCCTCTAGGCAATGAATCCTGAGGGTAATTTGTACCTGAACTTGGTAGGGAACTTTGTACAAGAGTGTATAGTGATGGGGAGACAGAAAGAGTGGTAAAATTGCTATGGACGGCATGATGGGGGCTACTGTCATAGTACTTAGGACATCCGGTTACACAGTTACTTAGGACGATCGGGAACAAGGTCCTAGCCTTCACTTGGGTTAATTAGCTACAATTAACAACCCCGAGTGGAGGTAGGTCAGTACCGACAAGGGTCATGGAAAACCTAGAGTCATCATGAGATGCCAATTCCTTTTCCTTTCTAGGCCTAGGGTTGGTGTCCATAGTGGAGTACCCGTGATGTATTGTCCTCACTCTCGTATCTAACGATTGCAACCTACATATGGCTTACTTTTTTTAAAGTGGGGGAGCATTAGCATCATGAGTGAGATGACAGGGAATGAGGAGTGGATCTAAAAGGTCGATCGACCATATTCCCTAATTGCGGAGGCGATGAGTTGACTCTTGAGGGGAGATGATCCTTTGTGTGATAGACATTGGGATTTCCGATCGTCATCCACACTATGTGACATAGTTTTGAAATAGGTTTATATGTCTTACATTAAATAGAATCTAAGATCAAACTCATTAATCGGTCATGTTATGAAAATATCCCGAAGACTAGTTAATTATAATTTTAATCTCTCTTGCTTGCATGCCCTGTAGTTGTTGGACACAAACCCCCCAATTATCATCTCCCTAGCATTAGCTATTCCTGACACATAATTGGAGTGATGCCTGATTGTAGGCTGTGCAAAGTCAAGTTTCAAATTCTAAATATCTCCATTGACGACTCCAGACTTTCCGCTAGCTACACTATAGTGGTTTGTAGTGAGAACGGGGGCCACATTTATGAATCTTTTTCTTTGAAACTTTACATTCCGCGGGTAATTCTCCTACAAGATTATGACCCCATGGGGTGTGGGTCATTGCATGTTAGGAGCAGTAACCAAGGGTTGTTGTATAGAAATTCCTAACGGGGAAACCCTGGCTTACCCCGATAATTGAGAATTTATAATTTGTAGCGATTAGGGTTATATCGACACAAGGCATAAATTCCTTTGCCTCTCTTAGCCTAGGGTTAGTGTCCATAGTGGAGAGCTCAGGATGTATTAGGCTCACTTCGGTATCTAATAGTGTTGCCTGTGGTGGCTTAAGTTCCATTGAGAAGAGGCTCGTTAGCATCAGACATGATATTAGGGGATGAAATGTGGAGTCAAAAGGATTGGATCGCATCCCTAATTATGGAGGTGATGAGATGGTTTGAAGGGAGATGAACATCTGTGCTATAGGTAGAGAGAATTCCCAGCCATCTCCATACTATGTGACATAAGTATGAGATTAGGTTTATATGTATATATGTGATAGAATCTCTGATCAAACCCCTAAATTGGTTATGTTACGCAAATACCTTCAAAATTAGTTAATCAATAGCTCACTTCTCTTTAATTTCCTGTTAGTAGTTGTTAGTTCACAACCCCCCCTTTTAATTTTTTAGTACTAGCTATTCTCGGTAAACAATTAGGGTGATGCCCAATTGTGGGTTATGTCCGGCTAAACCTTAAATACTAGTGTCTCTTTGGACGACCCTGGACTTGTCACTAGCTACTAGATTGTAGTTAGCAGGAGCACGGGAGAAAAATTACAAATTCTTATCTTTGACCTTACTTAGTGCTCGCAAGTAATTTGATAAAAAGAATGAACCCACGAGTACGGGTCAAAGTTTGGTGCCATTGTCTGGGATACTAGACTTATTGATTTGTTAGCTAGTTAATAGAGTAGCTTGTATTTAATTTTTCGTTTCATTTTTTTGTGCCCTTTTGTGTGTTTTATTTTCTTTGGAATAGGTATTTCTTGAGTTCTTGGTGTTCCCACTTAGAATCTTTGCACTATGATTCCAAATTTTTATTGAAAGAAAAAAAATGTGGAGATAGAGGCTCAATGAGTGAGACTCTGTAGGATATGTCATTGTGAATACCCTACAGAGTCTTGTTCTTGGCAGGGTGAATATCATAGAGAGGTAGGATTTTTTGGTTCCTAAGGCAGAAGGGATTGAGAATGGTACCCATATCATGATCCTTCCAATCCGAGGTTGAGTGGAAACTTGAATTCATGGTATGGATATGCATCGGGAAACCAACAATATGAGCTAGATAGTTGGCCTTCACCACCCTACACAATGCCCCAAAACCAATCCCTAGGAGTAGTTCCCGAGTCTGAGTGTAAAGACTTGTTTGGAGTCGTGGCTAACCTTGTTGAGACTAATGAGTTACTCCAAACACGAATGCTTAGCGATACAAGAGACTTGGAAGTTCCCATGTCAGATTATGAAGAACTTTTGCAAGTTTTAGCTAATGTGACCAAGAGTAATGAGTTACTCCAATCACAAATGCATAACAACATTAGAGATTTGGGAGCCCAACTCCCCTCAAGCATTGAGAGAGTTTAAGGGCATGTGAGTAATGATGAGATGTCAAATGCATGTATTTTCTGAAGTATTTAACATCTCTATTGTAATATTTTGTTGGAACATTGCTAGGTTTAGGTTGGTTTACATCATAAGGGGTTTATATGACCATTTTGATTTTCATGTCTAAATCCCTCGTTTCATAACCTACTTTGAATCTAATGGAATTGTGTCCCTATAAGTGATGTGCTCATCTCCTTTTAGCACATCTGAAACTCATATTTGTAATAGATTAGGTTTTTATATAAGGATAATGGATGCTTTGTTAGTAAGAAAGTTAGGATGATGATTTAGGATTTATATCTTAAATATCTAATTTAAGGTGTTTTTGGAGGGTAGATTCAAGAATGAAGTTTCATTGAAACAAATAACAGTTTAGAAGTAAAGGCCAATAAAATTTATCAGAAGAAAATTTTGGATTTGAAGAGTGAAGGCTAGCCGACCAACGCAAAGGCTGGGCGCGCAAGTAGCGCCCTTAATCGTGCACCCGTATGCTAGAGAAGAAGGCATGGTGTGAGTCCTCAGGACTGGAACGTACAGCTAGCGCCTGCACGCTGGGCCTCGGCCTGCTCGACAAACCGTGTGCCAGTGCCCTGGAAAGAAAGTCGTGGCATGAGTCCTCAACTCAATATCGCGCACCCAACTCATATCCTCGCGCGCTTGCACGCTTAACATCAAACACCGCCCAACCGAGCTCATTGACATGCACGCAGCCCGTGCACCTGGTGCGTAGCCAGTGCCCATCTGTTACTTTTTTTACTTATTCTTAACCAAAACTTGTACTATAAATATCTACTCTCTTATCCTCATTCCCAACTCTCTCTTGACCGAAAATAGCTCTCCAAAAACCCTAGTTTCTTCTTCTTTTTCATCCTTTCTCTTTTTTATTTCTATGAATTTGTCCATGAATGTAAGTATAAATTGTAATAGCTAAACTTAGTCTTGGGAGCAATTGATTAAGGCTTCCAAGCCCATTTCCTCAAAACTCTATCTACCTATTTGGTGCCTATTCTATTGTGCATTTATGAGATTTTAATGTGGGTTGTTAATGTCATTAATGTTATTTGAAGTTTAAGTATATGAAATGCTTGTATGATTGCTTGTTAGGGTTGGGAAAAAGTAGCTAAGTTTCCTCTCTTTTGATATGGAACCCAAGAGCATGAGTTAGAGCTTCTAATTGGATTATTGATATGATAATTGCTAGATGAATGTTATGATGTTGAACTCTTTGTCATACTTTTTTAAGGTAGCAAATAGGAGAGGTCTCTGAACGTTGAATGTTCTTAACTAGTTTTAGTAAAAGTTTTAATTGGTCCAATTCTTAGACATGATTTAGTGTTTATAAGTATTACCAAGCTTGTTGATTCTTTGTACTGAATGTCATTAATGGGATATCTTTAGTTGTTTCTCAACTAAAGGGGTCATTAGTGAGGTTTGACAAGGGATGTCGAATTCACTCTTGCAAAGTAATATCAAAGAATGATAGAAGATTTATCTTCACAACAAGTAGTGAAAGTAGTGAATAGGTTGTGGATTCAAGGATACATAAGAGGCTTGGAAGTGGAAATCAATTGCGCCCAAGGTCCCGTAATTTGTGTTTTACTCTCCTTTTATTAGCTTGTTGCATGATTAGCATCGTTACCTTACTTTGCTAGTTCCCCTCTCTTTACTTGATTTTATATATGTATGTATATCTATATCTAGGCTTATATTCATCACCCTTATATGAAAGAACCCTTAGGAAATCCCTCTTCTTCGTGGATGACCCCGATTTGCCACTATCTACTTAATTGTGGTTAGGAAGAACTTTAGGGCTTATAAATTGCAGCTTTGAGAGGTACTGCGACAACCTCCCAAGTAACTTGATGGAAAGGGTGAGCCAATCAGAAGCCTAATATTATGAAAATGAACCATTCATGGTTGAACCCAAATTTTTGGTGAGTGATGTTACCTCGATGAATGAAGACGAGCTACAAGGGGATGAGGATTGGTTTGTTCAAAAACTAAGATGCTGAGAAAAAGTTATTGTACTTAATCCACCATTCAACCTATCTTCACCCTAACCTTAACCTATATAACCAACTCCCACATTTTCAAAACCCTTAGAGGAGACCATAAGGAAGGAAATCGAGTATCATAAGCTTCTAAACCACCCATCTCATTTAAGGTCGACTCCACCTCTACTGATCTTCCTCTTGGAAGATTTTTACCCCCACCCTCCATTTTTGGTTTCATATGGTGATGGAGTACAAACCTTCACCATATGGATAGCATTAGGGTCGTGCCAATGACCTTAAAAATACAGAGCTTCTTGGAAGGCAACCTAAGCCTTATAAATTTAGATTAGTTGATTTTTCTTTGAAAAGTAAAAGAAAAAAAAAAAGAAACCTTACCTTTATCCTCCCACTCTTACCCAAAACCATTAGACACATCAACAATTCACCGCCTAAATGACCACCAAATACACAAACTAGGTCGCACAATAGTTGTTTCTTTTTGTGGATGTTGATTGATTCTTGTTTAGTGTAGATTTGTAATGGTCTAGCTTGAATTGCATGTTGGTTAAAATTTGAGGGTATTGAGGTGAGGAGAATGCATTGGGAAGTGGTTATCGCACATTGTTTTGTTTAACCCCCCCCCCCCCCCCCCCCCCCCCCCCCCCCCTTTCATGTTTCTTATTTGAGGAATATGTGAGTTATAAGTGTGAGGGATGGAAAGATGTCCCATTGCATTGTGTTATAGGTATTTATTGTTTTTTGTGTGTTTTCTACTGTAGTTTGTTTTGGAACACTATATATTACTCTTGGTGTGCATTTTTTTTTTACTTATCGTGATGTTGGATTCTTGTTTTTTTTATTTAGTGGTGTTTTTTAGGGAATTTTAGTTATCTAGATTTTGAGTTGGAACAGGTTTGTGCTCGATTTTGTGTTTTTTGGTTGTTGGGTAAGTTTGCAACAAAACTGGAGGAGAAGCCCAGGAACGTTCTTGTGGTACGACCCATGCCAAGCCTCTTTCCAGATGTGTGGCACGAGGCATTCTACTAGCACGACTCGTGATGCTTGAATGGTGTCGGTGCCACCCAGATTGCCTAATGAATGGGAACAAGCCCTCTATAAAACCTTGTCTTTCCAGCAGAACTCTCACTTTGTTTTTTTGTGACCTATCCTATACCCGACCATAATTTTGTCCATAACTTCCCCAATTCTTTTCCAAATCCAAAGAAATTTTCCCAAAACACTCCGACAAAAATTCCGCACAAACCTCAGTTAAATTATTATTCATTTATAGCCTAGATTTGCCTAAATTTGAAGAAATACCAGTTTGTCCATTTTGAGTTCTTTCTCGCAAGAACTCAAAATTTCTTCAGGTTTGCATGTTTTGGATCATCACGTTTTGCTCCACAGGGGATTTTACACGTCCCTTAAGGTTCAATTCATTGAATTCCATAAACAATCTCCAAAAAGGTATTCGGCCGAACCCTTTTTCTTTGGAATTAGGATTTTTGGCTTGTGGACTTTAGGTGTTCCATGCTAGACAGTTTTTTATAAGGGATTAGGGCTAAAATTTTCAGTATTGAGGTGAGCAGGTGTTGGAAAAGTGTTGTGGACTTTATTGGCTGTGTGTGGAAGGGGGGTGTTGCTTTGATATATATGTGTTGTGTTGTTTTATGTCTGTCATCATGCTACTTAGGAGTAGTGTGTATATATCTATCTCGAGCCCTCCCTTTATAAGACTTCCGAGGCTTTACCCAGTCCAGCACGAACGGTGGGGTAGGCTATGCCGATTCCTCATCCTTGAGACCCAATTTGTGGACAAGAAGGACCTCAAAAAGATTAAACTCTATATATAACATGTACATTCTCGAGTTCCTTGCCATTGTCAGGAAATGACGCAATGAGCATGGCCACGTGGTGGTGCAGTTTCACTTGGGGACGAGCCTTACATTATGACTTATAGGGAGATTGTCGAGTGCTTCGGGTAGAGGCACAAAAACGATGTGCCTAACAGGGGGATAGATTTTTGTGTGTTTCATTTAGAGTCATTTTGATTTGCCACTACCCAACAACCGCAAGTGAAGGGGAGCAAGAACAATGATATCATACATCTAGCCCTTAGGTATGTGGCACTTTTGCTGATGAATTTACTGTTCTACCATTGTGAGGGTACCAAATGTACTTAGGAGGACTGCCTTTTGTTGTAGTCGAATTGTAGTGGTGTTGCTTGCCCTGACACTGTGAGGACATTTCATCAATCAGTGCTATTGAGCTTCGACTAGGGAGGGAGCAAGCTAGCTATAGGTGGTATGATATCAATCATAGTCATTTAGCTTGACCTTCCAAGAGAGGATAGCATGCAAGCAAACCCGGACGCAACCTATACGTCTTTCCATAAGCCTATGGAAAGACGATTTTTCCCAAAACTTTGCCTTTTATAAAATACCAATATCATGCAAATTAAAAATTATTCTATATTATATGGACTATATAAATATAAAACAAACATGTTTATTCTTTCATCTAAAATAATGTTTTATATAAAATTCATATGATTTAAAATTATCAATATTAATATATCATAATATTAATAGATGTTTATCAGATTAGGTGTATGTATTTATTAGCCAAAAAATATTTACTGCTAGAAGCATTGCTTTTAAAGATTTTTTCTAATTTTAAATAATAATTAATTAAAAACACAAAACAAGTCATGTTAAATGTTAATAATTTTTTGGTTGAGCTTTCACAAATAACAAGGTACCAACTTCTTAATTTATGAGCAGCTCTTTATTAGAGTGATTCTTAAAATTCTACAATGGTCCATCTTAAATAAGTAGTGCTCCTTATTTTTTTAAAAAAGTGGGTTAAGGAGCAACCATTGTAGATACTCTTAACACCATTGGTTGGATCCTGCCCTCCAGCATAATCTATTTAAAAACAGATAAAGATAGAAGAATTTAATATAAGTTAATGAATGGTAATGATGGTTCAAAGGGTTATTTCATATTCCACTTAAGAGAATAAAACACACCCCTTGGAAACCATACCCATTGGCTGCACCACGCATGTAACCCATTAGTTCAAATTTCTACAAAATTCTTCCAACTTCCGGTCTCGTGAACCGAATCCGACTTTTCATCAATAATCAGATATATCAAATAGGATGTCAGTTAATATTAACCCTCATGTTTCTTTACGTTACACAATGACTTATTATTAAGCACCGTAAATAATATACCAATAAACAGTGGTTGTATTGGTATTCCCAATCTGGCCGATTGGTCGTTCTTCACCACGGCGTGCCTACAAAAGAGGTCCCGGAAGTGGTTCTTGGGAAAAGACTCCGACACTCAAGTCAGTACTTTCTTTTCGAAATCAAGTTTCTTCAGTCTGGTTGCCCTTACCTCTATTCGTGACCTCTCCATTTCTTTATAGTCTGTTATGAACGTAGCTCCGCTTTTCTCGAGTTTGCCATCGTGTGCTTTATTGTGGCTAAGAGAAGGATGGTTCTTGGCCGGCACCTGATCATGGTCCCCACTTTTCATGGTTCGTGGGTTGACTCTAGCTCAGCTCGCATCGCAGGTTATCCTCAGGCACATTTGCGTTTTTGGGCATGTGGCCTAGCAATTGGGCTAGGTATACACCATAATCCCTTCCTAGCCATGAAGACTAAAAGACACGAAGTAATGGAGTTGATTGTGGTTTAAATCCGAACTGATGTTGTTCATCAACAAACTTTTCGTCATTTAATGCTACCTTTGTAGTCATTGCGAAGTGACTTTAGATTTTTGTCTATATCTCTGTCCTCAATCCCTCTTCAAATTTAAAATTTTGAGTTTTGAATTCCTCGTCCTTGTTATGTTTATGATAAGGCTATTTGCAAAGATTTTGTTTCTAAAGGCCAAGATTCGATTCTTAATTTTTGTTATTTTGTTCCAAATTTTTCTGATGTTTGTTCTCACTTTTACTTCGTAAATGAGGAATTTGAATCGAATATTTTAATCTTGCCCTTATTTAGTGCACTTTCTTTTTATATACCACTGCCGTTTCGATATAAGCAAAAGGTAACTTGCTTTTTGTGTCAGATTATCATCATTGCATTTTTTTGAACTGATTGTCTTCCTCGATCTTGCCATTTTTGCTTGACATTTAAGTATCATGTCTCATTTTTGTTTAAGTTTTTCTCCTCTATTGCCCAAGCTTTCGTCTCCTCTGATCATCCCTAGGTTTTCTGTGTATTGTCTTCTCTCATCTTCTGTAAGAGTAAGTTTTGTCCTTAACTTAGTCTCCAGTTTCTCTGTTGCATGTTCTGGACTTAATAAGTTTAATTTCTTCTTCAATTAATGGTAATTTTAGTACTTGTTGCATTTCATACTATTTTCCTATCATCTTCTCTGGAATGTCTTCTGTTGAGCTTTGCTCTGAAAAAACTTGTGTTTGTGGTCTTTAACCCTAATTAAGGTTCTTATTTCCAATTCTAGGGTTCCGTTTGTCCACATGTCTTCCTCTAACTGCATCAAGTCTCCCGTAGAAGATGCTCATTCAGATGAGGATTCTGGTCATGTCATCGGATCCTCTACCATACGCAGTATGCTATCTGGTTCATATTTATATAACTTGAAGAATTATTTCCCTTTTTTGGCTCCTTTTAAGATTTACAGTCCTAGGATTTTTGAATTTGTTTGCACTCCTCCGCCTGGCTATATATCATAATATTTAGTCTATTTGAACTTTGGCTTTTATTTTCATATCCCCCAACATGTGGTTGATCTTCTCTATTTGTACAAAGTCACCTTGTCTTACCCCAAGGGCATAACTATCATAATGGGGTTTCTTTAGGTGTGTGAGAAAGCAGATATTCCATTTACGCTTTAGTTGTTTTGCAACTTCTATCATCTTTGAAAAGTGAAAAACACAGTAGATGAATTTACCTTTTATCTTGTGCTTGCTAGGGTTGATCTTGTGAGTGGTTTCTCTAGTAATGTTGGTCTGTGGTGTACAAAATATTTTTTTATAAAATTAAATCCAAATCCCAAAGTGGTTGTGCCTTCTTGGAACTACAAGGTTCCCAAGTTTAAGCTTCCTAGTCTGAGTGTCCCTTTTACTGCTGAGATGGAGATCGTGGTCATACTTCATGCTCATACACAACATCTCTACCATGCTAACTCTGATGCTGAAGGTGTTTCATTCGTTATTGTTTTGATGTGTTTATTCTGTATTCTCTCTTATTTTAGCGAACGTTTGTTTTTTCGTGAGTTCATTTGATCTATGATTTTCATTTTATTTCAAACATGAATCTAGCTGGAGGTGATATTGACAAATTGCTCTTTGATGGTAATGATGAAGAGGTGGCTAGGACTTTTGTTCAGCCTGATAATGCTACTGCAAATAACACCACCAGGCAGGGTGTTAACAAAATGGGCCCTATTAATAAGGGTAAGTCTACTGATGGCAAGGAGATAGGTGACCATTGCTTCATTAGTAGGCAGGAGGAAAAGAAATACAAGAGGGATAGGAGTACATTCGCTTCCTTCCGTGAAAAGGGGGCATGGTAACGAATCTCGTTTGCAAACTCTGGTGCAAACTGAGAATCTTGTAGTGGAGGGAATGACATATGATATTTTCTCCAACCTCTCTCTGTCCAATACAGTGGCTATGTAAGTTCGCGACTAAGTTTTAGTGACCTTTGCTATACCTTGATACTTTGTATGTAAAATGTTGACTAAATTTGTCCCATGTGTTATTGTTTTGTAAGGTCGGTGAAAACCTTCAACTCACGAGTGAGCGGATTTCTAAGTTTTCTCCTATTGATGAGTCACTCATGGAGATTTACAAGGCATAGGAAACAAAATGTTCAACTCTAGAAACTTCCCTTAAAGCCGTTCAGGAGCTTTCCAGGGTCGTGGAGGCGGAAGTGACTCAGCTTCGTTATGAGTTGGAGGAGATGCGTACCAATGGAATTTCTTCCTCTAAATACCCTCAAATTCTTATAGATCAGCTTTGCAAGCCCAAGTCTTTCTATATATCATTTAAGGATATTTACTGCAATGCTTGCACCTTTGGTTACTGCAGGTTGTGAAGGATCAACGCAAGTGGAATCCAACTTGTACGCTGAAGAGCCTGCCTTCTCTAAAGAAGTGTACTGAGACCTTGGAGAAGCTCAAGGAAAAACTCAACAAAGCTTTTGTCAAAAATATTGCTGATGGAGGACATCCCTATGCTTTGCTATCGCATCTTGCCAGCCTTCCATGTCTTCCTTCTGTGACTGAGCTAAAGGGCTATGAGTTGGATTATCTAGAAGATCTTCCATTTAAATCTCACACTGCTACTCCAACTCCTAATCTTAATGCCAGTGTGGCCACTGAGGTTAATGCAAGCATTGAAGCCTCCACTTAGCAACCAAGAAAGGAAACTCCCACTCAGCAACCAAGCAAGGAAGCAAGGAAGCTGCTGCTATCGTTGTTCAGCCTTCGCCTACTTCCACCCCCAAAGTTAGTTAATTCCTGGTCTACTGTGCTTTTTGGACTTTTTAATTTTAATTTGAGATAATATTTTGGTGTAAGTTTGTACTATTTGTGTGATTGTGGTTATTGTTGTTGCTTTTATCATGAATCTTTTGCAACCTCTCATCATACCTATTTATATGCATGGTTCCAATATTATGATTGATCATAAGTGTTTGAAATATCTTGACTTTCTTGGATATACTAATCATTTTTCTAATCGCTATGGATTTTTGCCCTCTAATTTTCAATGCCCTAGTGGATTGATTCGTGCTACTCAGTCATTCACTAAAGAATATGAAGAGATTGTTTCTTCTGATCACTTCTCTCGTATGGAGTCACTTCCATTATACCTTGGATGGAAACTTCCTATTCCCAATGCATCTCTGTGTGCATCTACAACGTGTCCTTGTAGTTAGTTTGTTCCTGATGGTTACAATGTTGAATCGCTTTGCAAAGATATTGTTCATGGGTTGATTGATCTTGAATTCACTGGTGTGTACATGCAATCTCTTAATCTCCCTGATTACGTCCTAAAGTGGGCGCTATCTCTAGGTATTCGTCTGAAATACATGCTCCTAGGTATTAATGATCTTGAAGCGAAGTGGGGCAAGGCTGTAAAAGACATCCGGGATGTTGTGCGCGTTTTACATAGGATTTGTAAGGAGCATAATGGTCTTATTCATCCTTAACAGTTGGGCATGGTGAAGATGCTCCGGCAACAAGAAAAGGCTAGGAATTATGCTTCGAGAAAGACTCATGAGGCCCATCAAAAGACATTGATTATTGATAAATAATGTACTCATATTGATAATTTGTTAGACAAGTTGAAGAAAAAGTAGGATGAGTGTGATCACTTTTCATCTTCTCCACTCGGTTGGAAAATTAAGTTTGACAAACAGTTTTCTATAAACACATAGATTCGAAGTTAAATGAGCAACTTCGCACTGAGTGTGATCGGCTTGGTTCATCAGTGCCCTAACTCGAGCAAGCTTGTGTTGAGTACAAAGATAGACTTCAGGCTCTCCCTTTTTCATCTCGCAGAGCTACTAGTCGTGGAGATCTTACTGTGGGAATAGGTGGGCAGAGGATTTAACTAGTCTAAGGCTATCCAATTGCATATTCGTGGCCTAGAGGATGAAGTACAAAATTTAAGGGCTGAAATGAAGCTGTATGTGGAAACTGTTAATGTTATGAGTAAGTAGCTGGACCGCGGGGAGTTTGGTCATATAATCAACTTCAAAATGTATTATGCTAAGTATCTTGGTCATATGGAGCAAAGGGGTACAATACGCCATCCTGCTTATTTACACATGAAATGGGGATACGACCATATGGTTAGCAAAAAGTGTGAGGCTGAATAAAACCAGCGTAGAGCTGAGCACCTCCATCGCAAAGCTGAGCACAATGGTAACTGTGGTAGTTCGTCTTCTTCTAGTTCATCACAAGCATATAGGTATAGATAATATGTAATGATTTTTCTTCCAAAGAATAATGTTATTTTTGGTGCAGTTTTTAGATGCTGGGATTGTCCTTTTTCTGTCTTCATACTTTTGAATGCTCTTGACTGCGTGATTCTATTTTATTCACAAGATCTCTTTCTCATATATCTATTGTTTTTTTAGTATTGAAACTCTATTTATCGCAAAGCCGCAAGATCTATAGCTTGCTTTAGTCGCTATTTCATAGGCATATCTGTCGTGTAGCAATATCTATTGCTTGCTTTATTGAGAGTATGTAATGTGCAAAGCCACAATATCTATTACTTGCTTTAGTTGCTACATTGGAGCCAGGTTTTCCTGGTAGCAAGATCCATAGCTTTCTTTTTACTGAGAGTGCAAAGTCACAAGATCTATTGCTTGCTTGTGTAGCTTCGTTGTGGGCATATCTTCCTTATTGCAAAGTTCGTGACTTTCTTTCCTTTTATATTTTGTGAAGAGGCATGTTAAGTGGCGTTTATAATTGATACTTATGCCACTATCCTCAAGCGTTTGTCTGTTAAGAATTTGTGACTTAGTTTTGCGACTACAAAGAATAGCTGTTTGAAAAGAAATGATGGTACTCCAAAAGATTTATATTGCAATACTATCGCTCTCAATGTAGGACAAGGGAATGAACACCACCAACGTCACTTTATTATCGCATATACTGAGTTGTGATAGTTAAGAGACCGATGTCGCATAATTCAAAGGCAGCAATAGCAAGTAACCCATAAAACCAGAAAAATGAAGCTTCATACACATTACAATAAAGTTAAACCCTTTGGAAACATACCAAAACATTGTCTAACTGAATTGTAAAGTAAGAATTAGGAAACATATTCACAGACCACAGATCGAACATTGCAAAGTAAGAATTACAAAACATATGTATTAAAGGATTCGGAAATCCATACCTTTTTCCATGGGAGAAGAGAAGGGTGGGGAGGAAGCTAGAGACTTTTGGAATTTGGGGGAAATTTGTGGATGAATGCGTAAAGTCTTTGTTAGGGTTCCCCTATTTATACACGTCTAGTGGCGACGTCATTTTGAACTGCCTTGAATTATGCAACGTCACATACTGAATTGGGTATGGCGACATGATGTCGATCATAAACTGACATCGGTTGAAGCATATGTATTATCCATCACCTTGTACAACTTTTCACTCCACTCGGACTAAGAGACATGATGTCAACCACTTTGCGACGTTGCACAATTATGTGTGCCTAAAAATTACACCCTATCATGCAGGTGGTCTATAGTTTAACTTCCATTACAATATCTGTTTGCAACAACAATTTGCTAACAGGGAGAGGGAGTTACACATGTTGAAAGAGGGAGAGGACCAGAGTTACATAAATATGATGAATTCAATAACATTGAAATAAAACTCAATAAATCAAGTTCTTGATATAAAATTTGAGAATTACCATAAAATTCAAGAAATGTTGTTCTGAATTTGATTACATTTTTTAAAACAAATGTTTTAAAGTCAATAATTAGTCAAATCTGCGGGGAAGAACTATTACATTAAAAACTATGGGCCTAGCACTATTTACCACCTTAAAAAGTAGCATGTCCCCAATCACGAGTTCCTCCTAATCAAGAAATTTACCAGAGCCCTTGGGGGTGAGGGTCTTGTACATCTTGTCCCCCGAGTAACGTATCTCATACACCCTTCCGTTCCACTGCAGCACAGCAGGGGTCTTGTACGGTGGTAGGAACTCTAAAATGTGGCTTGGGACGTACCAATTTATAAACGAAGAACAACATATAGTAAATATGTAAGTTACTTGTGGAGAACGGGCATTAAAAATTAATACATCATGTACAACAAGAGAGGACTTCCCAAAATCGGAATGGCGGTAAAGTTCATCATGGTAAGCATGTGGACAAAGTGTGTAATGACTTCCCCGGATGCAGTCCTGGGATGATGATCCTCATCTGAATCGCCACGGATATGAATTTTGATCATTGAAACTTTTAATATTATTCTTAGAAAAAAAATGAAACGGAATTTAAATCTATAAAAACAAATGGCGTACCTCAATCGGGGCATGACTACTCGAACCAGCACTGTTAGACATGATTCCTGAAATTTGATACGAATTGGTGAATTTAATCTATTGTAAGGCCCAAAAACATTACATAGCATGTATTCCTAATCGATATTGCAGACACGTCAGCTACAAGTCGTTGAAACTGATATGTTAATGAATAGAAGTCGACATCGCATACTACTAGGGTTCAGAGCGAGAAGTGTAATCAACATCACTAACGGTTCATCCCAGAAGAAGTATGATCGATGTACTAGCGAGGTCACATTTAGGAGTTACAGACGAATTCTCACCAGACGAAAACTAGAGCTCATAATAGGTAAAAGCAACAAATTATGGTCGGCTAACAAATGAGAACATCAAACCAAAATTCTTAATACCTAAAGCAAACATCTATGGAAATTTGAATACAAACAAAAAATAACACTATGAAATTTCCACCATATATGCAGATCAAATTCAATGACAATGACAAAAAAAAAGTAATCTAGGGAATCTAGAGAGCATACCTTTGAGAAGAAAGGGTTAGAGAGTGCAGAAATTCCCCTAGAAGTTGAGTGTATGAAGTGATGTCTAGCAGTGGGCTCCATATATATTCGTTATGAATCATTGTGTATTGTTCCCCTGTCCTGCGAGGTCGCACGTAAGTCAATAAGAATGACAGGATAGCGAATCATAAGCGATGTTGTGTACTCTGCTTGTGGGCCTCAACAGTTCAGCTTAAGAGCATAGGCTAAGGCCTATGAAAGCCCAACTGCATAGGCGACATTGCAAGTCCATCAGAATAACAAATTCATGATCGAAATAAGACTGATGTCGACCCCTACTAACGTGGGCCTCAACATTTTGGCCCACTAGCAGAACAAATGGGCTCACATTTGACCAAAACGAGCATATCTAACCTTAATAACAGTAACCAGTATATTATATACTACTAATTAACGTCTATAAATTTCCATGAACTTTATAGATGTCTAGTTTGATGTGAATCAATTTTAACACAACCGGTGAACTTTATTGATATCTAGCTAGTTTGATGGGAACCACCACATAGAATCACATCAAAGTTCAAATTTGTAGTTTTTTAGGAAATAAAACTGTAATAGAATTATGTCCATGAAGATTTTTGAAGCAACATCACATGACCTAGAGTAAGTTGTAGCGATTATTACCTACAAGTACACAAGGTGTCATTTGGACGAACTTGTGGAAGCATGTGTTGATTAGTCCCAGTTTCTTTATTACCCTCAAATTGTATAAAGTCAACAGCTAGATAAACTGGATCGAGAGACTGTTGTTGTTCTATGCCATTTGGAGAAGTATTTTCCTCCGTCATTCTTTGACATCATGGTGCACCTAGTGGTACATTGGATGTGCGGGCCTGTTAGAATGCATTGGATGTACCCCTTTGAGCGTTACATGGCTATTTTCAAGGGTTATGTTCATAATCGTAGTCGGCCTGATGCCTCTATTATTCATAGGTACGTCACTGAGGAGATCATCGAGTATTGTACAAAAAACTTGGTTGGAAGAAGAGCGGTTGGTGTTACATGTGGACCCCACTGTGGAAGGCCGAATGGAATTCCACATTCAAAGGGTACGCTTCATACACCCTATCACGCTGAGTTGATGACTGTTCACCTGTATGTATTATGTAATAGTAGCGAGACTGTAACATATGTTGAAGAGCATGTTTCCCTGTTGGAAGAGATTCATCGAGACTGGCCCCCAAATAAAATTCAGGTTGAGCATTCTTCAAGGTTTGTTATCTACTTTTACAATCGTTGTAATGTAGAAGGGATGCCCAGTAACTTACAAGCATTTGCAAGGAAGCCGAACTACACTGTTAAACGATACCTTGGTTAGACATTAATGGCTTTAGTTTCTCAACATTTGCAAAGGATGAGAAGAGCACCACTCAAAATAGTGGTGTATATATTGAATCTAAATCCATGTCGAAGGTAATGGTAAATAAAAAGAAACCGTGAGAGTCTACGGGAGTGGGTACATTTTCCCACTCCCTTTATACATGTTACCTAAAATACTGCACCTGGTCTAAATGTTACAACCAGGTGACCAAAAACAAAGAGAACAGAAGATCATGAGAACAATCTCGCTAGCCCCTCCTCCATGGAACCTCTATCCAACCGGGAGTCGTTACCGGCTCTTGACCCATGGTTTGTTCCCCACAGGTGTAATCCCAACCATCACTGAAGTGTGGCGACGGCCTTCGAAACCGAGAGAGGTCTCAGCCTTCCAAGAAATGAAGCAATGCATCCTCTCCTGATGGAGTTGGAACACCGCTTCTACCATGTACACCCCTAAGATGAAGATAAATGGGTGTTATTGGCCTTCGGTAACGATCTCTGCGTGGTGCTCTTCTCATGTGGCAGGCAAGCAAGAGAGATAAATATCTAGTTGTTGCTGTGATGCCTTTCTATGGGGCGATGGAGGAAATTTTGGAGTTGGATTATGTAGAGTTCAAGGTTGTTGTCTTCAAGTTTCGTTAGGTGGAACACAGTTCTGGTGTTGTAGTTGAGAAGCCCATGGAGTTCATGTTGGTCGACTTGAATCGTGTAGGATATGAAGATGACAAGTTTATCTTAGCTGGCCAGGGACGACAAGTTTTTTACATCAAGGAACATTCGAATAAGAAGTATCATGTGGTGTTGCATGGGAAGAAGTTTTACTTTGACGAGGAGATTAATCAGCCTGCCATAACTGATAGTCTTGAGTTTCCAACACTATTTCCTGGTTTGGAAGATGTTGGGGACCCGTTGTTGGAAGGCGTTCTCATGGTGATAGGTTGTGGGTTGATGAGAGAGGTGAAATAGTAGTTGGGGACAATGTCTTGAAGCGGAAGCGATAGATTGGTCGTTCTTGGCCACTGTTTTTGTGACCATGTTTTGGGAAAAATCATGTGAGCATTAAGCAATTTAGCATGTAATGTATTTAACAGACACTCTTTTATGAACTGGTTGGTATGATCCATGATTTGAATGGAGATTTTATGAATTGAATCGGTGAAAATGTGTTTTAATTTGAACTAAATGTGGCTTTAATTTGATTTTTTTTTTTGCTCTCGAATCCGACAATATTAATTTTTTTGGCATTTAAAGAACCATAAAGCAGCTGCTTTTTGTTTAATTTGCACCAGTAAATGTACCGGTGCTGGGTACTTAGAAATATTTTTTGAAATATACTCTCGGTCGGATTAGATAGAATTTTTTCATATTTAAAGCAGCCTAAAGCATCTTCTTTAGGGCTCATTGTACACCGGTATATGTAGAATACCGGTGTATAAAAAACATTCAATCAATTAAAACCCTCTTAGATCCCCCATTTTCACAGTACCAAATTTATATCTCTCACTCAATACCACCCCCATCACTACCCATCTTTGTTGAAATCCTACGTAGGTTGTCATATAATTAGGTAAACCACTTCAATGCCTCTATAGTATGATTAATTAGCAATTGCATATGAAATTGAATCATTGAGAATGTGACATCATAAATAGCTTGACTTGCATGTAAGGTGTTTGATGACATGCTTTAATGTTTTTTAGGAAATGCCTCCCAAATCCAATTCGAAAAGGATACGCCATTCACCGTCCCCATCATTGCCAAAAGTATCACCGCACACTTACCCGGATGGTACCTTTGTGTCCGAGGAGGCTAGGTTGGTCCATGAATTTTACAAAGGACCCCTTCATCACATAGAGAGAGGAATTGAAGCATTTCCCCCATTCGAACAAACTATTTGGAATCTTGGGTGGGAAAATTTTGGCAAGACTCCGCAACCATTCAGCCTGACCATTGTAAGTGAGTTCTATGCAAAATTGAAGTGCGGGCCAAGCTACGATCACATGATTGTAGAGGTAAAACTGTCCCTGTCACACTAGAATCTATCAATGGCTTGTTTGGGTTGCCCAATGTTCCAAACGATGAGGACGAGTTTCTCACACTCCATTTTCTAGGTGATAATGGCTATATTCTACAACAACCAATTGAGAAGGACATCGTTGGGATAGTAACTAGGGAAGGTACCGACATAGATGAGTTGGTCAAACCAGGTTGGAGCAAAATACCTAAGAAAACTCTAACTCTGGAAATGAATGGGTGGTACCACTTCGTGGCGTCCAGAATCCATCCAGTAACTTTGAACACAGAAGTCCACAAACTTTGCCTCACCTTCTTGTGTACAATAAAAAAGGAGCTTCGATGGAATGTTGGTTGTCGAATTTGTCCTCTGTTGCAGAGGGAACAGAATCAGATGGATTTTATGCCTATTGCAGTATCATCTTTGCGCTATGTTCAAGAGCGGGAGTTAGTTCCCGTGCACATGACGTTTATGGCCAACCAATGGGTAAGATTTGTGTGGACTCTTTCTACAGACAAACATCTGACACACCTGTCGCTACTACTGAATCCAGAGTTGCTGCCTTGGAGGTCGGTGTAGCAAACTTACTTGAAGAATCCAAATATCAAAGATCCTGGCACGAACATATGACCAAGGTTATGACGTATCAATTTCCTAGCATCGTGGAAGCAGTCAGAAACTTTCCAACCTTCCGTGAAGGCGATGTCAAGGACATGGATTTTGGTACAAGTATCCGTGATGGGGATGGAATAGGACTTGCTGACGAGGTTGAACCATTTTCTCGTTATTATTCATAAAAAAAACTTGTAGTAGCAGTTAGAAAGAGTAGATTTTGTACTAAACATTGATAGTGTTGACTTTAACAAGATTCTCTATATAGAATGATAGAGGCATAGATTTTTCTATCCTGAGGTAGAAACCACTAATATTTGCACAAAAATGAAATGCAAAACTAAAGAGATAAGCAAGCAAATGTTTGTGAAATTTCACTGAACTAAAAATTCTCAACCCTTCAAGAAAAAAAAAGGCAGGGAAACATCTAACAGTATAAAAGAAGGTTATCTAGAGCTTTGAAAAAACAGCTAGACAATATATACATCTCCATCAACACACATGCTCTTCGAAGTTTCAGTTAACAGAACATTGCTAAGAATTAAATCTATGCAAAATGAAGAACATCAAGTAGTATAAGACTTACAAATCCAGGGTGAATCTATGCAAATCGCCGCCGCTACCCTAGATCCACCACCCCCTACCTCCGCCCTAGCTCCGCCACCTCCTAGCTCAGCCAGAAACCCACGCCACCAACCACCAGAAAGAACTGTGTGCCACCACTGCCCTAGCTTCGCCACCCCTACCTTTGCCCTAGCTCCGCCACCTTATAGCTCCGCTAGAAATCCTTTCCCCCGCCGCACCACACCGCATCGCCGTCGCTGCTCCACAACAGCTCCAGTCCGTGGTCGTTCCCCCGGTCCATTGCACCACCGCTGCTGACTCATCTCAGCTCCATCACTGGGTGGAACCACCGTCACCCAAACCAATTGATACCCAGATCTCATCTGCCTTTGCCTACCACTTCTTCCTGAACCCTACAAACACCGTTGCCCAAAACCCAGCTATGTCGCTCCCCGCCTTTGCCCAACATCTGCCTCTGCGAGCAGCCTCGAGCACCATCGATCTGCAACAAAGAACATGAAGAAAGAAATCTGGGAAGAATGAAAATGAAGAAATAAGGGTCAGGATGTCCTTTTTTATTTTTTTACACAGGGTTATAATAGTCATTTCACTTATTTCCAGCCATATTTTTTATTTGTATTTATATATACCAATTCAAATAAATTTTGACCATTAATTAGTTAAAGTCAACTTAGTTATTAGTGTTTATATATTAAAAGTTAAGGTTTGATCGTTGATTAGTTAAAGATAAATATTTTTATTTGTATTTATTATATACTAATTCAAATAAAGGTTGGCCGTTAATTAGTTAAAGTCAACTTTTTTATTAGTGTATATATTGAAAGCCAAGTAAGGGTTGATCATGGATTAGCTAAAGTCAACTTAGTTGTTAGTGTTTATATATTGAAAGTCAAGTAAGGGTTGACCGTCAATTAGTTAAAGTCAACTTTTTTATTAGTATTTGTATATAGAAAGCCATGTAAGGGTTGACCGTGGTTTAGTTAAAGTCAACTTTGTTATTAGTATTTTTATGCATAAAGCCAAGTAAGGGTTGACCGTGGATTAGTTTAAGTCAACTTTGTTATTAGTATTTTTATGCAGAAAGCTAAGTAAGGTTTGGCCGTTGATTAGTCAAAGTCAACCTAGTTATTAGTGTTTCTATATAGAAAGTCAAGTAAGGGTTGATCAATGATTAGTCAAAGTCAAACATTTTTATTTGTATTTATATATACTAATTCAAATAATGTTTGACCGTTAATTAGTTAAAGTCAACTTTGTTATTAGTGTTTGTATATTAAAAGTCAAGTAAAGTTTGACCGTTGATTAGTCAGAGTCAAACATTTTTATTTTTATTTATTATATACTAATTCAAATAAAGTTTGACCGTTAATTAGTTAAAGTCAACTTTGTTATTAGTGTTTATATATTGAAAGTCAAGTAAGGGTTGATCGTGGATTAATTAAAGTCAACTTAGTTATTAGTATTTATATATTGAAAGTCAAGTAAGGGTTGACCGTCGATTAGTTAAACTCAACTTTGTTATTAGTATTTCTAAGTAGAAAGCCAAGTAGGGGTTGAGCGTGTATTAGTTAAAGCCAACATTGTCATTAGTATTTTTATGTAGAAAGTCATGTAAGGGTTGGCCGTTGATTAGTTAAGGTCAACTTAGTTATTAGTGTTTATATATTGAAAGTCAAGTTAAGTTTGACTATTGATTAGACAAAGTCAACCTAGTTATTAGTGTTTATTTATTGAAAGTTAAATAAAGTTTGACTATTGATTAAATAAAGTCAGCTTAGTCACTAGTGTTTCTATATAGAGAGAGTCAAGTAAAGTTTGACCGTTAATTAGTTAAAGTTAACTTAGTCACTAGTATTTATATGTAGAAAGTTAAGTAAGGTTTGACCCTTGATTAGTCAAAGTCAACCTAGTTATTAGTGTTTATATATTGAAAGTCGAGTAAGGTTTGACCGTTGATTAGTTAAAGTTAGCTTAGCCACTAGTGTTTACATATAGAAAGTTAAGTACAATTTGACCGTTAATTAGGTAAAGTCATCTTAGTTATTAGTGTTTAATTGAAAGTCAAGTAAAGTTCGACTGTTGATTAGTCAAATTCAACCCAGTTATTAGTGTTCAAATATAGAAAGTAAAGTAATGGTTGAACGTTTATTAGTGAAAGTCAACTTAATTATTAGTATTTATTTATTAAAAGTCAAGTACAGTTTGATCGTTAATTAGTCAAAGTCAGTTTAGTTATTAGTGTTTACATATTGAAAGTCAAATAAGGATTAACCGTTGACTAGTTAAAGTTGTATTTATGCAAATTAAATCAATTAAGGGTTGAACGTTACTCAGTTAATGTAAACAAATTTTATTCTTATTTTTATATATTAGGTCAATAAATGTTGATCCTTGATTAATTTAACTTAACATAGTTATTAGTTAAAATCAACAAAAGAAGAGAACAATTTTGAAAGTTAAAAAAAATAGTCTAAAGTGGCTGCGCTTTACACCCAGCCCATGAAATTTCTGGCAACATTATTTGAAATTTTTGGCAATTTTTTTTTATTCTTTGGTGGAAAAATTGAACTTTAAAAAAATTTGACAAATGTTTTGAAATTTTGGCAGGAAGATTGAATTTTAAAAATTTTTGGCAGTTTCTTTGGTGGGAAAAATGATTTTTTAAAATTTTTAGCACCGATTTTAAAAAACCGGTGCTATATTTTCCAAAACCGGTGCTATTATGAAAGTTTTGGCAATTTTTTGGCGGGAAGATAGAATTTTTAAAATATTTAGCACCAGTTTTTAAAAACTAGTGCTATTTTAAAATTTTTGGTGGGAAAATGGAATTTTTAAATTTTTGTGTGTATATTACACCGGTATCAGCAATGCTTAGTAACGTCAACGTATGGGGCCCATGTGGTCGATATTTGCATGAAACAACTAGTACAATGTCTATTCATAATAATTAAACATCATTTGAACAAATGGGTTGTTGGAAATATGCACGTGAGGTAAATGAAATAAGAGTGAATTTAAATAAATAATGATTTTTTTACACCGGTAATATTAAAAAATTATCGGTGTATGTGTTCAATTTTTTGGCGGGCATTTCAAAATTTTTAATTTCTTTAATTTTTAATAAGGCGCGGAAAATTTTACCCCGGTACTTTTTATTTTTGCACCAGTAAATATACCGGTGCTGAACACTTAGTCTAAAATTTCTGAAGTTCATCTCAGGTTCAACATATTTTTCCAAAAAATATTTAAAGTAGCCACACACACCTGCTTTTTGTGTAATATTACACTGGTATCAACATTTTCTACACCGGTAAGAATCTACACCGGTATTTCTTACCGGTGTACAACAATTAGCCTAAATTTTCATGTGTTGCTCTCAGGTCAGTGAAAAAATCATTTAAAGCAGCTGCACACAACTATTTTTTTTCTTTTCTACACCGGTAAATGTACCGGTGCTGAACAGTTGGCCAATTTTCAAACCCATTTTCACAAATATTACACTGGTACTATACATATTACCGGTGTAAAAAACGTCTTCATTTGAATTGGCAACCATTTCAAACGGACATAATTCCCACAACTCCTCCTCTTCTCATCAAACACCTTCAAATTCTCTTTCAAAACTGCCTCCACCACTTCAACCATTCCATTCACACTCAATTGAACCACCATAACTCCTCATCAATTATTATAACTCACATCATCTATCCTATAAAGTGTTGAGCCACACAAGAGAAGCAACATTTTGCCAACTCTTGACAACACAAGAGAAGAAAGTACTTGGCGAGTTCATCATCCTATTCCGTTCTTGGCGAGTTCGACAAAAGGAAGTAGCAACACAAACGCTCCACTGGTGAAGGTATGTATTGGTGAATATGTTACCATGGTTACCATATCAATTTCTCTTCAAAAAAAACCATTCCAACCCTCATGCACAACACATGTTCGACCTACTGCCTCTATGAACAAAAACATTTAATTTGACAAAAAGTTGAAATGGTAACTTGAATGGTATGTTTATAGAATTGTAGGGTTAGAATGTTTACGTTTTTGTGGATGGATGATGTAGTACTTTAGTTTTTTGGTTAATGATAATATTGATAGTCACATTAGGGGGGAGTGATAATTTCTCAGTTGTAGGTCTATTTTATAAATCCAAACAAATTGGTATGGTTTTTTATCAACTTCTATAAGGTTCCATTTCATTCTATATCAAGTTCTATGCCTTAATTGTTCAAGTTCTATGCCATGTTGTATGAACTTTTATGCCGTACATAATGTAGTTTTATGTATGAACTGGTCAATTTCTATGCCATGTTTTGCTCAAAAGTATTATGAATTTGTTGTAAAAGTTCTACGCCACATTCTATCAATGTTAATCTTTAAGTACCGTTATTGTATTGATTGATAATTTTCTATTCTACTATTTTAGATGCCGCCGAAGAAGGGGAAATTAAATACGAAGAGGAAGCAACTGGTTACGTAGAAGGAGGAGGAGGTGAAACATGTGGTCGGTGAGGAGGTTGATGTGGCAAACCAAGAACCTCCGCCAAAAAGGATCCCGTTGAAGATACAATTTGAGGAAGAAGCAACGCAAACAAATGAACCGACTAGTGAAGAGAAGGAAGAAACCGCAGAACAAAGTGATGTTATTATAGGTTATGTTGAAGGAGAAGACGCCGGTAAACTGTTGGCCAAAACACCAATTCGCAAGGGAAAGGGAAAGAGCACCATCAAAGGAAGGCCAATTATTGATGAAGCGGACGACGACTTGACAAAAGCTGGAGGGAAATGGAGAAGGATGGGACAAGTTTCAGGCAAAAAGTTATTTGAGGAGGTGAGGAACTAGCACGTGCCAGTCTATGATGTTGGCAAAGCATAAGACTCAAACTCCTGTTGCGTTTGAGTTCCGTGGTAATCAAGCGGTGTGCCTTAAGAATTGGTCAGTGTGGCATGCTTATGGAAATTACGCTTTCTGGCACCGCATCAGATTTGGTACATACGAAAACTGGAGCGATGTCCCTGAAGATGTTATGGAAAAGGCTTGGAAGGATGTTCTGGTAAGACTCTCGACAATTGTCTTTTAAAATTTTTATTCATGGTAAAGTCTTAGTGAAGACATGATTAATGAAATGCCTTTTCATATGATTCATTCCAGGAGAGCTTCACAATTGAAACACCTGCGAAAGACGAGCAACTAGAAATACTAAAGAAGGAGGTTACAGAGAGGGAAAAAAACTAACATAGGAATTGGAAGACAAAGGTGGCAAATGTATCAATAAAACATGAATACCAACATGGGAGAAGTACAAGTTGATGGATGAAGACAAATGGCACTTGTTTGAAAATAGGCGCCGGCATCCAGATTTTAAGGTATGATGAAAAAATTAATACTTGTTAAGAGCTATGTTGCCCACAAATTCTATTCAACTAAAATTGTGTTTATAACAACGATATCAGAGGCTCAGGGTGACAAACATTGAATGCAACAAGGGCAGGGATTACATGCACCACACCGGCTGAAGGGGTAATCGATACATTCATGACAAATTGACTAAGGAGCTGAAGGAGAATGAGAGAATTAGGTTGACCGTCGAGGGATTCACTAACGAGGAGATTGAGCAACAATTCAGTCAAAAGGATTTCACACCTGACAGATCTCTTGTCTACCTTGAGGCAAACAAAGATGAGAAAGGGTTACACACTTCAAAAGTGGTTGAGAAAATTGCACCGAACGTTGTAAGTTACGCCAAAATTTACCATTTAAATTTATTTTTAAGTATATTTCACATCATTCATATAAAAAATTACGTTCCCATGTGATTCTCATTTGAAATTGAACGAGCTTAAGGAAAAAGGAGCATTGGAACTGCAGCAGGGTGAAAACATTCTCATAAAAGTGACAAAGAAGAAGGATCACCCGGGCAGGTACAGGGGAACTTAAACGGGTCTACCCATAGCGGGGGGTGTTCCTCATCTTTCCCGCTGTAAGTTCGGTAGTAGTTCCTCAACCAAAGAGACATCCCAGAGGAGACCATCTAACGATCATTATGTCGTGAAAGCCATTGTATCGTACCTGAAGCAATTGGTGAAGGGCTTAGCATCTGCAAGTGATGTTCAGATTCTGCCAGGCCTTGACAGTCCCAAGAATTTTATAGAGAATGCGATGGATGACATTGTTGCAGCTGCTACAAAGTCCAGTGAAGAGCCCAGCGACGAAGAAGGAGATGAAGAGGTACACCTTCATGAATATATGCATGTTCTATACATTGAATTACACATCTGAAATGTCTGCATAACCATTTTATCTATTCACTAAAATATTATACGAACATGATAGAGAATGCGTGACTCTTTTCATTAAAGACATTGTCGAGAAGAAGAAAATGGTCGCCCATTGGTTGCGACAGGTACCTCATTGTCGGGATTCCTAACAAGGAAGTGTTGCTTGTGTGAGAGTATGCGAGTCAGTCCTCCGTCCTAGGTCAGGATTGCCCTTGGCAGACCACCACTTCGATAATGTTGGAGAGGCGCTCAATAGCATCGTGGATTGGTCGGTGTTCTTAATAGGAAAGGCAGGTGAGCAACCGAGGAGGTTATGATTCTCACCAGCGACGATGAGGTACATTCTTGTAACACATATTTTTCAATTACTACTTTTGCGTATTTGTATTCATTAATCCTGGTAACAGGATATTGACGAGCAAAAATCCCAGTTGACGGCTAATTTCTGACCATCCATAAGACCAAGATTAAATAGGCTGCCAAAATAGGCAATGCACTAAAGCGAGTACCATTATTATTCATTAACAATGACAGTTCAATACTAAATGCTCAAGTGATCATTTCGTATCATCTCATGTTCGCAGACTCTCAACAAATGAGACCTGACTGATTGGCCGATCATGGTGTAATTCATAAAGGAAGCAAATGCCGCTATCTTAGAAATGATAAAGATTAAGGGCTACATGTTCTTCCCAGTGTTCCAACCATTAACATTCACACGCAATTATACTTTCGGTGTTGGAATAGAAGTTCTGGTCGAGTTCAGGAAGAAACTGGGGAACATGCGTTCGATGACCTAGATCGATAATGCGCAAATCGATGTGTGGATGGTGTGAGTTTCAAAACTTACAGCCTTAATATTTTTTTAAAATTAATTAGGAATTCATTTTCAGTATCATTAACGTTACAGGCACCTATGGGAGAAAATATAGGAAACTAATTAAGGCCACGTCCAATTCTGCCCATCCAACTGTGGCAACCTGAACAACTTCGAGCAGGAGGTCGAACTCCGTTTCAAACTACTTTAGGAAACAATTAAGGCAACGGATGCTGAGTTCTACATCGTACCCTACATAAGAATGTATGTATTTCTTCCTGATAATTACATTCACATTTCAAATCACTTCCGTTTCATTAATTTGTTAACATAATTTTCCGACAACGAGCATGGGTACCTCATCATTATCCATCCCAGGACGGAGGAGGTTTTCACTCTGGACACATTGTCAGGGGGTATCAAACCGACAATCTTGGTCGAACTCGGGGTCATTTCTAGGTATTTAAATCAATCAAATCAAAAATCCTAGTTTGGTAATATACGGGAAGAAGTAACCATTTTAATTTACTTTCTTGACATGCTTGGTTGCGCAAACCAACGGGAGAAGAGAAAGACGAGCTAGAACCCGACTACACTTGGAAATTAACAACATCATGGTAAGTAAATCTGTCATTTCATCCCTCAATTTTTTATGTTTAGGGTTAGTAATTACCTATACCTTTCCTGTGCAGCACCGAACCCAGAATGGTTCGTGGCAATGCAAGTTCTCCATCATGCTATTCATGGAAGAATTTGTTAATCACCCAGAGACAAACAATATCTTGGAGGTAAACCCTGCATCTCTAAATTTGTTGTTATTAATTTCTAGTAAACGCAACATTATTGACTAACAGTGAAAGTTTAAAATTAACATATTTTCTCAGAGGGTAAAGGGTCGTACTATGTGTAGGAAATTCAAGGTGTAGCAGAGAGATGGTGTGGGGCTTGGCTCGGAGACTACCAGCAGCAGGCGAACACTACGTTGCAACTTCTGGATGATAAGAACCATATAATAGGTTGATGGTTTATTTTGAATGGCGGATGATATTAGAATCTATGTATTGTGTTTGGTTATAGTAAACTTGTGTGATTTTTTTACTTTTTTCATTTAATACTTAAGATAGTTCTTCTATTTCATAGTTTGATTAATGATCGTGTGTTTTACGAGCGATATTTTTGTAATGGGATGCTTCAAATTTCTTACCAATTCAAAGGTTTCGAATTTATAATAGTTCACAAGTATCTCTGGCTGTCATTGCCTCGGAAATGATCCGGGAGGGACCATCGGAAAAAAAATTGACCATTGCGAAATTTAGCCAAATAATACACCGGTATAAAATGAATGTACCGGTGTAAAAATATATCACATTTTAAATAATTTATTTTAAATTATTTGAATAATACCGGTGCATAAAGTAATATGGTGTAAAAAATATATCGGTGCAAACTATTCCGGTGCAAAAAAATAATATTCCTACTACAAAAGAAAGACCGGAGTTATATTTAATACTAATGTACAAATCACGGTTTTACACTGGTTCATATGTTAAATACCGGTGCAAAATGCCTACACCAGTGTTCCAAATAATACCGGTGCAGATATTTTGTGATTCCAAAATTTAGACACCGGTCTAAGATGGTGGTGCAAATAATTTTCTACACCGGTGCAAATGTGTTGCATTTTTACACATCTATACATACACACCTGTATTTTGGGATTGCCTTAAATTACCGATGCAAATACCCCTGTCGTGCAGTAGTGGATGATATAAGGTACTGTGTAATTTTTTAAACTTTACTTAATCCCTTTTATCTCTATAAATTATGGTGATACGGTCTCATTGTCATTCTCTTACATAAAAACCAACAATTTCAGCTACGATTCATGATTAACTAAACCTACGGGTATAGGTCCCAACGTGTTTATTTGGAAAGATACTTCTGCAGGTCCCGTGGAAAGATACTTCTGTTTGTAAATCTTTTTCATATTCTTTCATCTTGATTCTTGAGTAAAGTTGCACAGCGACTATAGATTGAGCTTGAAGTTGGGTGTATAGCACAGTTCTGAACTCTAATGTACTTGATTTCCTTTCATAATCTTCTTATTCTCAGTGAAATTTAGTTTTACCACTTTTTCTAGTTTTTACTAGTGTGCTCCAACATGCCTAGTTTAACCAAGTGTAAAAAACGTGAAACGTAAAAGACACACAACTTGGTTACGCAGTTCGGTGTAAACCACCTACATCTACGGGGCCTGGCCCAGTTCAGAATGAATCCACTAATTAGAAAGATAGCGTACATAGTACAGTTTACAAAATACTTATCTTTACTAACTATGACGTGTGGACTCTGCTAGCTCCCCTAGCTACCGATCCACCTTGATCAGACTCCCTCTGACCTCGAACTCCGTCGACGCATAATCTCCTCCTCCCGAGAAATTAAGGTATACGATTCTGAACTTAGTGCAGCAGGACAGTGTTGGAACACAGTTTATTGGCTCTTGCAAATTTCGTAAGATCTCAAAATCTGGGTGCAGATTTTGATCTGTAAAACCGTGAGTATGCAGCCGTGTTTGTCCCATATTTATATCCACGAATCAGACTTGAATACTCCTTGATTATCTCCACAATATTCCTATTCCAAATCTGATTCTCGAAGCATATCCAAATCCCATAAATAAAGGGATTTACCTTAACTCATTCTATCACATATATATTCAAATAAATCTTCTTCTTATAAGTAGGGATTTTCCATAAAACCAATTGTGCTTCACACGCCTAATATATAGCCAAATATACAATTACCATAAATTCTGAAACACTCCAATATTTCGGCTTGAATTCCGTTAAACTCTATGGCGTAAATTCTGCTCCAGAACCATGTTCCAACATGGTCTGTATATTAGTTCAAAATAATTCACACAAAATTGCCAATAAAATAATTCCTTGACTTTACAATCTCCCCCTTTGGCTTTTTTGTGGACCCATAATATTTTGGACTTGCAGCACAAAATCAATATCATACAACGAGCAGAATAATGATCACAACAGCCAGAACTCACAAACTGAAAGCCGAAAACCAAAATCCAGAATTCCAGAAATTACAACCAAATTGAAAACCAAATATCCGAAATTACTCCCCCTGGGACCACACATAGGCCAAAGGGACTTCATCACAAAAACATCAAAAATAAAACTCAGTCTTTAAAACTCCCCGTGAATTAATCCTACTCAGATCAACCTTCCAGCCTTGACTTCTCTTCCTTCAACCGTGCTTGCTCTGCTTGTAAGGCTGCAATCTGTATTCCCAAAGCTCCTAGTCTGGCATTGACAACCAACAGTCGATCCTTCCTGTCTACCGCTGCTGATGAGGAGGTTGAACCAGAAGCTTTCCACGGAAGGTCATGTACATGTCTGAGCCCGAAAGTCTTCTTGTTAGGCCACAAAAACTCAGTGTCAACTATCACGTCTGAGGCCTTCCCTTTCACTTTGGCACTCTTGGCTAAGGCAGAGATTAGAGCTGAATAGATAACTGCATCATTAACTTTCGGAGCTGTGGCCTGTCTAATCAGATGCTGCTGAATTAACAATCCAAGATTGATTTCCTTCTGTGTTCCAACACAGTAAAGCAGCTTGGCCATCTCCCTAGTCAATGCGGTGGTATTGCTTGACGGCAACCAGCAATGTACAGCTATTTGATACAGGCCAAAGAATCTGGATGTCAAACATGATACCTGTGAGTACCCCACAGCTGGCCACTCCTCCTTATATCCCCCAGATATAATCGCCAAAATCTCATTGTCAGTCAACTCCAAATCATCAGAAAACACTCCCCCTATCTCAGGTGTTCTCAGACCTAGCAACCTATTAATCCGGGCAGCAGATATATCTATAATTTTCCCTCTCACATATACGGGGAATTAACTTCTAAATTGCCAGGCATGAGATTAGAATATACCTCGAGTACAACCTATCTATTGTACTGTAGCTGAATGGTTGCAGCAGCTGTCATGCCTGTCATCTTTAAGAAGTCTGTAAACCCGCTCTCCTGATAGGCTTGTAGGTCCAATGGTCTCTCAGCTAGAAATTTCTTTTCAGAGAAGAAACCTTCCATCTCTGCTCCTTTCTCATAAAAGTAAACTGCAGAAAAAGCCTGGGAGACAGATGGAGGAGGCAGAATCTTCCTCGGGTTGCTATCCCGTCTCTTCTTACTCCTTTTTGCTGCCCCAGCATCCATGGCAGAGCTAGCCTTTCTTTTTCTTTTTGCCTTCTGAACAAAATCATCCAAGAGCTCGTCACTGGAGTATGTCAGATCAGGGGCATCCTGTGTTGGAACACAGTCTGCTCTTTCAGCTGATTCTTCTTCTGGATCATCACCCTGAACTGGCAGATCTTCATCAGATACTTCAATCCCCTGCTTCCCTTCATACTCCTCAGTGTTCTCTCCTCCCATATCTACATCAGAATCCAAGTCCATGTACACCGGTTCATCTGTTTGTGTTGGAACACTCCCTTCACTATCAGACAGAACTATTAAAATAGGTTCCCTTAATTCTTCCATTCTTCTTGCAGAATTCATATCAAACAATCCCACCTGAAGCTTATCTCCATACTTGACTGTCTCCATTCCAACAGCTTCTTCATCAGTAATGTTCCTTAACCAAACATAGCTATGACTAGACATGCGACAGAATACGTGAAATTTATCCTTTCCTTTTCCATTCAGCTGACCACACATTCCTCTCAGATACTTCACATTCTTATATTCAATATCCTAAACATCAGGAAAGTGACCAGAAACAATCTCCTTAATTTTGACATGAAAAACTTCCAAATCCTTTCTTATACTCCTGATTTTGCTTAGATCCACAAAATATCTATTTGCTTGTAACCATTCGAAAATATCATCCACACTTCTACTTTCAAAACCCAAGAATTTCAATGGTCGAGGGTCAGGACCAGTTACCTTAGGTTTTTTCTGTTTCTTGCCTTCAGACACTTCTTCTCGGGCATCAGATTTACCATCAGACTCTCCACTTTGTTTCTTGACAAATGCCTCTTCCTCTTCCTTTTCATCTTCAGCTTTATCAGGCTCTGCTCCAGCTATCTCCTCATTCTCCTCATGGTTAGCATTTCTTTTGTTGATCTTGAGTTTGTGCATCACCCAATTCAACGTATCTTCTTGGCTCATTAATCACCACCAATTCCAAATTCACAGAGCTCCGATCTTCCTCCATAATTTCTGGCACCGAAGCTTCTTCTATCGGAGAATTTGGGCTTGACATTCTTTCGCACAATGCCGAGATGAGGAGTGTTGAGTAGAAGATTTTTTGGCAAGAGTTTTGGAAAGACAAATATTTGGCCGAGAGAGAGAGAATGCGAAAGGGGTTTTAGAGTTTGAATCAACTTTCAATTCTTCATGAACTTACCTCTTTTCCCGCGAAGTGCCTTTTTAGATTTCCCAAAAATTGTAATGATACCCCTTTCTCTTCTTGTCCCATCAAGGCGTCATTCCTCATTTAACTTCCAACACACCTTACTTAACTTCTCCTATTTTAGTAAGCCGTTTCTTCCTTCCAATTTTTTGTTCTTTTTATAATTTTTGTAAACTGTAAATAACACAAATATGTACACAAAAAAAAACTGATTAAGGTAAATATTACCTCAGATTTGACAAACACCTAAGTGTTGTCGGAGGCTCTCAAAAGTGGTGGCATCAAGCGGCTTTGTAAATATATCAGCAAACTACTCGTGTGTTGGAACATAGACCACTTCCACTTCCTTTATTTCAACCAGATCTCTAATAAAATGATGCCTTATGTCAATATGTTTGGTTCTTGAGTGTTGAACTGGATTCTTCGAAATATCAATGGCACTTGTATTGTCACATAAAATCTTTAGGGGGCCTTGATGAATTCCATAATCTTTCAGCATTTGATTCATCCATAGTAATTGTGCACAACAACTTCCTGCTGCAAGATACTCTGCTTCTGCAGTAGATAGAGAGATCGAGTTCTGTTTCTTGCTATACCAGGACACCAAATTCGGTCCAATAAAGAAGCATCCGCCAGTGGTACCTTTTCGATCATCAGCATTTCTAGCCCAATCAGAATCACTGTATCCTATCACCTCTGAATCTTGATTCTTTGAATACCAAACACCATATTCTGACGTCCCACTCACATATCTAATAATTCTTTTGACTGCAGTAAGATGAGATTCCTTAGGATCAGCTTGAAATCTAGCACATATTCCAACACTGAGACATATATCTGGTCTACTGGCAGTGAGATATAATAAACTTCCAATCATTCCTCTATATAACTTCTGATCGACTGAAACTCCTTTTTCATCTTTCACCAGTTTATCAGAAACTCCCATAGGGGTTCGAACTGCACGAGCATTACTAAGTCCGAATTTTTGAATCAAGTTCAAGGCATACTTACTTTGATTTATGAACAGACCATTCCGTCCTTGCTTGACTTGTAATCCCAGAAAGTAAGTCAATTCTCCAACCATGCTCATCTCGAATTCAGATTGCATCGTGGTAACAAACTCCTGTACCATAGATGGTGAAGTAGAGCCAAAAACTATGTCATCAACATATATTTGAGCAATTAGAAACTTTGAGGACTTGTCAAGAACAAATAAAGTGCGATCTACTCCCCCTCGACGATAACCTTTCTGAAGTAGAAAGGTAGTAAGTCGTTCATACCACGCTCGAGGTGCCTGCTTTAATCCGTATAAGGCCTTCTTGAGACGATATACATGATGAGGATAATGGGGATCTTCAAAACCTTTAGGTTGTTCCACATAAACTTCCTCATTCACCACTCCATTTAAAAATGCACTCTTAACATCCATTTGATACAAAGTAAAGTTAAAAGAGCAGGCAATAGCTAGTAGAATACGGATAGATTCTAACCTGGCAACAGGTGCAAAGGTTTCATCAAAGTCAACATCTTCCACTTGTGTATATCCTTGAGCAACAAGTCTGGCTTTGTTCCTGGTGACTAAGCCATCTCCATCGGACTTTGATGTGTGATATTTAGTTGTTAATTCTTGGAAGAATTTAGTGCTCTTTTATGTGATTTTTGGTACTTAATTGATTTATTTTGTTGATAGATCACTATTTTTGGAGCAAAGCTGTATTGGAGCGGAAGAGCTATTTTTGGAGCACTATGATGCTATTCCAGCTATCCTTAGTCGAAATCCTTCATGTGGCAGAATTGTGCTTCGTTTAACGATCACTAAGTTGCTCCGTGAAGTCGACCCGATTAAGGTGAAGCTGATGAAAGGGGGATTGTTATACTCTTTTTTCCCGAAAGGGTTTTTAATGAGGTAACGATCCCGATCCCTCGTTAGGGAGTTTACGGAGTTGGAGTCCAGAAGAAAATCAGCCCAGAAAATTTAGCACTGTGATTGGGCCGTTATGAAGCAATGAAGCCCAAGACTTGGATTAATTATTTATTCCAAGTTAGAATTTAATTGTAATTAGGCTGAAATTAAGTGGAAGAATATTTCTTTTTGGATAAGAATTGCAAACTCTCTAAAATTAGTTAGGATTTGGGTTTTAATTTTAGTATATATAATCGTGTGTGATTCACGATTGAAAAAGATGGACGAAAAGGGAAGAAAAAAAGGAAGGAAAAGCTGGACGGAACTAATATATAGGGGCGAGAGAAAAGAAGGCAGAAAACGAATGATATTACTTGGTTTGCTGGCCGAGAAAACGAGAGGAGCAAAAACAATTCTGATGCAAACATATTCCTGGTTTGCTTGTTTCGTTAGTTAGATTAATATATTAATTATGTTTGATTATTATATTATTTATTTGTTTAGTTTAATTATTATGAGTAGCTAATTTATATATCGGCATGGAATAACAAGCATTAGTTTATGAATCGTGAGGCCTAATTGTTTTATAATTGATTCTTATGTGTTCTTGATTGTTCTTGGTTAAATTTATTCTTGATATATTTAAGCCTGATCAACTTGAATATTATTGGGATAATGCTATCTAATTCTACCAATACGTAATCGTTGGAAAGGGTTAGTAAGTAGCGAGTTCTTGTGAAAAACAGCTAACTAGCTAAGACTGTAATAGCAAGATGGGGAACAATTAAGTGTGCGTTACTACTTGCGAATACTTGGGTAATTGCTATATCAGGTTCTTTTCATTCTTAATGCTATCGAGGTGTGTATCTGGTTCAGCGAATACTTTCCGGAGGCATCTTGGTAAGAGTAACGATTGGTTAATTATAATTAGTCAGTTGTCGACAAGGTAAGAAAGAATTGAGAGGGTTTAGCAAATACTTGCCGTCTTATAACTGATAGATGCATATGAATTGATTTATCTTTGCGCCTATGATCGATGTTTAACTAATGTGAGTTATTCCGAGCCGATTACTTTATTCATATATATTATAGACAATTATATATTTTAGTTTGCATTATTATTTTATATTAGTTAGTTGCATTATTAGTTATTAGATAAATCTGAAAATTAAGGCGTGGTTGCTAAACCAAACCCTGTTGGTAGTTTAAATTTGATAGAAATTACTCCGTTCCTCGTGGGATCGACTCTGCTTACTACTGTGCTAATCTCATCTGTAGAGTTTGCAGATTAATTTGGTGAGTGAAATTATTTCTTTTTGGATAAGAATTGCAAACTCTCTAAAATTAGTTAGGATTTGGGTTTTAATTTTAGTATATATAATCGTGTGTGATTCACGATTGAAAAAGATGGACGAAAAGGGAAGAAAAAAAGGAAGGAAAAGCTGGACGGAACTAATATATAGGGGCGAGAGAAAAGAAGGCAGAAAACGAATGATATTACTTGGTTTGCTGGCCGAGAAAACGAGAGGAGCAAAAACAATTCTGATGCAAACATATTCCTGGTTTGCTTGTTTCGTTAGTTAGATTAATATATTAATTATGTTTGATTATTATATTATTTATTTGTTTAGTTTAATTATTATGAGTAGCTAATTTATATATCGGCATGGAATAACAAGCATTAGTTTATGAATCGTGAGGCCTAATTGTTTTATAATTGATTCTTATGTGTTCTTGATTGTTCTTGGTTAAATTTATTCTTGATATATTTAAGCCTGATCAACTTGAATATTATTGGGATAATGCTATCTAATTCTACCAATACGTAATCGTTGGAAAGGGTTAGTAAGTAGCGAGTTCTTGTGAAAAACAGCTAACTAGCTAAGACTGTAATAGCAAGATGGGGAACAATTAAGTGTGCGTTACTACTTGCGAATACTTGGGTAATTGCTATATCAGGTTCTTTTCATTCTTAATGCTATCGAGGTGTGTATCTGGTTCAGCGAATACTTTCCGGAGGCATCTTGGTAAGAGTAACGATTGGTTAATTATAATTAGTCAGTTGTCGACAAGGTAAGAAAGAATTGAGAGGGTTTAGCAAATACTTGCCGTCTTATAACTGATAGATGCATATGAATTGATTTATCTTTGCGCCTATGATCGATGTTTAACTAATGTGAGTTATTCCGAGCCGATTACTTTATTCATATATATTATAGACAATTATATATTTTAGTTTGCATTATTATTTTATATTAGTTAGTTGCATTATTAGTTATTAGATAAATCTGAAAATTAAGGCGTGGTTGCTAAACCAAACCCTGTTGGTAGTTTAAATTTGATAGAAATTACTCCGTTCCTCGTGGGATCGACTCTGCTTACTACTGTGCTAATCTCATCTGTAGAGTTTGCAGATTATTTTGGTGAGTGAAACGACGCTCACCAAAATGGCGCCGCTGCCGGGGAACGGTAGTTAATTCTATTTATTTTGCTACTAATTTTTTGTTTTTTAGTTATTGGTATATGACCAGGTCCCAGGAGCAGGAATTGATATTTGATTCTGAAGTTGAAAAGACGGCTAGGAAGAATTACAAACTCGCCAGGGAGAGAAAGCTGAAAGCTGCCGCAGACCCTCTGTTTGGCCAAACAGAGGCTATTTCCGAGACAGAATCCGAATCAGAGATTAAATCCGTTCCTGATACTGTAATGGGGGACAGAGGAGAGGCAGATCCCAATGCTGACAATCCGTACATGTGGGAATTAACGGGGCATAGTGAAGAAGACCCTCCCACACCAATTTCTTTGCCAGATGCTGCGACCCCTGTGGAGATAAAGCTTGCACTACTGAATGTTCTTCCGAAGTTCTATGGGAAGAGTAACGAAGACCCTTACAATTTCTTGAACGAGTTCATCAAGATTTGTAAGGTTCAGAAAAGACCAGCTGGTGTAACAGAAGATCAATTCAAGTTGGTGGCTTTTCCGTTCAGCATGTCAGGGCAAGCAAACCAGTGGTTTTCAAGCTTGGCTCCTAACTCCGTCACTTCCTGGAATGCGCTCAAGAAGCTGTTTTTGGACTATTTCTTCCCAGCCACTAAGACGGATGCCCTGAGGAAAGAAATTTCGAGCATCAAGCAGGAGTATGATGAGCCACTGAGTACATTTTGGCTAAGGTTCAGACGATTGGTAGATCGTTGCCCTAACCATCGATACACGGAGGGGCAACTGCTACAGTATTTCTATCAAGGATCCACAGCTGCAAACAAGGATTTGCTGAATACCGCAAGCAATGGTGGATTTTCGGAAATCAGAGTCAATGAAGCGAAGGAGATAGTGAAAAAGTTGATCAATTCCAAGAAGGAGTATGACACTGATGAGATCCGAATCCTGAAAAAGGTGGCACAGACAGAGCCCTCGAGCCAGGATGATTTTAAGGAGAGGATGGACAGGATGGAAAGGGTACTATCTAAGGTGGTGGATAAGGTTACAGTCGCTAGCACCACAGCCGGTCCTCAAGAGAAACCTTGTGACATTTGTGGCACCTTCGGCCACGTCACCCTGCAGTGTCATTTCGCGATGGATGAGCAAATTGTCCAGGCCAATGAAATGGGGAATTGGAATGAAAGGCAGCCAAGGAGGGACCCGTACTCAGCTACCTATAATCCGGGATGGAGAGATCATCTCAACTTTCGATGGCGAGATCCGGGAATTCCAGTACAACAACCATATGTTCCACCCCATCGAGCTTCTCCCCCAACTTTTTCTCAGAATCCACCACCTCCTCAAGGGAAGTCTATGGATGACAAGCTGGACATAATGATGGACATGATGCAAAAGCAACACCAAAGGTTTGAGAAGATTGAAACAACTTTAGAGGAGCATACGCGACAAATCACCCATTTATCGAATTCCATGAATGAGCTCCGAATGAAGCAACCTGGATTACCATCTCAAGTGCAACTCAACCCCAGAGAGACGGCCAATCAGATCACGTTAAGAAGTGGAAAGGAGCTTGAGCCACTACCTCCTAAGACCGCAGAAAAAGAAGCTAAGCAGCAGTCGGAGCAGTCTGCAGGAGGCCTCGATTTGGCCAAACAGAGGCTCCCTGCAGAAAAAGAAAGTGAGGTACAAGGGCATTTTGACCAAACCAAGGAGTCAAATCCAAGGTTGGGTCAGAATGATCCTCCAGTTAAAATTCTTCCTCCTTTTCCTCGTAGTTTAGCTAGAAAGAAAGATGATTCTGTTGATTTCCTATCTATCTTTGGAAAAATGGAGATTAACCTACCTTTCTTGCAGGCTATAAGGCTTCCACCCGTGAGCAAGTTTTTGAAAGATTTTATTGCAGGGAAACCTAAAGACTCAAGCAAGATCATAATGGGCGAGTCGGTTTCAGCTGTAATCCAAAAGAAAATGCCTCAAAAGTGCAAGGACCCAGGTATGTTTTCCTTACCTTGTTATATAGGAGATAAGAAGATCAATGCTGCCATGTGTGATTTAGGAGCTTCAATTAATGTCATGCCATTATCTGTATATCAATCTTTGAAAGGGGCAGAAATGGTACATACTAGAGTAATAATTCAATTGGCAGATAAATCTTGTGTATGTCCTGAAGGGTTGTTGGAAAATGTGCTTGTGCGAGTCAATAACTTTGTGTACCCAGCAGATTTTTATGTGGTAAAAATGAATCATACTGATGATAAGGGAACACAAGGGGTATTGTTAGGTCGTCCATTCTTGAAAACTGCAAACACCATTATTAATGTTGGGAATGGAACTATTTCTCTTGATTATTTTGGTGATAAGTACACACTCAATATTGATAAACCCATGCAGACGACTGTAGATGCTGAGAATGTAAATGCAATTTATCATACTGACCCATTTGTCCAAGATTCTCTTGAGACTAAAGTTTTGCAGGACAAGTTGGGAATTCAAATGCCTACAAGTCCAGAAGAGGAAAATGTTCATGTTTCAAGTGATTATCAAGAAGATGTTGATACTCTTCCAGTGAGTATGGAGTCGCTCAAGTGTGAGGAAGAAACAAAGTTCCAACTCCAAGAATTGAAAGATCTAAGATTGAATGGGTTTGATCCAGATATGCGGTACAAGGAGCGCAATAAGTTGTGGCATGACAGAGATTTGAAGCCTAAGAAATTTGTGGTTGGGCAGATAGTTCTTTTATCTGAGTCAAACTTTCGACATATGTCATGGAAATTCAAGTCTAAATGGATTAGACCATTCGAAGTGGCTTATGTTTGGCCAGATGGGATGGTAGAGATTATAAGCATGGACGCAAAAAGGGCATTCATCATCGATAGTCATCGCCTTATGCCGTACTATGATACTTCTCAGGTGGCATTAATGGAAGAAATTCCATTGTGCCCAACGAATATTAATTAAAGGCATCCAAAAGTCTAGCCAAAGACTATAAACAAAAGCGCTAGTTGGGAGGCAACCCAATTTTCTTAGTTTTTTTTTAAATTTTTTTTATTATTTATTTTTAGGAATTTCAATGTCTCATCTATCTCAGTTCTTGATATGCAGATTTGAAGTACTTGAATTTGCACCATGGAGAATTCACACATTTGGAAGGCTGGACTCGCAGGGCTCCATTTGGCCAAACGGAGGCCTGTGGCAGAACCTGATTATGATCAACCGCTTTCCTCTTGTTTGAGAAATTCTCCGAAACCCACCACTATAAGTTCCCTCTTTCCCTTTTATTTTTTTTATGATGTTGTCTCTGTGTTAAACCTTTTCTCATAAGAGCTTTGCATTATTTGCTTGAGGGCAAGCAAAGTTTAAGTGTGAGGAGGTTTCTTGTGTGTTTTGTTTTGTATTTTTTTTTTTTTTTAAAAATTCTTTTATTTCAGTTTTTTTTTATAGTCAAACATGTGTTTTTGTGTTTTTTTGAGTCGATAATTTGACATGAGAAAATTCTAGTTGCTCTTGATAAAAGTACCCTGCCGGTTGTAAACTTCATTGTAACAAACTTGGTAAATCTAATATACCTTGAAGTTATTGAATGGGATTTTCTATGATTTGTGAAATTTGATTGATATGATTTTTGGGATGACGAAAAAGGACGAGTTTAATTGAATATTTTAGCCTACTAAAGTGAGGTTTGAGCTAGAGTAGAGCACTCTCTACATCAATCTTTGTTCTGAGAGATCACATTGTTATAATTAGAGTTGTTATGTGTGAAAGTGATGGAAGGCACTAGGATGAACCACACAGCTTAAATTGCCTACCAATTACATTAACCACTAGTGAAACACTTTGAAGCTTTGACTATGTTCTTTGATATGAGTTACTATATATTTAGCCAAAGCCTTGTTTTATCCTTTCTCTTGGCCCTATTATGCATGTTCTTGGAGTTGATGTTGATGAATTCATCCATTGTGTTCTCTTGAGTTGATGACATTACTGAGTATGTGTCCAGTTTGCCCAGACTGAACGGTTTCGAAAAATGAAGGCTGAATTTTATTATGAACAGTGACACTAGGGTTCCGTTTGGCCAAACTGAGGGGCGTAACAGTGAAAAAAGAGAGAGAAAATCATATTTTTATGTTGCGATTTTTCTCTAAAAAAAAAAGTACCAGTTTTGGACTGTATTGAAGAAGAATGGTGCTGGAAAAAAAAGAAAAAAAAAAGAATAAAAAAGAATAAAAAAGAATGAAAAAAATAAAATAAATAGCACCTACACTTGATGTGAGATGAAGATTGTTGGTGAATGTCTACTATACATGGATGATGGTTGAAGGAAAAAACATGCATAATATTTTGATCGATATTGTTTGAGCTTAGAACCCTTAGGATCTCACCAATCTGAATGGTCCCTAGCCCCGTTACAACCCTTGAGAAAGACCTTCCTGATTTGCATATTAATTTCTCTATATTATAACTTGTGAATTATTTGAGTGATTGTCCTCCATATATTGAGAGTGATTGAGTGAAACCGTGAGAAATATTCATTGCTTGTCCGATTTTGACTGAATTGATGATTAGATTTTCTGATCTTGAACATTTTCATTCCAATTACTTTAAGGGTTGATGATTTTCAGGTGCGTTAACGTGATCATTTACTCCTTGGCAGGGGAAAATTTATCGTTATAAGAGTAGAAGCTAGAGTTTTTGAATGTTGAATTTTTATCTGTTTAGTTGTGTGAATTGTGTTTTCATCTTACCTTTTCTTTTTAGGGTCATTTTAGATAGAGTCATATGAGGGAATGAGAACTTATGAACACTGTGGATTATTGATTACTCTTATATTCTTCACTTCATACTTGAGGGCAAGTATGACTCAAGTGTGAGGATTTGATGTGTGATATTTAGTTGTTAATTCTTGGAAGAATTTAGTGCTCTTTTATGTGATTTTTGGTACTTAATTGATTTATTTTGTTGATAGATCACTATTTTTGGAGCAAAGCTGTATTGGAGCGGAAGAGCTATTTTTGGAGCACTATGATGCTATTCCAGCTATCCTTAGTCGAAATCCTTCATGTGGCAGAATTGTGCTTCGTTTAACGATTACTAAGTTGCTCCGTGAAGTCGACCCGATTAAGGTGAAGCTGATGAAAGGGGGATTGTTATACTCTTTTTTCCCGAAAGGGTTTTTAATGAGGTAACGATCCCGATCCCTCGTTAGGGAGTTTACGGAGTTGGAGTCCAGAAGAAAATCAGCCCAGAAAATTTAGCACTGTGATTGGGCCGTTATGAAGCAATGAAGCCCAAGACTTGGATTAATTATTTATTCCAAGTTAGAATTTAATTGTAATTAGGCTGAAATTAAGTGGAAGAATATTTCTTTTTGGATAAGAATTGCAAACTCTCTAAAATTAGTTAGGATTTGGGTTTTAATTTTAGTATATATAATCGTGTGTGATTCACGATTGAAAAAGATGGACGAAAAGGGAAGAAAAAAAGGAAGGAAAAGCTGGACGGAACTAATATATAGGGGCGAGAGAAAAGAAGGCAGAAAACGAATGATATTACTTGGTTTGCTGGCCGAGAAAACGAGAGGAGCAAAAACAATTCTGATGCAAACATATTCCTGGTTTGCTTGTTTCGTTAGTTAGATTAATATATTAATTATGTTTGATTATTATATTATTTATTTGTTTAGTTTAATTATTATGAGTAGCTAATTTATATATCGGCATGGAATAACAAGCATTAGTTTATGAATCGTGAGGCCTAATTGTTTTATAATTGATTCTTATGTGTTCTTGATTGTTCTTGGTTAAATTTATTCTTGATATATTTAAGCCTGATCAACTTGAATATTATTGGGATAATGCTATCTAATTCTACCAATACGTAATCGTTGGAAAGGGTTAGTAAGTAGCGAGTTCTTGTGAAAAACAGCTAACTAGCTAAGACTGTAATAGCAAGATGGGGAACAATTAAGTGTGCGTTACTACTTGCGAATACTTGGGTAATTGCTATATCAGGTTCTTTTCATTCTTAATGCTATCGAGGTGTGTATCTGGTTCAGCGAATACTTTCCGGAGGCATCTTGGTAAGAGTAACGATTGGTTAATTATAATTAGTCAGTTGTCGACAAGGTAAGAAAGAATTGAGAGGGTTTAGCAAATACTTGCCGTCTTATAACTGATAGATGCATATGAATTGATTTATCTTTGCGCCTATGATCGATGTTTAACTAATGTGAGTTATTCCGAGCCGATTACTTTATTCATATATATTATAGACAATTATATATTTTAGTTTGCATTATTATTTTATATTAGTTAGTTGCATTATTAGTTATTAGATAAATCTGAAAATTAAGGCGTGGTTGCTAAACCAAACCCTGTTGGTAGTTTAAATTTGATAGAAATTACTCCGTTCCTCGTGGGATCGACTCTGCTTACTACTGTGCTAATCTCATCTGTAGAGTTTGCAGATTATTTTGGTGAGTGAAACGACGCTCACCAGACTTGTTCTTGAAGATCCATTTTGTACCAATGACATTAATGCCTTTAGGACGAGGAGTAAGGTACCAAACATCATTCCTGGTAAATTGGCCGAGTTCATCTTGCATTGCAGCAATCCAATACTCATCAAGTAAAGCTTCCTTATAGTTCTTCGGTTCAATTAGGGACACAAAACAGTATAGACCAGCCAGTCATCGATAATCAACTCGAGGTACTGATCGAGTGCTTCTCAAGGTGGAGCCAGATCGGTCGAGTGTTGGGACATGGTCGTCCGTAGGAAGGGACTGTGTTGGAACATGGTCATCTTCAGTAGAGTTCGGGTTCTGGTGCTCATTTGGTTCAGTAGGATCAACTGAGGGTTTTGCTTTTTCAGAAGATTGAGACTGTGTTGGAACCTGAGAGTTGGCCGATTCTTCCTCCACAGCTTCTGGAAGTTGTTCCTTTTCTGAATCATCCACAATAACGTTTATGGATTCCATGAGAGTTTTGGTTCGATGATTAAAAACTCTGTAAGCACGGCTGTTGATGGAATACCCGAGAAAAATTCCTGGATCACTCCGATTATCAAATTTTGTCAACTGTTCTCTATCTCTGAGAATATAGCAAGTACTTCCGAACACATGAAAATACGAAACGTTTGGTTTCCTGCCCTTTCAGATCTCATAGGCTGTCTTTTCAGTGAATGGTCGAAGATACACCCTGGTGATTGTATAGCACGCTGTATTGATCGCCTCTGCCCACCATTTCTTATGGATATCCTTTTCTGCCAACATAACTCGAGCCATCTCCTGTAGAGTTCTGTTCTTTCTTTCGACAATACCATTCTGTTGAGGAGTGATAGGAGCCGAAAACTCATGTTGGATCCCTAGCTCATTGCAGAAGGAACTGAATTGTTCATTCTCAAATTCTCTTCCATGATCACTTCGAATTCGGATTATCTTTCCTACAGGACTTCCCTTTTCAGTTTGTAGCTTTACTACAAGGCTTCAAAATACCTCAATCGTATCAGATTTCTCTTTCAAGAAGGCTACCCATGTAAATCTGGAGAAGTCATCAACACATACAAAAATATATTTCTTTCCTCCTATGCTAGGTGTATTAACTGGCCCCATTAAGTCCATATGCAGTAATTCCGGATTTCTAGAAGTAGTAATAAACTGAACTGAAGAATGAGGAGCACGAGTTTGTTTACCTTGTTGACATGGTCCGCACACAATTTTATCCTTGCTAGTCAAGATTGGCATTCCTCGTACAGCTTTCATGTTAGCAATTTTCACCAGTGTTTTATAGTTGATGTGTCCGAGCTTCCTGTGCCAAAGAATTCCTCCATCTTGCTTTGAAAGCATGCATCGAACTTCTTGTACCAACAAATAACAATTGTCTGAAGATCGTATTCCAGAAAGAACCTTGTTTTCTCCATACTTCACTACACACTTGTCCTTCTGAAATTCCACTATCATGTTGTCATCACACAGCTGGCTTATACTTAGCAAGTTTTCTTTTAGATCTTCAACCAATAATACACTTGTGAAAACTGGAAATCCTTCAATCTTTAATTCGTCCTTGCCAATTACTCTGCTCCTTTTTCCATCACCAAAAGTTACATATCCGCCATCATATGGAGTAAGGTTCATAAGGTATTTTGGAGTGCCAGTCATGTGACAAGAACAACCACTGTCAAAATACCATGAGTCACTGGAATAGGCTGATAAAGAAGAGTGTTCCACCATACACGTACTGAACCTTTTAACAACCCATATCTTCCTGATTCTTGTATGAGTATCGACTGTGTTGGAACACAGTTGTCTTCCTGTCCTTTGATCTCTGATCAGTTTTTTACACTGATGTTTAGCATGTCCTTGGTACGTACAGTATTCGCAGATTAGAGGCTTTCTTTGATAAGGTTTCCCATACTTCCGTTTTACTTCACGAATCCTTGCTTTGAGAGTTACTGGTTTTTCGAGCACTTCAACCTCGGGTTCTTTCCTGTATCCAATCCCGTGTCTATCACCAAAGTTCTTTCCCATATCCAAAATATCATCAAGCTTTGCTTTCCCGGAATTCAATTTAGAAATAGTTGCTTCAGACATATCGGCTCTCTTGACTGCTGCTATCAATTTCTGACTCAGTTCTTCATTTTGTTTTCCAAGTTCTGCAACTGTGGATCGTAATTCCTTTTCACTTTCAATTAGCTTCCTTTTTTCTTCAATCAGCTCTTTGTTCTTGTCAGCTACTTGAACCCACATGGCATACAATTGTTCGTATGTACTACAGATCTCGTCATCACTTACAGACAAATCATCTTCATCACTGTGAGCATCGTCCAGATTCATGTTGGAATATACAGCTTTCTCTTTGTTCAGTGTGTTGGAACACTGACCTTCTGGTGTATCATGGACCTTTGCTCCAAAAGCTACATAATTATTTGTGTGTTCTTCTTCATCTTTTTCATTATCTTCATCATCACTCCAAGAGGTGACATATGATCTTCCTTGTTTCTTGCGGGTGTTAGCACATTCGGCCTGAATATGACCAAATTCTTCACATTCTCTGCATTGAATTCGTCCAGCCTGTTTTGGTTCGTTGTTCTGATTTTTCCCGAACTGCATATTTCCTTGTTCAAATCTCAACCCACGATTGTTGTTCGAATCTTGTTGCTTTTGTCTGTTTCCGCCAAACCTCTCCTGGGATTTCTTGTTAACTACCTTCTTTAGCATCTTTGAGAAATTCTTTGTAATAAGTGCCAGTTTTTCAAACTCATCATCACTGTCAGACTCGTGACTTGCCTTGACTGGAGAAACTTTGAACGCTAAATCCTTGGAGATTCTTTTGGTAGATTGCTGGAATGTCATCTCATAAGTTTGTAGCGAACCCATCAGTTCATCTAGGCTCATGGTGGCTACGTCTCTTGCTTCCTCTATTGCCGCTACTTTCATTGCAAATCTTTTGGGGAGAGATTGCAATGTCTTTTTTACTAACTTGGTTTCTTTGTACACCTTTCCAAGTTGGTAAGCCATGTTGGAGATATCTCTGAGCTTTCCATTGAATGTGGCAATGGTGTCATCCTCCTCCATTTTGAGTTCTTCAAACTTGGTAGCCAGCATCTGTAGTTTGGATTCCCGCACTCGACTGGTTCCTTCATGAACGGTCTGTAAAATATCCCACGCCTTCTTTGCTTGGTAGCATGTAGATATAAGCTTAAACTGGTTTTCATCAACAGCAGTGAAGATTGCATTCAGTGCCTTCGAATTTTCCAGTGATTCTTTAAGATCATCTGGAGTCCATTTAGACTTGTCTTTGAGTTGTTACTTAACTCCCCTTCCACAGCCTTAGAACTTGTAGCATCTTCTGTAGGATGATTCCATTCAATCTCAATATAAAACCACGCCAGTCCGTCCAGTGAATTGATAAATACCCTCATACGTGCCTTCCAATAGTTGTAGTTGTTTCCTTCTAACAGTGGTGGTCGAGAGACTGAAGCTCCTTCTCTTGTCGTCATGGTAAAACCGGATCTCACTTTCCTTGAAACAACCAAGGGAACGATAAGTGACTCAGCTCTGATACCAAATGAAATTTAGTTTTACCACTTTTTCTAGTTTTTACTAGTGTGTTCCAACATGCCTAGTTTAACCAAGTGTAAAAAATGTGAAACGTAAAAGATACACAACTTGGTTACGCAGTTCGGTGTAAACCACCTACATCTGCGGGGCCTGGCCCAGTTCAGAATGAATCCACTAATTAGAAAGATAGCGTACAGAGTACAGTTTACAAAATACTTATCTTTACTAACTATGACGTGTGGACTCTACTAGCTCCCCTAGCTACCGATCCGCCTTGATCAGACTCCCTTTGACCTCGAACTCCGTCGACGCAGAATCTCCTCCTCCCGAGGAATTAAGGTATACGATTCTGAACTTAGTGCAGCAGGACAGTGTTGGAACACAGTTTATTGGCTCTTGCAAATTTCGTAAGATCTCAAAATCTGGGTGCAGATTTTGATCTGTAAAACCGTGAGTATGCAGCCGTGCTTGTCCCATATTTATATCTACGAATCAGACTTGAATACTCCTTGATTATCTCCACAATATTCCTATTCCAAATCTGATTCTCGAAGCATATCCAAATCCCATAAATAAAGGGATTTACCTTAACTCATTCTATCCCATATATATTCAAATAAATCTTCTCCTTATAAGTAGGGATTTTCCATAAAACCAATTATGCTTCACACGCCTAATATATAGCCAAATATACAATTACCATAAATTCTGAAACACTCCAATATTTCGGCTTGAATTCCGTTAAACTCTATGGCGTAAATTCTGCTCCAGCACCATGTTCCAACATGGTCTGTATATTAGTTCAAAATAATTCACACAAAATTGCCAATAAAATAATTCCTTGACCTTACACTTAGCCCTCAAACAAAAAGGTCCCAACGTGTTTGTAGATATTTAGCTTATATACTCTATTCGTTTTGCTCAAGGTTCCTACTTTTCATTTTTCTTTCATCCCAATTAAATGTTTCTATTTTTTATATTGTCAGAAAATTGGTCATGTCATTCCTATTTTTCATTTTCCTACCACATCACATGCATATATTCTCATGTAAAAATTATATGAATGCTAAGCTGGAACACAAATAGTATTGCCTTTTCTTCACCAAGAAATTCAGTACTCTTTAGCCTCACGAGTCTAAAGAGTAACCGTGCAAACTTTCGCATCAAAAAACAAGAGAGTTTTGGTGACGAACAATAATGATAGAGAGAGTGAAAATTCACAAAGAAATTCATAGTGGATAATGTGGAATATACTAAAAGATAAAATTATCAATCACCTTCATTAAAAGGTTCAACTAATTATGGATATACTCCCTCCGTTTCTTTAATAGTGGCACACTTTCTAATTTGAAATGTTTATTTTATATTGACATTTTCTATTTATGGCAAGTTTAAGGTTATTACATCCACTCATTTTACTTTTTCTTCTTTCAATTCAATTTCATCCACTCATTTAGCATCTCCTAAGTTCTAACACCAAAAATGATATGCCACTATTAGAGAAACTGAGGGAGTATTTTTCTTTTCATTAATGCCATATCGGGCACTATGAATTTCACTGTGAATTTTCACTCTGTTTATCATTACTCGGTGAAGAAAACCAACAAGCGCAGTATATGAATCATACCTGTCAAATATATGGAGCAAACTAAGAGACTTCCATTTGAGGAAGAAAAATACCTCTCAATGTTAGAAATACTTTTGAAAAAATGAAAAGAAAAGATCAAGATTACAAATGTCATGCTTCGTACTATGTCAACTTTTCATCAATCCATTTCCAGCACAAACCTCGGCTTTGTTGACTTATGAAAAAACATTGAATATGCTGCCTTGCAAGATGATGCAAGGAGGAAAAACTAGGCATTTCACCCACCAACCTCTTCAAGCTACCTTATAAGATGTATGAGGAAGTACTCGGCATAAAAGAGCTGCAAGAATTACGATTATAGATTTCAGTATGATTTGAGACATATGAAACAGTAACAAAGAAAATCTAAGATGCTAAATAAAAATGTTGTTGATCTGTTATCTTCATGATTATATGCCAAAGGTTTAGTTATAATCTTTGAATCGAAATAGAGTTCAGACCAATCAGGGTTAAAAAGGATCTTACCTTCCATATAAACATATAAAAGGATTGTAAAGATGCTTTGCTTCCCAGGTCAGCAGATTTGGCATGTGTCCAGAGTATTGAAGCCAGAAGCATGTGGCTGATAACCTGTTAATAACAAATGTATCAAGAGAAAATTGATAAGTTTCAGACCTAAATATATTGTGTCGTTTCCGCGTTCGATTGAGCCAGATTAAATGAAGAAGAAATGTCGGAAGAAATAGAGCCTCACCAGTATGAACTTGCTCCAGTTATGGGTTGCCGTCAAGCCGACTAAAATAGCACCAAGATAAGCAATCTGAAGAAGGCCAATGCAAATCCAAAAGACCTGCAGCAGTTGAAAAAGCAGACTGAGCATTGAGCAATTATAACAAAGTTAATCATTCCCGAAGCCTCGGAACTTCGATACTGTGTCTGCTAGTACATAACTAACCTTCTTTGCACCCAACCGGACTGCTAAAGACTGGATACCAGCAAGCTTGTCTCCTTCAATATCAGGAATGTCCTGCAAAAATTAAGCTTCAACATCATAAAGGCACTCAATAGAGCATTAAGAGCACATTTTATTTTATGTACTACTCCCTCCATCCCAACCATTTTTGGTAAACTTTTTTACATCATGTTTGACCGCCTATAACTCTGGTAACATATACTAACAGTTTATTAAAATTTAATATTTTAAAAAAACACGATGCATGGAATCTAGCAATATCCCACACGATGATACTGTTGCATATGTATTGATTAAAACTTACATGATGGTTTGAGAAAGTTGACAAAAAAGTGTGCAAATTCGGCTGGGACAGAGCAGTTAATCCCGGCAAGTAGTCCAGTTTTATCACAAAGCTTAAAAAAACTGATGTATGGAGTCAATGGGATCATACATTGCACAAATGAGGATACATTTGTCCTAACCGTCAAGCATGTATTAGATGAAAATCTCTCACCTTAAAAAGTGCCTGTACAACTGAGACGATGGACATGAACGCTGTTGCAAAAGTTACAGCCTTTGAAAGGAGAACAGGTCGTCCAAGCACAAAAGTCTGCAACATTAAGCAAAGTACTAACTGAATAAGGCAGTAATTTAGCTACTTTTACAAAACAAAAGCATAATGCCAAGTTCGGAGATGTTGGCGAAATTTTACAATGCATCACAAAACGCTATTTGTCAAAATAGAAGAAGGTATACCTGCATGTGCAAGTAATAACAGTACAGTACAGGTACTGCTTGCATAGCGACGATACAGAGTGCGGCTGTAAAGGGAAATCTCTTCCATCTCATGTAGGGCACCTACATTTGAAATGAAACGAAAAGCACTGGTAAGCCATGCCCTAGCTAGTAATTGTTTATCCAAATTAAGTATTCTAATGGTTTGTGAATAAAGGAAGCCACAGTAGACTTAAGCGATAGAGTTTATTTTCGCTCAACTAAACTGAAAAATAGTAATAATATAATTAAATTAAGATAAATTTCATCAAATCGAGTTTATACTGGACTGACTTGAACTGAATAGAATTGTAGTTTTATATCCGGATGATTTCTAGAGAACAGGGCCTTAAAGAATGAAGCTGCTCAGCAATTTTGTTTGATCAAAATGATTAGTTAAAGGCATTTTTCTATTATTTTAGGCAGAGTCTTAGGAAACTCAGTCTTTCCATAAGCATATGAAAAAGACGAGTTGAATTAGAATTATATATTAGCAAAATGTTTTAGTTGCAAAGTTAAAAAAAATTATGCAATATGCAATAATTATAAGTTTATGATCTGATTGATGCAACCCAAAATTTTTATCTTGATTCTTTAAATTTATAATTTAAACCTTAGTTTTTTCCATAAGTTAAGAAAAGACAATATTTCAATAGACCGACTCTTATTTTTTTATTCAGCTACTTGCCATATGTCAGTATTGATCTCTCACCCCATGTACTCAATTTTCTCACATAAAATTTCCTAGAGAAACCAAAGACAATTATGGCCATAACAGCAAATAAAGCAACTCACATTGACCGAATATAATGTCCCAGACACAAAATGAACGAGAAGGGCACAGAGTAATGGCCCGGAACCAACAATCCATCCAAGCCCAAAACCCTGCGAGGGAAATAATATAAACATGTTATTTTCAAGTATAAACAGGCAACTTAGTTAAAGATAATGACAATATCCATAAGTGGATAAGCTAGAAAATGTAAGAAAAGCAGAAACTAATGGTGGGAACGAAGAACAGAGCTAGATGAGATTAAGATAGAAGTTACACGAAAGATTAAACATGAAAAATAGTCCATAAGACGTTAGATTACCATAATTGCAACCAATGCTGTCAGAATGACGGCAGTTTCGATCTGAATTTCTCCAGATGCGAGTGGAAGATACGGTTTATTAACCTGTAAACAATGCCAGAAGGACTTTTAAATGGTGCAAATGAATGAGACAATTCATAAAAGAGATTTGTGAGAATGAATAATACCTTGTCAATCTCTACATCTGACAACTGATTCGAACCTGCAACGTACATATGCATGCAGGAGGCAGCAAATAAGGCCTAAAAAGAAACCATTTTTCAGCACCATCATAATATAACCAGTCGGTCCAGTCAAGTAGATTAGGAGTAGGTGAACGAATCAAATACGGGTCGGTTAAAAATATGAGTATGATCTGTTTTGGTCCATTTTATAACCGGTCAAAAATGGGTCGGGTGAAAAAATGGTTGAGTTGAAACTCGCTCAACATACGGATTAAAAATCATTCAATTCACGGATAAAAAATGGGTACCCGCAGATCTCAACACAGATATGAACCCAATGGGCTTAGATACCAATCCAAATAGATAAAACTCGTGGGTTTCAAACCATATATTAATCCATATGAATTTTTATATCAACTCATACTGGCATATTCATGGATTTCAACTCATAAACCCACAAACCCAATCCGTCAGATCATATTTTTCAATTACTCATTGGATCTTTTGCCAATTTAACCCATTACTTATTTTACCCATATCCAAGCGAATTACAAGTCTATTTTGACACCTTGCAGATGAAAATTTCAAAAGGACAGACCTACCTGTCCTATTCTGAAAAGAAACATAGGAGAGATGTCCGAGAGCTTCTCCACTGCAAGTAGGGAAACTGAAACTATGCTCAATGCCTGCTCACAAAAACACACATCATTCTCAATCTTTCTTGCTTACACTGAATTCAACATCACAACTGAAGAGGTTTGAACCGTACTGTTCCAATGAATGCAAAGGGGCGTGAGAGTCGATACAAAGCATCGAATTTCGTTTGAATCTTTTTTAAAGAGCTCGATGAAGGTTCAGATTGAAAAGGGTTCTCAGGCACCACATAATAGTCGCTTGTTTTCCCAGATTGCGCGATAAATCTTGTAATCTTACTTAAACCGGCATGGCGGCGAGTTACCAGCTGATGCTGAGAAATCATAGGCTTCTTCTTCACATTGTTCCATGGTTTGCACCCCGGAAGCTGCACTCCTGCAGTACCATACCACACCAGATTCTAAATTATTCTCGCTTAGTCCTAATCAAAAGTTCATATTTTTTATTTTCGTCTTCTCAACTAATACTTAACTTGTTCATCCCAATCCTTTATTTCTCTTACCAATGCTACTATATCAACCTACATAAATACTTATGCAAAATGATAATAGAAACCTTTATGATGAGACGAAGGTGGTGAGTCATTTTGTAGTTTTCACTTAGTGACATGTATGATAAATTGTAAAGAAGCATTTGTCATTTACCCGGTCGATTCAATTGTAATAAATTGCAAATTAATTTTGCCTGTTCATGTGCCTGTTTACCCGGTCAATTCAATTGTAAAGGTATTAATTTGCAAATTAATTTTGCCTGTTCATTTGTTATTTACCCGTTCATTTCTTTCATGAAACGAAAGAAATGAACAAGCACATATGTAGTAATCGTTCCAATGTAAAAAACGCCAAAAAAACGAAACAAGAAACTCAATTAGCAGAAGATTATATCGTGATAACAAGTGATAAATTTCAAGGTATCTTGCACTTCCATGTTAAAATCAATTACTGTTAAGTGGATGTGACCCAAGACCTTAAATGTAAGTCATATAGTCTTTAAGAAACTGATATGTGATATATCTTTCAACAAGTAACAACGATAACTAATGAGCAAAGTGCATATATAACCCTACATAATTCACGAAAGTTGTTAAGGAATTAGAATATTACTTGTAATTGTATTTATATTCTATTACCCTTTCCTATCTTGTATAAGTATCATGTACTACTATATAATGTATCCTGAGTACATGAATAAACATACATCATTACCCTTATTTTCTACATGGTATCAGAGCCTAAAATTCTGAAACCTTAAAATAAAATTCCGCTGCCTTTTTCCCGATCCGGACTACCTTTCAAAAAAAACTTGCTTTGTCCGCTGCTCCTCTGCCAAGCCACTGCCTGCTACTCCTCCGGCGGCGTTTGCTCAGCCACGGTCCGTTCCACCTCCGACGGCGTAAGCTCCGCCGCGGTCTGCTCCTCCGCAGACGATGGTGTTTGCGCAGTTGTCCGTTACTCAATCGCCCTCCATTTGCTCAATTGCTACGCCACCTTGGTTGCTGCCCCATAGGGCTGCCCTACCATTCGTCCGTTGCTCGCCTGCAACTCCGGCGGATCCCGTTGCTTCCTGGACGACAAGGCACGCGTGAGATTCACGCGCGCGACCTCGCGTGTGTTGACACGCGCCACGGCCAACTGCGTCTTCCTCTTCATCAGCGCGTGTAACCACGCGCCAAACAGTGACGCGCAGGCCCCCTGTTCAGTGCGTGTAACCACGCGCCTGAGTTTATTTTTGGGCTGCTTTACACATTTGGTTTGTGAGATTATTATTCTCTTATTTATTTATTAAACACAACAAATAAATTGTGTTATGTCTCTTTTCGCCGGCGTAGTGACGTCGCCTCAAGGGTTTGCGGTGACCGCCTCCTCTGGCTTACCTACAAGATCTGATTTTGGTTCTGCTCTGTCTGACGACCAATGGAGTACGACCGTACATTTATTTAATCAGTTTGATTCTTTATCTGACCATGGGTCAGGTAAGTCTACTTTCCCTTGGATTCTTGATTCGGGAGCCTCATATCACATGACTGGTGACAAAGGTTCTCTTACTGATATTACTACTGCTACCAACACTGTGAATGTTATACTACCTGATGGATCTGTGTCGTCTGCTACACAATATGGGTCTATTTGTTTTGGTGATGTCACCCTTACTCATGTGCTCTACATACCTACTTGCGATGCAATTTATTATCATGCTCTAGATTGTTATCTGCCTTAAAATGTCTCGCATTGTTTACTGAAAATTATTGCATTTTACAGAAAATCAATACGGGGATTGTGATTAGCGTGGGTGAACAGAAGGGGGGGGGGGGGTTTATTGGCTTCGTCTGTTGGATACTCGCCTTCGTCCTCATATCCTACAATCTATTCCGACAGTTGCTTCGGTTTCTTCATCTGATTTATGGCATCAGCGTTTTGGTCATTCATCATCTACGGTGTTGTCTTCTATTCCTACTCTTTATTTTAGCACCAATAATACTACTATACCTTGCTATGTCTGTTATAGAGCAAAACAGACTAGACAAAATTTTCCATTGAGTTCTACAAATGCTACTGCATTATTTCAATTAGTACATTGTGATGTTTGGGGACCTTATCGAACTCCATCCTCTAGTGGTGCATTTTATTTTTTTGACAATCGTAGATGATTATTCCCGAGCTGTTTGGGTTTATTTGTTAGTAGCTAAATCTGAAGTAGCTTCTAGATTTTTAGAATTTAGTGCCTTAGTTAAGAACCAGTGGGGAAGAACAATTCAACAAGTTTAGGCTGATAACGGCACTGAATTTTTGCCTCTCCGGTCTCACTTTACTGCACCTGGGATCATTTTTGAGAAATCTATGGTTGACATCCGCAACAGAATGCTCGAGTTGAAAGAAAGCATCATCATTTACTCAATGTGGCGCGTGCTTTATGGTTTCAAGCCAATCTTCCTATTGAATTTTAGGGAGAATGTGTTCATACTGCTGCCTACCTGATCAACTGAACCCCGACTCAGCTTCTCAACGGTCGTACTCCCTTTGAGTTACTCTATGACCAAGCGCTCAATTACTCTTCTCTACGGGTTTTTGGATGCTTGTATTTTGCTGCTCGTGTTCCCAGATACCGTGACAAGTTTGCACCTAGAAGTCGGCGGTGTTTGTTCCTTGGTTATCCTGCCGGAAAAAAAGGTTATCGTCTTCTCGACTTGGAATCTCGAGTGATGTTTAGTACCCGGGATGCTGATTTCTTTGAAGACCAGTTCCCGTACTCTGCTTCATCCGATAAATCTGGCAGTACCACCACAACATCGTTGGATTCCTCCTCCTTCTCACCCGAGCTGCACGGATTTTTTTATCCACCTTCTGAAGCTGATCAACCACAGCCGGTCAACGTCGGCTTTCCGACGCCGGCTGCTATTTTGCCATCACCGCCAGCCATTCACCGTCGGTTGACGCCGACCAGTCAATGCGGGTCAACGTCAGTGGGTCAACGTCGATCGTCACCGGTGGGTCAATGCTAGTCAACGCCGGCAGGTCAATACCGGTCAACGTCGATGGGTCAACGCCGGTCAACCCCCAGCCGGTCAATGCCGGTCAACATCGGTCAATGCCATCGATTCACCGACAACAGTCACCGACCAACTCCCAGTGGTTATCTCTGACATCACGACACCGGCATCCATCGGCCGTACTCTGCCGCCCGACACCGGTTCCTCTTTACCGGCCATCGTTAGTCTACCTACACCGTCCGTCGCCGGTACTTCTCTGCCAGTTTCCGTCGATCCACCTTCTACCAGACGGAGTGTTCGATCTCGTTGTCCACCGTCGTATTTGGCAGATTATGATTGTGATGATTAGCTTGTACTCTTACTACTGAAGACCCTCCCCCCTTTCGACTACGTTCCCTCATGCGTCATCACTTTCCTCGGGTGTTCTCTACCCTCTTACTGATTATGTAAATTGTGATAATTTTTCTAGTATACATTCTAGATTTTTGGGTGTTGTAACTTCTAGTGCAGATCCCACTACTTACTCTGAGGCTTCCCGTCATTCTCATTGGCGAAATGCTATGGTTGAGGAACTTACTGCACTGGAGCGAAATCAGACATGGACTTTGTCTCATTTGCCTGCGCACAAGAAGGCTATTGGATGCAAATGGGTTTACCGGATGAAGTTTTGGTCAGATGGTACTATTGAACGTCATAAGGCGCGCCTAGTGGTTCTTGGGAATCGCCAGGTTGAAGGAATTAATTACACTGAGACTTTTGATCCGGTTGCGAAGATGAGTTATGTTCGCTTGTTTCTGTCAGTTGCAGTCATTCGTGGCTGGGAACTGCATGAGATGGATGTTCATAATGCCTTCCTACATGGTGATTTGCATGAGGAAGTGTTCATGCGTCCTCCACCTGGCTATGCTGTACCGCTTGGTCAGGTCTGTCACCTTCAGAAATCTCTTTATGGTCTTCGACAGGCTCCTAGAAATTGGTTTGCTAAACTGGCTCAGGCTTTACGAGCATTTGGATTTGTTGAGAGTAAGGTCGATTACTCTTTGTTTGTCTTTTCTCGTGGATTAGTTTCTTTACATGTTCTGGTTTACGTGGATGATTTGGTTATTGCTAGTAGTTCTTCTTCGCTCATCTCTAAGTTCAAGATATACTTAGGTTCTTGTTTCCATATGAAGGATCTTGGTCTGCTGGCATAGAGATTGCTAGAAGACCGGAGGGGATGTTCCTTACGCAAAGGAAATATGCTTTGGACATTTTATCAGATACCGGTTTATCTTCCTCTAAGCCGACTGACTTTCCGATGGAGCAACAACATGATTTGGCACGTGTTGAAAGTTCATCATACCATGACCCGGAGCAGTATCGATGCCTGGTTGGGCGCCTGATCTACCTGACTATTACTCGTCCTGAACTGAGTTATTCAGTCCACACTCTTGCGTAATTCATGAAGTCCCCTTGTGTTCCTCACTGGCAAGCTGTTGTTCGTGTGTTGTACTACCTGAAGAGTCATCCTGGTCAAGGTTTATTTCTCTCTTCTCGTAGTAAGTTACAGTTTACTGCTTACTGTGTTTCTGATTGGGCTGCTTGCCCTATTATCCGGCGTTCTCTTTCTGGTTACTTTGTGGTGATTGGTGATTCTCCAGTTTCTTGGAAGACCAAGAAGCAACCTACAGTTTCTCGGTCTTCTGCTGAAGCGAAGTATCGTGCTATGGCTGTTACCTGTTGTGAGTTGTTATGTCTTAGGTCTTTACTGAAAGACTTAGAGGTTGCGCATATTGCTCCTATGCGTTTGTTTTGTGATAGTCAATCTGCTCTTCATATTGCAGCAAATCCAGTGTTCCATGAACGTACGAAGCATATTGAAGTTGATTGTCATTTTGTCCGGGATCTTGTGCAGTCTGGTGCTATAGTTACTCATCATATCCGCACTACAGATTAACCTACAGATTTATTTACCAAAGCTCTCGGACGTAACCAGTTTCATTCATTACTTGGCAAGTTGGGCATTTCTGATCCCCATGCTCCAACTTGAGGGAGGGTGTTAAGGAATTAGAATATTACTTGTAATTGTATTTATATTCTATTACCTTTTCCTAGCTTGTATAGGTATCATGTAGTACTATATAATGTATCCTGAGTTCATGAATAAACACACATCATTACCCTTATTTTCTACAAAAGTGCATATATAACCCTATAATAATTAAAAGTGCAAATATAACCCTATATAGTTAGTGCATGTGCAAATATAATCTTTTCCGACAAATTTATGCCAGAATTGAGTGAAAAGTCAATTTTACCCCTATGAAAAAATAAAACAAAAAATGAACCTAAAATCCAGAATCTCCTTCTGTTTCCAATCTCGTTCTCCTCAACGGCGCAAAGAGGTCGCCGTCAACATCAAGTGGAAAGCAAAACCTCCGACAAAATCCATTCTTCCTCCTGGTCACAAAACCCATTTCCCGCTCCTAGTTGCTCCGCCGTTTATTTTATTGTTTTGGCAGAAATCTGCTCCGTCGTTAAATTTATGGTTTTGGTTGTTTTTGCTATTGAAAATTTGTTTTGGGGGTGGATTGAATGGAACAAGGGGAGAGATTGAAACTCTGTATCTCTGAAATGCAGGCTGCTCTACAATTCCACCCCCTTTACATCAACCGCCATGGCATCACAGTACGAGTTTGCATTTGCGTCTCTTCTGAGATTCTACCTTCGCGAACCTGCCTCCATTTGCCATTACATGATTGGGGGTAAGCTTAGGGGGAATTCTTGGATTTTTGATAGTGGTAAATCTGAAATAAACATTGATGGTAGAGTTGGGGAAAAGCTTTGGGTTGATATAATCAGGGGAAATAGTATACAATCGAATAGGGTGAAGATTGAGTATACTGACCCAAAAATAGTAGATGGAGGGGTGGAAATTGTGATTGAACAGGATGATGTGAAGCAGGAAATGGATAACTGGGCTAGTTCATTGATTATGTATGTGTGCAGTGGCAATTTGACAATGAATGTTGCACATAGGTTTATTGTTAAGTTCTAGAACTTTGTTAAGGCACCGGAGATTTTGTACAATGACGAAGGTTACTTCATCCTGAGATTTAAGGGTGATGCAAACAGGGATGAGGTACTGAAGAGATGACCGTACACTATCTATAGCATGCCAATGTTCTTGCAGATGTGGAAGCCAAACTTTTCGTTGAAGGAGGATATGGTGAGGGTCTTGCCGGTCTAGGCTAAACTACCAAAATTACCATTTCATCTCTGGGGACCTACCAGCTTGGGGAAGATCGAAAGAGTTGTAGGTAAACCAATGTTCATAAACGAGTGCATTGCCAACAAGCTCAGAGTCTCATATGCGAGAATACTAGTGGAGGTTTGTTAGGATAAATCAGACTCCTGATTAGATTATGATTTATTATGATTAGAGTTCTTTCCTTATTACACCTCTATTGTACTCTCTATATATTTAGATATCAATAATACTATTGATTACGGCAAATCATTCTCTCATGGTATCAGAGAAAGTTTTGATCCTAAGCCCTAAATTTTAATTTATTGTTCAGCGCCTTACCTCTTCTCTTTTTTCCGGCCCTGATTCCGGTGAAGTTCTGGTCAAACTCTGGCAGCCTCCGACAGCTCCTTTCTGTTCACTGGTGCTCCAATCGGCGTCGTCATCTTCCGCTCGTCCATCAGGTTCATCGGATTCGTCATCATCGCTCATCATTGACCGTCCAACAGTGGCATCTTCTCAAGCCTCGATTTTCTTCTTCCGACGAGTTCTTCATCAGCGGCGAGTTCTTCCCGACGTCTTTAGATCGACGTTTCCATCAGCGGCCGACTTCTTCACATCGACGTCTCCAGCGGCGAGTTCTTCTATCAGTGGCTGACGTCTTCACATCAGAGGCCGACATCGAGTTCCATCAACGGCGAGTTCTTCCAGCGCGAGATCCATGTGCGTTTTCCAGCGCGTGAAGGACATGCACGATTTGACTTGCGCATCAAGTGAATTTCTCGCGGGCGTCAATTTATCGCATTTTGAACCTGTTTCGTGCGAGTTGAACCTATTTCTCGCGAGTTGAACCTATTTTTCGCGAATTGCTCAAATTCTCGTCAGCACCCAGTCAATTTTGGTGCAATTTCGGTCCTTTGCTATGGTTTATTTGGGCCCTATATCTCGGGAAGATTGCTCCACTAATTGGATTTCAGACAAGGTGTTGTTTCATGCCACTTTGAATGGTTCTAACCATCATTCTTCGTCGAATCAGTGGATCGTTGATTCAGGTGCTACATCTCATATCACTGCTCACACCAGTCATCTTGATCAGGTACAACGTTATCGTGGTTCTGATTCTATTCTTGTTGGAAATGGTGAATCATTATCTATTTCTCACATCGGCCAATGTCATTTATCTGGTTTTCCTGTTAATGATGTCCTTGTGGTCCCTAAGATTACTAGAAGTTTATTGTCCATTAGTAAGCTTACCCGTGATCTACCTGTCCGTGTTATATTTGATGCCGATGCATTTTCCATTGAGCACAAGCTTACAGGGGTGATAATTGGTAATGGCCGCCATAGGTCTAGTCTTTATTTTCTTGAGACTGGTGATTCCAGTTTTTTAGGCGAACTACGCTCTACAAAGCTTCATGCTTCTTTTGAGCAGTGGCACTTTCGCCTCGGTCATGTGGCTCATGATACTGTTCAATTATTGAATCGACGGGGCCTTATTTCTGTCACTTCTGCTATGCCTGCACCTGTCAGTTGCTCTCCTTGTCAGATGGCCAAGAGTAGCCGTTTGCCCTTTTCCACTAGTGACAAGCCCGCTATTGGTTTATTGGATAAAGTACATTGTGATTTGTGGGAACCAGCTCCTGTTTTATCTATCGACGGTTTCTCTTATTATGCCGTTTTCATTGATGATTTTTTGCAATTTACATGGTTTCTTTCGATGCGGCGTAAGTCGGATTTCTATGACACTTTTATCCAGTTTCAGAAATTCGTTGAGAATCAGTTTTCTGCTAGGGTTAAAATTTTTCAGACCGATGGTGGCACCGAGTTTACTAATCACTGACTTCAGGCTCATCTCATATCATGTGGCATTCATCATCAGATGTCCTCGCACTATACACCTGCTCAGAATGGTCGGGCTGAGCGGAAGCATCGCCACATCACAGAGACTGGTCTTACCTTGCTTTTTCACTCTTCTGTGCCGCACTGTTATTAGGTGGAAGCTTTCTCCTCTGTTGTTTACATTATTAACCGTCTGCCTAGTTCGGTTCTGAGTGGCAAATCACCTTTTGAGGTTGTTTTTGGTCATGTGCCTGACTATACCCTCTTTCACCCGTTTGGTTGCCGTGCATTTCCATGTCTGCGTGCCACTTCTACTAATAAGTTTGCACCCCGATCCATTCCCTGTGTTTTTATAGGCTATAACCCTCGTCACAAGGGCTTCCAGTGTCTCGACCCGACTTCTGGGCGCATCTATATCTCTCGCCACGTTCATTTTGATGAAACTTTCTTCCCTTATGTCTCATCTTCCACAGACAGTCGTTCGATTTCAGATCTGGAGATTTCATCATTTTTTGATGGAACTGTTACTTCATCGATTGGGGCCACCACGCCTGTGTCTGTGTCTATTCCAGCTGCCCCTCCTTCACCACCATCTTCCATCTGGACGGTCGACCTGGACCCGGCTCCTCTCCAAACGCCTACCATATCTCAGCCACTGGCCACCACTCCTCAGCCACCGTCTCAGCCACCGGCCACCACGTCTCAGCCAGTATCGGCTATTCTTTCTCTGGTGACTTCCGACGGCCACTCTCCGGTTAGCACAGCTCGATCTTCCTCCGTGTCATCAGCTGGTTCGACTCCTCCAGCTTCGCCGTCCCAGCTTCGTACTCATCGGATGGCCACTCGATCTTCTACTGGTGCCATTCAGCGCTGGGATTATTCGGATATTATTGCTCATGGTCTCACTGCCGCACTCCTCTCTCAGATAGAGCCCACTGATTATCACACTGCCCTTCAGGAACCAGCCTGGGTTTCAGCCATGAATGATGAGATGGATGCTTTTCGTGGTCAGCACACTTGGGATTTGGTGCCTCGACCTTCGAATGTCAACATTGTTGGCTCCAAATGGGTCTATAGGCTCAAGTATCGACCAGATGGCACTATTGAGCGTCACAAAGCTAGACTTGTGGCGCAGGGTTTCTCGCAGATTCCGGGTTTTGATTTTGACCACACTTTCAGTCCTGTGGTCAATGCCTCCATTGTTATGATGGTTCTTGCCATAGCCACCATGCGTTCCTGGCCACTTCATCAGTTGGATGTCAAGAATGCTTTCCTTAATGGTGTTCTTGATGTTCCAGTCTACATGAAGTAGCCTGTTGGTTATCAAGATTCTGTCCATCCAGACTATGTTTGTCATTTGAAAAAGGCCATTTATGGTCTTAAGCAGGCTCCCCGGGCTTGGTTCCAGCGTTTCAGCAGTTATCTAACACAGCTTGGTTTTCGGTGCAGCTCAGCTGATACTTCTTTGTTTGTCCTTTCAAGAGGATCGTCGTTACTTTACCTACTTGTGTATGTGGACGATATCATTCTTACAGGAAATGACTCGACTCTTCTTCGCCAGTTCATTGATCGGACACACAGAGAGTTTGCGATAAAGGATCTTGGTGCTCTTCATTACTTTCTTGGTCTTGAAGTTTCGCCTATCTCCTCAGGATTACTGCTTGGCCAAGCAAAGTATGCTCGGGATATTTTGAATCGGGCTGGTATGTCTGACGCGACACCTATTTCTACTCCATTTATTGCTGGTTCTCAGCTTCACAGCTCTACCAGTCCTCCATTTTAGGATCCTACACTTTATCGTTCTCTTGTTGGTGCTCTCTAGTATCTCACCATCTCTCACCCGGATTTGGCATTCTCGGTTAACACGGTGAGTCAGTTTCTTCAGGATCCCAGAGATGATCATTTTGCTGCTGTGACTCGGATTTTGCAGTATGTTCGTGGCACTCTTCATTTTGGTCTCCGGTTTTGTTCTGCTAGTACTCCTGATATGTTAGGATACTCTGATGCTGATTGGGCTCGCTGTCTAGAGACTCATCGGTCCACTTATGGTTATGCAGTTTTTCTTGGTGGGAATCTGGTTTCATACAGTGCCAAGAAACAGCCCACTATTTCTCGCTCTAGCACTGAGTCTGAATATCATGCTCTCGCCAACACTGCCTCAGAAGTGGTCTGGCTCACTCATTTGCTTCGTGATCTTCGGTTTCCGCTTTCTGGTTCTCCACTGTTGTTATACGACAATAGTAGTGCTATCTTCTTGGCTCAGAATCCAGTGGCTCACAAGCGGGCGAAGCACATCGACATCGACTACCATTTTGTTCGTGAGTTGGTGACATCCGGAAAGCTGCGTGTTGCTCATGTTCCGACTTCTCTTCAGATTGCGGACATTTTCACCAAGGGGCTCTCTCGTCCGCTGTTCGAGTTCTTCAGGTCCAAACTGTGCGTCGGCGAGCATCCGACGCTTCTCTTGAGAGGGGGTGTTAGGATAAATCAGACTCCTGATTAGATTATGATTTATTATGATTAGAGTTCTTTCCTTATTACACCTCTATTGTACTCTCTATACATTTAGATATCAATAATACAATTGATTACGGCAAATCATTCTCTCAAGGTTGATACATCCAAGAAGATTCCGAAGGATGTGACTATCAGAGATTTGGAGGGGGAAATGCTGAAACAGCCGATTGTAATTAAAGGTAAACTAGTGTTCTGCAAGAGATGTCAACAGGGGGGCCATAGGTGCAAAGGGGCGGTGGAAAGGCAACCTACAGTTCAGGTTAGGAAGCCAAAAAAGGAGGAGGTCAAGCAGACAGAGGGGAAGACGGATGGGAAAAGAACTCCAGAAATATTTTGTTGGGGAATTATTTTCAATCCAGATTTGCTAACTTTAAGCATAGGTTTGTTTGTTGGATTCTAAGCAAGGAACAAATCGAAGAAAACTTTTTTTATTTACAAAATTGTAAATTTTTTTCACTTAAGGAATATTTTGGTCATTTTCGATAGGTCAATGATCAAAAATGACAAGTTATTGTCGGAATATAGTCCCTGGAGTTACATTTGCATTTATATAAAGTAATTAGAATTATTTTTACACTAAAAAATTATCTCAAAATTATTATCTACACTTTTTCAATTATATAAAATTATATTAACATATTTTCCACAGCTAATTAATTACCTGGTGAAAGAGAAGAGAGTTGAGCGGTGGGAGAAAATGAGGGTAAGGACAGCTTTCTCACGGAACTGATGTTCAACGAGTCCATTGTTACTTTATTTCCTAAAAAAATGTGAAAAGATATTATAAGTAAATGTGAAAAGTTGACCACAATATTTTAGGAAAAGATATTACAAGTAAATGTGAAAAGTTGACCACAATATTTTAGGAAAAGATATTACAAGTAAATGTGAAAAATTGACCAGCTTTTGCACAATATTTTAGGAGAACTGACATGGGAGAAAATAATTATTATGTGTTGGGATATTTTGGAATAGTAGTGAATTTAGTCTTATAACTGTTAAATTAAAGAGAGCATTGAGGATTTTAATAACAGTTTGAAGAATTTTCAAAGGTATATTATTTTGGCAAAGTACGGGGAAAACCATATTTTAAAAATTGGTTATACAATATGCAGTATTTGTAAGTTTATACCCAATTAATGCAACATGAAATTTTTATTTTAACTTCTTCTAATTTGCAGCTTCATAACTTATGGAAATACCGTCTTTCAAGGTAAGGACTCTATTATTTTAGTTTGGACAGAAAAAATAGAAAATATATCATTTTTCGTTTAACGAATGGAGCATAATATTTTTACAATAATCATAGTCAAAATATATTAACATAAAAGAAATTAGTATGCTGTTACTAATGCTTATATAGTATCCCGATTGACCTTATAATTTTTGGTTAAATGGCTGCCTGCCAAGTATAAAAAACATGAATCATACAATATATAACTAGACATTTATAGCAAGGACAGAAGAAAACAAATGTTAAATATCCGTTCCGTTCCTTTATATGGATCATAAATTTAGATATTTAAATTTAATTCAATGAAATGAATGAGTGAAATTAAAATTATTAATTAAACAGCAAAATGAGTGGATAAAATTATATTAATATTACTGAAAATAGAAAGTATGCTAGTTAAAGAAAAACAGAGCCTGTGCAAGCTTTACCTGATTGTCAGTTAATGTAATTTCACTGGATGTAGGATGTGAGATCAATTTAATAATACGGGCAGTAAAGATTACAAGAGATGCACAAGCAAGCAATGTGACATACGTTTGAAGAAAAATGTACAGGTTGAAAAGATATTCAGCATGTCCATTTCTAAAATGGCTTCTATTTATAGTTTCGGCCATGAATTTGGAGAGACAATCGTTCATCTAAATTATTATGCTCAATAGTGCATGTAGACTTAGTCTGAATTACTAATGTCAATCACGCATGTACTCCCTCTATCTCCATTCGAACGGCAATTTAACATAGTTCAAATTTCATTACTTTGACCATAAATTTAAATTGGTGTTTAAGTGTAAATACTATGGTGTGATACCTTGTTAGATTCGTTCCCTCACGATTTTAAAAGTTGACGGATATTTTTAAAATATCAACTTTTCACAAATTTAAATTACCCCTAAGAAAAGATGTTATGGATCAAATATTTTTCAATTCAACTACTAAAAGTCAAAAGGGTGCAACTTGAAATGGGACAGAGGGAGTATTAAATAATTAAAGAGAAAGTCTCAGGAAATGCGGACTTTCCATAAACTTATGAACAGTCCTCAGGGGCTTTTGCTTTAAATGTTGTAATTTTTTATGAAATTTAATATTGTATTTTATAAGTTAAAACAAGTAATAATATGTATTTGGAGGTGAAAATATAAAAATATATTATATAAATAAATATTTTCAAAAATTCTAAATTTTGTATGTATTTTAACAAATGCAGTGTATAAGGTAAAAATTAGGTGGCATGTCTATAAGCTTATGGATAGGCCGCCTGTAAGGAGACCCACTCTTAATTAAAATATCGAGCTAACTGAAATATGAATCAATTGTTATATGAATTAATCGTAAGTTAAATTCTTATTTAAATTGTCAGAAATTTGTGTTCTGAAAGAGATACTTTAACTAATAGTTTTTATTTTTTATTTTTAGCCTAACTGTTTAGAGTCATCATAATTGATTAAACACAAAATTTTGGGAAACACTGTCTTTCCATACACTTATGAAAATATGTGGTTTATTTAGAATAATAAAAGGTAAAAGGTTTTAGTTGCACTATTAAAAAATTATTATGCAACGTGTAGTAGTTATAAAGTTTGTAACCCAATTCATGCAATCCAAAAATTTTATCTTCATTTCTTCTTATTTGCACTTTAAACCTTGATCTTTTCATAACCGTCTTTCAAGAGACATACTCTTGAGTAAAAGGGATATTTGGCAATTTTAATAAAACAAAGTATGTTTTTCAATATTAAATAAGAGTCCGTCTCTTGAAACACTGAACAAAGGTATGTTTTTCAATACATCAGAGGACCAATGTTCCAACACACTGAACAAAGGTAAAACTGTATGTTCCAACATGTATGCTATGTGGTTCCAAGTAGCTGACGCAAACAAAGAGCTGAACGAAGAAAAAAGGAAGTTAATGGAAAGTGAAAGAGAATTACGGTTCACGATTGCAAAACTTGAAAAGAGTAATGAAGAACTAAATGGAAAACTGATAGCAGCAGTCAAGAGGGCCGAGATGTCTAAAGCAACTATTGTTAAATTAAATTCCAGAAAGGCAAAGCTTGATGATATTCTAGATATGGAAAGAAACTTTGGTGATCGACACGGGATTGGATACGGGAAAGAACCCAATACTGAATCACATGAAAAACCAGTAACCCTCAAGGCTAAAATCTGAGAAGTAAAACGAAAATATGGGATGCCACATTAGAGAAAGCCACTCATATGTAAGTACTGTACGTATCAAGGACATACTGAAAAGCAGTGCAGATGACTGATCAGAGATCAAATGACAGGAAGACAACTTCTGCCGTGTTCCAACATAGGCGATATTCATACAGTAAAATCGATCAGAAAGGTATGGATTGTTAAAAAATCTAGTACGTGTCTGGTGGCAGACACTTCTCTAACAGCTTATTCCAGTGATTCGTGGTACTTTGATAGCGGTTGTTCTCGCCACATGACTGGTACTCCAGAATATCTCACGAACATTAGTCCATATGATAGCGGATATGTAACCTTTGGTGATGGAAAGAGAAGCAGAGTAATTGGCAAGGGAGAATTGAAAATTGAAGGGTTTTCAGCATTCACAAGTGTATTATTTGTTGAAGATCTAAAGGCAAACTTGCTAAGTATAAGCCAGCTGTGTGACGACAATATGGTAGTGGAATTCCAGAAGGACAAATGTATAGTGAAGCATGGAGAAAACAAGGTTCTTTCAGGAATAAGATCATCAGACAATTGCTATCTGCTAGAACAAGGAGTTCGGTGTATGATTTCAAAGCAAGATGAAGGAATTCTTTGGCACAGGAAGCTCGACCACATCAACTATAAAACATTGGTGAAAATTGCAAATGTGAAAGTTGTACGAGGAATGCCAACCTTAACCAGCAAGGATGGAGTTGTATGTGGACCATGTCAACAAGGTAAACAAATTTGATCTCCTCACTCTTCAGTTCAGTATATTACTACATCTACAAATCTGGAATTATTGCATATGGATTTGATGGGTCCGGTTAATACACCTAGTATAGGTTGAAATAAATATATCTTTGTATGTGTTGATGACTTCTCTAGATTTACATGGGTAGCCTTTTTGAAAGAAAAATCTGATACGATAGAAGTATTTAGAAGCCTTGTAGTGAAGTTACAAACTGAAAAAAGGAGTCCAGCAGGGAAGATAATTCGAATTCAAAGTGATCATGGTAGAGAATTTGAGAATGAACAACTCAGTTCCTTCTGCGATGAGCTTGGAATCCAACATGAGTTCTCGGCTCCTATCACCCCTCAACAGAATGGTATCGTAGAACGAAAGAACAGAACTTTACAAGAAATGGCTCGAGTTATGTTGGCAGAGAAAGATATTCACAAGAAATGGTGGGCAGAAGCGGTCAATACAACATGTTATACAATCAATCGAGTATATCTTCGACCATTCACCAGAAAACATCCTACAAAATCTGGAAGGGAAGAAAACCAAATATCTCATATTTTCATGTGTTCGGAAGAAAATGCTACATTCTCAGAGATAGAGAACAATTGGCAAAATTTGACAATCGAAGTGATACAGGAATTTTTCTCGGGTATTCCATCAACAGCCGTGCCTATAGAGTTTTTAATCATCGAACCAACACTCTCATGGAATCCATAAATGTCATTGTGGATGATTCGGAGGAATAACAAAAGTCCGACGTTGTCGAGGAAGAATCTGGTAACTCTCATGTTCTAACACAGTTGTCTCAACCTGACAATGCGCCTCCCTTGATTGAAACAGAATCACGTCAGAATACTGGCACGCCCAAGCAGATAAGTACTGAAGCTAACGAAGCTGAGTATGTTGGAACATCATCCCCCACTACTGAATCATATGTTCCAACACATGACCAACCCGGTTCCACCATGAGAAGTACTCGATCAGTGCCTCAAGTTGATTACCGACGACTCGCTGGACTACGCTGTTTTATTTCTCTAATTGAACCCAAGAACTACAAAGAAGCCTTACTTGACAAGTATTGGATTGTTGCAATGCAAGATGAACTTGGTCAGTTTGCAAGGAATGATGTTTGGTATCTTACTCCTCGCCCCAAAGGCATTAATGTCATTGGTGCGAAGTGGATCTTCAAGAATAAATCAGATGCAGGCGACTTAGTCACCCGAAACAAAGCTAGACTTGTTGCTCAAGGTTATACACAAGTGGAAGGTGTTGATTTTGATGAAACCTTTGCGCCAGTTGCCAGGTTAGAATCTATCCGAATTATACTAGCTATTGCCTGCTCTTTGAACTTTACTTTGTATCAAATGGATGTCAAGAGTGCCTTTTTAAATGGAGTGATGAATGAAGAAGTATATGTGTAACAACCTAAAGGCTTTGAAGATCCTCATTATCCACATCATGTATATCGTCTCAAGAAGGCTTTATACGGACTAAAGCAGGCACCCAGGGCATGGTATGAACGACTTACTACCTTTCTTCTTCCAAAAGGTTATCGTCGAGGGGGAGTAGATCGCACTTTGTTCGTGCTTGACAAGGCTTCAATGTTTCTGATTGCTCAAATTTATGTTGATGACATATTTTTTGGTTCTACTTCACCATCTATGGTACATGATTTTGTCACCATTATGCAATCTGAATTTGAAATGAGCATGGTTGGAGAGTTGACTTACTTTCTGGGATTGCAAGTCAAACAAGGACGGAATGGTCTATTCATAAATCAAAGTAAGTATGTCTTGAATTTGATTAAAAAATTTGGTCTCAGTAGTGCTCGAGCAGTTCGAACTCCTATGGGAGTTTCTGATAGACTGGTATAGGATGAAAAAGGAGTTCCGGTCGATCAGAAGTTATATAGAGGCATGATTGGAAGCTTATTGTATTTAACCGCAAGTAGACCAGATATATGTTTCAGTGTTGGAATATGTGCAAGATTTCAAGCTGATCCTAAGGAATCTCATCTTATTGCAGTTAAAAGAGTTATTCGATATGTAAGTGGGACTTCTGAGTATGGTGTTTGGTATTCTAAGAATCAAGATTCAGAGTTGATTGGGTACAGTGATTCTGATTGGGCTGGTAATGGTGATGATTGAAAAAGTACCACAGGTGGATGTTTCTTTATTGGAACAAAGCTGGTGTCCTGGTATAGTAAGAAACAGAACTCGATTTCCCTATCTACTGCAGAAGCTGAATATCTTGCAGCAGCTGAATATCTTGCAGCAGGGAGTTGTTGTGCACAATTATTATGGATGAAACAAATGTTGAAAGACAATGGAATTAATCAAGGCCCCTTAAAAATTCTATGTGACAACACAAGTGCTATTGATATCTCAAAAAATCCATTTCATCACTCGAGAACCAAACACATTGACATAAGGCATCACTTTATTAGAGATCTGGTTGAAAGAAAGGAAGTGGAAGTAGTCTATGTTTCAACACACGAGAAATTTGCTGATATATTTACGAAGCCGTTGGATGCCACCTCTTTTGAAAGCCTTCGACAACACTTAGGTGTGTGTCAAATCTGAGGTAATTCTTACCATAATTATTTTTCCTGTAAATATTTTTGTTAGTTATTTTTGTTTAGAAAAATCCGAAAAGAACAAAAAATTTGGAAGGTAGCAATGTTGTATAAAAATAGGAGATGGTTAATATGGTGTGTTGGAAGTTAATTGGGGAATGACAACTTGATTTGACAAGAGGAGAAAGTGTTATCATTACAAGTTTGGGAAATCTAAAAAGTGCTTCGCAGGAAAAGAGGTGAATAGGTAAAGAGTTAAAGTGATATTCAAACATGCCCAAAAACCTTTCGTATCCCTCTACAATCGGCCAATATTTTCCTCCTCAACTCCCTGCCAAAAAATCTTGCTCTCCACAACTCCTCTCCATCGCTATATTGTGCTAAAGGATGTCAACTCCAAACTCTCCTACACATGAAGCAGAGGTGCCAGAAGTTATGGATGAAGACCAATTTTCAACCAATCTGGAATTGGTTTTACTTGATTAAAATAAAAGGCATGCTAACCAAGCTAAAGGAGAAACAGATGTGGAAGAAAATCAAGAACAGAATGAAGGAAGCACTGACAAAGATGAGGTCAAGGAGACAGCTGAAGTAGATTCTGAGCAAGCTGAAGAACAAGGGGAAGAGGAAGAGGCCCCCGGCAATGGTAAACAGAATGGGAAATCCAGAGTTGAAATCGATTCTCAAGAAAAATCCTCTGGAATCAAGAAGAAGAAACCCACGGTAACTAGTCCTGATCCTACTCCATTAAAATTCATGGGTATTGAATGTAAGAATGTTGGTGAAATCTTTGAATGGCTTGAGGAAAACATAGTTGCCATGGATTTAACAAAGATTAGGAGTATAACAGGAGAATATCTGACTGTTAAAGTTAAGGAGTCAGTGACAGGTAACATAGGCGGAATAAGGAGGCTTGGGAATTATAATGTGAAATTTGTGATGGGAAGATATGCTGAATTTAGAGAAAAAGACAGATTCTATGTGCATTGCTATATTCCAGTGCAGAGTTGTGTTTCTTTGAGAGAGATAAATGAAAGTGAAGTGGCTGGAAGAGAAGTTGTGAGGAATGGAGATAAACTGCAGGTTGGTTTCTATGACTCGAAGTATGCCAACAGAATGGAAGAATTAAGAAAACTTGTTATAATAGAATTGTCAGACAGTGATGACAGTGTTCCAACACAGAAGGGTGAACAGGATTATATGGATTTAGATTCTGATGCTGATCTGGGAGGTGCAGGTAATGGTGATTTTCATGGTGATCTAGATGATGAGGCACCTGATAGAAACTTGTCTACCCAGAATGATATTTCTGAGAGTGATGAAGAAACTGAGGAGGATGTGAATCAAGATGATTAGTCTGAAGGAGAACTTGAGAAGGAGAATGATGCTGAAGGTTCAGGGAGTGTTCCAACACAGGATATTCTTGATTTAGCATATTCAAGTGATGAGGTACTGAATGAATTTTATCAGATGACAAAAGGCAAGAGAAAGGTTGCCAAAGCCAAGGCTTCTGCTCAAGCAAAAAGGAGCAAGAAAAGGCATGAATGCAAGGTGAAGAAAGTACTACCTCCCCCCTCTGTAAGCAAGGCATATTCCTTTTTATATTTCGATTCAAAAGGTGAAGAGATGGGAGAATTTTTCTCTGAGAAGAAGTTCATAGCTGAAAGGCCTGTGGATTTAAAAGCCTACAAGGAGAGTGGTTTCTCGGATTATCTGAAGGTGATTGGCATGACTAATGCAGCCACGGTTCAGCTACAATATAACAGGCAGGTTGTACTTGAGGTATATTATAACCTTATGAATGGTAATTTAGAGATAAGTTCCCCATGGTATGGTAGGGTATATGTACGGGGGAAGGTCATAGATATCTCTACCACCAGGATTAACAAATTGCTGGGTCTTAAGACACCTGAGATAGGGGGAGTTTTTCCTGAAGACTTGGGAGTCTCTGATAATCAAATATTAACTGTTATCTCTGGTGGATATATGGTTGAATGGCCAGCAACTGGATATTCACAAGCATCATTCTTGTCTTCGAGATTCTTTGGATTATATTAGGTAGCTGTACATTGTTGGTTGCCCTCTACTAATACCACAGCCTTGACAAGGGAAATGGCTAAATTGCTGTACTGTGTTGGAACACAGAAGGAGGTCAACCTTGGACTACTTATTCAGCAGCATTTAGTCAGACAAGCTACTGCTCCCAAGGTCAATGATGCCATTATTTACCCTGTTCTGATTTCTGCACTAGCCAAAAGTACGAAAGTGAAGGGAAAAGCTTCGGATGTGATTATTGACACAGAATTTCTTAGGCCCAACAAGAAGACATCCGGGTTAAGGCATGTGCATGATCTCCCATGGAAACCAGCTGGATCAACTTCTACATCCGCAGCAGCAGAAAAGGAGGCTAGGTTGATGGTTCTGAATGCTAGTCTTGGTGCTTTGGTCATTCAAATGGCTGCGATGGGAGGCTGAGAAAACAAGTCTGGAAGAAGAGAAGGCTCGATTGGAAGCATGAATTTTATTCTTGATTCTGTATTTTGATGTCTGCTGCAGGGAGAGCAAACTGATTTTGTTATCTTTGGCCTCTGTGTGTTCCCAGGGGGAGTAATTTTGGATTTTGGATGTTTTTGTTCAATTTGGCTGTAATGACATTTAGGTTTTGGATTTCCTGGATTTCTGATTTTTGAATTTCGGTATTCATGTTCTGGGAATTCTGGTATTATGTTCTGGTATTATGATTGTTATTCTGCTATTTTGATGAAAGCCTATGTGAATGATGCTGGAAGTTTTTCGTTGTGAATTACATGTCCAAAATATTATGGGTCCACAAAAAGGCCAAAGGGGGAGATTGTAAAGTCAAGAGATTTGCAAGTGAATATTTAATTGGCAATTTTGTGAGAACTTATTTTGAACCGAAAATCTTTCCATGTTGGAACATGCTGTATTCAGCATAATTCACGCCAAGGAATTATGGAAATCAAAGCCGAAATATTGGAGTATTTTATAACTTATGGAATTCGTATATTTGGCTATGTATATCAGGCGTGTGAAGCATAATTGATTTATGAAAAATCCCTACTTATATGGAAATGATATATTCGAATATATGAGATAGATTGATAGAAGGTAAATCCCTTTACTTATGGGATTTGAATACGCTTCAAGAAGCAGATTTGGAATATGAATATTGTGGAGATAATCAAGGAGTATTCCAATCTGTTCGTGGATATAAATTGAGACCAATGCGACTGCATAACTCACGGATTTAACAGAGCAAAAATCTGTATACAGATTTTTGAGACTTACGAGAATTGCAAAGAGTCAGACTACTGTGTTCCAACATACCTGACCTGCTGCACAAAGTTCAGAATCGTAAACCTCAATTCCTCGGGAGGAGGAGATCCTGCGTCGACGGAGTTCGAGATCAGAGGGAGTCTGATCAAGACGGATCGGTAGCTAGGGGAGCTAGCAGAATTCACACATTATAGTTAGTAAAGATAAGGATTTTGTAATCTGTACTCTGTACCGTATCTTTTTAATTAGTGGATTCATTCTGAACTGGGCCAGGCCCCGCAGATGTAGGTGGATTACACCGAACTGCGTAACCAAGTCGTGTGTCTTTTACGTTTTACGTTATTATGCACTTGGTTAATTTAGTCATGTTGGAACACACTAGTAAGGACTAGAAAAAGTGGTAAAACTAAATTTCAATAACTACTACATGTTGCATAATAAAATTTTAATGTTGCAACTAACACCTTTACCTTTTATTATTCTAATTAAACTCCATCTTTTCATAAGCCTATAGAAAGACCGTTTTTCCCAACACTTTGCCATTAAATAAAGTATATTAATCCTACACAAAAAGAAAAAATTGAACCCCTCACATGACCCAAACCAAAAGTCAATTTTTTTATGACTCCAACATGGCTCTGGATCTTTTGTTACACTTTTGTGTACCATTATGTGTTACATCAACTAAATTATGCCACATATATCTCCTAAATTAGATAAAAATTATTAAATTAATATTAGTTAATTTAGGAGAGACATATAGTAGAATTTGATTTGTGTAATATATATTGATATATAAAAGTGTAAGCAAGAAGCCCTCCAATATCCAGTCAACAACGATTTTTCATCCGACAGATAAATCAACTATGGATTTTACTTTCAAAGAAAAATCTACAAGTCAGCAATACTTATATTAGCTGTCTATCGTTCTTCATTTTGACCAAAACAGGCTCCAGGAGTTTGGTCCACAGCTTTGAACTTTCGCAATTGAATAATTACAGACAATTAGATGTTTTGGTGAAGTTATACTTTTGGACTTTGATTGCATTCTTACGCTTACTGAAATAAACAGAATCAAATTAAAATAATTAAATTATACAAAAATGAGCTAAAATAAAATTATTTTAATTTATATTAAAGTGAAAAGAAATGAAAGGTGGGTAAACCACATGATTTGAAGTTGAACTCCCGGATTTAGCATTTCATCCTCTTATAGATTATATGTACTCCATTTGTTCCATTTTAATTTACACCAATTTGCTTTAAACGATTGACTTGTAAAATGTTCGATATTTAAATTATTTATTTTTGAATCAAAACCCACTTTACTGGGTGGGGAGTTTATATTTGGTGCCCTAATCATGGAAAAAAAGCTTAAAAAATATATATTTGAGGTGAAGAACACTATACTTTTTTTCCACTGAATTTTTAATGAGTTAGTGTGGTCATTGTAAACTATTGTAAAATTATTTCATTTTGAATTTTGGGATTAAGTTTCGGCCTTGTGGGCTTTGAAGAGCTTAATTTCGAAATCAGTCCATTAGGGTTTATGAATATTCTATTTTGTTTAGTAAGATTAGATAAGACAATATTCAATCAAGAACATATCTTGATGATTTCGGCCATATCACCATTTATTTTAGGTATACTAGTTAGATGTGGTTTTAACTTCTTTAATCTGGCGTAAGTCATTTCAGATTCTATTTGTGATTAGGGTATCTGGCCGAAATTGAACCCAATAAATAGGGGGGCTTGGCCAAGTTTTTGAACACCTTTTATCAATCAAGTATTCAGACCTTTTGAGTTCATACGCTTTGCTTGCAAGCATTTTTATTGTTGCTTAATCCCGCGGGTTAATTAAATATCAGTACCCTTGATTTGTGAACGAATCCTGCGAGTTAGTTAGTGAACAAAATTTTGAAATTGAGAGCAATCCCGAGGGCTAGTTGTCATCAATTTTGTGCGGCGATATTAGGGTTTGCGAATTCCTTAATTCGACCAAAGATTTAAATTCCGTTATCCAGAGTCTTCAAAAGGAGATTCATATCTTTTGGTATCAGAGCAAGTAAAAGATCATTGGCCAAAAATCTTCATCGGGTGATTTGAGTTTTGCAATTTTAATTTTTGGATTTTATTTAGATTTATAAACTCTTTGGTGTCATATTTTTAACTGTGTTTGTTTGATCTTTCTTAATAGGGGGGTTGAATCTAGAGTCGAAGAACATCGAAAGGTCTAAGAGTTAGAATATTTTGCATTACTATCCTCCTTAACATTCATCAATCGAGTCAGGAGGACGTCGAAGGGTCTGAGCGTGAGCAAGTATTATCCTCTTTCACCTCCTGGCCAGTTTTGTAGTTTTAGGTAGCTTATACAGTTTATGTGCATGTGATATTTTTCGTCCACTATTCTAAAAAATATTGCGTGCTCATATCTTATTTGTTTTTGACTAAATTATTTTTTTGGTCTCCAACACAGAATCTTATACCATGTTTTGGTCCCTGATTGCAAAACGACCCTCGTTCAGTACCCCACAAATTCAGAACGATTTGTTTGGTACCCAAACCAGATTCCGGGTGCTTTTCAAGTAGACTAAATGCTTTTTGTCCCTAACATATGATCTTATTCCATCATTTGGTCCACAAACCACCTTGAAAACTACCTTGAGGACCAAACAAATCATTTTGAATTTGTGGGGTACTGAACGAGGGTTTTTTTTTTGCAATCGGGGGATCAAAACATGGTATAAGATGCTATGTCGGGGACAAAAAAATAATTTAGTCTTTGTTTTTCTTTATATTTCTTTGATTCCGTAATCTTGAATTTGTTTTTGAATTCTTGATTACACCTTATACAAAAAAAGAGAGTCTTTGTGTTGTTTTCCAGATATAGTGTCATATTCTTGATCCTTACGATCTTGAATACCTCGAAGTTCATTTGAATCGAGAGAAAGTTTTCTTAGATTTCTTATTCCAAATGTTTTAAAGATAGACAACGAGTTCCAAAAAAATTTTGAAAACAAAAACAAAGGGTAGCAGATTTTGGGTTTTAAAACCGAGATCTAGGGTTTGGTTATGAAATTTGGGGATATTTTGTAATTTTGAAAGTTTGGAGGCTATTTTGCAATTTTTCAAAAGTTGGGAATTGTACATGAATTCCACTTGCTTGGGGAATAAGATTCCGATTGTGAAGATTACAACTAGCTGGAAAAAAAATCGAATTTGTGGTGGAAAAAGAAGGAAGAAAAAGGAAATCTGATTTAAAAAATGAAAAGGAAACTTAAAAATCCTAATCTGAAAAGGAAAAGGAAATATAAACAATTTTGGGTTTGGAATTTGATTGAAAATTTTGAATTGGGCAGCAACAAGTTGAAGAAAATCCAATTCTACAAAGGATTCCGGTTTGGGTATTTAATCCTATTCGATTTTGGAAAAGTTGATTGATTTTTTGGAACTTAACTGTTGTCTATTTAAAGCACTAGTAGAGAATGACCGACTAAAGGCACCATTAGAAGGAGGTTCCAATGGAACCAACTTTAACCGAGGTTAGAAATTATTTTTGAGTTCAAAAATAGCTCTTAGGTCAATCTTTTCATTTTAAAGGCGGTTGAAATTAATTAAAGGTGGAACCGCCTTTAGAACCACCTTCAATTTAGGTACGGAAGCATTTCCAAGTTTGAAAACTGTTTTCTAGCCCAACTATTAAATTTAAAGGTGGTCTAATTAGAACCACCTTTAATGACCTCTGCCTTTTGGCCCAATATAAAAGAAACACTTAGAAAATTGTAAGCCCAAATCCCTTTATTTGCATAAACCCTAGCTAAGTATTCTTCCCTCTTCTACCCTCCACCAGCCTCTCACTCTGCCATCACTCACTCCTCACGTAGCCACCCCCACTCCATCGCCGCCACAATCTCCAACCTCCATCGCCACCATCATTTCCTTTGTCCAACCTCACGCCCCATCGTGCCAGGGAGCTCCGCCGTGAAGCTTGCCTCCACAGTTCTGTGTAATTCTCCTCCACAGTGAATTCCCTCATAAAGGTCGCCTCTGCCGTTCGTCAAAAATGCTCGATCCGTCGATTGGATCCTAGTTCGCTGTGAAGCCATTCGCCGTGAAGATCGATTGACACTGTTGTTCGCTGGAGACGATCGACACCGCCGCTCGTGCGCCTTTCCCGTTTGCCATGAAGGCTCGCTGGAGTTTGGTTCCGCCACGTTGCCACCAAAGGCCTCCACCGAAGATGGAGCGATCGACACACCAATGCCGAAGAAAGCCATGTGTTATTTTTTTTTCTTTTTGCTCTTCTTTTTGCGAGTAATATGGTAAATAGTATAGACGATGGAACATCCGACAGGGCCCCTTGAGGGAACAAGAGACCCCATTTAATACAAAAGTGGGTAATGATAACCCTAAGCTAGATGTGGAAAAGCCTAGGGAGTACTTAATACGAAAAACACTGCCAACCCTAAGCTAGATAGTGCAAAGCCTAGGGAGGTAAATGCAAGTCCATAATGAAACTGGACCTCTACAATACAACCAGAGATGCAAACTGGCTCTTCAAAAGGGCTCCTCATCGTGGCCGAGGCATGTGTCTCGGGTCTTAAAGAGAAGGTGTGCTCTTGTGCAACCAGTAATGTGTACTGGCTCTTCAAATGGTGTCCTCCTTGCTGCCGAGACATGAATCTCGGGTCTTGAAGAGAAGGTGTGCTGGTGATGCGCAATCCGAGTGAAGCCAGGATCCCCGAATGTGGAGCAGCTTCTACCATATACACCCCTAAGATGAATAAAGATGAGTGTTATTGGCCTTCAGCGTTCCCGTGTTGTGGACCGGAGCAATTGTTGGAGAGGAAGGGTATCCGTAGGCAGTGCCAATAACCCTTGTGATTCCCTCAAAAATATCCCACCGAATGATGAAGAGAACAGACACAGCTTGTACGGCGTGTGTCAAACCTGGCGATTATGTAATCGCCCACTCCATTTTAAGCAAATGGACAACTTTATGCCAATTTAACACAGAAACGTGTAGCGCGAGCATAGGGCGCATGTTCCGTCAAATCTGAGTATCAGTGTTAGCAATGGATTAATTAACTTCGCATATGTCAATTAATTAATCCACTACCCACTGCACATGGTTGTACAACCCGATGGTGCAAGGTCGCATTTGACTAAATACAATTTCAGCCCAAAGGGAAAGGCCGAAACTCCCTAAGAACCAAGTTCAATTTCAGCCCAAAAGGTAAGGATGAAATTTGCTGTCTGGGAGAGAAGGGTTTTTTTACCCCTTCAGCCCTCGAGACCCCTCGAGCAAGTGCCCCTCGAGACCCCTCGAGCCAGTGCCCCTTGAGACCCCTCGAGCCAGTGCCCCTCGAGACCCCTCGAGGCCGTGCACCTGGAGGAGTTCGAGGGTGGGTTTTTTTTCCCGAGTGCCATGCCCCTTCAAGGTTAGGGCCGTTCGAGGGTCGAGCCCCTTCGAGGTTAGAACACTTCAAGGGCAGAGCCCCTTTGAGGTTGACCCTTCAAGGGCAGAGAGGCCCTTCGAGGGCTGAAACCCCTCGAGGTGTGCCATTCCCCTTCGAGCCCCTCAAAACCCCTCGAGACAGTGGTCCTGGAGGAGTTCGAGGGTGGGGGTTTTTTTTTGCCATGCCCCTTCCTTTTTGCCTTTGTACTGGTGTTGGATATTGGAATGATTGTTGTGGGGTTGTTGTTCTTTTTGGGTTGTTGTTCTTTCTGGGTTGCTAGTCTAGGTTTTCCTCGCTATCAGAAGTTTTTTTTGAAAGCTAAGACATAGTTTATGAACTCGGAAACTATTTAAAGGCAATTTTATCATTTTTTAAAGGTGCTTTTTAACCGCCTTTGTTGGGTTTTTTAAAGGCGGTTCTTGGAACCTCCTTCTACTGATGGAAAATGGAATGCAGGGCCAGAGAAGGCACAATGAAAGATCCTTTAATAGTCCGATATGATGGCCTTTAATGGCCCCATCTCACACTAGTGAAGCATTCTTCTTGTGATCATAACTCATTCGATATAGCTCCGATTCAAGCCAATCAAATTTTGTTTTGTTCTTTATTCTCTTGAAAATCTGGAATTCCAATTCGTAGGGCCTAATTCTGAGTTCATAGATTTTTTTTAAAATTTGAATTAAATTATGTTGTACTCATCTCCTATTTTGCTTTAAAACTGTGGTAAATTGATTGACAACCCTCTTTATAGCCTTTGCCTTGTGATTTGTGAGTGTTATACACCTGATGAGTGATCTTACCAAGCAAAGGGAAGGGGGGCAGGGGATTTGTATACTAATTGTTTTTGTTTTCTTTTTAGCAAAGATGGCGTACGATAATCCATTCATCACGCCACCATTTATTAGTGAACCCAACAATTTACCATTGAGAAAAAAATTTGATGGTAGACATGGTACTCAATCACATGATGAACCTCCAGATGGTTAGGAGCGACAACAAATTAAACCAAATGAACCTCTTGACCCCAATCAGTTTGTTGTTGCCATAAATGCACTCATGAGTGAAGTGCAACGATTTTCAAGGAAAGTACATAGCATGGCCAAACCGACACCTCAATCATTGGCTAAAAAGGACAATTTCAAGGTTTTGTCCACGAATTTCATGGTTATGGTAGTTCGGAGGAAGAATCTGACGATTCTTCGAAATGACGATCACACTGAGGGTCTTCTAGAATGCATTGCCACAACAACCGACATTCCCAAAGAAAAGGCAGTTCAGATTCCAGTGAGGCTAAGATTTAGCTCTAGACATCAATGGATTAAAATATGATATCCCTCGATTTGTTGGTCAACACAATCCGGCGAAGTGTCTTGATTGGGAGCGGCAGATTGAGAATCAGATTGATCTCAAAAATTATCAGGAGAAAGAGAAAGTGAAAGTGGCACAGTATTCTTTCACCCATTATGCAGCCGAGTGGTGGAAGAATTTGAGAGAACCGAGATAGATTGCTGGTAAAATACCTATCTCCACCTGGGAGAGATTGAAGTCCAAGTTTCAACAATATCATGTTCTGCCTAAATATTTGATGGAACAACATTCTTATTTGAGAAATATGAAGCAAGAAATTTGATATGTTGACAAATACTGGCAAGATCTGGAGTAGACCATGAGAAGGGTTGGGATAAAAAAGACGATGCATTTATCAAGAATCGATTCATAGAAGGCTTACGAGAAACTATTCAAGTACAGGTTAAGCTTCAACATCATGTGTGGATGAGAGATTTATTTGTGAAAGCAATATTAATTTAGAGTACATTGCAGCCAAAGAGACCCCATGTCGGATTTTCCAGTAAAAATTTAGGGTTTGATTCAGGAAACCCTAGTTTGGGCCGAGGTAGAGGATCAACCATGGGCGGGCGTGGTTTGGTGAAATTCAATTCAAATCCAACTTATAATCCCAGTGAAAGAAGGATGCCACCCTCCACTAAAAAATCTAGCAAAAAACCAAGTAAGTCGACTTCTTCATCATAAAATTAAGTTTCTTCTAATACTTCTACTTGTTTCCATTATAAAGAAAGAGGACACATTCGTAGTAACTACCCTCATGCTCTAATTCTAACTACAATTGAGGAGGATGATAAAGAAGATGAATATGCTGATATGCCAGCTTTATATGAAAGCAAGGAAGAACGGGTTGATGAAGAGATCATCTTAAATGATCATGGTGAACAAGGTCTGAAAACACAAGGTAACTTCGTGTCATTGAGACTTCTCAATTCTCAAAGGGCATATTTTGAGGTACAGTGTGGCAATATGTTCAATACTCGTTTCCTTGTGAAAGATAAGAATTTTTTACTGATTATTGATGGTGGTTGTTGTGCTAATATTGTTTCTGATCTTCTTGTTAAATCATTGTCTTTGCCTGTTACTACTCATCCATCACCATATAAACTTATTTGGTTAAATAGTAGTGGCAAAATTTGGGTTAACAAACAATGCATGATTAACTTTAAGATCAGAAAATATCATGATTCGGTGATGAATGGAAAACTGCATTGAAGAATAAGTTTGGTTTGCATTAATGGATTGTTAGGCCTTTCAGTTTAACTAATGCACCTACTACTTTTATGCGGTTGATAAACCATGTTTTGAGAAAGTTTATTGGTCGATTTGTTGTGATTTATTTTGATGATATATTGACCTATTCTAAATAGGCTAATGAGCATATTGAGCATGTTAAGATGGTTCTTGTTGCACTCTGTGAGTCTAGATTGTATGCAAACATCAAGATGTGTACTTTTTGCGCTCTGGAGTGGTGTTTCTCAGTTTTGTGGTGTCTAAAGGTGTCATTAAAGTCGATGAAACCAAGATAAAGGCAATCAAGAGTTGGCCAACCCCTACGTATGCCAATCAGGTGAGATCTTTTCATGGTTTAGCTAGTTTTTATAGAAGGTTTGTGCGAGATTTTTCATCTATTGCTGCACCTTTAAATGAACTAGTTAAAAATAACGTGAAATTTGTGTGGGGCGAAAGGTAGGAGAATGCATTTAATGAATTGGAAGTACGATTATGTAATGCTCATGTTCTTGGTTTACCTGATTTCAATGTACTTTTGAAATTCAATGTGATGCTTCTAGGTGTTGGAATTGGTGTTGTTTTAATGCAAGAGAATCGACTTATAGCTTAGTTCAGTGAAAAGTTAAAGGACGGTGCTCTTAATTATCTTGTTTATGACAAGAATTCTATGCTATTGTGAGAGCTTTAGAGACATGGCGGCATTATTTATTGCATAAAGAATTTATCATTTAGGTTGGCAAAAGGTGATCACCGGTCGCACTCAGCGGCCCATACCAACCGACACCCCGGCCAATGTATGAGAGATAAATCACGGTAGCCCAGCACCAGGACCAATGGGCCGATCCATATACTCTGTGTGCACAAGGGAGCCTTGCAAAGCAAGAGCTCCCCACACTGCCGCTGCCGAGTTTCAAATCTGGGATTTTGGCGTCCCACCCATCTCCCAACCAATGGGATACACCCGTGGGTGTTATCATTTAGGTTGGGACACGAGGAGTAATTGGTTTAAAAGGTATATCACGATATTCCATAACAAAATGGAGGTATTTGCGAACGAATCAAACTATTTACAGTACCAAAAGAACAATTCAAAACTCTCATTTCTCCCGTATCCAATCAACTGCAGATTTTATTCTCATAGAGACTATACTAGTGAACAATGTCTTATTTGGCAACCGTCTGTCACATTCATTTTGACAAAAATAGGCGTGAACAATTCAACAGTTACTGCGCTCACAATAAATACTCACTTTTTTATTAATTTTCTCAAGACAACTTGATTATAAATTTCAATTAATATATAAACACTAATATCATTATTTGAGATATTGTAGAATTTCTTGCATGATGTGTTTTCTAAATATAAAAGAATAGTACATCGTTAGTACACACAACTAAAGTTATCGATGGTCAAACATGATCTCAGAAAGTTGATAAAAAAGTATGCAGATTTGGTTGGAACGGAGGGAGTAATGAGATGAGTGACGAGTTGTTATTAATGTAGGGTTAGGCTACAAATACAGTACAATTAAAAGATAATTTTACATTTTTTTATAATGTCTTCTTATAAGGTTCGGACATTTAAAAAAATTGAAATATTTTGAGGGTTTCACAATTCACATTGATACCTAACAAAGAATTTCTATAGTATATAAGATCATGGGTCACCTCTGCATATAGTATCAATTGATTTTATGATAGAAGTACATAATTTTTACACGGTATCAGAGCCTATCATTGGCCTGATTCACCCAGTGGACACATATACTCCCTCCGTTTTATTTATTTGTGGCACCATAGGTTTAGGTGTTTGATTTTAGGTGAAGAAAATGAGTGGATGAAATTGAATGTAGAAAGTAAAAAGTAAAATGAGAGGATGGAATTGAAGGAATATTACCAAAAATGAAAAGAGTGCCAAATAAAAGAAAACATTCATTTGTAGTAAGTGTGTGTATATATATATATATATATAAACAAAACAGAGGAGTATATGTATATACTCCCTCAGGTTCTTTTATTATGGCCCCAACTTTTGGGCACAAACTTTTCAAAAAAACAAATGAATGGTAGAGATTGTATTGAAAGTATAAAAAGTAAAATGTGTGGATAAAAATAATCTAGGATTTACTAAAAGGGGAAGGAGCCAATATAAAAAAACCATCCAAAAAAGGAAAGTGAGCCATTATTAGTGGACCGGAGGGAGTATATGTATATGTATGTATATGTATGTATATGTATGCATATGTATGTATATGTATGTATATGTATGTGTATGTATGTGTATGTATGTATATGTATGTGTATGTATGTGTATATATGTGTATATATGTATGTATATGTCCAATAGGGATGGATCGTAATAATGTTGAGGATGAATTTAAAAACAAATAAATAATAACAGTATGAAATTAAGAAATAAGTAAGAACAAGAACAAGGATAAAATATTTTCAATTGAATATGATTCTCTTTATCGAATGGAGGTTTTGGCTTACAGTGGGAATGGAATTGATGTATGAACGATCAATTCAGATTGTGGAGGTTGTATGAGAGTATACGAGAGAGTGCGATAATTCAAGCGTGATTTACAAATGAAATGGAATGAAGTACTTATAGGAAAACATTTGAATTCTAGTCTATTACAAATTGGAATCCGATTTTGGAATCCATCAATCCGGAATGTTGGATCTGCCTTGTTGAATCTGGACCTTCCTTTTCTTTGTTGAGTGGGGAGTGGGGCCCGCCACTATCTGCTGTCTGCTGGCTGATTGAATTAGTGGGATGTGGAGCCCACCATTATCTGTTGTCTGCTGGCTGATTGAATGGGTGGAGGCTGGGATCCACCATTTGGCTGATTGAAGTGGGTGGAAGTTGGGATCCACCTTGTCTGCTACTTTCTTGACTTTGAAGGAATCTGATGGTGGAAGCTGGGATCCACCTGATCATTTGATTGAATGCTGGAATACGTCATTGCTTACGCTTTGTGATAGTCCCTACATTTCATAGGGATCCTGGCTATCTGGGAGATATAATTGGTCATCTGTTTCTTGCTTAATGGCTTGTTGTTGTCTAGCAAATGCCCTGTAAAATTCAAGGGCCTTCTGCATTTCGTCATCTGGTTCCTGGTTTGGAATCTGTGTGACTGGATTTGGTTGAATGGGTGTTGGACATAAGATTTGAGGCTGTGGAATGATGCTGGCTGATGGTCCAATGGTTGTTGGCCGCGAAGTTGTAATAGGTGATGGAAGTGTTTGCTGAGTAATGGGTTTGAATGCAATTTTCATTTTTTTGGCCTGTTTGGAAATAATGAGTTACTGCTTTTGAGGAGCAGAACTCTGGCTTGTAATTGACCCACCATTTAACTTTGAATTTTCTGATTAAAGAAAGTAGGTAAGAAGGGTGGAATGGTTTAATTTGAAAACTCCAAGCAAAAATTCAAGGTACCCTAAAAATAGCATGGAATAAGATTTTTCTTTCATGGGGTCTTGAATGGCTAAGTGTTTGTTGGCTAAATTTTTGGAATGTCTGGAATCCATCTAGAATCGGTTGGGGATACATTTCAGTAGAAGGGCCAAATTTGACCCACCAATCAATGAACCAGTGTGGAATTTGATTATTGAATGTTGAATGAAAATTAATGAACCAGGAATGATCAAATAATATGTAAAGGAAAGTTCTATACCAGGCTTCAACATAATCAGTATAATTGAATCCAGTAGGAAAATAATCGACGGAAAATAATCGACTGAAAATGTAGTAATGGAATGGATGTTGGAGACTTGTTGAGGACTTAGAATTTGTTTAATATAAACTTTGGAATATTCTATTCTGTTGGGGTCCTATTTATTAGGGACATATGTTATATCAATTGAATGTGTGTCTACAAGATTTAACTCATAATATTGTTGAGTTTTGTGTATATCTGCTGCCATCCATAAGGATGATGGCAGGAATAAGTTGGAAACAAAAACCTTTAGTTGTGGAATTTCTGGTTCAGAATTGAAATGAGTAACTACAATATGTTCAGGATTGGGTTTATCAAAATATGCAGAAATAGGTCTAGAATTGCTAGTAGAGGCCTGTTGAGTAGGTGATGGAGTGTGAGCTCTTTTTAATGGAGTGAAATTGGAAGATATAGGAGGAGTGTTGGATTGAATGAGTCTGGAATAGGGAGTTTGGGCTATTGTGGAATATGTAAGTGTAGGAAAATTTTCTAATGGAATTAATGGAGTAATAGTTGGAGTAGGAGGACGATGATTAGTATAATCTTTACTAGTCCTAGACTGGGATGACCCTGCTGATGTGGAATCACTCATGGTTTCCTGTAAGGAATTCACGAGTCAGGAAGTCTGGAATAGAATTATCTTTTCCTTTGATAAATTGAATATCAAAATCAAAAACTGATAAAATAGCTTGCCATCTGGTAAAGATTTGTTTGAAACTAAATTCTTCACATCTTTTTGCAAAATATCCTTTGCTGATTTGCAATCAATGTTTAATAAAAACTTTCTATTGTACAAATCATCCTGGAATTTTGAAATTCATAAAACGATGGATAAAACTTCTTGTTTTACTGTGGAATAATTCTTCTGTGTATTAGACCAAAATCCTGAATGATATCTTACAATGGATAATTTTCCTAAATGTTTTTGTTTTAATATGCCTCCATATCCTATGTTGGATGCATCTGTTTCAACTATCATGAATGCTTCTGGGTGTGGAATTCCTAGACACGGTAATGATTTAGCTTTTAGCTTAATTTCTTTTACTAAATTAGAATGCTCATCTGACCATGCAGGAGGATTTGATTTTGGTCTTTCATATAATTTTTTACATATAATCTTAATATTGGGAAAGAAATCTGAAATGTAATTTACACATCCTAAAAATCTTTGTAATTGATTTTTATCTCTTATTTCGTCTGGAAATTTTTCTGCAAATTCAATAGATCTTTGAATGGGCCTAATTGTTCCTAAATGTATGTTGAATCCAAGAAATCTAATATTTGTTTGGAATAATTTCATTTTTAGGTTCGGATATGACCAAACCATTAGTTTTCATTATTTTTAATAAAATATTTAAGTGTTTAAAATGGCTATCAATTGTATTGGAATAGACTAACACATCATCAATATAAACTATTACAAATGTTGAGTAAGGATTAAAAATATCATTCATTATTTTCTGGAATTCTGATGGTGCAATTTTTAATCCAAAGGGCATGACATTCCACTCATATTGACCGAATGGAACTACAAATGCCGTTTTGTTGTTATCAATTTCATCTATTTGAATTTGCCAATATCCTGATTTTAAATCAAATTTTGAAAATACTTTTGCATTTACTAATCTGTTAATTAAGTCTCTTTTATTTGGAATGGGATACCTAATCCATTGTAATACCTTATTTAAAGGTTTATAATTGATTACTAATCTAGGAACTCCTCGTTCCTTTTCTGCATTTTTATTAACATAAAATGCTGAGCAGCTCCATGGAAATTTGCTCTTTCTGGTTAATTTTTTATCTAAATGATCTTGAATTTCTTGTTTACATAATTCTAATAGTTCTGAATTCATTTGAATAGTTCTTGCTTTAGTAGGAATGTTTTGTCCATTAAAATCCTTTTCATATGGTAATGAAACTATACGTTTTTTTCTATCCCAAAATGCATTGGGACGGTTTGAACAAATTTGTCTTTTGAATTCTTGTTCTAAATTTTTTATCCTTTCTTTAATGTTTTTATTTTCTAATTGTTCCTCTATCTTGGAATAACTCAATTCTTCTTTTAGAAATGAAATATCTTTTTGTTTTCTATTTAAAATACATTTTCTTTTATACATTGAATTGGTTTTTAATAAGTGTAATTCTATTTGACTAGGAGGACTTATGAAAGAAAATAATACTTTCTTGCCTAATATTTTTCTACTAATTCCTTCTTGAGTCTTTTTGAAAGGAGTTATTTGATATAAAAAGGGATTTCCTAGTGCTGCATCATAAGATACATTTTCTAATATTAAAAATGAATGTTTAATACAATAGTCATTATTACTAATATAACCATTGGATAATTTTTTCTTAATAATCATTGGAGTTCCATTTGCTGCTGATAATTGTTCATTAGTTTTTACTAAATATTTACTTGGAATTAATCCTGGCCTAATACATGATTGATCTGCTCCACTATCAATTAGCGCTACTACAGTAATACTAAAATCTTGAACTCCTATTGTTACTAAAGAATACCATTTTTTCATATTAATTTTATTAATAACATTAAAAAATTGTTGATTAGATGGAATTTCATGTGAAATAGAAATATTAGAACTACTGGGTTTTCCTAACGATGTTATCTGTAATTCTAATTCTAAATCTTTTTCTTTTAAACTATTTAATTCTGATTTAATATGACTTATTTCCTTTTTTAGTAAAGTAATTTCTTTTCTTAAATTCTGAGTATCTGTTGAAGCAATTATTGATTTCTTCTTTTCTGATTCTGAATATTTTTTAATTGTTTGACTTAGACTAAAAGCTTCTGTTATTTTAGGTTTATTTTCTTCTAGTACTAAATTTTTTAATCTTTGAATATATTCTGTTTTATCTTCAGAATTTCCTATTTTATCTATTATATCTAATAATTCTTTTTTCTTACTATGTGTACTATTTAGCATGTTAATAGTTGGAATCTTACATTGACATATACTATCAGAGTCACTAGAATAATCTGAATCTGACTCATAACTTGAATTTTCATTATTTGAGTCATCAATTAATATAGCTAATAGCTTATTTCTTAATTCTATATCTTCTAATGCATTAATTTTCTTTTCTATTTTACAGTAATTTGCAGTATGACCAAATTTCTTACACTTGTAACATTGAATATTTTGAAATTTGTTTTGTTTTATTTATTAAATTTTCTTTTATACTTTTCCTTTTGATGAAAAAGTTTTTCTTCATTATGAAAATGCCTGTTGTATTTATGTTTCATATAATTTCTAAAATTTTGTCTTTTATTGATTTTATGTTGAGATAAAGGGGGTTTTATTCCTGTTATGCCAAATTGTTGGTAAAAAGATCCCATTTCTTTCTTTTCTGATCCATATTTATTTTGAATTTTTAAATCTTGGCATAATGTTAATGCCTCTTTTTTGACAAAAGCAAATATTTGACCAAATGTTATGTCATTATAATCTATTTTTTCTGTTCCTAATGCTTTACTTAAATTTGTTAATATTCTTTGGGAAAATAGAGTTGGTAATCCTGTTATAAATTTTTCTTTCCAAAATGGGGAACCTGAATCCGTTCTTCTAAATACTTGAGTTCAAAATATATCTTTGTACCATTTGAAATCAGTTAGAGTAGGACATCTTAAATTGGTTAAACATATCTTTGAACTTTCTAAAGCTTCTGCAGGATTTCCTACAAAATACATTGAAATAGTGTATAATAAAAATGCTGATCCATCTGGGACCATGACAAATTGAATGTTATTATCTTCTCCTTGAGCTTCTTCCGACTCATGGTTCATTATTGCTTGTTTATCATGTAAAGTGAGATAATTATCCCACCATCCTTTTAATTGTCCTGTAAATCCTGTTACTAATAACATGACTATATTTGGTTCTGTTGGAGTTATGGTTGCTTTATAAGCTACCCTGGCCATTCCCATTTCTTGTAATAAATTTAATATTTGATATTCTGATAATCCATCTATGTTCCATTGATATATTGATGAACCATCATAACTTTTGAATGAATGAAGATTTTCTTCGTATTGAAGGTCTGGTGGAGTTGGTTTTGGATAATAGGGTTTTGTATCATGTTTTCTCCAATTATACTTTAATCTATTAATATGCATATTAGGTTTTTCTTCTATTTGTTCTTGGAACTGATGTTCTATTGAATTTATTTGTTTTTCAAAATCATTTTCTGATTCTACTTCTGTATTCTCTGAATAAGAACTAGTTGAATCATCTGTGTCTATTGGATTTACCTCAGATATAACTCCTATTTGTTTAGAACTACTTGGTTTATCAGATGGTCTGAGTGATAATGATTCCTCCATTTTCTTTGAAAACGGGGATACTTGAAAATGAGGTTTAGAAAATGAATTTTGGAATATTTTTGTCTTATTACTTAATTTAGAATCTAATTTAGTGGAAATAAAATCAACTTGATTTGCAATAGTATGTAATAATTGATTGGAATGATTGTTCTGTTGATATATTTTTTTAATGTCTTCTAAAATTATTGGATCTGTATCATTTCCTGGTCTTCTTGTTTTGAATGGAGAGATAACTACTATAGTTTCCTCAGTAGTAATATGTACTGATTGGAGTGGGGGATGAATAGAACTAACTACTGTATCATTTGGTAATTTCCATTTTTTGTAAGATTGGACTGTACATTTATAACTGGAATTTCTGTAAAATTATCTCTTCTTATTAATTGTTCCTTTTTAAAATAATATCCTAACCACATAAAAAACTTCATTTGTCTTATTTTCCTAATTGTAAGTTCATTATAAAATTATTTCTTAATTTGGTCTCTGGTTTCCGAATTTAGTTTTTCAAACCATAATCTATTTGTGTTATTTTCTTGACTATAATAATCATTATTTAAATATGTTTTATCTATTGTAAAATCATTATTATTAGTCATCATATTAATTTCAGAATGTCTCATTTGACTAAGTGTTGGGGAACCTATTGAAGAATTAGTATCTGGAATAACTTCTGGTAAAGGGGAAGAGTATCTTATTTTTGTTTCTTGTAAATATGTTGGAATATCAGATGTTGAATTTCTATGAGTTCTATAATTATCTATACTTGAATACCTAGAAGATTGTCCTGAATAAAATCTACCAGACATGGATTTGTTAAATTTTATTAGTATTTTTCCATCAGTTTGTTCTTCTATTTCTGATGGTTCTGTTATTCGGACATTTCTTTGAATTCCTAATGGTCTTTCTGCTAGTATTTCTGCTGGAATAGTTATCTCATTCCATTTTAATAATTTAGGTGTCTCTATTGAAATATTATCTGAATTGGTTGTCACATATACTGATTCATCTTTTTCTGTTGGATTTAGTCTTAAAGCTGTTGGAATCATGGATTGCATTAATTTGAAATATACTCTATAAATTTGTACAAAATGTTCTGTGTCATTTACTATTCTATCTTGTTTTAATTGAATATCTAATTTTAGTGAATCCATAATATGTGGATCTGTTAAACTAACTGAGTAATTTGGAATACAATCAAATCTAATTGTTCCATTACATATATTAGTTTGAACCATTGCTAATATTGAATCTTTGTATCTTATTAATCTATCATCTCTCAATGCCATGAATACGGGTGTATCTATGCCTAATCTAACTAAAGGATGTAATGCAATTTGTACTAAACCAAAATGCAAAAACTTATAATTTTGTTCTTTATATTTATGAATAGCCTGTGATGATAGTAATCTAATTGATTGTACTTCTTGATTCATACGTAATATTTCTTCATGAATCTTAATCGAATATGACTTATTAAATTCTAGTATGCCTTGTTGATAAATTGATTTCAAAGTTTTATTTGGCAAAATTTGTTGAATTTCATGACTTTGTAAAATGTTTGAAGAAGATGTGGATCTTGTACTAGTAGTACTGGAGCTTCCGAATAGAAATCTTTTTATCCTTTCTCCCATGTTAAACTTATTATTAATTGAGTAGTTTTCTGATGTACGAATCACGTTTTATCTTATCGGGAACACACCTTATACCATACGTGGACCACCCTTTTTCACTCAATACGGGCTAACCAACCGATTTACAGGTATAAAAACACATATGGTGCTAAACCAAACGTATAAGACTTAACAAGTCCGTATGTACAGTAAACCTTTCAAATAACAATAATTCTAACACTCGATAGGGATTAAAAGACTAATACACATGGTTCTGTGTCCAATAGGGATGGATCGTAATAATAACAGGATGAATTTAAAACAAATAAATAATAACAGTATGAAATTAAGAAATAAGTAAGAACAAGAACAAGGATAAAATATTTTCAATTGAATATGATTCTCTTTATTGAATGGAGGTTTTGGCTTACAGTGGGAATGGAATTGATGTATGAATGATCAATTCAGATTGTGGAGGTTGTATGAGAGTATACGAGAGAGTGCGATAATTCAAGCGTGATTTACAAATGAAATGGAATGAAGTACTTATAGGAAAACATTTGAATTCTAGTCTATTACAAATTGGAATCCGAATTTTGGAATCCATCAATCTGGAATGTTGGATCTGCCTTGTTGAATCTGGACCTTCATTTTCTTTGTTGAGTGGGGAGTGGGGCCCACCACTATCTGCTGTCTGCTGGCTGATTGAATTAGTGGGATGTGGAGCCCACCATTATCTGTTGTCTGCTGGCTGATTGAATGGGTGGAAGCTGGGATCCACCATTTGGCTGATTGAATTGGGTGGAAGCTGGGATCCACCTTGTCTGCTACTTTCTTGACTTTGAAGGAATCTGATGGTGGAAGTTGGGATCCACCTGATCATTTGATTGAATGCTGGAATACGTCATTGCTTACGCTTTGTGATAGTCCCTACATTTCATAGGGATCCTGGCTATCTGGGAGATATAATTGGTCATCTGTTTCTTGCTTAATGGCTTGTTGTTGTCTAGAAAATGCCCTGTAAAATTCAAGGGCCTTCTGCATTTCGTCATCTGGTTCCTGGTTTGGAATCTGTGTGACTGGATTTGGTTGAATGGGTGTTGGACATAAGATTTGAGGCTGTGGAATGATGCTGGCTGATGGTCCAATGGGTGTTGGCCGCGAAGTTGTAATAGGTGATGGAAGTGTTTGCTGAGTAATGGGTTTGAATGCAATTTTCATTTTTTTGGCCTGTTTGGAAATAATGAGTTACTGCTTTTGAGGAGCAGAACTCTGGCTTGTAATTGACCCACCATTTAACTTTGAATTGTCTGATTAAAGAAAGTGGGTAAGAAGGGTGGAATGGTTTAATTTGAAAACTCCAAGCAAAAATCCAAGGTACCCTAAAAATAGCATGGAATAAGATTTTTATTTCATGGGGTCTTGAATGGCTAAGTGTTTGTTGGCTAAATTTTTGGAATGTCTGGAATCCATCTAGAATCGGTTGGGGATACATTTCAGTAGAAGGGCCAAATTTGACCCACCAAACAATGAACCAGTGTGGAATTTTATTATTGAATGTTGAATGGAAATTAATGAACCAGGAATGATCAAATGATATGTAAAAGAAAGTTCTATACCAGGCTTCAACATAATCAGTATAATTGAATCCAGTAGGGAAATAATCGACTGAAAATGTAGTAATGGAATAGATGTTGGAGACTTGTTGAGGACTTAGAGTTTGTTTAATATAAACTTTGGAATATTCTATTCTGTTGGGGTCCTGTTTATTAGGGACATGTGTTATATCAATTGAATGTGTGTCTACAAGAATTACTCATAATATTGTTCAGTTTTGTGTATATCTGCTGCCATCCATAAGGATGATGGCAGGAATAAGTTGGAAACAAAAACCTTCAGTTGTGGAATTTCTGGTTCAGAATTGAAATGAGTAACTACAATATGTTCAGGATTGGGTTTATCAAAATATGCAGAAATAGGTCTGGAATTGCTAGTAGAGGCCTGTTGAGTAGGTGATGGAGTGTGAGCTCTTTTTAATGGAGTGAAATTGGAAGATATAGGAAGAGTGTTGGATTGAATGAGTCTGGAATGGGGAGTTTGGGCTATTGTGGAATATGTAAGTGTAGGAAAATTTTCTAATGGAATTAATGGAGTAACAGTTGGAGTAAGAGGATGAGGATTAGTATAATCTTTACTAGTCCTAGACTGGGATGACCCTGCTGATGTGGAATCACTCATGGTTTCCTGTAAGGAATTCACGAGTCAGGAAGTCTGGAATAGAATTATCTTTTCCTTTGATAAATTGAATATCAAAATCAAAAACTGATAAAATAGCTTGCCATCTGGCAAAGATTTGTTTTGAAACTAAATTCTTCACATCTTTTTGCAAAATATCCTTTTCTGATTTGCAATCAATGTTTAATAAAAACTTTTTATTGTACAAATCATCTTGGAATTTTGAAATGCATAAAACGATGGATAAAACTTCTTGTTTTACTGTGGAATAATTCTTATGTGTATTAGACCAAAATCCTGAATGATATCTTACAATGGATATTTTTCCTAAATGTTTTTGTTTTAATATGCCTCCATATCCTATGTTGGATGCATCTGTTTCAACTATCATGAATGCTTCTGGATGTGGAATTCCTAGACACGGTAATGATTTAGCTTTTAGCTTAATTTCTTTTACTAAATTAGTATGCTCATCTGACCATGCAGGAGGATTTGATTTTAGTCTTTCATATAATTTTTTACATATAATCTTAATATTGGAAAAGAAATCTGAAATGTAATTTACACATCCTAAAAATCTTTGTAATTGATTTTTATCTCTTATTTCGTCTAGAAATTTTTCTGCAAATTCAATAGATCTTTGAAAGAGCCTAATTGTTCCTAAATGTAAGTTGAATCCAAGAAATCTAATATTTGTTTGGAATAATTTCATTTTTAGGTTCGGATATGACCAAACCATTAGTTTTCATTATTTTTAATAAAATATTTAAGTGTTTAAAATGGCTATCAATTGTATTGGAATAGACTAACACATCATCAATATAAACTATTACAAATGTTGAATAAGGATTAAAAATATCATTCATTATTTTCTGGAATTCTGATGGTGCAATTTTTAATCCAAAGGGCATGACATTCCACTCATATTGACCGAATGGAACTACAAATGCCGTTTTGTACTTATCCATTTCATCTATTTGAATTTGCCAATATCCTGATTTTAAATCAAATTTTGAAAATACTTTTGCATTTACTAATCTGTTAATTAAGTCTCTTTTATTTGGAATGGGATACCTAATCCATTGTAATACCTTATTTAAAGGTTTATAATTGATTACTAATCTAGGAACTCCTCGTTCCTTTTCTGCATTTTTATTAACATAAAATGCTGAGCAGCTCCATGGAGATTTGCTCTTTCTGATTAATTTTTTATCTAAATGATCTTGAATTTCTTGTTTACATAATTCTAATAGTTCTGCATTCATTTGAATAGTTCTTGCTTTAGTAGGAATGTTTTGTTCATTAAAATCCTTTTCATTTGGTAATGAAACTATATGTTTTTTTCTATCCCAAAATGCATTGGGATGGTTTGAACAAATTTGTCTTTTGAATTCTTGTTCTAAATTTTTGATCCTTTCTTTAATGTTTTTATTTTCTAATTGTTCCTCTATCTTGGAATAACTCAATTCTTCTTTTAGAAATGAAATATCTTTTTATTTTCTATTTAAAATACATATTCTTTTATATATTGAATTGGTTTGTAATAAGTGTAATTCTATTTGACTAGGAGGACTTATGAAAGAAAATAATAATTTCTTGCCTAATATTTTTGTACTAATTCCTTTTTGAGTCTTTTTGAAAGGAGTTATTTGATATAAAAAAGGATTTCCTAGTACTGCATCATAAGATACATTTTCTAATATTAAAAATGAATGTTTAATACAATAGTCATTATTACTAATATAACCATTGGATAATTTTTTCTTAATAATCATTGGAGTTCCATTTGCTGCTGATAATTGTTCATTAGTTTTTACTAAATATTTACTTGGAATTAATCCTGACCTAATACATGATTGATCTGCTCCACTATCAATTAGCGCTACTACAGTAATACTAAAATCTTGAACTCCTATTGTTACTAAAGAATACCATTTTTCCATATTAATTTTATTAATAACATTAAAAAATTGTTGATTAGATGAAATTTCATTTGAAATAGAAATATTAGAACTACTGGGTTTTCCTAACGATGTTATCTATACTTCTAACTCTAAATTTTTTTCTTTTAAACTATTTAATTCTGATTTAATATGACTTATTTCATTTTTAGTAAAGTAATTTCTTTTCTTAAATTCTGAGTATCTGTTGAAGAAATTATTGATTTCTTCTTTTCTGATTCTGAATATTTTTTAATTGTTTGACTTAGACTAAAAGCTTCTGTTATTTTAGGTTTATTTTCTTCTAGTACTAAATTTTTTAATCTTTGAATATATTCTGTTTTATCTTCAGAATTTCCTATTTTATCTATTATATCTAATAATTCTTTTTTCTTACTATGTGTACTATTTAGCATGTTAATAGTTGGAATCTTACATTGACATATACTATCAGAGTCACTAGAATAATCTGAATCTGACTCATAACTTGAATTTTCATTATCTGAGTCATCAATTAATATAGCTAATAGCTAATAGCTTATTTCTTAATTCTATATCTTCTAATGCATTAATTTTCTTTTTCTGTTTTACAGTAATTTGCAGTATGACCAAATTTCTTACACTTGTAACATTGAATATTTTGAATTTTTTTTTTGTTTTTGTTTATTAAATTTTATTTTATACTTTTCCTTTTGATGAAAAGGTTTTTCTTTATTATGAAAATGCATGTTGTATTTATGTTTCTTATAATTTCTAAATTTTTATCTTTTATGGATTTTATGTTGAGATGAAGGGGGTTTTATTCCTGTTATGCCAAATTGTTGGTAAAAAGATCCCATTTCTTTCTTTTCTGATCCATATTTATTTTGAATTTTTAAATATTGGCATAATGTTAATGCCTCTTTTTTTGACAAAAGAAAATATTTGACCAAATGTTATGTCATTATAATCTATTTTTTCTGTTTCTAATGCTTTACTTAAATTTGTTAATATTCTTTGGGAAAATAGAGTTGGTAATCCTGTTATAAATTTTTCTTTCCAAAATGGGGAACCTGAATCCGTTCTTCTAAATACTTGAGTTAAAAATATATCTTTGTACCATTTGAAATCAGTTAGAGTAGGACATCTTAAATTGGTTAAACATATCTTTGAACTTTCTAAAGCTTCTGCAGGATTTCCTACAAAAAACATTGAAATAGTGTATAATAAAAATGCTGATCCATCTGGGACCATGACAAATTGAATGTTATTATCTTCTCCTTGAGCTTCTTCCGACTCATGGTTCATTATTGCTTGTTTATCTTGTAAAGTGAGATAATTATCCCACCATCCTTTTAATTGTCCTGTAAATCCTGTTACTAATAACATGACTATATTTGGTTCTGTTGGAGTTATGGTTGCTTTATAAGCTACCCTGGCCATTCCCATTTCTTGTAATAAATTTAATATTTGATATTCTGATAATCCATCTATGTTCCATTGATATATTGATGAACCATCATAACTTTTGAATGAATGAAGATTTTCTTCGTATTGAAGGTCTGGTGGAGTTGGTTTTGGATAATAGGGTTTTGTATCATGTTTTCTCCAATTATACTTTAATCTATTAATATGCATATCAGGTTTTTCTTCTATTTGTTCTTGGAACTGATGTTCTATTGAATTTATTTGTTTTTCAAAATTATTTTCTGATTCTACTTCTGTATTCTCTGAATAAGAACTAGTTGAATCATCTTTGTCTATTGGATTTACCTCAGATATAACTCCTATTTGTTTAGAACTACTTGGTTTATCAGATGGTCTGAGTGATAATGATTCCTCCATTTTCTTTGAAAACGGGGATACTTGAAAATGAGGTTTAGAAAATGAATTTTGGAATATTTCTGTCTTATTACTTAATTTAGAATCTAATTTAGTCTTATTTCTGTCTTATTTCTGTGTCATTTACTATTCTATCTGGTTTTATATGAACGATCATTGGAGTTCCATTTGCTGCTGATAATTGTTCATTAGTTTTTACTAAATATTTACTTCGAATTAATCCTGACCTAATACATGATTGATCTGCTTCACTATCAATTAGTGCTACTGCAGTAATACTAAAATCTTGAACTCCTATTGTTACTAAAGAATACCATTTTTCCATATTAATTTTATTAATAACATTAAAAAATTGTTGATTAGATGGAATTTCATGTGAAATAGAAATATTAGAACTACTGGGTTTTCCTAACGATGTTATCTGTAATTCTAATTCTAAATCTTTTTCTTTTAAAATATTTAATTCTGATTTTATATGACTTATTTCATTTTTTAGTAAAGTAAATTCTTTTCGTAAATTCTGAGTATATGTATGTTTGTATATGTATGTATAAAATTTGTGCTAGATCTAATTATCAGAGCAAGCGAATTCAACTGTGTGCGAAAAAGTGTGCGATTGTGTGTGCGAAAAAAGTGATTGTGTGTGCGAATTCTCTACGCTTTCTATCTTTTCTTTTCTGACCGTTACCTGTCGGCAATGGTAACTGGTCCGGAGGTTTCTGGTTCCACCGCCCCTTGGCGGGGCTTCTTCTCGTCGGCCAATGGCGGCTTCCACCTCCAATCTCCCTCCACCTCCAATCTCCCTCCACCTCCTAAAACTTTCACGGCAGCTCTTCAAACCAAATCCCCTCCCTTGTCAACACAACTCCCAAATAACCCTGAACTAATCCCAAAGTCTTCCCATCTAGGTGATCCTGCCTGCTTGTACTCCGATGAACAAATTGCTAAGTTATCGGCTCACTACTCCAATGCTTTGGTCGGTAAGTTTACAAAAGGTAGAATTTCTATGGATCAGATGAAGGTGGCCCTTAAAACAATCGGGTTTGAAGGTAAGTACCAATTGGGGTCTCTTGATTATAAACACGTACTAATTAGATTCGAGCAGGTTAACGACTACCAACAATGTTGGATGAAGGGCATATGGAATTTCAATGGTGTTTTACTGAAGATGCTCAAGTGGACACCTGAGTTCTCCACACAGAAAGAATCCCCCATTGTTCCGATTTGGTGTACAATTAGGGAGGTACCTCTATATTACTATAACTCTGCTTCTATTGAAGCTATTGGAAATAGTATAGGAAGCTTTATAAAGAATGATTATGCTACTGAGATGCTTACCAGGCCCTCGTCCATTAAATTCTGTGTTGAAATTGACTTAATGAAGCCTCTGTCACAATTTATTCGGCTTGGTTCAATAGCAAATAATAGAAAATATCCAATTGAGTTTGAAGATATCCCTCTCTGTTGCGGCCATTGTGCTAAACTAGGACATTCATTAGGCCAATGTAGAGTTAACCCCCAGAATACAAATGATAGGATTGATGAAACTAACAGAATTCAGACTCATCCCAATCCTCAGTGGCAAGCAACGGGAAAAAAATTTGTTTTACCACCTCTGCTGTCTGATTCTTCTAATGGCCCTTACACCTCTAATCCTAATAAGGCTGTTACGAGCCCTGATATCCCTTTGCAATCCAATACTTTATCTCAGACTCCCACAACTCCTGTTTCTGGTGGTATTCAGCCAATAGGGAGTCCAGATAACTCCACCACTAGGTTATTAAAGGCTACTGCAAACTCTAAAACTGTACTGAAAACTTATGCTAGGGATGATCTTCACATTGGTCTACTTCGCTACCCTATGATTGACTCTATTGCTAACCCTACACTTTCCCTACTTGGAAAGATGTCAAATAGATTCTCTGTTTTGCAGGAAGAAGATCTTCACACCCAGGATCAGGAAGAAACCAGTTACAAAAAACAGGAGAACCTGGAGAGCACCTTAGATCTGGACACAAATGAGGAACAAATTTTGGATGACAATTCGAGCTCTGAGCATCCAGGAAAGTTTGATCATCAAGGTAAATCAAAAAATAAAAAGGTTACCTATCTTAGTCAACTGAATAAAATGTTATTAAGATCAGCAACAAAAGGTACAAAATCAGGTGAAATATGATAGATACAGTTAACATTAATTTTTTGATCTGGAATCTCCGTGGTATGGAAACATCAATGCTTAGGTTATCTAATTTGATTAAAATCAAGAAAATTCAGTTGCTATGCATAATTGAACCTATGCATGATAACTCTAAAATTCAATCCTATATGACTGCCTTGCATTTCTCCAATTGTCTAGCCCTTCATAATGGAAAATTTTGGTTAATGTGGTCTCATCTCCTCTCTGTTTCCCTAATTACCTCTCATGTCCAATTTATGTTTGCTGACATATCTCATCTTTCTTTGGACCTTAATATGAAGGCTGTTTTCATTTATGCTTTAAGAGACAGAGAAGGTAGGGATACATTATGGAAAGATTTAGAGCCTTTGTCTAACAGTGAGACTATTTTTATAGGGGATTTTAATACAATTAGAAATCTTTCTGAATATAGAGGGCCTTCTAATCCTGCTCTTGGGAGCATTAGGGACTTTAACACATGGATTAATTCAAATGGTATTCAGGAAATAAACACAGTAGGTAATTTATTCACTTGGTGTAACTCCAGGCTTAGAAATCCTACTTCTAAAAGGTTAGATAGAGGACTTTGTACACTAGCTTGGAGTTCCAAATTCCCATCTTCCTCCATCCAGATTCTTAATAGGCGCACATCAGACCACTCACCTCTCCTCCTCCAGTTATCCAACCTAATCCCATCATATCCTAAACCTTTTAGATTCATTAATGCATGGTTCCAAAGGTCAGATTTCATTGTTTTATTGCAGGAGAATTGGGAAAAGTCGATACAGGATAAGGGTATGATTAGATTTTATTTGAAACTGGTTAGGCTTAAAAGAGTCATCAAAACATGGAACAGAGAATCTTTTGGTAATATTGACTCTAATGTTACACAAGCTGAGGAAGCTTTAAGAATACAGGAATTTGCTTTTGATCTAAATCCTACCCTGACTGAACTTGTGAAGCTAAATCAGAAAAAAAGCAATTTTGCTAAGAGCCCTTAAGGAAAAAGAAAAGTTTTGGAAACAAAAAGCAAGACTTAAATGGCATAAATTAGGGGACAATAATACTCAATTTTTCCATAAGGTAGCCCAAGAAAAGAACTGTAGGATGCAGATTAATAAAATTAAAAATTCAGCTGGCCAATGGTTAAACACACAACCTGAAATTCAGAAAGAGGCAATTGCCTTTTATTCTGATCTATTAACTGAACCTGACCAAAACACTGAAGATACTTACTCTTCTCACTTCCTTAGCCAGATTCCAATGATTTTAAATGATTATGATAATCATGCTTTAGCTTCTCCTGTACTGGAATCTGAGTTAAAATCTGTGATTCAGAGTTTAAACAGTAACAGTAGTCCTGGTCCGGATGGTTTCACACCTAAGTTTTATAAGAAATGCTGGCATTTTATTAAGCAAGATCTTATAGAGGCAGTAAATGACTTTATTGCAGGTTCTAATATCCCAAATGGGATATCTAGTACTTGGATTACACTTATTCCTAAGAAAGTAACCCCATGTCAGTTTGGTGATTTTAGACCTATCAGCTTATCTAATGTAACTAATAAAATATGTTCCAAGGTTCTTATGGTAAGGTTGAAACCTTATATGGATTCTCTGATTTCTCCTAACCAATCTTCATTTTTGAAGAAGAGAGACATTTCGGACAACATAATATATCTACAGGAAATGGTCAGATTCCTTGATAAGAAAAATAGAACTCCAAATTGTATTTTGAAACTGGATTTAATGAAAGCCTTCGACAGGGTCAACTGGCAGTTCCTTAGAAAGATTTTAGCAAAATTTGGTTTTAAAGGTAATTTTTTAAATGCAGTTATGAGGAATTTATCACAGGCACAATTTTCAGTTCTAGTTAATGGGAAACCTGTTGGTTTCTTCAAAGCTACTAGAGGGATTAAACAAGGTGATCCGCTCTCTCCTTTCCTTTTTAACATTTTTAGTGAAGCTTTTTCAAGAAGTCTTTCCTATATATTCTCTAACAGTAGGCTATCTCATTTCCTTTTACCTGCCTCAATACCTGCAATATCCCATTTACTGTATGCAGATGATACCATTATCTTTATGCAGGCATCTAAATTAAATCTTATAAGAATAAAAGCTTTCTTGGATGTCTTTGAGGTGACTTCAGACCAGAAAATTAATTTTGACAAGTCAGAATTTTATCTTAGCAACAGGGCCTCAAACATAAAGAACACACAGGTTAAGTCCATTTTGAAAATGAAAAAAGTTCACTCCCATTTACATACCTTGGATGTCCCATTTTTAGGGGAAGAACACTAAAAAGATATTTCCAACCTTTAATGGCTAACCTGGATACTAAACTTCAAAGTTGGAAGAATAGATGGTTAAGTGCGGGGGGGGGGGGGGGGGAAGTTGGTTTTAATTAAGCATTGCCTTTACTCCTTACCACAACATCTATGGGCAGTCACTAAACCACCAAAGATAATAATTCGTACCTTTGAGAAAAGATTAACCAGATTCTTCTGGGGTGAATCAAATGGAAAGAATAATAAAATCTGGAAGAAATGGTCAGATATTGCAATTTCTACTGATTTGAATGGTCTTGGTTTCAGATCGGTCAAAGCTATAATTGATACAAGTTCAGTTAAACTTTGGTGGAAAAGCCAATTAGGTACCTCTCTTTGGTCAAAACTGATCTGGTCCCTTCCTATATCCCACAGAAAATCTGTAACATGGAAGAGAATTCTCTACATTAACTCATTTGCAGAGCAAAACTCAGAAATTATTCGTGGGAAGGGTACCTGCAATTTCTGGGTAGCTAAATGGTGTCCTAGGGGCCCTCTAAGTACTATTATTCCTGATCATATAATAGATACCATGCCATATTTATCTGTGGCAAATTTCATTAATAACAAGTCCACCATACTGCCTCAGATTGTTTCTTTTTTGGACCATGATACTGTGTTTTTTCTTCAGGAGGCTATACTGGTACCTGGAAGAGAGGATAGATTAATCTGGAAGCCTGAGGTCTCAGGTAATTTCACATCTAAATCAACCTATAGAGCGCTTACTCATGTGACAGGTAGTTTTCCTGTATCTAAACTCATTTGGAATAATTCTTTGCAAAAAAAGATTTCCATATTTACATGGAAAATGCTGCAATCATTCATTCCCTTTGATGAAGTGCTTATTACATGTGGTTTCAGTTTAGCTTCTAAATGGCCTGCTTGTTCTAACTCAGACTCTATACAGTATTTCTTCATTTCATGTCATATTGCCCAGGCTGTTTGGGAAAACATAGCTTCAGTAATGAACTTCCATATGCATGAAAATCATTCACTTACTGATAGATTCTTAGTTTTCTGGAATACTAAAGATCTTGTTAGCTGGAAACATTTCATTTGTAAAATCATACCTTCCCTAACTTGTTGGTCATTATGGAAAGCTAGGAATAGATTCATTCATGATAATAAGCCATTCTCCTCGGAACTAATTACCAAGGAGGTTCATGGCTTAATTAAATTGGCATTCCTAACTACTCCAAAGACATACTTCTCTCATTCCTCTATTTCTACACCTTTTAATCATTGGACACCTTTTATTAGACCCCCCCTAAGCCTAACATAGCTATTATTCTGTGGGAGAGACCTCATGCTGGGTCAATCAAAATAAATACGGATGCCTCTTGGTACCCTGATAAGGCAGCAGTTGGGATGGTAATCCGAGACAGTTCGGGCGATGTGATTAATATATCTTCAGTCTCCATCTCTGCCGCTTCTCCGTTAGAAGCTGAAATGAAGGCCATCCTGTTTGCAATTGAAACACTTTCTGATATTGATAATAACTGCATTTTTGAAACTGATTGTAAACTAGCTGTTGATATGATAACCTACCCTTACTCAGCTAATTGGAACCTCTTTAACTTGGCTTATAAAATTAATGCCTTACTATGTCATGCACAGCTTAGTCATGCTTTTAGGGAGGGTAACTCTGTAGCAAATGCTATTGCGAAGCATCATATCTGTCACCTCCAAAGTATTCAGCTTAATAACATTCCCCATCATATCAAAGGTCTCATTGCCTTAGATAAGGCACATATTCCCCATGTTAGAGTTCACTAGTTTTTTTTAGGACGGATACTGCTGATCAAGCCCCTTTTTCCTGCAGGTGTTTTGATCTATTTCTCACGCTTGTCGCCTTCAACTTCTGCGGCCCATCCGGATACCTCCGTATCTCCGATGCACTGACCTCTTCTTTTGCTTGGAAGCCAAATGCTGGTTTTTCCCTTTTGGAAGCCAAATGATGATCCCTTTTGCTGAAAGCCAAAAGATGGCTATTAGTACTTGGAAGCTCTCACATCTCCGGGGCGATGGGAGTTTGATTCATGTTTCTGCACTTACTTTTGCTTGATCTAGGACTTCTGTACATTGATTTTAGTATCTTTAGTCTAATTTTGCTTATATTTGAAGTTGCCTGGCTGGAGGTGGAAATTAACACGAGGGGTGGAGATCTCCACCTTTGGATTGCAACTTCATCATATATCCTTTCCTTTTGCTAGGATACTAATTCATACAAGAACTAGTAGGACTTTTGGTGGGCAATTTTGTTGCCTTATCACGAACCTTCACTTACATGCCTGTAATTTGCCTAATGGAGTCTTGGGGAACCTCTAATATAACCCCCCCACCTTCGGGTGTTTTCATTAAAAAAAAATATGTATGTATATATATGTATGTATATGTATGTATGTATATGTATGTATGTATATGTATGTATGTATATGTATGTATATGTATGTATGTATATGTATGTATGTATATGTATGTATGTATATGTATGTATATATATGTATGTATATGTATGTATGTATATGTATGTATATATATGTATGTATATATATATATATGTATGTATATTCTCATTGATCGGCCCGTGACCCCCTTTCTGTCCACAGTGAACGATACGGTTGCATGTGAGAGGTGTGTTTGAGAGTCCTACATTAATGGTTGACAAAGTATTTTTTTCAGTATATAAATCATGGGTCACCTCTAAATAATACCAATTAGTTTTATTATTGAATCCCATGATTCATAAAAACATTTTTCACTTTATGAAAGAAAACCATGATTCTTATAAAAACTTCCACATTAAGGTAAAATGATATTGGGCATCCCTTCTCCTTTCCAAAAAAAAAAAAAAAAATCAATTTAGATGAGCAAGATAGTTATAGGGTTACAATACTAGGCTGTGTGACTAGTTAATTTGTGATTTATTTGATATTTTTTTATAGGGTAAGTCTCAGGAAAGGCGGCATGTCCATAAGCTTATGGACAGGCCAGGGACTTCTTTGCAAAATGGGGTTTTTTTGTAATTAATGAAAATTAACCTTTTAATTGTAATTAAAAGCGTGCAACAGGTCAATGCTATTCATTCTTAGTTAGCGATGAGGGGCTGCGGCAAAATTAGGGATCACTAACGAGAGCTCCTTCGATGTGAATTCAAGGCATTGAACATGATTCGCCGAGTCTGCAACTCCTGTCTTCTCTTCATCTGCTGAAGAGCGCGCGAGATGCTCGACCCTAACTCCGCCAACACCATTTTGTTGTTCTTCTTTGCTCGAAAATAAGATCCAAAACAAAATTGGGGGTGAGGATTGGGGTTTTTTATTGACAGGGTTTTGGCGATGTTGAAATTGGGGGATTATTTGACCGCTTGTAACATCACCGGCGATACCCGATGATGATGAAGAAGAAAATAAACGCTGGAGAAATTGAAGAAAGGTACTGGGTCGTTTTAGTATTGAGCCAAGCTTTGACTAGCCATAGTATATGAGAATAGTTTTTTTGTAGTTTGTGCGGATGATTTGGGAAGTATACATTTGGTATTAGTAGTAGTTGTTCATACTGGCATGTTGAAGCGAAGACTTGAAGATGGAGTTGAGTTGCAGAGAATCCAGGTGTAGTTCAGAACGAGATTCCATGTTGTTGCTGATGAATGGAGCTGAGTTGTTGATCTCCAGCATGGATCTTTTGGGAAGCTGATATTCTTCAGGTTCATTTGCAAGTGCTATCAACGGAGTTGCACATTGAGATTTGTCATGGAAAATTGGAAATTGACCTCACTGTTGTGGTTGATATGGTTGTTGAAGATTCCAATGTCTCAGCTGCTTCTGGAATGAGCTGATGAAAATTTGTTGATGTGCTCGAGGCTACTCGAAAGTCCCATCGTAGCGATAAAATTTCTTAATTCATTTGTTGTTCATTGTATATTGAGTTAGAATCATAATTTATCGGATGAAAAGATTAAGAAAAATAAGCATGAGTGGAGGATGGTAAAAAGTTGTATATTGGAGAGTTAGGATCTTGTTCCACACACCGAAAAAGATGTTAAAAGGATCCTATCGAATGCATTGGAAAAGGATTGACGGACGAGCAACCGAGATACCGACGTACAGTGGTTGAGACGTTATAGTATGCATCTGTTTAGTTATATGTTGCAATTGTTAATATTTAGTGTGTAATAGTTAGTTTATTGTGTATGATATTTTCTTTTCATTTATTTTTTATTGTTCATTTTGAATTAGAAATTGCATTTTTTTAGTTATATGTTGCATATTTAGTATTCAATGTGTACAAATTAGTTGTAGTGAGTATGACTTTTTCCTTTTCATTTGTAGTTGATTGTTCATTTTAAATTAAAAATTGCATTTATTTAGTTATATATTGCATTTGTTAAGATTCAGTGTGTACTAGTTTGTTGTACTGTATATGAATTTTTCTTTTCATATGTTGTTGATTGTTCATTTTGAATAAGAAACAACATCTGTTCACTTATATGTTGCATTTGTTAGTTTTTAGTGTGTACTTGTAGTCATACTGTGAATGACTTTTTATTTTCATATGTTGTTAGTTGTACGTTTTGAATAATTAGTTGCATCTATTTACTTATATGTTGCATATGTTAGTATTTCTTGTGTACTTGCTAGTTGTGTTCTGTATGACTTTTTTTATTAAACAAAATGTTGGTGGTTGTTCATTTTGAATTAGGAAATGCATCTATTTACTTATATATTGCATCTCTTGGAATGCAGTATGTACTTGTTAGTTTCATTATGAGGTGTGTTAGTTTTCTTATATGTTGCAGCTGTTATTATTCAACATGTACTCGTTAGTTGAACTATGAATGACCTTTTTTTCTTTTTTGCCGATCGTTCATTTTGAATTACGAGCTGCATCTGTTTGCTTATATGTTGCACCTATTAGTATTTAATGTGTACCTGTTTGTTGTACTGTCTATGACCTTTTGTTTTCATTTTTTGTTAGTTGTACGTTTTGAATAATGAGTTGCATCTGTTTACTGTATATGTTGCATCTGTTAGTATCTTGTGTGTATTTTTTAGTTGTGTTCTATATGACTTTAAAAAAATGTTGTTGGTTGTTCATTTTGAATTAGGAAGTGCATCTGTTTACTTATATATTGCATATGTTAGGATCCAGTATGTAGTTCATTTTTTTACGAGGTGCATTAGTTTGCTTATATGTTGCAACTGTTATTATTCAGTATGTACTTTTTAGAATTCAACATGTACTTGTTAGTTTTATGCCATGTTCTTTTTGAAGTTATTAGTGTCAGAACTCAGAAATCATCTACTTTCGGGTACCAATTTGAGTATGCATAATTCAGAAACATTCAAGTATGAGATTGCTCGATTCATTGTCTTATGTATTGTAACCTAAGCTACTATGAACTACTTTTCGACGCATCACAATTTAGTGTGATTATACCATATGGAAAAACAGCTTCTGAACAATTCTCTTTTTGCATACTGATAATAACTATTTCGCTAAATGTACATTAGGATTGGGGAGAGAATATGTATTTGTGTATCAAATCTCATCATCCCACAGATCTTTGATGGTCTTATAAGGGCTTGTTGTTTGATTAGTGAAGAATTCTCCCCTCATTAGATTCCACTCTTCCATCTTCTTAGTCTGAAGAATGGCATAGTTGTCCTAAGGCAGATTCCAAACCATATACCTTCGCAGTATCTGAACCATATTGTTCTCGGCTGAGTTAAATGGTACCCTACCACTAAGGTGAGTACACACAACATTGATCCCATCGGTCGCCAATGTCCTGCCATTCTCCACGACAAGGTAAACCGGGTCTCCCTGCATCGACACCAATTAAAAATGATTGAGCCAATGGTCCTTGTTGCTCGAATCAAACATAAAAGACTTCTTCATTTATCTCTCTTATCATATTGTGAAGACTTATTAGTATTGTATTACTTTTCAAAGAGCCTATGTATGTGATCATTTTGACAAAGCTAATGGTAAGTAATGAGGAAAAGTACCTTCAATCTTTGAGTAAGGGTTCGGTCACCAGAGCCATGGTTCTTGAGCCATACATCTGCTAACTCATCATTTCCTAAAGCATCTTTTGCAACAGTACCAGCAGAACCACCGCCTGACCTATACTCAGTTTAGGTGTAACATAGATATTATGAAGAATATTGACAAAGTTACTATGGTATAATCAATACCCAACTAATCTTGTTGCAAACGTAAGTAAATTTCATGACATATATTTAATGCTTCAGCTACAATCAAAACATGATTATGGAATCCCCAACTTTATTAAGTTTGGAACATAAACTCAAGAAGCACTGCCTCGTGATAATTGGAGTCTTGATTGAACCAAAAACTCAAGTAAACAAGAATAACAGTTTGATGTAGAGTATTACATTCCATTCATCAAGCAAAACAAAGAATCCAAATTACCCTCAGGAATGAAAGGTTTTATGTCAAAATTAATCTATGGTGTAGAGAAATTGCTGACACCAATAGATCTACACAATCTCATCTACCCGATACATCTTCCTGACTGTCGTGTCTTGAGCATTGGCATAATTATTATAACGAGGAACAACCACCTGCAGATTAGAACAACCAAACATTCATTTCTTTTTTCAATTCTACAAGATAGAGGTAGTATAAGTATCCCTCAGGAACATAAGGGAAATAGATGTTTCAACATCCCAAGTTAGCTTTAATCCAATAGTAAACATGCTTAATGGAAAAGAATCAATGAGAGTTTACCATGACTCTATGTCCATACATAGCCAAAGCTTTTGGTAAAGCTCCAGCAACATCAGCAAAGCATTACTGGTATCCTCAGGCGCAAGATACATAAATGTACAAAGCTATAGGCTCATGGGACAATAAACAGTCATGTATACCTGTAGACATCTAGGCAAGGGAGTTTGATTATATACAAAAAATATAATATCTCTCATACTTCAGCAACTAAAGATGATTCTACTCTAGAATAACTACAATAACTAATCCATATTATGAACTGGTAGTATGGAAACACGACTTACCAGTTTTCACAAATGGAGCACATTCTGCCACTACCATAATAATATTCATCGCATTCGCCCCAGCAAGAGAAAGGGTTTTGTATCTTCCCCCATCGAATCCTCCTTATGAGCAGTCACAATTTGTGGGCTAGATTCCTTAACAATGCTATCTCGTTTCTTATCTTGAATAGGCATGCTTGAATTGTACTCAAACATTGAAAAGGGAGCATCAGATTGGATCAAAAGGGAACACTTTTATACCATGTAGCAAAATAGAGGATTGTTTCCCCTAGAGCTCGCTCATAAATAACCGCTTCCTCCTTCTTCGTGGACAGAATTTGGGACCACCAGTGGCTCCACGTCAGGTAAGACAGGTCGTAACACCGTCAGACCACCAGTCGCCATTGCCAAAGGTCCAGGCGAGATGGTAAGCGACGCGGAGAAATGGACGAAGTAATTGAAACCGGGGGACAGAAACTGTAAGGGAAATTGAAATTTCCATTGCTAGAGCTCCATAGCTTCCATTGGAGAAGATATAATGAAGAAAGCGAGGGTTACCTAGAGCCATTTTTGATCTTATGACCCAACCCGCGCTCTTCAATTTTCCTTGATTTGCAAATTGGTCCCTGGCATGTCCATAAGCTTATGGACAAGCCACCTATCAGGAGACCCACTCTTTTTTATATTATTTTCCTCCACCATATGTGTTAGCAAATGTAAGCTAGATATCATATTAAACCACCAGCTCAAAATGAAGTTAAATCCCTAGATTTGTGACAAAATAAAAGAAGGTTGTGACATTGAAACTACTGTGAAAGGTGGTTTAATCTTTAGCTGTCATTAAAATTATGATTTAAAATGCGATTAAAAACTTTTTAGGATTTGAACAACAATAAAAAAAATCTTGGTGGAACTACCGTTAAAAATCCCACGACTCTCCCCTTTATTTATCACTTAGCCAATTCTCTCTCTCTCTCTCTCCCTGTTTAATTTTATCACCCTTTTCAATATACTTCTCTACCCATGCTCCCCTCCTGGCGCAGTCGGGAAACATGTGATTTGCAAGTACAAATTAAAGAAACGATATGAGTTCTCAAGCATAAAAAATCTAAAAACAAATTTTGGAATCCACGAGGAAAGACGATTAAATTTCCAGAATATAATTGACTGAAAATAAAATTATATATCTATCTTTAAGATTCTTGTCTCATTTACACTAATAAACAACTAAAAGGAATAAAAGTATTCTCCTAATCTAAATCTAGCTATTATAAGAATAACAAAAGAGATATACTGGTATATGTACAACTTACGTAACCCCAATATAGGAGTCCCTTGCTAAAACTGGCAGGTTAAACACCCGTAGGCCAGCTACATCGCTTTGCGAAATGCTAACCAATCTAAAAAAGGGTGGAGAAGCACCACTCACCACGATATCGTCTGCAAGGCCATGATCTAGAAGGGATGAGCATGACCTACATGCCAATTCCATGAGCTATCACTACTCAGAAGTAGACTCCTACATCAGTGGTGCTTACTATGGAAACAAAATTCTTTCTGGATTTATATGGTCCCTGGGAAAGGCTAGAGCCCATGTCAGAGTCACCACCAACATAGTAACCATGCGACTAATGTTTCTTAGACCCTAGGAACCCAATAATCAGCAAACTAGCCCAACGTGACTAGAGAACTCCAACAACAATAAGACCACACGATCATCAGTTCACAAAACTGAGGTAGACCCATAATAAAGGCACACTTCCACATTGCAACGAGTTTTACGTATCTATAACATGATATATGAGTTAAGGGATAAAAAAATATCATTAAGAGAATGAGGCCATAGAGATCGTTTAGCTAAGAAATTAGGCACGCTAAATTAGGAACATACAAAGTGAGGGAGACCTAACATGATCATGCCCGGAACAACTAGTTAGATTAAAGGAAAACGTGAACCACCAAAAACGTGTCTCTAATAAGTGCCTCACGTTCCCCAAATAGAATAATGTGTTAAGCTCGCGCAACAAAAAACAACCCCCGAGCTACCAACTTACTTGAAACAAAAGAATATAATAAGTGAAGTGACTTAATCATCGCGAGAAAAACATCGTTACTAGGATAATAAAAAGAAGTCATTGTATAATCTGTAATAATATTTATTAATCTCACATCCATATAAAAACTAAAGATTACAACAAAATATATTTTTGATTATGAATTTTCCCTTAGGAAGGATTACAACTGATTATTCGCTACCCTATTACATATATAAATAGTTAATTAAGTCCCTAGCTAAGCGCTAGCGAGGCCATAAAGTCTGAAACCCCGAACCCAATTAGATTAATAAATAAAATATACCTCTGATACAAATCATGTTATCTGACTTGAACCTTTTAATATCACCCTAAATGGAAATATATATATATATATATATATATACACACACACACATATATATATTTATAAAAATTTTGAACGTTGTACTAATTATAAAGTATAAAATTTGGAAAAAATAATCATTATGGATTAACCTAGATGTTACTCTCAGACGAAGTAATTTGACTTAATAATCTTAATTATTGAAAAATATATATTAGTTAATATCAAACGATGATAAATTATTGGTGTTTAGTGTATGTTTCACTTAAGAAAGAGGAAGGAAATAATAGTACGTTAAATCAGAATGGAAACGGGATATACAAATTACACATTTTAAAAGAGTAAAGTAAGAAATGATAAATTAAGTTGTTAAATAATTATCCAGATTTTTATAAAAGCATCTCCAATAGTTTACTTTGTACCTTCCTCTAAAACGAATATTCCTTTAAATTATTTAGGAACAATAATTTTATAACTTCCTAATATTTTTCATACTTATCACAACTATATATAATAGTAATTTTCATTTGTAATTACAAATAAGAATAAAATAAATAATTTATTATTTCTGGTATTGTTTTGATTTCAAGGAATATAATTGTATATATATATATATACTTGATTATATGTATTGTAAATTAAAAAAAGAAAAACCAATAAATAAAGAATTAAAAGAAAGGAACAGATAAAAACGAGATGAGACAATAAGTAAACAAACACATTAAAATACGTACCAAAAAGGAAAAAAATAGTACGCTGAAATGTGGTGCCATAAGGAAACATTTGGGTACAGGAGAACACAGAAAAAATTAAAATAAATAAATAAATAAAATAATAAAATACAGGGAGAGAAATACAGGTCGGTGGACGTTGAAATTTATCCAAAGTAATATTTGGGCAAGTTGACATAGGCAATTGAGACTTAATTGGATAAACTTTTAGGTGGTAGGTGTCAGAAATCTAGGTTCTCATCTAGTATAAATAACAACTACTGCCTCCCCCAAAACTCACAGCCTTAAGATATTTTCTTACCAAAATAAGAGCAGCAGTTAAGCAGTGATAACGTAGGAGAGGAGGTTGCCCAAACCAAGTCTAACTAAGGTGAGTGTTGCATCGCCTTAGCACGAATTGAGTTAAACTGAGTTTATGTTTACATATGTGCATATATGATGTCATCAAAACCTGACTCTCTCGAACTGAACCCTCCACCTCTTGAACCCCTACTGAAACCATCACCTCTCGAATCCCTACTGAACCCTCCACATCTTAAATGCCTACTGAACCCTCCACATCTCGAACTTCTACTGAACCCTCCACCTCTCGAACCCCTACTGAAACCATCACCTCTCGAACCCCTACTGAAAACTTCACCCCCCCGAACCCCTACTGAAAACTTCACCTCTCTAATCCCTACTAAACCCTCCACCTCTCAAACCCTACTGAAACCATCACCTCTTGAATCTCTACTGAACCCTCCACCTCTCGAACCCCTATTGAAACCATCACCTCTCGAATCCCTACTGAACCCTCCACCTCTCAAACTCCTACTAAAAACTTCACCTCTTGAACCCCTGTTGAAACCTTCACCTATCGAACCCCTGCTGAAACCTTCACCTCTCGAACCCCTGCTGAAACCTTAACCTCTCGAACCCCTACTGAAACCTTCACCTCTCGAACCCCTACTGCAAACTTCACCTCTCGAACCCCTGCTAAAATCTTCACCTCTACTGAAAGACTTCATCTCTCAAACCCCTTCTCAAAACTTCACCTCTCGAACCTCCACTAAAAATGTCACCTATCGAACCCACTGAAAGACTTCACTTCTCGAACCCCCCCTCTGAACACCTCACCTCTCGAACTGCCACTGGAAACCTGTATCCCTCAAACTAGTACCACTGATACCTTCACCACTCAAACAATATATCCCAAACCTACCCCTCGAACTAGTACTCCTGATATCTTCACCTTTAGAAACCTTTTCACTAGAACCCTCACTACTAGAACCATTACCTCTCACCTCTCGAACATGTGCCACTGAAACCTTCACCCCTCGAATAAGTACACTTAAACAATTACCTCTTGAATCCTTCTCCTAAACCATACCTCTCGAACTAAACTAACCTTTATCTCTCGAACCACTACCTCTCGAACCCATCTCTCGAACCTATACCACTGAACCTTTATCTCTCAAACCACTACCTCTTGAACCCATCTCTAGAACCTTACCTCTCAACTATACCAGTACCTCTCAAACCAGTACCTCTCAAATCTCGCCATTTGAAATCTCACCACTCAAACTAGTACCACTTGAACCCCAGTACTACTCGAACCCTTCACTCGAATACTCTACTCGAACCCCTGTACTCAAACTCATCTACTTGAACCCATGTACTTTAAACCTGATACTCGAACCTTTCTACTAAAACTATGTGTAATAGATCCCCACTAGAGAGAGATATGATGGTTGAACCTAAATGATGGTATATACTGACTGTTGAATTAAGTGTGTATTTTATCATACTGTGCTGGATTATCGTGAAACTGGATTCCTGAACTGCTCTGATATTATTCTGTGATGAGCGGCTTGTACTTTATCTTGCCGTGTAAAACTTGAATCATGTACTGCTATGATATATTATGTGGATGACCGGCTTGTACTTCATCTTTCTATGTCAAGCTTGAATTATCTGCTACCTGATTACCTGTCTGTGATTTCGGGGTCCCCAACATGATTGTAGTTTGGTCAAAGTCGGTGGGGAATGGTACAGACCGGACCGTCATATTAGACCAGCTACACGTGGAGTTCTGGTATGCTAGCAAAACCAACTGTACTGATACGAGCTCGTAACTGAACACTGGCGTGATTGGGGAAAGTGAATTCTGGACTGATAGCCTTCGGGCACCAGTGACTGGGTTATGCCTTGTATGTTAGTCAGAGTTTCCATATAGGCACCTGGCAGCAACTTGGCATTAACCACCCGTATCCTTTTACTGTGTGTTAGGACTTATGTGGCTAATTGTTATTTATTATTTGTTATTCTGTGAATAATAAAACTCAACTGGGTAAATATTGGCGTTGGAACCTCACTAAGCAAGGAGCTTACCCTAATTAAACAATCATTTTTCAGGTGAAGAAGAACAGTCAGAGAAAAGTGCTTAGTGTCTCTACTTCTTTTGAGAAAGATCCTAGGTGAATTGTTAGGATTTTAAAGTAAACTTTGAATCTGTAACAGTTAGGTGAAACTTTCATTTAACACTTCTAGTAATCCTGTCACTGTAATAGTAAAGTTAGGTTTTTTTTTAATTATCTAAATCGCTTCCGCATAAACTTTATTTGCTCGTTACTGCGGGCATTTTTGATAGCACGCTCAGATCCAACCCGATACTTGCGTTTGGGTTTGGAGGTGTTACAAATGTGGTATTAGAGCTTCTTCAAATCAAGTAAAGGAAAATCAAAACTTACCTTAATAAAAGACTTCACATTTGCTTAACATTTATAGATATTAGAGACATGGTTGAACCTTGTCTACAAAACTAACAATTTGTTGATGTCACTGTTTAATAGGGAAATAAAATAATTTATTAAATGTAATTTGAAATACAAAAGTCTATGAGAATTGTGAAAAATAAAAGGGTATAAATGAATCCAACCATTACTGAAGTGTAACCAAATTCTTCCAGCGTAATATCTCTGGTGAGAATACTAACATGTAGTACAGTGATAATTACGGCAGCAAAGACTAACACTAGTCTCGACATGTTATTGGAAAATTGAGAGTAAATATGGTAAGAAGGATATGAGATAGAAGAGAAAATATGGTTTTGAATTGTTGGATAAATTCGTATTTATACTATAAAATATAGCCGTTTACAACTGTTATATTACCGTTGGGAATATAGCAGTCTATAGCCGGTATAATTCCACTAAATATATATTGACTAACTGTAGTTAAATTCATAGAGTTTAATGTTATCAAAGAAGATGTAAAAACACAAAGTAGAGAATAAGAATAGTGCCATCAATATTTGCTTCTTTTGAACTTTCAAATACTTTCTAAATTGAAAATAAAAGTGTTCTCCTAAATAATTTTTAAAAAAAGTTAAATCTCAACAAAATAGTTCCATTAAAAGGATTTTGGATCAAAGCATACACTTTTAAATTTATTTTTTTTATAAAATTAATTTTTTTTGTAGGTATACATTCCATTTGACCTAAGAAAACCTTTGAATCACTTGGGGATGGCCAGCCCAAAGTTTGAATCAGGTTCTCATTTTAAATTGAAAGGTCCCGAAATAATAATGATAAAATTTTATACCTCAAAACGGAGAATAAAGCACTAGTCATCACATGAATATTCATAACATATGCAGCAATATCAGACCGTTAAATGTAATTAAGCTAAACTAAAAAAATACTTAACTAAAATATCAAACGAGTATCCTACCTTGATTGGATGAGGTAGATCCTGGTTAGGGAATGAGAAACCTTTATCCCTAAAATCTTTATCATAAAGAATCAGTAATGGATATAGAACCGATGAAATTAACATAGAACCCGATCAAATAAGGAATACCAAGACACAAGAACTAGAGCTGCAGGATATAGCACGCAAAAGTTGACTTAGACTCAAGGTGGCATCCGAGTCCTGCATAGGCTGCATACGCAGATGGCAGAACTCGTAAGGGGACCCTGAGAAAAGGTTGGGGGTCAGATAGATAAAACTCTAGTGATAATTGATCAAAGCATATGAACCTCGGGTTGACCTTAGGAATGGACCTTCTATGGTACAGAACGGGATAAAGAATGTGACTTCACTGAATGATTTAGGGTTGGTTAAGAATAGAATCTAGAGGGACTAAAGTAGTAGTATATAACTTTTGTAAATGTACTTGTAGTTCTCAAGAATTTATACTCTTTGATGAATATTCAAGCTAGGGATGAGAACCAATGATAGGCCAGGGAGAAGTCAAAGTTCAACGGAGGATTAATTGACGAAGTAATAAAAAAAATTGGAAACAATAATTCAAATACTTTAACCCTAAGATAAATGTGTAAGGAGGGTGAGTTGTCTACATTCAAATTAGAAGAGATGCAACCCAAACTTGGACCATACGACGTGGTCCAAGTATCACCTCGAGTCCCTTGTTGTATGGTGAGAAAGGAATGCATAAAGAATAGGAAAATAAATGTTTGCGATGTTGCAATATTCTGAGCACATAATAATGAAGTCCCAATAACTTAGACGAAGTCCTCATTCCAACCACTTGGTCACGGCCATCTGTGATCAATTTGGCTCTGAAGGGTGGAGCTGGTGGAAGTGGTAGGCCAAATGTGCAGGCTCGACTTTACGCCATAGAGAGTGATGAGAACCATTATTTTGCGGAGATTATTGAATGTACCCTCTCTATTTTGGGAAAAATTACAATGAACTTTGGGGACGAAGTTCAATAAAGGGGGGGGGGGGGGAGATTGTGAAACCACGAGCCCAATTAGAATAATAAATAATATATACCTCCGATACAAATTATGTTATCTGACTTGAACCTTTTAATATCACTCTAAATGGAAGAAATATATATATATATATATATATATATTTATTTATTTATAAATATTTTGAACGATGTGCTAATTATAAAGTATAAAATTTGGAAAAAATAATTTTTATGGATTAACCTAGATGTTACTCTCGGACGAAGTAAATTTGAATTAATAATATTAATTATACAAATATATATATTAGTTAATATCAAACGATGATAAAGTATTGGTGTTTAATATATGTTTCACTTAAGAAAGGGGAAGGAAATATTAGTATGTCGAAACATAATGGAAACGGGATATACAAATTGCACATTTTAAAAGAGTAAAGTAAGAAATAATAAATTGAGTTGTTAAATAATTATCTAGATTTTTATAAAAACATCTCCAATAGTTTACCTTGTACCTTCCTGTAAAACGAATATTCCTTTAAATCACCGAGGAAGACTAATTTTTTAACTTCCTAATATTTTTCATACTTATCACAACTATGTATAATAGTAATTTTCATATGTAATCACAAATAAGAATAAAATAGATAAGTTATCATTTCTAGTATTGTTTTGATTTCAAGGAATATAATTATATATTTATGTAATTGATTATAAGTATTATAAATTAAAAAGAAGAAAAACCAATAAATAAAGAATTAAAAGAAATGAATAGATAAAAACGAGATGAGACAATAAGTAAACAAACAAATTAAAATACGTACCAAAAAGTTAAACAAATAGTACGCTGGAATGTGGTGACATAAGGAAATATTTGGGAACAGAAGAAAACAAAGAAAGAACTAAAATAAATAAATAAAATAACAAAATACAGGGGAGAGAAATACAGGTCGGCGGATGTGAGAAATTTATCCAAAGTAATTTTTGGGCAAGTGGACATAGGCAGTTTAGAGTTAAATTGATAAAATTTTAGGTGGTAGGTGTCGGAAACCTAGGTTATCATCTAGTATAAATAACAACTACTGCCTCCCCCAAAACTCACAGCCTTACCAAAATAAGAGCAGTAGTTAAGTAGTGATAACGTAGGAGAGGAGGTTGCCCAAGCCAAGTCTAACAAAGGTGAGTGTTGCATCGCCTTAGCACGAACTGAGTTAAACTTAGTTTATGTTTATATATGTATATATATATGATGCCATCAGAACATGACTTTCTCGAACTGAACCCTCCACTTCTCAAACCCCTACTGAAATCATCACCTCTCGAATCCCTACTGAACCCTCCACATCTCGAACCCGTACTGAAACTATCACCTCTCGAACCCCCACTAAAACCATCATCTCTTGAACCCCTATTAAAAACTTCACCTCTCGAACCCCTACTGAAAACTACACCTCTCTAACCTCTATTGAAAACATCACTTATTGTATCCCTACTGAACCCTCCTCCTCTCAAACCCCTACTAAAAACTTCACCTCTCGAACCCCTGCTGAAACCTTCACCTCTTGAACTCCTGCTGAAACCTTCACCTCTTGAACCCCTGCTGAAACCTTCACCTCTCAAACCCCTGCTGAAACCTTCACCTCTTGAACCCCTGCTGAAACCTTCACCTCTCAAACCCCTACTGAAAACCTTACCTCTCAAACCCCTGCTGAAACCTTCACCTCTCGAACCTCTACTGAAAGACATCACCTCTCAAACCCCTTCTGAAAACATCACCTCTCGAACCTCCACTGAAAACGTCACCTATCGAACCCACTGAAAGACTTCACTTCTCAAACCCCCCTCTAAACACCTCACCTCTCGAACCGCCACTGGAAACCTGCATTGAACTAGTACCACTGATACCTTTACCACTCAAACAATGTATCTCGAACCTACCCCTCGAACTAGTACTCCCGATATCTTCACCTCTAGAAGCCTTTTCACTGGAACTCTCACTACTAAAACCATTACCTCTCACCTCTCGAACATGCGCCACTGAAACTTTCACCCCTTAAACGAGTACACTGAAACCATTACCTCTCAAATTCTTCTCCTGAACCATACCTCTCGAACTGAACAAAACTTTTATTTCTTGAACCACTACTTCTCGAACCCATCTCTCAAACCTCACCAAATGAATCAATACCTCTCGAACCTGTACCTCTGGAAGCTTTACCTCTCAAACCCATTTCACGAACCTATACCACTGAACCTTTATCTCTCAAACCACTACCTCTCAAACCCATCTCTCAAACCTTACCTCTCAATTGTATCAGTACCTCTCAAACAAGTACCTCTCGAACCTTACCTCTCGAATCTTACCTCTTGAAATCTCACCACTCGAACCAGTACCACTTGAACCAGTACTACTTGAACTCACTGCCACCCGAACCATTACAACTTGAACCCCAGTACTACTCAAACCCTTCACTCGAATACTCTACTCGAACCCCTGTACTCGAACTCATCTTCTTGAACCCCTGTACTTGAAACCTGATACTCGAACCTTTCTACTCGAACCATGTGTACTCGAACCCCATTAGAGAGAGATATGATGGTTAAACCTAAATTATGGTATATACTGACTGTTGAATTAAGTGTTTATTTTATCATACTGTCCTGGATTATCCTGAAACTGAATTCCTGAACTACTCTGATATTTTTCTGTGAATGACTGGCTTGTACTTTATCTAACCGTGTCAAACTTGAATCATGTACTGCTCTGATATATTATGTGGATGGCTAGCTTGTACTTTATCTTTCCCTGTCAAGTTTGAATTATCTGCTACCTGATTACCTGTCTGTGATTTCGGGGTCCCCGACGCGATTGTAGTTCGGTTGAAGTCGGCAGGGAATGGTACAGATCAGACCGTAAGATTGGACCGGCTACACGTGGAGTTCTGATATGCTAGCATAACTAACTGTTTTGATATGAGCTCATATCTGAGCACTGGCGTGATTGGCATAATTGGGGAAAGTGAATTCTGGACTGATAGCCTTTGGGCACCAGTGACTGGGTTGTGCCTTGTATGTTAGTCAGAGTTGCCATATAGGCATTTGGCAGCAACTCGACATTAACCACCCTTATCCTTTTATTGTGTGCTAGGACTTATGTGGCTAGTTGTTATTTGTTATTTGTTATTCTGTGATCACTAAAACTCAACTGAGTAAATATTGGCGACGGAACCTCACTAAGCAAGGAGCTTACCCTAGTCAAACAACCCCTTTTCAGGTGAAGAAGAACAGTCAGAGAAAAGTGTTTGTTGTCTTTACTTCTTTTGAGAAAGATCTTTGGTGAATTGTTAGGATTTTAAAGTAAACTTTGAATCTATAACAGTTAGGTGAAACTTTCACACTTGTACTAATCCCGCCACTATAATAGTAAAGTAAGGTTTTTTTAAAATTGTCTAAATCTTTTCCGCATAAACTTTATTTGCTCATTACTGTTGGCATTTTCGGTAGCACGCTCAAATCCGACCCAATACTTGCGGTTAGGTTTGGGGGTGTTCCAGATGTGGTATCAGAGCTTCCTCAAATCAAGTAAAGGCAAATCAAAACTTAACTTAATAAAAGACTTCACATTTGCTTAACACTTATAGATATTAGAGACATGGTTGAACCTTGTCTACAAAACTAACAATTTGTTGATGTCACTGTCTAATAGGGAAATAAAATAATTTATCAAATGTAATTTGAAATACAGAAGTCTATGAGGATTGTGAAAAATAAAAGGGTGTAAATGAATCCAACCATTACTGAAGTGTAACAAAATTCTTCCGGCGTAATATCTCCGGTGAGAATACTAACATGTAGTACAACAATAATTACGGCAACAAAGACTAACATTAGTCTCGACATGTTATCAGTAAATTGAGAAAAAATATGGTAAGAAAGATATGAGATAGAAGAGAAAATCCGGTTTTCAATTGTTGAATAAATTCGTATTATACTATAAAATATAGCCATTTATACATGTTATATTACCGTTGGAAATGTAGCCATTTATAGCCGGTATATTACCACTAAATAAATATTGACTGATTGTGGTTAAATGCTAAGAGTTTAATGTTATCAAAGAAGATGTAAAAACACACATTAGAGAAATAAGAATAGTGCCATCAATATTTGCTTCTTTTGAACTTTCAAATACTTTCTAAATTGAAAATAAAAGTGTTCTCCTAAATAATTTTAAAGAAAAGTTAAATCTCAACAAAATAGATTCCATTAAAAGGATTTTGGATCAAAGCATAAAATTTTAAATTAAAAAAAAAGAATTTTAAAATTTTTTTAGGTAACCTTTCCGTTTAACCTGAGAAAACCTTTGAATCACTTGGGGATGGCCAACCCAAAGTTTGAATCAAGTTTTCATTTTAAATTGAAAGGTCCCTAAATAATAATGATAAAATTTTAGACCTCAAAACGGATAATAAAGCACTAGTCATCACATGAATCTTCATAACATATGCAGCAATATTAGGCTGTTTAATGTAATTAAGCTAAACTAAAAAAATATAATTAACTAAAATATCAAATGAGTATTCTACCCTAATTGGACGAGGTAGATCCTGGTTAGGGAATGAGAAACCTTAATCCCTAAAATCTTTGTCATAAAGAATCAGTAATGGATATAGAACCGATGCAATTAACATAGAACCCGATCAAATAAGGAATACCAAGACACAGGAACTATTGCTGCATGATATAGCACACAAAAGTTGACTCAGACTCAAGGTGGCATCTGAGTCCTACATAGGCTGCATACGCAGATGACAGAACTCGTAAGGGGACCCGAAGAAAAGGTTGGGGTCACATAGATAAAACTCTAGGGATAATTGATCAAAGCATTTATGAACCTCGGGTTGACCTTAGGAATGGACCTCCCATGGTACAGAACGGGATAAAGAATGTGACTCCACTGAATGATTTAGGGTTGGTTAAGAATAGAATCTAGAGGGACTAAAGTAGTAGTATATAACTTTTGTAAAAGTACTTGTAGTTCTCAACAATTTATACTCTTTGATGATCATTCAATCTAGGGATGAGAACCCAATGATAGATCAGGGAGAAGTCAAAGTTCAACGGAGGATTAATTGACGCAGTAATAAAAAAAATTGGAAACAATAATTCAAATCCCTTAACCATAGGATAAATGGGTAAGGAGGGTGAGTTGTGTACATTCAAATTAGAAGAGATGCAACCCAAACTTGGACCATACGACGTGGTCCAAGTATCACGTCCCTTGTTGTATGGTGAGAAAGGAAGGCATAAAGAATAGGAAAATATATGTTTGCGATGTTGCAATATTCTGAGCACATAATAATGAAGTCCCGATAACTTAGACGAAGTCCTCATTCCAACCACTTGGTCACGCCTCAATTTGGCTTTGAAGGGTGGAGTTGGTGGACGTGGTAGGCCAAATGTGCAGGCTTGACTTTACGCCATAGAGAGTGATGAAAACCATGGTTTGACCGAGGTTATTGAAGGTACCTTCTCTATTTTGGGTAAAATTACAATGACGGGGATGAAGTTCATTAAGTGAGGGAGATTAAATAAAATATACCTTTGATACAAATCATGTTATCTGACTTGAACCTTTTAATATCACTCTACATGGAATATATATATATATACACACACACACACATATATATTTATAAATAATTTGAACGATGTGCTAATTATAAAGTATAAAATTTGGAAAAAATAATTATTATTGATTAACCTAGATGTTACTCTCGGACGAAGTAAAGTTGAATTAATAATCTTAATTATGGAAAAATATATATTAGTTAATATCAAATGATTATAAAGTATTGGTGTTTAATATATGTTTTACTTAAGAAAGAGGAAGGAAATAAAAGTACATCGAATCAGAATGGAAACGAGATATACAAATTGCACATTTTAAAAGAGTAAAGTAAGAAATGATAAATTGAGTTGTTAAATAATTATCTAGATTTTTATAAAAGCATATCCAATAGTTTACCTTGTACCTTCCTCTAAAATGAATATTCCTTTAAATAACCGAGGAAGACTAATTTTATAACTTCCTAATATTTTTCATACTTATCACAACTATATATAATAGTAATTTTCATATGTAATCACAAATAAGAATAAAATAAATAAGTTATCATTTCTAGTATTGTTCTGATTTCAAGGAATATAATTGTATATATATATATAATTGATTATAAGTATTGTAAATTAAAAAGAAAAAAAACAATAAATAAAGAATTCAAAGAAAGGAATGGATAAAAACGAGATGAGACAATAAGTAAACAAACAAATTAAAATACGTACCAAAAATTAAACAAATAGTACGCTGGAATGTTGTGCCATAAGAAAATATTTGGGTACAGGAGAAAACAAAGCAAGAATTTAAATAAATAAATAAATAAAATACAGGGGAGAGAAATGCAGGTCGGCGGACGTGAGAAATTTATCCAAAGTAATTTTTGGGTAAGTGGACATAGGCACTTGAGAGTTAAATGTATAAAATTTAGGTGGTAGGTGTTAAAAACCTAGGTTCTCATCTAGTATAAATAACAACTACTGCCTCCCCAAAAACTCACAGCCTTAAGATTTTTTTTACCAAAATAAGAGTAGCAGTTAAACAGTGATAACGTAGGAGATGAGGTTGCCCAAGCCAAGTCTAACTAAGGTGAGTATTGCATCGCCTCCGCATGAACTGAGTTAAACTAAGTTTATGTTTACATATGTATATATAATGCCATAAAAACCTGACTCTCTCGAAATGAACCCATCACATCTCGAACCCCTACTGAAACCATCACCTCTCGAATTCCTACCGAACCCTCCATCTCTCGAACCCCTACTGAAACTATCACCTCTCGAACCCCTACTGAAAACTTCACCTCTCTAACCTCTACTGAAAACTTTACTTACTGAATCCCTACTGAACCCTCCACCTCCCAAACCCCTACTGAAACCATCACCTCTCAAATCCCTACTGAACTCTTCACCTCTCAAACCCCTACTGAAACAATCACCTCTCAAATCCCTACTGAACCCTCCACCACTCGAACCCCTACTGAAAACTTCACCTCTCGAACCCCTGCTGAAACCTTCATCTCTCGAACCCCTACTGAAACCTTCATCTCTCGAACCCCTACTGAAACCTTCATCTCTCGAACCACTACTGAATACTTTACCTCTCAAACCACTGCTGGAACCTTCACCTCTTAAAGCTCTACTGAAATATTTCACAGCTCGAACCCCTTCTAAAACATCATCTCTCGAACCTCCACTGAAAAAGTCACCTATCGAACCCACTGAAAGACTTCACTTCCTGAACCCCCCTCTGAACACCTCACCTCTCGAACCACCACTGGAAACCTTTATCCTTCGAACTAGTACAACCGATACCTTTACCACTCGAACAATATATCCCGAGCCTACCCCTTGAACTAGTACTCCCAATATCTTCACCTCTAGAAACCTTTTCACTGGAACCCTCACTACTAGAACTATAACCTCTCACCTCTCGAACATGCGACACTGAAATCTTCACCCCTCGAACTAGTACACTGAAACCATTACCTCTCAAATCCTTCTCCTGAGCCATACCTCTCAAACTAAACTAACCTTTATCTCTCAAACCACTACCTCTCGAATCCATCTCTCGAACCTCACCAAGTAAATCAGTACCTCTCAAACCTATACCTCTTGAAGCTTTACCTCTCGAATTTCTCAAACCTATACCACTGGACCTTTATCTTTTGAATCACTACCTCTCTAACCCATCTCTCAAACCTTACCTCTCAACTGTATCACCACCTCTCGAACCTTACCTCTTGAATCTCACCACTTGAAATCTCACCACTCAAACTAGTACCACTTGAACCATTACTACTTGAACCTATTTCCACCCGAACCAGTACAACTTGAACCTCAGTACTACTCGAACCCTTCACTCGAATACTCTACTCGAACCCCTGTACTCGAACTCATCTACTTGAACCCCTGTACTTGAAACCCGATACTCGAACCTTTCTACTCGAACCATGTGTACTCGAACCTCATTAGAGAGAGATATGATGGTTAAACCTAAATGATGGTATATATTGACTGTTGAATTAAGTGTTTATTTTATTATACTGTGCTGAATTATCATGAAACTAAATTCCTGAACTATTCTGATATTTTTCTGTGAATGAACGGTTTGTATTTTATCTTGACGTGTCAAACTTGAATCATGTACTGCTCTGATATATTATGTGGATGACCGACTTGTACTTTATCTTGCCATGTCAAGCTTGAAGTATCTGCTACTTGATTAACTGTCTGTTATTTTAGGGTCCCCGACGCGATTGTAGTTCGGTCAAAGTTGGCAGGGAACTGTACAGAACGGACTGTTAGATTAGACCGGTTACACATGGATTTCTGGTATGCTAGCATAACTAACTGTACTGATACAAGTTCGTAACTGAACACTAGCGTGATTGGCGTGATTGGGGAAAGTGAATTCTGGACTGATAGCCTTCAAGCACCATTGACTGGGTTGTGCCTTGTATGTTAGTCAGAGTTTCCATATAGGCACCTAGCAACAACTAGGCATTAACTACCCGTATTATTTTACTGTGTGCTAGGACTTATGTGGCTAGTTGTTAATTATTATTTGTTATTCTGTTATCACTAAAACTCAATTGGGTAAATATTGGCGATAAAACCTCACTAAGAAAGGAGCTTACTCTAGTTAAACAACCTTTTTTTTAGGTGAAGAAGAACAATCAGAGAAAAGTGCTTGTTGTCTTTACTTCTTTTGAGAAAGATCCTGGGTGAATTGTTAGGATTTTAAAGTAAACTTTGACTCTGTAGCAGTTAGGTGAAACTTTTATTTAACACTTGTACTAATCATGACACTGTAATAGTAAAGTTAGGTTTTTTTTTAATTATCTAAGTCGCTTCCACATAAACTTTATTTTCTCGTTACTACTGGCATTTTTGGTAGCACGCTCAGATCCAACCCGATACTTGCGGTTAGGTTTGGGGTCTTTCATAAAGGACCCAAGGGGATAAGTGAAATAACGGTCGCCCATTCTTCCCCCTTGTCTTCTAGAAGTGTCCCCCATAATGGGGTATGTACCATTATGTAAGTACCTTAATAGCTAGAAGGATGGTACGTACTCCCATAAAAGACTTTGACGAATATGCCTCTAGCACCTTCTAACTACTAAGGGTCTCCCAGTATGATTTCTTCTCCAACAAAGACATGTAATAACAATTACTGGGAATATAACAATCGCCATCGCTCGTCATAGGGCCTAAATTATTCCTAATTCCCATTTCAACAAGGTTAAGGAGAGTCTACAACCCATTTTCATTTTACCAGGGTATTTAACAATGTTTCCACACAAACAAAACACATTTTACTCAATGTGGAATACATCAAGACAATGTCTTATGTCCAAATCCTTCTAGTAACGAAGTTTCATAAATATGGAGAATTTATTTTAACTTCCTTCATAAGCTTCTTTTCGTTTCCTCTTCCCTAAGTTGTTCGAAAAATCCCTCACTTTTTCAATAACGTCTTAACTAGTTAATTGTAGCACTGACCCTCTTTGATCATCATCCTCACTGAACCACTTCTTCATCAAAAGTCATGGGTGCCCCTCGTAGAGAAACCTCTGGTGGTCTTAATTGTTAACTAGGAAGGAAGATATAACAACATATTATTTCATTTCATCATTAACCACGAAGGAAGATTGTAGATCACCATCATAACTGTCCTAGAAATGTGTGTTTTACTCAGATTACCAAATGGTTTATTCCACCAGTGAAAAGGTCTAACCTTAAATTCTGAGATTTTGAGCCAAACTAAGGGTAAAGAACATCTAGTTTCTTTCGCTGCTCCCCATCCGATGTATATCGGATTACAACATCCACCAGTCTGGTTTTTTTGCATGCTAGTATAAAACTTTGCATCCTTTTTGCATGCAAACAAAAGTTTTAATCAGAAATGGATAGAGATATACCACGACACTTTAGCAGATGTCTTTTTCAAGACCAAATGCGTACCCAACAAGTGTAACTAGTCTAAAACCTCTCAAAACCAAATGTTCTCGCAACTTATTCATCCCCAAAAATACATAATCCCTAGAAATCTTACAAGGGCATCATGATCGCACCATACCACTCTTAGGGTGTGTTTGACAGAGCTTATAAGCTAATAACTGTTTGGTGTTTAGTAAACTGCTAAAAAGTGCTTATTCAAGAAGCATGCACTTTTTTTAAAGGAAAAATAGAAGTTGGTCTTCCCCTTCTTTCAAAATAAGCCAAAATAGGCCATATTTTATTATAATCATAGCTCTGCCAAACACACCCTTAGAAGAATGTTCAAATGGTAATACAATAAAAGCTTCCACCAATGGCATGTAATCAGGTGATTTACTAAGACCTTTACCGATGATTTCTAACGACAGGCCTTATATTTGATAGTACAACTAGTAATTATTAGCATATTTTAGAGTGTACATATGATCACAATATGGCATATTTCCGTAATCTGGAAATTCTACGAAGATTTGTATATTCCAAGAAATTTTCAAGAATTACGCACTTTTAAAGACATGAAGACCCACCATTAGATTCATAATGAAGAATTGAAGATTAAATATGGAAGAACGGGGAAAATGGAGGGAGAATATCAAGAACACACTGCATGGAGCAACTCAAAGCCGCACGTGTGTGGCACATAAGGAGAAGAAGCCGCACGTGGATGATGTGTGGTGGTGAGTGGGATGATCAGTGAAGGTCCTATGCTGATCCGGCCTGGGTAGAAGCTAGCCGGTAATTTTCTTGATCTCATGTGGATTCAGCCCATTGACTTTTGGGGGCTGAATATATTATTTCTTAATTTCCCAGTCTAATATAGGTTTTATTCATTAATTAGACTACAAATTTATTCTCTAGAGAAGACTATTTAGTTTCTTTTGTAAATAGAATTATATTCCTAATTTTCTATTTTTAATATAATTAGTTTCCTTTACTCAGTTTTGTTTTAGGAGCAGTCAAATTAAAAGATATCTCTATTTCTTTTTTCTAAGTAAGGTAGTATTTTTGTTTAGCAAGAATATATTAGATTTAATTTTTTTTGTATGATTAGAATTTAATTGGAAGAATAATTATATTCCTAGATTAGCTTTAGTTCTTGTATTATAAATATTTCAAGGGATTTTAAAGCTAAGAGAGCAGTCCACACGAGACTTTAGATAGATATTCTCACTTGAAAAGCCCATCGTTGAACTATGTATTATTTTCGAGATTTTGAGTTGTTAATGGAGGAGTAACTTTCATAATTCATTTAGCAGTTGGAGCAATCGCTGATTACAATGTGAGGTTCGAGGTGACACAATCAGATTATATTCATTCCCGTTTATATTGTAGTAAATTATCTTGTAGCTATATTTAATTGACTTATTGATCACCTAGATTTATTGCATATTTCATACTTCTAGTGAGTAATCAAGTCATGAGTCCGAGAAACATTGACAACCCTTCGGCGATAATGATTGGTAATTTAGATTGAATCAACACTGATAACAATTTGATTGGGAAAATGTACCTCGTTATTCTTTGACTTAATACATTTATTGGAGGCAGTAATAAGAGCATGATAAGTATTTTGTGCGATAAATATGTTGTATGGTTATGACCCCTCAGGCTAGTATAGTGAACGAGGACAATATTATGAATTGAATAGATCTGGAACCTATGCTCATATAATAAAGTTGATTTGCAGTAATTTTTGGATGCAATGTCTTTATTATCAAATTTAAATTTGTTATTTTATTTTCTTGTTTTCTTTAGTTTTAAATTAATAAACAAAATTTTGAAAACCCCCATTAATTTGTGAAGAGTTGGCCGAATTAAAGAACTAAATTAGGAGTAGTATTATTGATGTGGTTCGACCCTTACTTTATTGGTGTATTACTCTAATGATAGTGTAGGTGAATAGGGTTTATAAATCTAATCTTGATATCAATTTAGTTTTTTAACGACCTGCTAAAATTCCTTTGTCATCAATTCTATCCCATATTTTGTTTTCCTACAATTCATTTGCATTTCAACCCATAAAATTTTAAAACACAAACATCATATAATACCCATAGATACACAGAACATTAATTTAACAAATGTTTATTTTACGTGTCTTTAACTAGATAGTGTTTTGTGTATTTAAGAGTATGTTATGATGATTGTGTATTACATGTTCATGGGTTAAAATTCAATTTAGTTATACGAAGATGGAAATGGATCGAATTAAACTCATCAGTAATGATCTTAAGAAATCACTTGATTACATGTCATTAGTGCATTCATTTATTGTGTTAGTGTTTGAACATGCTTCTAAGAATTGTGCAGTGCAAGCACAATGCCCTTGAAAGGATTGTAGTAATAATGTCTTTTTTGGGAGGAATAAGTTGCATGAATATCTCATGAGGGGGTTTCAAACTAGTTAAACTCGTTGGGTATGGCACACGAAGATTAAAACGGCCAGGGTCGAATTGGATAAATTTTTTTTAAAATTAAAACCATCCGGAGATGGGAGGGAATATATTAGGCTCCCCCAAACCAATTATAAATAAGCCCGAAAGGCGCCACTTGAGAAAATCTTTACAAAAGATCATCCATTTGATGATCCGAAACCAAAAAAACTTGAATATATGAATCACTTGCTTCCAAAAGCGGAGATTCCACCTATTCTAAACTAAAGAAATATAGTGGGCTAAACAAGGTGTAACTTTTCTTCTATCCGGCTGATAAACCACGAACAGGGCAGTGAATCGAAAAATCGGAACACTTATTTGTCAATGATTTGCAGCCGAAGTGAAAGAAAAATTACCACCTGAGTATCCGAGGATTGTTGCAGTTAGTGGAGAATCATCCTTGGCGACCATGCAATCCTCACTCGAGCATCATCTCTGGAAATTTGGTGTTGCTTGCAACCAACATTGACATCAGCTGAGGACCAGCTGCGGATGTGAGCTGTGAAGAAGAATGCACAAAAGCACACCACCTGCAAAGGATAAAAAGGAGAAACAACAGTTTCCATTCTAGCCAAGAAAAGAAAATATATGATTTACTAGTGAAAGCACTAAAGCTGAATGATAACAAAATTGTAGACATAAAACTGGATGAAACAGAGAGAGTAGATGTTTAGACCGAAGGGGAAACAATCTGCACCCCAGGATAACTATTTTTGTCAAGTAATAAAAGACCCCTAAGGAATGGTGGAACAAAATCAATATGTACATCTCCCTGCAAATTATTTTCCATAGCATATTTTGCCAAGAAGTCAGCAGCAGTGTTAGCTTCCCTGGGGGTATGTTGGATTGGATTCACTAGGTGTCCTAAGTTTAATTTGCTACATATAGAGAAAACTCTCCACGGGCAACACATTGGGTATTGAATTCCTTTAACAGCTATTAGACAATCAGACTCAATCACACAATAATGAAGATTCAGATCTGAACATAATTGATATCCATTCTGAATGGCAGTTAGTTCAACATGTAAAGGTGAAGCTGATTGAAAAATGTTAACTCTCATTTTAATCACATCTCCCTTCCAATTCCTCACTATAGCTGCAGATGAGGAATGACCACCACTTTTCCATGTAGCATCTGTATTTATTTTGAAACCATTTAGTGGTTTTTCCCAACTGACCGCAGTAATCAATTTTTTCTGTTTTGGAAGGATTTTTGGTATTATTCTAGCTTGTATCAATTCCTTATGCTTGTCAATATTACCTTTCAAATGATAAGCTGAGAATATCAGGTATATCAGTTCTTTGACATTCTGAAAACATGCATCAACTGAGAAAGATATGTTGTCAAAGATGATTTTATTTCTGTGAATCCAGAGAGACCATGTTGTAACTATTAGGGCAGCTGTAAATAAGTTGGACATTATCTTAGAATCAGCCCTGAAGGAGAGAAAGAATTCTACTCTATTCCTGAAGCTTCCAAAAACTGGTTGTTGAAAGTGTAGTAAATTATTAACTCCGAGCCAAATAGCAATTGAAGAAGGGCAGGAGTTAAAAAAATGATCCAGAGAATCTGAATGGTTCATGCATAGAGGACACTTAGAGGCTAAAGAGAAACCAAGCTTACACAAGATATTATCAAATGGAAGAATTCCATTTAGAGCTCTCCAGATAAGAACAGACATCTTTGTAGGAATAAAAGGGGACCATACCTTGTGTAGGTGTCTGATGATTGTTCTTTTCTGTCTGAATAATTTGTATGCAGATCTGATGGAGAAATTCCCATCCAATGCAGGAGTCCAGACAAGCCTGTCAGCATGAGAGTTTTCCAGTTTAACTTCCTGCAAGAAAAGAATAGTATTGGTAGCCAGGTGAGGCTCCAGATTTGGAAGGTAAGAAACTTCGTTAGAAAAGAATGACCTTAGAGAGATATCTGGAAATGGGATATCCATCTCCTGGGGCCATTCATAACACAAAGCTCCATCACCTTTCCAATTAGCATTCCAGAATGTACATTCACCTATACCATGAATAACTCTAGTGAGACTATTAGCCTTAGAATTAATCTTGCAGATCCTTTTCCATGTGTGTGATTTTTTGTAAGATGCAGGTAGTGACCACAGATATTCAGACCATTGGGTATTATTTATTTGCAGTTTCCACCATAGTTTACAAGAGAAGGAATCTACAATAGCATTTAGGTCTCTAAAGCCTATACCATTTTCATCTACAGGTAGACTCATTTTTTTCCATGATCTCCATTTTTTCTTTTCTGTGTTTTCACATGTCCCCCAGAAAAGGCCAGAAGCTATTTTTTCCATTTTCCTTAAGACTAACTTTGGAGGACTTAAAACTGCAAACATGTGTGTGAGAATTGAAAGAAAGCAATGGTTAATCAGAATAATCTTACCTGCACTGCTTAGCCATATGTTCTTCCAATTGTTAATGGATTTCTCCATTCTTTCCAAGATTGGATGGTAATGAATCTGTAAATTACGACCTGGAAAGATAGGAACCCCTAGATACTTAAAAGGAAAAGAGCCTTTCACCATACCTAAAATCCTACTCACAGTTTGAACCCTTGCCACAGAAGTGTTTGGACCAACAAAGAAATCAGATTTAGAAAAATTAACCTTTTGACCTGATGTTTGCTCATATGCTTTCAAAAAGCTTTTAAACCTTTTAAAATTTCTGTGGTTAGCATTCAGGAAAACAGCTGTATCATCAGCATACATGAGGTGAGTAATAGGGGAACAGGGCCTTGGCAAACAAAAATATTGCAGATATCCTGTACTGAACAATTTTTTTAAGCCTCGGGAGAAAGCTTCAGACAGAATATTGTACAGGAAAGGTGAAAGTGGATCACCCTGTTTAATACCTCTAGTAGAGGCAAAGAAACCTGAAGTAATTCCATTAATTAAAACTGAAAAGTGAGCTGCAGCTATATTGTGCATAATTCGATGCACAAATTTACCATGAAAACCAAATTGAAGAAGGATTGAGTTAAGGAAAGACCATGAGACTCTATCAAAAGCCTTTTGCATGTCTAATTTTACTATGAGATTAGAAACCTTAGATTTTCTAGAGAGAATTCTGGACATCTCTTGCATTAAGATAACGTTATCAGATATATCCCTGCCTTTTATAAATGCACTTTGTTCAGGGGATATGAGTAAAGTCATTAGAGGTTTAATCCTTTCCATTATCATCTTAGAGAAAACTTTGTTCACAAAATTTGATAGGCTTATGGGTCTGAAGTCTGAGAAGGTGATTGGAATTGGTTTTTTGGGGATTAAGGTAAGCCAAGTGCTAGAGATGGCCTTAGGAATATTACCACTGTTTAGGAAGTCATTGGCAGCATCAAGGAGGTCTCCCTTAATAGTGTCCCAGAATGTATATTAAAAAGCACCAGAATAACCATCAGGTCCTGGAGCACTAGATTTATTTAGGTCAAATACTGCAAATTTGAGTTCCTGAATATTAAAGGGGGACAGAAGAGTGTGATTTTGTTGATCAGTGATCACTTTAGGAATTTCTTTGAGGAAGTGATGTAAATAAGTTCCCATTTTTTGGGGGGCCTCTTCATTAAGTAATTCCCTGTAAAATCTCACACCTTCTTCTTTAATCAGTTGTGGTTCTGAAATCCACTTACCACTACCATCCTTGATTTTACTGATTCTAGATCTTGCTCTCCTTTCCCTAATGGAGTGATGAAAGTAACTAGTATTTGCACCCCCAAATTTAAACCAATTTAAATTATCCTTTTGCTTCAGATAGATATTTTTTTCTTTTTGAGCTCTCATAAGAATATCTTTTGATTTAATCAGCTCAGCTAAGATTAATTCATCTTGTGTTTGCTGAAAGGAGATTTCCAGTTCATTAACTGTATTTTCAGAGTGTAACAAATTCTGATTGACATTACCAAAGTGCAATTTATTCCATTGTTTGATTTCCATCTCTAGCCTCTTTAATTTAAAAACTAACCTATACATCCCACTGAATGGAGAAACTAATTCCCAGTTTGAGACAACTAGAGCCTGAAATTCTTGTCTATTTGACCACATTTCTTAGTATCTAAAAGGCCCAGGGACTTGTTCTTCGGCTGATTGAACTGATAAAAATAAAGGGGAATGGTCCGAAGTCATTCTATTTAGCACATGAATGGAGCTGTTAGGAAATAGATCCAACCAATCTAAGGTAGCAATACCCCTATCTAGCCTCTGAAACATTAAGTCCTTATATTTATCCCGATATCTATTATTGCTCCAAGTGAAAGAATTTCGTACTGTAGGGATATCATGCAAGTCCATATTGTTTATAAATTCGTTAAACTGTTTCATGCTTTTTTTGGTGTTGATTTCCTTCCTTTATATTCAGATACAGATGCAACAGTATTAAAATCTCCAATATATATGGATGGATCATGTGTTGTAGTCTGTAAATCATTCCATAATGCCTCCCTCATTTGTCTATGTACACTAGCATATATGAAAAAACAATTCCAACTAATAGAGGAGGCAGTATCTGATATTTTGACCTGTAAAAATTGATCTCTCTTCCTTAAGGTTGTTATACTGAAAACATGATTCCATAAGATCCAGATTTTAGCACATTGAGCAGGAAGAGCATATTTGTATCCAAGGTCATACATCAATGCATTTAATTTCTGTTTATCATGCCAGGGTTCTATTAAACACATAATGTCTATCTTATGCTTAAATTTTAAAGGCTTTAGTCTATCTAGAGATGATCTAAAACCTCTAACATTCCAGACTATTATGTTCCCTATTGTGGTGTGTTTTATCATTTAAAAACTGGGGGGTTGCTTTTTGTTACCAGGCTTGCCACTATTATTCTCAATATTAACCGTAGTAGAAATCTGTTCAGGTTTACTTACCTTGATCTGACAGGTGTGCTCCATATTTGAAATCAGTTCAAATGATTCAGAAGCCTGATCTCCTTCATTGACCACTGGGATGGTAATTTGCTCTGTGGAACCTGTTTGTGCATACTCAAGAATAGACATTGGAGCTGGTATAGTTGTTAAAATGTCATCAGAAATAGAGTGCACTGAAACTTCCTGAGATTCCAAGGATTCATGATAAATCTCAACCACTTCACCCTCCTGATCATCCTGTAAATCCTCTAGGGCTAGAAAAGCATTTGATATTGTGACTGTATTATTTTTAGTTACTTCTTCCAGAATGGGAGAAGGATCAGAAAGTTGATTCTTTTTTCTCCAAAAAGTTGTGGTTATTGGTTTAGAAATGTCATCCAGGGAGTAGAAAGGAGCATTTCTTTTCTTGTGACTAACATTATAAAAGTTGAGATTATTTTCATGTTGAAACCCTGTAGTCACTTTTTGAGTGTGAAAATCTTTCTCTTTTTGTGAGACAGATAGAGTTGAGGATCCCTCTATGTTTTTTCTTTTTGTTGGAGGGAGTACTAAGCCTGTCTGAGTGTCAACATGTACTGGATTTTTACTCTCCTTATGCTCATTGACTTCAGTTTTGTTAGTATTCTTTTTTCGCAACTCAGGATGCAAGAAGTTACAATTAGTCTGACTGTGACCTATTATCCTACAATGAGAGCAGTATGTTGGCAATTCATCATATTCAATAGGATATTCCGCTACCTTGTTACCAATTCCTACCACAATAGTAGGAGGGAGCTGGGATAATAGATCAATTATAACACATACTTTGATGGCAGAGGGTCTAGTTAAAGCTTTTGTGGCTGCATCCATCTTAAGGTATCTACCTATCTGACTGCTGATACCAATAATTGCAGAAGTATTGTAAAAATGAATAGGTAGTTTGTGTACTGTTACCCAAGCAGGAACAATGGAGGAAAAATGAATAGGTAGTTTGTGTACTGTTGGTGAGAAGTCCGGAGACCACTTTTGAACCTTCATAGTCGATCCTTGAATCATCCATTGGCCTTTCATCGAGCATCTTTGATAGTCCTCGCTTTCCTGGAAACGGATAAGAACATGGCGATAATCAATGGATCCTAATTGAAATTTAGATTTAAAACCGATTGATTTGAAAGCCGACTGTAGAATATCCATAGGGGGTTTCCCTCGATTAAACTTTCCGACGAGGGCATTCTGATAGTGCGAGGCTAGAAAATCGCCTTCCTCCGGGGGGAGGATGTAGGCTACCTTGCCCTTAAATTCCGTGATCGGGTGCAAATTTGGAGTATCGGGTAGTGAAGATAATAGCGGGGAATGCTTTGTGTTGAGAGCTTGAAGAAAGCTTTTCGGAGCGGAAAGCGTAGGATCGGGAGGTGGGTTTGGCGTCGGAGACGCCATGATCGGCAACCAGTGGCAGTAAGTAAGATAGGACCGTTGTTAATGGAGTTTGAGACGAGGAAAAAGAGCAGAAATGTTAGTGTGTGAAATCGCACGAAAATCGCCCATAGGAACAGTGTTCAGACCGTTGCAAGTCTTTCATGATAAAATTATTATACGTGATGAATTAGATGGAAATTAGTCATTTGGTGACATGGTAGATGATTTTTGATATGCTTTTCATTTAATATTATAACTAGTAAGTATTAGCATACTTTAGAGTGCTTATGTGCACACATGATGCATATTTATGCAATTTGATAATTCTATGAAACAATATTTGACGCTAGTATTGATGCAGTGGCAGCCGTTCTTGGTAAAATGGAATCACGGGCATCTCATGTCATATACTATGCTCTATGACGTTAAATGGAGCCCAACGGAACTACTCAACTACAGAGAATGGGTTATTAGCTGTCGTTTTTGCCTTGGAGTATTTGAGGAAATACCTACTCTGTACCAAGGTAATTAGCTACACAGATTATGTTGCCCTTCGTTATCTCCTTGCAAAAGGAGAAAATGACATATTTGGTACCCACTTTAAGGCCAAATAACAGGTTTCGTTCCTCTTTCTACAAATTGTTTCCAAAATGTTCTCACATTATTACGAAATGTTCTCAATTTATTTTCACATACTATTAGTCGATTTAAGTCAGTCAATATTGAGTCGACATTTCTAATGATCAATGATAGTGTCGCCATTGAAAAGATGGAAACATGGAAAGTAAGGACGATAGAAGAGACAGTAAGTATGGTTGAATTGGTGGTACTCGGAACATGGTGGATTAGACAGTTAAGAAAGAATTGAAATAATGGAAAATAAAAATTAATTAATTAACCTCAAAGGTTGATATATCATAATTTATTAAATCTTGGTATTTATTGACGGGTCCATTAACTTAATTTAAATGTATTATGTTCGATAAAGGAACTAATTGAGAACATTTCATAATAATCTGGGAACCTTTTAAGAACATGGTAAAAAAAGAGGAACGAAACTTGTAATTTTGCCCAAAAGTGGGTACCTAAATTGTCATTTATTCTCTTGCAAAGAAAAAGCAAAACCTAGGCTGATCCGAAGGATACTGCTTTTAAAAGAATTTGACATGGAAATAAGAGATAATAAAAGGAGCCGAGAAATCTGGTGACAGATAATCTCAATAGACTAATTAACCCTAAGGGGGCAAAACACAATGAAAAGGTGGAAAATTCCTTAATGAGACGCTCTTCGCAATTTGCACGTGAATTGTGTAAGTAGATGAGGAATTTGTGCTTAGAAAATAGGTAGCCCAAATTGGTACTCTGATATGGTAAACTTCCTCGTCCGGGAGCATTTCCACATTCAGACGAACAAAAAGGGAGAAGTTGATCAGGGAAGCACAAAAGTTGATATGGACGCATTGCGCTGATAGAGCTATACAACCATGCATCCCTGAAAATAAAGTACACCATGTCTTATCCTTTTGTCATTCTTATGATTGTAGAGGTCATTCTAGTACAGAAATAACTGTTATAGAGGTACTCGAAGTAGTATTTAATTGGCCAACGCTTTTAAGATGTGAAGAACTTCGTGAAATCTTGTGATAACTGTCAAAAAGTTGGTTATATATTTTGTAGATAGGAAATGCTACATGCACCAATAGCCTTTCGTGAGATATTTGATTCTTGGGGATAGACTTCATGAGACCTTTTCGAAACTCTTTTAGGAATCAGTGTATTTGGTGCTTTAGGATTTTGAAGATAGCAAAGCAGGTCTGCACGAGACTTCAAATAGATATTCAAACTTGAAAATCACATCATTCAACTACGCATATTTTTGTTATCTTAAAACTATTTATAGATGAATAGTTTTCAAATTCATCAGAGCGATTGAAGCAATCGCTGATTACTGTGTGAGGTTCAAGGTTGCATTCTTATCTATATTGTACTAAATTATCTTGTAGTTGTATTTTTTTTTATGTATTTAATTTAGATTGATCACCTATATTAATCACATATTTCATAATGCTAGTAAGTCATGAGTCTGAGAATAGATTGACAACCTTACAACAGATAATGATTGGTACTTTAGATTGCATGGACACTGATAATAGGTTCACTGGGCACATGTACCACATTGTTCCTATACTCAATGATATTGTTGGGGAATTCATGAGAAGGATCATGAACGAAAGCGATAATAAGAGCGTGATAAAAACTTCATCCAATAAATAAGGTGTATGGTTATGACCCCTCAGTTAGTATGAGGAACGATAACAATATCAAGAATGAATAAATTTGGAACCTATGACCTGTTTAGTGAGTTGATTTGTGATAATCGCTCAATGAATTATTTGTATTATCTGATGTAAATCTTTTAGTTTATTTTCCTATTTAGTGAAGTGCAGATCATCTCGTGGTTTTCGATACTTTCTTGCTATATTATTCTTTAATATTGTAGGTGAATAAGGACATAAATTCAATCTTGAACATTTTAGTTGTTTAACGACCTGTTAAAACCTGCTGTCACAGAAAACAAGGAGGTTAGATATCACAAAAACAAAAGCTACGCAATTCAACTTGAAAAACGAGTAATAATCCCCTCGTAAATACTTTTTCTTAAGTAGAACATTTAATTGTTCTTGACTTACTTTGTTTTCTACTCCAAATAGGCTAAGTTGAAACATTGTTGTTGGAGGCCGTGAGCAAGAACGACTCTCCATGGGCTAGATCCATTGTCAAGGGTTCGTCTCGGGCTAGGGTCGTGACGGGAGGCTCACCCCGGGTTTGGGGTGATGCGTTGCTTGGCTTTGTCATCTCTTCCATGTCCCTCTTCTTTAGTGCAATTCTGTGCCATTCTCTTTCCTTTTGTTGGTCGCCTGTAACGGTTGCTATTCCCTTTTCTGTTGGGAATTTTAACATTAGATGGAGTGTAGACACTATACCTTTGAGAAGTGCCAACCCTGGTCTTCCCAAAATCATGTTGTAAGGTGAAGAAGCCTTTACGACGATGAATTCTAGGCGCACCATCGTTTCCTTCAGTTCTTCTCCTACAATAACTGGTAGGCTCACCATCCCCTCCGACCATGCTCTTCTGCCTACAAAGCCTACTAGAGGTGTCGCTGTAGGCTTTAGTGTCTTATTTATATCATCTCCTAACTTTTTCAAGAAATGCCAATGTATGATTTCATCTCAACTTCCGCCAGCGATATAGACACAGTTGATCCTTTTGTTCGCTACTCTTACTTTGATTAGCACTGCATCTCCACTGACTGGCCTTTCTAGGATAGGATCATCTGTGCTAAAGGCGATGGTCTCATCATGCTTTAGGCGGTATACGTCTGTTGTTCTCCCTGGTGGCATCAAACATCTTACCTTTCTTATTGATTCTGATGATCTGTTAGCTGGTCTTCCAGTGATGGCAAAGATGTATTTGATTACCTTGCCTTTTGGCTCTTGTCTATCATCTCTTCGGGGACACTTGTCTTCTCGTTGCCACTTTTCCCTATCTTCTTTCAGGGTGTGTGTGCCACGCCCTTCAGCATAGGTCTGCTTCTCGTAACTTTTGGCTTCCTTCGCTAAGTGAGCGAGCTGACCATTCCGGACATACACCTCGATTGCCTTTTTCAGGTGATGGTAGTTGTTTGTTTTGTGGCCGTGATCGTTATGGTAGTCACAATATAACATTTTATCCCATTGAGAGCTCGGAGTATGGATCCGCGTAGCCTGGTGTAAAATGCCTCTCTCTGTTACTAAGGAAAAAATTTCTTTGGGGGTCTTTATCAGCGAAGTGAATTTCCTTTCCTCTCTATCCCGACGTGGCCCTATTTGCTCATGAACAGATTTCCTTCCTCCATCGATTTGTTGTTCTCCGTGGTTTCTTCTTCCGCAGTCGAGTTCTCACTTTCTTTTATCTGCTTCCCCTGCTCTTTGGTTCTTGTGTTAAGGAATTAGTATTATAGTTGTTATGGAATTAGTGTTAATTAGTATTGGAATTGGATTTGTGTTCCTACCATAATTGTAGATATAATTGTATTTTGTTACCTTCTCCTAGCTGGGATAGGTTTCCAGTACTACTATATAATGTATCCTGAATTCATGAATAGAAGACAGATTATTACCCTTATTTCCTACATGGTATCAGAGCCTAAAATTCTAAAACCCGAAACAGAAAATTTTTCGCTGCCCTGATCTTTCCCGAGCGCCGTCCGACGCCCCACGCGCCGTCGCCGAGCCCATGCGCCACCGCCGCTGCACCAGTGCTGCCGCTGTCCGCTGGTTTCCGACGACGCCCATCGACGACGTTCGCTGCTCGTGTTTTTAATCCGCTACCGTTCGCTGCCAACCGACGCCACGCGCCACCGCTTCCTTCAAGCGCCGTCCGCCACGCGCCGTCAGCACTTGCCCACCGGTGTTCTTATCCGTCCCTGATTTTACAATATGTCGGGTTCTGATGAACAACCTCGTTTTAAGATTCCTGAGGGTACGAAACTTCAGGATCTGAGTGCTAGTGACGTAGTTACAGCTTTACTCAAACAGCTGCAATCACAATCTGGCCCTCATGCTGCTTTACCGATTGGTAGTGTGTCGACTGATCCTTACTACATTGGTCCCGGTGATGGTCCAGGGTTACAACTTGTACCAATCATGCTGAAAGGTCTAGAAAACTACAATGAATGGTCTGATGCGATTTGTTGCGCATTCTTAGCCAAACATAAGATTGGGTTCCTTAATGGATCCATCACAAAACCCCAGGATGATCATCCAGATGTCGCTGTCTGGCCTGGGGTTAATGCTACTCTTGTCTGCTGGATCTCGCAGACCCTGGATCCAGTGATACGATCTTCAACAAGTTCTTTTTCTACCGTCAAGGATTTGTGGGATGATCTTAAGGCACGTTTTATTTTCTCTGATGGAATGAAGCTTATGCAAACACAAGAAGCCATTCAAGGTTGCAGGCTGAACGGTCAGCCCATCGCCATCTATTTTGCCACACTGAAGAAGTTGTTTGCAGATTATCACTGCATGCGACCTCCTGTGGTCTGTATCTATGAAGATTGCAAGGCTTTATGCCAGTGCAATTTTCAGGCGAAAATCCTCCAAGAGAGAGAGAAGGATTTGATCTACCAATTCATCTCTGGTCTCGACGAAGGTTTTCACACCTTGCGATCCCATATCTTGAGCATTGAGCCACTGCCATCTGTCATGAAGGTGTATGCCCTTGTTACTCAGGAGGAGAATCATAGAGCTATCATTCGAGCCCGTGATTCTTCTTCTACATCTATGGCATATGCTGCACGACGTTCACCAGTGGTTCTTTCTGCCGACGACCGTAAGAATCTTATTTGCACACATTGTCGTTGCAAGGGTCATGACAAAGACACCTATTTTAAGATACATGGCTTCCCGGAGTGGTTCAAGAAGGGCAAGAAATCGGCACCACTTGATCGGCCATTAGTCAACGCCGGTCAAACTGGTGGCGCCACCGATCTCTCGCTCCCGCCGCCGTTCGCCGGAGCCGCCTTGTCGCCACCAAGCCTGGCGGTGGCAGCCTCCTCTACGGTCCCTGCTCGCTCCGATTTTGGCCCTGCTCTGTCTGATGACCAATGGAACACGACCATGAACCTGTTTAATCAGCTTAACTCTCCTGGTGATGAGTCTGGTAAGCATACTTTACCATGGATCCTTGATTTGGGAGCCTCCTATCATATGACCGGTGACAAAGGTTCTCTTTCTAATCTTACTACTACTATTGATGCTGTGAATATTTTTCTGCCCGATGGCTCGATGTTCTCTGCTACACAATTTGGATCCATTTGTTTTGATGGTTTTAAACTGTCGCACGTGTTATATATCCCTACACATTGCGCTGCAACTTACTGTCTTGCTCTAGATTGTTATCTACCCTAAACTGTCTAGCTTTGTTTACTGAAAATTATTGCATTTTACAGACAATCAGTACGAGGAGAGTGATTGGCGTGGGTGAACAGAAAGGGGGGGGGGTGTTTTGGCTTCGTCTGCTGGATGCTCGTGTTCGAAGTCCTGTCCTGCAGCCTCTTCTTACAGTTGCTTCACTGTCCTCTTCTGATTTATGGCATCAGTGTTTTGGTCATCCATCTTCCACGGTGTTGTCTTCTATTTCTCATAGCAATAATCAACATTATGTGCCTTGTTCTATCTGTTATAGAGCAAAACAGCCTAGACATAGTTTTCCTTTAAGTACTACTAATGCTACTGCATTATTTCAATTAATTCATTGTGATGTTTGGAAACCCTATCATACACCATCTTCTAGTGGTGCTTTTTATTTCTTGACAATAGTAGATGATTTTTCCCGAGCTGTTTGGGTTTATTTATTAGTAGCCAAATCTGAAGTAGCTTCTAGATTTTTAGAATTTAGTGCTTTAGTCAAGAACCCGTGGGGAAAAACCATCAAACGAGTTCGAGCTGATAACGGCACTGAATTTTTGCCTCTCCGATCTCACTTTACTACATCTGGGATCATTTTTGAGACATCTATGGTTGATACTCCGCAACAGAATGGTCGAGTTGAAAGAAAGCATCGTCATACTCAATGTGGCGCGAGCTTTACCGTTTCAAGCCAATCTTCCCATTGAATTCTGGGGAGAATGTGTTCTTACTGCTGCCTACCTGATCAATCGAACACCGACACAGCTTCTCAACGGTCGTACTCCCTTTGAGTTACTCTATGGACAGGCGCCAAATTACTCTTCCTTACGAGTATTTGGATGCTTGTGTTTTGTTACTCGTGTTCCAAGATACCGTGACAAGTTTGCACCAAGAAGCCGTTGGTGTTTGTTCCTTGGTTATCCTACCGGAAAGAAAGGTTATCATCTTCTCGACTTGGACTCTCGAGTTATCTTTAACACTCGGGATGCTGATTTCTTTGAAGACCAGTTCCCATATTCTGCATTTCAGCAATCTGCTTCTACAGATGAACCTGGCGGCGCCACCACTGAAACTCCAGTTTCCTCCTCCTACTCGCCGGAACCATACGGTTTTTCCAATCAACCGCCGGCCGCCCTTCCGCCAAACAATACTGACTGGTCAACTCCGGTCAACTCCGGTCGGTCAATGCCGATCAACGCTGGAGGGTCAACGCGGGTCAACGCCGGAGGGACAATGCCGTTCAACGCTGGTGGGTCAATGCCGGTGGGTCAACGGCGATCAATACCAGTGGGTCAACATCGGTCAATGGCATCCAACCAACTCCGGCCACCGCCGGTGTACCACCGCCGCTCCATGCCGGTCCTTCTCCGCCAGCTGCCGTCGTTCCACCATCCACCAGACAAAGTGTTCGTACTCGACGTCCACCGTCGTATTTGGCTGATTATGATTGTGATGATTCTACTTGTGCTCTTGTTACTGAAGACCCCCCCTCTTCGACTACGTTCTCTCATGCGTCATCACTTTCCTCAGGTGTTCTCTACCCTCTTACTGATTATGTAAATAGTGATAATTTTTCAAGTATGCATTCTAGATTTTTGGGTGATGTAACTTCTAGTGCAGATCCCACTACTTACTTTGAGGCTTCCCATCATTCTCATTGGCAAGATGCTATGGTTGAGGAACTCACTGCCCTAGAGCGCAATCAGACTTGGACTTTGTCTCCTTTGCCTGCGCATAAGAAGGCTATTGGATGCAAATGGGTTTACCGGATGAAGTTTCGTTCAGATGGTACTATTGAACGTCACAAGGCGCGTCTAGTGGTCCTTGGGAATCGCCAGATAGAGGGCATTGATTACACTGAGACTTTTGCTCCTGTCGCGAAGATGAGTTCTGTTCGATTGTTCCTGTCTATTGCTGTTATACGTGGTTGGGAAATGCCTCAGATGGATGTTCATAATGCCTTCCTGCATGGTGATTTACATGAAGAGGTGTTCATGCGCCCTCCGCCTGGCTATGCAGTTCCCCCTGGTCAGGTTTGTCGCCTTCAAAAATCCCTTTATGGTCTTTGCCAGGCTCCTCGGAACTGGTTTGGTAAACTGCCTCAGGCTTTATGGACATTTGGTTTTGTTCAAAGTAAGGCATATTACTCTTTATTTGTCTTTTCCAGTGGATCACAGTCTTTACATGTTCTGGTTTATGTGGATGATTTGGTCATTGCTGGTAGTTCTTCTTCGCTCATCTCTGAGTTTAAGAAATACTTGGGTTCTTGTTTTCACATAAAGGACCTTGGTTTGCTTAAGTATTTTTTGGGCATAGAGATTGCTAGAAGACCGGAGGGGATGTTTCTCTCGCAAAGGAAATATGTTTTGGACATTCTATCTGAGCTTTGGCAAGGCTTTGTTCCCATAGAGTAATTTACATCCCTAGGTTGGGTAGGATCTTGAGCTTTGGCAAGGCTTTGTTTTCAGCTATCTCCGGGTGTAGGGTGAGCCTCTTTCTCCTCGGGGAATGAGCCCCTTTTTGTGGAGAGGCGCTTCTGCATCGGCTTTCTAGGGACGAAGCTTAATTCATGAGTGTATGGTTTGTCCAGGTATGACTTTGATATGATTGCTCTTGACCTGGGTTTCTTGTTTTTGGGTCGGAATCGTTAGAGCCTCAGAAGTAGTCCTCCCATCCTTTTCATCTGGGACATCGTGCATGTTCCTTTTTTCATTCTCCCGGCCAGCCTGTGGATCAGGGAGGCCTCATGCCACCTACGGTGAAACCAAGTTTTTCAAACTTGCATTGTTTTCTTTCAAGAAACTCATCATCTCTTTCGGGGTCGCCAGCGCAGCTGATGAGCCAGCAGTGGGTGGAGCTCGGAGTTACCACCGTTGCTTCTTATTCTCCTATGGCGGAACCAGGGATGGCCCTAACTATTTAAGGGGCTGAAGAATATTAAAAATATAGGCCCCATATATAATATTTAGGTATCTAATATTTGTAAAATGGGGTCTCTCATAAAAATGAACAAAGAAAATTGTTGAGGCGGCTATTTAAAACATATATTATTTACTATTGTTTATATACATATTGTAAAAAAAATTAAAATGAGCCCTTATATAATTCCCGAATTGGAGGGCTGGAAGCAAATGCTTCGTATGCCTCCCCTTTGGCGCCAATGATCGTTTACACCCTTTCTAAGTGATGGACCTAGCGTGATCGGACAAGTCTGCCGTTAAAGAAATGATCAGGATTTAGCCGGGATTGCTCCCAGGACTGAGCTCCGATGCTCAAGTCTTTCAGATTGGAGAGTGTATATTGCTTTAGTAGTGAGTAGTAAATTGTGTGATATGAGTAGATGGTACCTTGTTTTATAGAGCTTTCTTGAGAAAATGGACGTCGTCTTGTCCATTCTATGTCAGGGAAGGTATGCACGCTGTAGATGTGAGGGACTGGATGCCTACCCTTTTTCCCTCATCCACTTGATTTTAGCTGGCTTCATCACGTTGCTTCACATTCTTTCTAATGATTGATCTTGAATGATTAATATTTATTTTATCTCAATGGCTAAGATATCTATGTAGCACGGGGACAACTACAGGCTTGGAGATTCGTGCAGGAGACATGGCGATGAATGAATCCAGCACGGGGATGGCTTTGAAATGTCCCTCAAACATCCCTCATATGCCAGAAACGATCAGCCGTATCGGAGAAGGGTTGACTCAACACCGGAGACTTATTCGATGCTGCAAAAGTTTTTCTACCTCTTTCTTCTTCGATTGTCTTCTAGGCGCCGCAAAACTCTATCCTCCACCTTCTTCCCCCCATTTGTCTTCTTGATGTTTTACTATGAGAAAATAACAGTTTAGGTGCCTATTTTAGGCAAATTTACATGTTTTGTTCCTCATTTTGCACCATATTCCTAAAAAGTTCATAGATTATTACAAAATGTTCTCAATTGGTTCCTTTATTGGACATAACAATTTTTTATTAAGTTAAAGGACCCGTCATAGTTACCATGATTTTAAACAATTATAGTTTAACAACTTTTGAGGCTACATTATTATTTTTTTTCAATTTTCCCTTTTTCAGCTTTTTCTCCACTGCCTCCTCCACTATGTTACGAACACCACCAATCCAATTATACTCATTGTCTCTTCTATTGTCCTTACATTCTAAGTTCCTTGCTTCCCAACAGCAACACTATCATCATTAGAAAGGTCGACTCAATGCTGACTCACTTAAACCGACTAATAGTATGTGGGAATAAATTAAGAACATTTCATCATAATATGGGAACGTTTTTGAAACAATTTGTAAAAATAGAAATGAAACCTACAGTAATTTCGCCTAAAAGTAGGTACCAAATATGTCATTTTTTTGTTTCTCTATTATGAATTTCAATGTGCAGTAGAGTTTTCCAGGTTTTAACTTTAGTTTATTTTATTAGACCAATGATAGTGACATGGTACTCTACTTCACTTATTTTCTTGTTTTTTAATTCCAGTGTGTTGTGTACTCTACTTTGGAGCATGTGCAGTGGTGAAACCCCTCTTGTGATTTCAGTTTATTAAATATTCTATTTCTCCATTCCACCTCATCAACTGAAACCACAAAGAAATCACTCCAATTTTCTCTCCACAGTGGTCGAAAACACTTTGAAACCACTCCATGGACCCCACCCAATTTTCTCTATCCTATCATTCATTTTATCTTCAATATTTAATTTAAATAAATTTACCTACCAAAATAAATTGAAATGTGAAATTTAATAATACACTTGTAATTTTTGAATTAAATTTGATTTTAAAAAAATTAATATTTAAACCTAATTTCGACTTTTAAAAATATTTTTATGAATAATTTTTGAAAAGAATGTAATTCGATTTTGAAAAAGAATCAAAATTTAATTCTTTTAAAAAAAATTAAAGCATTTTTTTCAATGGTTTCCAATTTTTAAATATTTCAGAAATTAATTTTCATTTTCCAAAATTGCAGCTTTTTTAAAAAATTAGCTGTGAACGATTGGGCTACATGTCCAAATTAGGTCAGCACATTTTTTAAAAAAAGGACCAGCAGCTGTTTGCCACATGTCCCAATCAGGAGGTGACATATGGCATTACGAGTTAACAAAAAATGAGTCACGCGTTAGTGCAGGCCCCATAGTAATAGTCATATACACATCTAACTTGTGTCAGATCTAGGTCAGTTCCAGTATTCTCCAACCACTGGTCGGTTCCAATTTTTGGAACCACTTTGAAAATCCCCATTTTAGGGTTTCGTGGTTCCAAATAGATTTCAAAGTGGTTTCAGTTCCGAGCTGAAATCACTCTGAAACCCCCACTGTACATGTTGTTGATGTGAATTTCGCTCTTTTAATGTACCTTTTATGGAGTAGTACCCGATTTAAATGTTAGATTGATTATGTATTGTTATTTTTATTATTCATACAATATATTAAGTTGAGTTTAAATTTTTATTTTCATTTTATTATTTAGTTTTAAATATTAAAATAATTTTATTTATATATATAATACTTTTATTATGTATACTATCTGTACTCTTGTCGTTCCCGAATCCATAACTTTTTTATATTTACCATTTCTCATCCTGTCTCCCTTCTCATTTAGGTACCCATCCCAACTCGGTGCTACATAATAAAATACTTCAACGTGGAGGTGTTTCGTTACACCTTTATCAAATATCATTCATGTGTACAACCAGTGCCGGAACTGAGGGGGGTCGAGCCGGTGCAACCGCCCTGTCTCAGTTCCAGCAGTTAAGAGATTTTTTGTTTTCCCTGAATGTTCCGCCCCCTAAAAATTTTTGTTCCACCCCTTTTCTTCATAGAATTTTGGGAGAAGAAGACGTTTTTGTTTTTTGTTGGTTGATGCATCTTGATATCGATCAACCTGCTCCGTTGAGTCTCTTGGTCTTGAATCTGCAAGACAACAAGCCCCAGGAGTTCCTAGGGAAAAACTCCCCGATGCTTAAGTTAGAATAGTATCTGAATACTGCATAAAAGTGTGAAAGAATAATTATGAATACGTACCTGGTATTTATACTGTATAATTAAATACTATTTATCCTTAATTATAACTCTTAATTTCCAACAAATGTGGTCACTGATTATCCTCTCTCTTAATACCCACATTGGGCCAAAACATGCCCAATATGCTTTCCAGGCCTTCACTAGGCCTGCCCATCATTAAGAGCCCCCAGAAACATTAATGCACCCTGCCCCATTTTATATGGTTATATTAGAACTTTTAGGATTAACTTTTGTACACTTTTATGCTCTAAATGTGGCATTTTGCCTTGAAATTCTCTAAGGAGAGTTAAAAGAGACTTTTACGCTTTCATTACTTTTCTAGAGGATTTTGTGTGGTAAGGCAATTTGTTAAAAAACTTTGAAGAATACCTTTGAAGATTTGAAAACTTGTATTTGAGCTTTTGAAGACTTGAAGAAATGAAGAAAAGTGAAGGGAAGAGGAGGACATGAAACAACAAGAAGAAAGAAATCAAGATGCTGAAATTGGGCGACGATCCCGTCGCGACTCGCGACGAATGTATGGCCAGAAACTTTCTTACTTTTTTGTACTATAAATACTCACCTTATCCTCTCCTCTTCACATATCTTTTTCTTCCTGCATTTTTCTGGGTTCAAACCCTAGTTTTTATCTTCTTTCTATTCTTTGTTTTTGCAGGATAATCATGTCTTTTAATTATCTAGCTTAGTTTAATCTTTGGAGCAATTTATTGAAGCTTCCATATCTATGTCTTGAGAATCATATCTATCTATTTAGTGATTTTGCTATTGTGCATTAAGTGAGCTTTGAATGTGAATTTTTAATGGCATTGATGTTGTTGGAAGCTTGAGTATATGAATTGCTTGTATGATTACTTGTATGATTACTTGTTAGGGTTGGGAGAAAGTAGCTAATTCTCCCCTCTTTTAAATGTGGAATCCAAGAGAATGAGTTAGACCTTCTTAATGATGTTAATGTGTTGATAACTGCTAGATGAATGTGATGATGTTGAATTCATTGTCATGTTTTTTTAGGTGGCAAATGAGAGAAGTCAATGAATGTCGATTGTTCTTGGCTAATCTTATGTAAATGCATGATTAGTGGAAGTAGTGAATAGATTGTTTCACTCGTTCTTGAAGCCTTTATTATTTAGTATTCATGTGTTCATCAATTCCTTGTCTTCACATTCATCTTTCTTCTTCCACTAGTAAATTTTCCTGACTTTCATCCTTTCTTTTCCTTTATTCTCCTTTATTATGGCTGTTTCTGGTGAGAAATTCAATGAGAGGGGGAACCTCAGTGAGGTTAGGTCAGAGAGGTTCGAAGCTGGGTCACCTTAAAAGGTTGATTCTGATGCCACACTTAGCGATTCTGAGAATTTTTTCCGAGGTTCCAGCCAAGATGTAGATGAAATTGGTCATACCGATTACATTCCTGTTACTGATATACCCCAAGGGAGATATTTTCGTGTTTGGTCTGCCGGCATGGGAAAAGAATACATTCAGAGATCATCCCGCATTGGGGATATCGAATTTAGTCCTTATTTTCTTTAGGGGGAAAATTCCTCGAAGTCTCATAAAGGAGAAAAAAAGAGTGTTCATTAAGAAACATCCCCTACTCTCGAGATTGAGGAAAGAAGCATTCAAGAGCCCCTCTATAGAGGAAGAGATTCAAGAGCCCCCAGTCCACGATGGGTCCTGGTCAATATCGATGATTTTACAATCTTAGCCTTCTGGCCAAAGGATCCCTCCTGATGTTGACCTGCAGATATTAGGAAAAACAGGGTCTCCAGAAACCATCCCGAGGGGAGGTTGGTTATATTTTTGAAGCATCTTCGAGCATGGTTTGTGCTTCCCATTCCCTCTTATATTCTCGAGGCTCCTCAAGGATTTTTGAGTGAGCCCTGCCCAAGTCCATCCAAATGTCGTGATAACCATTATGTTGTTTATGACACCATGACATAGACTCGATATAGAACCTGAGTACAAGTTGTTTCGTTCTCTGTATAGCATTAGTGCTAGCGGTAAAGCCTCTGAAAATGTCATTACATTTTTGAATACGCAGAGGAAACAAAAGTGATTTAATAACTTGAGTAAGTGGTGATATTAAGGAGGGCTCACTTTCAACTATATCAGATGTAAGTCCCGCAATGGAATCCTAATGTTATTGTTGGGCTCAACTACCAGAAAATATTATTTGTCCCGTTTGCCTCGAAGATAGCCGAAACCGTCTATTAGCCTCGTCCCTCTCTTCTGCTAATTACTCCAACCCAGACAACTCGATTGAGGTGCTGGTTTGGCCAAGTGAAGTTTATCAAAAATATATCTACGAGCCGACTAAGAATAAGAAATTGTTGAGGCTACAACATTTGGCCCCCGAAGGTGAGTCTAGGGTAAGTAAGAAGCGAAAGAGGCTCATTAAATAAGGGGATAAACCCCAATATTCTCTTGACCGATTCACTCGAGAGCCCCCTCTCGGGGTATCCGTTAATTATCTGAGTATTTAAAAGTTCTTGAAGGTGTTTAAATATTTTATTTCTGCTTTTGCGTCGTTGTGTCTTTTTTCTTTAGTAACTTTCTTTCTATTATTTCCATTGGGCAAAAAGCTTAGGTTCAACTATGATCAAGAAGGAGAACAATAGTAACCTTTCGAAGGTTACTCCCCCTACCTCTCACACGACTACAACTTTAAATGTGATGCCCGCGAAGCAGAAACCTGGGGGCACCCCTCCACTAAGGAATCTTGCCAGAAGGACCCTCACGATAAGTTTCCTCCACAACCTACTACTCAAGTCCTCCTAGCTAGGACTGAGACCATTGCCCCCCCCCCCCGAGAACCATCCAATCCTGGGAACTACTGTTCTCAGGACTTTTGCTGAAGATACCCAGGTTAATTTTTTACCTCTTTTTTTAATAATTTTTTTATATGTACGCATGTTTAAATATCCATCAAACTATTACCGTTTCTCAGGTGGTTACAGATTTCACCTGGTGTCCTCCTTTTTCTCCTCCCTACTTCACAGACTAGATTCCCACCATGCCTCTCCTCAAAAGGAAAAGGACAATGAGATTAGCACTCTGAAGAGGGAACTTGAGGCCTCGAAGAATAAAGTCACCGATCTTGAGGCTACTAACTGGAAAATTATCCTAAGAAAAATGCTCTTGGGGAGGATGTTAAGTAAGCTCGAGACCTTGAGTCCCAAACTCTTTTATCGGATGCTTTCAAGGATAAGCTCCTGTAAAGTTGAGAGCTTTTTTTAATCTTTTTATCAATCTCATCAACACGGCTAGAGGTGTTGGACACAGTATCTTAATTGACAAAGTCATTGTGACGAAGATGGCCTCGTTCCGGTCCGATGACATTGTCAAGCTCTTAAAGTATGAGGCCAAATCTGAGGGTGTGGAGGCTATCAATCAGAAGTGGAACGAGGCCGTTACAAGGGAAGTCTAAGTTTATCCATCCTGAATCTTCTAAAGGCCTCGGGTAAGTATTACTCCGCTGAGGAGATTTGTGCCATCCCTAATGCTGACAAAAAAAGAAAGAGCCTGAAATTGAAGTTGGATCTACTGTTGGATGGGCCCTCATAATGTAGGAAACTGATGTAACTTTCCTTTCTGGTTTTTTTAAATGTAATTTTCCATTTCTATTGTAAACGATTATTTACCCTTTTCAATTTCATGTTTATCTTCCATCTTCGTAGCTTAATGCATTGTGAAGGCATTTTTAATCCGTTTGCAAGGATTTTTCCAAGACTCAAGCTGAGCTTAGTAATACTAGGGATGATTTAGTGAAAACCATGTTGGTCTTGAAGAAATGCTCAGAGTTATAATCATGGCGAAACGAGACTACCCTTCAATAGTAAGCCTCAAGAAGGATGTCTCCGACTCGACTGCTTCACTAGACTCCATAGAGAAAGAATTAGATTCCACAAAAGGGTATTTGAAGGCTTGGTAAAGTGGTGACCATCCCACCTTTAAAGATCTCCCAAGGGATCTCAAGTCTAGGAAATACAATGGTGATGTGCCCCTCGAGGTTGTTAAGAGTTGTGATCCCTCTGAAGTGGATTACCAAGAAATAGTTCCCCATATAATAAGTTTGGGTCCCTTAAGAAATTTCTCGTTGATGCTGATAGAATGCCTATCCTCGAGGGCTGTCTCATAACTAGCCAAGATGAAGTTTATAAGCTTATGTCCCAAGTGAGAGAGATTGTGCAACTTCATAAAGTGGCTTTAGATGAAATTCCAAGACTAAACGAGGCTTCTTAGAAAGAAAACACTACGATTGATGAGCACCCCTCATTAGTCGAATTGGTTCTTGCTGAGAATACTCAACTGGAAACATAAAACAAGACCTTTGGGGAGAAAATTATAGAGCTGGAGGAAAAGGTGTGTCTTTACGATCAGAGTCTTCGAGCTCACAACTTGCTTCATGGTGTTGCTCGCCCAAAACTCATCGATAACAAATCCTTACCAAGATTTCTCCTTAAAGCTTCCCATCACTGGATTATAAAAAACAAGGTAGATTTGAAGGGGACTGATTGTCAGAAGGAGGCTTCTACCGCTATTCTCGAATGGATACGAGAATTACCTGTCCACCCTTCTTCGAGGGGTCGAAGTCTTCAAGATTGGTGGCTAAGAATACCAATAAGAGCAATGGTTCTTTGAGTCGTAACACCAAACGATCCACGAGGAAGCTACTAGAGACCAAGTTTCTCGATCGAAAAATCCTTGATCAAAGGTTGGGATAGATTTAGCCGATTATCCCGAAGAGAAACATGACAAGGATTTTCAACGTGCAGCCGATATCAAAATAGAGGAAGTAGAGGAAATGGAACTGGATTTAAGGAAAATAGTTCCTTTATACCTCGAAAGTTTTATTTATATGTTGTATAATACTCATACTATGTTAGACATTGTCCTCATAATTGTCTTTCCTCAAATGCACATTTCCTTTATAAGATATTCTTCAAATATTTATTTTAGAGTTGTTTATAACCAAATCTTGAGTTACATCGCATAGCATATGAAGATTTTTTATCGGTGAGTGCTTGATGCATGAAAGAGATTAATAATTTTAAAAAAATAAAGGAACACAAGAGATTTTACCCAGGTTCGGTGTTCCCACCTACATTCTGCAAAAAATGTTCCACTAGATCATTGATCGAGATTACAATCGACAAGGGTATCACGAGAGTGTTTCATATTATTTTCTCACTCATCTCATCAGCCTTAGCTAGAACTAATACAAGAGTGCCGCTTATTAGTTTTTCACTCGTCTCTTCAGCCTTAGCTGGAAATATACAAGAGTTACGCTTATCAGCTTTTCACTCATTTCTTCAGCCTTAGCTGAAAATGTACAAGAGCGCCGCTTATAAGCTTTTTGCCCGATTCATCAGCCTTAGCTGAAAAAATATAAGAGTGCCGCTTATCAGCTTTTCGCTTGATACCTCGACCTTAGCCGGACTTGATACAAGAGTGCTGCTTATTAGCTTTTCACTTAATACGTCAGTCTTAGCGCGTAGCATAAGACCTTGTGAAATCTTCCGCTCTTATAAGAGCTGATGGTACCTCTGTAGATTGGTGATATTCCATCTCCTTGGGATTTGAACTCCCTCCATGGTCTCGAGAACATAGCTACCTCCAAGATATACTTCCACTACCTTATAAGGTCCTTCCCAGTTAGCAGCTAGTTTTCCTTCAAGTTCTCGTCGACTTTTCTCATTCTTTCTCATCACCATGTCTTTGGGGCTGAATTTTACTTTCTTGACCCTTCGATCATAATAACGCTTCACTTATTATTTTACCCTAGCCTCATGGATAGAAGCCAGCTCTCAAGCCTCATCCACCATATGGAGGTCTAAACATCGATTTTCATTGTTCACTTTTTCCTCAGATGCTGCTATGATCCTTAGGCTTGGTACTCCTATTTCCCCTGGAATCACAGCCTGAGAACCATAGACTAGACTGTAAGGCATTTTCCTAGTGGCAGAGGACTCAACAGTTCTATAGGCCCACCGGACACTAGGTAATTCACATATCCAGTTTCCTCTAGCCCCTTCGAGTCTTGCTCTGATTCCATTCACAATTTTTTGGTTGGTCACTTCCACTTGGCCATTTTCCTGAGGGTGATACACAGCTGTTACTTTCTGCTATATCTTGTATTCCTCGCACCATTTCTTGAACGGATAATTGGCAAACTGTTTTCCATTGTCTACTATTATGGTTCTCGGGATTCTAAATCTGCATATTAAGTTCTTCTTGTAGAATTCAATTACTGTCTTCCCCATCATGTTAGTCAGAGGCTCTGTTTCTGCCCACTTTGTAAAATAGTCGATAGCCACGGTTAGATACTTGAACTTTCCCGGAGCCTCTAGGAATGGTCCAACCAAATCGATTCCCAATTTGTCAAATGGTCATAAAACGTGGCTATTGATCACTTCTTCCTGAGGGATATGTCTGAGGGGTGCGTGTTTCTGACACTGATGGAACGCTTGTATATATCTGTTAGCATCCTCGAACATCATCGTCCAAGAATACCCTGCTCGAATAAGTCTTCTTGACATTGATCTTGCCCCTTGATAGCTACCACGTATACCCCCATGATCAAATAATCTACCTCATAAGGGTTGACACATCGAAGCAATGGTTGTAGGTGCCTTCTTTTATATAAAATTCCATCCTGTAGCACATACTTTGGTTCTTTCAACCTGATTTTTCTAGCTTCAACTTATTATAGGTGTCATGCAGTTGTTTTCTTCCTTGATTGCCATTACCACCCGTTCCTCGAAACTTAGATTACTCAGGGTCTCAATGAGCAACTGCCCTTTAGGCTTATCCTTCAAGTTTGACGAATCCAATTTTCTTAGGGCATCGGCCTTATGATTTTCTTCCCTCGCCACCTGCCTCAAGACATAAGTCTTAAAATTCCTTAATAAAGGTTTTACCACCTCCAAATATCTCTGCAAATTGCGTTCTCTACCCTCATACTCTCCATTAACTTGCTGAACCACAATTTGAGAATCATTAAAGATTTATAAGGCTTTCACCTTCAATTCAATAGCCAATCGCAATCCAGTAATCAAGGCTTCATAATTAGCCTCATTGTCCATAGCCTTGAATGCAAAATGCAATGCATATGGGTAATCTTTACCCTCTGGGTTGGTGAACAGTACTCTTACTCCACTCCCCCCGGAATGTGAAAAAACATCAACATGCAGTTTCCAAACTTCTTTCTTTTGAGCCTCCCACTCGAGTTCAATAGATTCTGTGGTTTCCACTATGAAATCCGCCAAGGCTTGTCCTTTGATCGCAGCTCTGGGATGAAATTGTATCATGTTCCCCCAACTCCACAACCTATTTTATCAACCTTCCCGATGCTTCTGGTTTTAAAAGAACTTGCCTGAGGGGATGATTCGTAAGGAGGATAATCTTATGTCCTTGGAGGTAAGGCCGTAATCGTCGTGTGTTATGTACTAATGCTAGAATTTACCTCTCGAGGGTTTTATACCTCATCTCTGGCCCCTATACGGCTTGACTCACAAAATATAAGGGGTATTGTAGCTTTTCCTTCTCCTTCACAAGCACTGCACTGATGGCCAATGTCAAGGCGGAATGTATAAGAAGAGAACCTCACCTTTTTATGGTTTCATAAGGGTTTGTAATGCTCGAAGGTGTTCCTCCAGCTATTGAAACACTTGCTCACATTTTTCCATCCACTCGAACTTATTTACCTTTTGAAGTGCATAAAAAGGGTAAATGTTACTCAAAGCTGCCAAACATCCTATCAGCTTCTGCACATGTTTCACATTCTATGGACTTTTCATCCTTATAAAAGCCTCAACCTTTTCTAGATTGACATCAATGCCCCTCTCAGATACCATAAACCCAAGGAATTTTCGAGCTCTTACTCCAATCGCATATTTGGCTGGATTCAGTTTCAAATTCGCATCACTAAGCTTCTCAAAAGTTTCCTTCAAGTCTGTTACGAATTACTCATAACCCCTGCTCTTTACTACCGTATCATCCACATATATTTCCATATTCCTGCCATCCTATTTTTTGAACAACTTATCTACCAATCTTTGATATGTCGCCCTGGCATTCTTCAGGCTAAATGGAATATTCTTATAACAATATGTGCTCACATCTATTATGAACGTGGTTTTTTTTCCTTATCTTTCTCTGCCATCAGTATCTAATGGTAGCCCTTGTGAGCGTCAAAGAAAGCTAACACCTGATACCCTGCAATAGCTTCTACCAACTTGTCTGTGGGGGGTAAGGGGTAGCTATCCTTAGGAAAACAATTTTTCAGATCGGTAAAGTCTATGGACATTTTCCAAGTTCCATCATGTTTCGGGACCATTACTGGGTCAGCCAGCCACTCCGGATAAAGTGCTTCTTCAATTACTTATGCCTTCATCAACTTTTCTACTTCTGCCTTGATGGCCTCTACCCTCTCGGGTGCAAATATCTTTCTCTTCTGTTTAATAGGTTTAACTGATGAATCAATATTCATGGACTGATAGCCTCAAAGGTACCCCAGTGAGATCTGAGGTATTTCATGAAAATACATCCTCATATTTACCCATTAAACTTCTTAACTCCCCTTTAATATTCTCGAGCATAGACTTCCCTGCAGCCACTGTTCCCTTATCTCAAATAGATACTTGCTCAGTTTCTGTGAGACTAACTCCCCTATGTATAAAGCCCACATCCATCAGCTTTCTAGCCTCCCTTACTACTGTGAGTTAACTTTTGGGCACTGCATAGTCCCCTTGAATTGAAGCTATCCCCTTTCTTGTCGAAAATTTCATCATTAAATGGTATGGAGACCATACCGCTCGTGCTTGACACATCTATGGCCTCCCAAGGATCACATTATGAAGGGACTATGCTTTGACGACTACAAAGTTACATTCTATCTTCACCCCTCTATCTCCTTCGGATATCCAAACTGACAAGGTAATCTCTCCCAATGGGTATATAGGGTTTTCAGTGAATCCAAATGGGGGTGTGGAAGATTTTTTTCAATTTGTTTCATCCTATGTCCAGCGGATCAAAACAAACAACAAACATTATCTCAAATATGCTCCCATTATCAATAACGACACTTTTCACTAAGAAAGTTCCAATTACAGCCAAGAACACCATAGGATCTGCATGTGGGGTCTGATTCAGAACTGTATCTGCTTCTGAGAAAGTTATTGTTTCATCTGGTCAGAATCTCTTATGCCTCGGCTCTTCTGTAGGTGCCTAGTAAGAATCCGCCTTCATAACTGCATTTGAAGACCTCTCTCCCACAATTCCACTTATCATGTTGATCACCCTATATATTGGAGAATTTTCACCATTTTTGTTCTCTTTATTTTCAGCTAGCGGTTCTCGTGGTGCTCCATCCCTTCAACCTTTCTCTCTATCTCAAGGTTCTCGAGGCTCTTGGCCTCGAGGTCTCTTATTCCCTCTACCTTCATTATTCTGATAATTTATTCTGTATGGAGGTCGATCATTTCTGGCCTAGGAAGTTTACCATGAATTCCCTGCCTAGGTCCAAGACCTTGAAGTCGTCCTTCCCTTTCACACCTCTCGATCTTCATCTTCAAATGAGTTCAATCATTCGTATCATGGTCATAATCTCTATGGAAGTCACAATATAAGTTTGTGGCCCTCCTCAAAGCCATTTTCGTAGGTGGATTCTGCATTGGCTGGGGTTACCTGAGTATCCCTTGATAAATACTTATAATTTGTGTTGGTTACCTGTTCATTGGTGTATATCTCTTGAAACTGGGTCTCACTACCTTCATTGGTTTATTTCCCCGAGAGTCGTTACTCCTTCCTGGCTTATCGATCATGCTTTCCTTTTTTCTCCTCGTGGCCTCTTCCACTTTGCAGTACTATTCAACTACTTCTTGAAGTTTCTTTAACGTTCGAGGGACATTTGTACTTAGCTTCTTATATAGCTCCAAATCTCGCATCCCCTGCAGGTATCCTTAGATTACCTCATTCTTTGTGGTTTCCATCACCCCCAAACTTTCATCCACATATCGATGATAAAAGGTCTCCGTTGTCTCTCTAGGGTTCTGCTTAGTCTAACAAAACTATAACAAATTTTTAGTTAACTTAATATTCTAGGCATATTGGCTTAGCAATGCTGCACTGAAGTCTCTATACGAGTTCAAGGAGCCCCTTGGCAATTTGTTATACCATTCTTGAGCCTTCTCTCAAAGGTAACTCCCCAATAGCTTGCATGTCAACTTTTTTTTGAAATTCCTTGAATTCATCAAACTGAGGAATGTTTGAATTAATTCTCGAGGATTTGATTCTCCACTATAGGTGGGAAGCCCCTCTAGGGGTTTCGTATCCACCGGCCATCGTATTCCTGCTATCAAGGAAGTAAGAGGCGATCCTACTGCTTGGCCAATTGGCCCAATTAACCTGTCTAACTCCCTCTTCAGTGAATCTCTTATATCTTCTACTATCCCTCGCTGCTCTCCAGGTAAATTCAATCCTCTTTTAATGTCTCCATATGGAATTTCATACATGGGTTGTTAACCTGTATACCAAGGATTCATCCAAAGCTGCACCACCCCTGAACTCATGTGAGATTGTTTATGAGGGTCATAAAATCCTTGACTAGCCAAGTAGTTCTTCATTCCCGTACTTTCATATCCCTAAGGTCTATATCCCACCTCGATTCTAGGGAAAATAGCCATCAAAGTTAGTGGCTTCGTGGGGGCACCAAATATACCACCCTAGGGGATATTATGGAAAATAGGGTTGAGGTCGTGCCTGATACACCTCCCGAGCATATCCAAAATAAGGGAATTCCAAAATGGGTTGGAAATATTACTCATAAGTAGCTCCATAACTATGGAAGGTACCGCATTCCTCGATATGTCCATAGGTATCGAGAGAGGTGTAACCTAATATCCTGGAGCTGCTAGCATCTAAGCTGCTTGTGCCAGTTTTGGTTGTGAATTAACTATTCTCATATCTTGATTCGTTTGCATGGTCCATTCATGTGCCTTGATATGAGAATTGCCACAAGCTTCTGTGAAAAGACCATCTCTTACGTCATACGACCCAATCAGCATATTCTGTACAGGATTCCTAACCTCTGCACCCTATCCTGCACTATCCTCCGGAGGTCTCGAAGGTCCGGCTACATCTTGAGGGGCCTCAACTATTAGTGGACTAGGCTCGATAAGGTTATGCATTGCCTCTTGCCTACCACTCGAGTCCTGCAACTCTCCTGGCTCACTTGTCAAAGCTAGCACCATTTTACGTTTAACATTCTGGGACATTGAAGGATTAACCATTGTTATTCTTGTTCCTCAATATGGGGATTTTATCTCGTCAGTGGAACCTGTCTCCTTCAACCTTAACCTCTCACTCCTTAGAGTAGTCGTAAAAGTAGACATAAACCAACTGACTCAAATTTGACTAAATTGGTCCCATCAGGCGTGCTTATTGATGCATCTGGAAATTGATCAGGCCGCTCTGTTGAGTCTCCTGGTATCGAATCTTTAATACAACAACCCTGGGATGTCCCGGGGGGAAACTCTCTGAGAGAAGAAAGAAACATTAACAAACATTTAAAAAAACGTTTGACAGAGGAAACTTAGGGTTTTCTCGGATTGAAGGTGGCAATCATCAAATTCTTCTTAGTCAGATAAGACAATCAGAAGATGGAAAAGAATTTAACTGAAAAAGAGGCTTAAAATGGAGAATGTTTAGGCCACATGCAGATAGCTAGGGTTCTCTAGCAAAATTTGGAGTGGAATTGAAGAAAAGAGGGCCAATTGGTGGAACAGGGAAAGGTTCTACAATTATTCTTAGAGTATTAGGATTAGCGTTGCCATGGTTAGTGTGAAAACTCAAAACCTGTCAAGAAGCTAAAGGGTTTTGATATTTCAGAGGGTTTTTTCGTGTTTATCAAGAGAAAGGATTTATGTTTCTCAAAATATTACTACAAAATTAAATTGGGATTGGGAAGTACACTTTGGAAACTCAAAAGACACAATTGTGGCTAGTTTGAGGGATCAAGAAAAGGATCCTTATGAAGAGATAATTTTGAAAAGGAGGAAGATGAACAGAGGCTCTAGTGGTCTTATAAATAGGAGCCAAATTAATGTAGGAATCTTCACAACTCCTCAAACATTCCCATCTCCAGGATATAAACGCAACTCAGTGTGCGAGAGAATGAGTGATGTTTCTTCTTTGCCTCTCTCTGAGGACTATTTTAATCCAATGAGATAAGACTTTTTAGAATAATATAAGGAACTACTGGTTCCTTATGTAGACTTAGCCACAACCATCGATCGTGTGTCAAGAAGAGGTGGTGAAGTAACGATCAAGCAAGCTGATATTGAGGAGTTTTTAGAAATGAATCAGAATTGCCTACTTGGATTCTGGCTCGATGACAGAGATTTTAGCTATGAGCGATTAAATGAGTACTTTAGTATTTATTGGAGTATCACGACGTATGTTCAACACAGATACAAGAACTTTTATGTAGTGAAGTTTCAGTCAAGGGATGAGCTTTGGTAGATCTTCACAGAAGACCGTACTCAATGGCAAGGGGAATGCTAGCTTTCAGGAGATATGGAGGTAGTATGATGATGAGAAGAGTGAAAGTGGAGAAAATAAAGGTGCTAATACAAATTCATTGTATATCTGGTGAGTGTTTTTTGCATATAGTTGCCATAAAGATTGCTAATCATGCTGGTGATATAATTAATGTTGACATTGATCTGTGGCCTAGAATGAGTTTAAAATATTTAAAAGCCAAAATGTGGATTACCCCTGGGGCACCTTTAATATTTGGTTTCTTTGTGAACTTAGTAAATTGGGCTAGGGTTTGGGTGGATGTTAGATATGAGAGGATGTGTAAATTATGTCGTCGTTGTGGAGTAGTAGGACACCCTTGTCAAAGGGGTCTAATAGATGGGGATAGAGACTTAGATAATTTCATTCAATCTCATATCCAAGCACATAATGTAGCTAGGGGTTCTAATATTGTTTATCATCCGAATAGAGAAATGTTTCCATGGTCACTAAGAGCCCACTCCCATAGGCAGCTAAGAGAAACACTAGAATTCTGGATGGGTATATGGATCTTAGGTGGGAAAGATATAGCACATTGACTGAAGATCAGATTAAGGAGGGTTTTCTTATTTCTATGGAAGTGGAGAATCATTTGCCTAGGAAAAAATTATATTGGTCCTGGAAATGAAGGAGGTGGAAATAATAATGCCAGTGGTCCATCAAATGAGGATGGAAATGGTTTGGCATTTTGAAACTTTGATATGCATTTTGGCGTGAGAGCACAGTAGCCTTCCACTGCCTCAACAACCCCAAGAGCAGCCACTACCACCACCACAACAACCTGATCTCCCTAATGGAAATTTTCCAAATGGCCATATGGTGGTGGATGATCAGGCTAATGCTAATAACGAGAATGAAAATTTGGAGGATATGGAGGTCAACCTTGAAGATCATTTCAGGATAATAGAAAATGTGATTCCAGAAGTATATAAGGTTCATAATACACCAGAGGATGATACTCAAGTGGTTCTGAGTACAGGGAATCCAAACCCAAATCAGCTGGTCAATCAGGACTTGGACTTCTTCAGTTCATTTGACAGCAATAACAGTACTAATACAATCTATGAATTTGCAAGACAGTTGACAAGAGAGCTCTTACTGGAGCAGGAAGATGAGGAGATGAGTAATGCATCTGTGAATTTATTGGATATGAGCAGGGTGAATATAGCAAGGGAGGTTCAAGGTTTGGGTTCTCGGAATCAAGAAACATCTCAAGGTTTAACATCTGGTAGGGAGGTTTAAAAATCTCAGGAAGCGCAGGAGTATTTAGTTAGAAGAAGTAAAAGAGTGATGGAAAAAAGGAAGCTCAGCAGAAATATTTATCTCCTAAGAAAAAGATACAAAGAGGATGACTGCAAGACCATTTCAAAGTACAGAAGAATCTGGCAGATAAAGAAGGCAAGGGTAAAGTCATACAAGTGGTGATTGAATTTGAAGGCCAGAAAAAAGTGCAGAAAGAGAATGAGGCAATGACATATGATTGGAAGAAAGGTGAACTTATCTTATCTAGCTCAGAGCTAGTTCTAATTCAGACGAAGCCAGGAAAGATCAGAAAGAGGTCACAGTCAGAAGAAAATGATCAAGAATGGAATAATCTCCCACCAAAGAATATGTTTCATTTTCTGGTTAATAATTTCAATCTGAATGTTGGAACAAATGTAGATCAGGATGGGGATTTTCACTGGAAGATAGAAAGGGGAAGAAGAAAGTTTTTTTTGCAGAAAAAGTCCTTCCAAGTGATCTCAGCAAACATAGGAAGAAAGCAGCAATATTGACAATCAGGGAGAACAAAGGAAATCAGCAGTCAGGTGATGGTTTTCTGGGAAATGTACCAAAAAGGTTCCCCAAGGGAATATGAGAGTCATTGCATGGAATTATAGAGCTTCAACAATACCTCTACGAAGAAAAGGGTAAACCAATTGGTGAAACAAAAGAAGCCGGAGTTAATATGTCTTTTCGAGAAAATGGCTCAGCAACAAAGCCTTGAAGCTTGGAGAGACAACTCAAAATTTGACTTGGCCGAATATATGGATCCGATTGTAAGATCAGGTGGTATTGCTTTTTTTTGGTCTAGTATTTTAGATGTTCATGTAGTCTCTATGTCTAAAAACTTTGTTAGTTTAGTAGTATCTAACACCAACTCTGTTAAGTGGTGCTTAGCTTTTATTTATGGTCACCCAAAAATGTCGAGAAGACCTTTTGTTTGGGATTTTTTAAACACATTTTGATGCTACTCTCAGTTTCCATTAGTAGTTTTAGAAGACATTAATCAAGTTATCACACAAAGAGATACAAGGGGTGGCAATCCAGCTGAAGAGAAGAAAACAGGTTTACATGAAGTTACAGAAAAATATGAACTTCTTGAAGTCCCTAATGAGGGACAATGGTACACTTGGACAAACAACACAGAACACTCAAATAACATAATACAAAGGTTGGATAGAGCTTTTCATGATAAACAATGGAGAATCATGTTTCCAAAAGCAAAGGTAATTAACCTTCCCATCGTAGATTTGAATCATGGACCACTTCTACTGGATTTAAACCCAAAGAAAAGATCTTCCAAAAATATTCATAGGTCTGAAGCTTTCTGGGAAAAGTCATCTGTATCAGATCAAATTGGGAACAAGGCATGGAAAAAAGGATTACAGCTATCTCAATTGCAGTCTTTAAACAGACCAGATCAGATTCTAAGCTCCAAGTTATAAATCACTCTTAGACACCTACATAATTGGAATGGGAATTCATATGGAAATATAGAGAAAAACATCAGAAACTTAGAGAAATGATGCTTCGATTGCAAAGAGGCTCCGGACTGCAACAAAATAAGCATAAGATTGATCAGGTATTATTGAAACTGAAGGATCTACATCATAATTATTCTAATTACTGGAAGCAGAGGTCTAACCTATCCTGCGCTAAATTTAGAGATAAAAACACAACATTTTATCATAAATGGGCAACGAAGAGGAGGAATGTTAACTCGATACAAGGTATTTATGACTGTAATGGAAGATGGCTTACTGATCAAAGAGTGGTATTTCAAAATATCACAGAACATGTCAAATCTGTGTTACGATTCCGGATTGGTATCCACCAGCCCATGCACAAGAAGTGGATTTACAAAGATATGTCCTTAGCAATGAAAGAAGATTAACATCACAGCAAAATACATCTTTGAATCAACCATTTATAGGGAAGGAGGTGTGGAAGGCTATAAAAGAGATGAAATCCTAGAAGTCCCCCAGAGAGGATAGAATGCCTCCAAGATTTTATAAAAGGTACTGGAACATAATATGCCAAGAATTCACAGAGGCAGTTCTGTATAGTTTGAATAATAAAGTGGTTTCTGATCAATGGAACAAAACACAAATGGTTCTTATTCCAAAGAAGAAGAATTCAACTTCAGCTGGAGAATTTAGACCTATATCACTTATTAATGTAAAGTACAAGGTTATGGCAAAGATACAGGCTAATAGAATGAAGACAAATATAGATGATCTGATATCGGAGACACACAATGGTTTCGTTTTGGGAAGAAGCATATCAGAAAATGTGTTATTAGCACATGAGGTGATTGACTACATGAAAAAATAAAAGATATCAGGAAGGAGAAGTTTTATGGCCATTAAACTAGATATGAGCAAAGCATATAATAGAGTGTCATCGAATTTCCCGCACACAGTATTAAGACATACAAGATTCACTGACAAATGAATCAAGATGATAATGTCATGCGTATCTAGAGTATCTTATTAGGTTTATTAAACGGTGATAAATATTCATACTTCAAGCCAGATAAGGGACTCAGATAGGGGTGTTCCTTATCACCATACTTGTTTATACTGTGCCAACAGTTCATGTCCTCATGGTTAGAGGAAAAGATACAATTAAACAACAATTTAGGTTTGAAGATATCTCAAAGAGGGCCAAGGATTAGTCATCTTATGTATGCAGATGACTGTATTATATTCTCTGAATGCAACACAAAGGCGGTGGATGATATTACAAAAACAATAGATCTATTTTCCAGGTATTCGGGCCAATGATTGAACTTTGACAAATGTGCTATGATATTTAGTGCAAATACCACAGAGAGTTTACACCAATATGCCAGATACACTCTGAATATACATGGAAGCGGACTAGGTGGAAAATATCTAGGTATGGATATAAGCTTTCAATCACAAAAGGTACAAATATATATATATATATATATATAAGTGCCTTATTAGTAAGTTCAATCAAAGGTTCTCTTCATGGAAAGCAAAGCTACTATCTCTTCCAGGAAGAATTACATCGGCAAAACATGTTTTATCAGCAGTAGCAATATATCTCCTTGGAATATTCAGAATACCTAAAACTATTCTCAAAAATTTAGATATGATGATTGATAATTTTGTTTGGGGAGGAGAACCACAGAAAAGGAAGGTACATTGGAGAGTATGGTGGAAAATATGCAAATCCAAGGAGGAAGGAGGATTAGGATTACGATCCATGGAAGCCATGAATAGGGCTTTACTAGGTAGGCATGCTTGGAATATAATCTCAGACAAGAATTCTCTTCTGGGCAGAGTTTACATGGAGAAATATTTGGTAAATAAATATTTCCTCACATTAGAAGCAAAGGCTTATGATTCTTGGGGTTGGAAATCTATCATATGGGCACGGCAGAAGATTAAAGACAATTTGGCATGGCAAAACACATATGGAAAGAGTATTAAAATTACTGACCAATGGATTCCATGTATTCAGAATCTAATATCAGATTTATCAATAGTTGGTTCTCATACCAACTTAATAGCGAGTGATCTCATCACATAACAAAATTAATGGAGAATGCCACTGATCCGTTTGATATTTCCAAGAGAGGCAATCTTGAAGATTACTACTATTCACAGGATTATCAATTTAGCTCTTCCAATGGCAAAAAATCTAGCAAGAAGGAAAATAGTTGATCATACTGTTTGTGCCAGATGCTCTTATCATCTAGAGGATAATGCACGTATTTTCCTAGGATGCAAAGATTCTAAAATAATGTGGAGAATCTTATCATTAGGTTTTGATTTCAATCTGGCTCCTCAGCAAGATGTTAAAAAGTGGTTTCTAGACTGAGTTACTATAGCTCCAGACAAAGATGCAATTGTACTATTAATATGTGTCTTATGGGAGATCTGGAAACAGAGAAATTCAAAGGCCATTAACAATGAAGATAAAGACCTCTTATTTTTTTGGCAAAATGCTAGAAACAACTTTGTGAATATCAATCAACCAAATGAGGAAAATTTGGAGGAATATGATCAGGGAGAGCACAGGACAATGAATGAGCCAGGGGGAGATAAATTTACATTATCAAGGAGTTTAAAATCATGTTCATATAATCACTTTTGACGCTTCTTTTCTCAAACAAAAGGATCTTGGCACAGCAGTTTGGAGAATATAACACAATTAACAACATGAGGGAGTAATAACAAATGGACGACAAATACACTCAGGATCAGATTTCTTTATAAAAAAACTCTCCAATTCAGGCTGAAGCTGAAGTTGAAGTTTGCTTGAGAGCAATTCAAGCAGCACTATGAAGTAACCCAACGAATGTGTTGGTCTATATAGACTCTATAGTCTTAGCTAATTCCTTGTTATCTCTAAGTTCAACACCATGGGAGATTAAGGGAATGGTGCAACAAATATTGCACAAAACATTACATCTGTTTAGCTTTAATTGTACTAAGGTTAATCGTAGTTTAATTTTAGTTGACCCTAATGTAGCTCATAAGCTGGGAAAAACACACTACCACAGAGACACTCCACTTGCACGGTTTTTAGCACCGGTATTTCAAAACCGATGCCAAAAATGTAATAGCACCGGGTTTTTAAAAAAATTTTAACACTAGTTTTTAAAAAACCGATTTTAATTTAACACCAGTTATTTTTATTTTAACCCCGGTTTTTAAAAAAACTGGTGTTAATTATTTTATTTTAACACTAATTTTTAAAAAATTGGTGTTAAAATTAAAAAAAAGGTGTTAATTTAACACTGGTTTTTAAAAAATCGGTGACAAAACCGTTGTTTGAAAAAAAATAGCACTGGTTTTCAAAAACCGGTGCTAAAAATTTTAAAAATTCAATCTTTCCGTCAAAAAATTCCAAAAATTTGCAAGAAAATTCAAACAATTTGCCAAAAAAAATTTTAAAAAATACTGCCAGAAATTTCATGGGCTGGAAGCAGCTGTGCGCAGCCACTCTAAGCTAATTTTTTTTTTTAACTTTCAAAATCATTCACTTCTTTTGTTGACTTTAACTAATAACTAAGTTGACTTAAATTAATCAACGTTCAACCTTTATTGACCTAATATATATATATATATATATATATTTATATATAAGAATAGAAATGTTTGACATTAGCTAATTAACGTTCAACCCTTAATTGATTTAGTATATATAAATAAAAATAAAAATGTTTGACATTAACTAATCAACGGTTAAACCTTATTTAACTTTCTACATGTAAACACTAATAACTAAGATTACTTTAACTAATCAATAGTCACCCCTTACTTAATTTAGTATGTATAAATAAGAATATAAATGTTTCAATTTAACTAATCAACGGTCAATCTTACTTGACTTTGTATGTATAAACACTAATAACTAAGTGGACTTTAACTAAGCAACGGTTACCCTTACTTGACTTTCTATATATAAACACTAAATTTATAAACCCTTACTTGACTTAGGTAAGAATAACAAAAATTATGTATTTTTAAGCAATGGATAATAGGGTAACACAATTTTGGGCGACTGTGTAAATTTTCAAGACCGTGTAGAAGTAATAATGTTGACTTTCGAGGCTCTTTCGTTCACTCATACATGCCCAAATTGCAAATTTGCAATCGTATATTATTGATTTGCATTTTGGTGTTGCCAATTTCGTGATTCGGCAACTACAACTTTCTTGGAGGGACCTAAATGCAAAAAGTAAAAACTTTACCCGTAATTCCAAATTGAAATCTGCTCAAACGTGATGCTACCCTATACACCCTCATTGTATTTTCCAAGTCCGTAACATAGTATTTATCAATAATCATGCACAAGAACATATTTGTAAATCTTTTTCGATTTCCCTTTTTTACTTCCAAGTAACTAACTCTAAGTTATTCTAGAATATGTACTAGCATTTTCCAATATTCCTCCATGAAATTCCTCTATTTAGGCAAGAATAACAAAAATCAAGTATTTTGGAGAAGTGGATTATAGGGTAACACAATTTTGGGCTATAGTGTAATTTTTCAAGACCGTGTAGAAGCAATCAATGTTGACTTTTGAGGCCTTTTCGTTCACCCATACATGCCCAAATTTCAAAGTTCCAATCGTACATTATTGAATTGTATTTTTGTGTCGCCAGTCTTGTGACTCGGCAACTCTAGCTTTCTTGGAGAGATCTAATTGCAAAAGGTAAAAACTTTACTCGTGACTCCAAATTGAAGTCCCCTCGAATGTGATGCTACCTTCACCCTCTTTGTATTTTTTAAGCCCGCAAGGGAATATTTATTAACAATGTGGCTCAAGAACATATTTGTAATCCTTTTCGATTTCCCTTTCTTACTTCAAAGTAATCAACTCTAAGTTACTCTAGAACATGTACTAGCACTTTCCAACATTTTTCCCAAAAAATTATTTATTTTTTATTTCTATATTTATGCAAGAATAACAAAAATCGTGTACTTTGGAGAGAAGATAACGTCATAACAAATTTTGGGCCATACCGTAATTTTGTATAAGTTATGGAAAGATCAAGGTTTCAACTGTAAATTAGAAGAAATTAAGATAAAATTTCCGACGGCCAAACTTTACTTGACTTTCAATATCTAACCACTAATAATGAAATTGACTTTAACTAGTCAACTAGTTAACCCTTATTTGACTTTCTACATGTAAACACTAAAAACTAAGTTGATTTTAACTAATCAAGACTTATTGATAAATACTATTAGTTATTAGTTAAATACTATTAACAAGACTTTTTATATATAAATACTATTAACAAATACCCTTATTTGATTTTCTATATATAAATACTATTAACAAAGTTGACTTTAACTGATAAACGGTAAACCTTTATTTGACTTTCTATGTATAAACACTACAAATAAAGTAGACTTTAACTAATTAACGATAAACCCTTGCTTGACTTTCTATATATAAACACTAATCAAAAAGTTCACTATAACTAATCAAATGTCACCCCTTAATTATCTTATATATACAAACAGTAATAACTAATTTGACTTTAACTAATCAACGGTCAACCATTACTCAACTTTATAGCAATAAACACTAATAACGAAATTGATTTTAACTATTCAACGGTCAACCACTAATTGACTTTTTATATATATGCACTAATAACTAAGTTGACTTCAACTAATCAACGATTAATCGTTAATTAAGTTTCTATGTATGAACATCAGCAACTAAGTTGACTTTAATTAATCAACGGTAAACCCTTACTTGATTTTCTATATATATCTGAATAACTAAGTTGACTTTAACTAATCAATAGTCAACACTTACTTGACTTAACATATATAAATACAAGTATATGAAATTGAAGAAATTTTACCAAAATTAAAAAGTGTGCCATTTAAAATAAAACATCTCAATAAGATAAGTAACTAAGTTGGGTTCCATACTTGGTCTTATTTTCCACACTTAGAATTTTCTTAGCCGCTCAGACCTCAGCCTCTCCCATTTAGGCCTCACCCTCACCCCTCACTTAAGCCCGTCAAATGGATCGGGCCACCCGTTGGATAACCGTTATCCATATACTATTTTCACTTATTGGATAATGACCCATTGAGTTAATGGATATAATGGGTTGTAGTTATTGGGTTTGGTTAGCTTGGATAATGGTTTACCGATAATTTTAGGTGGGTTGAGTTGGGTTGGGTAACGGGTGACTCGTGGATAATTTCATATCACAAGATAACTAAATTTTCACAAGTTTGATTACTAATGATTTAATTTTTCCCTAATATATAATCATTTATTATATTATGTAATATAATATTATGTATCTTATATTATATTTAATAAAAATAAAAAATATATAATATGTTGGCTTTGTAAACTCGACGAAATTAACGAACAATATTAGTTGGGACTGAGCTCGAGCTCAAATACTGTACGAGCTCGAATATTGTACGAACTCGAATACTGTACAAGATTGAGCTCGAATATTGTACGAACTCGAATACTGTACGAGATTGAACTCGAATACTGTACGAACTCGAATACTGTACGAACTCGAATACTGTACGAACTCGAATACTGCACGAGATTGAGCTCAAATATTCTACGAACTCGAATACTGTATGAGATTGAGCTCGAATATTGTACGAACACGGATACTGTACGATATTTAACTCGAATATTGTACGAACTCGAATACTATACGAGATTGAGCTCGAATATTGTACGAGATTGAACTCGAATATTGTATGAACTCAAATACTGTATGAGATTGAGTGCGAATTTTTACGAACTCGAATACTGAACGAGATTGAATTCGAATACTGTACGAGCTCGAATACTGTACGAACTCGAATATTGTACGAAATAGAACTAGAATAATTTGTGAATTATAATTTGTATAATTTGTGAATTATAGCGAATATTTATGTTAAATATTACACATGCATTTAATTGGGTAATTTTGGATATTTATTGGGTATTTGTTAGGTTCCCATTGAGTTAACATAATATGAGACCCATTGCGATCAAAATTTTCTATTAACATAATTATTCTCATCCCAAATCCTAAAAAATAATGAACATTTAATGCATGATCACATTGGATAATGACAACTTTTAACCCAAATCGATAGAAAATGTTTAATGATAACTTATTGGGTTAATTATATAATGATTTATTGGATAATGACTTATTGGATAATATATTTTAACCCATTGGGTCATATGAATATCTCATGGGTTATCCATTTAATGACTCAACCTATTTATGACCTAACCCATTATGACTCATTAATAAATGGATTAATTGGATAATGACCCATTGGATAATGGCCTGTTGGATTTGGATAATGAGTTTATCCAATTAACCCATTTGACGGGCCTACCCTCACCCCTCACCCCTTACCCCTCACCCCTCCTTCCACCTTAACGCCACCCTCCAGCACGGGCCTCCGCCATCACCCTCACACCATAGGCCCCCCACCATTGCACTGCCACTCTCTCATCCGCTGAAAATGCCTCCAAAGGTCTCACCTCCGCCGCATCCGTGGTCGCTGGAAGCTGGAGGTATCCGTCGCTGGAGGGTTCTGCCACCTAGAGGGAGCCCCACTGCAGGATAAGGAGCCCCGCCATCGCTGGAGGATTCCGCCGCCGGAGAAAGAGCCCCGCCGAGTCAGGAAAAAATTGTCAGTTGATAAAGCACAGAAAGCCGTTTCGTGCATTAAAGGCTCATTGGATTACTCAGAATTCAAGGATGTGGACATGGTCATAGAGGTATTCATTTGCGAACATTCTTTTGGGGGTTGGGGGTGATTCAAGACTGCCTTTATCTTTCTTATTGATATGCTGCAGTTTGGATACTCATAGGATTGCAACCTTAATTTTATAACTAGTTTGTTTTGCGTGACTATGGAAAGATTTTTGAAAATTAATCTGCGTGCAATTGGTAGTCCTTTGTCATACTTATCTCCAAATGCAGTCAGTTATTGAGAATGTTTCCTTAAAGCAAAGCATATTTAGTGATATCGAGAAGGCTTGCCCTCCACATTGTATTTTGGCAACCAATACATCCACCATTGATCTTAACATTATAGGAGAAAAGACAAGATCTCAGGACAAAATTATGGGAGCACATTTTTTCAGTTGAACATTCATTCGTTTTTATGATTGAAATTCCGTTTCACCTGAATTCTAAATCTTTATACCAAGTTGTTTAATAGTTTGGTGTTGGAACACCAAGATCAGTTTGTTGTTAACAGGCAAAACAAAATACGCAGTGCACACACAACTTGGTTACGCAGTTCGGTGCAAATACACCTACGTCTGCGGGGCCTTGCCCAGATCAGAAACCATTCACTAGAAAGCAGTCTTTAGTACAAGAAGCTTAACTTAAATACTAATCCATTGCTAACCTACAGAGTGAATGTTGTGAGCTCCCCTCACTGTCGATCCTACGTTGTTGAACCCTCACGATCAACACGTCTCCCTGGATCTCCTCCTCCCGAGGAATTAAGACTTCCTTGTTTCTGATCTTTAAGAACTTGGTCGGTTGTTTATGAACCTCCAAAAAACACCACGGCAGATCGCTCCAAAGCTCTCACGTAGAGATTGAATCTTGGTCGCGTCACTGATTGCGTTGTCTCCATCTTCTTTTTATCCCATCGCAATCCTGCCTTGAATAAACTTCTTTCCTTGTCTAACTCTACCACAAATAGACTTCTAGACTAAGGAAAGATCTAATGCTAATCTGGTATTTAATTGAACAATCCTGTTATCAATAGGACTTGTTCCATAAATAAACTACTTAACCAATTCCTAACTATTACAGGAATATTCGTTTACCAGAATTAGATGACCACGAAATCAATCATTTATCTTCACAATATTCTGATCAGATCGCACAATTATATACCATAATACACTCCATAAATCGTGGACATCAACCATACTGCTGCTGGAATACTGCTGGATAGCAGTGGTGTTAAAACACCATATCACCAGAAGTCACTCAGTGGTGTTAAAACACCAGATTACTAGTATTCACAATATGCCATACATAAGTCCAATCAGCACAAACACCATAGAATACCAGAAAACCAACTAGCATAAACAATATAGAACACCAGAATACCAGCTAGCACAAATATCCAATTATCCAGACCAAACATACATCATTCAAATCATTCAAAACACACAATCTCTAATATCTCCCCCTGAATTCAGTAATATGACAAGAAGAACCAAGAAAACCAAGAAAACCAATCATTTCAAACTTCACTCGGACTCCTCTGATGCAGCATTGTCTGAATCACCAGCATCTGATCCATTATCATTTCGATTCGCTCCCAACAATGCTTCTCGCTCAGCCGCCAAAGCTGCCAGCTCCCCCTGAATCTTTGCAATAGTGGCCTGATGACGTTCAAGTAGTTCTTGACACACAGCTGCCCTCGCCTCAATGGCTCTCAGCCGAGCTGCTCCTTCATCTGAGCCAGTCGTCGCTGGAGGCGTCCAGGGTAGGTCCTTCACTATACGACCACTCAGGGTTCTGAGAGTTGGCCGTAATGCTTGGGTTGCCAATACTTCATCGGTCTCGCTTGCAACTGCTCCCCCTTTTTGCAGTACCATCGATATCACACATGGATGGACTAAAGCTTCCTTCCTCGTCTTGCGAGCACAATCCAAAATATCATTAAAAATCAACCTGCCCAGATTGACCCTATGCCTCGTTCCCAGGCTGTAAAGAAGAGTCGCCATTTCTTTGGTGACAATCGTGTTGTTTACCGATGGAATCCAGTTATGAACCGCCACCATATACAAACAGTAATACCTGGAGGTCAGGTTTAATGCTGGTATTTGTTGTCTCCCAGTCAGTGGCCACGAACTTTCCACACCACCGGTCAACTCTACTGCCACTGCATCGAAATTCTTAGGCATTTGGTGTTGGAACACCGCCTGAACATTCCTCGATGTTCCACGCTGCAGACAAACATTTACTGCCTCCGGGGAAAATACCACCACTGTTCCTCTCACATATACTCTGTGAAACCACGGAGAGTCTTTGTCTTCACACTCCTCCTTCAAATTAGAGTAAAATTCCATCACAAGTTGCTTGTTATAGTCACAGAAACATGTAGCTGCCTTAAACACCTTGAGATAATGCAAATAGTCTGTGAATCCGCATTCCTTATATTTTACAGCATCAGCTGGCCTTTCCGCCAAAATCTTCCTGTCACAAACAAACTTCCACTTTTCTTGACTTGCATCATCAAAGAATTCAGTGCTAATGGCTTCACTCACTTCAGGTACAGGTTGTGCACTAGACTCAACTGTCTCAGCTTGTCTTTGCTGTCTGGCAGCACGTAACTTCTTCAGTTTTAGCCCAATCGGCTCATCACTGTCCTCACTAGTGGCTGTACTTTTGACTCTGCATCTTTTAGATCTTCTAACTCTCTTGGAAGTAGAGGCCAACCTTTCTTCACCTGTTTCAGATCTGTCTCCAAATTCTGATGGTGTTTCAACACCAGTCTCCTTCCTTTTCCTCTTAAATCCCTGGGCTGGACTTGTCTCCAGTGGTGTTTCAACACCAATACCCAGATCAGCTGGACTCTGCTTCTCCTCAGCATGGCTTTCATCTGGTGTTTGATCATCAGTAATAACCAAACCAGCACTTGGCACATCAGCCCCACCTGCTCTCTCCGCAACAGTTCTTTCACCATCTTCCTTCTCAGAATCAGACCTCACAAACTCTGATAGGGCAGACTCCGACCTAAACAACTCGGATATGGCTTCATTCAATGCAGATTCACTCAGTACAGAGGCACTCTCTGGTTCATTCACCCTCGAAATCCTCTCAGCCTCATCAGTGCCACCTGCACACCCAGCCTCCTCTTCACTATCACTAATGTCCACAACAGCAATAGGTAACCTTCTCAGTGATTCTTGAGTCTGAAACAGAGACTCATCAAAACACACTATCTCTGTGTCACCAGCCACAGTAAAATCAGTGGATTTAACCACTTTTATCCAAGGCTGCACAACTACATTATCCCCCAAATTCCTGGTAATCGGCCTGTGCAGGGAAGTTATCCGTGTGTAAATTGTGAAGTACTGACCCTCTTCATCTCCTACTCTATAATGTTCTCTGAAACCAACCCCAACCAATTTGGCATTATACTCACTAATCTCCCTAATCTCTCCTATTCCACCAGTTAATAACTCCTCAAGTTTAAATCCATTAACTTTGCCATGCAGACTTTTATATTTTCTAAGGTCTACATAATCTCTGTTCTGCACCATCCATTCTATAAATTCAAGAACAGAGCAAAAGTACATTCCATCATAGACGAAGGAATGATCAAACCTCGCTTTCCATCTCTGAACTTTTCCACCCCACTTAGCTAGCGTCTGCACTTGATCTCCACACAGCTCGTCCAAATCTGCATCCGAATCGAGCTCTTCAATTCGCGGATTCTCCGGCACCCGCACCTTGACGAAGTCTCGGACCATCTTCTTACATTCGACAGACACCCAAGTGCTGTCTGAGGCCTTCAAACGTCTCACCATCCAGTGGTTTTGTAAATATATCAGCCAGTTGTTCTGTTGTTGGTACATACTGGACTGCGACTTCTCCTTTTTCAACCAAGTCTCTGATAAAATGATGTCGGATATCGATATGCTTTGTTCTAGAGTGTTGCACAGGATTCCTGGAAATATCAATGGCGCTTTTATTATCACACGGGACTGTCAAACCCACATCATTGAACCCATAATCTCTCATCATCTGCTTCATCCACCATAACTGCGCGCAACAACTCCCGGCAGCTAAATACTCTGCTTCAGCTGTGGACAAGGATATAGAGTTCTGCTTTTTACTGTACCAGCTGACCAGATTAGATCCAGCAAAGAAACATCCTCCAGTGGTACTTTTACGATCATCAGCATTCCCAGCCCAGTCCGAATCACTGAAACCTACTAATTGTGAGTCCTTGTTCCGAGAAAACCATACTCCATACTCCGTTGTTCCACTTATATACCGAATAATCCTTTTCACTGCTGACATATGTGATTCCTTTGGATCAGCTTGGTAGCGAGCACAAATACCAACACTTAAACAGATGTCTGGTCTGCTTGCAGTCAAGTACAACAGGCTGCCAATCATACTCCTGTACAATTTCTGATCCACACTTTGCCCCTGTTCATCCTTTGTAAGCTTATCGGTGGTTGCCATTGGGGTGCTACTGCCTTTGCACTTGTAAGACCGAATCTCTTGATCAAGTTTTCAGCATATTTCTGTTGATTGATAAACAGACCATTCTTCTCCTGAGTAACCTGCAATCCCAAAAAATATGACAATTTCCCAACCATGCTCATTTCGAACTCTTGAGTCATTAAGTCAACGAACTCCTTCACCAAGGCTGAATCGGTAGATCCAAACACAATGGCATCCACATAGATCTGTGCAATTAGAATCTTTGACCCCTTGTGCAGGACGAACAGCGTACGGTCTACTCCCCCTCGACGATAGCCCTTTTGAATCAGAAAGGTTGTCAGTCGCTCGTACCAAGCACGAGGTGCCTGCTTGAGTCCATACAACGCCTTATTCAACCTATAAACATGATCAGGAAACTGAGGGTCTTCAAACCCCTTAGGTTGCTCCACGTAAACTTCCTCTTTTACTATGCCATTCAGGAATGCACTCTTGACATTCATTTGATAAAGAGTAAAGTCTAGTATGCAGGACACGGCCAACATAAGTCTGATGGACTCCAATCTGGCTACAGGGGCAAAAGTTTCATCGAAGTCAACCCCTTCTACTTGTGTGTACCCTTGAGCAACAAGGCGTGCTTTATTTCTAGTGACATTACCATCTGCATCAGATTTGTTTTTGAAAATCCACTTGGTACCAATCACATTTACATTAACAGGTCGTGGGGTAAGAAACCAAACATTGTTTCTCTCGAATTGCTGCAATTCTTCTTGCATTGCCGAGATCCAATATTCATCTAGCAAAGCCTCTTTGTAACTTCTTGGTTCAGTGAGTGAGATGAAACACGATAATCCTGCTAATTCTCTGTAATTTACACGGGGTCGATCCCTTAACTGCATATGTCTCGTTGGATTCTGGTCAGAATCAAGATTTCCAGATTCTGGAGTTTCAACACCGGTTGATGGTGCTGGTGTTCCAACACCAGTAGGAACGGCTGAATCAAGCGCATCACCTTCTCCAGCATTGTCGTCCTCTGAATCATCTATCACCACATTAATGGACTCCATGACTACCCCAGAACGTTGATTCAGTACTCGGTATGCTCAGCTGGTAGGAGAATAGCCCAAGAATATTCCAATGTCGCTCCTGGATTCAAATTTAGCCAAGGGTTCTCGATCCTTCAGAATGTAGCACTTACTGCCAAAGACATGGAAATACGACACATCTGGTTTCTTTCCTTTCCAGATCTCATACGGTGTCTTCTCGGTAAACGGACGCTGATATACTCGGTTGATGGTGTAGCATGCAGTGTGTACTGCCTCAGCCCAATATCTAGAATGGATTTTTTTCTCAGCCAGCATTGCTCGTGCCATTTCCTGCAGTGTCCGATTCTTTCTTTCTACTATACCATTCTGCTGAGGGGTTATGGGGGCAGAGAACTCATGATGTATACCAAGCGTTTCACAGATGTCCCGAAATTTAGAGTTTTCGAATTCCTTTCCATGATCACTCCTGATGCGTGCAATTCGAACGGTTCCTTTTTCTACATGAAGCTTGTGCGCCAAGGTCTTGAATACATCAGCGGCCTCTGATTTTTCTTTGAGGAATGATACCCACGTATACCTCGAGAAGTCATCCACACAGACAAAAATATACTTCTTCCCGGCCACACTTGGTGTACTCACTGGCCCCATTAGATCCATATGTAGAAGCTCCAAAAGTCTTGATGTTGAAACATCATGTACAGCATGGTGAGGAATACGAATTTGCTTTCCTTCCTTACACGATCCACAGACAGTCTCCTTGATTTCACTGATTTCGGGAATACCTCTGACTGCATTTAGTCTGGAAATACGAGCCAAAGATTTATAATTTATGTGCCCCAATTTTCTGTGCCACAGTGTACTAACTTCCTTTTTCGAGCTCAAGCAGGTGACATCTTGAACGAGTAGATAACACTTATCCATTGATCTGGATCCAGTGAATACTCCAAACTCATGATTTACAATACACTTATCTTTGTCAAAATACACCGTCATATCATTATCACATAAATGACTGATGCTCAATAGGTTAGCCTTCAGGCCTTCCACTAGCAACACATCTTGGAACACTGGAAGCCCTTTGATTTCTAACTCCCCTTTGCCAATTATTCTGCTTCGTTTTCCATCACCGAATTTTCGCAGAAATTCAGGAACTCCTGTCATATGCCTTGAGCACGCACTGTCGAAGTACCACGAGGTTCCTGTATGTGCTCCAAAACATACAAAACTTGAAAGACAAATATTTTGAGACTTTCGAACCCATACCTGTCTTACTGGTCGAGTGATGCGATGTGATCTCTGAGTTGCATGTGTGTTCAAGGATCCGTTCCTGTATCCTCCAGTGTTGACTTGGTGCACGGTGTTGTATCCTGGAATGGTGTTGAAAGACCGATATGCTAGGTTGACGGACAGTGTCCTAAGTAATTTGAAACACCTGTTTCTCACATGACCTTGAACCCCACAGTATCCGCATCTCCTGATTCTCTTGATGGGGCAATTCTCCTCAGTTATTCTTGAAGCAAGTGCACCTTGATCTGCCTTATTTTTCAACGCATCAACTGATCTTTCATACCCAATTCCAAATTTGGTAGTTTGTCCCATTTTCAGACAATCTTCAAGCTTAGCTTTCCCTGTATTAAGATGTCTAATAGCCTGTTCTGCTGTCTCCGCTCGTTGAACTACTTCAGTAAATTCCCTTTTAAGTTGTTCAAGTTCTTCAATTGCATTTTTCTTTCCAAGTTCATTCACTCTAACCTTTTCACATAACCTCTTGTTCTCAACCTTGAGCTCTTTGTTTTCATCCGCCACTTTCAACCACATTTTATACATCTCCATACTTTCTTTGCGAATGTCATCATCACTAATGCTTCTAGTCTCTTCATCTGAGCTATCACTTTCTTCTTCATTCAACACACTGCGATTTATCTCAAAAGACTCTTCCAACGACATGCCAAAAGCAACATGATTTGTATACTCTTCTCCATCCTTAATATCGTCTCCTCCGTCATCATCACTCCAGGTTATGGCATATGATTTCCCTTGCTTTTTAAGTGTATTAGCACACTCAGCTTGTATGTGTCCAAAGCCTTCACATTATCTGCATTGGATTTTTCTGTTCAGATTCGGATTTACCGATTTGATTTTCGGTGTTTCAACACCAGTTGCCTGACCGAATCTGGGAGTGAAAATGGCATTCGGATTTTTGCTCCCACTTGACTTGTCCTGTGGCTTCCTGCCCATCTTCTTCATGAATCTAGAGAAGTTTCTGGTTATGTTAGCAATTTCATCGGAATCTTCAATATCTGTATGTTCATCTTCCTTCCCAGAGGTTGTGCTCGCAAAAGCCATCTCCTTCTTTCCGATTTTATTTTGCAACATCTCCATCTCATAGGATTCCAGAGACCCCATGAGCTCATCAAGTGTCATCATCCCAATCTTTCCATTTTCATTGATTGCTGTGACCTTCATATTGAACCGTGGAGGTAATGCCCTCAACACTTTCCTTACAAGTTTTTGATCTTTGTACTTTTTACCAAACTGAAAAGCCTTGTTTGCAATATCTCGGACTCGTCCATTAAACTCGGAGATAGTTTCATCTTCCCGCATCTTCAATTCCTCAAATTTCGATGTATAGTATTGCAACTTTGATTCTCTGACTGAGCTTGTTCCCTCATGATACGTCTGTAACACATCCCATGCTTCCTTTGCAGTCTCACAATTTGAAATCATCTTAAATTGATCTTCATCTACTGCTGTGAAGATGGCATTCAATGCCTTTGAGTTGGACATGTAAGCTCTATGCTCCTCAGTAGAGTATTCAGAATATGGTTTGATCGTTGATGAGCTCGATTCTTTAGTTTTGTCACTGGGAGGTGGAGTGTACTGATTTACAACATAGTTCCATGCTGGATCATCTAATGCTCCAATGAATACTTTCATACGTGCCTTCCAGTAGGTGTAATTGCCTTGTTCCAGCAACGGTGGTCGCGTGACAGAGGCCCCCTCCTTTGGTGCCATGGTGAAACCTGATCTCACTCTCCCTGTATAGTGGTTAGCAAGTGCCTTGCTCTGATACCAATTGAAATTCCGTTTCACCTGAATTCTAAATCTTTATACCAAGTTGTTTAACAGTTTGGTGTTGGAACACCAAGATCAGTTTGTTGTTAACAGGCAAAACAAAATACGCAGTGCACACACAACTTGGTTACGCAGTTCGGTGCAAATACACCTACGTCTGCGGGGCCTTGCCCAGATCAGAAACCATTCACTAGAAAGCAGTCTTTAGTACAAGAAGCTTAACTTAAATACTAATCCATTGCTAACCTACAGAGTGAATGTTGTGAGCTCCCCTCACTGTCGATCCTACGTCGTTGAACCCTCACGATCAACACGTCTCCCTGGATCTCCTCCTCCCGAGGAATTAAGACTTCCTTGTTTCTGATCTTTAAGAACTTGGTCGGTTGTTTACGAACCTCCAAAAAACACCACGGCAGATCGCTCCAAAGCTCTCACGTAGAGATTGAATCTTGGTCGCGTCACTGATTGCGTTGTCTCCATCTTCTTTTTATCCCATCGCAATCCTGCCTTGAATCAACTTCTTTCCTTGTCTAACTCTACCACAAATAGACTTCTAGACTAAGGAAAGATCTAATGCTAATCTGGTATTTAATTGAACAATCCTGTTATCAATAGGACTTGTTCCATAAATAAACTACTTAACCAATTCCTAACTATTACAGGAATATTCGTTTACCAGAATTAGATGACCACGAAATCAATCATTTATCTTCACAATATTCTGATCAGATCGCACAATTATATCCCATAATACACTCCATAAATAGTGGACATCAACCATACTGCTGGATAGCAGTGGTGTTAAAACACCATATCACCAGAAGTCACTCAGTGGTGTTAAAACACCAGATTACTAGTATTCACAATATGCCATACATAAGTCCAACTCCGGAGGACTTTACAATGATGTTCGGATGTTCTTTATTTTTTACGCCTGAGTTCGCTAACCATAAGTTGCTCTTCTTCTTTACAGGCTTGCTCATATCCTGAGTTTGCTTTGTGGAGGGAGAGATGCTTTAAGAACTTTAAGATGAAAGTTGGTACTGTCTTATCAGTGTTTTGTAGAGTGAATACTTTCCAATTAGTGGAAACGACTAACAAGGCTTGCATTTACTTAAGCATATATGAAATTGTCTTGTACTCAAAGAGCCCAATATTGAATAACGTTTGTTCTCTTATATGTGTCATTTGCATTAGTTTATTAACTCTCTCTCGTGTTTAAACTTTTGTCCGGACTGAACACTATAGAGACAAGGCCACAATTCATTTTCTTTCTTCCCCATAATTCATTTTCTTTCTTCGTACTTAACTTTCTTTCTAGAGTTATAATCCTTAATATGATATAAGATTTCTCATTTAAATTGTTGGACTAGTGTTGTCCTTATATCATACACGGTTTGACTTTCTGATTGGTTTACTAGCACCTTTCACTTTCAATCATCTTTAAAAAAGTGTGAGTAGTTTCTTCCTTGCACCCATCTAATGTGAAAATATAGTTTGGTGTTTTCCCATAAATTTCATATTCGTAAGATGTTAAGTTCATTCAGAAGAAATTATGCATGCGAAGTTGACCAATTGTTTTCATAAGTTACAGAAGTAATTTGTGCACAGGTTGCAGGGTTCTTTGTTTGTCTTGAAGATTATTTTGCTTCTCAGTCTCAGAGTACTTGTTTTTTATACGTGTCTTTTATTCTATTGCTAGTCAGAAGCTTACTCCCTCCCTCCCAGCTCAAACTGCACACTTTCTATTTTGGCTGTCCTAACTCAAATTGCAATTTTTTATTTTAGCCAAATTTGAACTAGTTGACTTGACCTAAAATTCCTTGTTTACCCTTTAAGTTGGCTGAAATTTCAAAATGGGCTTGGACTTTGATTAGGGTTTAAAGAGAAGATTAGGCTTTTTCTTCCACTTGCACAAAACCATCTGCATCTCCTCATTTCCTCATTTCCCACTCTATTTCTCTTTCTTCCTCTCTTTTTTCCTCTTCCTGAATTTCTTCCTCTTCCTCTCCCTCTCGTGAATTTCTGCCTCTTCCTCTCCCTCACCCTCACCCTCTCGTGAATTTCGTCCTCTTCCTCATCCTCTCGTGAATTTATTTTCAGATCTATAATCCTCTCAATCTTCTCGTCTTTTTTTTTGTTGTTGCTTGTTGTTGATTTCGAACGGGTTTCGAACGGAGTACAACCTTGACCTCGAATCCGTATGTTGTTGGTGTTTTTTTTTAAAAACTACCGTATTCGTCACTAATTTTTTCTCTATTTTCTAGTCTTTACATGTTTTGTCGGTTGTTTTTTATTTTTAATGGATGTTTGGATTAGGGTTTTCCAAATCTGTTTCAATGATGAGTCTTTTTCAGGTCATGAATCCCTTGTTCGACCCCTTTTTGAAGTTTTTTAGGTTTGGTTTTTATTTGTTTTGTTGATTCGGGTCATAGATCTGCTATAGTAAAGTGTTTTCAACAAAGGGTGTTTGCTCTATTTTGCTTCGTTTGCTCTGAATTGGGGTTTTTTGCTTCGTTTTTGCTTTGTTTTTGTTTCGTTGGTTCTGTTTGCTCGCTTTTGCTCGGTTTACTCTGTTTGATTTTAAGTTGAGGTTTTTACTCTGTTTTTTTTATTTGATAATTTGCTCTGTTTTTTTTCAGATCCGTGTATCTCTCCGGCTGAAGAAGATGAACTGGAGGTCTCTGGTTGAAGAAGATGAACTATAGTAAAGTGTTTTCAACGAAGGGTTTTTGCTCTGTTTTTGTTTCGTTTGCTCTGAAGTTGGGGTTTTTTGCTCTGTTTTTGCTTCGTTTTTACTTTCTTTTTGTTTCGTTGGTTTCGTTTGCTCGCTTTTGCTCGGTTTACTCTGTTTGCTTTTAAGTTGAGGTTTTTGCTCTGTTTTTTTCAGATCCGTGTATCTCTCCGGCTGAAGAAGATGAACTGGAGGTCTCTGGCTGAAGAAGATGAACTGGAGGTTTAGAAGCTAAAATGTAGTTTTTTAAAATTTGATTTGTAACGAATCGGGGGAAATTTTTGTAAATTTTGATAGTAATATTAGTGTGTAATTTTTGTAATTAACATTGAGCAGTCACTGTTACCCATCAACTTTTTGTCATTTCAAGTCAGCTTTTTCTGACTTTATCACTGTACAAAAATACCACCCCTCTTTCTCTCTGCAAATTGAGCTGGGACAGAGGGAGTATGAATTTTGCAGGCAATGAAATATGCATCCCCAAAAGCTCTTTGGAACTCTTTGTTTGGGATAAGTAGTCCTTGTTAGAATGATAGATTGATATGGGCTTTGACCCATTATGTACTAGACCAGGTTTATTGTACTAGATAGATTTCACCTTCTGTTTATTTCCTGATAATCAACACCTCACCTATCGAGGTTTCTCTTCTATCATGGTAACAGAGCTTGTTCTAGTCCTAAACCTAAAATCCAATTTTTTTCTCCACCTTCGGCCCCCACTCCTCCCTTCTTCTTCCGGTGACCGAACTCACTTCCGGCTCATTTCCAGCTAAAATCCAAAATTCCAATGACTCCTTGCCTTATCTCTACCGGCTTCTCAGGCGTTCTCTTCTCCGGCCCGATTCATGACCGGTGGCATTCTTCAGCGTCGACTTTCGCCATCGTGTCCATCTTTTCTGGTTCTCTAGTAGTCGCACGTTTTCTAGAAGCGAAGGTCCCTTTTGTCTGACGTCCGGTCATAGTCTTTGTATCTCTCCGGCAGCCAACAGTTCATCGTCAGCGTCCTCGTCCAGTAACCATTTTTGGCGCATGAGATCTATGCGCTCCAGGCTCTTTGCGCATCCAAACTCTCTGTGTGTGACATACACACACACTCTCACTCTCTCTGCGCGTGAAGTACACATGCCTGATGCATTTTCCACTTCTTTTGAGTAATTTTCATGCATTTTACTTCAGGGCGCACTCACTTCCAGCTCTTGCTATGGTTTATTTGGCGCCTTTATCTTGGGAAGATTGTTCCACTTGTTGGATTGCAGACAGTTTTTTTAGGCTAGTTTGGATGGTTCCAACTGTCATCATTCATCGAATAAGTGGATCGTTGATTCTGGTGCTACATCTCATGTCACTGCCAGTCCCTGTCATCTTGATAAGGTACAATACTATTGTGGCTCTGATGTTATTCTTGTTGGCAATGAAGATTCATTATCTATTTCTCACATCGGTCAGTGTTATTTCCCTAGTTTCTCTGTTAATGATGTTCTTGTGGTTCCTAAGATTACTATAAGTCTATTGTCAGTTAGTAAGCTTACTCGTGGTTTACTTGTCCATGTTATATTTGATGTCGATGCATTTTCCATTGAGCACAAGCATACATGGAAGATAATTGGTAAAGGCCGTCATAGTTTGGGTCTTTATTTTCTTGAGACTGGTGATTCCATCCTTTTGGATTAATTAGGCTCTTGAAAGCTTCAGACTTCTTTTGAGAAGTGGCATTCTCACATCGGTCATGTGGCTCATGATACTGTTCAGTTCTTGAGTCGACAGGGCCATATTTCTGTCACTTCCGCTATGCTTGTATTTGTTAGTTGCTCTCCATGTCATATGGCCAAGAGTAGCTGTTTGCCTCTTTCCACTAGTGACAAGTGTGCTACTGGTTTGTTGGATAAGGTGCATTGTGATTTGTGGGGACCGGCCCCTGTTTTATCTGCGGGTGGTTTATCTTATTATGCCTTTTTCATAGATGATTTTTTGCGATTCACATGGTTTCCCCCGATGCGCCATAAGTCAGATTTCTATGACGCATTTCTCCAGTTTCAGAATTTGTTGAGACCCAGTTTTCAGTTAAGGTCAAAATGTTTCAGACCGATGGTGGCAGAGAGTTACTAATCATTGACTTCAGGATCACTTCTTATCATTTGGCATTCATCATCAGATGTCCCCGCCCTATACACCTGCTCAAAATGGTCGAGCTAAGCGGAAGCAATTTCACATCACAGAGACTGGTCTTGCCATGTTTTTTTTTCTTTTTCATGCCATATTGTTATTGGGTGGAAAACTTTCTCCTCTACGGTTTACATCATTAACCATCTACCTAGTTCAGTTCTTGGTGGAAAATCACCTTTTGAGGTTATTTTTGGTCATGTGTGACTATACCCTCATTCACCCATTTGGTTGTCGTGCATTTTCTTGTCTGTGTGCCACTGTTGTTAATAAGTTTGCACCGCGATCCATTATGTATGTTTTTATTGGCTAGTGATCTCATCACAAGGGCTTCCAGTGTTTCGACCCAACTTCTAGGTGCATCTATGTCTCTCACCACGTTCGTTTTGATGAAACTTTATTCCCGTCTGTCTCATCTCCCACAAACAGTTGTTCTATTTCGAATATAGAGATTTCATCATTTTTATGGAGTTGTTACATCATCGATTGGGGCTGCTCATGAACCTCCTCCTACTTTGGCTTCTTTGCAACCATAATCTTCTATATCGACTCCTTGCGCGGTTTGTGATTCCGATGATCCGATGCCGCCTCCGGCCGCTCAAACTTTTCCTTATTCGGGCTCACCCATTTCGGTCTCACCAGCGGTTACTCCACCATCATCTCCTTCGGATTCACCTGCTTCGTTGTCTAGATCATCATTCAATCTTGATTCTCCTCCTCGCCGTACTCATCAGATGGTTACCAGGAATCAGAATGGCACTCGGCGTGCCAAGACACACACTGATTATGTAGTTATAGGTCTACTTGCTATTGTTCTAGAGCAGTCTAAGCCCCGCAATTATCGTGCTGCACTTTGGGATCTGAAGTGGATTTTTGCTTTGAATGAAGAAATGGATGAACTTTGTTATCAGAACACTTGGGAGTTAGTTCTTCATTCTTCAAACTTCAATGTTGCCGGTTCGAAGTGGGTTCATCATCTGAAGTCTCGACCTGATAGTAGTATTGATCACTACAAGGTGCATCCTATTGCTCAGATTCCTGGATACGACTTTGATCACACCTTCAGCCCTGTGGTCAAAGCTGTTACGGTTTGCACCATTACAAGAGACAGTACATTTTACCTCGGTTCTTGAGGGGGTTTTACCTCATTTTTTTGACCAAGAAAATTGAGGTAAATACTGGCGAAGTAAAAGTTGATTTTTTACGGGGATTTGGAACCAAGGTAAAAATGTTCCTTTTACCTCAGTTTTCAACCGACGTCTGTAGGAGCTAGCAGCGACGTCGTAGAATGCGCGAATGCATTCGAAGGCGAAGGAAATGTTGCGACATCATCTAAATCGACGATAGTCCACACAACGTGCGAGATTGCATAACGTGGATTAGTCACGTCGTGTGCATGCTGACGTAGAACGTTTACAAAAATGACTTCATTTTAAATGGTCGAGGTCGCAAAAAAAACCCGATGATATCTGCGACGTCGGTCACATGTCATCTGAGCACTAGTGTGCGCGGCGTCGCAGACCTTGTTGGTCAGATTTCTTTTATCGTCAATATTATAATATTTATTATCTGATGGTTAAATGGTTAAACGTCATACCACATTCAATTATTTTCAATTAAATTGGTGGAATAATGACATGTTCAAACCTTCAAAACTATAACATATAATACAAATACATGTCATCACATATTTAAAAACATAAAGTAAATTTGAAATGAACAAATTATTTCAATTGAAACACCATTTTCTATGTTGCACGCCATTAAAATTGTCAGGACGACTAGTGAAATGACAAGTCAATCCATCTACATGCTGAAGGTCCATTGATGACTCTCATCGGGCCTTTTAATATCATTACATACAAAACAAAATTTATGTTAGATGCGGGTAGTCCTCAAATGAAATACACATAATGTAGTAAAACCTAGATGACATTATATTCGAAATGTTAAAAAATATACAGAATTGGTGACATGCGATATCGCTAATAATAAATGAAGACGTTGCAAGGACCGAATATTTAGCGATATTGAACATTCATTCACATGACAACAATATGAAGTGATATGCGAAGTCGGTAATGGTTCGGTACCATTTCGCATGGGACGATGACATGTGACAGACGCCGAACATTCAAACTATGTTCTTGGAAATCTCATAATGTTTCTTCACAATCGAAACAAACGTGGTACTTTCTTGGCAAGAATAATATCAAAAAAATATATAACATGTAACTCAAGCATTATACCTCATGTAATGTAAGAATCTTTGATCTATTTTTGATTAAAAAAACATATAGTAGGATCATTACGTAATTGGTAAATGAAAATGGAATAGATGGAAAAACTACCTCAATTAATTAGGAATCAGAGATGATCTATCCTTGGATACTTGATGATGTTTTAGAGAATCAAGTTGACTAGATCTTTAAATGTTGTAGGATTATGAATGAAATGGATGGTGGGAGTTAGGGTTCTAAGATAAGTGTTAGAAATGGGAAATTAGTGTTAGTGATGAGATTTATTGGATTGAAATAGGGTGCGGGGATATTTTGGGTTCAAATTTTTGGCTGAAAATTTCAGTTCCCGCTTGAAATTTCTTAGTGACCGACGTCGGTCTATCTTCGTTTCAGAGTCGTATTAATCGACACAAATGCGACGTCACAGATAATTTAAATTCCAGGGGTAATATACACCGTTTCAAGACTGTAGCCCGTTCATCGACCCGTTCATGCCAAAAGCTGAACTTTATTGTTGTCAAAATTTGAATAAAAAAAGTAGTATCTCCAATTTTGCATTTCGGAAAAGGGAATAAAGGAATACTAACACAAATTACAGACGGTTAAAAATTGATGGACGGAATTTTATTAGTTTTAAATTTCATAAAAAACCTAGAATATATAATTTCATGTGATTCTATATGGTGGAAACTATCATGCTCATAACGCTTATTGTAAGGGTAATAATGGAATACTAACAATAATGATGGACGGTTACCCCAGTTTGCGGATGTGACACCTGCAATCCCAAGTCAAACTCTTTATCACAGTAACTGATAAAGAAGCTGGCTTTATTCCACAGAGAGTTCCACATGTTCTTTATGAATGACCTTCGTATACTTATAAGTAATCATATACAATTTACTCTGGACAATGTACTTGCGCTTTTTAAAAATTGATACACAGACTTTCTTTAGCTTTTAATTTCATAAAAAACCTAGAATATATAATTTCATGTAATTCTATGTGGTGGAAATTATCATGCTCATAACTCTTATTGTAAGGGTAATAATGGAATACTAACCCAAATGACGGATGATTACCCCGATGCAGACAAGACACTTGCAATCCCAAGTCAAACTCTTTATCATCGTAACTAATAAAGAAACTGGCATGATTCCACAGAAAGTTCCACAAGTTCTTTACAAATGACCCTCGTATACTTATAAGTAATCCTATAAAATTTACTCTAGACAATGTACTTGCACTTTTTAAAAATTGATGGACAAAATTTCTTTAGCTTTTAATTTCATAAAATACCTAGAATATATAATTTCATGCGATTCTATGTGGTGGAAATTATCGTGCTCATAATGATTATTGTAAGGGTATTAATGGAATACTAACACAAATGAAGGACGATTACCCCAGTTCGCAGACGTGACTCTTTCAATCCTAAGTCAAATACTTTATCACCGTAACTGATAAATAAACTGGCATGATCCCACAGAGAGTTCCACAAGCTCATCAAGAATGACCCTCATATACTTATAAGTAATCATCTATTATTTACTCTAGACAATGTACTTGCGCTTTTTAAAATTTGATGGACAGACTTTCTTTAGCTTTTAATTTCATAAAAAACCTAGACTATATAATTTCATGCAATTCTATGTGGTGGAAAGTATCATGCTCATAACACTTATTGTAAGGGTAATAATGGAATACTAACACAAATGATGGACGATTACCCCGATTCGCGGATGTTACACTTGCAATCCCAAGTCAAACTCTTTATCATCTTAACTGATAAAGAAACTGGCATGATCCCACAGAGAGTTCCACAAGTTCTTTACGAATGATCCTCGTATACTTATAAGTAATCATCTACAATTTACTCTAGATAGTGTACTTGCGCAAACTAATTTTGGTGAACATAATTTCTTTAGCCTTTCATTTCATAAAAAACTAAGAATATATAATTTCATGCGAGTTTATGTGGTTTAAATTATCATGCTCATAACGCTTATTGTAAGGGTAATAATGGAATACTAACACAAATGACAGACGATTATCCCGGTTCGCAGACGTGACACTTGCAATCCCAAGTCAAACTCTTTATCACCATAACTAATAGAGAAAGTGGCATGATCTCACTGAGAGTTCCACAAGTTCTTTACGAACCCTCATATACTTATAAGTAATCATATACAATGTACTCTAGACAATGTACTTGCGCTTTTAAAAAAATGGATGGATGGAGTTTTATTACCTTTTGATTTAAAATTAATTTCGATCATACCAAACACTAATAAAGTCCGAGAATAGTTGTAAGGTTAAATTAACAGTGTCTAATATACAGTTACCCGTTGTTGAGGTCAATTATTTCTGTTTTGGTCAAATGCTAACCTAGTTCATATGCTATTGGGCTGAAAGAGTGAGGCCCAATTCTCTAATACCGACCTCAATCATCTTTCGTTCATATATCGTAGTACCAGAACTATAATGCGAGGTCGCACATACATAGGTACAACGTAGGCCTTCCCATGCTAGTGGGCTGAAATGGTGAGGCCCACACTCCTAGTAGCCGAAGTCGCATGTCCATCAGTCTAACAATCTTTATAGATGACTCCCTTGCAACGTCGCACATACCCTATGTGGAACCTTATCGAATATTTAAATGGTTCCCACCTTGCACACATTACTTCAAAGTTTCACATTTCTATCTAATTTCATTCGTGCCCTTGCCAATCTTATCAAATGTATGGTTTCCACATGTGGTTATGTTAATTTTGTAATTCTATTCATAAGTTTAATTTGTTATCAATATGGATTAGGGTTTGAATGTGTTAACTGTTTAAAGTTTTGATGTTTATATGCATTGGGGTGGTAAGATATAGGTTTAGGGTATTGGTTTTTGGTTTGAATTGTTTAGAACATAGAATTGTTCCCCATTTTCTGCTCGTGTTTTTGCAATCGATATGCTACCAAACGAGGTTGCTAACATATAACTTTCTCCACTGTTATACCGATATGTGTGCGACATCGCCTTTATTAGCAACCTCGCCGACCTCTCGTCTAACCATTCTGTATACCGAAGGGTTAGCGATGCCGCGTTGACTTGGTCAACTTACCATTTTTTCCCATTATCCAATTTCCGTCTACTACAACATTTAACACCCGTGACAATATGAATTACAGCAATCATGTCTAACAATGCTGGTTCCAACCGTGACCCGATCGAGGTAACCAATTTTTGGTTATTTTTTAAATATTCCTTCTATTATATTAATAATATTATCAATGACATGTTAATAATTTCTTTGACAAAATTATATCTGTACTGATACGGATGACGACAATCCACGACGCATACTCTCGGGCAGATATCCGCATTTTTCCATACTCTAACCCAGACAAACTTAGGGCCAATTCTAATTATGGTAAGTCCTTCTTGTTTTAAACAATTTGAATTTCAAATTGACTTTTTCTATAGATTACTTTCATGAGTACTAACGTGTGTTTTTTGTGTATGATTCAGTACATCCCCGACAAAATTATTCCACTCCTACCGCCATACAAGGTGGAAGCTATGATTAGGTGCAAAGGGATGGAGTATCACATGCACTACTCGGGAAGTGGGGTGCTCAAGACCCTTACCCCGATGGGGTTTGGCCAGTTTCTTGCCGCAGAGCAACTCGTGGTTGGGGACACCCTTTACTTTGAGCTCCTAAATGATGATAAGCTAGTAATTTTTCGTGCTCTTCACATTTGATGATTTGCTTAGTATTCGCATGACAATGTACTTTGAAAAAATTGATTTGTATTTGGAAGAATAAAGGAGCTTGACGTATTTTCTGTATGAAATTAAAATTATTAAATCAATGTTTTTGAGTTTTTAGTCGTAAGTTCAATGTTACTAAATTTTCTCATATTAATTCAATTAATTTATTGAATGTTCTCATGCTAATTCAATATAATTGAAGTAATATTGAATGTTTATTATTTAATATAACATAACTTGCTGGTTGGCTGAATTTGTAAGGCCCATGCACATATGTGACGCCGATCACAATTTCGTCATAGTTTTGGACTAACCGACGTACGTGCGACGTCGCTATATATCAGGCAGATAACAAAACGCGATCAAAATGACATCGTTTCATAACTTTTATATATATAAGCACCCAACCTACGAGTTCAAGCTTCTCTTCATCAGTTTGCCGCGAATACCAAAGGTCTCTCACCTCCCTTCACTTCTCCATTGAAAGAAAGGTAGGGTGGGTTCTAACGTTGAAACATGTTTTGTTAGTAATTCCTACTTTGCATTGTCCGATCTGTGGTTTCTTAATTTTCTTTATATTTTCTTTGTCTTCTAGTTTTTACTCACATTTTTGAGATGGTGAACTTCCGTTGGATGTAGACTTGGGTACCATGTTTTGGTAAGTCTCCATAGGGTTTTTGTATAATTTTATGTTGTTACATCTTAGTTTTTCCCGGTGTTAAGTGTTTTTACCCGTAGCTTCCTCTGATATATGCGACCTCGATCAGACGTCTGTTACATTTCATTAAATGCGATAATATAACGATGTCGCACACTGTTATTTTTAGTAGCATATTGTTTACTAGCTGGGTTGCATGTATGTCGATCGTACCTTCGGTCTAACCGATGAGTTCACGACGTCCTTGTGACTTCGCTAGTGTATGTCGTCCATGCCACTAGTTTGGACCGACTCATACCTGTGACGCGTAGACGACGTCGCATGTTGCAATTCATACTGCTTTCCTATTCACATTTTCATTTCTTAAGCAGGACTAATGGTTGGTGAAGGATTTTCAAGTCGTCCATTTTTCCAGGTCCCCAAGCATTTCACAACATTTAATTAGTAAAACACATCTTCACACTTTACCAAAATATTTTATTTTCATGCAGTTCTCTGCACAAAGGAGCAAGCCTAAACCTGTTGTGTTTGACATTGAGGATCATACAATGGCTTCCGAAAGCCCACGCTTCCACTGCACTCTAAAGTAGTAGAACTTTGGGAAGAACCCAACTTTGGTAAGGCATTTAAAATTAATATGCCATGTCAAATATTTCCACATATATATATTATAAATATATTTCTAATCAATTTTTTTTTCTGATTTAGTACATCCCATGGGAGATTGTAACACTACTGCCGAAGGCGAAGACCCCTATGGTGCTGAGGTGCTACGGGACAGAGTACCGTATGAACTACTCGGGGGTGGCAAGATTAAGGCCCTTTCCCCAAAGGGTTTTGGTGAGTTCCTTAAGGGAAACAACCAATGCATCGGGGACACCTTGTTCTTCGAGGTGATTGAAGCTGGGGGGCCTATTGTCTTCAAGGTCATCATTATAAAAGCTGATTAAGTTTATTGTAATCTCTATTATGTTTGAATTAAGAAAAATATTATTTGAATTTAAGTACTGATTGTGAGAATCTTTTGACGATTACTATATTTCTAGATATAGAACTGTCTAATTTGAGCATCATAAGATTGACTTTACGTGTTGATATGTGTGTTTTCATTTAATTTGAGCATCATAAGATTGACTTTACGTGTTGATATGTGTGTTTTCATTTAATTTGAACATTATATGTGCGTTTCCATTTCCATTTTTATTCTTTTCTATCACCGTCAAATTCTTCACTTTCACTTATCTCTTCAAAAATGTGTGACGTCGCTAAGTCATTTGCTAAACGTATCAGTAGATGTGACGCTAATGGCAAAATCAGTCATTGTTTGAACATGATATGTGCGACATCGCACGCTGATCGGTCCCATTATTTACTTCGGTTTTTAATCTTTTACTCAGGTTATTTAATTAAACGAGGTAAAAAACCAATTTTTTACCCCAGTTTTTTATAATCGAGTTAAAAAATAGCTTTTACTTTGGAAAAAAACAACTGCGGTAAAAGATCCTTTTACCTTGGTTTTTTGGGGTTTAGAAAAAAACTAAGGTAAAAGGGGCAAAGTAATAGGTGTTGCTTCTTGTATTGCACCTTTCTTGCCATTTCCACTTTGAGATGGTGGCCTCTGCATCAGATTGATGTCAAGAATGCCTTTCTTGATGGTATTTTTGATAATCCAGCTTACATGGCGCAGCCTGTCGGCTATCAGGATCCTGCTCAGCCTGATTATGCTTGTCGCCTCCCAAAGGCTATCTATGGGCTTAAACAAGCTCCCCATGCGTAGTTTAATCGATTCATCTCATATCTTCGAGATCTTGGTTTTCGGTGTAGCTCTTCCAACACGTCTCTTTTTGCCTTATCTTGTGGTGCCCCTTTGTTGTACATACTTGTCTATGTGGATGGCATTATTCTCACCGGGAATGATGCTAGGGTGATTCGTCAATTCATCACTCAGACCGATCGGAAGTTTTTGATTAAGGACTTGGGTTTTCTCAACTATTTCCCTGGTATTTAGGTTATTACTACTCTGTCTGGTCTTTTTCTTGGTCAAGCCAAGTATGCACAGGATATTCTTCGATGGACCAAGATGTTTGATGCTTCTCCGGTGACTAATCCTTTTGTGCCACTGTCCCAACTTCATAGTAGCTCGAGTGCACCGTTTGGGAATCTGACTCTCTACCGTTGTTTGGTTGGTGCCCGTCAGTAACTGACTATCACTTGTCCTAATTTGGCTTTTGTCGTGAACTCAGTCTGTCAGTTTCTTCAGGATCCTCGGGAGGATCGCTTTGCTGCTGTTACCAGAATTCTTCGCTATGTAGTGAGTACACCTCATCATGGTTTCACCTTTCATTTGGCAGGTTCCTCCGATGTTTGTGCTTACTCGGATGCAAATTGGGCTCACTGTCTAGAGACTTGGTAATCGGCATATGGCTATACAGTTTTCTTGGGTGGCAACTTGGTGTCCTAGAGTGCCAAGAAACAATCCACTGTTTCTCGCTCGAGTTATGAATCCGATTATCATGCGCTCGCCAACATAGATTTTGAGGTCGTTTTACTCTCTTATCTTCTGTGAGATTTACAGTTTCCTTTAGATGGCTCGCCTCTGTTGTTGTGTGATAACAACAATGCAATCTTCTTGTCTCAGAAGCCTGTGGCTCACAAGTGAGCGAAGCACATTGATATCGACTACCATTTTGTTCGAGATCTAGTGGCTATGGGAAAGCTTCGAGTCAGTCATGTCCCCACTTCATTACAGCTAGCGAACATTTTCACTAAGGGTCTTCCTAAACTCTTGTTTGAGTTCTTTAGATCCAAGCTCTACGTTTCGGTCAATCTGACGTTTCACTTGATGGGGGTGTTAGAATGATAGACTGATGTGGGCCTTGGCCCATCATGTACTAGACCAGGTTCATTGTACTAGCTAGATTTCACCTCTATTTATTTCCTGATAAGCATAACCTCACCTATCGAGGTTTCTCTTCAATCAGTCCTCTACTTCAATTGAGCAGAGGTATTACCATCATAAGACTTGATCTTGATTATTTTTGTGCTGCTAATGAGTTGATCCATCATTATTTTATGTCTTTAAATTTTATTTTGTCGTGCTTTATCAACTAGGCTCTCTTCAATAACAATAGTCATGTTAGACGATGACTGGTGGTGGAAGTAAGCCTCATGGAGGCATGATGGGAACCTCTATTCGAGCATCATGTGTCTCCTCTGAAATTCCGTTTCACCTGATTTCTAAACCTTTATACCAAGTTGTTTAACAGTTTGGTGTTGGAACACCAATATTAGTTTAGTGTTGAAAACAAAACAAAATACGCAGTGGACACACAACTTGGTTACGCAGTTCGGTGCAAATACACCTACGTCTGCGGGGCCTTGCCCAGATCAGAAACCATTCACTAGAAAGCAGTCTTTAGTACAAGAAGCTTAACTTAAATACTAATCCATTGCTAACCTACAGAGTGAATGTTGTGAGCTCCCCTCACTGTCGATCCTACGTCGTTGAACCCTCACGATCAACACGTCTCCCCGGATCTCCTCCTCCCGAGGAATTAAGACTTCCTTGTTTCTGATCTTTACGAACTTGGTCGGTTGTTTATGAACCTCCAAAACACTAAGGCAGATCGCTCCAAAGCTCTCGCGTAGAGATTGAATCTTGGTCACGTGAACTCGATTGCGTTGTAATCTTCTTCTCTTTATCCCATCGCAATCCTGCCTTGAATCAACTTCTTTCCTTATCGAACTTCTACCACAAATAGACTTCTAGACTAAGGAAAGATCTAATGCTAATCTGGTATTTAAATGAACAATCCTGTTATCAATAGGACTTGTTCCATAATTAACTACTTAACCAATTCCTAACTATTACAGGAATATCCGTTTACCAGAATTAGATGACCACAAAATCAATCATTTATCTTCACAATATTCTGATCAGATCGCACAATTATATCCCATAATATACTCCATAAATCGTGGACATCAACCATACTGCTGCTGGAATAATGCTGGATAGCAGTGGTGTTAAAACACCATATCACTAGGATTCAATCAGTGGTGTTAAAACACCAGATTACCAGTATTCACAATATGCCATACATAAGTCCAACTCCGGAGGACTTTACAATCTCCCCCTTGGCATATTGGTGAATTCATAGAACATCAGCACAAACCCATAGAACACCAGAAAACCAAACAGCATAATCAATATAGAACACCAGAATACCAGTTAGCACAATTATCCAATTCTCCAGACCAAACATACATCATTCAAATGATTCAAAACACAAAAATCTCTAATATCTCCCCCTGAATTCAGTAATATGACAAGAAAGCCAAGAAAACCAAGAAAAAAACAAGAAAACCAATTAGGCCAAACTGTCATCTGATTCCTCTGAAGTACCAGCCTCAGACCCATCCTGAGTTGCTGCCAACAATGATTCTCTCTCAGCCTCCAAAGCTGCCAACTCCCCCTGAATCTTGACTATCGCTGCCTGATGACGCCCAAGGATTTCTTGACAAACTGTAGCTCTCGCCTCAATGGCTTTCAGCCGAGCTCCACCTTCATCCGAGCAACCCATTGCCGGAGGCGTCCAGGGAAGATCCTTCACTATACGGCCACTCAAAGTCCTGAGGGTTGGCCTTAAAGCTTGGGTAGATATAACTTCATCGGTCTCCCTTGCAACTGCTCCCCCTTTCAGCAGTACCATCGATATGATACAAGGATGGACTAAAGCTTCCTTCCTGGTCTTACGGGCACAGTCCATAATGTCATTGAATACCAGCCTACCCAGATTGACTCGATGCCTTGCTCCCAGACTGTAAAGAAGAGTCGCCATTTCTTTGGTAACAATAGTGTTGTTTACCGAAGGAATCCAGTTATGAACAGCCACCATATACAGACAGTAATACCTGGAGGTCAGGTTTGATGCTGGTATTTGTTGTCTCCCAGTCAGTGGCCAAGTACTATCCACTCCTCCTGTCAACTCAACTGCCACAGCATCGAAATTTTCTGGCATTTGGTGTTGGAACACCGACTGAGTATTCTTGAGATTGCCATGCTGCAAACATCTATTCACTACCTCAGGGGAGAATACAACTACTTTCCCTCTCACATATACTCTGTGAAACCACTGAGAGTCTTCATCTTCACAGTCTTCCTTCAGATTCGAATAAAACTCCAACACCATCTGTTTATTGTACTCAGCAAAGCATGTGGCAGCTTTAAGCACCTTGAGGTATTTGAGAAAGTCAGTAAATCCACACTCTTCATACTTCTCAGCATCAGCCGGTCTCTCTGCTAGGATCCTTCTCCCACTGATGAATTCCAACTTTTCTTGGCTCTCATTATCGTACAATTCATTGCAGATGGCCTTACTGACCTCAGGTGCAGGCAATACTTTGGGCTTCATTTTCTCAGCAGAGTTCTTCAGCCGTTCTGCCAGCAATCTCTTCAACTTCTGCCCAATAGGCTCATCACTATCTTCACTTTCAGCTGTACCCCTGTCTCTGCATCGTTTTGATCTCCGAATTTTCTTATAGGCAGAGGCCAAATTCTCTTCAACAGTCTCAGACATCTGAGGCACAGATCTGTCTCCAGATGCAGGTGGTGTTTCAACACCAACTTGCTGCCTTTTCCTCTTAAGTCCCTGAGCTGGACTTGTCTCCAGTGGTGTTTCAACATCACTCCCAAACATCTCAGAAATTTTCTGCTCCTCAGTCAGATCCTTTCCTGGTGTTGGAATACCAGTATCCAGCATTACAGTATCTTCTTCCACAGCCGGACACTCTGCATTGTCAGTTGCAGAGTCTAATTTTTCACCTTCTGGCATATCAGCATCTTCACTTTTGTCCTCAGCCACATCTTCATCACCTTCTTTCTCAGAACCTGATCCCAGAAATGCTGCCAGAGCATCCTCGGATCTCATAAATGTTGCCAGAGCCTCATCCAGCAACGAGGCATCTCCTGGTTCATTTACCCCTGAAATCCTCTCAGCCTCATCAGTGCCACCTGCACAACCTGCCTCCTCTTCACTATCGCTAATGTTCACAACAGGAACAGGCAACCTTCTAAGTGATTCTTGAGTCTGAAACAGAGACTCATCAAAACACACTATCTCTGTGTCACCAGCTACAGTAAAATCAGTGGATCTAACCACTTTTATCCAGGGCTGCACCGCTATATTATCCCCCAAATTTCTGATAATCGGCCTGTGCAGGGAAGCTATCCGTGTGTAAACCGTGAAGTACTGACCCTCTTCATCTCCTACTCTGTAATGTTCTCCGAAACCAACCCCAACCAATTTGGCATTATACTCACTAATCTCCCTAATCTCTCCTATTCCACCAGTTAATAACTCCTCAAGTTTAAATCCATTAACTTTTCCATGCAGACTTTTATATTTTCTAAGGTCTACATAATCTCTGTTCTGCACCATCCATTCTATAAATTCAAGAACAGAGCAAAAATACATTCCATCATAGACGAAAGAATGATCAAACCTAGCTTTTCGTCTCTGAACTTTTCCACCCCACTTGGCTAGTGTCTGCACTCGATCTCCACACAGCTCGTCCACATCTGCATCCGAATCGAGCTCTTCAATTCGCAGATTCTCCGGCACTCGCACCTTGACGAAATCTCGGACCATCTTTTGGAACGTGGAGCTCACCATTGTTACTGGGTTTTGAGTGGGCTACAAAAATCGAGGGTTTTGGCAAATTTTTCTGATGAACAGGGAGCTGTGAGCTACGTAGAAGATGAACAGTCGAGAGTTTGAGTTTGTGTGGGAATCAATTTGTCACTTTCTCCTTTTTCCCCCCTTTTTCCGAAACCCAAAAGTCTCTCTTTTTCCTTCCTTCTGAGTACAGACCTAGGCCCAATAAGTTTTCGGCCCAGCTGATTTTTCTCCCTCTGAAGTCCTCGGTGTTTAAACACCACTTCACATATTTTTGATACTTTTGATTTTTCTCAATTTTTTTTCCTTTTTCACCATATTATAAAAGAAACAACACACAGTAAATAATACAATAGAAAGAACAGATCAGAGTACCTTACATTTGACAGACACCCAAGTGCTGTCTGAGGCCTTCAAACGTCTCACCATCCAGTGGTTTAGTAAATATATCAGCCAGTTGTTCTGCTGTTGGTACATACTGGACTGCGACTTCTCCTTTTTCAACCAAGTCTCTGATAAAATGATGTCGGATATCGATATGCTTTGTTCTAGAGTGTTGCACAGGATTCCTGGAAATATCAATGGCGCTTTTATTATCACACAGGACTGGCAAACCAACATCATTGAACCCATAATCTCTCATCATCTGCTTCATCCACAGTAACTGTGCACAACAACTCCCGGCAGCTAAATACTCTGCTTCAGCTGTGGACAAGGATATAGAACTCTGCTTTTTACTGTACCAGCTGACCAGATTAGATCCAGCAAAACAACACCCTCCAGTGGTACTTTTAAGATCATCAGCATTCCCAGCCCAGTCCGAATCACTGAAACCTACTAATTGTGAATCCTTGTTCCGAGAAAACCATACTCCATACTCTGCGGTTCCACTTATATACCGAATAATCCTTTTCACTGCTGACATATGTGATTCCTTTGGATCAGCTTGGTAGCGAGCACAAATACCAACACTTAAACAGATGTCTGGTCTGCTTGCAGTCAAATACAACAGGCTGCCAATCATACTCCTGTACAATTTCTGATCCACACTTTGCCCCTGTTCATCCTTTGTAAGCTTATCGGTGGTTGCCATTGGGGTGCGTACTGCCTTTGCACTTGTAAGACCGAATCTCTTGATCAAATTTTCAGCATATTTCTGTTGATTGATAAACAGACCATTCTTCTCCTGAGTAACCTGCAAACCCAAAAAGTATGACAATTTTCCTACCATGCTCATTTCGAACTCTTGAGTCATTAAGTCAACGAACTCCTTCACCAAGTCTGAAGCGGTAGATCCAAACACAATGTCATCCACATAGATCTGTGCAATTAGAATCTTTGGCCCCTTGTGTAACACAAACAGTGTACGATCTACTCCCCCTCGACGATAGCCCTTTTGAATTAGAAAGGTTGTCAGTCGCCCATACCAAGCACGAGGTGCCTGCTTGAGTCCATACAACGCCTTATTCAACCTATAAACATGATCAGGAAACTGAGGGTCTTCAAATCCCTTAGGTTGCTCCACGTAAACTTCCTCTTTTACTATGCCATTCAGGAATGCACTCTTGACATCCATTTGATAAAGAGTAAAGTCTAGTATGCAGGACACGGCCAACATAAGTCTGATGGACTCCAATCTGGCTACAGGGGCAAAAGTTTCATCGAAGTCAACCCCTTCTACTTGTGTGTACCCTTGAGCAACCAGGCGTGCTTTATTTCTGGTGACATTACCATCTGCATCAGATTTGTTTTTGAAAATACACTTGGTACCAATCACATTTACATTAACCGGTCGTGGGGTAAGAAACCAAACATTGTTTCTCTCGAATTGCTGCAATTCTTCTTGCATCGCCGAGATCCAATATTCTTCAAGCAAAGCCTCTTTGTAACTTTTTGGTTCAGTGAGTGAGATGAAACACGATAATCCTGCTAATTCTCTGTAATTTACACGGGGTCGATCCCTTAGCTGCATATGTCTCGTTGGATTCTGGTCAGAATCAGGATTTCCAGATTCTGGTGTTTCAACACCGGTTGATGGAGCTGGTGTTCCAACACCAGTAGGAATGGTTGAATCAAGCGCATCACCTTCTCCAGCATTGTCCTCCTCTGAATCATCTATCACCACATTAATGGACTCCATGACTACCCCAGAACGTTGATTCAGTACTCGGTATGCTCGGCTGGTAGGAGAATAGCCCAAAAATATTCCAAGGTCGCTCCTGGATTCAAATTTAGCCAAGGGTTCTCGATCCTTCAGAATGTAACACTTACTGCCAAAGACATGGAAATACAACACATCTGGTTTCTTTCCTTTCCAGATCTCATACGATGTCTTCTCGGTAAGCGGACGCAGATATACTCGGTTGATGGTGTAGCATGCAGTGTGTACTGCCTCAGCCCAATATCTCGAATGAATTTTTTTCTCAGCCAGCATTGCTCGTGCCATGTCTTGCAGTGTCCGATTCTTTCTTTCTACTATACCATTCTGCTGAGGGGTTATGGGGGCAGAGAACTCATGATGTATGCCAAGCGTTTCACAGATGTCCCGAAATTTAGAGTTCTCGAATTCCTTTCCATGATCACTCCTGATGCGTGCAATTCGAGCAGTTCCTTTTTCTACATGGAGCTTGTGCGCCAAGGTCTTGAATACATCAGCAGCCTCTGATTTTTCTTTGAGGAATGATACCCACGTATACCTCGAGAAGTCATCCACACAGACAAAAATATACTTCTTCCCGGCCACACTTGGTGTACTAACTGGCCCCATTAGATCCATATGTAGAAGCTCCAAAAGTCTTGATGTTGAAACATCATGTACAGCATGGTGAGGAATACGAATTTGCTTTCCTTCCTTACACGATCCACAGACAGTCTCCTTGACATCACTGATTTCGGGAATACCTCTGACTGCATTTAGTCTGGAAATACGAGCCAAAGATTTATAATTTATGTGCCCCAATTTTCTGTGCCACAGTGTACTAACTTCCTTTTTCGAGCTCAAGCAGGTGACATCTTGATCGAGTAGATAACACTTATCCATTGATCTGGATCCAGTGAATACTCCAGACCCATGATTTACAATACACTTATCTTTGTCAAAGTACACCGTCATATCATTATCACATAGATGACTGATGCTCAATAGGTTAGCCTTCAGGCCTTCAACTAGCAACACATCTTGGAACACTGGAACCCCTTTGATTTCTAACTCCCCTTTGCCAATTATTCTACTTCGTTTTCCATCACCGAATTTAACATGTCCACCAACTCCAGGTTCAAATTTTCGCAGAAATTCAGGAACTCCTGTCATGTGCCTTGAGCACGCACTGTCGAAGTACCACGAAGTTCCTGTATATGCTCCATAACATACAAAACTTGAAAGACAAATATTTTGAGACTTTCGAACCCATACCCGTCTTACTGGTCGAGTGATGCGATGTGATCTCTGAGTTGCATGTGTGTTCAAGGATCCGTTCCTGTATCCTCCAGTGTTGACTTGGTGCACGGTGTTGTATCCTGGAATGGTGTTGAAATACCGATATGCTGGGTTGACGGACAGTGTCTTAAGTAATTTGAAACACCTGTTTCTCACAGGACCTGGAACTCCACAGTATCCGCATCTCTTGATTCTCTTGATGGGGCAATTTTCCTCAATTATTCTTGGAGCACGTGCACCTTGGTCTGCCTTATTTTTCAACACATCAACAGATCTTTCATACCCAATTCCAAATTTGGTAGTTTGTCCCATTTTCAGACAATCTTCAAGCTTAGCTTTCCCTGTATTGAGACGTCTAATAGCCTGTTCTGCTGTCTCCACTCGTTGAGCTACTTCAGCAAATTCCTTTTTAAGTTGTTCAAGTTCTTCAAGTGCATTTTTCTTCCCAAGTTCATTCACTCTAACCTTTTCACATAACTTCTTGTTCTCAGCCTTGAGCTCTTTGTTTTCATCTGCCACTTTTAGCCACATTTTATACATCTCCATACTTTCTTTGCGAATGTCATCATCACTAATGCTTCTAGTCTCTTCATCTGAGCTATCACTTTCTTCTTCATTCAACACACTGCGATTTATCTCAAAAGACTCTTCCAACGATACGCCGAAAGCAACATGATTTGTATACTCTTCTCCATCCTTAATATCGTCTCCTCCATCATCATCACTCCAGGTTATGGCATATGATTTCCCTTGCCTTTTAAGTGTATTGGCACACTCAGCTTGAATGTGTCCAAAGCCTTCACATTCTCTGCATTGGATTTTTCTGTTCAGATTCGGATTTACCGATTTTATCTTCGGTGTTTCAACACCAGGTGCCTGACCGAATCTGGGTGTGAAGTTGGCATTCAGATTTTTGCTCCCGCTTGACTTGTCCTGTGGCTTCCTGCCTATCTTCTTCATGAATCTAGAGAAGTTTCTGGTTATGTTAGCAATTTCATAGGAATCTTCAATATCTGTATGTTCATCTTCCTTCCCAGAGGTTGTGCTTGTAAAAGCCATCTCCTTCTTTCCGGTTTTATTTTGCAACATCTCCATCTCATAGGATTCCAGAGACCCCATGAGCTCATCAAGTGTCATCATCCCAGTCCTTCCATTTTCATTGATTGCTGTGACCTTCATATTGAACCGTGGTGGTAATGCCCTCAACACTTTCCTTACAAGTTTTTGATCTTTGTACTTCTTACCAAACTGAAAAGCCTTGTTTGCAATATCTCGGACTCGTCCATTAAACTCGGAGATAGTTTCATCTTCCCGCATCTTCAATTCCTCAAATTTCGATGTATAGTATTGCAACTTTGAATCTCTGACTGAGCTAGTTCCCTCATGATACGTCTGTAACACATCCCATGCTTCCTTTGCAGTCTCACAGTTTGAAATCATCTTAAATTGATCTTCATCTACTGCTGTAAAGATGGCATTCAATGCCTTTGAGTTGGACATGTAAGCTCTATGCTCCTCAGTAGAGTATTCAGAATATGGTTTGATCGTTGATGAGCTCGATTCTTTAGTTTTGTCACTGGGAGGTGGAGTGTACTGATTTACAACATAGTTCCATGCTTGATCATCTAATGCTCCAATGAATACTTTCATACGTGCCTTCCAGTAGGCGTAATTGCCTTGTTCCAGCAACGGTGGTCGCGTGACAGAGGCCCCCTCCTTTGGTGCCATGGTGAAACCTGATCTCACTCTCCCTGTATAGGGGTTAGCAAGTGCCAAGCTCTGATACCAATTGAAATTCCGTTTCACCTGATTTCTAAACCTTTATACCAAGTTGTTTAACAGTTTGGTGTTGGAAAACCAATATTAGTTTGGTGTTGAAAACAAAACAAAATACGCAGTGGACACACAACTTGGTTACGCAGTTCGGTGCAAATACACCTACGTCTGCGGGGCCTTGCCCAGATCAGAAACCATTCACTAGAAAGCAGTCTTTAGTACAAGAAGCTTAACTTAAATACTAATACATTGCTAACCTACAGAGTGAATGTTGTGAGCTCCCCTCACTGTCGATCCTACGTCGTTGAACCCTCACGATCAACACGTCTCCCTGGATCTCCTCCTCCCGAGGAATTAAGACTTCCTTGTTTCTGATCTTTACGAACTTGGTCGGTTGTTTATGAACCTCTAAAACACTAAGGCAGATCGCTCCAAAGCTCTCGCGTAGAGATTGAATCTTGGTCACGTGAACTCGATTGCGTTGTAATCTTCTTCTCTTTATCCCATCGCAATCCTGCCTTGAATCAACTTCTTTCCTTATCGAACTTCTACCACAAATAGACTTCTAGACTAAGGAAAGATCTAATGCTAATCTGGTATTTAAATGAACAATCCTGTTATCAATAGGACTTGTTCCATAATTAACTACTTAACCAATTCCTAACTATTACAGGAATATCCGTTTACCAGAATTAGATGACCACGAAATCAATCATTTATCTTCACAATATTCTGATCAGATCGCACAATTATATCCCATAATATACTCCATAAATCGTGGACATCAACCATACTGCTGCTGGAATAATGCTGGATAGCAGTGGTGTTAAAACACCATATCACCAGGATTCAATCAGTGGTGTTAAAACACCAGATTACGAGTATTCACAATATGCCATACATAAGTCCAACCCCGGAGGACTTTACATCCTCTAAAGTAATTTTCAAAGTTGGAAAACAACTATCTGTACATATTTATGCTTTGAAGACAATACGTCAAAGAATTGCTGGTGCTGTAGTGCAATGACAGGCAAGCCATATCATATTTGGAGATTTAATTAGTTGTTTCTTGTTTAGATTTTTGTGAATTAGGATTTGTCTATTAGTTTGATTATCTTCAGTTTAGCTTCTTTAAAATTGGGATTTTCTAGTACGTGTCTCTGTTGATATTTATTGTTGGGGAAGGAATAGTGTGAAATTATAATTTTTCCTGTGGAGCCAAGTTTGCCAATCATATGAATAGTTTGATAGAGGAGGATTAGCAACAGAAGTATGATAGATGGGTTAAGTTTATTTGGAGCTTAGACATTGAATAGTATTAAGAGCATCTCCAATGCGGGTTTCGTTAGAGTAAATTTTAATTGCCACGTAAGATTTACTAACGTCTATTATTAAATTTAATCTCCAATTCAGGGGTCGGAGGTGAACGTCGATATTACGTGGCTAAAAATATGAGTGACCCCGTCGAAATGGACTTCTATTCTCCGAGGATGATATCGAAGTCCGCGCTTTGCCAAATCAGCCACAAAAAAAAAAGCGCCTTATTTAATTTTTTTTATTGGGTAGATACTTTGGTGTTTTGATGTAGTTTTGTTTGGAAAAATTCTCAAATTCACGTTTACCATAAGTTTGTACACTACTAAAAATAAACCAAACTACATTGGAAAATGAAATGGCAAAATTAATTGTAAATGTTGATTTATTTTTATATATAAAATAAAATAATAATTTGAAGAGATTTAAAAATAATTTTAATATATGTGGTAATATATATATATATATATATAAATTTGTACTCAAAAAATTATAAGTATTAGTCTATTAACATTAGAATTCAATTTATTTTTTCAAATTCTAAAAAGTAACTATGAATTTATAGGTTATAAAATAATTGAATGATGTATTTTAATAAGAATAAAAAATCCACATGTTAAGTGCTAAATATATTCATTTATATTTAATAATATATAAATAATAATGATGCATATATTATAGATTGGCAAAAATAAAAATTAATTTCAATTAATTTTTGTTTTTTACTCTTTCTCCATAAAAGTAAAATTGAGACATAAATTAGAAAGTTTCTTAACTCATTGTCTATTTAATAATTAGTTAATTTAATTAGAATAAGAAATTAATTTCTAGAATAGAATCAATTTATTTTAAACATGAACTAAAAATAAGTTAGTGCCGATTAATGTTATACTCGAGTTCATAAAAACTATTTTATTGAACCAATATAATTATTTATTCTCCATCATTACTCTTGTCAAATAATTAGATGCATCCAAAATATAATTAATTGTATGAATATAATATTTGTTGAGATCAAATATAATATTAAAATACACGTCACATAATAATTGGGAGTTTGTAGCATATTCACGTTGCATAATAATTATTCATTTGAAGTTTGGATTGGAGAATGATTTCAAACGAGAACCACAGTCAAAACATTTAATATTAAGTCAGATGGAAGGTGAATCGATGTTTTAATCAGATTCTACCATTTGTATCCGTTAAATAAGGAAAACCCTGGATGCATTGTAGATGCTCTAAATGATTGATGTAGATACTCATACCACTAGATGGTGACTAGGGATATAGCAATCCTGAAACTACAAGTTGGTCATTTGGGTTCCAGATTTTAAAATATTTGTATTGGTATGCATTGTGCATTTCATGTTTGGTCTGTCACTGCAATTTAATGATGAATATTAGTGAGTTTACTTTCTAATAGGCCATTGTATTTCAGCTGAAGCATTAATTTTCATCGAACCATTGTTTATTCATTCAACTAGGATACATTGACCTAGTTTATAGATGATGTAAAAGACTACACTGATATGAAGCACACATGACTTTCATTCATATTGGGCCCAGTTTTGAGTGATGAAAATATACCATAACTCTGAATGGTGCTTGTAGTTGTGTTGTTGATTTGGGTTAGTAAAAAACAATCATTTGGAAGTCGCTAACCAGATTTCACGGCTATTGCTCGATGAAACCCTACTTTTCTTATGTAATTTGATGTTTTTTTCTTTCTCATTTAAATTCCATGCTTTATCAAATCAAACCTATGCTATCATATTGACACTGCCTTCTACTTTATTTCAGTTTCGAGCTATATCAAATCATATCATACTGACCGTATCTTGGAATATTTTTGGGGATGCAAATTACTGTTATTGAGTTTGCTCGATCTTCCCATGGAATGCAAGATGCTAATAGCACAGAGTTCGATGCCCACACTCCAAACCCTTGTGCTATTTTCATGCCATAGGTTTGAACTCTCTACGGTTAGTTTGATTTTATTATATGTTATATTTTGTTCATCCCTTATGTTTAATATCTTTGCCTGTTGTCCCCACATAAAAAGTCATAAAAAGTCAGATTTAGTTCCTAATGGTGATATGTTTAGGAGTCGTGAGCTTCTTTGGCAAGAAGGGCATACTGTTGTTGGTACAAAGGAAGAGGCAGATAAAGCGGTGATTGTTATATCAGGTTTGCATCTGTCTTTTCTTATTCTTCTAGTAACAAATTTCGATTTTCTAATAGATATGTTTAGTCACATAGATAGTTGTGTTTGTGATAGTTATGTTTAGTCCCATAGATTATTGATTTGTATCATACATTTTTTGGGTTTTATTTCTATATTATCAATTTTGTGAGTTAATTTTATCATTAAATTAATGTTCTACTAAATTATTAATTTTGGGTCTTTTTCCCTTCCGCTGGAAGCGGCTGGCACAACTGCTTTTAGAGGAAGGGAGCTTTTTTAATTGTTGTAAAAATTTTCTCACCTGTTTTCCAAAAATCGGTGCTAACAAAAAAAACCAGTGCTAAAATAAACATCGGTTTAAAAAACTGGTGCTGACAAAAAAATCAGTGCTAAAATTAACACTAATTTCAAAAAATGATGCTAACATTAACACCAGTTTAAACCCCCATTGCTAACAAAAAATGGTGTTAAATTAACACCGATTTTTTAAAACCGGTGAAGCCGTTTCACCCCCTACTTAGGCACCAATGTTTTGAGTCCAAAAAGTCGATGCTAGAACAAGAAAAAATCGGTGCTAGAGTGGGTTCCTGTGATAGTTACACTATGTAATGCTTTACCTTGATAATATATGTGTGGTCTTAAAAAAATGAATAGTATCTGAATACTTTATAAAAGTGTGAATGAATAACAATAAATACTTACCTGATATTTATACCATATATTTAAATAGTATTTGTTATTAATTATAGCTTTTAATTTCCAATAAATATGAACAGTGATTATCCTCCCTCTTAATACTCATATTGGACCAAAATAGTCTCAGTATACTTTCTAGGCTTTCACTAGGTCGCCCATCATCATTGGTATAATCAACCCCCTCTCAAAAAGGCGAAAACCCTCTCCCGCAGGGCCCTGGTCACACTGACACCACAGCTATAATCGAGGAGGTAAATCACAACACTTCCAATGGTCAAGCACATGGTCCTCGAACGTTCTCGGTGGCCACAAAGAGTCCCCCCACTGGCAGAACCCCCACACTGCACCTGCCGAGATTCGAACCCCTCCCCATGAGGAATGGAACCACATGCCCAACCACTTAGGCGATCGTGTAGGTGTGATCAACCCCTCTCTGTTAGGATAAGATGAGATACCATTGAGATATCATTGAGATATTAGGATAAGATGAGATATGATTGGGATATGATTGGGATATGATAGGAATCTTATGTTTAGATACATTGTATATCTAGGATATTATTTCTATATGTATTTCATGATTCACAAACATTAATAGATGGAGAATTACCTCATGTTGGACATATATAGATTTTACCATGCAAAAATTAACTATCAAAATTGAACGAGCAATAAATATATGGAACAATAATAAACTTTTATTAATTATTCAAGCATACAATCGAAAACTTAAATTACAAATAATCAAAACATAAATCATGTTTCAAGTAATCACAAAGTGATGGAGTCACGAGTAACACTCACTGCCCTTGAAACGAATGAGTCCCGTCGTGGACATCGTTCCCTAGGATAAAACCATCGAAGGTAATTTTAATAAGTAAAAATTACCTCGGAATCACACAAAGCCCGAAGGACTATCAGCGACAAAGACACAGAAAGAAGATAAGACTCAAGTTTAGAAGTAGGGAGGAACTTAAGAATGGTGCAAGGTTTTTGTCTGACATAGAGGCTCTATTTATAGATGTCTAAGAAACCCTATGGGAAGATACGTGGAAGATCTGATTCCCGTAATCAGAGAAAATATTCTCTAACCACCAAATATTTTACAAATATTTGAATAGATTCTGTAAAGATAAGAATATCATATTCCTTATTATGATTAACCGCGTATCAAATCTCAGATATTCCACACGTGATTCTAAGAATATTTGTTATGCGGTTTGGGCTTTCTAGAGACTTCCACACGATCCAAACGCATTTTAGATAGTCAAAAGATTACAGAAAACTTAGTACGTTTGAATGAATTTCCGCTTAAGTTTCCATTCTCAGAGTGACTCTTTGAGCATTTATATCTCATTCACCCTTTATCCATTTTGAGAGTTTAAACAGTCGATTTTATAGTACTCGTAGGGGAGAATCCAAAAATGATGCCCACTGACTCTAATTCAGTTCGAGCCCAACTCAAAACTAAGCCCAAAAGTTGACAAAATTCAACTTGTTTTACAATCATTTTCCAACTATCCCCCACATGAATAGATATTGATGTGGAATCAGAACAATCACGACAGACACGGAGTTTGACTTGGCGATAGATTCATTTCGACGGCATAGATGCTGCATAGGATAAGTAGGTGTCACCCTTTGAACTTTCCCTTGAGAGAGTACACTTAGCCCACTGGTTAGGAAGTAGACGCGATGTCCTTGAACTTCCCCGACCGCTTGTGTGAACGACAATGCACTTCCCACAGACATCTTTCCTAGCCTTTGTGCTTTCCTCGGTTGTGTCCATTAATCAGGCCATGGCACACACCTAGTTCTGTAAGGTTTCTAAAGAATTGCGTCCCAACAATTCTCTTTCGAAGCAGCCACACTTCTCGCTTACATAGGTGATTCTTGGCGTAAAAGCAGTTCCGTGAACTATTGCACTCTTTCCAGTACTACACACTCGATGCCTTGAATCATTAAAAGCAATTTAATGCTTAACCTCCATTCACATCACTGTTTCTTCATCATAGGAATAAGACAGGGGGTATGAAACCCCCACAGTGATCGCGATGGGTCTTTACAGTTTAGTTGTCCCTTTGAACCTAGATCTTGGGATCTCCAGTCACATAGGTTGGGTGTCCACATACGTAACCCACCATTTATTGGACTTAGTCATATTCCTTTCGATGAGTTCTCAACTAACTCTCGATTCAATTTCTTCGTCAAGAAATTAATTCAATCCTTTCGTCAAAGAATCACAACTCTTATTATATTGAGCTTACGTAGTCAACATCGATAATTCTCGTAGAGAGTAGTCATCCAATGGCAAAGTGTCTCTGTCGAGACACACCATTATCGATATGGCTTTACGCTACACCAATAAGCATACAAGTGCTTTGGTCATCCTAGGGTAAATCTTTCCCAATTTTTGTCCAACACAATGGACAGAGATTCCTCTATGAATCTAGCAAGAGAGAATCATTTCTCTACACAACTCAAGCCATATCCACGAGTCTCACACATAGCTTGTTGCCAGCGATCATTTTTGGATAACTCGTATATCATTTTAATATCCATTTTAAGAATTGTCTAATGTGCACTTTTATAATTACAACAGACTATGAATGACTCTTGAGTTCTCTTCTTAAGAGACACCTCACCTTTACAAAAAGGTAACTCATAATGTTTAGAGTCATTCCATTGAATACAACATATCTCCAAGAGACTCAATCATCGTATCAATTTTACTATCAATGAGAAAATATCAATTCAAAGACATAAATGACATGGTCATTTTCCGTGTCTCTTAGCATATCTGCCTTCATCAAACTTATTGATTTAATATCACTGGCTACAACAATTAGTTTGGTCACATGATGGATCATTTAGGAGCATTGAGCTTTTCATTTTGCTCTATTCAGATTTTAATATCTAAATCTCCAAATAACCATTTAGGTCCATTAGATATACTTCTAGCTTTCACAAAGCCTTGATAGCAAGTACCATCACCCTTGGACTCATTCTCACGTCTAGAGAACACCCATCAAGCACACAAATATACTTACTAATTGTTCAAACTACTAGTACTCTAGTGATTTGCACTCATGGTAGATCAATCACTCTATTGATCACCACTTTCCACAAAAATTATTTCATGGAATCTCGTTTCCTTCGTTGGTTTATCCCTGATCCTTAATGATTTCATCTATTGACTCTTAAGTCCATCAGGATCTCTTACAGAAACTTCCACAAAATACACTTTCCATCAAGATGTATTTCTAGTTTCCGTATATTATTCCTTGTGAATTTCAAGAAATTGATAGCACTTCAACATTGTGCATATCTAGTGAAGATACCGTTTAAGTATTCATTTTACTACCTTCACAATACGCCAGCCCCCACACTCGAAAGAACTTTTAGGATGGCTCTATGAGGAGCTTTGTTTTCCTCCTTCTGGGGTATCTTATTTAAAATATCGCCAGCCAACTTAATGGCTCCCCCACAACGCTTGATTATTTCTAGCAATTTCCTTCAATCACCAAATGACCTTGCAAATATCTACATTGTGAATCACATTCCCCAAAGGATTTTATGTATTCACATCATGGTCACAGATATCCTCATATGTTTTCTGTGCATCACATAAGTGGTTTCGTTAATATACAAACCCAACTTACTAAAAGTCTGTGTGTTCAATAATGAACCAAACACTAGGTTCTTACCCACAAAATTTCTTTTTAGGGCTAGATCCTTTCAACAATCAAAACACCTTCATGTGTTGACCTTTTATCTTGAAAGCCTCTCTTATTCCTTCAACTCCCTTGGGATTAGAGATAACTAAACTTCCCGATCTCAATTAATCGTTCTTCCTCGCATGACCAATACCACAACCGATGTAGTATCAATCAATCGAGGATTCGATTAACTCTCACTAGGGCGCAGTGTGAGTTTACCAACTCCACACAATTTCATGCCCATTTTAAACCCAAGTTTCAGTACAACTGTACTTTACTTTCAGACTACTCACATTAAATTTGAATGCCTTTATGCTTGAAACACATTCAAGTCCATTGCTTGACTCAAGTTTTAGTGCATTACTTGACTCAATTACGGGTTTACCCTTTTTGGTTCGAGTTAAATTTCTCCCGACTTGAACAACTTGATTCAAGTCTCTCGTGATGACTTTTCATCTCAAGTACCTATCAAAATTCATATGGTCGTTGAATTTTTAGGTTTTTCGTCTACCCCCCACATTGCGCTGGTTTTATTAAACATCCTCACACGTGTTAAGTTTCTCAAAACCTCGTGTCTTGGGGTTCCTAGACCAAATGTCTTAGGATTCCCCATCTCAGAATTCTAAGGCTTTCCAACCAAAAATCTAGAGAATTGACCAAATGTCTTGGGATTCCATATCTCATGATTCTTAGATTTTTCAACCATAAATCAAGAGATTTGACCAAAAGTCTCGGGATTCCCATTATCAGGATTCTTAGTTTTCTCAACCAAATTCTTGAGATTTTCCCCTCAATTCTTTGATTACAAATAATCAAAGGTTTTTGGCATAGTCATGATAACTCATGCTTTGGGGTTTATACCATGGTTCACAAGAACCAATACCCTAGACATAGTCGTAAACTAATATCTTCACGTTCACATTTATAAGGTTATACAAAATAACCAGAATATGTCGAACTTCGAGCCCATATGCTCTATCTATGCAATCTAATAATTGTCACTCGTGAGCCATATGCTCGTAAACGATCAATCAAGATAGTCAATTATTGGGACAAGCCTTGTCAAACCTTTCATTGCATCAAAAAGGGCACTTTCCCAAACAATTAATATAATCATAGCATATAAAAGCATAACACAGTTTTAGACACATCATAGATCTAAAATTTTCGTTTATGCAGCTAAATAAAGTTCCTAAATGAACGAGAATACATCATGGATCAAATAACCCAATGTCACATCCTTCATTCATGCACAAATATATTACACTCTTGCCGAGAGATATCATGTTTAAGTGCAAATAAAGTTTACCAATTTTTTCCATGCGATTCCCAGACCAAGTATATAAAAGTCATGAATCACTAGCAACACATTCTCACACAAATATGGTTTAAAATCTTTAACCAACACGAGCAGCCCACACAACCAAATTATTATACCATGCAATAGGTATTTCTACATTTGATCAAGTATTTAAGCAAATACTCTAACATTTCAAGGGCTAAGGAAATTAAACATGTCTCATAATTTCCAAACATTTGTACTGCTTTCATGTAATTGAATAATAATGTCTGATATCATATTCTAAACTCATGACATTGTTTTCCCAAATTTAATCCAATCTTTCATGGAAAGAATCAAGTATGATTTCTTACCATACATTTAATCTCATAAGCATGAATATCACAGAATTAGCATATTTCCATAATTATGCCATACATGCTCAGCTCATTTTCCCACATAATTAAGGGATTAATATAACCAAATCCATTTACTATCAAATTCGATAGCCTTAGTGTACTGGACATATATGTGCAAATATTATTCACATAACTCTCTTTGTAACAAAGTCATGTTCACGTCCAGATTCACGCAAATGGTTATCAAATATAATCCAAACAATATACATACATATGCCATGATTCACTTTAATTTATGTGTATCCTTACCATAGTTTGCAAAACCGTGGTTACAGCTCTTGACTCTTTCATGTTGTCAAGCAAATCATGTTGTATCTCCATGCCAAGTTTTTCTTCCATAAGAGATACCATTGTACATACTCGGATTCACCAATGTGTATATACAAAAAATTATTATTCATCGTTAAATATATGTACACATCTAATATCACATATAAACATTACACATAATGTTTTCAAACCAAATATAACAAATTTGAGCAATATGGTTTTGCAACCAAAACCCGAGAAATTTTTGAAGTATTTAGGAATATACATAATTCTCGTTTTGGCATTCCATATGGCATGCAGCATACATATAATGTTTAGCATTTAATATTAACCATATAGTTTCCATAATGAACAAACTAAACCAAAGCAAGCACATTTGGAATGCAACTTTTCTTTTCCATCCAACCGAATCAGGGCATGCAATATTTACTGAGTATTAAGGCATGCATATGCAGATCTCCATCGCAACATCAAAGCTTAATTCCGCACACATTTAAGCACACAATTTTCACAATTTTCATACAGATGTGAAGTAAACAATTTTGCAGATTCAGGCATGCACCTTTATCGTATAATCAAGCATGCACCTTTCGGATGCACATTCAAACTTCGGAGGAAATCACATGTAAATGATTTAAGGATATCCGAATCAATATAAATCCACAGATATCATTCGTTTCAAGACTGTTGGACCTATATTGATTTTATCATGCGAAAATTAAATATCAAAATTGAACGAGCAATTAATATATGCAAGAATAATAAACTTTTATTAATTATTCAAGCATACAATCGAAAACTTAAATTACAAATAATCAAAACATCACGTTTCAAGTTATCACAAAGTGATGGAGTCACGAGTAACACTCGCTGCCCTTGAAACGAATGAGTCCCGTCGTTGACATCGTTCCCTAGGATAAAACCATCGAAGGTGATTTTAACAAGTAAAAATTACCTCGGAGTCATACAAAGCCCGAAGGACTATCACCGACAAAGACAGAAGAAAGAAGATAAGACTCAAGTTTAGAAGTAGGGAGGAACTTGAGAATGGTGCAAGGTTTCTGTCTGACATAGAGGCTCTATTTATAGATGTCTAAGAAACCCTATGGGAAGATACGTGGAAGATCTGATTCCCGTAATTAGAGAAAATATTCTCTAACCACCAAATATTTTACAAATATTTGAATAGATTCTGGAAAGATAAGAATATCATATTCCTTATCATGATTAACCACGTATCAAATCTCAGATATTCCACACGTGATTCTAAGAATATTTGTTACGCGGTTTGGGCTTTCTAGAGACTTCCACACGATCCAAACGCATTTTAGATAGTTAAAAGATTACAGAAAACTTAGTACGTACGATTGAATTTCCGCCTAAGTTTCCATTCTCAGAGTGACTATTTGAGCATTTATATCTCATTCACCCTTTATATATTTTGAGAGTTTAAACAGTCGATTTTATAGTACTCGTAGAGAAGAATCCAAAAACGATGTCCACTGACTCTAATTCAGTTCGAGCCCAACTCAAAACTAAGCCCAAAAATTGACGAAATATAACTTGTTTTACAATCATTTTCCAACACTTCATTCACCCTCTCAAATATGTTCCTTGATATGATCAACCCTATCTCAAAGACTGTTCCGCCCGTACAACCCACATGCATGAACAATAAAATAATTAACTTAACTGGACTTAAAAGATAAAAACCAGTTTTTTCTCTCTGCAGCCAGAGAGAAATTGCTATGTTTGTGGCTACAGTAGCCACAAACGGCAACTGAATATGGAGGACGCATTTCGGAAATGCGTCCTCCCATTTTTCCTTTTTTTTTCAATTTTTTGGTCAAGAAGGGATGGTCCAAAATGTCAGGCGCCACGTGGCCGAATGGGGACGCGCCACGTGGCAGAGGACGCATTATGGTAATGCGTCCTCACTGCCAGCGTTTTTTTTTTTGAAAATTTTGGTCCAAAATGTCAGGCGCCACGTGGCCGAATGGGGACGCACCACGTGGCCCTGGCCGAGTTTATTTTGAAAAATTTGGTCCAAAATGTCAGGCGCCACGTGGCCGAATGGGGACGCGCCACGTGGCAGAGGACGCATTATTGTAATACGTCCTCCCTGGCAGAGCGTTTTTTTAAAAAAAAATTTTGGTCCAAAATATCAGGCGCCACGTGGCCGAATGGGGACGCGCCACGTGGCAGAGGACGCATTATGGTAATGCGTCCTCTAATCCGGAGATGCCACGTGTCGGTCAATTTTTTTTAACCCAGATCCGTCCCTTTCCTTTAAATCCCCAGGCCACGTGTCGGCCAGGGGAGTTGCCACGTGTCACGGCTGCATGTGAACCATTTTGGTCAATTGTGGAATTTTCGGTCGAATGGCATGCTGCCACGTGGCGGAGGCGTCAGAAATTTTGTGTTTAAATCACCCGAATTGCTATTCTTCTTCTCCAGCCTTGTCCATCTTCTTCAGCCTTCCTTCCTCTCATTTCTCCCACCGAATTGCTCTTCTTCTCCAGCCTTGTCCATCTTCTTCAGCCTTCCTTCCTCTCATTTCTCCGCTGCACTCGTTCTCCAGTATTGCTCTGCCGGTGTTCCTCCATTTTTATCTGCAGTTTGAGTTTTGTTCGGGATCCGGTATTTTCCTTTTTTCCGCTGAATATGTGTTTGTTTTTTTTGTTAATTGCTACTGATTTGTTAATTGGATTTCGGTTGCAGAGATCGTGTCGTTGACCCGTTTGTTGACCTGACGTTGACTGCGTTTCTTGACACCGTGGAACCGCCGTTGGCCCGTTGACCCACCGGTGACCCGCGTTGACCGTGTTGACCCCGTCGAACCGCCGTTGGCCCATTGACCCGCCGTTGACCCGCGTTGAATGACGTTGACCCGCGTTGACCGCGTTGACCGACGTTGACCGACGTTGACCCGTAAGTCTCAGAACCCCTCCCACTCTGTTATCCTTTATGTAGTAGGTATTTGCGGCCTATAGAATTATACGAACGTGTTCCGACATTATGTGAGTGTCGCACATTGGCACATTGCCGGTCGTCGGTCAGTTGTTGCCGTTTGGGTTGAATTATAATCTGTTGACATGCTGGAGTAATTTAGTTAATTTAATTGTATGTGTATGATTGTGTTGTCTGATTGTGTGTACATTTCATGATTGAGCTTGGTTCGTTGCGTTGTGAGTTATGTGTTACGTGTTTGTGTGTTGCAGTTCTGCGATGTTTTTGGCAATGTATATGTATAGAGGGGGCCAGATTAAGTTTGATTTGGGTGTGGGGGTTTATTATGATCCTCCAATGCCGGAGCGAGTTACGACTCTCGAGCGGAGGCTGAACTACTTGGAATTGTTTGATTTAATTGTAACGAGACTGGCCATTGTGAGGGAGAGTTATTCGTTGAAAATGTATTACCGGTGTCCCGAGCTGATCGGTTCGGCGGTATACTATCGATGTTATCCTGTGGAAGATGATGCGTCCACCACGTTCTTCTTCAACGTTGTTGATCGAATGGCATTGTCCTCTGCGGATTTTTACATTATTACGGAACAGTTGCCAATCGCTAATTACGGGGCGCGGGGAAGCACGTTCATGTCATTGCTGAGCAACGTGCAGAACTCCGCCGCTGTGCCCAGTATACCACCACCTGTTCGTAGCTGGGGTCGTGAATTTGGTGAGTCCAGCCAACCTGGACAGTATGCCCACGTGGATTGTGCCGAGCCGTCCACAAGTGGTGGTAGAGCCGTGGTAGACTATGGCGAGCAGAATGTCTTCTGCAATGATTTTGTGGGTGCCGTTAGCGACCGCGATGCTCGGCATGATAGTAGCGAGGATGACGGCTCGGCACCTGGACTTGATGGTGGAACCGAGGATGATCGTTCCTTGTCAACCGATTCGAACCCCGGGGACGAGGAAGAGCAATTGGTGTGCACAAACAATGTACCGACGTCGTTTCATATTCTGGCAAACCCGGAGACACAGGCCTACTACAGAGATTATGGAGGCCCCGATGAGGATAGTTATGACCCTACCCATTTTGGGTCCGGCGTTTCTACCTATGTCCAGGAGACTGGTAAAGTGGACGTGGGTATGCGATTTCAGACAAAGCCGCAGTTGGTCGAAGCTATTTCTCGGTGGAGTTCTATGATGAACAGGGAACACAGGGTTGTGGAGAGCAGTTCTCGCACATGGTATGCGAAATGCAAGGACGTCGTCGAAGGAACTGGGAATTGTGTTTGGGTTTGCAGAGCTTCCAAAAAGGCTTCGCATGGTATGTGGCAGATCACCAAATGGGCTAGTACCCATGGGTGTGTCGGGGCTGGTCGATCCACGGGTAACGTGAATCTGACGTCGGTGATGATCGCCCGTTCAATCCGCCACCACATTGATGTTAACCCTTCGTACACGGTGAAAGATGTGCGAGCTCAAGTGAATGATGAGTTCAACGTCACGATCTCCTACAAGAAGGCCTGGTATGCTCGGCAGAAGGCAATTGACATGGTATTTGGAACGTGGGAGGATTCTTTTGAACAGCTCCCGACTTTTATGGATGAACTTGTAAGGGCTAATCCGACCACCGTTGTTGATTGGGCTGGCGTACCTGACAGAATACACGGTCCGGGGTGTATGAAATTTAAATTTGTGTTCTGGGCATTCGGTCAGGCAATTGCAGCCTTCCGCCACTGCAGGCCAGTGATCAGCGTCGACGGCACTCATTTGAGAGGTGCGTACAAGTCGACAATGCTGGTCGCCGTGACCCACGATGCAAATGATTACATCCTCCCTATCGCTTACGGAATTATCGACGAGGAATCGAATGAAAGCTGGAACTGGTTCATGGGGAGATTGCGTCTTCACGTTGTTGGAGGTGATAGCAGACCAATCTGTGTCATATCAGATAGGCACGCAGGACTTGTAAATGCGATGACAAATATGGAGGAGTGGATGGAGCCAGCCGGATACCACCGGATTTGCTTGCGGCATTTTCAGTCAAACTTCTTATCACATGATCGCGGGAAGTTCAAGAATGCGCTCATGAAGTCTCTGGTGTGGCAGCTCGGTAGTGCCAGGCGCGAGAGCAGGTGGAGGGAGTACAAGGAGGAGCTGGAGAGTATGGATCCGTCAGCTTGGGCTTGGCTGGAACGGCAAGATAGGAGTAGGTGGTGTCTTGCCTTCGATGATGGTGATCGGCGGTGGGGAATTTTGACAACGAATCTGTCGGAGAGCTTCAACAACTGCTTACGGCGCGCACGCCACCTTCCAATAACAGCGTGTGTCAAAGCAACGTTCGAGCGAACGGTTGAAATGTTTGCACAGAGGCTTACGGACGCTACGGATTGGAGGTACGCTGTCAGTTAATTGCATTTTCAGATTTACCGGTATGCCGGTTCGATGCTTATGAGATATTGCCCGTCTGTCCAGGTCCGTGTTCCCGCAGAGAATCTGGAAAAAGTTCCAGAAGCAGGATACATTGGCACGGGGACATATCGTCACCCTGTTCGGGCACGCGTCGCAGACATACAGGGTTGTGGCGAGGAACATCGACGGAAGCATTAGTGAACGACAGTACACGATCAAATACCGTAGCAGGGAGTGCACTTGTCGCGAATGGCAAATATTTCGTTTCCCTTGTTCCCATGCCCTGGCCGTTTGTCGCCATAGGCGTGACGATCCTGCTAGTCTGTATGACCGGGTGTATCACACGACCACATATGTCCAACAATACAGTCAGGGGTTCATGCCCGTGCGAGATCCATCACTGTGGCAGTGTGCCAGTTGGAGGTTGGTTCCGGATGTAGAAAAGTTTCGCAACAGGAGGCGTGGACAGTTTGCGGAGAGGCGGATAAGGAATCAGATGGATGACAGGGTGGCGGGTGAAACCAGGGGCAATCGTAGGCGTGGTCGTGCTTAGTATCGTGGTGTCATACGGTGTCTGTAATAGAACCTCCATCTTTCACTTGGTTTGCATTGTACATGCGTAGTCTGTCGTTCGTAGTCTGATGTAGTATTCCTTGTACTAAATGATATATGTGGTAGATTTTGTTGTATTACTTATGTTTGGCAAATATGTGTTACATTACGCAGTGTTACTTTTATCTGTGTTATTCTTCCAGAAAAAACATCTAACTTGGGTTGGTATTTGCGCACAGGTAACACCATGTACCATCCAGGACCGATTGAGGAGGACTTGTTGTACCTACACCAGGAGCACCGTGCTCGTGCCCTATACAACGGCACTCTAGATGACGAGGCACTGCAGGTGCGTCGGTGCGACGGGGCATGCTGGACTGACCAACCGCCAGAACAGGTTATGCGGTATGTTCGTGACGCCGGATTTCAGGGACTCCTGGACTCTGCCGCAATACAGATTGACCACTCCCTCATCACCGCCCTAGTGGAGCGTTGGCGCCCAGAGACGCACACGTTTCACCTACCAATGGGGGAGGCCACAGTCACCTTGCAGGATATAGGGGTCCTGTGGGGTCTACCGATCGATGGCATCCCAGTAACAGGGGTTGACACCGTCAGGCGTCCGGAGGAGTGGCAGCTCATCTGCACAGACTACCTGGGAGCTACACCAGACCTCACTTGTATCAGGGGGGGCCGCATTAAGGCCAGGTGGTTGGGAACGCTACTACACAGTCCGTTCCCCGATGATGCCACTGATGTACAATGCCAACAGCGGGCTAGGGTTTTCCTTCTGCTGCTTCTTGGGGGAATGCTGATGTCCGATACGTCCGGCCACCTCATCACGTTGCTCTACTTATCCGCACTTACGGATTTGGGTGCAGTCCATCGGTACAGTTGGGGGAGTTCGATTCTTGCATGCTTGTACAGGTCGTTGTGTGACGCGGCAATCCCACAATCTAAATCCATATCCGGGCCACTTGTCTTGTTACAGGTAAAATTGTTGGTCAACATAGCCGTTCGTACATACCGTGCTTAACATTAACGGGCATTTCTATTGCATTTACTGGCAGCTGTGGGCATGGGAACGCATACCATCCATCCGTCCGGCTGGTGCACTGCCGGTGACAGTGACGATGAGTGCTCTTGGATCCCGGTACTTGTCTGATCCCTCAATATGCGGTATTCATAAGTCCACATGCAATTCCATAGTTCGGCTAATTTGTGTCACTCGGTTCCTCATAGGTGGAGGGCACGTTACGATTGTTCACAATCGCCAATGCACGTTCTCAAAGTATACCGAGATCAACTGACGTCTCTCACCCATAATCAGGTATAGGAATAATTGGATTTTGATTTCTAGACTTCGCACGGAAATTGGTTTCCCATACCTAACGGCAACACTTGCATCTTGTCTCAGTTCATCTGGCAGCCATATGCGGAGGACGTCCTGCAGCAACTCCCGCAGTATTGTACGGATGGTAGAAACAATTGGCTGCTTTGCGTCGACCTCATCTGCTGGCATGCCGTGGAGTTCCATCATGCGCATCGTGTTCTCAGGCAGTTCGGCCTGATTCAGCCAATACCCACCCAGTTGGTCAGTAGGGATGAGTACAACTTGGTCCACACTAGAGACCGGCGCGGAAGGTCGGGCATGGATTGGTGCGTCGAGCTCAGAAGATATCTCGACACTTGGGAACATCGGTCCAACCGACAATTACCCCCACTGGAGAGTGCGGATCCATACCTACCCACCCGTGATTACTTGGAGTGGTACTTCCGCAAGACGGTGTCCCTCATTGATCAACCAGGGCGGCCTGTAACAGCTGCTGAGGGTTTCCACGGGGACGGTGCAACCACCGAGTACTTGGTATGTCCTAAATTTCAAATATTGTCAAGAAAGAATACAACAAAGCTCCTCAAAATTATATATCTGACATATTCATCTCGATTCCGTAGTTGCAGGGAATGACACAGTTGCATGGCATGTCAGACATTAATCTGGATAGTTGGCCCCCACATTGTGCGGACGTCATAAGGGGGATGCATCATGTTATCACACGTAGTCTACAACAAGCGCATCAGCCCTCCAGGCCGCAGCATTATCAACCGTTCGTGCACTGTGAGGAACCGCTCCCTGGTGTCAGATATACTGACCTCAGAACCCACCGTCAGGCCCCACCTGGTCGGCAAGGAGGTCGGAGGCCTCGTGCTAGGGGGCATGCGGAACACATTGGTCCATCACAAGCGGGCCCCTCACATGCGAGTCCACCCATTTGCGGACCATCAGCCGGGGAACCCTCACAGTACAACATGGATGCATCAGATTACAATACATATGTCACTTCGGCATCCAGTCATCAGTACATGTCCCATATCGATCCATCACATACAGGTACTATTCCATATGCCTACTGTGATTCCAACGAGGAAGCGGGATACGAAATGGAGGAGGACATACCAGCGGGAGCTCCACGTGAGGAAGAACATGTACCCGCACAGACGGTTGTACCACGGCGAACATCCAGGACCATACGTCCTCCCCCGTGTGGAACGGGTGGAAAGCTTTGCAGAGACCATCGATAGGACAGTACATGCTATTCACCACTAATTGGCATTACATTTCACTCGTACTGTTCTACACTGTACATTCATACTAACTAGTATCCATTCTAACTATGCAACACTCCGTTCCTGCACCGACATTCAAGACTACTCAAAAAGATTCGAACAACGAGACCCAAAATCATCTTTTGACTATTTTCCAAATTTTCATCGAACAAACAAAAGTCTGCTTATGCGCAATCTTCATTTATATTTATATATGTATATATTTATATTTATATTATCTTTATTTATATTTATATACATAAAGTTACATATATATATGTATGTACATCCGCACATTCACGTGTGTGCATATTTATATATTTACATATATATATATTTATATATTTGTATATTTAAATATTTGTATACATATCTTTATTTACATTCATATTTATATTTATGTATATTTATATATATGTATATATTTATATATATATTCATATATATATATATATATCTTTATTTATATTCATATTTATATATAATTTTATTTTTATATATATGTATGTATTTATGTATATATATATTTTTATATATATATATACATATATATCTTTATTTATATTTATATTTATATTTGTATTTGTATTTATATATATGTACATATTTATATTTATTTTATATTTATAATTATATTCATAATTATATTTATATTTATATATGTGTGTACATCCACACATTTACGCGTGTGTACATCCACACATTTACGCGTGCGTACATCCACACATTTACGCGTGCGTACATCCACACATTTACGCGTGCGTACATCCACACATTTACGCGTGCGTACATCCACACATTTACGCGTGCGTACATCCACACATTTACGCGTGCGTACATCCACACATTTACGCGTGCGTACATCCACACATTTACGGGTGTATACATCCACACATTTACGTGTGTATACATATATATATATATATATATATATATTTATATATTTATATATTTGTAATATATATATATAATTATTTATATTTACGTATATATTTATACATATATCCGTATATATATATTTTTTATATATTTATCCGTATATTTAAATTCTTCAGTAAAAAACGATTCCTCCAAATACTTTCAAAAAAACAATTCGCCGGATCTGAGGAGTCGCTCCCCAGAACGAGTGCTAAATTGCGTTAAAAAATTTCGGAATAAAAATTTCGGAAGAAGAAAAAAATTTCGGAAGAAGAAAAAATTTCGGAAGAAGAAAAAATTTCGGAAGAAGAAAAAATTCGATCAAAATAGAAAACAAATAGAAGGGGCCAGCACTGGGAAAAAACAAAAGGAGAAGGATGTGGAAATTAAAAAAGGTGAGGACGCATTATGAAAATGCGTCCTCAACCCTTTGCTTCCAAATCCAGCGTGTACCATAATGTGGTCCAAGTTTTCGTTTTCCACAACATCAAAATCAACAACTCTGCAGCCAGAAGGGTAATATTTTCATATCTCGACAAAAGTCACCGTCTTCTTCCCATCATGAGCTTTTCTGAAGAAATGTTTAACGTAGTCGGAGTAAAGAACTTGCTTGTAAATCGGCTTCTCTCCGCTCCGGAGAGCTTCAGGCAATGGACCGATAGCGTCGTTAGGCCTCGGGTTCACGAATATGGGCACGGAGATCCGACTCCTGATCCCACTAGCAATCACGCGGTGCTCAGCGCTCTTGTACCGGCCGTTGCTCAGAATCTGAAGCACGTCGCCGACGTTGACAACGATGGCTCCGAGGATCGGCGTGACATGAACCCATTTATCCTCGTACGGTTTCTTGACGTACAGCCCTCCGACATCATCCTGGAGAAGCAGTGTTAGAGTTGATACGTCGGAGTGCCGCCCGACTCCGACCGTGAGCTCCGGCTCCGGACACTTGGGGTAATAGTTAAGGTTGATTCTTTTGGAGCCCATCAGAAGCGCTTCTTTTGCTTCGCCGATCTCGTTTATGTTCAGTCCTTTCATCAAAGCTTGGAGCAGCTTGCGAACCACACACTCTGACTCCATCATGAATTTTACTGTCTCTTTGCTGAAATCAACAAATTAAATTATGCCTGATCAGTTTAATTAACTGCCACGAAACCGTTCACAAAGACTGCATGAAGTATATAGTGCTTAAAATAATTGTCCTATTTAATTTGTTTTGAAGCTTTCTTCCACTCTTTAGTACAATAATGTTATATAATTCCAGACCCACAATCTCTCATACTTCCACCGTTTCTAACTTTGGGGGTACCATAATTGGAGGAGTGGAATGTTAATATCATAATTGGAGGGGTCACCTTACCTGCAAGCAGAAGGCCAAAAGGCAGAAGCTTCATCCTCGGAAACATAGAAAAGGCTGAGGTAATCTTTCCACTCCAAAGACTTCTCATACTCAGGAAAGAAGCTGGTTCCATATCTAACGTTGCTGGTTGGTGAATGATGTTTGGAGTTCTTGTTTTTAACCTCGGCAGGCAGTGCAAAGAACCGCCGAGTGGCCTCCTTCACATCCTCAAGAACTTGCACTGGTATGCCATGGTTGACAATTTGGAAGAAACCCCAGTTTTCAGCTGCTTTGCATATCGAATTTGCAACCTCGGGATCCGCAAAATCGGACACGTCGATCACCTGGATCGAATTGCCGGAAACAATGGTACTAGTGGTGATTTGTTCGTTGGGGGGTTGAATGTACTGTTTAGGCAAAGTTTGTAGCCCTAGGTCAGCTAGACCCTTGGCTCCGTGGCCTTGGCGAACAACAAAATCGATCACATCCCACGACTTGGGATCCAAGGGCAATGCTGCAGCAGCCATTAGTAGTGCTTGAAGTTTATTTGAAGAATCTAAAAATGATTGTGGAAATCACTGATGTTTGAAAATGTTGCAAGAAGACACTTCACAAACACCTAATATTTATAGTTGGGGTGGTGGGTGTTAAATTTCAAACTATTTTGGATTTCCAGATTAAAATCAGTTGGAACTAATTGGAAATGACCCAATATATTATATATTATTATCCTTGTAAGAAACCGATATAAGATATAATTTTTAGCACGCCCCCTCACATTCCAACTTGGAGACACTTCACGACCCATATCGAGCCAAATTAAAGGAGATTCACGTATTGTCCTAATAAATCCAATTCCGGCCCATGTCCCAAATACATAGCTATGATATGATACCAAGTTAAATTTCAAAGTATCTTGGCCTTCTATCTTAAAACTATTGGTACTAAGTGGGTGTGATCTAAGATCTTATATATTAGTTATTATCCTTTAAGAAACCGATATGAGATTTATATTTCAACATGTAAATTTGACGTGTTAATCAATGGTGCATTGATATCTTATCAATGCCATATCTCATCAATAATGAGAATTATAATGTATAGGGCTACAAACTAAAGTTTAACAGTAATAGGAGTATAAAGTCTACTCCCTCCGTCCCGGAATAAATGACACACTTTTTGGTCAACTTTCTCAGACCATGTTTGACCATCGACAACTTTCCTTATGTATATTTGGTGTATTAAAATTTGATATTTAGAAACTACGTGATGCAGAGAATCTAACAATATCTCACATTATGATATTAGTGCCCATATACTAATTGAAATTTATTGTTAAACATGTCTTAAGAAAGTTGATAAAAAAGTGTGTCATTTATTCCGGGATGGAGGGAGTGTATAGTAATAACCATCTATAATCTAACATACAAGGTAAATAAGGTAACTGCCATTTATAATCTTTCGTACAAGAAAATTATTTCTATTTCTTTATCATCCTCCCTTAAGTTGGAACATGATGAACTAGAATGCCCACCTTGCGAAAAAGAATATAAAATTGCTAATTGTAAAAAAATTGAATAAACAAATAATCTCCATGGAATTGGACTTCTATTAATGATCTCATACACAATAAGTAGGTCTATAGGAAATAGTTCTAGGGCAAAGGTCTTGAGTCTTCAAAATTTAATCTATCCCAGCTCTATGTCGATACCTTGCCTAGTTACTATCCCAACAATCTCCTTCCTAATTGGATCTTTTTTGATAATAGCCATCGCCACCGATAATATGGAGGGTGAGGAACTCGTCATCATCGTTTGGAACATTGGACAACCTAAACAAACCATTTATATATTATGGTGTGACAGGGACAATTTTACCTCTGCACTACACCTGACTAAAGTTCAGACCACACCTCAAGTTTGCATAAAACTCACTTAAAATGCTTAGGTTGAATGGTTGTAGAGTCTCGCAGAATTTTTCCCACCCAAGTATGCAGATGGTTTGTTCGAATGGGGGAGAAGCCCCAAATCCTCTCTCTGGGTGATGATGACATCCTTTGTATGATTCATGTACCAACCTAGCCTCATCGGACACAAAGGTACCACCCGGGTAAGTGTGCAATGACGCATTTGACAGAGAAGTAGAGGATGATTGGAGTATCCATTTCAAACTGGATTTAGGGGCCGTTTCCTACAAAACACCTTGAAGCTTTTATCAAACACATTGCATGCAAGTCAAGTTATTCACGATATCAAATGGTCAATCAATGTATTTGAGATTCCAATGTTAGTTAATAATATAGAAAAGGCATTAAAGTGATTTAACGTATTCTATCGGCACCGTATCAGATTTCTATTGATATGCCTTTGAGGGAAATGACATAGGGTGAGGGATGCAAAACTTGTTTTGTGAATATGTGTTGCTGCTATGAATATAAGGAATCCTTAATATTTTTACACCGGTAATTACGGCATACCGGTGCAGTGAGAAGGCAAAAGCAGCTGCTTTAGGCTGCTTTAAATGTAATTTTTTTTACAATTTGTGACTCGAAACAAAATTCTAAAAAAACTCTAAGTATCCAGCACTGGTATTTATACTGGTACAATCACAATATCGATGTAAATAATGTCCAAAAGCAGATGCTTTAGGCTGCTTTATACGTAAAAAAAATACATTTTGTGACTCGAGACTAAAATTCTATAAAATTTCTAAGTATCCAGCACCGGTATGTATACCGGTGTGTATGTTAACCATACCGGTGTATGTAATGTCCAAAAGCGCTGCTTTAGGTTGCTTTAAATGTCAAAAGAATTTTCATTTTGTGACCCGAGACTAAAATTCAAAAAAAATTTCTAAGTATCCAGAACAAGTATATCTGTCGGTGCGTATATACAATATACCGGTGCATATGTAAGAAACAGACCATCTACTATGTTATCCTACACCGTTATTTTTCTCTTTTACCCGTACATATTTCCTAAAAACAAAAAAAAATTGAAAACCATTAATACTAAGTTTTCATTCATTCAATACGAATACAATCCAATGGAAGTATAGATCATATGAAGTAATTAGAAAACAAAGAGTGGTTCATATACATGTCACACTAATTCACAACATAAAGGGATGGGTATTATACAAAACATTGGTAAGAAATCCAACTGCGTTAAAATTACTATCTATCTCTTCAGCTTCAACACATTATCAACACCCACTATTTCACCGCTCTCATCAACCCACAACCCATCACCATGAGAATACCGTCCCACCACGACTCCCCTTACATCCTCCAAACCAGGAAATACTGATCGAAACTCTGGACTATCAATTATGGATGGGTGATCAATTTCCTCTTCAAAGTAAAACTTCTTCCCCATGAAGCACCACATGGAACTTCTCATTTGAAGGGTCCTTCATATAAAAAACATGTTGTGCCTGGGCAGCTAAGATGAATTTGTCATCTTCGTATTCTACATGGTTTAAGTCGACCAACGTAAAGCCTATGGGTTTTTCGACTACAACACCGGAACCATATTCCACCCAACGACACTTGAAAACAACAACTTTGAACTCTACATAATCCAACTCCTAAATTTTCTTAATCACCCCATAGAAAGGCATCAAAACAACAACATAATGTTTATCTCTCTTGCTTGCCTGCCACATGGATTTAGATTTAATATAAACACCACTGTTTTACGCCGTGCTCTTCTCATCCTTCTCTAATGTTGAGAAACTGAATCCATTAATGTCATAACCATGGTACCATCCTGCGGTCCAGTTTGGTTTCCTTACAAATGCCCGTAGTTTACGGGCATCCCTTCCACATTGCAACACTTGTAAAGCCAGTTAACGAACCTTGAAGAATGCTCTACCTGTATTTTATTCGAGGGCCAGTCTGGATGAATCTCTTCCAACATGGAAACATGCTCTTGAACATATATTGCGGTCTCACTACTATTACGTAAAACGTACAGGTGAACTGTCATCAACTCAGCGTTCAAGGGTGTATGAAGCGTACCCTTAGATCGTGGAATCGTGTTCCACCTTCTGCAGTGTGGTCCATCGGGAACACCAACCGCTCTTTTTCCAACTAATTTTGATGTACAATATTCGATGATCTTCTCAGTGATGTACCTCTGAACAATCGAGGCATCAGGCTGACTACGATTATGAACATAACCCTTGAAAACAGTAATGTGACACTCAAATGGGTACATCTAATGCATTCCAACATGCCTGTATATACCTATCTCCCTAACCAAGTGTACCACGAGGTGCACCATGATGTCAAAGAATGACGGGGGAAAGTACTTCTCCATATGGCATAAAACAACACTAGCCACCCACTCCAGTTCATCTAGCTGTTGCTTGCTAAGAATTTTCCTGCATATCGAGTTGAAGAAGAAACACAAGCACATAATTGAAAATCTAACTTCCTCATCCAAACAACCTTGGATCGCAACGGGAAAAAGTTGTTGCATAAGGACATGACAATTGTGCGATTTCAAAGCATTAAGACGCAATTCATCATTCACAAACTTGGAGGTCATCGTCGTACATCTTAAAGTTAAATTATAAGCCCTAAATGCTTCCTATCTACAACTAAGTAGATAATGGCAAGTCGGGGTCATCCACAAAGAAGAAGATTTTTCTTAAGCGTTTAATCTTATAAGATTGATATTATGCTAGAAGTAAATATATATATATATATAGATATATAAAAGCAAGTAAAAAAAAGGGGTTTGGTTGGTTTTGGTCCTAAGTTATGAAATTAAAAGACAAGATAACTAGCAAAGTTAAGTAACTATGCTAATCATACAACAATTAAGAAAAATAGATAAAAAATACAAAAGACAAATCCTTTGGGGCAATTAATATCAACTCCCAAACCTCATGTAAACATTGAACCATTCACTCATTCTATCACATTTGTTACCTATGGGGAATGCCAAAACTTCCAAATTGAAGATCAACATTCATTTCTTCTTAATAGTAATTCACAAAGACAAACAACAACCATTTGCAAACCTTATTGATAATCACTTTAGGCAAACCACACCATAAAGGTATTTAATCAATGGCATTATACATGAAGAACCGTAGATTTGATAACAACAATCCTTCTACCAAAGGCATAGTCATTTAACCAAACATAGCATTCATTAGGCTAAACCTAGAACAAACCACATTCATGATTCAACCTTGCATTGCATATGTAGGATAAACATGAGAATAATCCACATTAACATATTTATCTAGCAAGAATCACAACACATTATGCACTAGAAATTCTAATTCCATGTTCTTGGATTCTCATGTCAAAGAGCTAAGAAATTTGCAACTTTCCTAACACCCTAACACTTCTATCATACAAAAACTTCATGTACTCAAACAACCGATAGCATAAATAAAGTAAAACATCACATTAAAACTCATGAATGCTAAATAACAAATGCTTCAAGAAAAAGTGAAATTGAGGTTCTTACTACATTGATATGGAAGCTTCAATCAATTGCTCTCAAGTACAAACTAACCTATATAATGAAAAGACATAATCAATCCTACAAAAAGTAAGAAACGAAAGAAGAAAACTAGGGTTTGAAACCCAGAAAATTGCATGAGAGGAAGAAGATAAAAGGGAGCAAGGATAAGGTTTTTTTTTAAGTCAAACACCCTTAGGTGAGGGATATTATATAAAGGTTTCCCAAGCCTGTGTAAAAGAGTCATACATTATGGCAACTTAGTTACCCCAAGATGTATATCTAAAATCTACACTATCAGAATTTGTAGCTAGTATTGGCTAGTTGTAAAAAGGTAGTTGCGATTCCAAAAGGGAGAATCTCCACCCCATGTATTAATTCTTCCCTTTGGCCAGGCAACACCTTTTATTACAATGAAAGTAGTTAACCAAAAAAGAAACAAGTGATCGTGCATACTTGCATTGAGTCCAAAATCCGGGTATACAGAGATGTTGTACTGATGAATGAGATCCGTGAGCCATCCGAGGTGCAGCTGAGGAGAGCATGAGTTCATGCCAATTTCTTGTAATAGGACCTGAGGAGCAAAAACAGAGAAAACAATAGTCTCTATTCTAGTTGACAGCATGCATATTGTTTGTATGATATGAATACTCTGGTATGTGTCCAAAGATGATAACATTGATAGCAGAAATTCAAGCACCAACTCTAATCACAGGAAGACCACTTCTGTCAAGGGTTAACAGTCCCCTAAGGAAAGGAGGGGCTGCCTGGATGTCTATATCGCCATGAAGGTATTTTTCTAGAGCATATTTTGCCAGGAAATTAGCTGTACTATTTGCCTCCCTAGGGATGTGTTAAATTGGGTATTTTTGGTGTTTTGAGTTGAGGGAGCTGCAGATGGAAAAAGTTCTCCAAGGTGAACTCTTGGGATTTTGAATACCCTGAACAGCTATTAAACAATCTGATTCCACCACACAAGTAGATAGATCCAGTTCTGAGCATATTTCATATCCACATTGAATGGAGAATAATTCAGCATGTAAAGGGGATGGAGAGTGGAAGGTTTTAGCTCTCATTATAACCACATTCCCAATCCAGTTTCTAACTATCACAGCCAAAGACGAAAAACCACCTCTATTCCATGTGGCATAAGTATTAATTTTATATCCTGATTGTGGCTTCTTCCAATTTACAGCAGTTAAAGATTTTTTCCTCTTTTGAAAAATTTGAGGGATAATATTTACCTGAGTCTAGTACTTATGCTTATCTACACTGCCTATTAGGTGATGGACAGTGAAAATGTGATAAATCATGCCTTTAATCTCATTAAAGCAAGCAACTTGGGAGAAAGATTCATTTTCATAAATAATTTTGTTCCTTTTAATCCAAAGAAACCAAATTGTGATAAGAAGGGCAGCAGTGGTAATGTTAGACTGAATCTTGGATTCTGCCTTAAAAGAAAGATAATATTCAACTCTACCCTTCAAGTTTGCAAAAACTGAATGTTGTAGATGTAAAAGGTCACTGACACAATCCCATACAGCAATAGAGGAGGGGCACGAATTGAAGAAATGATCCAAAGTATCAGTGTGGTTCAAACAGAGTTCAAACAGGATAAGGTGAGTTATTATAGTGCAAAAAAAAAGAAAGAAGTCTGGCCACCTATTCATCGCTGCCTGTGATGGGTTCATCACGGCCCGCAATGATATCAGAAATTTCTCACAAACTATGAGCTCCCGGGCTCAAGATATCACGGCCTGTGATGGGTGCATAATCCAGCACTTTGATTTCTTTCTCTTTTTTTGTCTCAAGTCTTCCTCTTCTCTTTACTTTTCTTCAATCCTTTAAGTCTTCAAAAGCTCAAATGCAAGCCTTCAAGTCTTCAAAGGTAATCTTCAAAATATCAAAACAAATTGCCTTGTCACACAAAATCCTCTAGAAAAGTAATAAAAGCGTAAAAGTCGCTCTTTACTCTCCTAAGAGAATTTCAAGGCAAAATGCCACATCTAGAGCACAAAAGAGTACCAAAGTAATCCCAAAAAGTCCTAAAATAACCATATAAAATGGGCACATCACAAGCCAACTAACATTAGAGGAGTAACTGGATGGTACCTTTATTCCTCGATGCTCTCACACACTGATCTCCTCTTAGCAACTGACATATTGTAAGGAGCGAGAGACAGGTACGTTTGCTTCCCTCTAACCTCCGGTGCTAGATCCAACTGAATACCAAGGTGCACTAAATCTTTCCTCTCATTTAATCTATCCTTAGTCTTCCCGGGAATGTTTAGTAGCGTTCCAATAAAACTCTCACAAACATTCTTTTCGATATTCATGACATCTAAACAATAGCAAACCTCCTAATTCTCCTAGTACAGCAAATCAAAGAAAATGGACCTTTTCTTCCATGGTCCTTCTACAACCATACAACCCTTTGATAACTTCTTACCAAGAACAACATTCAATTTCTTCACCTTGTTGTGAATAGCTACACCAGTGAATGGTTTAGGTGACTTTCTCCTTTCCTTCCCACCAACGAATGCAACCGTGTTATCTCGCAACTTGTGCTTCAACGGGAGGAATTTTTGGTGACCCAAATAAACAGTCTTACGACCATTTTCAACTGATGGTAATCGGTCTCATCCTCACAAACAGGGAAAGCCTTGACTACATACCCAAAAAGGTTACCATATGCCGGGAAATCATTTATGGTACAAAAAAGCATCACTTTCAAGGTAAAATCTTCACCACGAAAACCATCCAACATTAAGGCGCCAACCGACCATAGCACATTCAAATCTTCTATCAAAAGGGCAAGGTAAGTGTCTATGTCATTTCCAGGTTATTTGGGCCCTGAAATCATGATGGGCAACAACACATTTCCTCTTCATGCACAAGTATGGGAGGAGATTGTAAATGGAAAGCATAACCGGCCATGAACTGTGTTTCGATGACCTATTACCAAGCGGGTTCATACCATAAGTACACAGAGTCATTCTTAAATTTCTAGTTTCAGATGCAAACTTTGGATACATATTATCATATTTCTTCCACTGGTCCGCATCAGCCGGATGTCGAATCATATCATCATCTTTACAACCTCCCCTATCCATGTCCATGTCAAGTTCTTTGCATCCTTAGCATTCTTAAACAACCTTCTCAACCTCGGAATAATCAAAAGGTACCACATACATTTGGCGGGCACACGCCTACTCACCGACACAACATGCTCTCCACCAACAGCCACATTTCTCTTTTTCTTATAATGTAACACATTACATACTGGACAAACAATCTTATCATTTAGGTCACCCCCATATAAGAAAAAATCGTTCAGACAAGCATGTAGCTTTTCATACTCCATTCCCACTCTGACACAAAATTTCTCTTAGCTTCGTAAGAGTTGTTCGACACCCCGTAACCAAATTGAAGCTTCTCATTCCAAAACATAAGCAATTTATTCATGCTAGTATCATTACATGAACCAAGACCTTTCAAATTAAACAACTCCATCAAACATGACATGACCGTGTCTTTCTTCTTTCAACCGGGATACAATGGTCTATCCTTCTCACCTAGAAATTCATTAACTACCTCCTCACACATGTCATCCAATTTAGCATCCCCAAAACATTCTCCCTCACTACTAACTATCACCTCTGGTGGTGATGTTTCCCCATGAAACATCCACACCACCAAATCTTTCGCAAACCCTCGGCTAAGCAAAGGGTTTTTTAGGAAGTCCTTGTTATCAATATGATTTTGATTTCTACAATAGTCCTTGTTATCAATATGATTTTGATTTCTACAATCACGAAAAGGGTATAATACTCGCTTCTCACGACTAAAAGCATGGTCCAAAAACTCATCCACAAAGACAATATATTCACTGCTCACCCAACTAACATTGGTATACACATGCTTACGCCTCTCGATGGCACGATACAACTCTACATATCAATAAATGTCCAACAAGCAAACTTCAACACATTTATTACAATAGAATTTCATGACCACATCCAAATCATGTAAGATCATTAATCCACCATATACACTAATATTCCACATTACAATTACCACATTCATTAAATGTCCTACAATATAACAATAAATAGCCATAGCATTATAACTACATTAACCATGAGAACAAATCACACACTAATATCAACAATTCTACCTCAATCACCATCAAATGATCAAACACACAAGATATATATGTCTACAAACCATAACCAACAATGAAATCATTAATATCCATAAATATATATATTTTAAAAATGGTACCTTCAAGGGTCTTCATAGTAGATCATTCAATGCCTTCATTAACCAAAAAAACCATTAATGAACTCATTCTCCCAAAATTGCCATTTTAACCCGGAAAAAAAGGTGGTAGGTGAGCATTAAATGCACTTTTATACACCAGTATAAAGATAAATACCGGTACGTATTTTTTAAAAAAAATTTAGGATTATATACACCGATATTATACGGTACTGGTGTACAATTTTTGCCATTTTTCCGCGATTTTTCCACACACTGGTAAAACATATAACCAGTTTTAAAAAAATCTATTCTTGGCGCCAAATTTAGACAAGTTCACCATGTTCATACGCCGGTACTTTTATTAGCACCGGTAGTTACCATATCTATACATTTAACCGGTGCAAAAAATACAAAAACCTACACCAGTAGACATTACACCGGTGTGTATGTATTTAAAGGCACCTGTAGTATGGTAAACATGAGTTTTACCGGTGCAATAGTGTACTTCTGCATCGGTATTTTGTACTCATATTTTTTACCGGTTCGTATGTACCTTTTTTCTAGTAGTGCTATGAACATGATGAAGAGAAAGAACTGGCGGAAAAAGTGGTATGAATATGTTTGAGTTAATCTATTATTGAGGTTGCAGACTATTTAGGGTATAACAAACTAACATTCGTTTATCTATATACTCCCTCTGGTCCTCTAATGTTGTCCTACTTTCCATTTTGGTATGGTTTTTTATTTATGTCTCTTTCCCCTTTTGGTAATCTTAGAATGTTTTCATTCACTCATTTTACTTTTTACAGTCCCAATTCAACTCACACCACTCCTTTAACTTTTTTATAAAAATTGTGCCATTTGAAAGTGAACCATATAGAGAGGACTAGAGGGAGTATTTTTTACTTCGGAAAAATTGAAGAAAAATAAATCGATCGGGAAATTCATTCCAATAGGGAAACACGACATACTTTGTGAAGCCGAGGAAAAATCTGACCATGCAGGTTGTGTGAGAGGTGTCAGTATTTTCTTGGCCAACGAGGGGTATTTGGGATTGTACGGTCCTACAATGGAGCAGAACCCTCAGGAATCGATAATTTGAAAAAGAAAACCCAACAACATAAAAAACGAATCGAGCAATAAGACATTCTAATATGGAGATTAGTCTAACACACCAGGCTCGTTCTTCCAGACAATTTAGAGGACTTGAGGCCAGATTGGAAACCGCCGTCGAGGAGTTCACGACATTCTCTGACAAATGTGGAGGTAAATTGCAAGCTACTAGTTCAAAATTCGAGAATCAATAGGCAATTGTTCAAACCCAACAACCTCGACCATGTCATACTTGCAAATGAGAAAAAGGTACATAACTCCTTTTCATAATTATGGCCCTATGAATTACTATCTAATTTAATATATGTTTTCTTTGTGTTTTAGAAATCATGTCTGTGTGAACTATACATTGATCAAGACATAGATGATGGGCCGCTCTATATTGCCGATGGAGTTTTGCATGAGTTAATGAGACATTATCACTCTGTGCCTATTACTAATGGTGTTTCGAGGGTTTCATTGAAGAATCCTTTGGTGATGGGTGCCCTTTTACCAATCCTGGGTGGACAATACAAGAAAGTTAGCCTTGCCCAAGGAATGTTCTTCACTTGGCCTCTAAGACTTATTTACACCGATCCCATTAAGGATTGACATTTGAAGGAAACAAGGCCAACATCACCTAAGCTGGTGAAGTTTACACCAAGACCAGTCAAAGCAACCTCCAAACCCATCCCAAAAATGCAAACTAGGGTTAGAGCTCCATTGGGAAGAACACAAGCCCTACAAGACTCACCTCACTTTGTATGCTTTATAATTTGCTACACCTGTATGATCTGAACTCAGCATACGCATTCTTAGGAAATGAATGCGTATTTGGATGCAAACGTGAAATCATGGCGTTATGGAGTGATTTTGAATACCTATGTAGATGTGACCAAGGTAATTAAGCAATGATGTCGATCTACACCTTGTGAGTGATTTTCTAAAATTCATTTCTAAAGTATATTTCTATTACACTAATAATGATTTTAAATGATGACTAAATTCTAATTCTCGAAGTACATGCTTTTCACCACTAATAAAAAAAAGGGATGGATTGGTTACATGTGCCCGGTCATGATAGAAGAAATTGGTTGTACAAAACAAGAGAGGATCAACTACATTCGCAAATGCCTTGGCCGAAAGGATAAAAAGCTTTTCGTTGCACTGTACACCGAGAGGTTATTTACTACGTTCATTTTCTTTTCCAACATTGTGTCATTGTGATTTATATCATAATTAAAAATTTTGTTTTCAGGGACCATTGGAGATTGATATTGATAGTGCCCGCAAATAATTGGGTTTATTGGATGGATCCATGCACTTTCCACTGTCGGATGCATTCGTTGACATTTTGGAATCTATAATGAAGGAACCACGTGACCAAAATAAAACTTTGTTTGAGTTGGTCAAAGTCAAGATGGTTTACCGATAACTTTATTTTTATTTTACTATACTCAATTGGTGCAACAAACCTAATCATATATGTTTTTCACAATTAGTACAAGAAATAGGTACAAATGTGGGATAGTGGCTACTACATCATGTTATACGCGAATGAGTGCATAGAGAAAATCGAGGAAGATGTACTTGAACTTGACAAGGTAATTGTACAATTGTTAGTAGTGATCTTTTTATCTAACCTTTCCTAAATATTAATGGTGTACCATAGTGCTTTTAACAGATTTTCAAAAAGGAATCTGACCCCTACTCACTAGTTGAAATCAACAATGCGCGGAATTGTTTGGCTAGGCATCTAATTCTCAATCAGTCAGCAACCCTGGGGAATCTGAATACTGGTAGGGTATAACAAGTTAGATAAATACTGAAGCTTAGAAATATCGGAATAGATTTGTAGTCATTTCTATTCCTATCTATAGATTATTGCTTGGTTAGCATTATCTATAGATTTTGGTTGAGGTACAACATACTATTATGTATTGTTTTAACATTGTGGCTGTGAATCGTGGCTTTTTTGGAGCCAGAACTGTGAATGAAATATTTTTTTTACCACAAGACAAGAATATATTTCCGAGTCCAAAAATCATTTTGGATCTAGGTATGCATTTTTTCATTGGTCGGACTAACTTTTTGAACTTAAAATTAGGATGTCCGACTAACTTTCTGAAATTGGAAACAATTGGGTAAAAAAATACGTGCCTTCAATTTTACAGTAAGGGAACGGAACGGGGACAAGACATCGGAAAGTAAAATCAACTATAACAAAGAGCAGACACAGTAATAATACAAAACTTATTCACCACACGACACCTAATACAAAACCTTTCGAGTTCGTGAATAAATACATTTCTGATCTCGGAAACAGTGTGCAACATACGATGGCCTTCCTATATTTTCTAGGTTTGGAAATAAATTAAGGTGGTTCCATCAACAATTTTAAGGTAATTTTTAACCGCCTTAGATAGGGAAATTTTAAGGTGGTTCCGCGAACTGCCTAATTCTTGGTGAGATATAAGGCATAACCATCAAAGGCACTTAGAAAGTGCCTTTAAATTGATGATAAAACCACCTTAGATAGGCCACTCCCACACTAGTGTGACGTAAATATGTGGCGAGTTATGACAGCAGATAGTGGTGGGCAGCGACGAGAAGGATGTCGAGTTCGGTTGGAATTAGGGTTTTAGGATTTTAGAGGGTTTCAAGATCTTAGGCTATGAGACCATGTAAAATGTAATTGGGTAAATCAATGGAACATGTATTACACATCTACTCAATAATGAATATTCACTACTGGAAAACAGTTACATCCGCACCAGTAAAATATCATGAGTACAAAATATCGGTGCAAAAGTGTACAATTGCACCGGTATAATCATGATTAAAAACATAACGATGCTTAAGAATACATACGCACCGGTATAATGTCAACTGGTGTAGAAATTACTAAATTTTGCACCGATTATATCTGAAGAGGTGGTTAAGACCGGTGCTATTGTTTACAATTGCACTGGTATGATTTCACTGGTGTAAAAAAGTGGAGAATTTTTAAGATTTTAGCGCCAAAAATAATATTTTCACACCGGTATATTATTTTACCGGTGTAAAAAAATAAAAAAGTGAGAAAATGGTATAATTTCTACACCGTTTCTAGGTTATACCAGTGTAAAAGTTACATACGCACCAGTATTATCCGTATATTGGTGTTAAAATTTGCAATGCTCACCTACCACCTTTTTTAGCGGGTTAAAACTTAGATTTTTGGGAGAATGAGTTCATTAATGGGATTTTTTGGTTGATGAAGGCATTGAATGAACCACAATGAAGACCCTGGAAAGAACAATTTTTTAAAAGTTATTAATGGATATTAATGATTTCATGGATTTTTTAGGTTGGTAGAGATATATATCTCGTGTGTTTGATCATTTGATGGTGATTGAGGTAGAATTGTTGATATTAGTTTGTAATTTGTTCTCAAGGTTGATGTAGTTATAATGCTATGACTATTTATTGTTATATTGTAGGACATTTAATGAATGTGGTAATTGTAATGTGGAATACTGGTGTATATGGTGCATTAATGATCTTGCATGATTTGGATGTGGTCATGAAATTCTATTGTAATAAATGTGTTGAAGTTTGATGTTGGACATTTATTAATATGTAGAGTTGTATCGTGCCATCGAGAGGCGTAAGCATGTGTATGCCAATGTTAGTTGGGTGAGCAGTGAATATATTGTCTTCGTGTATGAGTTTTTGGCCCATGCTTTTAGTCGTGAGAAGCGAATATTATGTCCTTGTCATTACTTTGGAAATCAAAATTGTACTTATAACAAGGACATTATGAAAATCCATTTGTATAGCCGGGGGTTTGCGAAAGATTATGTTGTTTGGACATTTCATGGAAAAAATCACCACCGGAGGTTAAAGTTAGTAGTGAGGGAGAGTGTTTTGGGGATACTAAGTTGGGTGACATGTGTGGGGAGGTAGTTAATGAATTTAGGGGGAGGCCCGAGGTTTTGGGTAACTTTCTAGGTGAGAAAGATAGACTATTGTATCCCGGTTGCAAGAAGAAAGACACAGTCATGTCATGTTCGATGGAGTGGTTTAATTTTAAAGGTCTTTAGGCATGGATTGATACTATCATGAATAAATTTCTTACGTTTTTTAATGAGAATCTTCCATCTGGTAACGAGGTTCCGGATAACCTTTATGAAGCTAAGAGAATTTTGTGTCCAATAGGATTGGAGTTTGAAAAGATACATGCTTGTTCGAACGATTGTGTCTTATATAGGGGTGACCTGAAGGATAAGATCGTTTGTTCAGTATGTAACGTGTCACATTATTAGAAAAAAAAGAATTGTGGATGTTGGTTGAGAGCATGTTGTGTCGGTGAGAATGTGGGTGCCCGCCAAATGTATGTGGTACCTTTTGATTATTCTGAGGATGAGAAGGTTGTTTAAGATTGATAAGGATTCAAATAACTTGACATGGTACATTGATAGGGGAGGTTGTAAAGATGATGATATGATTCAACACCCGGCTGATGCGGACCAATGGAAGAAATTTGATAAGATATATCCCAAGTTTGCATCTGAACCTAGGAATTTGAAAATGGATTTATGTATTGATGGTATGAACCAGCTTGGTAATCTGTCCTCGAAAAAGAGTTCATGGCCAGTTATGCTGGCCATTTACAATCCCCCCCCCCGTACTTGTGCATGAAGAGGAAATACGTGTTGATACCCATCATGATTTCAGGGCCCAAATAGCCTGGAAATGACATAGACACCTATCTTTCCCCTTTGATAGAATATTTGAAGTTTCTATTGTCTATTGGAGCCTTAATGTTCGATGGTTTTCGTGGTGAAGAGTTTAATTTTAAGGGGATGCTTTTTTGTACCATTAATGATTTCCCGACATATGGTAACCTTTCCAGGTATGTAGTCAAGGGACACAAGGCTTGCCCTATTTGTGAGGATGAGACAGATTCCTATCAGTTAAAAAATGAGTGTAAGATTGTTTATTTGGGTCAACGTAAATTTCTGCCTTTGAAGCACAAGTTGCGGGATAATATGATTGCATTTGTTCATGGGAAGGATAGGAGAAAGGCACCAAAACCATTAACTAGTGTAGCCATTCACAACAGGGTGAAGAAATTGACTATTGTTCTTAGTAAGAAGTTATCAAAGGGTGGTGGGATTGTAGACGGATCATGGAAGAAAAAGTTAATTTTCTTTTATTTTCCGTACTGGGAGAATTTGGAGGTTCGCCATTGTTTGGATGTCATGCATATCGAAAAGAATGTTTGTGAGTGTTTGATTGGCATGCTTCTAAACATTCCCGAGAAGACTAAGGATAGCTTGAATGCGAGGAAGGATTTAGTGAACCTTGGTATTCGGTTGGATCTAGCACTGAAGGTAAGAGGCAAGCGAACGTGCCTGCCTCCCGCTCCTTACAACATGTCAATTACTGAGTGGAGATCGGTGTGTGAGAGCATCCAAGGAATGATGGTACCGTCCGGTTACTCCTCTAATGTTAGTCGGTTTGTGAATGTTGAACTGTATCTTAATGCTTTGAAATCGTACGATTGCCATGTCCTTATGCAACAACTTTTGCCTGTTGCGATCTGAGGGTTATTTGAATGAGGAAGTTAGATTTTTGATTATGCGCTTGTGTTTCTTCTTTAACTAGAGCATGAAAAATATTAGCAGGCAACAACTTGATGAACTAGAGCAGGAGGTTGTTGTTGTTTTATGCCTTTTGGAGAAGTATTTTCCCCATTATTATTTGACATCATGGTGCACCTAGTGGTACACTTGGTTAAGGAGATACGTATATATAGGCTTGTCTGAATGCATTGGATGTACCCATCTGAGTGTCACATGGTTGTATTCAAGGGTAATGTTCATAATCGTAGTCGGCCAAATGCCTCAATTGTTCAAAGGTACGTCACTGAGGAGATCATCGACATCTGCACGTCGAACTTGGTTGGAAAAGAGCAGTTGATGTTCCAGGTGGACCACTCTGCAGAAGGCGAAATGGGACTCCACGGTCTAAGGGTATGCTTCATACACCCTTGCATGCTGAGTTGATAACAGTTCACCTGTATATTTTACGTAATAATAACGAGACCACAATGTATGTTCAAGAGCATGTTTCCATGTTGGAAGAGATTCATCCAGTCTGGCTCTCGAATAAGATACAGGTAGAGCATTCTTCAAGGTTTGTTAATTGGTTTTACAAGCGTTGCAATGTCAAAGGAATATCCAGTAAGCTACGGGCATTTACAAGGACACCAACTTCATAGTAGGACGGTACCTTGGTTATGACATTAATGGCTTCAGTTTCTCAACATTGGAGAAGGATGAGAAGAGCACGATGCAAAACAGTGGTGTTTATGTTGAACCGAATCCATGTGGCAAGCAAGCAAGAGAGATACACATCTGGCTGTTGCTGTGATGCCTTTTTATGGGGCAATTGAGGAAATTTGGGAGTTGGATTATGTAGAATTAAAAGTTGTGGTCAAGTGTCGTTGGTTGGAACAGGCATCGGTGTTGTAGTAAAAAATCCCATGGGCTTTACGTTGGTCGACTTGAATTGTGTAGGATTTGATGATGACAAATTTATCTTAGCTGCCCAAGCACGCCGGGTTTTTTATATCAAGGACCCTTTATATGAGAAGTTTCATGTGGTGCTATATGGGAAGAAGTTTCACTTCGAAGAGGAAATTGATCAACTAGTCGTAATTGACAGTTAAGATTTTCCATCAGTATTTCCTGGGTTGGAGGATGTTGGGGGAGTAGTGTTGGGACAACGTTCTCATGGTGATCGGCCATGGGTTGATGAGAGCGGTGAAATAGTAGGTGGTGACAAAGTGTTGAAGCGAAAACGATAGATAGTGATTGCCACGCTGTTGGTTTGTCTACCAATGTTTTGTGTAATACTCTTCCGATTATGATGTCAATTAGTGGGAAATGTAGTTGGATCCCTCTTTGTTTTAGAATTGTTTGGTGTGTTCCATAATATTTTTGGAATGTATGTGAATTGCATTGATAAAAATGTAAAGTAATACCCCTTGCGAAGACTCACGATTGCGGAATGAATATCTTTGATCTAGTGAAGGGATATGTAAACCCTCACTATCTCGCACGAAATTCAGGTGTCTAGCCCTTGGGGTATGCCTAACTTCGACTTGCTCTCTAACTAGCCCTCAGGATCAGATTACAAGGTTTATTGATACTTAACTAGCCCTTGGGGTTAAGCAACAATGGAAGAAGCTTGCAAGCAACAAGAGTATGAACTCAAAGGTTTATATTTCTGAATGATGATAGTGGTACAAATCTCGAGTATTCAACCCCTATTTATAAGGCTGAATTTTGTCCAAAACCCTAGTCCTAATCAAGACCGAATTTGATAATTCCTGTCAGAAACTGAATGGAATTATGACAGGTTTAAGAAGCTAAAACCATATTTATCTAAAATACCTAAAATAAATTGTCTATGGACAAAATTCATCTAGATTACAACTTGGATGAATATTTCCTTATCTAAACTTACCAAAACTAATTATAATCAGAATAAAACTCAATATTTTCAAAACCCTAATGGACTGGTTCGAAAATCAGCTCTTCAAAGCCTACATGGCCGAGCTCTACAGTCTGAGATCCGAAATGAAATAATTTTACACTATTTTACAGTGATCACACTACCTTATTAAAAACCCAATGGGAAAAAAAAAGAGGAATTGAGGATTCTCCCCCATTCGAACACACCATCTGCACACTTGAGTGGGAAAAATTCTATGAGACTCCATAACCTTTCAACCTAAGTATCGTAAGTGAGTTTTATACAAACATGAGGTGTGGCCCGAACCTTATTCAGGTGTATTGTTAAGGCAAAACTATCTTTGTCACACCAGTCGCTATTAATGGTTTGTTTGGATTGCCCGATGTTCCAAACGATGAAGACGAGTTCCTCGCACTCCATGTTGACGTTGGCAACGACTATTATCTGGAAGATCCAATTGGGAAGTAGATTTTTGGGATAGTGACTAGGCAAGGTACGGACATTGATGAGCTGGTCAAACCTGGTTGGACAAAAATACCGAAGAAGACTCTAACTGCAGAAATGAATAGGTGGTATCACTTTGTGGCCTCTAGGATTGACATGGTAACTGTGAACATGGAAGTCAAAAAAAGTCAACTGGGATACTTGTACACAATAAAGAAGGAACTTCGATGGAATGTTGGTCATTAAATTTGTATCACCTTGAAAGCGGAACGGTATAAGATGGGGTCATATGGTTTTTTGCAGTATCATTTCAGCCCTTTGTTCAAGAGCGAGAGTTAATGCCGCCCACACGACGTTTATGGTCAGTCAATGGGTGAGATTTGTTTAGACTCTTTCTATAGACAACCATCTGACAAGCCTGTCCCTACCATTGAAACCAGATTTGCTGCTTTGGAGGTCGGAGTACAGAACTTGCTTGGAGAATAAAATTATCAGAGATCGTAGTTCGACCACATGGTGAAGATTATGAACTATCAATTTCCTGATGCCATGAACTTCATTGGAAATTTCCCTACCTTCCACAAGTTTGATGTGGGTACAAGTACCCGTGATGGAAATGGAACAGGAGACGAAGTTGATGTCGAACCATTTTCTCATTACTATAAGTAGTAAACATGTGGTAGTTGTACTGAATTTGTTACCCCGTACCAATTCTGTACTTTTTTTCACTTAGATTTTTTAACAATAGCATATTTTTCGAATCTAATTCATTCCAGTTTAAAAGAAAAATGGTATGCTTGATGGGACGAGTTGGGCTACAAATTATTTGGGTGAAATTACTCCCGAATCTACAAATTATTTCTGAAACGTATAGTTGGTCTACAACATTTTTTTAAACCGTGTATGAAAGATATATTATATTACATAAATAGGTAGAAATGTCAAAAAAAATGTACAATTAGGAGCTATAGAGGTTCCCCATATAAATGTTAGGGCGATAGTGCAAATTTGGGAATTATAGTATAAACCTTCAATCTAGGTTTTAGAGGTCCTTCTTTGTACCCATTGCACTTGGAAACGTATGAACATGATTGTATTGTATTGAATTTCATTTATGTGCCGCCAATTTTTTATTTCGTCGCTTCCAAAATTCTTGGAGGGACTAAAGTGCAAAGAGTAAAAAGTTTACTTGTGCATCAAAATTGAAATCCGCTTAAACTGGATGGTACTCCAAACATCCACATTGTATTTTCAAGCTGCACAATTGGGAAAATTGACTGGCTCGGACCCTATACTGAGTTTAGGAGATAATCGTTTTTCACATTGAAACTATGAAGTAAACATTCGCCGTTTACTCTAGAACATGTACTAGCGCTCTTGGTAAATTCACCAACCGAACACATTTTTGTTGCACTTATGATTTAAGCCTAGAATATTAAATTTGGTAATTTAATTTGTTTCCTAATGTGTGGTAAATGCATTTCTCGTTCGGGGGACCTAATTGCAAGAAACGAATATCGTCAATGTTGAGAGATGTATTTACCTAGGAGGTCCTAATAAAGTTCTTCTAAAGTATTGTTCATCATAGAATCGTATTCGGAGCCATGGAATAGTGATCGACAGGGTGAATAAAAATGTTTGGGGTCAAAGTGGTAATTTTATAAAGTATTATGCTTCGTATTTTCACCCTACGAGGCCCATAGTTAGTCAAGATAAGGTTGAAACAACTTGCACAATGTTCAATTAAATAAAATAAGCGCCAATTTTAATAATTGGACTTGTTAAAAAAAATATGTGGGGGAAAATGAAAGAGTGGAAAATTTTGTCCTATAGTCACTATTTATGTGCACTGGTATTTTTTAGAATTATACCAGTGTATTTTTCAAATTATTTTTGGCGCCAGTTGAAATATTTTCAATATTTCATTTTTTTTGTGCATAGGAAATTTTTACATCGGTCATAGTTACAATATCACCGGTATTAATACCGGTCCTGAATACTTAGCAAAATATTTGTCAAGTTTCTCTCGGGTGGATCATTTTTTAAAAAATAAAATGAGTAAAAGCAGTTGCGGGCAGCTGCTCTTATGAATTTTGTACACTGGTAATCCAAATTTTAACACCGGTATTTGTACCGGTGCAGCATACTTAGGCAAAAATTTTCTTCCACACTCTCGGGTCAATTTTGTTTGTTAAAGCAGCTACTTTTCACTTTATTTTTACACCGGTTCTTAAAATTTAGCACCGGTATTATTACCGGTGCTAATATATTTTCTACATACGCACCGGTAATATCAATTTTGCCAGTGTAAAAAATGCACCTATGTATAAAAAAAGGATTTCAGCGGCCATAACTGCCACTCCTCATCAACCTCCACGAATTTCTCTCCAAAACCGCCCATAACTCCTCAACATCTCTTCTTTACCCCTTCAATTTCCACAACATTTAACCACCATAACTCCTCATCAATCATCATAACTTCCCATCACATCCATAAAAGGTTGAAGAAGAAACAACTCTTGGCCAAGTACAAGAGAAAAATGAAGTACCCTTGCCTCACCAAATTTGATTTCTTGAGGGTACAAGTGGAGGACTTTTGCCCATTCTCATTGCATCGGTGAAGGTACGTACTGTTGGTTTAGTTATGTATGGGTTTCCATATAATTTTGTTGTCAAACAAACATGAATATCCTTATGCACAACACATGCTCGACAAAATTCCTCAACAAACAGAAACTAGTTAATGGAGAAAACTTTAATTGGTGACCATGAATGGGATGTTTAAGGTTGTGTGGGGACATCAAGTTCACCTTATTTCGTGGAGATATGTTATGTATCTTCATTTTTTTGGTTTGTTATAGTGTTCATACTCACATTACATGAGATTGATACATGCTCGGTTCAATGTCTTTGTTGATGTGTCATGTGGGTTGTATGTATGTTTAGGGTTTTGTTGTTCAAGTCCTATGCCATTTTCGTTCAAGATATATGTCGTGTTATATCAAGTTCTATCGCACTATTTTGAAGTTCTATTATTGAATTCTTCTATTTATATACCATTCTATATCGAGTTTTATAGACAGTGGAAAAAACAAATTAGGAATTTTACCGTGGAATAAGTACAAGTGGATGGATGAAGAAGAATGACATCTGTTTGAGCATAGGCGTCGGAATTTCAGATATAATTAGGTTTCTATTGTGCTTATTAGAAACTATGTTGCCCATAAATTCTATTAAACTAAATTCATATTCATGGTAACTAAATTTATATTTATCAAGCACTTCGAGAGACAAACATTCAGTGGAACAAAGGCAATGATTACACCCACCACACTGGGAGGAAAGGTAATCGATATGTCCTCCACAAATTGACTGAGGAGCTAAAGGAAAAGGAGAGAATCAGGTTGACCGCTGAGGGATTCACTGATGAGGAGATTGAGCAACAGCTTGGTTAGAAGGAGTTCACACCGGACAGATCTCTTGTCTACCTTGAGGCAAATAAGGATAAGAAAGGAAAATATATATCAAAAGAGGTTGAGAAGATCGCACCGGACATTGTATGTTACACAAAAATCACCAACTTAAATTAATTTGTACATCGTTTGCTACATTATTCTTATTGAAATTTGCTTTCCTATATCCATTCAGTTGAAATTGAACGAGCTGAAGGAAAAAGGAACATTGGTACTGCAGCCGAGTGAAGACATCCTCATAAAGGCTACAAAGAAGAAGGATCACCCGAGCAGGTACAGGGGAACTCAGACGGGTCTACCCACATCGGTAGATGTTCCTCATCTTTCCCGTATCAAGTGGGTAGTAATTCCTCAAGCAAGTAAACCCCCCAGAAGAGACCATCTAATGATCAACCAGCCGTGAAAGCCATGGTATCGTACCTCGAGTAGTTAGTGAAGGGCATCGCATCTGCAGGAGGTGTTCAGATTTTGCCAGGCCTTGACAATCCATAGAAGTTTATTGAGAATGCGATGGATGACATTGCTGCGGGACCTAACAGATTAAGTGAGCTTCCAACCATTACTTAAGTGACATTGCTCATTATGGTTGGACAATCCAACCATTACTTAAGTGAGCATTTCCTATAATTTTGCCTCCCCGGATTATCAACAGATGGGACCTGACAAATTGGCCCATTATGGTTGGATTCATTTGGGAAGCCAATTCTGCTATCCTAGAAATGATAAAGAGAAATGATTGCATGTTCTTCTCAGTCTTTCGACCATTGACCTTCGGGCGCCATTACACCAGCGGTGTTGGAATAGATGTTCTGGTCGAGTTTGGGAAGAGACTTGGGAACATGCATTCAATGACTTGGATCGATAATGCATAGATCGATGTGTGGATGGGGTGAGTTTCAAACCTTACAACATTAATTCATATTTTTAATCGATTAAGATTTCATTTTGAGTATTATTAACGGTACAGGCACCTTTAGGAGAAAATATGGGAAAATAATGCAGGCCGCGTCTAATTCTGCCTTTCCAACTGTGGAAACTTGTCCAACTTCTAGCAGGAGGTTGACCAGCATTTCAACCTTATCGGGGATACAATGAAAGCAATGGAGGCTGAGTTCTACATTGTCCCATGCATTAGAATGTAAGCATTTTTCCCTGATTTTTCTTTTATATTATAAACCACATCCATTTATGTCATTAATTAACAACCATTTGTCGACAGGGATCATTGGTACCTCATCATCATCCGTCCCAGACGGAAGAGGTCTTCACGCTGGACACTTTGTCGAGGGGTATTAAACCAACCAACTTGTGTGAACCCAGGGTCATTTCCAGGTATTACAATTATTCAAACAATACAAACAATTTTATGAATATATACTAGATCAAGTAAAAAATTTCATTTACTTTCTTAACAGGCTTACATGTGCATACCAAAGGGAAAAGAACAAGGAGGAGCCAGAACCCTACTACACTTGGAAAATCAAGAACATTAAGGTCAGTCTTTCTGTCATTTCATCCACACCATTTGTTATGTTAAAAATTGGCAATGACATATTCCATTCAATGTGTAATACCGAACCCAGATTGGTTTGTGGCAATGCGAGTACTCCATAATGATCTTCATGGAAGAATTTGTTAATCACCCGGAGACAAACAATATCTAGGAGGTACACATTGGATCTCAAAATTAGTTATTCTAAGTTTCTATTAGGCAAAACATTCTTCACTAACATTGTAAGTTTTAAATTGATAGATCTTCCCAGGCGGTCATAGACCATACCATGTGTACGACATTCAAGCCGTTGTGGAGAGATGGTGAAGAGCTTGGCTCGATGAGTACTAGCATCAGGCGAACACTTCGTTGCAACCTCTGGATGATGAGAACGAAATAGTAGGTTCATAATTGATTTTCTGTGGTTGATCATATAAGAATTGTGTTGTTGGTGTTTGGTCATACAAAACTTGTGTTGTTTTTTATTTTATTTCCATTCATGTTGAAGATACTTTTTCTTTTCATCATTTCAATAAATTATTGTGTTTTCGATCAATATTGTCAGTGATATTTGATGTTTATTACAATTTCCGAGGTTTTAATTTTATAATAGTTCCGATTAAAGTATTTCTAGCTGTCGTTGCCCTGGAAATGACCCGGGAGGGACTAGTAGAAAACAAATTGGCCATTGCAATTTCTCCCACACCATACACTAGTATACATGATTCCTACCGGTGTAAACACAAATCATATTAATTTTTTTTTTAAAAATTACACCGGCATTTCAGGCCATTGATTAAATACCGGTGTAATTCAACATACTGGTGTAATTTTAAATACCGGTGCAAAAGTTAAGTTGGTTTCTCATTCAAACCGATGTAAATTTCTAATAACCCGTGCGTAAATGTTACACCGGTTTTGGAAAAGCTACCGGTGCATTTAACAATTTTTACACCGGTACAAATTATTGGTGCAATTACTATGTGCCCCTCTAAGTTTTCAAATTTTCTATGCCGATTGGACATACCGGTGCAACAGAATTTGTTACACCAGTATGAATTACCGGTGTAAAAAATTTCTTTTTTACACCACTATACTTACGCACCGGTATTATTGAGGCAAAATACCTGTGCCATTGCCCCTATCCTTCAGTAGTGCTTATAATATATTTGGCTACAAACTAAAGTCTCACAGTAATATGATAATAAAGTTTATAATAAAATTATTATCAATCTAACCTACAAGGAAACTAATTCTTTATGGTAGCTACTCCCTCTGTCCCATTTCAAGCTCCAATTTAACTTTTCATTTAGTCAAAACTTCCTAACTTTGACCCTAAAATTAAATTGGTATATAAATATAAATAATATTGCGTGATACATTGTTAGATTCGCCATAACATATATTTTCAAAATATCAACTTTTCACAATTTTTTACTATCCTTAATGAAAGATATTAACAATCAAACATTTTTCAATTCAACTGGTGAAAGACAAAGTTGAAATGGGACTATGGGAGTATCATTTATAACATTTTCTACAAAGATTTTTTATTTCCTTATCCGTGGGTTAATTTAAGATTCAAAATAAGTGTTAGGCGATGTTTTCCTAGGTTTATTGAACAATCACTATACTTTTATATTTAAAAACTGTGTTTTTCATTTAAATATAATATATTATAAGTTATACATGTAATAAGACGTGTTTGAATGTGAAAATACATGAAATATTATCCAAAAAGTATAATATACATAATTAAAAATATACTGTCTAAAAATTCAATTATTACATCAAAACATAAAATTCGTTCTCATTTTTTTTGAGATAACGCGACTCGCCGAGATAACATCGATTCTCCTTTTCTGGTGAGTTGCACGATTCGTCGAGATAATATCAATTCTCCTTTTGTAGTGAGTCGAGCAACTTGCCAGGCCAAACCAAAGATAAAACCCACCCAAACCATCAAATTCGAATCTAAAACTAGTGTAAATGAGGTCACATGCACTCTGTCGCATGCACTCTGTCGCATGCACTCTGTCGCATGCACTGTCGCATGCACTGTCGCATGCACTCTGGCGCGATATACTAAAACAAGTGTAAATGATAGGATTCAAATTTCGTCTTTTTATTATGTTTTTAAAGAAAAAAGTTAAATATATTTATAACCCTAACTTTTGGTTGAAAGTTTCTATATAATTATGAAAGTATTAATTTAATCATAACTAATTATTGTATGTGTCAATCCAACGTTAACTTTCAAAAAAATTGTGCTGATATAACCAAACTTGCTAATTCCGGCGCTGACCCATGAAATTCCGGCAATGAAAATGAAATGATGAAAATACCCTTGACTAAGAAACTAATATTGATACCTAAAGTACCCTTATCTTCTTCTTCTTCACTGCCGCTGCTGCTGCGCTGCCGGAAACTTCCACCATCACCCTTCCCCTACCCCTCCAGCTGCCACTCCCCCCCCCCCCGATCTCCTTCGCCCAGCCCCACTTTCCCTAGCCACTCGCCACCATCCCACCACCCCTCCCGAGTTCATTCTTCCTTAACAAAGACTCGTCGTTGACCCCGTGCAGCTGGCCAAGTACTCCAAACTCGTCGAAAAACGCTCCTTCTCCACCGAGCTCGCCGCCTTGCAGACCTGTTCTTCTTCCTAAAGGTGAGACTCATGCTCAATTCCCACACCAAAGACGTTTACTTCGCTGTCAACAAATTCAATAACTTTACGAACTACGGCACCGTCTGACGTGGCGGCGTTGACTCATTCCGGGCGTACTCCAACAACGAGAGCACTAAGCCGTCATAGCCCCTCGTCGTCGACACCTTCCGCCGCTAAAGTCGAGGCTCCGTTGACCACGGTTATAAGTTCACCACTTACGCTAACACCACGAATGTGCACCACCTGACAATCAACTCCTACGGCACAAAAGTCATTGCTAGAGCCGGTGACTTCAACAACACCGTGTTAGTTAATGCCACAAAATTTACCTCGTATTCTAACAACGCAAAAGGCTGTCACCCCTCCCGATCTCCTCCACCCAGCCCCACCCTCCCTAGCCGCTCGCCACCACCCCACCACCTTTCCTGAACTCCTCGTTCTCGCCCAGAAACTACCACTGCCGACTCACCACCACACAACCACCGCCGACTCACCACCACACAACCACCACCTACCACCTTGAACCCACCCCGCCCTCCCGCGACCGTCCCTATTGGTGTTTCACCGCCCCTCACCACCCCCCGATTTAACACCCCCACCACCCTCAAACTCTAGCTCACCACCTCTACCAACACACAACGACCCCCAACAGCGGTGGCGAAGGAAGTTTCCATCTTCCATTTCACTGCGGCGCACAAACGTGAATCCGGACAACGTGGATTATCGAGGATAGAGATTTTGAGTAATCGTGTTTTGTTAACTCGTTGATGTTCTGAAATGGTGAAATGGGAAAAAAATGAATTCTGAATCATGCTGAAATGGAAGATGGAAAAAACAGGACAGTGGCGGATTAATGAGAAAGAAAATGAGGGTTTTGATGACAAAGAGGGGAAGCGGCAAAAAGAGGGGTTTTTCCTCTTTTTCATTTTTAATTGTTTTAAAGTTAAGGGAAAATCATATTTTCATTAGAATCTGCCAAACCAATGTTGACTAAAAAGTCAGTGGTGTTAGAGGTTATTTTGACAATTTTTGAGATTGTAGAGTTATATTGGCTTTTTCAATATAAAGTCAGAGTCATTTTACTTAAATCTAAAGAAAACATGTGTCTAACTAAACATTCATGATAGATTGTTGCATTAGAACCAACTTGGAGGATCAATGATTTAATAAGTACGCATATTTTCCAGCTGAACCGCCTGAACGTAGTAGTTCTAACGTTTTACTGTAAATGTACTGTTGTTTATCTGCTTGCAACCTCATAAACACTCAAAGCGTAAAAGAAATGAGGAAAAAAAGCCTAAATGGCACTGGAAGGCAAGGGATAAATTAACTGTTAATTTTGATGAAATGGCCTTCAAATTAGGGATTTCAGAACAATCATACAGTCATTTTCCTTAAATTATGGTGGAACTTGCAACAGGAAAAGAGCATGTGGTCAAAACCCATCTGGTCAATGCTAATCTCAGCCAGATCATCTGACTCCTGGAAAAGGACAGTGAAAATACTTTCATAATGCTTGGACAAGGAAACTGTAATTTTTGGATTTCTAATTGGACTACGATAGGCTGCCTGATAGATAAATGGGATCCCCAATATATAGTACATGTACCTTTACTCATAGTTAAGGATTTCCTGACAGATAGATGCCAATATTTACAGCTGTTTAGGCAGGGCTTCACTAATCATATCATGCAGGTTCTGGACAAAAGCCACAGCTTAATAGATGGGGAGGATCATATGATCTGGATGCCAACAACAACAGGTAATTTTAACCTCAATTCTGCCTATGAATTAGTCAGAAGACATGGCCTACATTCACCAACTCAAGCAAAGGTATGGAACAAACTTCTCCCTAGAAAGATTGCAATTTTCAGCTGGAGGTTAGTGAATAAGATTATCCCCTTGGTTGTTATTATTTCAGTTTGTGGCATATATTCTATATCCAGTGCCGTCAACCACTGACCCGAATCGAAAACCTGGCATGGACCGAAACGATCGATTCAACCCAAAAATGAATTTAACCCGTGAGATATCTACCCGAACCTAAGCTGCCACGATCAAACTCAACCTGAAACCTGATTATAACCTGAGAAAGATTGACCCAACATGAACCCGACACGATCGAGTTCAATCCAAAACCCGATTCTGACCTGATAGATATCAACACAAACCCGAACCTGACATGACCAGACTTAACTCGAACCCGACACGACCAGAATTAATCCAAACTCGAACCCGACACGACCAGACTTAACCTGCACTCAAACCCGACACGATCAGCCTCAACCTAAAACCAGATCTAAACCTGAACACGATTCAACCTGGCTCATAATCAACTGGAACAATAATCAACATGATAAATCAACAAAATAACCCTACATGTAATCAACGCAAAATACTTTTGATTTTTTTAATTGACCCAATTCGTAACGATAAAAAATTCCATTTACCTCAATGTATAGTCGATATAAAGTAAATGTTAATATATTTATAATTAAACAAGTAATTGGTAACCTGAAATATTTATGTGCATAAACCCAAAAGTTAGTATTGTTATTATTCTAGTTGCATCATTCAAACATGTTTCTTGATAATCGTAAAAATTAGACTACAACATAAACAAGTTATTAGGATGCTTCCATTGAAGGGACGCTTTTGAAAAGCGTCCCATAAACGATCCGTTATTGCGAGTCTCTATAGATCCTGGGTCGTTTTATTAAGCGACGCTATAGATAAGATTTAGGGCTGCTTTCATGCGGCCTATTCTATACTTTTGGATCTCTTTTTTACATCCTGAAATTAACATATTTGGTTGCTTTTTTGCATCCTAAAATTAACATATTAGAACGCTTATTTGCATCCTAAAATTAACATATTGGGATGCTTTTTTGTGATTTAAAATTATATATAAGGGCGCTTTTATGTATACTGAATTTAACTAGTGGTTCGCTTTGTTGCGATGTATAATTGTATATTGGATCTTCTTTTTTTGCATTCTAAATTGAACATATTTAGCCTTTTTTTGTGATTTAGAATTGTATATTCGATCACTTTTTTTGAACAGGTAAGAACTGACAGTAGGATGCGTATCTGGGATGATGCGCAAACCAAACAAGTATAGTTATTGGAAAACTAACAGTTCAGATATATCCTCCCTTATGAACATTAGGAATAGATAATTGTACAAATGTAGTTAACCAAAATATAAAAGATAATTGATGTAAAAGATACATCAGATACACATCTGATATATCCTCCCTTCATATTAACCAAATATAGTTACTTTGGAATTCATAAATGTCAATAATGAACAATCATTAATTAACTAAACCTGGAAATAAAAGGCAAGGACACATGAGCATATCAAAGAATTCAAACGTTGTGTCAACACCTGAGCATAGCAAACAATTCTAGGACCCTTTATCACCGTAGAACTCATTAATGTCCCCCAGTAGCCACCAATTTCACCTACAAAAACAAGAAAGAAAAATTATAGTAGACAACAAATTAATAATGACTAATTTTAATAGTTTAATATGAAGCTCTTAGATCCGGTAATTAACCATAAGGAAAATTTCCTAGGTTTATTACGAGAATGTTTATCAAAAAGTTCTTAGTTAACAATTTGCAAATATAGAAGCCATCACCAGCAAATACAATATGGGCATCACTTCACAATGGAAGAGTCACCATCACATGTAAGGGAAATAACTTCAAATAAATTGCAAATGGCAACATATTAGTAATCTTTGCACAAGAGACCTACTAAACCACTCACCATTAGTTGTCACTATGCAGATAAGTCATCACCAGCAAATACAATATGGGTAACTTCAAAATGAAGAGTCACCATCACATGTAAGGGCAATAACTTCAAATAAATTGCAAATGACAACATAGATCAAGATTCAAGAAGACTCATTTTCAAGCTCATTCCCTATTTCAAGAACGTTCTCTTAGATTTCCTTATATCCATGCAGCCAATTTTGAGTTGCAACCAAAATTTCCACATTCTTTGGTAAGAGAGCAGATCTGTATTTGTTCAAAGTATGCGCTCCCATACTAAAAGCTGACTCGGAAGCAACGGAAGTAATCAAAATAGTCAAAACATCTCTAGCCAAAACAGCAAGCACGGGATAACTAACATGTTGATTTTTCCAATATTTAAGAACATGATAATCATCATGATCAACATCAACAGGTTTAGGCTCAAGTGGAGTTAACAAATAATGCTCAATTTCATATTGAGAGGTCCTCATTACGGCTGAACTATTTTGAAATTCCTAGTAGCAACAACAAAAAATTACTTAAGCAAGTAGAGGGTACAAAACCTAAACCTGGACAAATAATTCACAAGGAAAAACTTAAACTTGTAGTATGTTAGCCCTTTTAAAGGGTCGAGAAGAACTTATCGCTGCATTTGTTGGTGAAGTAGATGAATCTTGACGAGAAGAATTAGAAGTGGATGATAGAGATGAATAATAATCATACAAATACTTTAAAGCTAGCCTAACCTGATTTACCTTTAATTGACACTCTGAGTCAACATAGAGACGACTATACATAGAAGCAACAAATTGTAACTTGTAACGAGGGTCAAGAACAACAACAACAGAAAGAATTACAGAATAACTATCCCAATAAGATTGAAATATATCAAGCATGGATTTAGCCATTTCATTAAGTTTTGGATCTAAGTGCCCTCACATTAAATTTTCTTCAATCATAATTATGTTCAAAAAATTCTGATTTACAGTAGGGTTTAAGGAGACAGAAAATAAATTAGTTATAAAAGAAAAAGGTTCAAGAAACTCACAAATACTTCCAATAGTTTCCCATTCCTCATCATCCTATCTATCCACAACATTCATATTATGAACAACAAAATAGTTTAATGGTTTCTTGGCTTGTAAAGCTTTAGAAAGCATTAAAAATGTAGAATTCCATCGAGTTGACACATCAAGTATTAATTTACACGAAAAATTAGATCCAACTTCAGCCACAGCTAGTTCAAATGATGTAATCCTATAATCAGACCCATAAATAAACTTCACAATATTACATAGTTTACAAACACTAGAATCAACACACTTCAAACCAGATTGAGCAATAAGATTCAGCACATGAGCACAACAACAAATATGAAAAAAATTTCCACCACAAGGTAGAGGTGATATATTATTCAATTCAGTTTTCAAAGAGTTGACCATATTATCCATACACCGGGCATTTTCTAGTGTCATAGATATAACTCTTTCTTCAAGTTTCCATTCTTTTAATATATCAAGCACAAATTTTTAATATTGGCGGCACAATGAGAGGCTCAAAATATCTAAAATTCAGTGTTTTAGACCTAAGAATCTAATCTTTATCGACATAATGAGCGGTAAGTGTGAGATAACCACGACTAGTGCAAGTAGTCCACAAATCACATGTAAAACTAATCTTACCGGGAACATCAGTAGTAAAAGTCTTAAGCAACTCGCATTTGAACTTTTCATGTTCTGAAATACAATACTTAAGCATCGTGTTACGAGACACATGTATCACATTGAGGTTCAAATAGGTAGCATTTTCCTACGGTGCTCAGGCTCGACTATTCTCAATGGATATGCATGACAAATAATGGCACGTGCAAATAATTCACAATAGATTGTTTGATCAAATGCAGCTGAATTTGAACACATTTTTTCAGTTAATGAACCTTTACCTTTGCAAACCTGTATATGCTTTCTTGGATTTCCAGTACCATCTTTACCTTCAGCGGGGTATGTCATACAACATAACTTATAGTGAGCACGCAATAGAGTTACCCCCATCTTTAACTTCTTTATAAAAAATAATAGTGAGTCCATACCTCTGAACGCTTTAGTAAAATGTTCCGATCACTGTCATCAACTGGTATTTCCTCCAAAATGTTGTTTCCTACTTGGGAATTTCAGTCCACGAAACTTTCAGCATTTACTTCAAAGGATTTAGAAGTTTCATCCATCATCACCTGTAGAAAAAATCCATCAATAAGAAACTTCTTTTCAAACGATCCTTTTGTATTACAGTTCTATTTTGAGTTTTGGAGAGCCTCTAATAAATACCCCCACCAAAAGGTTTGGGGGAGTCGCAAAGTGATCAGGCTCCTTGGAAGCAAGTGAGAAAGCCAGACAACCTCCGCCGCAGTGTCGGCCACAGCACGATACTCAAACTCTGAATTGGAGCGGGACACAGTAGGTTGCTTCTTAGCACTCCAAGAAATGAGATTACCCCCAAGAAAAATTGTGTAGCCATAAGTCGAGCGCCGAGTCTCTAGGCAGCGAGCCCAATCAGAATCAGAGTATCCTAACACATCCGTGGAAGTGGACAAATAAACGGATAATTCGAAATGAAGAGAGCCACTGACATAGCGAAGAATCTGGGTGACTGCCACAAAGTGATCATCACGAGGATCATAGAGAAACTGACTAACAGAGTTCATAGCAAAGGCTAAGTCTGGTCGAGTAATGGTGAGGTACTGCAAACCACCAACCAAACACCGATACAAAGTGGGATTACTGAAAGGCTCGCTCAAACTACTGAGAATATGAGAAGAAGGTACACTGGGGGTGGAAACCGGTTCAGCATCAGCCATACCAGCTCGACGAAGGTATCCCTAGCATACTTAGCCTTACCCAAGAAGTGACCAGAGGCAATGGAAGATACCTCAAGACCAAGAAAGTAGCTAAGGGAGCCAAGATCCTTGATGGCAAACTCCTGATGGGTGCGAGAAATGAATTGACGAATGGCAGTAGAGTTATTGCCAGTAAGGATGATATCATCCACATATACCAGCAGATATAGCAGAACAGTGCCTCGAGAAAACACAAATAGAGATGTGTCAAGTGCCATTTCTGAATGGTAGCAATGGCAAGAACCGTACGAACAGTGGATGCTTTGACCACATGACAAAAAGTGTGGTCAAAGTCAAACCTTGGTAGCCGTAAAAACCCTTGAGCCATAAGTCGGGCTTTGTAACGGTCAACCGTGCCGTCGGGCTTTGTAACGGTCAACCGTGCCGTCGGGAAGATATTTGACTTGGAAGACCAATTTAGGGCCAACGTTTACATTAGATGGTCGAGGAACTAAATCCCAAGTGTGATGCTTTCAAAGAGCATATATCTCTTCATCTATGACAGCAACCCACTAAGGATCACGAAGAGTAGCTCGATAATCCCAGGGTTCATATTGGTCAAGTCTGGCCGTAGTAAGGCCAGTGACAACATAATCATCAAGATGTCGAGGTTGACGCAGAATGGTATGGGGCCGAGTGACCATGTGATGAGGCTGAGATGATTGTGGACTAGGAGAATTATCGGAAGAGTCATGTATTGTAGACTAGAGACGCACCGGAGAACCAGGGATTTGATCAGGAGTGGCAGATGGAGAGTGACAAAATAGGTGAGTCAACTGAACACAATGAGCAAGGAGCCAAAGGAGAAGGCAATGGTGATGGGCGCACAGTTTCTGGAAGTACTAGATCAATAAATAAAGATACATTAAGAGAAGAGAAAGCTGAAGAACTCGAAGACATCGCAGAAAAAGGATAGCAAGTTTCATCAAACTGAGCATGATGGGTGATGTAAACTTGACCAGAAGTAGGATCCAGACAGTGAAATCCCTTGTATTGAGAACTATACCCGACAAACACACAAGGAATACTTCGAGGTGACAGCTTGTACTCATCATAGGGATGAAAAAATGGATATACTCTACAACCAAAAGGATAGAAGTTAGAGTATGTTGGTTCCCGATCAAACAGAATACCATAAAGAGAAGCACTATCAAGCACCGGGGTGGGAAGACGATTAATGACATATACATCTATCACAAACTCATCATCCTAAAAAGACAGTGGCAGGTGTGAATGAAAAATCATAGTTAAGCCCCATTTATGCCACGTGATGGTGTTTTCGTTCTGTACGCCCATTCTGCTCGGGTGTGTACGAATAGGAAACTTGATGAAGGATTCCTTTTGTCGCAAAATGATTTTGGAGACGTGTTTTCAGAAACTCTGTGCCCCCATCACTTTGAAACACTTTAATTCGAGAGGAAATTGATTTTCCACAAACGCCTCCAATTTCATATATACATCAACAAACTCAGATTTACAACGAAGAGCGTAAAGCCATGTAAATCTCGAGAAATCATCCACAAAAAGAGCATAGTAAACCAATCCATGACCAAATAAAATAGGAGATGGTCCCCACAAATCACAATGAATCAAATCCAAGACATGGATTGCTCGTTTAGAGTTTTCAACAAATGACAGTTTATTGCCTTTTGCCATCACACGGGAGGCACATGCATTAGGTTTAGGAAATAAAGAGGAAACATATAGTTCATCATTTTGAGCTAACAAGGAAATGGTACTAGGGGACACATGTCCCTAACAGGAAGCTACAGTTCAAAAGAGACCCGAGATTTATTTTGCTTATAAAGGAAAATAAAGCTTTTACACCACGATCCAACACATATAAGCCATCCTCACTATGGCCTCTGCCCACGACTGCCCTGGTGACTTTGTGCTGAATCACAAAAGAACGGTCATCAAAATTGATCAGTACACCAAGATCTCGGGTAAGCTTGCTTATATATAATAAGTTTTTGGTTATATTAGGAACAACCAAAACATCAGACAGTCACAATGAATGCGTAAGTTGAGAATCACCAATAGCAGAAATACATATATTAGTACCATTTCCAACAAAAACAAAGGATTTACCATTGTAGAGCATGGAACTCTCAAGGTTCAAAGCAGACGAACTCATATGAGCAGAAGCTCCAGAGTTAAGGTACCAATCGTAGGTGACGGCGGCCGGCTCAAGCTGAAGGGAGGGCTAAAATAGCTGAGCAAGATTAGAAGTCTCGGATGGACGCTGAACCAGATGATAGCAGTGAGCAGCATCATTACCCATTTTGCGACACCACTTGCATTGGAGACCACAGCCCCGACCACCTGAGGACTGCCCCAGAAACCTGCCACATCCGTGGCCTGAGAACCAGCAAGAACACCAAGCGTGTGTGCCAAATGTGCCACCGTCGTGGGCTGTATAAGACCACGCGCGGGAGCTGGAGTTGGATTCTGACGGTGCGAATGCGATCGGCCCAACTGTAGTTCCATAAGAAGCGTATAGTCCCTGCAAATTGTTGAAAAATGCTTCATGGTCCTTTGCACGATTAACTATCTCGACATACAAAGGATTCGGAGAAGCAGTGATAAATGGGGCCGAAAAATCCTTAAATTCAGAACCCAAAGCAGTAAAAAACCAAAGAAGTTGATCATCTTCGATGCAGGAGCACCCAAACCAGCAAGTTGATCGAACACAGTCTTAAATTGAAGGTGTAAATCATGCACCAGACCATTCTTACAGATAGTAAAAGCAGTGGAATGAAGGCGTAAAATAGTCTACTTACGTTGGTTCTGATGAACAGCAGCAATGTTCTCCTACATTTGTTGCGGAGTCTTATAATTTTCAAGCTCAGCCAGGACTTCCAGGAACAAGGACGAGAACAAGAGGCTACAGACTCGCTGATCCTCATCAAGCCATGCTTCGCGTGCAACCAAGGCTTGCTCATAAGAAGCCTTCGGATCCTCCTTCGAGGAACCAGAAGAAGAGCTAGTGACGGTTGCATAGGAGGGAGACGACATGGAATCCAATGGTGGTAGAGGAAGAATCAGACATGGCTTGGTGCTATCGAGAAAACCGTACAGTCCCTGTGGTTTGAGAATATGAACAACTTTCCGTTTCCATAGCAAGTAGTTTGTTGAAGAATGCTTGATGGTGAACATATGCAAAAGAGTATTGTAGGAAAGTTTGGAAGATACAACCATGGTAAGAGTGGGCGTGATACGAATTAGATTTATTTATTTATTTTTATTTATTATGATTTTTAGAAGATAACACAATACTTTTTTTCCACTGGGTTTTTTAATGAGATACTGTGATCATTTATTTTATTTTAGAATAAGGCCCATTAATTCAGCCATATTGGTCTTGGAAGAATTAATGTTTCGGTCATGCATTTATTTTAGGGTTTAGAATATTCAGTTCTGATTTGATTAGAACTAGATTTGATAAGATTAGATAAGGAAATATTCATTCAAGATTTATCTTTAAGAATATAGTAATTTATTTTAGGTAGTCTAGTTAAATATGGTTTTAGTTTCTTAAAACTGCAATCCTTTTCATTTTCTTGTTTTTTTGAAGACCATACCTATGTACTATAAATAGGGGTGGTTTTCAACATTAATTTTACCCAGCGACACTTTTATCAATAAAATATATGACCTTTTGAGTTCATACTCTTTGCTTGCGAGATATTCCATTGTTGCTTAACCCCGAGGGCTAGTTAAGTATCAATAAACCTTGTAATCTGATCATGAGGGCTAGTTAGAGAGTAAGTCGAAGTTAGGCATACCCCGAAGGCTAGACACCTGAATTTCATGCGAGATAGTGAGGGTTTGCAGATAATTTCACTAGATCAAAGATATTAATTCCACAAATCGTGAGTCTTCACAAGGAGATTCATATCATTTGGTATCAGAGCAAAGTGAAAGATCTACTGAGGCAAAAAAAACAAAAAAAGGGCTTTTGAGTTTTTGAATTTATTTTTGATTTTTTAAAAAAATTTATAAACTATTTCGTGTTGCATTTTAAGTGTGTTTGTTTGATCTTTCTTACCAGGAGAATTGAATCTAGAGTCGAAGGACGTCGAAGGGTCCGAGAGTTAGAATACTTCGGTATTACTATCCGCCTTCACCTTCATCAATCGAGTCAGGAGGATGTTGAAGGGTCTGAGCGTTAACAAGTATTATCCACCTTCACCTCCTGGCTAGTTTCGTAGTTTTAGGTAGCTTAAATAGTTTATATGCTTGTGATCTTTTCGTCAACTATTCTAAAAATTATTGCATGCGTATAGTCCTATTTATTTTCTTTATCGTTTTTAAATTCCATGATCTTAAATTGTTCTTTGATTCTTGATTGCACCTTATTAAAAAAACACAAAAAAGAGTCTTGTGTCATTTTCCATATATATAGTGTCATATTCTTGATCCTTACGATCTTGAATACCTCGAAGTTCATTTGAATCAAGCAGAAGTTGTCGCAGTTTTCTTATTCCAAGTTTTGTATAGGCGATTTTTGTTCCACAACTTTTCAAAAATCAAAAACAAAAGGTAGCAATTTTTTGGGTTTCAAAATCGGAATTAGGATTTGAAATATGAAATTCAGGGCAGATTTACAATTTTCAAAAGTTTGGAGGCAGATTTGCAATTTCCAAAAATTTTGGGAATTGTGACCGAAAATATTTCTTGGGGAATAAGATTATGGTTGTGAGTTTTATAGTACAAAAACAAGGGGAAAAATGAATTGTGGCTGAAAAAAGAAGGAAAGAAAAGGAATCCGATTTGAAAAAGGAAAAGAAAAGTCAAAATCCTAATCGGGAGAGAAAAAGGAAATAAAAGCCAACTGAGAGAGGGGTTTTGATCTGAATTTTCAAATTGGGTGACAAGTAAGTCAGTAAAATCCTTTACCCCGAGGGATTTGGATTTGAGTTTCTATTCCAATTTGTTTTCGGAAAAGTTTCTTGAATTTTTGGAACCTATTTGTCGCATATATAAAGCAATCTTGTTTTCATCATAATTCATTCAATACAGCTCCGATTCATACCATTCAAATTGAATTTTGTTCCTTATTCCTTACAGAATTTGAAATTATAGATCGTAGATCCCAATTTTGAGTTTATATATTTGTAAATTTCAAAATAAGTTCTGCCGTACTCATCTCCGTAGATTGCTTTGAATTGCGGTGAATTGATCAATTGCCCTTGCATTAGCCTTCGCCTTGTGAGTTGTGAGTGTTATACACCTGGTGAGTGACCTTAATAAACAAAGGGAAGGGGGGCACGATTTTTTTAACTAACCGTTTAATTTTCTTAGCAGTTTAGTGAAGATGGGGGACGAAAACCCATTCGTCCCGCCTTTTGTTAGCAATCCTAAAAATTTTCATTAACGAACACCTGTAATGGAGGGCGCGGTAGTCATCCATGTGAAGAGGCTCCAGACAGTTGGAAGCAATATCAAATTAATCCAAATGAAGCCAATGATCCTGATCAGTTTGCTGTTGCAATAAATGCACTTATGAGTGAGGTGCAATGATTGGCTAGAAAAGTTGACCGCATGGCACCGCCTACACCTAAATCATCGGTCAAGAGGGAAGAAACCAAGAAATATGTACGTTAATCAATGGCTCTGGAAGTTCAGATGATTATTCTGATGATGGTTCGGAAAGGCGATCACATTGAGGGTCTTCTGGAAGAAATCGCCATAGTAAATCTCATTCCCAAAGGAGAGTGAAGAGTAATTTAGGACCTTATTCAGATTCTGATGAAGCGCGAGACATCAAGGGTTTAAAAAATGACATCCCTCGATTTGATGGTCAACACAATCCGGTAATGTATCTTGACTGTGAGCGACAGATTGAGAATCTGTTTGATCTCAAAAATTATTGGGAGAAGGAGAAATTCAAAGTGGCATAGTATTCTTTCACTCACTCTGCAGCTGAATGGTGGAAAAATAAAAAGGAGTCACAATATCTTGCCGGAAAGAAACCTATCTCCACCTGGGAAAGATTGAGATCCGAGCTTCACCAATATCATGTTCCGCCTACTTACTTGATGGAACAATATTCTTATCTATCCAACATGAAGCAATGAAATTGCACGGTTGATGAATACTGGCAAGATCTTGAGTTGACCATGAGAAGGGTTGGAGTGAAAGAAGACGACGCATTTATCAAAAATTGATTCATTGAAGGCCTGCGTGAAAAATTCAAACGCCAGTCAAGCTTCAACATCACATATCTATGAATGATTTATTGGTGAAAGCAAGTTTAGTTGAGAGTACCCTGCAACCAAGGAGGCCACAACCCGAATTCCCCAGTCAACAACCAGGGTTTGACTCTGGAAATCCTAGTTATGGCTGCAGTAGGGGCACTTCCATGGGAGGATGAGGATCGGTTCAGACTTATTCAAATCCAACTTATAATACTACAGAGAGGAGGATGGCACCACCAACCCGACAGGTTTAAAAAATTCCAGGTAAGTCCACTACTTCTTCATCAAATTCAGTTTTTGTTAACTATCATACTTGTTTTCATTGTAGAGAAAGAGGACATGTCCGCAATAACTTTCCTCATGCACGAGTGTTAACAATAATTAAGGAAGGAGATAAAAAAGTTGAATATGCTGAGATGCCACCATTGTATGAAAGTGGTGAAGAACAGGTAGATGAAGAGATCATCATAAATGATCATAGTGAACAAGGTCCGGAAACACAAGGTAACTTTGTGTCGCTAGGAGTTCTAAACTCTCAAATAGTACAAAGGATTAACATTTTTCATACCGGTTGCATTATGAAAGATAAGAATTGTTTACTGATTATTGATGGTGGTTCTTGTGCTAGAACTGTGTGTCTAATCTTCTTGTTAAATCATTGTCTTTGCCTATGATTACTCATCCATCACCATATAAAATTATTTGGTTAAATGGTAGTGGTGAAATTAGAGTTAACAAACAATGGATGATTAACTCTAAGATTGGAAAATACCAGGATTCTATCTTATGTGATATTATACCTATGGAAGCTAGTCATATTTTATTAGGGAGACCTTGGAAGTTTGATCGTATATCTATGCATGATGGTTACACTAACAAAATTAATGTGAATAAGGATAGAAAAAGGTATACTTTGGTTCCATTATCTCCAATGGAAGTTTTAGAGGCACAGAGAATCATGAAAGTCGATAAAGAGATGTTTGCGACTGATGTTCAAGTGGCAGACCAAAACCCTAGCCATGGCTTGGAGGGGATCAGCCACAACGTGAAAAATGGAGGCAAAAATCTTGGTAATTTCGACCAAACATCAAGGGAGGCCGTCCCAGGTAAGCCAGGTATGTCTAATAATGAGTCTGATAAGTCACGTAAAATCCTATCTTCACATCTTAGTTCTTTTCCATCGATTTACATGATGAGACATGAACTTCCTAATGATTCTAGTAGATCATTTTATGCATAAATTAGGGATGTGAATCGTACTTTTGCTAATCATTCTTTTGTGCTTATCATGCATTTTAAAGAGAGCTACTTTTCTAGTGATGATATTCCTACGCATGTTCCTCCACGGTTTGCTCAGATGTTACAGGAATTTAAGGATGTCTTTCCAGAAGCTTTACCCGCGGGTTTACCATTATTGCAAGGTATTGAACATCGGATTAACTTGATTCTGGGTTCGGATATCCCAAACTGCCTAGCGTATAAAACAAACCCTGAGGAGACAAATGAACTAAAGCGACAAGTCGAGGAATTTTTAAAAAAAAGGTTATGTGCGAGAATCCCTATCTCCTTATGTTGTGCCAGTCATTTTAGTTCCTAAGAAAGATAAAACATGGCTTATGTGCATTGATTTTCGTGCTATTAACAAGATTACCATTAAGTATCACCATCATATCCCTAGGTTAGATGATATGCTTGAAGATTTACATGGATATGTGATTTATACTAAGATTGATTTGACTCAAGGCTATCATCAAATTCGAATTAATGAAGGGGATGAATGGAAAACTGCATTTAAGACTAAGTTCGGGTTGTATGAATGGATTGTTATGCCTTTTGGTTTAATTAATGCACCTAGTAATTTTATGCGGTTAATGAATCATGTCTTGTGGAAGTTTAGTGGTCGGTTTGTTGTGGTCTATTTTGATGATATATTGATTTATTCTAAGTCAACTGATGAACATATTGAGCATGTTAAAATGGTTCTTGTTGCACTCCACGAGTCTTGTTTGTATGCGAACATCAGGAAGTGCACATTTTGCGCTTTGGAAGTAGTGTTTCTCCATTTTGGAGTCTATAAGGAGGGCATAAAAGTTGATGAAACCAAAATTGAGGCCATTAAGACCTGGCCGAGACCTACTAATGCTAACCAGGTACGTTGTTTTCATGATATAGCTAGTTTTTATGGACGGTTTGTGCATGATTTCGCATCTATTGCTGCACCTCTAAATGAACTAGTTAAAAAGGATGTGAAATTTGTTTGGACAGAGAGTCAAGAGAATGCATTTAATGAATTGAAAGTACGATTATGTAATGCTCCTGTTCTTGCTTTACCTGATTTTCATGGTACTTTTGAGATTCATTGTGATGCTTTGGGTGTTGGTATTGGTGCTGTTTCGATGCAAAAGAATAGACCTATAGCTTACTTTATTGAAAAGCTAAAGGGCGGTGCTCTAAACTATCCTATGTATGATAACGAATTTTATGCCATTGTGCATGCATTAGAAACTTGGCTACATTATTTATTGCATAAATAAATTTTCATTCATAGTGATAATGAATCCTTGAAATACTTGAAGAGTCAGATGAAGTTGAATAAGCATCATGCTAAATGGTCTAGTTCCATTGAATCTTTTCCTTATGTGCTGCGTTACAAAAAGGGTAAAGAAAATGTTATTGCTGATGCTTTGAGTCGTAGACATGTTTTACTTACACGATTGGAATGCATTAAGTTAGGGTTTTCATTCGTGCAAGATATATATGCGATTGATTCTGATTTTTCATCAATTTATGCTGCATGCGAAAATGCTGCTTATGAGAAGTTTTTTCGACATGATGGTTTCTTGTTCATGAATAATAGGTTATGTATTCCTCAATGTTCTATGATGAATTACTTGTTAGAGAAGCTCATTCAGGTAGTTTAATGGGACATTTTGTGCATTTAAAACTTATAATTTGTTGCGAGAACACTTCTATTGGCCAAAAATGGGACATGCTATTGATAGGGTTTGTAGGAATTGTCTTGATTGCCCGAAGGCTAAAACTAAGCCTCATGGTCTTTATACTCCATTACCTGTTCGTACACATCCTTTGGTTGATATTTCTATGGTTTTTGTCATAGGTTTACCACGTTCTCAGTCAGATAATGATTCTATCTTTGTGGTTGTGGATAGATTTTTTAAAATGGCACATTTTATTCCTTGTAGGAAGATAGATGATGCAAAGCATGTTGCGGATCTATTTTTGAAGGAAGTAGTTCGGTTACATGGCATTCCTGCGTCCATTGTCTCTGATTGCGATGTTAAATTTTTATCCTATTTTTGGAATACCTTGTGGCGCAAGTTAGGGACAAAGTTGCTGGTTTTGACTGCCAGTCATCCTCAAACTGATGGACAAACCGAAGCGACCAATCGAACCCTAGGGGCTTTCCTGCGTGTGCACTAGGGGCAAAGTTTGCTTACAATCGCACTATTCATTCTACTACTTCTTTATTTCCATTTAAAATTATTTATGGTTTTCTACCTATCACACCTCTTGATCTACAGTTTAATTTTTTAAAGATCGTTCACGTTTCGAGAACAAAACTTTTCGACCTCGGAGAAAGTGATACGAATTAGGTTTATTAATTTATTTTTATTTATTATGATTTTTAGAAGATAGCACTATACTTTTTTTCCCACTGGATTTTTTTAATGAGATGGTGTGATCATTTATTTTATTTTAGAATAAGGCCCATTATTTCAGCCATGTTGGCATTGAAAGAATTAATGTTTCGGTCATGCATTTATTTTAGGGTTTAGAATATTCAGTTTTGATTTGATTAGAATTAGATTGGTAAGATTAGATAAGGAAATATTCATTCAAGATTTATCTTGAAGAATATAGTAATTTATTTTAGGTAGTCTAGTTAAATATGGTTTTGGTTTCTTAAAGCTGCCATAATCCTTTTCAGTTTCTTGTTTTTTTTTTTAAGACCATACCTATGTACTGTAAATAGGGATGATTTTCAATGTTAATTTTACCTAGCGACACTTTTATCAATCAAATATACAACCTTTTGAGTTTATACTCTTTGTTTGCGAGCTATTCCATTGTTGTTTAAGCTCGAGGGCTAGTTAAGTACTTGTAATCTGATTATGAGGGCTAGTTAGAGAGCAAGTCGAAGTTAGGCGTACCTCGAGGGCTAGACAACTAAATTTCGTGCGAGATAGTGAGGGTTTGCAGATCCCTTCACTGGATCAAAGATATTAATTCTGCAGATCGTGAGTATTCGCAAAGAGATTCATATCAGGGCGGCTGGCTTGAGAAGAGAAAAGGAGAGCAGATGCGGCTGCTGTGGAGAAAAAAAAAAGAATGGATCGTAAACCCTATTCTGGTACCATGTGAATAATGTAATTCTCCATAGATGAATGTTTGTGAATAATGGAATACATATAGAGATACTAGCTCTAGATGTACAGTGTATCTAGACATAAGATCGCTCTCAAATTTCAATCATATCTCATCTTATCCTAACAAAGGTGGTTTCTAATTTTTTTTTTAAAAGCTTGCAACCTCATGCACGCAAGAAGATTCTCTGTTAACAATTTACAATAGAATAACATCTGAAATAAATAATTTAATAAAATGTACCTACTGTACTATATTTGTACACACCTACAGTATTGAAATTATCGAATCTTTCCATATATTTATATTCAAAAAAATAAATAACTGAAACCAATTTAATTAATGCGGAGATGTGATTCCACTGCATTTTGTGATTCCACTGCGTGCGATTAGAAGATTCGTTTTGTGATTCCACTGCGTGCGATTAGAAGTGCGAATACACACACTACCGTTATAACTGCATAGCGCCACCAATCTCCACCAATCACCACCATAACCTCCACTGTAACGACCATATCGCCACCACCGTTTTTCAACAACACAACTTCTCATGGTGGCTCCTCCACCTGGAGGCAGCCCGCCACTGGCCTATGCCGATTGCCTAAAACAAAAGAGCAACCCAGAGAGAAAAATGACATCAAAGCTCACGAAATTGAATCTCAAACCTCAACTGTCATACAAAGGGGAACCATGCTGCTTCTTCACGGAGGAGGAAATCGACCTCATCGCCGAGCCTTTCAACGATGCCCTAGTGGGTAAATTCACCAGAGGTCGACCAACTTTACCATTTCTCAGGCACCATTTTCAGACAATTGGATTCAAAGGGGAATACAAAATCACTGCTCTGGATGCGAGGCACGTGAGAATCACCTTCAACCTAGACGAGGATCTGCATCGCTGCTGGAGCAGATACACATGGAATCTTGGAGGAACAGTAATGAGGATACTAAAGTGGACCAAAGATTTTGACATTGATGAGGAACCCCCATTTGCACCCATCTGGATCAATGTCGAGCTGCCACCGACACACTTCTTTCACCCGGATGCCATAGAAGGTATTGGTGAGTCTCTAGGCAAGTTTCTTTATGCTGATATTCCAACGGAGAACTTATCAAGACCTTCTACAGTTAGAATGAGTGTAGAATTCGACCTTAGGAAGCCACTTCCTGCTAAAGTTAGACTAGGGACCCTGAGAAAACACAAGTACTACAATATCACTTACGAGGATCCCCCCATTACTGTAAGGAATGCAAGAAATTGGGTCACAATGGGTCAAACTGTAGAATGAGGAATGGGGTACAAGCAGCACTACAAGCAGGCCCTGGCGCCACCAAGAACACAGGAAAAGGGCCAGTACCAAAAGGCCAAGCCCCAGCCACCGGTGCCTATAAGAAACCTCCACAAAATAAGCCTGTGGAGGTCTGGAAAAAGAAAGAGGGAGGAGACCCCCACATAATCCAGGAGGAGGAAGAGGATGTTTTCCTGGATGCTATCAACATGGAGGAACCACCTTTAGACAAAGGAAAAGGACTGATCATCCAGGATTCACCCTCACCTTCACCAGCAAAATCGGGGCCATAAAAAAAAGGATGCTCTTTGGATGATCTCATATCTCCATCGAGAACAGGTACTTCTGGTCAATTTATTTTCCAAACTACTAATCGTTTTCAACTTTTGGATGAGGCTCAGGAAAAAGAGGAACAAACTGAGGGGCAAGCTGAGGATCTCGAAATGGACCTTATGGAAGTGAGTATCCATAATGATGCATCCTTGGCTAATGCTGAGAGGAGGCACATAAAACAGGTTCCACATTCTCCCTCCAAATGTTTATCTGTTATGAATGAGGTTGAGAATATGCCTGTCATCGAAAATGATAATGTGCTTGAAATTGAGAATGATGATGAGAATATAGACAATGATGGTGAGAAAGAGGTACAAATATTATCTGTTGTCAATATGCCTGGGAAAGAATCTGAGAATGAAATTGCAAATAGAGATCCTCAGGATGTAAATGAAGTGCACATTTCCAATATGGATGCCATGAATCATAACAATGTGTCTCCTGTAGTTGATACCTCTGTACAAACTCTTGCTCATATTTCTGCTGCTCTTTCTGTGCCTTCAGTGACTGTTGTACCTAATATAGCCAAGGACGACCAGCAGAATCAAACTGGCAAGGTTGAGAAGAAGAAACCCACTTTCTTCACCCAACCTAACAGAATCAGTTCTAGGCTAGCTGCAAAACAAAACATTTCCCATGAATTGTAAACTCTTAGCATGGAATGTTAATGGAATAACCACCTCTGTGGATAGAATAAAAGAATTAGGTTTAGTCCATAGACCTGATATCTTAGCCATTATTGAACCTAAGCAGAAACATAACACTTTAGATGGCTTCACTAAGATTTTACACTTCCACTCTAGCTTAGCATCTGAATCAGGGAAAATATGGATTATGTGGAACACTAATATACACACTCAACTCATCCATAATGATCCCAATTTTATAGTACTCAGAATTGATAACCAGGACCCAGGGAAAGCCTGGCATCTAGTTGTAGTTTATGCTGAGCATTCTAGGCTAGAAAGACAAGAGATGTATGGCAGAATTCTAAATTTACCCCCCTTACCATATCTCTTGATAGGAGACTTCAATGTAATTAGAACTCTTTCCGAGTACAATGGTTCTTCTAATCCTGAAATCGATAGTATAATGGACTTTGATGTCTTCATAAATGCTATGGAATTGGAGGAACCTCACACAGTGGGTAACATTTACACATGGGCTGGGTACAGATTAAAAGGGAAAGAAATAAAAGTTAAAGAAAAGGTTTCCAAAAAGCTAGACAGAGGCCTATTTAACCCAAAACTTAGGCAAATCTTCCCAAGCACCTCAATCCAGGTACTGAATAGAACCACATCAGACCATTGCCCACTCTTAGCGAGCTTAAACAACCAGGCCAAAACCTACCCAAAGCCATTTAGGTTTCAAAATATGTGGTACATGAGAGAGGGCTTCCAACAGGTTTTAAGGAGTAACTGGGAGCAGCCTATAGAGTGTTATGGAATGTCAAAATTTTGTAATAAACTCAAAAGGCTTAAAATTTTTCTTAAACAGTGGAACAGAGAGGTATTCAAAGATGTTTTTCAAAACATAAAAGAAGCAGAGCAGGAGGTAGATAGACTGGAGTGAGAATGATGAACTTGATAACCACTTAACCCTAGAAGCTCTCAATACTGCTAGAACTAAACTCCTAACCAAAATAAAGGAGAGAGACACCTTCTGGAAACAAAAGAGCAGAGTTAGATGGATGAAAGAAGGGGACTGCAACAGTCAGTTCTTCCACAACTCTGTAAAACAGAAGCACTCTAGACTGTCCATACAAAAGATTAAGGATGAGCATCAGAACTGGTTAACTGACCAGGACGCTATTGGAAGTGCAGGGGAAAGATTTTTTAAAAATCTTCTTCAGGATGAGAACACAGACATGCATGGTGAAAACCTAGCATTCTTTCTCAGAGACATTCCATCCTTGATTACTCCTCAGACCAATACTGAGCTCATGAAACCAGTTACTACTGTTGAGGTCAAAGCAGCAGTATTTAGTCTTGGAGAACACAGTGCAAGTGGTCCTGATGGCCTTCATGGATTTTTTTATAGAAACAGTTGGGACATCATAGCCCAAGACCTTACTGAGGCAGTAAGAGATTTTCAAGCTGGTAAGCCAATTCTAAGGGCAATGGCATCCACTCATATAGTCCTTATCCCCAAAAAACAGCACCCCTCAACCTTCAGTGAGTTCAGACCAATCAGTCTCTCAAACTTTAGCAATAAAGTTTGCTCCAAGATTCTGATGGAGAGGATAAAACAGCTGATGCCCTCACTTATATCAAGTGAACAATCAGCTTTCCTTCAAGGGAGGGAAATTGCAGACAATGTTATCCTGATGTAAGAATCTACTAGATTTTTGCAGAAAGATAATGAGTGTCTCAACCTTATCCTCAAATTAGATATGACAAAAGCTTTTGATAGGGTTTCCTGGACTGCTCTAAATTCTCTACTGCTTAAACTGGGATTTCATGGCTCTTTGGTTAGATTACTTATGTCTAACATTGCATCTGCATGGTTCTCAGTTATAGTAAATGGAGTATCTTATGGTTTCTTCAAGCCATCAAGAGGACTCAAACAGGGTGACCCCCTGTCACCTTTTTTGTTTAACATCTTGACTGAACTCATGTCTAGGAAGCTTCATACATTATTCCAGTCTGGTACTTTAGCTAGGTTTCATCTGCCACAACACACTACTCCACTTACACACCTGATTTATGCTGATGACACATGTATTTTTCTTAAAGCAACTGCCAAGTCTCTTAAAAATTTTGCTGCATTTATTACTTCCTTTGAAAGGGCAACTGGGCAGAAGGTAAACATGCAGAAATCCAGCTTTTACACAGGGGACAAAAGCAGTAGAGCACAAAAAAGAAAAATTAAGAGCATCCTGGGAATGCAGGAGGGTAGTTTCCCCTTTAAGTATTTAGGATGCACTATTTACAAGGGTAGAAAGCTAAATGCACATTTCCATGGTCTCCTAGAAGCTATAAGTGCTAGAATACATACATGGAACTCAAAATGGTTATCCAAGGGTGGAAGGATAATACTAATCAAGTATGTTCTTTCCTCCATACCTCAACATGTATTTGCTGTGATGCAGCCAACAAGTTTCATTCTCAGGAAAATTGAAATGCTATGCTCAGATTTTTTATGGGGGGAAACAGAAGGAAGGAAGCATAAGCATTGGAGATCCTAGGAAAGAATGGCTTTCCCAGAAGAAGAAAATGGGATTGGTTTAAAAAATTTAGACTCCACTATAGATGCATACTCCCTCAAGTTATGGTGGAAAATGCAGCAGGGCACAGCACCTTGGACCAAGTTTCTTTGGTCCCTCCCAAGCCATAGAAGAACCTCTGATGCATGGAAGAGAGTGAAATCAGTTTCTGACTTTGCAGAAAACCATACCAGAATAGTTCTAGGAAGAGGTACCTGCAGCTTTTGGGGTTCCAATTGGCTAGGTCATGGAATTCTGATTGACAAGTTGGGTAGTAGGAGTCCCTTGCATCCTGATATGACAGTTAGAGACTTCTATACTAACAAGGCACCAATACTATCTTTTCTGGCACCATATATCTCTGCTGGTATTTTACAGGACCTGCAAAAGGAGCAAATGTTTACTGAAGATGAGGATATCATGGTCTGGACTCCAAGTCCACAAGGTAAGTTTTCGGTTAAAAGTGCTTATAGAAGCCTGAGACACAGGCATAGAGAATCTACATCATTGAAGAAGGTACAGTCTCTAAACCTACCAGTGAAGATCTCATTTCTTACTTGGAGAATTCTTAACAACTTGATGCCTATGGATGATATGCTTATTGATTTTGGGATTGTTAATGTATCCAAGTGTCCTTTCTGTGAGCATAAGGACACCTTGCAACATTTTTTCAACACATGCCCCTATGCTTCTTTCATATGGAAACAAATGCATGCTATATTAGAACTACCACAGGTTCATTTTGCTAATCTATGGGACAGATTAACAACTTACTGGAATATTACACATCTGTCAAAATTGCATGGTTTTCTGTGTTGCTCTCTGCCTTGTTTAATTCTGTGGGAACTGTGGAAAGCAAGGGGTCAGGCATTATACCAGGGTGTTAAGAAAACCCCTCTACATACCTGGAATCAGGTTAAGGCAAATTGTAGACTTATCTCTATAGCTAGACCACTTACTTCTGGCCATCTCTCTGATAGCATATGGGTTCAAAGAGGGTTAATTTCCTTTCTGAATCCACCCCCACCTACAAAACTAATCCCTATCAAGTGGGAGCCCCCTGATAGTGGTTTCAAATTGAATGTTGATGCATCTTTTAAACAAAACTCCTCATCAGTAAGGGGGGCTCATAAGAGACACAGGGGGTAGATTCAGATTTGCATTTTACAAACTAACACAGGGTGATTTCCCTTTGTAGGTGGAGCTTCAAGCAGCCCTATGGGGTATTCAATTGGCAGTGGAAAATGGTTTCAATAATGTCTCATTAGAGATGGATTGCCAACTTGCAGTGAGCATCATCAATGGTAAATTAGAGCCTCCATGGAATTGTCTTCAACTGGCCAGACAAGTGGCTGACTTAATGAGGCAGAATAGCTTTCGAGCTTCCCATATCTACAGAGAAGTCAATGGACCTGCAGACTTCTTAGCAAAGTTTGGACAACAGAGGAGGGAATCACAACATTTCACTGATCCCAGAAGCATCCCACAACTGAGAGAAGAGCTCTTGAAGGATAACCTACACTCTTGGAGAAGAATCAGGGCATGAAATAGGACATGCTAGGCTGGAGTGTAATTCGACACTGGGGGTTGTGGAGTCTTACACAAACAGAAGGGCTACTCCTATTTTCTCTCTGATTTGCATATATGTTTAGGCTTTCTTTCGTACAGGTTTTGTTAATGACATGTGCCTATGCCTGTTTTGAATTGGTACAACTAGTGTCCAATTCGCCCATGTATCTAGCTATCTGACTAACACTATGGGAATTAAATCCCAATTTGGAGGCTTGGGGAGCCATAAAAAATCCCCTCACCTAATGGTGGTTTCATCCAAAAAAAAAGGAGATGATGCAGCATTAGTATAATGGAATGGTTCAACGCACCCCATGTGAGCAACATTTATAGATATATTTTGGTTTCCTCAGATTTTCATGAGATTATTTTCATCGTATCTATAGTTGTACTCACCAGAAAAAGAGAATTGATGACTGATTGTTCTTTTCAAGGCTGGATTACTTCAAATATAATTTGCTATATACCATTTTTTCCAACATTTTTAAATTTAAAGATGAAAAAGAAGTACGTCTTTAAGTTTAACATAAAAGGTACTAGATGAGAAAGAAGTAAGGATTTAGGTTTAAATAGACATGTGTGAGACCATCTCACAGCGAGATAAATGATTAATGTGTGATATTAGGAAGTTTAATTAGATATGGTGTTTGGAATATAATTTAAGAAAGTCTGGGATGGGAAAGATGGATCTGGGTGCAACTACCATTTTTGGAGGGATGTTGGACATAAATAATTGGGGAATTAATGATTCCAGGTTATAAGAATCTCGCAGATCAAGAATCCGGGTCGGAGAAATTCGCGGATCAATTTTTTCCTCATTTCCACGCAGTGCGCGAGTTTCCGCGCTACAACTTGAAGGAGACTGTATCCCCAGTGAACATGTTATGACCACTAAGAAACTGGCCAAAACCCTTTGGGGACAGGAACTTGGTCCTCCTGTTCCCCAAGTAGTTCATGTGTCACTCTCTTCCGTGGCACCTCAACACAACTGGGGTCTTGACACTTGGTAGGTGTTGTACGATCTGGGGATGTACTAAACTATAAACATAAAAATACAGTTAGTATCTATGCAATAATAAAAAATAATAAAACAAAAATGAAAATACATGTATAACATGACTTATCATTATTGGAACTTAACCAAAGTTCTGCATCTTCAAGGTGCAACTGAAATGTGGATACCAACAGAAAAAAAATGCTGCGAGTAATCTGAATCAGAATTTCTCGCGATCAACAACGGTCAATGAAGTTATTACTAAGTAAATAAGAATATAAGTAACCTAATAAAATAAAACTAAATTATTTTTTAGTCCTTTACATATTCACCAATGCCTTTTTTTGGTCACCGAGTCCAAAACTACGTTTAATCGGCCAGTAACATTCTAAAATTGAATCTTTTGGTCCCTCAAGCGATTTTCTGGCTAAACCCTGGCACGTGACTTGCACGTGACATTTTGCTCCGATTTGCCTAGGGATAAAAATGCAATTTCCGATTAAAGTCAATTACCAAAAAAATTTAATTCCACTTTGACTTTCGAATTACCCAGACTCTGAATCTAATTCGCCCTATAATTTCCCCAAATAGAAACCCTAATCCCAAAATCCTCTCAAACTCATCCGAATATCGCAACGTTTGGAGAGCGGTTGGTCTTCTATAGCATTCCCATCTTATGGGATAAGTGTCGATGGTTTAACTGGGCGGGTAGGTGATATTGAACGACCTTTAGTGAGGAATTGATCTAGTGGTATTGCAGACTCGTAATAGGAACGATTGCGACCGAACCCTAGGTAAGGCCAATAATCACAGATTTGTTTTTTGTGCTTCCCCACTATAACATAGCCTGTGAATGAAATGGATTGTACATTTTTAGGTGATAATGGATGAACATAAAAGGTTGTTGCTGCAAGAAGATGGAACTAGATTTGGTGGCGAAAATGGAGTTCCTGAATATGGTAAGTGTGTTATATATGTATGTTTATGGCTGAGTCTATGTACATATATAAGAAGATGGATATTGATAGTAGTCCCCCCGTGGTTGTTGGGTAGTAAATGAATGGGTTTCTCTTTTTGAATGATGTGGTCCCTCTTTTTGTGCTGTTTGATGAGTACCACTTAAAATATGTCTGTGTTTGGTCCACAATCAGTGATAACATAGGATTTTGATTGGTTTGTTAGATTAGTTTAGATATTGATTTGGAAGATGCTGTGGATAGGATTAATTAAATTTTGGTGGAGATTAATATATTGTGTAGGCCCAATTAGATAATTTTGAATTATAATTTAGGTATGGCTGATGCTTGTTTTTATATTTATTCGGGTTTTGTTTAATTTTTAGCTCCTGGTAGAAATCAATTCTCCATTAGAATACACTGCCATGGGCACATGACCTCGTACCCCTTTCCAATGTATTTAGGTGGGTTAGTTTATATGGTAGATTTAGTTGAAGCAGATAATTTCAGTTTGGGTTGTCTGGATTCTACATATAAGTATTTTTGTTATAGGGGATGGTTCAGTGGACTTTATCTGGACATGGGGGTGGACTTTAGTAAAGTAGATGTAGATCAGATGGTACTATTTCCTGAATAAGCGAATGAATTGACAGATATATGAGTTAAGAATGAGGTAGTTGATGTATACTTTTATGGACATTATTGGAATTGTTTGTGTTGGCCATGTGGTGAGGAAGCTATGCAAATTGAACAAAGGTTTGTTGGGAATAATAGGGACCTGTCAGGTACCGATAATAAGAAGGTGAGGGGCAGAAAGAGGCTGAAAAAATTCCTGAAACACAAAGCTCCAGCAAGGCGGAAGAAGGAGGAATCATACCCTGCTGCTTTGGGTTATTACCAAATTGTGGCTCGGTCAATGAGGTAGCAGTAGTGGATGTTGAAAAAAAGTGAGTAGTACGTTGATCCAACCAGCCGAAGAGGTACAATAGAGCCCTTGAAAAAAGTCGACAGGGTCATACTAGTGGATGAACCGGAGAGCATGGATGATGAGGGGCCTGCAACACAACTTTATGAACAGATTCCACCTCATGATTTGGGGAAATGGGACAAAGCGATGAGACTGCCAAGTTTGAGTTTGCCTCTAAGATGAGAGATGCTGATGAGGATGCATTCTGGGATGTCATGGAAGCTGAGAAGCTGGTGATGGATGATGAAAAATAGGTTAAAAACAGGGTGGGTGAACAACCAGCTGAAAAGGAAGCTGAGGAGCTGGTGAACAATGATGACATGGAGGTTGATATCATCGAAGATGACAAGGATGAAGTTATTCTGAAAGAAAAGGTGCAGGGTTCAGAAGAAGGAAAAAGGCAGTGGGTACAAGGAAGAAAGTGGCACAGTTGAAAGGGAAGAGAACAAATCTAGAAAAAAGTTCCATTGCTGAGCTTGTTAATAATGTTGAGGAAACAGGGAAATTTGAAGAACCTGGTTATAATATGGAGGATGTTGATGATTTGGAGCAGGTTATTAAGGAGAGGGAAAAATAGCGGAGTTCAGTTTTTGGGAAGATGGATGGTAAACATGAGGGTAACAAGGAAGCTATTCCTTATGATGCCAAGGAAGTTAAACCTGAGGGTGACAAGGAGGGTTCAGATTCAGGTGAGGAAATTGGTGATGGAGATGAATACAGTGAGACCAGTTCTGAAGATGATCAGAAAATTGGGAAAAAGTGGGTCAGGGTTAATCGGTTTGTGATGCCTGAGGGTAACGGCAGCGTGGAGTTCCAGGTTCAGTATGAGTTTTTTAAGAAAGAAGAGTTCAAGCTATCTTGCAAACACCATGGGACAATTTCTAAGCGGAGGTTAAGGTTTAAGAAGAACAACCTGAGGAGGTGTATTGTGATATATGCAACAAATATGGGTAAATGCAACTGGATGGCTTCTGTGAACTACTGGAAAGGGATAAAAAGTTGGGTGCTAACGACACTTCTGAGAGCGTATTCCTGCAATCTTACATTCCTTCATGGGTGTGCAAGCTGCAAGTACATGAGTGAGAGGTACACGGCTGACTTGAAGACTATGCCCAACATAAGGATTTCTGAGTTAGTGCAAAAAGTCCATAAGGATCTTAGGATCACCATTTCTAGAGATGTGACTTACAAGGATAAGAAGCGGGCAATTGGTGAGATTGTGAGAGACTACAAGAAACAGTATGAGATGGTGAGGGATTATTGCACTGAGTTGCTAAGAGCCAGCCCAAATTTAACATTTATGATGAAAACTAATAAAGACGATGCTGAGAATGAAGAATTTTGTCAAAATTTATATTTGCCTTGATGCATGCAAAAGGGACTCATTGCTGGGTGCAAAAATTTGTTAAGGCTGGATGGGTGCCATTTGACCGGGCCTCACAAGGGTATTTTATTGGTGGCTATTGGGCTAGATGGCAATGATCAGATATATCCCGTGGCTTATATTGTGGTAGAGATTGAGAGCAAAAGTACATGGCTATGTTTTTGTCCCTCCTGCAAGATGATATCAAAATAAAAAATGATTCGAGGCGGACTTTGCTTTCAGACAAGCAAAAGGTCCATCTTCAAAATTTTCTTTTTATATTGATAGTATATGGGTGTTTATGGGTCTACCTATTTTACTTAAGCTGTTATAATTGTATTGACATAAGAAACAGTGTGAACGTGGATTTTTTGGGTGGCTGTCTTGGACTATGATTTTTTGGGTGACTGTCAATGGTGCCTAATTTTCTTATGGAAAGTTTTTGGTGCCTGTGTCGGATAGGGACTTTTTTTAATTGATTTTGTTTGTGGCTGTGTTGGTGCTTGATTTTTGTGTAGATATTTTTTCGGTGGTTGTGTTGGTGCCTGATTTTTGTAAAGATAATTTTTTGGTGGCTGTGTTGGTGCCTGATCTTTGTATATATTTTTTGGCTCGGCCTGGAGCCTTATTGCTTCATGTTTGCCTAATGTTAGGCATTGTTATATTATCGGACAGGGACTTGCAGCTGCAATGAAGCAGTTACTGCCAGATGCAGAACATAGAATGTGTACATAGCATATGTATAAGAATTTTAAGGGAACATATTCCTGTTTGGAGTTGAAGGAGCTGATATGGTTTGCAGCCCAATGGCAGACCAGGATTGTTTTTTGAGGTGGGGCTGATTAATACTACACAGTGGCGGGACAGCGGAGGTGGCGGCGCCCGGGAGCAGTGGCCAGTGAAGGTGCGCCTTTTGCATTTTGGCTCCTCTCCCATATGTTCTAATTGTGGATTGGCGAGAAATAGCTCAATCTAAACAAACCTAGGACTTAAATTTTGAATTTTCATTTTTTTTCGTTCAGTACTAACCAAAACGACGTCGTTCGATTTGAACTAAAACGACGTCGTTTTGGTAAAATATGGGCAAAAAAAAGCCGTGACAGGATTTCTTCTCTAACTCCAATCACCAAAATAATAGAGCAATCACCGAAAAAAGCACAACCCTATGTCCCTGAATGCCGGGAAGCAATACTAACAACTACTACCATGGCGCCGGAATTTCAGGTAGGGCTGGAGCCCTACCTCGCGCCATGGTAGTGCCGCCCATGCTGCAGCCAAGTGGTACTCGCCCAGCGAAGTTTATGGATATTATGAAGGACATGGGGGCCCGAGATTCAGGTGCTCTAAAGTGGTTGGAAGACAGAACAAATCGAAGAGAGTGGTCAAGGACGTTCTTCAACACTGGCTCAAAGTGTGATTTCCTCGTCAACAACATTTGTGAATGTTTCAACAAAGTGATCCTACATGCGAGGGATAAGCCTCTGCTCACAATTCTAGAAGCACTAAGATATTATTTCATGGATCGCCTTAAAAAAAATCGAAATTCAATAGCTGGAATGGGTGGAAAGTTTGGGCCGGACATAAGGAAGAAGCTTGAAGTTAACCAATATGCCTCGAATAGATCTTTTGCTACTCCAAGTGGGGATATGGAGTTTCAGGTCAGTTTTGTGTATGGGGGAAATTATGTGGTGAATCTGAAGTCTAGATTATATGGGTGCAGAAAATGGGACCTCACCGGAATACCCTATCTTCATCCTATTGCAGCTATTACTTTTGTGAAGGAGGATGCAGCTGCTTTAATGCATTCCTTCTACTCCAGACCCGTTTATGCAAGTGCATACGGCCATGTTATCTATCTCATCAATGGTCCGGACGTATGGGTGAAGACGGATCAAAATGTTTTGCTACCCCCCTGAGGCATAAGGTTGCCTGGAAGACCCCCAAAGTCGAGAAACAAATCTGATGACGAATTGAGTCCAATGAAGAAGAAGGTTGGGAAAGAAGGGGAAGTTGAGAGGCTGGCAAGAGCTGGGAGGATGAGTCCATAAAAATGTTCTTTGTGTGAGCAGGTCGACCATAAATTGCTAAGATGTCCAACAAAAACTCCTGATGCACAAGGAACTGTACCAGCACAACCCCCTCCAAATGCAACTCAAAAACTGAGGGTAATTTCTTTACTTATAATCTCTTATTCATATGGTAAATGTTGAAATGTTTCTCACTAATTTTGTTGGTTTATGTACATGGGAAATGTAGTCCAAAATGAGCTAAACAATCATAACCTGCTCAACCGCCTCCAAATGTGGCTCCGTCATCAACTATTGAACCAACAACAGTGAAGGTAATTTGTTAACTTATGCTCTGCAACATTTTATTGTGGTTTACAGCTTATGGTGTATGTATATTGGTATGTGTTCATGGAAGTTGGCTGTAATTCTTTGACTTATGAATACTTCAGCATCTAGGCAAAAAATGTATACAAGTGCAGTGCATGCCACCAAGTTGGCCACACAAAGCTCACCTGCAAGAGCCCTTCTTCATTGCGCTATAGGGAAGCAAACTATTAGATGCGTGGTGATGAGTGGCATTTTCCAAAGACCCATTGAAGCATGATTCTACTTGATGGATGGCCTAGATGTTTAGATTTTTATTTTGGCTCGGCCTGGAACCTTATTGCTGCATGTTTGCCTAATTTTTGGAATTGTTATACTGTAGGATTTTTTGGTATCGGTCCAGAACCTTGTAGTTATGGTTGTAGCTGTTAACGAATGTCTTGTAATTATGGCTTTAGCTTTTGTTGACTGTCTCGGTTGGTCTAGATTAGGTTTCGTTTGAATCAAATGAATTGTAGGAAGATAATTGTATGAAATCAAATAGATTCAGTCTTTTTCGGTGAACTTGTTTCTATTTAATTGAGTTTGGAAGGTTTTTTTCCCGATAAACAGAGATGATGTTCATGCACTATTTCATCCTGTATTGCTCATGTGAAACAACATGTTGCTTCACCAAATTCTTCAACATACAACCTTTACCCAACCTTTCAACCAAAATCAATACAAACAACATTGATTTCACCCATTGTTTCAATCAAAATCAAAACACACATCTAAAATCAATACTTAATCCAAGAAGTCTATTACAAAGATGAACTTAATTCTAACTCCTGCAAAACAAGACCAAACAAAATAGTGGCAAATGGGTTCAGCCAAACAAACTATGGAAAATGGGTTCAGCCCTGAACTACGTTACGCTTGACACATGATTGATTGAGAATCAATCAATTAACACTAATTAGCACCAGTGCAAGGAATATGGCAACAAGGAAACACATCGATCGACTATTCTTAACCTTTCTGGAAATTTGTCGTTCCAATTCAAGCTAGAGTTTTAGATCGAAAATTTGTTCACGCTCCATTTGAAGCTCTACATTCAAATCGGAAAAATCGCCAGTCAACTTCAACAACGCTTCCTCCAACACACATTTCTTCTCCTGAATTCATTCAATAATCTCAGCGGTAGATCTCACATTCCTAGCAACCCTCGTCGCACCATCTGAAAAAAATGGAAACTAGCTCGCCCTAGTGGACAACTATAGAACTTCCTTCCCTGATTTTCCGGTGTGTTGGCATCATAAATATGGCTACGCCGAACACACGTGCATGTAAAGTACGAGCCCACATAAAAATTGGAGGAGATGCTAGAACTTGATATGATTTCAATATGGTTTGGGTAGGAAGATTGGGTCACGTATTTGGGGAGTTCGACTGGGAACGAAGAAGAGAAGATTAGTCTTATGGGAACGAAAGATATATATATATATTATATATAGAGAGATTATATTATGGGTTTGTCAAAGTGGAATTAGAAATTTTTGGTAATTGACTTTAATTGGAAATACATTTTTACCCTTGGGAAAATTGGAGCAAAATGTCACGTGCAAGTCACGTGCCTGGGTTTAGCCTGAAAACTACCCTGAAATCACTTGGGGGACCAAAAGATTCAATTTTAGAATGTTACTGGCCGATTGGACTCGGGGACCAAAAGAAAGTATTGGCGAATATGTAAAGGACTAAAAAAACAATTTAGCAAATAAATGAAATGTAGAAAACTGAACAAAAATTGTCCACATCAATCGGGGAATGACTTGCTAAACCATCATTGTCCGCCATGATTCCTTAATTTCATACGGCGAGTCATTTAGATTTGCAAGGGTACTGATAATGTGCAACCTCGAGCATGGTTTGCAAATGATGTCGGTTAGAACGACAAAAAGCGACTGAAGTCGCAACTAATGTCAATCATAAAAAGACTCATGATCGACACAGACGTACAACATCGGTAGGAAATTGGTTAAGTTGACACCACAATCGATTACTAACCGATCCCACATTTAAAATAAAACCCTAAACCACTATGAATGACTGACAGGAAAGGCCAAATTTGATTACCAGCTGATAAGATAGAATGGTAACTGACAAGCGATCGATGCTGCATTCAAAATAAAATCCTAAAACACTTTAAATGTGTGACTGAAAAGGTCGACTTTGATTACAAGTCTATAAGACTGACTGGCGACTAACGCTGCATGTATCTGGAAATTCTAAAAAAAGAATGGCATATATAATGACTCCAACACACCTAACAACCCAAATAGATGGATATTATCAATAAAGAACAATTATAACATGAGGTTGAAATAAAAAAGAATCAAAGTTTACAAACCTTGATTCCATGAATTATTAATACAATTTCTTTTAAAAAAAACTGAACCTGGAAGTAATTCAAGTTGGAATTAGAACATAATGCAGAAAACATACCTTTTGGATGAGAGAAGATATTGATTGGGAACCCTTTGGAATTTAAGGGAAAATAAATAGTTTGAACTAATTCTAAGGTTGGCTTAAATATATGTACGCATCATTAAACGACATCGTTTTGATTCATGGGAAAATCTACCACGGACGTGCAATGTCGGTCAACCTATCATTTAGACCGACCTGAGTAAAGAATATGATCAACGTCAGTCATAGAGTCTGGGCCAACATTTGTTTTGTCCCACTAGCATAAGAAATAGCCCAGGGAATAAGCCCAACTAGGTTTCTACCTTTAATAATAATTTTCCCTTGCATAACACAAATATTAAACTGGCCAATCCGGTTTGCAACAAGACAAGATTAAACTAGCTGCCATGCTCTATTAAAATTGACCTAGCAAGACTAAAGGTCAAACCTTTGGGCATTTATGTCAATTTACAAAAGAAGTCAAGCCAAGGTCAACCTAACAAGACTAAAGGTCAAAGCTCTGGGCATCTATGTCAATTTACGAAAGAAGTCAAGCCACATATAACGTAACAAGACTGAAGGTCACACCTTTGTGCATTTATGTCAATTCACAAAAGAAGTCAAGCTATGATTGACCTAACAACACTAAAGGTTGAACCTTTAGACATCTATGTCAATTTACAAAAGAAATGAAGCATGGTTCACCTAACAAGACGAAAGATCGAACCTTTAGGCAACTATGTCAATATACAAAAAATGTCAAGCCACAGTTGACCTAACAAGACTAAAGGTAAAATCGTGAGGCATGTATGTCAATTTACAAAAGAAGTCAACCCACAGTCAACCTAACACAAGTAAAGGTAGAACCTTTGGGCATAGATGTCAATCAACGAAAGAAGTCACCCATGGTTGACCTAACACGAGTAAAGGTCAAACCATTTTAGCATGTATGTCAATTTACAAAAGGAGTTAAGTCACGGTCAACCTAATACAAGTAAAGGTCGACCTTTGGGCATGTAGGTCAATTTACTAAAGAAGTCAACCCACGGTCGACCTAACACGAGTAAAGGTTGAACCTCTGGGCATGTATGTTAATTTATTAAAGAAGTCAACCCACGATCAACCTAAGGAGACTAAAGGTAGAACCTTTGAGCATCCATGTTAATTTACAAAAGAAGTCAAGCCACGATCGACCTAACACGAGTAAAGGTTGAACCTTTGGGCATGTATGTCAATTTATGAAATAAGTTAAGCCATGGTATACCAAACTATACTAAAGGTCAAACCTTTGGGCCTCTATGTAATTTTATGAAAAAAGTTAAGCCACAATTAACCTTACAAGACTAAAGGTCAAAACTTTGTCATCTATGTCAATTTACAAAAACAGTCAACCTAGAGTCGACCTTACATGAGTAAAGGTTAAACCTTTAGGCATGTATGTCTATTTACGAAAGAAGTAAAGTTATGGTTAACCTAACAACACTCAATGCAAACCTTTGGGGATGTATGTCAATCCATGAAAGAAGTCAAGCCACTGTTGACCTAACAAGCTAAAGGACGAACCTTTGGGCATCTTATCAATTTACAAAATAAGTCAATTCACGGTTCACCTAACAAGACTAAAGGTCAAACCTTTGGGCATCTATTTCAATTTATGAAAGAAATAAACCCACTGTTGATCTAACGCGAGTAAGGGTCGAACCTTTGGGTCCATATGTTAATTTTTCAAACAAGTTAAGCCACGATTGAGCTAAATGAGTAAAGGTAAAACCCTTTGGCATGAATGTCAATTTATGAAATAGGTAAATTTATGAAGCATAAGTTTTTTCAATTTCTCTTATTTTCTCTCATTCTACCTAGGAACCCTCTTGCATTTTCATCTTAGCTTCACACTTTTATTTTTCCTTTTCAAGTTCACCCTCACCTTTTCCCACACCATTTGGGCTCTCATTTTTTCTTAGGTTGCCCTTTCGGGTTTTCAACCTATTTGGGCCTCCCATTTTTCCTTGTCGTCCTTCGGGTTTTGACATAGCGGGATTATACATACTATTTTCTTTTTTGTGTAGCACAAAATGCCCCAAAAGTGAGCTTTGCACCACATGGAAATCAATCAAAATAAAAGAGAATACAAAGAAACCTTGCTAAAAATTTCGAAGTGCCTAACTACTCCCTCCCCACACTTCAACCTTGCATTGTCCTCAATGCATAAAAATTTCACAAACCATAAGTGGAGTAGGGAGATCATGAACACTTGCTCTTGGGACCTTAAGGGGACCACTCTCATGCGCCTTGTCTCGTGCCTTCTTCTTCTCTCCTCTTGCCTAGGATCTCTCATTGGGAATAAAGTCGCAGAACTCTCTAGATTGGATGCATGCATCATTTCCAACAATTGTTCCATAGCTTCTTCTTTCACCGCAGCCCTCTCATCCACAAATGCAAACTACTCTCTCATTTCTTGCTCAATGAAAGAAAGCCTAGCTCCACAAGTCCTCACATTCTCGTCCATATCATCAAACCTCAACCCAAACTCATCCATTTGTAGGCTCATCCCTCATACCGCATGGCTTACCTTTTGAACTAGTTGGGTTAAACTCAAGGGTTGCTCCCCAAACACTCGAAATTAATTATAGAAGTCCGTCAGTAGGTTAGATTAGGTAAGTTCTACTCTAGAGGGGTTTTCACCTTCCTCCTCATTGTCTTCACTCGGAAATGACAAAGTGTTGAAGAAGATCTTCTTGAAGCTTGGGTTGGGGATATGAAAAGCTCTTCCAAAGTAGTGTGATGAGTAATAGTCGTCCGTTCAGGTTGTGGAAGCACGAAGAAGTTACAAACACTTTCTCCACCATATAACCATATGAATTAGTCACTTGAAGTAGTGGTGGCAACCTAGGAAGCTTTGATAAACTTTTCCACAGTGTACTTTGTCCCCACATGATCTACATTCACAAAAGCAAGACGGTGTGGGGGATCTTGTCCAAGGTATTGTGCGAGAAGACCAACCATTGCTCCCATAGGTATTTTCATGGATCTCTTCTTTCACACAAAACACACTCTTCAATGAACATCTCTACCATATCAGGATATGAGGTCCCTTCTGGAGTCATGGTATAAAGTATGTACACGTCCCTATTAGGGCAGTGAATAATCTTACTGTGACACAAAATGCCCATGGATAAGAGGCATTGGACATACCAAAAATACAGGTGGACTATTGAGGCATTCCTCCCCCTATAGCTCCTGTCCACCCCCTTTATTTGTCTCCAAAAGCTATCCAATTAGAACAAGAGACCTCTCCTATGCATCCTTAGACTCTCCTCCCCATATTTCCACCTGAATGCCCTTGCAACATCCCGATGGGTTATCGTGAATCCTTCTCATCAAGGTGGAATGAGATCGTCCTCCTCCCTTCATCGTCAGTAATTTTCTCAACGGTGGCTAGAAACTCCAAGAACCATCAAATTTATGTCTTCGAGTGCATATTTAGGAATCCCTTTAGGCCTAGCCGACTTAATAAGTCATAGGTTGGAGTAGGCCAATTTGTTTGCAAAGTCTCTTTGCAAGCAAAATTTTCCTCCAACACCACTCTCTTTGGCCTTTCCAACTTTCTCCATTTCTGGGCCGCACTCCTGGAAATTCTCTTCAAGCTCATAAACTCATTGACAATCAAGGGAGTAGACGCAATGGGTTGGTTCTGCCTTTGCCCCTCAACTTGGGCCGAACTCCCCCTCTTCTCAACACTGGAGGTGGTTCTTTTCCCCACTTGACTTGTCTTAGGACCCATCCTATCAAAAACAAGAGAAGATAGTAATGACAAGAGATAAAATTTAAGCACCAAGACAATCTCACTTAACAAGAATCTTACTTCCCTAAACATCCATCATTTAGCACATTACATAATCACAACTAAGAGTCCAAACTCCTCCCCCACACTTAGTCTAACATACAAGCATGCACATTATCCACATACAACTATAAGCACCAAAACAAATATAAATTTCAAGTTCCCTCCACATTCCACAATCATGCCAATAAAATCAAGTAAACATAAAGTTTAAAGCATTACCCGAATATTCAGCATAGGAGATGAAGAACACACAAGAAATGAAATAAAATGATCTCTCTTGAAAGAATGTCCAAAATTTAAATTTTTTCCTAGTGTGAAATGGGGATGAATGTTTTGGAGTTATGGAAGTGTAGTAAGTGCTCTATATTGATGGGAGAAGATATGGTCGGATTAGTTTAGATGATTAATAATGTTCTCCAAATGGGTTGTTTGGGATAGAGAGAGAGAAATATGAATGTAGTAATAGTGTATGAAGAAAAGAGAATTTTTGGAGTCAAAGCTTCTTCAATTCAAGTTCAAAGGAGATGTTATGGCTTGGTACAATGCCAATTGGCACTACCTAATTCGGGGAAGAAGAAAAATATAAATCCGACATGGCATAACTACTCAATTTGGAATATTTTGATTTTGCCAAAAATCTGCAATTCTGCTCATCTTATATGGGTCGTGTAACTTTAAGTCCTCGTTCCTAGTTCTTCTTAGATAGGCCATGTAAATTGGCATGAAATGTGCCCTTGGAACTCTCCTAGGCCTTTTGGCCCATTTTACTACTTTTTCAACCCGACCCCTAAATTCTTCAAACTAACACCACAAGACTAGATTCAAATCAATTTTCAACCACAAATTTTAACATAGCTTCTCCTCAAATACAAAACACACAAAAAACTAACACAAAACTAGAACACAAGGATGATCCAATAAAGGAAGATGGGACTGATGCAATGGTGGACGAGCTACTACAACCGTTGTTTCGCTTTCGGTGATGTTTGGTTGTACCCATATTCTGGAAAAGACTACCATGGAGACCGGTGACTGCGTGTGGCCACCGGATTGGGTACTGGAGGGGAATAAATGTGTGGTTTAGTTGTCTTGGTTTGAAATTTTTGGATCAATGCCACCAGGGTCGCTTGATGTGTGTATGGATTATGGTTTTGTGTTGTAATTATTCTTTTCTGCACTTAAAATTAATGTCTTTTCATTATTCTAAAATTGGCGATGAGTTTGGAAAATGGGGTTTTCTCTAAAGGGGTAACCATGTTGGGGTGTGTTGCTATCCTCGTGGTCCGATAACTCGTGGTTGCGCACTTGTGTCATCGACTGGTGTTTTTCCAGGTGTATGTGAAGTTTTTCACAATTACACCTGTTACTTTACCATCGAGCTTACCATTGTACACATCCACTTGTGGGGGAAAGGGTCATTTAAAGTGGTTGTATTGAACCTGTGAAGGCACTTTTAAAGTGCCTTCTATGGTTGTGCCTTTGATCGCCTCCGATTAAAGGTGGTTCTGAAAAATGCCTTAAGAATTTCCATTCTAGGAAGTTCTAAATTTCCTTTAAAAGGGAGGAAGAACCGCCTTAAATTGCTTCCGAACTTGGAACCTGCGTTGCCTCCGTTGCCTGGTGAGACGTTTTCCAAACTTGGAAGACACATGAAGGCGTTGTAAACAACCTATGAATAGTCAAAGTAACCACCTTAAATTGCTTCCTAGTTTGGAACCCATCATGCATCCACCCAATGTGGAAGACATATTCCGAACTCGTACCCTGAGTACGTTCCGAGTTCGAAAGAAATCTCGGACCCAGAACTGTCTTAAATGCCAATGGACTTCCCTTTTTCGTATGCATAATCCAGACCGGCATGGTAAGTATCATGTGTACAATTTTTGTGGTATTATCTCATTTGCGAGTTCGAAATTGAATCGGCTCTTAACAAATTGAAGGGACGAAATGTCTTCCGATTTTGGAAGAGCCCACAACTCCAATGGTAAAAAACACAATTTACATTCATTTTCCCAGCTCAAAATATGCCTCGTTCAATAGCCACAATTGTAACACAATACATAAAATCATTCTACAAGCTATCAATTATTTTTAGAAAATACCAACTAAGCAATAATCTATAGATAGGAATAGAAATAGAAATAAACACATTTCTATTCCAAACTTACACTCCATACAAAATTATCAAATATGTGTTACTCTATCACGTTAGAGTTTGCGAAGGTTAGTGAGTGGTTGAGAATGAGATGGTTAGCCAAACAATTTTGGATGTTGTTGATGTTTCCCTTCAAATAGGGCCTCATTGCCTAAGGAAGAAGTTGTGACTCTAAGAAGTTAACTGTTAAAGATGATTTGAAGACATGATTAATGTTTAGTTGAACCAAATGTTTGATTACCTTGTCAATTTCAAGGGAATCCAACATCACGGCTTCTATGCACTCTATTGCATACAACATTACGTAATAACCGCATTCCCATGTTTCTGCTTATTTCTTGGGCTGAATTGAAATAATTTCAAATTAGAGCTGAATCGAAACATGAAAAAAAAGCAATTGAACTAGAATTCATACCTTGATTTCGACCACATCCATTTTGATTCCACCATCATCGCTAGTGTCCTTCATGGTGGACTCAAAAATCTTGACAAATGCTTCCGATGATAGGAAGTGCAAGGGATCCATCCAAGAAACCTGTTTTGCGTAAATAATGTTTGTAACAAGAAAATAATTTTGTAATTATAACCTTTCAATGTAGAGCATAATGAATAATTTCTTATCCTTCCTCCTAATGTTTTTACGAATGTAGTCGACTTCCTCTTGGGTTGAAAAACCAATTTCTTAGGTCATCATTGGGTGCATGTATCCAATCCATGCCTTCTCTAGATTATTCAAAAAATTCATGTACCTTCAAATAAAAAAAACTTGAACATTAGTCGTAAAGAATAAGAAGGTGTAAAGGGACATTATCGTCTGATTAACTTGCTCACATTTCCCAAGGTCCTCAAAATCACTCCATGGGGCGATGATATCCCGTTCTGCACCTAGTACGTGATTGTTTCCATGAAATCTGTAAGTTGAGTTGCGATCATTTGGTTGAAGCCAATTGTATAGTACTCACACAAAGGGAGGTGAGTCTTTCGGGACTTGTGCAGTTGGTACCAGTTGTCGAATCTTATATGGGTTTGTTTGGACCGGTTTAAGTGCTCTTTTGATCCATTTTGGTGTAGCTTGCTCCAATTTTGTTGTAGCTACGAGGTTCTTATGTGTTTTTGGCTAGTTGAGTTTTAAATTCCGGTCTTTAATAGGATCGGCATAAATTAGGCGACGAGGCCACAAAAGAAACATTCCACGAGCGGCACTGACAGTCTTGTATTCTCCATTTAGAACTAGTAACGTGGCACCCCTTAACCTTCTATAGAGATACTCTTGACAAGTCTTCAGGAATCGGTATGGTGTGATGATGCCTCATTAACTCATGTAAAAAACCATCGGCAACGTGTAGTGGTCTACCACCTATGTCTTGATCAATGTATAACTCACAAACATGTGAACCAAACATCGTACTAATTACTAACTTTATCTCATACACAAATTCATATGAAAGAGTTGGTATACTTGACGTGTACCTTTTTATCACTTGCGAGTGAGGCCTTGTCAAGGTTTTCAGCTTCGTATCTAGGACTTCGGATAATTGCATCCTGATTAACCTCAACATATTTGGGAGAGTGGTGTGATCCTCTTGATGGGGGAGTCCAATTGGGGTGTTAAATCATCCAATTTTTTTTGAAGAGGTAGGCCCATATGTTAGATCAACTTCCGAATAAGAATGACTTGTTGCTCAGTTCATTTTTCTTGTTAAGGGCATGTTTTTGCAATGTGTGGATCCACGATGGTTGTGCACGACCATAGTACCAAGTAATTCCAAATGCCTCTCATTGTGCCAAGGACCCACCCACTCCCTTAACACGCCCCGCGTGGTCCGGTTTATTTGTTGCCTCCCAAAGAATATCATACTTGAAGGTGGGTATGAATTTCCCTTGTAATTAATCATTCTTTAATTTTTCCCAAGTGAGTAAATAAGGGGAAACTGTTAGCACATGTGAACAGAAAATATGTGAATGAATAAATAGAAAGTCTGGATAAATGGTATACCACTCGTTCCGCAATTTCTCTTATATCCTACTCCTCATATTCACCCTCTTGTTCTATCGGTCCTTGAGGAATAGATCCCACCCATCAATTTCATCCACATCCATTGGTTGTACCTTTGTGTAAGCCTTTTCTTCGATCATCCCTGAATATCTTTCACAAGGCGTTCTTCTACTAACTTCATTGCTGCCAATCCATACCCGTCACGGCTTAAATGGTGAGGCATTTTATTCAAACTAGCAAAGCATTGTTTTTCTTTCCTCGTACCCTATGTTAGGTTGTTAGGGACATTTTAACACTAAAAACTAGTTCATTTCAATTTTTTTGCGTAAAATTTATATAACTTACTAATGTTAGAATCATTCTCCATAGCCCTTCTCTTATGGATCTCCCAACTCTCCAGTTGCATGTGTGTGTATGTCATCCATGGGCGATCATCTTTTTTCGAAGAAAATGTGTACTCCATCAACAACTATATTTGTGTTCCTGCCAACTTTTTCACATCATGGTCGTTGCCTTCTTCCTAATATGTCATATCCGGGGCTTCAATTTCAAAGGGTCTCTATGAGGATTTAGGGACGATGGTAATTTTAGAATATTCTATTAGTAAAATTTTTGCGAACACACTATGACCATTAACGTTACCTTGCACTTCATCCATAGAGCCTCCTTATAGTCTTTTGGTATGTCATTCCAGCTATCAGACCAAATGTCTACCCTTGTTCTCCCGATCTTTGTGACCCAACTAGACCATTTCAGACGATCTTTGGAAAAACACTTGCTAGACTTGTTAAAAACTAACAGAGTTAGCTCTTTCCTAGCCATCCTACGTTCTAAAGTTCTACAAGGGGTCGCAGAGTCTTGCCATCGTTATGTTGCGAACATGATGCATTATCACGAGTCCATTTCTTAGACATGTTTTTTCCTACAACAAAATATGCTTAATTTATATATTACACTAACTTCATAATATATAGTTTAGGCTAGGAAAAATGCCAAATGACATGGGATCCCCGTCATATTCAAATGCTTACAATATTATACTATTTTTCATTAGGTTTTCATAATCTGGCATAAAAAAAGCCACACTCAATAGAATATCCAAAAACTATAACATTGAACACAAATAATATCCTAATAGCCCTAGTTTAAACAAACCATTCATAAACACACCAAGGAGAACAAGAATATTAAGGGCTTTACAACACTAACCTTAATAATAAAAAAATGGGAGCATCAAGTTGATTAAATCTTGCTCTCCCTCAAGCCTTCTTCCTCCATGATCATCATACCCCTCAAAAATGAGAAAAATATGTTAGATGGAAAAAATGAGAAGAGGATTGAAGGAGTCTTAGGCAATGACACCAACCTTTCATCAACTTGTGACGAAATCATGGAGAAGGGATAAAGAGACAATGTATTTGATGAAGGAGAAAATGATTTTTGGTGGGGAAAGTTGGAGGGAAATGACAGGTCTTCTTAGGGTATTTAATACCCTTTGAAACCCACCTTAATGACTATTTTTTTCCGTCAGAATTTTCTTCCAAACTCGGAAGATATTTGGCCCTTCATAAAAAACCCTCCGTATAGCTTCCAAGTTCGAAACCTCTGTAAATATATTAAAAAATCGAATAAATGACCGGCCACATTAATAATCGATTTTCAAAAACTCCCCAATTTCCTCTCCCCAGTCAAACCCTAACCCTCACCCAATTAAACAAAATAAAAAAATCCTAGTACAATGTCGAAGCCATGTTACACTAAGAAGAAAACCGGAGAAGCCAATGACCGGAGTCATAACCCATACATTGAATTTAGAGCATCCGAACAATTTTTTCAACTCGAAAGCGGATGTGAGGTATGTCGAATTCTCCATACGTTAAGTGATTAATGCTAAAGTAATTTGTGCATCGTCAATTGAAGATTTATGCTTAGAATATTTGTTGAGGCATTTTAAAGAACAACATCTTGATGGATTGACGTGTTTGGAAGAACCCATTTATGTGGACAAGGTTATTCAGTTTTATGCAAATTTAGGACAACCTTTTAAAAACCGTGATGTGACTTTGGTGAATGGGAAGGAAATTTTGGTGAATAAGTACACAATTTGTGAAGACCTGGGTAGCTCATACACCACCCATGCAAACTGTTAACTAACAATCCCTCTGGCCCCTACGAAATTTATCACCAATAGAGTTGGACATTGGTAACCAAAGCTACCCCACTAGATCCCGTAGCGATGGCTAAGAAGTACTTTGATAGAAGTGGGGTGGCCATGGGCCCATCTGAGAGCTATGACATAGGGAAATTGACGGTTGAGCAGAGACTTATTTACAAATGGGTTTGTTTGAATGTGCTCCCGACGGTTGGCCACACATGTGAGCCAACTATTGGTAACCTCATACTTTTCTACTAATTTATGGAGGGAAAAAAAGATAAACCTGATTCACCAACATGTTCGTCGCGAGTCGCGACGGCCACTGACCAGAATCCTACTTTCTTTTCCTTCCACTATAAATACCATTTTTTCTCTCCTCTCATTCCAGTTTCCAGAGCTACAATTTTTGTACTATTCTAAACCCTATTCTTCCATTTTTCTTCTTTGATTTATCTTGTTGTTTTGATTTGTTGTTTAGTTAGATTATCATGAACTCTTGTAGCTAACCTATCTCTTGGGAGCAATTGACTAAGGCTTCTAAACCCATGTCTTAAGAACAATTTGTAGCTTATTTATTACTCTTGCTATTGTGCATTTATGGAGCATTGAATGTGTTTATTGATTTTATTAATGTTGTTGAAACCTTGAGTATATGAAATGCTTGTATTAATTGTTTGCTAGGGTTTGGGGGATTTGGGTTAATTTCCCCCCTGTTCTTGTTAGGAATGTATAAGTATGATTTAGAGCTTTTGATTATGTTGATGGATTGATGATTGCTAGATAGATATGCAATGTCTAACTCTTTGCCATGTTTATCATTTGTAGCAAACGGGAGAAGTCTATGAGCGTTGAACGTTCTTGACTAATCCCGTGTAAATGCATAGATCGGTTAAATGCTTAGTCACGGTGTAGTGGTCATAAGTGTTTCCGAGTTTGTTGATCCTTCGTGCTAAATGCCATTAATGGGATACCTTGAGTTGTGTTTCGACTACGGGAGTCATTGGTGAGGTTTGACAAGAGATGTCTAATTCACTCTTGCAAACTACTATCTAAGAAGGATAGAAGTTTAGTCTTCACAACAAGTAGTGAAAGTAGTAAATAAGTTGCATGTTCAATTATGGATAAGAGGTTTGGAAGTGGAAGTCAATTGCGCCCAAGGCTTCGTAATTGTATTTTCATCACATCTTTATTTGCGTTTACATGATTAGCATCATTCTCTTGATTTGCTAATTGTTGTATTTTAATTTGCTAATTTAGGAACCATCCAACCAAACCCCCCCCCCCTTTGGTTACATGCTTTTATATATATCTATGTATGTATGTGTTTAGTATGTTTTCTCATATAGGTGTTTAAGTACTTAGAAAAATCCCTTTTCCTGTGGATGACCCCGTCTTGCCACTATTTACATTATCGTGGATAGGACGCATTAAGGGCCTAAAAGTATTAACTTTGAGAGGTACGGTGACGACCTCCCAAATTTTGGCACCGCTGCCGGGGATTAGGCGTTCATTTTAAAGTACTTTAGCATATTATATGTGATTATGTGCTATTTGTGAATATTTGTTTGTTTGGTTTTATTTTGGTTTCTTAGTTAATTTTCCATTCTCATTCATCTTGGAGCCGTATTGTTCGAGTTCTTAGTGTATGGTTTGCACGCGATCCTCTTCACAAGAACCCTTACACTATGACCCCGAGTTAAAGTTGAGTTTGAAACGAGCTAGGAGGCTTTCATTGGAATGTGTGAATAACAATCCTCCTAGTGACCATTTTGTGAACACGTCTTCTTCAATGGACCCCCGGACTGAGCCTGAAGACGAGCAAAGGGAAGAGGAAACCTATCACCCTCATCCCCACTAAAGAAGGATCCCTTTGGGACAACCCTTGTTGAGAGAAATCATGGCACCCAATCTTGAGCAACAACCGATGTGCATTGAGTACCCATTGGTTGGGCCAAATGAGCATTTTGAGCTGAAAACCGGGTTCATCAATATGCTACCCGCATTCCTTGGAAGGCAAGGGGAGAATGCCAACAAGCATCTCACTGAATTTCACTTCTTGTGTAGCAGTACGGTTCCTCACAGAGTGGACGAAGATTTTTACAAGTTGAAGGCATTCCCTTTCACTCTTAAGGATGGTGCTAGAGATTGGCTCCATTACCTACCGCCAAGGAGCATAAAGAGTTGGCTTGATTTGAAGACAAAATTTCTCGCCAAGTACTTCCCGGCCTCGAGGTCCGCTGCTATGAAGAAAGACATAAGCAATATTCTGCAGTGGAATGAAGAGTCTTTCTTCGATTATTGGGAGAGATTTAAGATGCTCCTCGCAAGTTGTCCCTACCATGGCTATTCGGAGGGAGATTTGATGTATTACTTCTATAATAGCCTTCTTGATGAGGACCGAAGGCTGGTTAGAAGTTCTTGTGGTGGCACCATCGGAAACAAAACGTCCACCGAAGCCATGCAACTATATGAAGAGCTAGCGGAAGAGTCGAGGAATTTTAGCTCAAGGGCTAATTTGAGGAGGAGACACCCAATGCCTGCAAGTGACTTTGCCAACAGTGGGAAATTGGAGGATCAAGTCACGGCCCTCACATCCATGGTGAAGACCTTGATGACAAAGCCCGGAGGAAATGCGCCACATGTTAAGTCATGTGAAATTTGCTACTTGGCGCACCCTACGGACACATGCCCCACTCTACAAGAGGATTACGTTGAGGAAGTAAGTGCTATGGGGTATCAGGGAAATCAAGGGTACCAAGGTAACTATGGGTATCAAGGTGGTCAAGGCTACCAAGGTAACCAAGGCTACCAAAGGTACCCAGGGTACCAAAACCGGCTGTATAATTCGGGAAATCGTGATCACCCGAACCTCCGGTATGGAAACCCTCAAGGAGGCTAGAACTCTCAACTGTACAGGCTTCCCCCACAACAATACCGGCCATCTCCACAAAACTCAAGTGAGCCAAATAGCCCAAATGGTGAACCGGATGGAAGCCCGGGAAAAGGGTAAACTACCTGCCCAACCAGAGATCAACCCGAGGCAAAATGCAAGTGCTATCACTTTAAGAAGTGGTAGAGAGGTCGGTGCTTCACCGGAGGCTGAAAATGTTGAAAAGGAGCCAACAAGAATTGAAGAGTTTGAAAAGTGAGTTGAGGAAGAAGCAGTCCATGAGAAGGAGACCAATAAGCTAGCCAACAAAGGCAAGGAGGAAGAAATCGAGTTGGAGACATTGCCACCAAGACCGAAGTCAACCTCAACCCGGAACCATCCTCTCCTCCACACAAAAGAACAAAGATGGTGGATATCCCACCATATGTTCCGGAACCCCCATTTCCGGAGGCCTTGAAAGACAGGAGGAGGACGGAGAATAACAAAGACATCTACGAAGTCTTTCGTAGATGTGAGGTAAACATCCCTCTCTTGAATGCAATTGAAAAAATTCCTAGATATGCCAAATTTCTCAAAGAATTATGTGTTTTGAATAGCAAACAAAGGGCCAAAAACAAGTTGAAAAATGGAAAAAGTGAGCATGTTTCCGCATTGTGTCAAAGAGAGCTACCCCCTAAATGTAGCGATCCCGGCATGTTCACAATCCCGTGCATAATAGGAAATACTCGTTTTGAAAAAGCTATGCTTGATTTGGGTGCATCCATAAATGTGATTCCTTACTCTTTGTATGAAAATCTCAACTTGGGAACATTGCATAAAATCGGGGTGGTAATCCAATTGGCCGATCGTTCTAGTGCATACCCTAAGGGTATTGTCAAGGATGTGTTGGTTATGGTGGATTCCTTAATTTTCCCCGTGGATTTTTATGTCCTTGACATGGAGCATGATAAAAATGCCGCCCCAATATTGTTGGGGAGGCCATTTTTGAAAACGTCTAGGACAATGATTGATGTGCATAAAGGTACCCTTACCATGGAATTTGATGGAATGAAAGTAGAGTTTAACATAAATGACTCTATGAAGTATCCTAGTGAAGAACATTCTTGCCATGCCCTAGATATTATTGAAGAAGTTGTGCAAGATGTTTTTGAACTAAATGGTGAGGATTCTTTGTTGGTTGCTTTGCAATGTGATGTTAATGATGCCCACAATGTATATTCTATGAGCACTAACTTGAAGGGCAGCTTTGAGGATTTGAACTTGCTTGAAGAGATGACACCGAGTGTCTCAACACCTCCTCCTCTACTCTTAGAGGAACCTGAGGAACCAGAATTCCTCCCCTCAATTGTGAAATCCCCGGTGCTTGACCTTAAACCTTTGCCAGATGATCTCAAGTATGCATTTCTTGGGGCAGGGGAGACGCTTCTGGTTATCATTTCGAGCAAGCTCACCAAGGAGCAAGAAGAAAAGTTGATGGTGGTGTTGTGGGAGAACAAGGAAGCAATTGGATGGACTATTGCCGACATTAAAGGCATAAGTCCATCCACTTGTATTGGAAGAAGGTGCGAGACCCCCGTCCGACAACCCCAACGCCATTTGAACCCGCCTATGATGGATGTGGGAAGGCGGAAATCCTCAAGTTGCTTCAAACATGCATGATATATCCAATCTCGGATAGCAAATGGGTGAGCCCAACTCAGGTGATACCCAAGAAGAGTGGAATGACGGTAGTTGAAAATGAGAAGGGTGAAATGGTGCCCACCCGAGTTCAAAACGGGTGGCGAGTTTGCATTAACTACCGGAGATTGAATGCAGAAACACGGAAGGATCACTTCCCATTGCCATTCATTGATCAAATGCTTGAGAGGTTAGCAAGCCACCCCTTTTATTGCTTTTTGGATGGGTACTCGGGGTATTTTCAAGTGGATATCGCCCCGGAAGACCAAGAGAAGACCACCTTCACGTGCCCCTTTGGTACGTTCGCTTACCGACGCATACCTTTCGGGTTATGTAACGCCCCAGCAACTTTCCAAAGGTGTATGGTAAGCATTTTCTCATAATTTGTTGAAAATTTTGTCGAGGTATTTATGGATGACTTCACCATTCATGGTAATTCCTTTGACGATTGTTTAGCAAATTTAGCTCAAGTTCTTAACCGTTGCATTGAAACTAACCTAGTGCTAAATTCTGAGAAATGTCACTTTATGGTGGAGAGAGGTATTGTCTTAGGCCATGTTGTCTCCTCTAAGGGTATTGAGGTTGACAAGGCAAAGATAGACATGATTCAAACTTTGCCTTATCCTACTAATGTGCGCGAAGTGCGCTCTTTTCTTGGCCATGCAGGATTCTATCGCCGGTTCATCAAGGACTTCTCAAAGATAGCATCTCCTCTATGCAAATTGTTGTAAAAGGAGGTGGAATTTGTGATGGATAAAGGGTGTAAAGAGGCGTTCGATGCATTGAAGAGAAGGTTAGTCTCGGCCCCTATCATACAACCCCCGGATTGGGCGTTGCCTTTTGAGATAATGTGTGATGCGAGTGATTACGCCATTGGAGTGGTGCTTGGTTAAAGGATGGAGAGAGCACCTCACGCCATCTACTATGCATCCATGTCCCTAAATGAGGCACAAAGGAACTACTCCACCACTGAAAAGGAGTTGCTAGCAGTAGTATTCTCTTTAGAAAAATTTTGATCTTACTTGCTTGGTACAAAAGTTTTTGTGTACACTGACCATGCAGCACTTCATCATTTAATGACGAAGAAAGAGGCCAAGCCAAGATTGATTAGGTGGATCCTGCTTTTGAGCGAATTTGATTTGGAGGTGCGGGATAAAAAGGGCGCTGAAAACCTTGTGGCCGATCATTTGAGCCGGTTGACTCCGGGAGAAGACATTGAGGTAAGCCCCGCAATGAAGGAGCAACTACGGGAGGAATTCCCTGATGAACAATTGTTCACCATTAGGGATCTCCAACCGTGGTATGCCGACATTGTAAATTTTCTTGTCGCTGGTAAATTTCCTCCTCATTTTTCTAAGGCCCAAAAGGATAAGTTAAAGAGTGATGCTAAGTATTATGTGTGGGATGATCCCTTTTTGTGGAGACATTGTGCGGATCAAGTTGTTAGGAGATGTATCCCTGATAGTGAAATACACTCAATTCTTGAATTTTGTCATTCTCATGCATGTGGCGGTCATTTTGGAGCAAAGAGAACCGCTAGGAAAGTTTTAGAGAGTGGGTTTTATTGGCCTACGTTGAATAAGCATGCATACACCTTTTGCAAATCTTGTGATGAATGCCAGAGAGTAGGAAATATCTCCACTAGGAATGAAATGCCCCAAAAACCTCTTTTGTACTGTGAAATCTTTGATGTTTGGGGTATTGACTTTATGGGGCCTTTCCCTAGTTCTTGTGGCTTTACGTACATTCTTCTTGCTGTTGATTATGTATCGAAGTGGGTTGAAGCAAAACCCACTAGGACTGACGATTCTAAAGTGGTTGCAGAATTCTTGAAAGATAACATCTTTTCTAGGTTTGGGGTACCCCGAGCCTTGATTAGTGACCGTGGCACCCATTTTTGCAATCGGACCATAGCAGCACTCTTGAAGAAGTATGGAGTCACTCATAAGACATCCACTGCCTATCACCCACAAACCAACGGGCAAGCCGAAGTTTCCAATCGGGAAATCAAGTCCATCCTTCAAAAAATGGTTAACCCTAACCGGAAGGATTGAAGTTCTCGGTTGAATGATGCCCTGTGGGCGTATAAGATGGCTTACAAGACACCAATCGGTATGTCCCCATACTGGTTAGTGTTTGGTAACCCTTGTCACCTACCGGTGGAAATTCAGCACAAGGCTTATTGGGCGGTCAAACAGTTTAATCTTGATGTAGATGAAGCCGGTTTGCATAGGAAGTTACAATTGGAGAAACTGGATGAAATCCGGAGGGAGTCCTATGAGAATGCCAAGATCTACAAAGAGAAGACAAAGGCATGGCACGACAAGATGATCATCAGGAAGGATTTTGACGTTGGTCAGAAGGTCCTCCTATTCCAATCTCGCCTTCGCCTATTCCCAGGTAAGTTAAGGTCCCGATGGATCGGTCCTTTTGAGGTGGTTAAGGTATTCCCGCACGGTGCGGTGGAGATTCTAGATCGAGCTAAGTCCAATACCATTAAGGTTAATGGACAACGGTTGAAACCTTACCACGAGACTTTTGTACCGGAGAAAGGAGAGGACGTTGATCTCCTCGATCCGGTTTGTGAGTAAACTCCAAGGAGGGAAGTGAGTCGTGCCAACGACGTTAAATAAACTTGGTTTTGATCATCTGGATCGTCACTCGTGACTTTCTGTTGATGTTGTTTAGTTTTGAGCTTTTATCATTAAGCTTCATTGTTTTGCTTTATGCTTTTCACGGGTTGTTTTCTCCATGATTTTGTAGCAATTTTGAAGCCAAGGCATTGGATTTTGGAAGGGGAAAATACTTGAATTCGAGAAGGAAGAACTTGGACAAGAGAAAGAAGCAGAAAAATTTTCAGAGTGCCAGGTTAGTTACCCGTCGCGAGTCGCGATGAACTTCATCACGAGTCACGACGGGCTCAGAAATTTTTTGGAAATTTTTGGGCTTCGGATCCCACTTTCTGCGAGTCACGACGAGCTTCGTCGCGAGTCACGACGGGGTCAGAAACTTTTGGGAAATTTGGCCTTTCGGATTCAACTTTCCGCGACTCGCGATGACCTCACGACACTGGTCGAGAGTCGCGATTAGCTTCGTCGCGACGGGCTCAGAAACTTTTTGGAAATTTTGGCCTTCCGGATTCAACTTTCCGCGACTCGCAATGACCTCGCAACACTCGTCGCGAGTCGCGATTAATTTCGTCGCGAGTCGCGACGTGCTCAGAAACTTTGAAAAAAAGTCGATCTCAGATTTCACTTTCCGCAACTCGTGATGACCTCGCGACGCTCGTCGCGATGAATTCTGTCGCGAGGCGCGACGGTCGAGCATACAGAAAAAAAGGGGGGTCTGATTTAAAATCTGAATGAATAGTTCTTATCCTTCACTCGTTAGTCTCTTTTTCCCCATCAACCCGATACCTCTTCCATCCTCTCAACTTCCACACCGCCGCCATCTCATCGCCGCCGCCGCCTCTTCGCTGCGCCGCAACACCACCACACTTCCCACACTCTCCACACTCTCCACAATCGAAACACTCTCCACAATCGAAACACTCTCCACACCTCAAATCACATCTCACATTTGCGAAGAACCAAAACCCTAGATTTTGGGGGTTTTTGACGCTTTAGGCGATTCAAACCCGAATTGATCGTGGGCTCCCGTTTTTCTTCTTCCTAAGCGTATTATTGGTACACTTCTTCACTCTATTGAGCCCTAATTGTGATTACGAATGTATATGCTATTTATTGGATATTGTGTAGATTGTGTGGTATGGTGTTTGGAATTTAAATCATTGATCTTGGCCGATTGTGGTGAATATGTTGTGCATCCAATTTTATTTGATAGGTATTGTGTGAATATTTTGCAATTGCAGTTTTCACGATATATTTCCTTAGCGCAGTTTTAACTGTATTATACCTGCTTGGTTTTGGAATGTGTGCATTCGTGTTGTTTTGGCTGGGGAGTAGATGGCTACTCTGTATTTGAAGCATGTTAGCCCAGGAGCAAACATAGTTGTTATTGAAATAAAATGTTAGTGTGCTTTGGAATGCTATTTTGTTTAGAATAGTTTGGCCATGGAACATAGAGGTTGACATTGTCACTGTACTAATGATGGCTAAATTAGTTGAGCATAACTGTGATTTTGGAATATAGCATATTGATTTAAACTATGTGAGAACTTCGTGGATTTGATGGTTTGGGCTTGTTGGACATCATGTAGATTGTATATGCAATTGCAATTAGAACTTGAACTAGTTGAGTTGATTTTAATCCGGCCTGTGATGATGAACTAGTTTAAGATTGGTTACAGATTTGCCATATTGCATATACACATATTCCTTCGCGTTTGACCTGTTTGCTCTGTTTGCTATGATTGACAGATATGGCCCCCAAGAGGAGATTTAGGGCTCCCCCGCAAGATGAGCGCACTGCCGCTCCTCCTCCACCTCCACCACCGGCTCCGGAATTGGGCCCTGAACCTTCCTCGCCGGATAGGTACATGGGCTTGACCCGAATCACCGGGTCCTATGCGGACAGATGGGAGGCTCTAGAGAGGCACCTGCTTAAGGAAACAAGTTTTGTTGATATACCCACGTTGGATGCCCTCGGCCTTGTGCGGCCTGTCAGATGCCTCCTCGCCAAAGGGGGAATGGAGGGATTCATGAGCAAGAGCGCGTCCACTTACCGGAGGTACACGCTGGAGTTCCTATCCACTGTCCGTATAAGCAGCATGAGGGGTGACCAACCCTGTGAGAGGTACATCGCCTTTCACCTGGATGACCTATCTTGGCAGATGACCGTCTCACAGGTTGAGGAGGCCTTTGGTTTTGACACTGCTGCGATACAAAACAGACTGGACCCAGAGGCCTAAGAGCGGACAATTGAAGATGACATGCAGTTCTGGAATGGCATCAATATGAGGCAAAAGAACTCCCACGACAAGAGCAGCGCCATCATTCACCCTGCACTCCGTTATGTGCACAGACTCTTGGCCGGCACAATCTTTTGCTCCGCGGAGCTGACGAATGTGCCAGACAATGACATTCACTTCCTATGGCACTTAATGAGCGAGGGGCAAGGATATGGGCTGTGGGCCGAGCTCTGGATGAAGAGAATTGTAGAAGTGGCAGGAAAGGCAAAGGGAAAGATCGTGGTCGGAGAAATGATAGGCCTTCTAGCGGAGTACTTAGGATTAGTCTCTCTGGCCGACTTCCCACGTTTGGGGAGGCAGATGTCTTATCTGATCACCATCGAGCGACTGGTTTGATTTGAGATGCTCAGTGTCACTCGGACCACTGGGCTCTTCTATTGGTTATACGGTGCGAGGAAGGTCACATTCATGGCACTTCCTCAGCAGAGCAAGACGAAGCTGGAGTTCGACACACCGCTGGAAGATTTGGCGATCTCCCCAGACTCCCCATGTGCAGCTGAGTTCCAGCGCGAGCTTCGTGACCTCGATCCAGCCCCTGTCCAGCGTGATGATAGCACCCTACTTCCTTCGGAGCCGCAGCAGCAGCAGCAGTACTACTCTCCACAGCCTCCACCACAGATGGATCCTATGCAGGAGGATGATGCTACACCTCACTTCTCCCAGCCTTCGCTAGATTTCTATGAGCGGATAATGCATACCATGCACGATGGCTTCCACCGCCAGGACAACATGATCTTGGAGCACAACGTATTTGTCTCCCAGGCTTTGATCGATATGGATGAGGAGATTGACCACCTGTCAGCTCGCATCTATGAGTTGCAGTCCCAGTCGGGTGGTGCATCAAGCCCCAGTCCGAGAGCAGAGAGGCGGAGGGCATGGAGGCAGAGGAGCACAGAGTGGCTAGCACAGTACCAGCAGCGCTACTCCGGCGGTGGCCCGTCCTCTTCACAGCATTGATTGAGTGAGCATCACACTTTTCCCCTTTTCCATACTTCGCTTTGTACGGTTTTGCCCTAGTCTACATTAAGGGCAATGTAGTGTTCTAAGTATGGGGAGGGGTATCTACTATTATTAGGCGATTAGGGTTGGAGATAATGTTCTAAGTATTGTTTTGCTTTTGATGTACTTGGATAATGTTGGTTTTGATACTTTTCTTAACCTTCACATTTGGAAAGCAATTTGCTACTTTTTGGATTGGAGACACGTGAAAAAAAAGAAGAAAAGAAAAGAGAATCCCGCTAAGTTGAAAACCTGAGAAGGCAACTTAGGCAACATTGGGGGCCCGGATAAGTCGAAAACCTGAAAGGGCGGGCTAGGAAAAAATGAGAGGCTAAATGTGCGGAAAAAGGTGAGATGTGAGCCAAAAGGAACATGATGTGTGGCTAGGATGAAAACCCGAAAGGGCTCCTAGGCAAAATGAGAGAAAGCGAGAGAAATTGAAAGACATCAAGTGTTTACTCATTTACCGGCGATGGAGCATAAGGTTGCGGTGACCACACGGAGGGATCGGGTAGCTCGACATCTTGAGAATCTTTTGGGGATGGATAATTTAGCGGGGAAAAGACGAGTAAGTTGTGGAATTCTTGATCATTAATAGACTTCGTTTTTAGGTTGATATATTGATATAATGAAGCATGTGCTTTGAACTTTATGCATACTTTTGGTTTCATCTTTTATCATTGAATTTGGGATTGTCAGTTCTGGATTTGGAGATGTCTTAGGGAAATTAATGAATTGACGGGGTGATATGGTTTAGGTAGATTTAGGAATAGGGGTTGTGGAAAATTCTCATTTGATCTTAACCTTGGGATGTGCGATATTGAGAGTTTTGTGAGGTAGTAAATTGGGGGATTAGTAGTAGGATGTGGAGGTATCATTCCCTTCGTATACTTGGATCTTTTCTTACTCGAGGCCGAGTAAGGTTCAAGTGTGGGGAGGTTTGATGCATCCACTTTATATGCTTATTTTAGTACTATTTGGGATCCATTTTGTGCTCTTTCATTACAACAGCTTGTGTTTTACCATGAAATCCTCTTAGGAGGGGTAAGAGCAACTTTTCACTCTTTTACCTCTTTTAAGTAGATTTTTTGTGTGACGAAGTAATGAAGACCGGAGGCCATTGAAGACTACACTTTCGAAGATTTTGAAGACTTGCTTCGAAGACGTGAAGACCGGAGGCCATTGAAGATCACTTTTGAAACCGTTGAAGACTTAGAAGTTGAGAGGAGTGAATATGGAGATGACTACATGCCACAAGGAGAAGAAGAAGAAATAATGCAAAAATTCTGGTCACCATCATGAGTCGCGACGGACTCGTCACGACCAACATGTTCATCGCGAGTCGCGACAGCCACTGACCAGAATCCTACTTTCTTTTCCTTCCACTATAAATACCATTTTTTCTCTCCTCTCATTCCAGTTTCCAGAGCTGCAATTTTTGTATTGTTCTAAACCCTATTCTTCCATTTTTCTTCTTTGATTTATCTTGTTGTTTTGATTTGTTGTTTTAGTTAGATTATCATGAACTCTTGTAGCTAACCTATCTCTTGGGAGCAATTGACTAAGGCTTCCAAACCCATGTCTTAAGAACAATTTGTAGCTTATTTATTACTCTTGCTATTGTGCATTTATGGAGCATTGAATGTGTTTATTGATTTCATTAATGTTGTTGAAAGCTTGTGTATATGAAATGCTTGTATTAATTGCTTGCTAGGGTTTGGGGGATTTGGGTTAATTTCCCCCCTGTTCTTGTTAGGAATGTATAAGTATGATTTAGAGCTTTTGATTATGTTGATGGATTGATGATTGCTAGATAGATATGCAATGTCGAACTCTTTGCCATGTTTATCATTTGTAGCAAACGGGAGAAGTCTATGAGCATTGAACGTTCTTGACTAATCCCGTGTAAATGCATAGATCGGTTAAATGCTTAGTCACGGTGTAGTGGTCATAAGTGTTGCCGAGTTTGTTGATCCTTCGTGTTAAATGCCATTAATGGGATACCTTGAGTCGTGTTTCGACTACGGGAGTCATTGGTGAGGTTTGACAAAAGATGTCGAATTCACTCTTGCAAACTACTATCTAAGAAGGATAGAAGTTTAGTCTTCACAACAAGTAGTGAAAGTAGTAAATAAGTTGCATGTTCAATGATGGATAAGAGGTTTGGAAGTGGAAGTCAATTGCAGGCTTCGTAATTGTATTTTCATCACATCTTTATTTGCGTTTACATGATTAGCATCATTCTCTTGATTTGCTAATTGTTGTATTTTAATTTGCTAATTTAGGAACCATCCAACCAACCCCCCCCCCTTGTTTATATGCTTTTATATATATCTATGTATGTATGTGTTTAGTACGTTTTCTCATATAGGTGTTTAAGTACTTAGAAAAATCCCTTTTCCTGTGGATGACCCCGTCTTGCCATTATTTACATTATCGTGGATAGGACGCATTAAGGGCCTAAAAGTATTAACTTTGAGAGGTACGGCGATGACCTCCCATAGGACCGTGGCATCGGGATGCCGTAAGCATAAATTATTTTCTTTTTTATCTAGAATTTTAACTCAACACTTCAATAAGCCTAATTGTATTTGTTACAATAACTGGAAGTTTTTGTAGGTTACGGAGCTCTTGGAAGACTACCATATGGTGGTACTTGAATTGCTTTCATGGAGGCGTTGAGGAGACATCTTAAATATTGAACAGAGCCGATACCTAGCATGAATATTTCATGGAGGCTCAATGACTCCATTTAGAACTAACCGACAACGAGAAGCCACCGTATTTTGAGCCAGAGTTCAATGACGGCGAGGGAGAGGCCGATGCGGGGCCGAATGTTGTTGGTCACAACATGGTGGACATCAACGATAATAATTAGGACTTGTTTCAAAATGTTTAAGACTTTTATTATTGGTTTTTTGGATTGTTTTCATCATACACTACTCTTTTTTAGTCTCCACATTTGATGTTATGTTGGAATGTTTAAGATGTAGAATTTTGTTGAATTGTAGTTATGACTGAATTTTGAACATGTGGAGCTGAAGTGAAACTCAATATAGACCGTCATTTGGTTTTCTCAATCCGTCATAGGAAAAAAACACTCAAATTAATATCCAAAAACTATAATATCGAACACAAACCATCTTCAAGGTCGAAACACCCACCATTTTAAAATTTGGGGTTAAAATTTTACCATTTGATCAGACCCTCTTTTAAGTTTGGAAGATTTCCGTCCCTTTGTAAAAAACAATAGGCATGTATTCCGAGTTTATAACTTATTCAACCCCAAAGGTAGTGATGGGCCGAATTTGTTTCCGAACTCGAAAACAAGTGGTTCCAAGTTTGGCCTGATTCCGCATGAGTATGGGTCCAAACTAAGCGCCTATATTTTCTAAAATTAATTTTTTCCGAGTTCGAAAGTAATTCGGCTCCTAAATGTGAAGAAATGAATTCAACATTCTAAGTTCAGAAAGGGGAAATTAGTTTTTCACAATACAAGGGCCGATCAGATTCCGAACTCGGAACCCATTTGGTATAAGAAAAAAAAACCAAAATCAGGGGTCATTGTATAATTGAGCAAAAACTTTCACACTCAAAAACCCTAGCGCAAACCATTTCACTTGGCTGATCATGTACAAAAAATTTCATCAAAGGAAAACGATTGAAGATGGCTAGAGGTGGCTCGTCTCGCATCCTTTGTTCAAAATCCACCAGCAACAATCATGGGTACGATCAATTGAAATTTGTGTCTTTGGCCGCACAATCTAGGTACAATATATTGCGTTCTTCTAGGAAATTGATTTCAATGAGTATATGAGGATAGGATTAGCGGATCCCCTAGATAAATTTAAAGACCAATATGTGGAAACATTGCTTGGTTGTAATGAACACTCGTACTTCGACTTGTGCTGCCAATTCTATAGTAATCTACGTGATCTTGGGAATGGTGATTATTCAACTAGGGAAGGGGGTATTTAAATTCCTATTAATCATTGGATTATAATTAAAGCCCTAGATTTCCCATATTTGAACCCATAAAGCGTTTATCCGGAAGATAACGATGGTAATTTGTACAATTGTTATCATATGGACAAATTTCCTCTTATTTTTGACCCCCCATATGTTGACCCTATTGAATGTAGTGTTAGGTATTTTGGCTGTGATCCTAATGATTTGGGTAAGGCTGAGACGTTTAGTCTAAAAAATTGAGGAATAGATAATCACACTGTGTTTGAGATGATTGCTAGAAGTATAGTTCCTACCTCCGGCCACATCACCAAACCTACCTACTCGGGATTGATGTTTTTTATCTAATTATGGAGGGTAGAATAATTAACCTTGGGGTGGATATATTAAAACATATGCTCTATGTTGGAACCTCGACAAGGGTAGTGAAGAGCCTCCCATACGGGAACTTCATCACCTTATTATTGACGATGGTAGAAGGATTGGAAATAAAGGGGGGGGGGGAGAAACAACCAAAGTACTACGACAAGATGCACTATGAAAACAAGAGGTGGATCTTGGTTGATGGAAAATGGTTCCATCCTAAGGAGTCAGAATGTGGCGAGCCGGCAAAAGACCTCGGGTTGATGAAGGTAATTGAAATTGTTAGTTTAATTGCTTTTCTGTTAATAAATTCCTTTTAATTATAATTGATTATGTGTATATATTAATTTATTTAGATTCGGAGAAGGCATACTTCAGAGGTGTTAGAGATTTCTATAGGGGGGTACGGAAGGAGTTGGCTGCCATGAAGGATAAGATTTGGAAAGTTGATAAAAGACAAAGGGCGTACGGACATCACCTCGCATCTAGCCACCGACCTCATCTTGACCGATCCACATCGACGAGCGATCTTGAGGATGACTTGGAGTCGGACATTCCTTAGATCGTGTTATGTTTAAGTGATATTTGATGAATGAACTTGTCATGTTTCCATGGATTGTGGATTAGTACTTTTTTAAAGTGTGCATGCTATTTGGATTCTATTTGGATTAGTACTTTTTTTAGTGTGGATGTTTCCAAAAAGTTTTTTTTAGTGTGGATGCTATTTGGATTCTCAATTTTGAATGTTTTTGACGATTGAAAATTGGTGCAGTTCATTTTAAAAACAAAGACAACTAAGCTATTACACACTTAATCAACATGAGAAGAACTATTACAAAAGAGGAAACTACTTCTTAAGATTTCTTTTCTTAGTAACCTTTTTGGATTTCATCCTTTTATGACTTACCTAGCAATGGACATCCACCCACAGTCCCTCATCATAATCGTTGCCACCAGCTGAGCATTTCAATGCAAGATCATCTTTCTCAAGCAACAGAGCATCATCAGAGTGACACCCATTGTATTGTGGCCGAATCCTACAATTTATTTGGCTTCAAATTCTTGAACAAACGCCTGTTTACCTTCCCCAACAATACCCCCCTTGGATTTGAAGAATCCCTTACATAGAAAAACTAGTGCGCTTGGGAGGCCATAATGAAAGGTTCCTCCCGCCAACCTACCCGACTACAATCGACGAGGGTGAAACCGAAATCCTCAATTTGATGCCCATTGTTGAAATACATACACTGACATTTAAAAACTGGTACTTTCATAGTCACATAGTGAAGATCCCATATCTAGAATTGTTCCAAAGTAACACTTATGAGCGTACATTTGGTTATTTTCACTTCCAATACCGACATGCAAAGCTTCTGACACGAGGGACACTCCACTATTCTGAGACACACCCTTATTATCCATTGCTTTCATGCTAAATGTAAAACCATTAATGTTAAAACCTCCATATGAAAGCATTGTACCCATAGGTTGATGAGCCAATCACTTAACTTTCACTAGATGATCACCCTTGGAAACGTGATCACACATCCATGACGCAAAAGTCCCACTATGTAATCGTAGAACATATGCCTCGTTGAAGTTTGGGTTGGAAATTCTAATGGCACCCATGTGAGCCTCTATATATGGTAAAACATCTTCATGATTTCAAAGAACATAGAGATGGGCAATATTTAATTCTTCGGTCTTAGGGCTGAACATTTTCCCCTGCCGAAGCGCATAACCTTCGAACCGTCCATCATGTCTATGTGTTGGAACCCTGATCGAATCAACCTCCTTCAAATAATCAGTAAAAACCTCTTTGACCTCCTCTGCCACATACCTTTGTACAATACTTGCATAAAGTCTATACCAATTCTTCACAAAATGTTCGAATATTTTCATGTATCTCCCGAACGTGTACATCCGCCTCAAAAGTATAAGATCACAAAGCTTTATTTCCCACACAAGATGAACACACAAGTGAACACACAAGGGGGAAAATACATTTCCATCTGGCACAAAACATCAACAATCATTGTCTGCAAATGGTCCAGCTTTGACACATTAATGTTTTTGCTACAAATAGACTTGAAAAACAAACAAAACATCGTAGTGCACAATCTTACATGGGATCTATGACAATGACGATCGAATGGAAATGACATTCAATTCCTACATAAGATTATGAAAATCATGAGACTTCAACTCAAGTAACTTAGAATCCTCAATTGACACACATGTACTGATGTTGGATGAATATGTTGCCAGGACCTTAACGCTACCAAGCGTCTCACAAAATGACTTCTTCTCCAACTGAGACATTGAATAGAAAGAAAGGGGGAAAGTAGCAATTGTCACCCAAAGTTACTGGCCCTAACGTCTTCTTAATTCCCATCTCAACCAAACCTAACCGAGCCTTAAGCCCGTCCTTTGTTTTTGCAGGGTTATTCAACAATGTCCCGACCAGGGAATCACACACGTTCTTCTCAATGTGTGTCACATCAAGGTAGTGTCTTACATCCAAATGCTCCTAATAGGGCAATCTAAAAAATATAGAGCATTTCTTCCAACTCATATCCACGGGGACTTTCAGTATCATTTTCCCAAAATCATTTACAAAATTCTTTATTGTTTCAAATATCTCACTACCTGTTCAAGCAACCAGTGACTCAACTTCCCCATTGAACCATTTTTCCATGGATGGTCCTCCGGAAGAAACCGTTGATAACCTTGATAAATTGTTTTACAACCATGCTCCATTTGGCAAAAATCAATATCCTTCTTCTTGCACACATGACAAGCAAAGTGACCTTTCACTGAGTAACCAGATAAATTACCATACTCAAGAAGTCATTAATAGTGCAAAATAGCATAGCTTTCAATGTAAATAATCTTGAACCACACCATCATATGTCCTCACATCATACTTATATAGGGTAAACAAATCCTCCACAAGAGGTGCAAGATACACATCAATGTCATTACCTGGTTGCCTAGGACAAGAAATCGTCAAAGATAGCAAAACGTAAATACGTTTCATTGTCAACCATGAAGGAAGGTTGTAGTTAACCAACATCAAAGGCTAAGAACTATGTGTACTACTCATATTACCAAATGGATTCATTCCATCAGTATTTAGGCCTACCCTTAAATGCTGGGGTTCTTCGCCAAAATCAGGGTAAAGTGTATTCATTTTTTTCCATTGCTCACCATCTGACGTATGTGGAATGCATCACCCACGGGTCGATCCCTCTCAGCGTGCCATCGCAAAATTTTAGAATCTTCCTTAGATGCAAATAACTCCTGCAATCGTGGAACTATAGGAAGGTACCACATCACCTTTGCTAGAGCTTTTTTCTTTGATTTTGTTAACATTTCCGCTCTCACTGCAATTCCACCCCTGTTCAACTTGTATCGAGACTCGCCACATACCCGACAAGAGTCACAATTTTCATCTTCTAGCCCGCGGTACACCATACAATCATTTAGGAAACCATGTATTTTTTCAATTCCAATCCCATCGGGCATAATAATTTTTTTGTGGCATACAACCTATTCGGAATAAGATTACCTTCGAGTAACAAATCCCTAAGAAATTCAAGAGTTTCGGTCATTGACTTATCGGTCCACCCAAATTTGGCCTTCAAATTCATCATCCTCAAAGTTGCACTCAATACCGAATGTTTAAAACCATTATACAATGACGTCTCATTGTCATCAAGTAAAGCTTGTAGCACCTCGGGTTTACTTTTGAACTCTCTAGCAATATCCTCAACCATTTTGTCAAATTCAACATTCCCATCCAACTCATCTTCCACATTCTTCTTATTTGTTTCACTCGTACAAGAAGTTTGACCTACTTTCCCATGCCATACCCAAGAAGTGTACGTTGTTTGAAACCCCCGCATTATTAGATGTTGCCTCAATTTCTTCCTCACTAAATAAACATCATTTCTACAATCTTTATACGGGCATCGGCTTGCACAAAACCTTGTTTGGAGGCATCTTCAAATGATACCATCAAAATTTTTTCAATCAATAGAATGTGGGTGATTTCCTAAGATCATTACCAATGAGCTTATTCTGATTCATTACGCTACAAGTCAATTACAATACAACCCATTAGTATTCACACAAGCATAATCATAAAAAAACATAAATAAACCTCTACACAACCCTAATTCTACATTTATATATTTCAAACCCTAATTTCAAGTAATAAATTCATATACAATTTACCTTCAGCAATGCAAAATGATGACTTTAATGTATTAGATTTGCTTCTTCATCAATATTGGACTAGAAATGGAAGAACACCCTTCTTCAACAATGTTGAGGAGAATTAAAATTGATGACCCCATTTTTTAAATATAAATACATAATGGGTTTCGAACTCGGAACCCACGACAATTTTAAATCATTTGCAATTTTCAACCTTTCCAAACTCTGGAATAGTTATCAGATCTGGTTTCCAAGTTTGCAAAGGTCCCCTTACCTTGACTGGGGGGGAGAAGACATGGTTCCGGACTCAAAAGGCTTGTCGGCCCTTGGTTTCGAGTTTGGAAATGTGGACAATTTACGGCGGTTATGTCTAACTGCCATTAATTAGTGTTGATTAAAAGCGGTTAACTAAATAATCACCTTTAGTTAAATGTTACGGACTTGGAAGGTATTTCAGAGCATTTTTCTCAGTTTGGAACCTCGTACAATTCAAGGTGGCTGTATCTAACCACCTTTAATTAATGTTAATTAAAGGCAGTTTTACAAAGAACCGCTTTTAACTGAGGGTAATTAAAGGTAGTTTTCAAATAATAGCCTTTAACAGATTTTAAACCGCATTTAAAACAATTTGGCGAGATATGAACTGAGGTTCCGAGTTTGGAACCTTTTTTAAAGACAGTTCCGCATTTTTCCCTCCAAACCACCTTCTATTACCGTCTTTAATGGCCTTGTCTCTACTAGTGACACAATCGATGTATAGATTTGATCCTAGACTCTAATTCACACAAGCTACCATAAACCTATTTTCATGTTACATCACATAGTCTGGACATGTTAATTCCCCCACAAACTTCCACTGTCTGTCACACAGCTGGTTCTACCCCCTCCTTAACATCTCACCTCCTCCGTAACTTGCTGGGGTTGGGCTTCTCTACTGACCACCCTTGTAGCTCACTCCTGGGGCTACCGGCCCCCGCTTAAGAGAACTACGGATTGAGCATGTCACAACAATTAGATGCGGGAGTAAGCCCAATCACATAATCGGGACCTCCACCATGAGAACCCATCCTAGACCTCAAAAGGAAGAGGACATCAGTACCTTGTGATAGCTCTAGAGTCTGCACCACCCTAGTCACTACAAGCTAAAAATACTCAATTATAGAGGTAAGCCAAAGTTTCCCCAATTAGGATTTTAATAACATAAATTCGGTAGGTCCTATGCTTCTAACATGCAATTCCTCACATGACTAGACAATTAAGATTATTGTCTATTACCATCTCAACACTAACAAGGGGGATCTAATGCACATATCCTCTTGGTACTCACAAGACTACCATTGTGCCAATAATCCAACACTCCCAGAATAGCATATAAAGCCTAGCATGATATCATGCAAGAAATAAATTAAGTGTGCATAATAACATATTTCATGGCATAAATCACAATAAGAAATGAAACTACAAATTAAGCACAATATTTATAACATTACCAATAGGATGAATCTAACGAGTCTCACGAATTATGTCAAATCATGCTTACAAATAAATACCCCCAGAAATAAACTACTCTACTAATAAATACATGCATTTGATGTGACATCAAATTCCCCACACTTAAACCCTTACCCGTCATCGAGTAAACATGAAAAAGCTAAGATCTAAGCATAAACTAGTGTGCAAACATTTTCCCAAAACACCGAACATTTTATTCCTAAACTACCCTAGCCCAAGACATAAGAATCTCTCAGACTCTCATATCCTGAACCTAAATCAATATAACAACCAACAAACCATAAAAACAGTGTGGTATACATGAAAAATGATGCTAACTTACTTCAGCCAAAAATCTACCTAATAGAAAATCAAGAGAAGCATAAAATTTTTCAATTTCTCTTATTTCTTCTCATTTTACCTAGGAGCCCTCTTGGGTTTTCATCCTAGCTTCACACTTTTATGTTTCCTTTTTCAAGCTCACCCTCACCTTTTTCCACACCATTTGGGCTCTCATATTTTCTTAGGTTGCCCATTCAAATTTTTAACCTATTTGGGCCTCCCATTTTGCCTTGTCGTCCTTTCGTGTTTTCAACATAGCGGGATCATATATATTATTTTATTTTTTATGTAGCACAAAATGCCCCAAAAGTATGCTTTGCACCACATGGAAATCGATCAAAAGAAAAGAGAACACAAATAAACTTTGTTTAAAATTTCTAAGTGCCTAACTACTCCCTCCCCACACTTCAACCTTGCATTGTCCTTAATGCATAAAAATTTCACCAACCATAAGTGGAGTGACCCACCTCCACCTGGGGGTTGTTAAGACCGTAGCTTAGAATTCACTCAAGCGGAGGCTGAGAAGGTCAATGATAAGATTTATAGTTCTGCACTCGTTCTCACTGCACGCTACCTAGAGGATAGTTAGTGGTAATCCCTGGGTTTAACCATAGAGATGCTAGGGCTCTAGAATCAACTTAAAGACACAACCTTTTATGGGTCTTCAATCCGTACGAGTGAAAGGAATAGCTAGTAAATGCACACACAAAGAGGGGTGTGGATTTTCTGTTGAACAACTACGAAGCATAAAGATAAAAATAAAGTAATGTAATTAAGCTAAGCACTTGGGGAGTCATTGCGCAACATGATTAATCTAATTTTTTGATCATCGATTCATTCACATGTAAGATTTACTAAGAAACCTAATATAGTGTTCACAACATGTGGTGTGGCCGATGGTACACACTTCCTCATACCTATCACGTCGGGTGTTCTTGCAACCCTCCATCGACGCCACCATCATAATTAGGGGAGCACAAAAAGGCCCGACCATTGTTGTAGGTCTATTTCTTCCTTGTGAAATTACGTCCCAGGCTTCCACCACGAATTCACAACTTTCCCTAGGTCCTATCAACTAGGTTCAACATTGGCACCTTATCTATGATACTAAGGTCTCTTACAACCATAGCTTGCTACTTTTTCACTATCTCTACCTGCAAACTATCAGAAAACTTTACGTAATCAGCTAAGTCTGGTGCGATGGAAAATAATTCAGAGCAATACTTGGGTCTCCCGTGCACACACTTATGCAGACGCAACGTACTCCCTTACCCTTTCTAACATCCAGGTTTCTCTTCCCAAGAGGGCATCAATAAGTGCACCATACATGAATACATCCCAAAGTGTGTGCCAATTTTGTGTAATATTTATGCATTTAGAACATTCAAGAACAATCATAATAATATCATGAACACAAATAATAGGATGAATCTAATGAATCTCACAAAACATAAGTTCAAACATTCGCTACAACTACCCCCAAGCTATGGAAACTACTCCATAGATATGGAATTCATATATATATTTGAATTATACATCTAGGATGAAGACAAAAGTAAAAGAAAAGAAAGGAAAAGGAGAGAGTGTTTCTCTCTCTAAAAGTTTTCTCCTAATGAACAACTCTACTTTTTACATGTTTAACCTAGTAGATTAAGGTCATATGTATAGGAGAAGGGGATTGGGCCTAAAAAAGGACCAAAATAGGCCAAAAAGGCTAAATCCCTAGTTCAGCAGCCGCCCGTCACGAGCCATCACGAATGGTGTGGTCCACGCCAAGTACATGTAGCGGGACAAAATATCGCAAGCGGATCGTGGTCCTTCATCAGGTGCAGGGTGGTGGATCTAGCGTAGGCCATGGTGCAAGGCTCTAGCACGGACTGTGGGATATTTTGCAGGGCGTGGTTTGGAAGCAAGGTTTGCTCAGAAGCTTGGCACGGAGTGCGTGTATTGGCGTTCGCCGTGGTTAGGAGGCTTGTTCCGCTAAGAAGTTTGGCATGGGGTGCAGACTTTGGTATGGGCCATAGGCCAATCTTTTCATCTTTAACTTGGATTGATTTGGGCCATCGTGAATGGGACGGTTCACACCCATACTTAGGCATTGTTTTAGCAAAGTCTCGAAATCGTGTCGTGTGGGCTGTGGGATATGGCGTGAGTTGTATAGGCTAGAAATGTTGGCAAAATCGTGCCGTGCAGGCTGGAACTGTTGGCACGGGACGTCTCCTCTGGCACGGGCCAATGGTGCTTGGCTATGAACAGCCCGCGCTGACCCGTGGTACCTTGACCTGCTGAACTTGTTTCCTTTGCTATGGGTGAACCAATTGTCCAATTTTTTAGTTCTAGTAGTCAATTTTGTAGTGCCCGAGAAGACAAATCCAATGGAATCAGTCTTGAAGGTAAATTCTTCTCAGATCATTCTCATAATTTGGCACAACTCATCAGACCACTATTCCCCATTTCTTCGTTGGCAACGTTAAGACTCCAATCTCCTTCTACCATGCATTGATGTTCGTGGAATTTGTATACTACCATTTTAGAGGTTAATGGCCTTTGATATCTTCTAAAGATCTTGCAAACAACCTTCAATATCTTCTACCGCCCTTACGAATGGCCTTCACATAGAATGTAACCAAAAGGTACCCACGAGCTACCCACTAAAGATGATCAAATGGAAGATCTAGGAGCCCGTGGATACAAGATGTCCATTAGTGCTAATTACAGTTAAACCTCGATAAATGAATGTTCGATAAATGAATAACCTCGACAAATGAATAATTTTTTCCGGTCTCGACTTGGGCTAAGGGGCTAAATGAATAACCTCGCTAAATGCATTAATGAATAATTTTCTTGAAATCCTTAAAGACCCTATGTAAATATAAATGAATAATCGTCACATTTCATTAGATATATATATATTAAAAAAGATTTTTTTTTCAATCAACAATGTTCATACAATAAGTCATTCTCTTACAAAAAAAGAGTCTATAGTTTTTTTCTTTTTTTCCACCAAAATTCATCTCATCGTTGATTTTTCCTAGTGCAAACAAAACTTTAGGAGTATTCTGCTCGTGTTGTAGAAAGTAGTTCCGTTTGATATTGTGGTTTGGCTAGAATCCAAACCAAACTTTTCCTTCACCCATGTTTGCATATCCTTTTGCGTAAGTGTTGGATGTTCCTTCTTATGCTCACATATGACCCTCCTTATCTTATCAGTCAAAGATGTTTTTGTTGATGGCTTTGGCTTTTGATTGGAAGCCATCAAATTGAATGTTAAGAAAGATATGGTACTGTAGAATGAATTACTTACCAAACCAAGACTTTAGAACTATATATAGTTTGTAGTGTAGGTTAGATACAATTTCTAAGACTCTAGATATTCCATACAGTACATACTATCTTATTAGTAGTCTCAAATACAATGTACATATGTACAATTTTGTACTTAGTCCACATACATACTGTAGTTTGTAGTGTAGATTAGATACATTTTCTAAGACTCTATATATTCTATATAGTACATACTATCTTATTAGTAGTCTCAAATACAATGTACATATGTACATTTTTGTACTTAGTTCACATACAAACAGTTCATATATTACTAATATAATTTCTTCAATACTATCTAAATGAATAAAAATTCATTTATCGATAAATGAATAATATATTCATTTATCGATAAATAAATAATCTCGCTAAATGAATATTTTTTCCTGGTCCCAAGAGTATTCATTTATAGAGGTTTAACTGTAAGTCTACAAAATTTAGGGTTTAAACAATAAAACCAAAGAAGGTTGTCTATACCCCTTGTCACGTAAACTCAACTAATACTAGCAATCTGCCGAACAAAACATACTAAAAACTACGCCGGATACAACGATTAACGCATGCAAAATGAAGCACATCATGGAGTAGGGAAATCATGGACACTTACTCTTGGGACCCCAAGAGGACCACTCTCATGTGCCTTGTGTCGCTCCTTTTTCTTCTCTCCACTTTCCTAATCTCGCTCGTTGGGAATGGTATCGCAGAATCTCTCTAGATTAGATGCATGCATCATTTCCAACAATTGATCCATAGCTTTTTCTTTCACCTAGGTCCTCTCATCCACAAATGCAAACTCCTCTCTCAGTTCTTGCTCAATGAAATCAAGCCTAGCTCCATAGGTACTGACATTCCAGTCCATAGCATCAATACTCAACCCAAACTCGTCCATTTTTAGGCTAATACCTCCTATTACATGACTTACTTTTTGAACTAGTTGGGTCAAACTCAAGGGTTGCTCCCCAAACACTCAAAATTGATCATAGAAGTCCACCAGTAGGTTAGATTGGGTAGGTTCCACTCTAGAGGGGTTTTCACCGCCCCCCTCATTGTCCACATATGGAAATGACAAAGTGTAGAAGAAGATCTTCTCAAAGCTTGGGTCAGGGCTATGAAAAGCTCTTCCAAAGTAGTGTGGTGAGTAATAGTCATGCGTTCGGGTTGTGGAAGCATGAAGAAGTTACAAACACTTGCGTTACCATATAAGCATATGAATCAGTTACTTGAAGTAGTGGTGGCAACCTAGGAAGCTTTGATAAACTTTTCCACAGTGTACTTTCTCCCCGCATGACCGAAATTTGCAAAAGCAAGGCGGTGTTGGGGTTGTTATCCAAGGTAATGTGTGAGAAGACCAACCATACCTCCCATAGGTATTTTCCCAGATCTCTTCTTTTGCGCAAACACACACTCTTCAACAAACATCTCCACCATGCCAGGATATGAGGTCACTTCCAGATTCATGGGCTAAAGTATCTACACATCCCAATTGGGGCAGTGATTAATCTCATTGTGACACAAAATGCCCATGAATAGGAGGTATTGCGGCATTTCTCCCCCTATGGCTCCTGTCCACTCCCATGATTTGTTTCCTAAAGCTATCTAATGCAAAAGAGACACCTCACTTACGTGTCTTCAGAATCTCCTTCCCATATTTCCACCTGAATGCCCTTGCAACTTCCTGATGGGTCATCTTGAATCCTCTCATCAAGGTGGAATGATATCGTTCTCCTTCCTTCATCGTTGCTATTTTTCTCAGCAGTGGCTAGAAACTCCAAGAACCATCAAATGTATGCAGGTTTCTCCATTATTGGGCCACACTCCCGGAAATTCTCTTTAAGCCCATAAACTTATCGACAATCAAGGGAGTAAATGCAACGGGTTAGCTCGACCTTTGCCTCTCAACTTGGCCGAACACTCCCCTTCTCAACATGGGAAGTGGTTCCTTTCTCCACTTGACTCCTCTTAGAATCCATTCTATCAAAAACAAGAGAAGATGGTAATGACAAGAGATAAACTTTAAGCACCAAGAAAATCTCACTAAGCAAGAATCTTGCTTCCTTAAACATCATCATTTAGCACATCACATAATCACAACTAAGATTCCATACTCTTCCCCCACACTTAGTCTAACATACAAGCATGCACATTATCCACATACACCCATAAACACAAAAACAAATATAAATTTTAAGTTCCCTCCACATTCCACAATCATGCCAATAAAAGAAATTAAACATAAAGTTTAAAGTATTACCTGAATATTAATCTAAGGAGATGAAGAACACACAAGAAACGAAAAAGAATGCCAAAAATTTGAAAGAATTACCAAAATTTGAATTTTTACTAGTGTGAAATGGGGATGAAATTTTTGGAGTTATGGAAGTGTAGTAAGTGCTCTCTATTGATGGGAGAAGATATGGTCGTATTTGGTTCTGAGGATTAATAATGTTGTCCAATTGGGTTGTTTGGGATAGAGAGAGAAATATGAATGTAGTGATGGTGTATGAAGAAAAGATAATTTTTGGAGTCAAAGCTTCTTCAATTCAAGTTCAAAGGAGATGTTATGGCTTGGTATGATGCCAACTGGAATTACCTAATTCAGGGAAGAACAAAACTGTAAATTTGACATGGCATAATTGCTCAATTTGGAAAATTTTGATTTTGCCAAAAATATGAAATTCTGCTCATTTTGTACGGGCCGTGCAACTTGAAGTCCTCGTGCCTAGTTCTTCTTACACATGCCATGTAAATTGGCACGCCATGTGCCCTTGGAACTCCCCTGGGCCTTTTTGGCCCATTTTACTACTTTTTCAACCCAACTCTTAAATTCTTTTAACCAATACCATAAGACTAGATTCAAATCAATTTTTAACTATAAATTTCAACATATCTTTTCCTGAAATACAAAACACAGAAACAACGAACACACAACTAAAACACAAGTATGATCCAAAGGAGGAAGATTGGACTGATGCCATGGTGGATGAGCTCCTACAACAGTTGTTTCGCTTTTGGGGATGTTTGGTTGTACCCATATTCCGGAAATGAATAACATGGAGACCATTGACCGCATGTGGCCACCGGATCAGGTATTGGAGGGGAATAAATGTGTAGTTTAGTTGTCTTGGCTTAAAATATTTGGGGTATATGCCACCAGGGTCGCTTGATGTGTGTTTTGATGATGGTTTTATGTTGTAATTTTTCTTTTCTGCACTTAAAATTTAATTATTTTCATTCTTCTAAAATTTGTCCTGGGTTTTGGAAAAAGGGGTTTTCTCAGAAGGGGTTACCTTGTTGAGGTGTGTTGCTATCCTCGTTGTCCGGTAACTCGTGGCTACACACTTGTGTCGCCAGCTAGTGGTTTTCCAGGCGTATGTGAAGTCTTGCACAATTACACTTGTTACTTTACCATCAAGGTTACCATTGTACACATCCACTAGGTGTATTATTGCTAATTATATTGTTTTAGTAAGGTGGTGTGCGTGTTTCTAAGAGTCAGGGAGAAAAGGATGGACACCGTGCTGCTGGCTGGAGATTTCCCAGGTGTATAGTGGAGGTTTTTCCCCCTGATCTTTAACAGTTCACTTTAGAGTGTAGAATTGTGTCAGGGTAAACTTAGGTGTTTTTTATGGGCCTTAGCTCTTAGATGAGGGTGCCACATGGGTTTAATACTTTGTGTTTTTTCAACGAAAATTGGGTGTTCCATTTTTCCAAAACCTCTTTTTTGACTTGTTGTTTTCTCAAGTAGCACATTATATTTTGTGTTTAGACTATGCTGGGTTTTTTAATACCTAAGGCTGAATCGTGCCTATATAAGGGCTGCAACTCTCGTGGTTTAACGCAGGATAATAGCATTTTGAGGAGTTGGATTTTAAAGTGTACTATATGATGGATTATATTCTCTATCTTTTGGATCATCACCGGTTATGTGGTGGCCAAGGTTGGTTGGAGGGTTTTCTCCATTTTGGAGGAGTATTTTTCGATGTTTCAGGGTTAGGACAATGATGTTATAGCGTAAGTGTTTTTTACATATGTATTATGTGTTTTAAAGTTTTGTTACTGAAGTATGAGATATTTATGCCTTTTGAAAGGATTGGCAAATGGGATTACCGAAAGCTGGAGGGAATGAGATAATAGATGTGTAACATTATCTTAGAATTCCATCGAGCAGACACTTGGAAGAACTCACGCGTGATTCGTGGTTCAGACGTGCGACCGGGAGAAGAGAGAAACTTTAAGAAAGGTTTATAATGTATTACTCTTGAGCTTTTTCTACTTTTGTGTTAATGATTATGTCGGTGTAATTTATGTGAAATGTTTTCACAAGTCATGTAGCAAACCTAATACTATATCTAAGCGCAAGCTTATCACTATGTCTTCTAAGGTATGTGCCGATCCTAAATCATTTATTGGATTGTGCAAGGATTTGGATGTGCCTTTACGTATCTTAGTTATAATGGTATCGTCCTATGCATTTTTTGATGTGGTATCTTAGTTTATGTTTTGACCGAGCTGGGTTTTAATGCCCAAGCTGACTTGTGCCTATATAAGGGCTGCTACTCCCGTGTTTTAACGCAGGATAATAGCATTTTGAGGAAGCAGATTTTAAAGTGTAGTTTATGATGGATTATACTGTCTATCTTTTGAATCATCACTGGTTATATGGTGGCCAAGGTTGCTGGAGAGTTTTCTTTGTTTTGGAAGAGTATTGTTCCCGTGTTGTAGGGTTAGAACAATGATGTTATACTGTAAGTGTCTTGTACATATGTATTATGTATTTAAAAGTTTTGTTACTGAAGTACGATATTTTTATGCCTTCTGAAAGGATTATCAAATGGGATTACCGAAAGAGGGAGGGTAGAGGATAATGGTTGTGTAACATCATCTCAGAATTCCATCGAGCGGGTACAGGGAAGGTTGTAGTTGGTTTGTTTTTCTGCTTTTCCAATGTCCTAGTCTTTTCTTAAAGGCTACTGATTTATTCATAGCCTGGTTTTGTCTGGTCGGTATCCTTGTTAGTTTTTGGGTGTTGGGTTTCTCTACAACCTAAGTAGTTCCTCATGACCAGGATCATTTCCTTCTTGTAATATTGAGTTTGTGTGTCATTGTTTCTGGTACTCTGGAGTTGTTCCTGATTAACCTTGGGGTCTATTTAAATATTAGAAGAAAAGAAAAAAAAATGATCCCCAGTGATGGCACCACTATTGTGGGGGATCCTTCCAGATAGTGATAAACCTCATGGTAGGCTAGGCTACTCCTCTCACCAAGTACCTGCAAGAAGCTCCAGGGGAGAAAATCCGACGCCGAAGTATGACTCCAGAAATGTAATAGTGATGTTGTGTTTTCCTCTTACCCCCTTAGGTCTGTGATTTTGTTCCTTTATTAGAGGTTTTTTGGTCGTGCCCTCGTGAACTGTGCTATTTTCTCATTTTGTTGTTTTCTCATGGTAGTTGTGCTTTTGTACTTCATACATAGAGATTATTGATTGCAAGAGGACTTGGTTAGGTTCGCTTCCTTCTTTGAGGTGAACTGGTCGTAACGGATTCCATAATGTGTGGACTAGGTATATAGCAAATGCATTCCACAATTCCCCCAAAATAGCCATTTTGTACTTCTCTCATTATGACTTCACATATGGGAGAGAGCCACATAACCCTAATAAATAAATTGCCTCCCCAAAACCAGCTTGCTAAACACCCATAAGCTAGCCACATCACTTTGGTGATAAGTAGCCAATCCTTGAAAGGGCAGAGAAGCCCACCCACCACGATGCCCTTTGCTAGGCCATAATTTAGGATGGGTGAGCATGACATGCGAGACATGGTCACATGACCAAAGGAATATAAATATATATGAAAAAAAACAAATGAAGGTAAGTTTCTTCTACGTTGAGAAATATAAAAAGATAAATACACTAACCTTAGCATGAGAGCATCCTCCTTGGGGACCTTTATTTCTTGTACTTGAAGAGGTTGGACTCGTTGAGCCGATCCCATCATCAGCCGCTAATGCTAAGCTTTACCAAATTGGAAATTCCAAAAGGCATGCTCCTACGAAAGAGAGTTTCGAGTTCGCAAGTAATTATAGGTGGTTTTTATAGGCATACTGATGTGGCATTAGGGTTGGAATTTATGGACAAGTAGGACCAACATTGATAACATTTTATTTGCTTCATTTAAATAAAGTATTTTATTTTCTTTTCCCTTTTCCCTTAGGAGATTTAGTTTCCTTTTCCCCTTTTCATTAGGAGATTTAGTTTCCTTTTCCTTTCTTCATTAGGAGTATTAGTTTCCTTTTCCTTTCTTCATTAGGAGATTTAGTTCCCTATAAACAGAGAAGACATTATTATGTGATTTTCATTCTTTTTTTTAATAATAAAGTTGACCTTTTCATGCAAACCCTAGCCATTTCATCTTTCCTATATTATGCCTAGGCCCGTCAAATGGGTTGGGTCACCCGTTGGATAACCGTTAACCATATACTAATTTCACTTATTGGATGAGACTTATTGGATAATGACCCATTGGGTTAATGGATATAATTGGTTTGTAGTTATTGGGTTTAGTTGGGTTGGATAATTGGTTATCCGTTGGATAATTTTGGGTGGGTTGAGTTGGGTTGGATAACGGGTGACCCGCGGATAATTTCATATCATAAGATAACAAAATTTTCACAAATTTGATTACGAATAATTTAATTTTTCCCTAACACATATAATCAACTTAGAAACAATCAAATTCTCGATTCATCATATTTGACGATTTCGGTTCATGTTTTAATCAATTTTAATTTGAACCAATTAAAATTTGATAAATGATCTTGACGAAAGAAGTAGAAGTAGTATTTAAGAAACTTTTACTAAATTTGAAAAATCTCGAAATATGAAGATTTTTAAAAATATTTTCTTTTATTGAACATAAGAAAATAATAAATGAAATTCCCACATTTGGCCACTCCAATAAATATTTCTTTTTTTTGTAGTTATGTACACGACTCAGCCTACATCAAAGAATGATTACGGTTAATCGTAATTTTTCACTCCAAGTAAAATGTTACGTGGCTTATCCATTTAAAGTTTAATGGGTTGAAAACACCAATTATCCATTGAGTATATAATGAATTATCCATTGAGTATATACTGAATTATCCATTGGGTATATACTAATTATCCATTGGGTCTATACTAATTATCCATTGGGTCGAACTAAATGACCAATTGGGTATATGTCATTTATTTGGGTGAAACGTGAATTACCCATCAAGTCCGCATTCTTTCTCAGTTCTCACTTTCCAGACTGCGTTTTGTTTCATCAGTCCGCATTTTGTTCATCAATCAGTCCGCATTTTGTTCATCAATCGATCTGCATTTTGTTCATATTCGAGTTCATAATATTATATTATGTAATATACATAATATAATATTATGTACATTATATTATATTTAATAAGAATAAAAAATATATAATAAGTTGGCTTTGTAAACTCGACGAAACTAACGAACAATATTACTTGGGATCGAGCTCGAGCTCAAATACTGTACGAACTCGAATATTGTACGAACTCAAATACTGTACGAGATTGAGCTCGAATACTGTACAAACTCAAATAGTGTACGAGATTGAGCTCGAGTACTGTACGAGATTGAGCTCGAATACTGTACGAAATTGAACTCGAATACTGTACGAGATTGAACTCGAATATTGTACGAACTCGAATACTGTACGAGATTGAGCTCGAATACTGTATGAACTCGAATACTGTACGAGATTGTGCTCGAATACTGTACTTGATTGAGCTCGAATACTGTACGAACTCGAATACTCTATGAACTCGAATACTGTACGAGATTAAGGTCGAATACTGTATGAACTCGAATACTGTACGAGATTGAGCTCGAATACTGTACGAGATTGAACTCGAATACTGTATGAACTCGAATACTGTACGAGATTGAACTCGAATATTGTACGAACTCGAATACTGTACGAGATTGAGTACGAATTTTGTACGAACTCGAATACTGTACGAGATTGAGTTCGAATATTGTACGAGATTGAGTTCGAATACTGTACGAGATTGAATACTATACGAACTCGAATATTGTACGAGATTGAGCTTGAATAATTTGTGAATTATAATTTGTATAATTTGTGAATTATAGTGAATATTTTATGTTAAATATTACACATGCATTTAATTGGGTAATTTTGGATATTTATTGGGTATTTGTTACGTTCTTATTGAATTAACATAATATGGGACCCATGGAGATCAAAATTTTCCATTAACACAATTATTTTCATCCCGTTCAATCCCAAAAACTAATGAGCATTTAATACCTGATCCCATTGGATAATGACAACTTGTAACCCAAATCGATAGAAAATGTTTAATGATAACTTATTGAGTTAATTATATAATGATTTATTGGATAATGACTTATTGGATAATATATTTTAACCCATTGGGTCATATGAATATCTCATGGGTTATCCAATAGGTTATCAATTTAATGACCCAACCCATTATGACCCATTCAATAAACAGGTTAATTGGATAATGACCCATTGGATAATGATCTGTTGGGTTTGGATAACGAGTTTATCCAATTAACCCATTTGACGGGCCTAATTATGCCATGTCTTTTAGCCTCTCCAATGCACTGAGCACCATCATGTGTGTCATGAACCAAGCACTTCATCCGTTCATCGGTAAATTTGTGTTGGTTTATTTTGACAATATATTGGTTCATAGTACTAACCACGAAGATAATTTGCGACATCTTTAAGAAGTTCAAGTGCTTCGCAGTCATGCTTTTTACACCATAGAGACAAAATTGTTTTCCTCACCAACCGAGTGGTATTTTTGGGCTACGTCATCTCGGCCAAGGGCTTAAGCCTTGATGAGTAAAAAATCAAAGCAATTGCATCTTGGAAGACGCTACATAAAGTTACCGAGGTTCAGAGATTTCACGGCCACGCCTCTTTTACCACTGCTTTATCCCACATTTCAGTTTGATTATGGAGCTAATCACCGAGTGCATCAAGTCGGGCCGTTTTCACTGGACACAACAAGCAACAGACTTCTTCAAGGTGATTAAAGTGAAGCTAACCACCGCGCCAATTCTGGTACTCCCCAATTTCAACCAACCACTTTTACTTCATTGTGACGCATCTAAAGTGGGTATCAGTGCCGTTCCTAGCCAAGGAAACCGACCGGTTTCTTATTTTAGCAAGAAACACACTGGACCCAAGTCTTCCTATAATACATATAATGTGGAGTTTTACACAGTAGTTTAAGCAATCCACCACTTCCGGCATTACCTCTTCCAAAAAGAGTTTGTCCTCTACACCGACCACGATGCACTTAAACACCTCGGCACTCAAGATAAGGTATCATCCTACCACACCTCTTGGATTGCTTTCTTACAGCAATTCACGCTTTCTATTAAGCACAAGGCCGGGGGTTTTGAATCACAAGGGCGGAACCAATGGTACGCTAGGTAGGGCTCCAGCCCTACCTAGAACGCCGGCCGGAGGTAGCAGGAGGCGGGAGCGCGTCTCCGGCGCGGCGGTAGCAAAAATCGAAGCCTGTTCGCCGGAGAAGAAGGCCGCGCTGCGGCCTTATTTTTTTTAAAATTCCTGACTACTTAAACGACGTCGTTTCACGTTAGTGAAACGACGTCGTTTCATTCGGCCTTCTTTTTTTTAATCTAAGTACTAAAACGATGTCGTTTCTCGTTAGTGAAACAACGTCGTTTCATTTAGTTATATGAAAAAAAAAATTCGAAAGGTGAAATGGATTGGGCCAAAACTGAGCCCAATCCAATAACCAAAATGTTTTTCCTCCTATATTAGCTGGAGGCGAGAAACAGCAAAGGAGTAGCCGTCCAGTTCCCGCCCCTGCTCAAGCTCAAGCGCCCGTCCGCCGCCCGCCGCTCCACCGCCGAGCCGTCCGCCGCCGCGCCGCCACGCCACCTCTGTCCGCCGCCTCTCCAAACCAACCACAGCCGGTATACTTCTTCTCTTTATACTAATTACTAAGAATTTTTAATTTTAGGGTTTATTCTCTTTTTTATTTATTTCTTCAAAACTTAAATATATGTGAACATGATTTTTAGATTGGATGTTGAATTGAATTTATATGGTTGTATTATATATGATTGTTGAAATTTAGTTGAATTGCATATTTGAATTTAGTTGAATTGCATATTTAGTTGGAATTTAGTTGGAGTTTAGTTGTTTGATTTATTAATTTTTATAATTGTATGTGAAAATGAAATTGTCAATTTGTAATAATTGGTTTATGGAATTATCAATTAGGGATATTTGTTAAATTGAATTTTGATGAATATGATTTTATAAATTTTTTGTTATCTCAATTTGTTATTGTTTCGTAAATCTTTTAGATTTTTTAAAAATAAATCAATTTGTTATTGTTATCTCAATTTTTTTGTTATTGTTATTGTTTCCCATGGGCGGAACCAGAAAAATTTTCCCAGGGGCAAAAAGTTTTCAGCCTCCCCTGGAAAAAATTTCTGGTTCCGCCCCTGTTGAATCATGTCACCGATGCATTGAGCCATCGCCACACCTTTCTCACCAAGTTGCACATTGAAATGCCTAACTTCGATGCTTTGACAAAATTGTATGTGATAGGCCCTTTCTTTGCGCCAATTGTCGAACGTCTCAATGCAGGCGAGCATCTCAATTTTGCATGGTCCAAGGAGTTCTTATTTTTTGAAGGAAAACTCTGCAATTCCTAACGGTAGTATGCTGCTGAAGATCATCTAAGATCTTCACAACGAAGGCCACATTGGTGGCGATCGAACCCTAAAACTCGTGGTAGTTTTGTACTTTTGGCCTTCCATGAGGAAAAAGGTGGTATGTTTCATTGATCACTTTCATACTTTCCACCTTGTGAAGGACAAAACCACGAATGTCAGAATTTATATGCCTTTGCCGATTCCGACTCAACTGTGGGTCGATATTAGCATGGACTTTGTTCTCGGCCTTCCCTGCACACTACGTGGCCACGATTCCATTTTCATCATCGTTGATCGTTTCTCTAAGATGGCTCATTTTATTTCGTGAAAAAAGACCTCCGATGGGAGTTATGTCCCTAGCTTATTTTTTCGTGAGGTATACCGACTAAATGGCCTCCCAACGTCTACTGTGTCCAAACTTGACACCCATTTTTTGAGCCATTTTTGGAGGAATTTTTGGCGATTGGTGAATACTTGTCTAGACTACAGTAGCACAGATAATCCATAAACTGACGGCCAAACCGAAGTCATCAACCATTCCCTCAATAATATTTTGCATTGCCTTGTCGGTGAATCCATCAAAATGTGGGATTTGAAGCTTTGCCAGGCTGAGTTTGCTCATAACTATGTTATCAATAGCAGCACCGGCCTTAGTCTGTTTCCGGGTCGTGTATGGATTCATCCCGTGCTACCCTCTTGACCTAGCTCCAGTTCCCACAGCTCAAAGGTTCCATGGCGATGCCACTGACTTCGTCCAGCAACTTCAAAAGGTTCACCTTCAGACCGTTGCCAATCTTCAAGCATCCACTACAATGGCGCCCAATCGAGTTCGATGTCGGTGATTTGTGTGGGCTGTCCTTACCAAGGACCGCATTTTGCCCATGATTTCAACAATCTCAAGCTGAAAACGATTGGCCCGATGGAGATAGTTGCGAAAATCAACCCTAATGCCGACTGCTTTAAGTTTCCGAGTCACATTCACACGTTGAACGTTTTTCATGTCAAACACTTACGCCTTTACACGGGTGACAATTCAGACAATGACCCGGTGGCAAGTTCAGGGGAGAATTTTTCTGACCCCTGGAAGAATGATGTGGCATTAGGGTTGGCATTTATGGACAAGTGGAACCGACATTGATAAAATTTTATTTGCTTCATTTAATTAAAGTATTTTATTTCCTTTTCCCTTTTCCATTAGGAGATTTTGTTTCATTTCCCCTTTTCATTAAGAGATTTAATTTCCTTCTCCTTTCTTCATTAGGAGTTTTAGTTTCCTTTTCATTTCTTCATTAGGAGATTTAGTTCCATATAAGTAGAGAAGACATTGTTATGTAATTTTGATTCTTGTTTTGATTAATAAAAGTCGACCTTTGGTTGCAAACCCTAGCCGTTTCATCTTTCCTATATTACATTTTACATCACCTACTGAAGATAGAAAAAACCACCTTATATTATGCCTTTTTAAGGTGGTTCGGGAACTGCCTTTAAAAATTTCCTATCAATGGTGGGGCCAGAGATATTACCAATAAAGTGACTTCTATAGTTCGATAGAACCACCTTTAATGCATCTACCCTCCACTAGTGATGGTACATTTCTAAATCTAGAAACAAAACTATCTAGTTACTTAAAATAATGATTCTTAGTACATTTCCAACAACATTCCCCTTAGGCTATATCTTTCCAAGATCTTATTGCATATCAAAATAAATAGAAACAAATAGGAAAAAAGTTGTAAGGAAATTGATTTACATATACTGTGGGCCTACTTTATATATATCTTAGACTCCCAAAAAGTATGTGATACATGCTTAATTAATTGGGCAAAATATGATATGGTACATGATCGACTATACTACTCTCTCCATCCCAAAGGAATTTACACTCTTTTCTTTTTGAAATGTCCCAGACAAATTTTTACTCTTCCTATTTTAAGAAATATCTATCATGTAAAAAATTTTATTATCCCTTGAATTCTCACCCCATCTTCTCCAATCCTCCTCTGAATCCATTTTTTCACCCATTTTCTGTACACACACCCGTCGCCCAGGAACATTTATTACTTCCATTTTCTAGAAGCCCCTTCTATTTCCTCCACCATCTCTCTGCCAGCCAGGAACTTTCCTCTGTTCCCTCCACCACCACCACCTTCCTTTCCACCATCTCTACCATCTCCACCGGCATGAACTTTCCTCTGTTCCCTCCACCGTCTCCTTCCTTTCTGCCTTTTCTGCCATCTCTGCCGCCCCCCCTTTGGATTCTCCATCACAACAATCTCTCCGCCATCTCCATCGCTCTCTCTGTTCTCCTCATCATCACACTTGAAGAAAATATGACGAAGAAAATATGCACCGAGCCAGAGAAAATTTGGCGATGCGAATATTTGGTACTCGCGGATAATCTAAGAATTTAGTGAGTTTCTTGAATTCAAAACTGAGAGTGTGAGGTTTTGTGGGGAATGAAGGGTGCATGTGGTGGTAGTGGGTAGAGGGTTTAGATTGTGGTTGAAGGAGAAGCATAGGGCGGGAGGGTTTGCAGAGGCTGAAGTTCAGCAGGAGGGCAGTATAGTTATTTCACATAAATAATAATTTTAAGTTCAATTTCCCTTGCTCCAAATCTAGGTGGGGCGGAGGGAGTAGGATATTTGGACATTGCAGGCCTACAAGAATAAATAAACCATAGATACCTGGACCCCAGTAGTATATATAGTTGTATATGCCATGTGATACTCTACTTGTCGAGGGTACCTCTGGCCACCGTCCAAAAGGCGAACATCAAGCCTTTTCTTCATGATCACAAACATTATTCTTGTTCCTGCTACTCTTTCCGTCCCAACCTATTCTGCACAGAATCTTTTCACGATCTCCAATAAACATGTTTAACAGTAAATATGTGTACCTATGGACAATAATGATGCACAAAAATTTGATATTTAGAAAATACATGTTACAACGAATCTAACCATATCTCATACGATAAAATTATTGTTCATATACTTATTCAAATATGTGGTGAAAAATTGTCATCTTTGACCAATCAAATATTCTGTACAGAATAGGCTGGGATTGAGGGAATACAAGAAACAAGCCTCTTCCAAAATAGAAAAAACCATAACCACCAAGCCTTTTCCAACTAATGGCTCCAGAAATATCCCCGTATTTTTTACCAATCATTGTCTTGAGTTGGGGGTGGGGGCATGATAAGGTTTACTCCCTCCATCCCATAATTATTAGCCTATTTAATTTTTTACGATCTTCAATGATCATGTTTGACCGTTAATATCTCTAGCTACATATAAAATTTTTTCATATAAAATTGATATTTATAAAATAGATGTTAAGATGAATCTAACAATATCTCACATGATATTTTTATTATATATATAAGGTGAAAGTTTACCAAGTTTGACTTCAAAAAAATAAATATGCCAACAATCTTGGGACGGAGGAAGTAGACTTTTAGGCCCCTATCTCATGCCGTGGAGAATTATAAAGAGACACTAAGTGTGGAAGAGTTATCTGCTTCATTTTGCATTCGTTAACCGATACATTTAACATACGTTTTAGTTACTTTTACTTGGTGGTTCGGTATTATTTTATGAGTTTATGTGACAAGGGGTTTAAACGGTCATGTTTGGTTTTCTTGTCTAAATCCTGCATTTTGTAGACTTAATAGGTACTAATGGACATCTTTTGTATCCACAGGCTCTTTGATCTTCCTTGTGATCATCTTAGTAGGTCGCACGTGGGTACCTTTTGTTTACATTCTATGTGAAAGCCATATGTAAGGGCAGTAGAAGATATTGAAGCCTGTTCGCAAGAACGGTAGTAGAGACGAAGGACATTCACATTAGAATAGTAGTAGACGAAGGCAATGATCATCAATGCATGGTAGAAGGAGATTGAAGCCAAAGATAGACAGCTACGGAGTTCATAGCAGCCAACGGAGAAATGGGGAATCGTTGTCCAATGAGTTGTGCCTTAGTCCAAGAATGATCCAAGAAGAACTAGCCTTCAATGCTGATTCCATTGGATTTGTCTTCTCGATTACTAAAAAATAAACCACTAAAACTCTCAAATCAAACTAACAGTTCTCCCATAGCGAAGGAAACTAGTTCAGCTGGCTGAAGCACCAACGAGATAGCGCGGACCATGTATGGTTTGGCACCAACGACCCACGCCGCCCTATACCAAAGAGATCGACGTGAGACATTGATGCGACCCGCGCCAGACTCGATGGGCTACCAAGCATGAACAAAGAACCCCTCCACAAGGCTATGTATGGGCGCATGACGTCTCATTTTAGGCTTCCCACGATGTTCCAAGTCCATTTTTCCAAGACCGGCCAACGGGGTGTAGAAATTACACTAACCGTGCCAAGTTTTTTGAGGAAAGCACCAAGTCTCACCACGGCCCGTGCCAATAGCCACGGGAGCAGATCAGGACCTCCAATTTCAGTACTCTAATGGTTGCCCCGTAGGAGACGATGCTGCCAGTGCCAAACATGACACGCGCCAACCCAAGTTAAAGATCCATGCCACGCTCAAGAATAGGCGCCTTACGTTAATGAAGTGGCGCGAACCACGCCTGACCTTGTGTCCAGCGCCAAGTACATGAACGGGCTATGTAATCTATGATGCTTGTGCCGGGCGGCGGTTGAGCTATGATTTACCCTATTTTGGCTTATTTTGGGCCTATATTTAGGCCCAATCTCCTAGTAATATATATAGAACCTTAGTCTACTAGGTTTGAGAGACTTTTCATACTTTTGATTTCATTTTCACTTTCAAGAGTAGAGGAGATTCTATCCTTAGAAAACTTTTTCTTCTTTTCATTCTTCTTTGATCCTAATATGTTGAATTCAAATCTTTATTTGAATTCCATGTCAAGGGAGTAGTTTCTATATCTTGGGGATAATTGTAGTGACTTGGTTATATCTTTATGCCTTTTGAAATTCTATAGTTCATCCTAATTTTGTGTTCATAATATTATTGTGATTTACTTTTTAGTTTGAATGCATTAGTATTACACAACATATAATCACACACTTTGGGCTGTATTCATGCTAGGCACAAATATCGATGCTCACTTGGGAAGAGAAACCTGGATGTTTGTATGGGGGAGGGGAACGAGTCTGTGTGGGTGTGTGAACAAGAGATTTGAGGTCACCCTAATCCACTTATCGTTGCACCAGTCTTAGCCGACTCCGTAAAGTTGTTCGAGAGGTTCCGGGTAGAGATATCTTAAATAGTAGAAACTAGGGTTACTAGAAACCCTAGTACCACATATAAGGTAGCTACGATCCTTGGGCCTAATTGATAGGACCCGAGGGAGTAGTTGCATTTGTGGTGGAAGCCCTGGATGTAATTGCATGGGGGAGAATCAGACAAGCAAAAATGGTCGAGCCTTGTTGTACTCCCCTAATTATGATGGCGGTGTAGATAGAGGGCTGCGAGAGCACCCACCATGACAGAGACGGGGAAGTGTATATTATCGGCCACACCACATGTTATGGACACACTATTAGGTTTTTTAGATCTCTATGTGAAAGAATCAAGGATAGAAGCATTAGATTGACTAAGTAACTCAATGATTTCCCCAAGTGCTAGCTTTAAGTCGTAGTTGTGTAATTTACTTTGAATTTTTTGTAGTTGTTGGATTGAAAATCCAACCCCCCCCCCCCATTGCATGTTTGCTTTACTAGTTATTCCTTTCACTCATGTCGTATGAGGTTGTGATTCTAGTTGATACATTAGACCTATCATCTCTGTGGACAAACCCAGGGCTTGCCGCTAACTACCCTCTAGGTATTGTAGCAATGAGATCGGGGTGCATAATATAAATTTCTATCTTTGACCTCCGTCCTCTACTCGGGCTAATTGGCTACAATTAACGACCCCAAGTCAAGGTGGGTTAAATTTTTACGCTAGTGCCGGGGATGCTATTAGTCTAAGTATCAATTCAAGCATTACGCGTTGGTAGAATAATTAGTAGTTGCTTGTATTTTTGTTGCTTAATTCAATTCTAGAGTTGTTTGGTAGCTGGAATCTACATACAGATGTAGTAGGATACCTCTCAGCACATCAAACTTTGTAGGGTGTGTCATTTTGACCACCCTACAAAGTTTTGCATGTGGCTAAGTGACTTTGGGAGAGACATGGAGCTTGTTGTTCAGCATGCTCAGTGGGAGCAAGAGTGGTGCACATACCACTTCTCACTCAAATCAATCCTAGCTCCCAAGTCTTTAGGGAAATAAATACTAAAAGCTCTGACTAGTTTTGCGAAGACTAGTGAAACTCTGCAAAATCAAGTATTTTCTTGTATAAACAATTGTGGGGTACAAATATCTTCCGGTGTTGACAAGATAAGTGGGAAGGTGAATGAATTAATAGGTGCAGTGAACCGGTTGATATGAAGGCGTAATTTTACCGATGAAGAATCACCTCCACCAAGATGAGATGTAGCTTATAACGACAAGGTTAGTTCTGTTTCCTTCAACAACAGTGAGATATTGCATGAGTGCAGAGCATTGTTAAAGAAAATAAGAGCTCCTGAATATGAATTTTAGCATGAATTGATTGATCAAAATGTGAAATGTCACCCCCCTTTGGTTTTATATGTATGACAAGATTGTGCGACATATCTTTATGGAGTTAGCTTTAGAAGATAATTCTTTGAGTGAAATACCTGTTAATACCTTAGAAGCTAATCTAGTGGGGAGCTTGGAAGAGGTTGATCCTCCTGATAATAATTTTGTGGAATCCTACCCAAAAACCTAGATGAGCTGGTTCTACCAGAGAGCAAACCTTCAATAGAGGAACCACCAGAAATTGAGCTTAAGCCTTTACCTGAACACCTTAAGTATGTGAAAAGAAAACCCTACCTGTGATTATCTTGAGTAGGTTGACTGATGATCAAGAGGGTAAACTGCTTGATGTGCTTAAAATATTTATGGGAGCAATAGGAATGACTTTGGCCGACATTAAGGGTATAAGTCCTTCAACTTGCATGCACTATATCCTATTAGAGGAGGGTGCAAGGTGAAGTTCTTAAACTACTCAAGGTTGGGGTAATATACTCTATCTTTGACAGCACTTAGGTGAGTCCCAGTCAAGTGGTGCCTAAGAAAAGTGGGTCACCGTATTAAAAAACAAGGATACGGACTTGGTGCCCACTTGTGTTTAGAATGGGTGGCAAGTGTACATTTATTGTCGTCACTTAAACGTGGTGACTTGTAAAGACCATTTCCCCCTACCCTTCACCGACCAAATGCTTGAAAGGGTAGCTGGCTATGCCTACTATTGTTTCCTTGATGGATATTCTGGGTAATTCCATATAGCCAATGAACCAGAGGACCAGGAGAAGACCACATTCACTAACTCGTTTGGCACCTTTGATTATAGGCGAATGCCCTTCGGTCTCTGTAGTGCTTCGGGTACTTTTCAGAGGTGCATGGTCAGCATATTCTCAGAATTTATTGAGAATTTTTTCGAGGTCTTTATGGATGATTTCACCATCCATGGGGATTCCTTTTATTCATGCCTAAATCATTTCGCACGGGTGCTAGAGCAATGTATAGACACGAATCTTGTGCTAAATTATGAGAAGTGCCATTTCATGGTGCAGAAAGGTATAGTGCTAGGACATGTTGTGTTATCTCAAGGTTTAGAAGTTGATAAAGCTAAGGTTGATGCAATAAAATCCCTACTTTACCCAACCAATGTCAAGGAAGTCAGATCATTCTTAGGTCACGGTGGTTTTTACCATCATTTCATTAAGGATTTCTCCAAAATGCACTCACCTCTATGCAAATTACTGCGAAAAGATGCCAACTTCATTGTCGGTGAAGGGTGCAAAAAGGTTTTTGACACCTTGGAAAACATGTTAGTGACCGCCCAATCATCCAACCCCCATATTGATTTCTTCCCTTTGAAAGTATGTGCGAAGCAAGTGATCATACTATGGGTATTGTTTTATGCTAGAGAATAGGTAGAGCACCACACATCATATACTATGAGTAAGTAACTCTTAATGATGCTTAACGCCACTAGTCTACCACCAAGAAGGAGTTACTACACGTGGTCTTTTCCTTAGAAAATTTTCATCAATACCTCTTGGGAACCAAGGTTATAGTATACACAAACCATGGAGCACTTCGTCATTTGATGATGAAGAAGTAAGCTAAGTCAAGGCTCATTAGGTGGATACTTCTTTTAAGTGAGTTTGACCTAGAGGTAAGGGACAAGAAAGGAACTAAAACGGAGTAGCAGACCACCTAAGTAGACTACCAGTCCTCGAGGGCCCAGAACCAGCCAAGGAGAAAGCAAGGTTGGAACCTATTAGGGAATAATTCCCCAATGAGCAATTACTCTGGATAACAACTAGCCAACCTTGGTATGCTAACATAGTAAACTATCTCACCCAGTCTTTTGACAAATCAAGGAAGGAAAGGTTGATGAATGAAGCAAAGGAATATGTCTGGGATGACCCTTACTTGTGGAAGAACTGTGCTGATCAAGAAATTAGAATGTGCATCCTTGATGATGAGATAAGTCGTGTCCTTAATATGTGCCATTCATCCCAAGTCAGGGGGAATTTTGAGTATAAAGGAACCACAAAAATTAATAGACTGTGATCTATACTGGCCTGCCATACTGTCAGATGCTATAAATTTGGTGTCATCATGTGATCAATGCCAAAGGATAGGGAACATCTCATCCAAAAATGAGATGCCCCAAACCTTTTCGATGCTAGTTGAGGTTTTGGATATGTGGGGCATAGATTCCATGGGACCATTTCTAAAATCCAATGGAAATTACTACATATTAGTGCTACTAGACTGTATGTCTAAGTGGGTAGAAGCCATAGCCACAAAGAAAAATGATGCAGCAACTATGATCAGTTCCCTCAAATCTATCTTCTCACAATTTGGTGTCCCCTAATTCCTGGTCAGTGATAGAGGAACCCATTTTTGCAACAAGGTCATGGAAACGTTGCTTGAAAAATATGGAGTAACCCATAGAACTTCCACTGCCTACCACCCACAGATCAATGGCCAAGCAGAAATATCCAATTGCAAAATCAAGGCCATCTTTGAAAAAATAGGGAATACATCTAGAAAGGATTGGAGTGCTTGATTGGAAGATGCTCTCTGGGCCTACCGTACTGCATACAAAACTCCAAATTGTATGTCACCTTACAAGATCCTTTTTGGCAAGAGATTTCACCTCCTCGTTGAGCTTAAATTCAATACACATTGGGCAGTCAAACTCCTTAACTTAGATTTGAATAAAGCTGGGAAGCATAGGAAGTTGAAGTTACTGGAACTTGAAAAACATAGGCTCAACTCCTATGACACTGTATTGATCTATAAAGAGAAAACAAAAGCTAGACATGATGAGGGTAAAGTGAAGAAATAATTCTTTGTGGGACAGAGAGTTCTCATTTACCAGTCTAAGCTCCATCTCTTTTTGGGAAAACTAAGATCAAGATGGGAAGGATCATATGAAGTGACAAAGGTTCTCGATCAAGGAGCCATCGACGTTAAAAATGAAAAAGATGGCACAGAGCTGGTGGTTAATGGGCAAAGATTGAAACCTTATTTCAAGTGGGGAGCTTTGAGTATGACCAAGGAGGGCGATCCTTTCCTTGGTGAACCAAATTCATGAAAACTCAATTTTAGTAAAACAAGTCACGAGGACGACAATAAAAATACGATGCTTGTTTTGCTTTAGTGTTTTGATAGTTTTTGCATGAATATATGTTTTGCTATGTTTATTTTGAAATGAAACTCTTGTTGGTTTGAAAATTTGAATTCGAAACTCGTGATTGTGTTCTAAATGGAATTAAATTGGAAGGGTGACATAGTCTTTTGAAAAAGAGGGAAAAAACCGAGGAATAGGGAAACAGTTGTTGCATGCCTCACCCCAGGTAGGCCAATGTGAGGCTATCCTTTGTGTCGGGACTGGAACAGTGCCAGGCTATGCCTCGTGCCAGAAGGTTTGGCGTGAGGCTATGTCTCGTGCTAGGTGGTTGTGTGCTTCATGCCAGGCACCCTTGCACACTACACCAATTTTTCAATTTTATTTGCTCCGATAATGCACATTTTCAAAAATTCTGATTCTCGAATTCAAAAATGCATTTTTGGTTCAAGGATTTTGAAACTCCCAAATTTCTTAGGATTTTTGAGAAGGCTTCAAATATCCCTTGGAAATTAATTGTTTCACCCTATTTTCCTAGGAATTGTGAATTCTAAATCCCATCCATATTATAAACCTTCTTCCTTCTCAAGAAACACTCATTCTCACACACTCTAGGTAAAACCCAAAAAGTGAAGCTCTCTTGCCAAAACTGGAAATTTTGGCTTCTTTTTTAGTGAGTCTTACAAGTCATAGCTTCACATTTTGGGGGAACCATTGAATGTTTTGTCTATATGTGCTCTATTTGACATTGTGGTGGTGTTATTTAAAGTATAACTCTTGAATGAGTGTGTGTTTTTGAGAAATTTGTTTGGAATGGAATTACACTTGGGTTTCATGTTTTTGGATGCAGGATTTCTCAATTTCATTGGAAACGGATTCAAGGAGTACTACTATTCTCCCTACCACACCTATGTTTTGATATGAATTTTGTGCATTGGACACTTTGCATGGAAAAGTGTGGGGAAGGAGTAGTGAGGACTTAGGAAGTTTTCATTCTTGGATTTCCTCGGTGCATTTCATGATTTGCTTTTGTAGTTTTTCTTGTTTGTTGATTATGTTGGTTTTTGTTGAGGGATGATTTTGGATGAACATTTGGTGGTATGACATGCTATGCTAGGACTTATAGTTTGCATGGGGTAGGATGTTTTAGAAATTGGTGGTGTGTTTTGATGTTTTGAATATCTTTTGTAGTATGAAGCCCACTTTTGAGGCATTTTTGTGCTAAACCAAAAAAATTGAAAAACTTGAAAAAATGACAAAATATAAAAACCTGGACAAGTTGAAAACCCGAAAAGGAAACTTGGGTAACATGATGAAATGCCCGGATAGGTCGAAAGACCTAGGTGAAAATGAGAGGCTAGGCCCGGCTAGGCTTACGATCCTAGGCAAAAATGAGAGGCCGTGTGGAAAAAGGTGAGAAGTGAGTACCCTTTGTGCGTTAAAGCTAGGTTCAAAACCCGGAAGGGAAATGAGATAAATTGATATATACAAGAAACTAGGTTAAATGCATGCTTCCGCGGTGGATTATTTTTGAAGACTATTCTTTGATTGCTTTTGGGATCATTTTGGGAAACGTAAGCTAGCTTGACACTTATCTTTTTGGCTTACCTTTTTCCACACTTTACTTTTGGGTGGTTCGATTACTTATATCTTTTGGGGAGTGTGAGAGTCGTGACATTCTTACTTTCTTGAGGGAAACAAGGTATTGGAATAAGTTAAATGCTTCGGTTAACTTACTCTTGCACGCTACATTTCGCTTGATTCTTTTTCTTGTCTTCTATTTACTCGAGGACAAGTAAAGGGTTAAGTGTGGGGAGTAAGATTTGCTTCATTTTGCGTACGTTAACTGATGCATTTGACATACGTTTTAGTTACTTTTACTTGGTGAATTGCTAGTACTAGTTGAGTTTACATGACAAGGGGTTTAAATGGCCATGTTTGGTTTTCTTTTCTAAATCCCACATATTCTAGACGTAATTCGTACTAATGGACATCTTGTATCCACGGGCTCCTAGATCTTCCTTGTGATCATCTTTAGTAGGTCGCCCGTGGGTACTTTTTGTTTACATTCAATGTGAAAGCCATTCGTAAGGGCGATAGAAGATATTTGAGGTTGTTCGCAAGGACGGCAGTAGAGATGAAGGACATTCACATTAGAATGGTAGTAGACGAAGGCCATGATAATCAATTTGTGGTCGAAGGAGATTGAAGCCAAAGATAGGCGGCTACGGAGTTCATAGTGGCCAACGAAGAAATGGGGAATCGTGGTTTGATGAGTTGTGTCTCAGTCTTAGAACAATTAAAGAAGAACTAGCCTTCAATTCTGGTTCCATTGGATTTGTCTTCTCAATTACTAAAACTGTGAAATTGGACTAATGGTTCCCCTGTAGTGAAGGAAACTAGTTCAGCCGACCGAAGAACCAACGGGACGGCCCGAGCCGTGCATGGTTTGGAACCCATGGCCCTCGCCAGAGGAGATGCCCCACGCCAAGGAGACCGATGCGAGGAATTGACGCGACCCACGCCAGACATGACGGGTTGCCAAGCACGAACTAAGAACCCCTCTACGCAGCTAAGTATGGGTGTGGGATATCCCACTTTAGGCATCTCACGCCATTCCAAGTTCATTTTTTCAAGACCAGCCAGTGGGGTGTGGGAATTTACACGACCCATGCCAAGTTTTTTGTGCAAACCACCAAGTCTGACCATAGCCCTCACCAACAACCACGGGTGCGGATCATGACCTTAAATTTTAGCACTCTGATGGTGCATCGCATGGGACAACGTGGCCCACACCAGTGCAAGATGTAACCCGCGCCAACCCCCATTCCCCACACCACATTTAAGATCTGCGCTATGCTCAAGAACAGGTGCCCCTTACACATGAAGCGGCGCGACCCACACCAGGCCTCGTGTCCTGTGCCAAGTACATCCACGAGCCACATCATCCGTGAAACCCATTGCCGGGTGGTGGCTAAGCTAGGTATACCATAATTTGGGCCTATTTTTAGGCCTAGTCTCCTACTACTATATATAGAACCTTAGTCTACTAGGTTTGAGAGACTTTTCATACTTTAGATCTCATCTTCACTTTCAAGGGTAGAGGAGATTCTCTCCTAAGGAAACTTTTTCTTCTTTTCATTTTGATTGATCCTAAGATGTGGAATTTAAATCTCAATTTGAATTCCATTTCAAGGGAGTAGTTTCTATAGCTTGAGGATAATAGTAGTGACTTCGTTATATCTTTATGCTTTTCGAAATTATATAGTTCATCCTAATTTTGTGTTCATAATATTAATGTGATTTTCTTTTGAGCTTAAATGCATGAGTATTACACCACATATAAGCACACACGTTGGGCTGTATTCATGCTAGGTGAAAATATCGATGCCCCCTTTGGAAAGAAAACCTAGATGTTTGTATGGGTAGAGGGGAACAAGTCTGCTTGAGTGTGTGCACGGGAGATTCTAGGTCACTCTGATCCACTTACCATTGCACCAGTCTTAGCTGACTTCGTAAAGTTATCCGAGAGGTTCCGAGTAAAGATAGCTTAAATAGTAGCAATCTAGGGTTACAAGAAACCCTAGTATCATAAATAAGGTGGCTACGATTGTTGGGCCTAATTGATAGGACCCTAGGGGAGTACTTGCATTCGTGGTGGAAGCTCGAGACGTAATTTCACTAGGAAGAATCAGACCTCCAAAAATGGTCGGACCTTGTTATACTCCCCTAATTACGATGACAGTGTCGATGGAGAGTTGCTAAAGCACCCACCGTGATGGGGACGGGGAAGTGTATGTCATCGACCAAACCACGTGCTATGGACACACTATTAGGTTTGTTTAGATCTCCATATGGATAGAAGCGTTAGATTGACCCAATCACTCAAGGATTTTCCCAAGTGCTAGCATTATATCGTAGTTATGTTATTTAATTTGCATGTTATGTTGTTTTTAGATTGAAAATCCAAGACCACCCCCCCCTCGCATGTTTTCTTTTCTAGCCACTCCTTTCACTCGTACGGATTGATTACCCGTGCAAGGCTGTGTTTCTAGTTGATACATTAGACCTAACATCTCCGTGGACAAGCTCAAGGCTTGCCGCTAACTACCCTCTAGGTACCGTAGTAGTGATATCGTGGTGCAAAATATAAATTTCTATCTTTGATCTCCGTTCTCGGCTCGAGTTAATTAGCTACAATTAATGACCTCGGGTCATGGTGGGTCAATGACACTGGGCCCCATAATCCACGCGTCCACACTTCCTTCTCCCTTGGCATGCTTATCACTTGGAAACTCATATCACTTGCCGAGCTCGGGTGTTTGAATTTGAATTTTTCTTCCTGCCCCACTCTCTGGAAATCCCTTTGACATAGCTTCTGTCCCACCATTTTATTCCTTTTGTAAGTGATTATCGATTTTTCCTATCTCACCAATGTCTGAGGGCAAGTTGATGGTTTATTATACTTGCCTCTTATTCTTTGGCAGAGGTACCTTGGTCGTTTATTTTCCATACCTTTTATTCTTCTTTGAAGGCACTTGGGTAATATTTTGTGTAGCACCGCATCGATATCGTCTCCCTTTCGCGATAATATATAGGATATTCATAGAGCGATTTTAGTTCAGTATTAGTTCATTGATGTGTTTCCATGGTTTTCATAGTTGTCATCCATTAATGTAGTCAAAATTGGGTGATTGATAATTGAGACTGTACAATGGTTGCATATATCGGCATTGTTGACTTTGGACTTGAATGTAACCTTATGAGTTCGGAATCTGGGACTAGATCTCTTGGTCACCCCCCCTCTTTTCACCTGATTTCAATATGGTTCCTGAAGAAACATATATAGCTGGTCAGGAAGTTGTAGGAGATGAAGGGAAAGGGAATGTTGAGGAAGTTGCTATCGAAGATGTTAACGATGATAGTGAAAGTGAGGGTAGTAATGGAATTGGTACAGACAATGTTATACATATTGTCGAGGATGTGGGTTATGGTACCCTGGGAAATATTTTATTAATTAAACTATAAAGCGATGAAGATGAATGGATGAGCGACAACAAACAGCAGTTTGCTGACGATGGAGGTGACTTCGTGTTCAGAGCTAGGGAAGATGATGCTGCAAGGAATGGTTCAGCACCCCTTGCTACCAGTCGGTGTGGGAGCATAGTGTTAGTGAGGAAACCAACTGAAAGAATGAAGTTCATCACAGGTAAAGAATTCATCTCTCATGTCCACCGTTATGCCTATTCGCAAGGTTTTCAAGCTTGCATTAGAACCTCTGCGAAATGGTGCGAGAATATTATTGAAGGATCTACACGTAACAAAATTGGTGGGATGGTAATTTATTTGTGGAATCGGAACCACTGTAGGATACTTAGGGTATGTCAAAAAGTTGGTGCATTCAAATCTAGATCAGCGAATCCAACACGTTCGACTAAAGTGTGCAAGACTGGTTGCAAGTATATGGTGAATGCAAAGCAAAGTGGCAGTTGGGATACCCCATGGATCATTACAAAGGTTGAAGACCCCCACAACCATGTATTAAATCCCATTGAGTCAAAGCATTTGAGAAAGCACCGAAGAATTAGTGTGTCTGATCAGAGGCTTATTTTGGATCTTAAAAGTTCTAGTGTGTCCATACCGCAAATCTATAACATTTTTATGAATAGATACAAGGGGTATATCATTGTACCCTTCAGTGAGATAGAAGTGCATAATTTCCTATATTACAAGTCAAGGGAGGTTATAAGAGAAGGTGATTTTACAACCATGGAAGTTCATTTCAAGATCATGATGGAAGAAAGTCCCAGTTTCTTCTACGAGTTCACTGTTAATGAGAACATGAGACCAAGGAGTGTAATCTGGGATGATTCCAGGTGTAGGGAGACTTACATTGAGTTTGGTGATGTAGTGACATTCGACACTACATTCATATCTAATCGCTATCGGATGCCATTTGCACCGTTCTTTGATGTGAATCATCATGGGATATCTATGCTTCTCGGTTGCAGACTAATTTGTAAAGAGGACGTAAAAACATTTGTTTGGCTATTCAACATGTGGAGGAAGTGCATGGGGAAGGACCTATCATGCATCCTTACCGACCAAGACAAAGCTATAGGTACAACATCATTTTAAAAAAAATTGATTAGTGAATGGAATGCTTAGTTCTTCTGGCTACATATATGTTGCCAAACTCTGTACATATATTAGTATTGTATCTTGCAGGTTATAAAACCGTAAATTTCGAGTATGTTTCCTGTCGTTGGAAAATAGTTTATAGAAAATAGATGTGGTCAGTACCGGTAATTATTTGATCAGGTGTTATCTGATGTGTTTGCATCATTTCATCTTGGTGGACATATTTATTTTCATGCAGGGAAGGCCATTGAGACCGTTTTTCCACAGGCAAAGAACTGGTGGTGCATCTGGCATATAATACCGAATGTGCAAAAGAACATGGGGCATCTAGAAGATTGGAAAGCAATTTAGTGGGATATCATAGGAGCGCTACATGACTCACTGTCAATCGAGGAGTTTGAATGCAGGTGGGACAAATAAATTGTAAAGCACAATCTTATTGGGAATTCATAGATGCGAGAAATGTATGAGAAGAGGAGAAATGAGTTCCGGTTTTCTTTAGAGTGGAATTTTGGGCTGGGATGTCATCAACGTAGTGGATTGGAGGCATGAATAAATTTTTCAAGGGGTGCGTCAGAATAAACATGAACTTGACCACTTTTGTTTAGAGGTATGGCTAGGCAGTTTGTAATAGGATTAAGGAGGAGGATGAAGCGACATTCAACTGCAATCACCTCCGGTCTAGGGAGATTGACTGCTATCCCTTTGAAGCTATATTCGAGAAGCTGTTGACATGTGCTAAATTTATGGAAGTTCATGCAGAAATGATCAAGATGGCACACAACAACGGAATTGTTGTGAGTGATGCTGATGGCGTGGTTACACACAACAGAATTGTAAAGAAATTCCGATCGGAATGGACCAAGAAATGGAATTTTAGTGTCAAGCTGGATAGGAATACTTTGGATATTAGTTGTGTTTACAAGAATTTTGAGTTTTGCAGGATTCAATGTTCACACACACTCAGGGTTTTTTGGGGGAAGATGTAAAAGAAGTGCCCGAGAAGTATATGTTTTGAAGGTGGCGTAAAGACATTTTGAGAAACTATTTGAAGGAGAAATACTTATTATCCATGCTCTTCGATGAAACACCTATCGATTTCAGAGGATATGAAGTAATGCGCAAGGTTTGCATCAACATTTGTGTAATGTTAATGAACAAAAAAAAATGTTATACCAAAGGTTTGAGGCACCTCTGGAAACTCAAGTTGGAGCTGGATTTGAAGATGATGCACTATGATGGCATGTGAATGGATTTTTTAACTGGGATTGGGCAATTTTATGGAAGGAAACATGCAGCTATTCATGTAGATATTGCACCTGGAAGGGAGATTTGGATGAGGAAGACCCTAAATTGGTGAAGGATCCTATAGACAGAAGGGGTCGTGGGCATGGATAGATGAAACAGAAGGCTTTTTATTTAGATAAGGGTGGGGGAGGACGCGGTTGCAGTAGCAGGGGTGGAAGGAGAAGCACTCCATTCTTAAGTTCATTACCGTTCGATGTGAACCATAGTCCTGGAACAAACCCACCCAGGCAGGTATGGTGGAAGGAATATAAAATTTTAAATCTATGAGGTGCTCAACTTTGCAAGATGAAATGGACAACCCTTACTAATTTGCTAATCCTTGGTGAGCAGATGTTTTTTGGAAACTGACTTGGTGTAGGCAATGGTGTAATTGAGAATTCCGGTAATGTAGGATGTCAAGCACAAGGCGGTAGACCATACATCCCTCACTATTCCAATCCCCATTGGAGGTATTAAATAGGAAGGAAATATTTTATCATTCAACCCTTTTGTTTGTTGTCACAATGCAGTCATCTATTAGGATTTTTCCTTTCAAAATTACTATACATTGAGTAGTATAATTACATCCCCAGATAAAGCTCCATGAGCGTGTAGAATCTCCATGACAAATCCATTTATTGGCTGCCTTGGAAAAACTACTAATATTGTGAGCATTTGAAATGTGAAATCCAGAGAGCCTCATAAGTCATGCCTTAGAGGTGACCTTGGCCGAATTACAATATGTTTGAATTTTAATAGGCATAGTCCATATGATATGAGAGCACTGACAACGAAATTCTTTGCTTCTAGTGAGTCTTGGTTGCATACACAAAACATCAGAACCATGTTTGCACCCCACCCCACCCAGAGCATAAGCACATGGTCAGTAAGTTCACCGTGTTGATCGAAATACCTGCACATCCTCTCCCTTCTTTCCTTCCCGTTGACCGGCCACCATTCTGTCCCACTTCATGTAAGCTTCTAGGTATAAATCTTAGTACATTTTCTCCCTTTGGTCAATCCAATTTTTTAAAATTAGGTCAAGTAAAATTGGGTCGTTTGTAGAATTCTCGGCCCACTTGTCCTCATAAAACTGTAATTGAAGGGGACTGGACGGCTTTTTTACAAGAATCCGGAGGATATCAAAATGTCGTCGTTGGAGATTAGTACCCACCATTGAGGTTCGACCCATGACTTTGTTTTGTTAAAAGGAGACAACCTTTCAGTTTTAGGGCAAACTTACAGTCATACGTGATCTCCCTTCTACGAGTTGGTCGGGAAATGTGCTAGGATGGGGTTTTTCACAATTTCTGTAGGAATCAATTCATTGGATACTGCTTGTACGATGGTAGTGAAGGTACCTGTATGGATGTTAATTTCTTTATTTATTTTGTATCCCTGACAAGGGTAACTCTAGGGCATTTTTTTTGGAGAGCAAATTTACTATTTTGTGTTGGGCCTGGTGTAATAGTTTATGAGCACTTTTTTTATTCTATGTTTTCTTCTATTGGAAAATATCTGGTATGGGCTCTTCTAGAAGCACCTCCCACCACCTTAGTTGTGAATCAGTTATTTGTAAAATCTGTATGATGGAAACCAAAGTTATCATGTCAAAGTCGCTGAGGAATCCAAAAATACTTTATCACGCTTGTCCCGCTCAAAACTTGGAACGTTTGGTTGATGCAGAATCGGCTGACATTGCTGCAGTGACCGCCGGGTGTCCAGGAAATTCATAGCATGAAGAATCATGTTGAAGATTAGACTTTATTTTGAATTAAACCCAAATGACATTTTAGAAGCCTATTATCTAGAAGAAGTCCAAAGGGAGGTTAAAGTCGGCCTTGGCCGGAATTTTTGGGTAGGTGGAGGACGTAGTAAATTCAATGTTCTTAGAAACTTACATGCTTGGTAACTACGGAAGTTACCGCAATAGAACTGCAGAAATGTTGTGTTGGGTAACGGATGTCGCGGGTGTTGCATAATTGTAGTAGTTAAGTGTCAAAAAAAAGTGTTGTTTGGTCTGTAATTCTTAACTTATTGCACTGCCGACTATCTCTAAATATCAACCTTGTTTTTTCATTGTTGATTCAGAAGTTATGTTTGTATGGCCTATAGGGATCTATCCCATCATTTTGTGAGTGTAATAACTCTAGCATGAGGCAATAGGTGTATACCAACAATGTTTATGAAGAAGGACCAGGTTGGATGACAACTTTATTATGAAAGGTCCATTTGTGAAATGCTTCATCATTAAAATTTTCAGTGATCAAATAGAAAGTGCAGACAAACAGAAATAAATGTTTCAAGCTTAAATCTCTAAAACCTCATCAATTAGGGCTGAAGGAATTGTGAAGAAGTTTCTGATAACCACTTTCTGTATAACCAGATGGGTACTTAGGAACGTTATACGTCATGTGTACCGATGGGCTGGGATTCTCTATGAACTTGTTATGGACATTACAGACTATGGATGTGACAACTACAATGCAGTGAACATTGAGGGCGCTAGTGACTATACTACTGGAGTAAGCAACCCTCATCCTCAAGCGTGTCTGTTGCTGAAAGAGAAAGTAATTAATCCAGTAAAAATGACAGATTCTGGCTATGAAACTGATTACCCATAGCACCTATACAGGAAATATCAAGGGGGTGGGTATCTTCAAATAAAACACACCTCATGCATTCAAAGTTTATGAAGGTTATCTGTACAACCACGAAAATTTTCAATGACGTGCATGACGGTTACACCGCATTCACTGTCATATTCAGATGTATACCAGTGTGGCTTCACCCTCTTATAGGTGAACTCCAAGAACCGAACAGTCAATCAGTCCCCTAAATGAATCTACAACCTCCAAATGTGGATTCCCTGCAAATGTACACAGCAGATAGGGTAGTTGTGCCACTACTTTAATGATTAATAAGTTTTTGATTAATTACTGCTAGTAAGCATGTTGTAATGTGAACACAGAGGGACTGTAGAACCCGTTGGATAAACATACTCAAAGACATAAGCAATGCCAACAAGTCCAAATTGGTCAACTTATGTAATAGTTTGTTCATGTACTGACGCGTAGGGTATTGCCGTTGGACATCTAAGTTCCATTAAAATCTACCTAATAACTATGAATCAAACACCCTCCATATAATACTTTTAACATAAACAGGTATGCTAACACTAAAGAGAAAGACATGTCTACTGTTTATTAGAAGCGTACTGAGTGTGAAACCATATTTCTAAACCTAAATGGACATTGGAATTTATTGTATCTACATACTGAAATCCGAAACTACTAGTTAGTGAAAGCAATTGAACTCACGATCCCTCTATTTGAGTGTCAATATACAGTGTTTTCTAATACACCTCATTACACCTCGGAAAAATAAAATGGGCTGAAATCACTAAAATGGTATGTCCTTGGATTTTAAGACTTTCAAAAAATTATTTCATAGGGTTCATGAATACCCAAACATACCATTGATTATGGCTATTCACCTTATGTAAATTCTAACACTTTCAGCCAGTTGAAATATGCTTTTGAGCTGGAAATCTCCTAAAACCCTAGTTGTATTTACCACCTTCGGGACAGTAGCAAATTTCGTAACATATAGTAGCAATGATGCTCTTGCCTAAAACATAGTTTTTAAAATCCAACCCAATTGACCTTTATAGTTGCAGGTAAATAAGCAATTGTTTGTTCATATTGAATGTACATCTCATGATCAATCACCACATATCACAATACGGGTCTAGCTCCTACAGTGTGTTTGTAAATTGGCTTACTTGTTTCCTAGAGTAACAAAACTTGTACATGGAAGCAGTTCAAGTTATTTGTGACTTGGATGCTGCGAAGCATAATTACATGCAATCCATTATATACCACCTTGCTAAATCTCTCACACAAGTGTCCCACTCGGGTTGATCATCATGCTTGGAGTTGTCTATGATCTCCAGTTTCTATGTACTGAAGTTGATAACAAGTAGGGAGTAATGACGCCTCATTATGAATGGTACAAAGATCTGTTATGGATAAAGATGTTTTTGGGTTGTTAGTGGTTGGTCTTTGAATGACATTATGAATACATACTACTTTGTAAGTATTAGGTCAGAACCGTCACTTACCAGCTCTGCTTTCTTGACGTCAACTCCACATACCCGCACCCATCTTTCCCAGTGGTCCAGTAACACATCAGAGGACACAAAAGTTTGTTCTGATAAAAGTTCATAAATTCGTGTTAGTTTATGAAAAAATGGGTATGTTGAATGATAATTGAAAGGTTGCAAGGACATGTACACAGTCTTAAATGTTCTGTGAATGATAATTGAAAGCTTACTTTATTGAACACTTCCAGGGTTGCAAATAATCTCCCCCATATGAACTACGTAAATGACTTCCGATGACTGAACCACATTCGGTTCAAAAGTCCTTATAAGAGATCGTGTGAGGACCACCAGATTAGACCCGCTGTCGAACAACGACTCGGTGCAGATATAGTGATGCATTTTAAACCAAGGGCAAGTTCGAGTTCCAAAATCAAATCAACAGTTTGGATTATAAAGTTTATTTTAAATTGGGTACCTTAGGGTTTAAGTCCTCTTATTGCCGTGGAAATAATCTGCAATCTCTAAGTCATATCCAGCGGAAGGTGGGCTGAACTTGGAGCATCTACGACATATTATATTGGAGAACATACCCTTAGGATTGGCCAGGAATGTGATGAGAGCAATGGAATAGCAGTTTGTTTGGTCTATACTCAAACTATCTCAACATGCGGCCAACTAGCTCACAATCCTTACTTTTTTGTGCATTAATGTCCTGGACTGTGGGAAAATAACCCATATTTCCTTCCTTCTCTGGTTTGGTCTCCCGGTCATCCTCACAATTAATAACAGGTTAAGGGATAGTACCTTCAAATTTTTGAAACTGCTGGTGGCACTCCAGCAAACCCAAGTTTCTTTTGACCTCGTCAGTGCATGCATTGACAAGGCACGGGTTTTGGATGTCCATGTACGTTGGACAACCAGATTAGATCTGACAAGCCCCAATAAGTACTTGTTGTCCTCAATGTATGCTGCAATCACAACATTCAAGTCCCTTGTCAGCTTTCCCACATAGCGCTTGTCCTCTTGCATAAATGAATTCTCACAGTCATTACCCTCAGCTTGTTAATATGGACCAACCACCTTAAGGAAATTTGTTAATATGACACCTAGGAGCATTGAAGTATTATAAGGACTCCGTGAACCAATTAAACCATGACTATGACAAGAACTCCATGAACCACTTTATGTTGAAGCATACACCCACGGGTGTACCCCAACGGTTGGGAGTTGGGTTCCTCATCGAGAGGTCTCCGGTTCGAAGCTCGGCAGCTACCGTGTGGGAGTGACCAATTCAAAGCAAGGCTCTTGGACCTTGTGACGGAGGGGCCTCCTGGTGAGCACCGAGTGTGAATGGCCCAATAGTCCTGGCGTTGGGCTACCGTGACTTACCCCCCTGACCGGGCCTGTGGTGTCGGATGGTCGGGGCGGCGCAGGGCTAGCCGTAATAGCCTTTTGAAGCATGTAATATAGTAAGGGTGGAAGGTAAGCCCCACATCCAGTACCTATACGACTAAGAACATAGTATACAGTATGAAATGATGAGTACAGGTTTCCAGATCCACCTTTGACAGTAATGGTTACTCCATTTTCCATGTGCTACTAACTTTTGCCAATTGTGAGTACCTAAATTTAAATCCTCTTGGATGTTCTAGAATGAGTTCATATGTATGAAAAACGAGTATTTCATAATAACTGGTCCATTTGAATACATGAAACACTATATGTTATGTGCCTTCAAATTACCAGAACTAGACGAAGGGGAAAAATACAACTAATTAAGACCACACTATCACAAAGATCCCCCTCTAGGATCGGTTTTTTAGCATCGGTTTTTAAAACATGTGCCAAAATTAAAATAGCACCGATTTTTAAAAATATTTCAACACCGATTTTTAAAATTGTTCTTAATTTAACACCGATTTTTAAATGTTAACACCGGATTTTTAAATGTTGACTGTAGGAAGTGACATACCATCCAATCCGAGACCCTTCAGGTTCCTAAATACATGGTACAAGAGGAAAGATTTTAATGAAGTAATTAAGAAGGATTGGGATACTCCTATGCATAAATCTGGAATGCTAGCCTTTTATTTAAAATTAGTTAGACTTAAGAAAGCCTTAAAAAGCTGGAACAAAGAGCATTTTGGTAACATTCATGATAATGTTCTTCAGGCAGAATTAGCCTTGCAGGCTCAGGAAGCCTTAACTGATCAGGATGATTCTGTTAATAATCTGGTTACCTTAGGGAGGCTAGGGCTAGATTAGTCAAGGCCATGTCTGAACAAAAGAATTTTTGGAAACACAAGGCTAAGATTAAATGGCTACAAGATGGAGACAATAATACATCTTTCTTTCATAAATCTGTACAAGATAAGAACAATAGATTGAGGATCACAAAAATCAAGGGTAGAAATGGTCAATGGTTGGAAAATACACAGGATGTGGAGATGGAGGCAATCTGTTATTATCAGGATCTACTCAGTGAAGACTGCCTCACTGATTGTTCTCCATTCACATCTCATTTTCTCAATCATATACCCAAGATGGTTACTCAGGAAGATAATGAGAACCTATTAAAACCAGTCACTATGGAGGAGCTTAAGAGGATAGTGTATAGCCTTAATAAATCAAGCTCTCCAGGTCCGGATGGTTTTACGGCCAAATTCTACATGAAATCTTGGGATATAATAGCACATGATCTTCTCCTAGCTGTTCAGGATTTCCAATCTTCATCTAACCTGCCTAGGGGTATAAGTAGTACTTGGATCACCATAATCCCAAAGAAGAAAACCCCATCCTCATTTGATGACTACAGGCCTATAAGTCTTTCCAATGTGATTAATAAGATTTGCTCTAAAGTGCTTATGGAAAGACTTAAATCTATTATGCCTAAGATTATCTCTCCAAACCAAACAGCTTTTTTACATGGTAGGGATATTTCGGATAATGTCATTTATCTACAGGAAATGGTTAGACTCATTAACAGAAAGAGAAGAGATCCGAATTGTATAATTAAACTTGATCTCAAAAAGGCCTTTGTAGGGTTAGATGGTCATTTCTATATAAAATTTTGGCAAAATTTGGTTTCCATGCAAAATTTATTTTCACTGTTATGAAAAACTTGTCACAGGCTTGGTTCTCTATTCTTATTAATGGTAAGCCAGTGGGATTTTTTCAGTCTTCTAGAGGCATTAAACAGGGTGATCCTTTATCTCCATTGTTGTTTAATATTTTTTCTGAGTCTTTTTCAAGGAGCCTGACCTACATTTTTGAAAAGGGTAAGCTAGACTACTTTGATCTCCCAGGTAATCCTCCAAGAATCTCTCACTTATCTTATGCTGACGATACTGTCATTTTCTTTAAAGCTACAAACTTAACCTTGGTTAGATTAAAGGCTTTTCTGTCTATCTTTGAGGAAGTCACTGGTCAGTCTATCAATTATAACAAGAGTGACATCTTTATAAGTAAACATGCAACAGAGCATAAAGTGAACCACATTAAAAGGATACTTGGAATGAAATTGGGTTCTTTCCCTTTCACCTACTTAGGAGTTCCAATCTTTACTGGTGTGGCTAAAAAAATTTACTTTCAACCACTCTTTGAACTGATTGATAATAAGATTGGTAATTGGAAAAATAGATGGATATCCATGGGTGGGAAAATTACTTTGATTGAATCTTGTATATATGCCATTCCACAACACATCTGGCAAGTTATTAAACCAAAAAAAATGATCATTTCCATCATTGAGAAAAAAATGAGTAAATTTTTTTGGGGGGATGAATTAAAACCTAAAAGATCTTGGAAAAAGTGGTCTGATTTGTGCCTCCCAACTGATCAGAATGGCTTAGGCTTCAGGTCTATAAGCACAATAATTAAAACATGCTCAGTTAAATTGTGGTGGAAGTATCAAATAGGTAATGCCCTCTGGACTCACTTACTGGCTGCCCTCCCTCAATCCTATAGGTCTTCTCCTAACTGGAAGAGAATTTGTTCGGTTAATGTATGGGCAGAGGCTAATTCTAGAGTCATCATAGGGAGAGGTGATTGTAATTTTTGGACTTCAAACTGGCTTGATGTAGGTTCTCTGATTGATTTGTGTGACCATAATAGGGTGGATATTGATGTTGAATGTTCAGTCTCTGTTTTCATAACTAACAAAGATCTTCTCATCACAAAAATAGAGCCATTTCTGCCATCTCACATTATCAATCTTTTGCAGGAGTCAAAACTTTTCCCCCACAGAGCTGATAGATTAATTTGGAAACCAGGTATCTCTGGGAATTTCTCCTTCAAAGATACATATAATTTGCTAAGCAACCACTCAGGTTTGATTTCCTCTGCTAAACATCTTTGGAACCCCAGATTTGAGAAAAAAATCTTTGTATTTATGTGGAAAGTAGTGAATTCTCTGCTGCCTTTTGATAACATACTCAGGAAACTAAGGTTTTGTTTGGCTTCTAAATGCTGTATGTGCAATAACCATGAGGATTCTTTAGAGCATTTTTTTAACACATGTTATTTCTCTCTATCTGTTTGGAAAACTATTCATCAGTTCATGGGTATTCAAGATAGAGCCTTCCCTTCGGTTTGGGAAAGAATTTCATACTACTTCACTTTGCCAGCTCTAACTTCTTTACATGCTATAATGATCCGTACTGCTGCCATCTTCACTTTTTGGAATATTTGGAAGATGAGAAATAGATACTTATTTGAATCTACTAAGCCTTCCTCCACCCTTGTGCTCCAACTCATTAGAGATCAGATTTTTTTCTCCTTCAGTGCAAATCCGGTTCACATAACATCTCCTCTGGATGTGAGTATTGCTGATCATTCCTTTCTACCACTTCTTCAAATTCCACCAAAGCCAAAAATCTGGAAAATTGCTTGGACTAGGCCTACATCAGGGTTTAAGCTTAATGTTGATGCCTCTTGGTCATGCAATACTTTGAAGTGTGGGATTGGAGTGATCATTAGAGACATTAGAGATGTCTTTAGGGGAGCTTACACTCTATTTACTATAGCTTTATCACCTTTGGAAGCTGAATTGAAGGCTATTAAGTTTGCCATCCAGATTTCACATGATTTAACTGGCCCCCTATATATGGAATCAGACTGTCTTTCTGCGGTTCTTTTTTGTACTGAACCACTCCGATGTCACTGGAAATGCTTTTCCCTAGCTGATGAGATCCATCAATCACTTAATGACATCAATCTCGTACATATATATAGACAGGCTAACCTGGTGGCTCATACACTTGCTAAACTTTGTTTGCAACTAGAATGTGATTCATCTTTCATTGACATATCTGAACTTCCGAACACGGTACAGGGGCTACTGAGACTAGATCAAATTGGCACCCCTGCTCTACGATTTGTTTAGTTCGGATGCTACTCATTCTCACTCTTGAATGCAGGTTTTGAAGTCGATGCTGCATATCTGCCTCCTATTCGTTTCAACACACTACACACAGCCTTGAAGATTTCGAAGTAACAAGCTTTTGGAAGAGCTTGCTATGTACATTCCTGATCATCCACATTGGATTAGGGCATCATGAAAGCTCAATTATCACAGCTTTTCATTTACAATCTGCTCGTTCCTTTTTGTTGCAAAAATTAGAGGATATGCTCATGGTTATTCTCTTTGACTGACCTGTGTTTCGATTTCGATTCACTAAGAAGTTCGAGAGTTCATCCTATAGCATCCCAAATACTCTAGTTCATTCTTTTGGAAGCAATTTATGGTTGCTTCAAGAGCAATACGCTCAGCCTGTACAGAAACTTAGCCTTTGGCTTCTTTAATTTTGTTTAATTACGGCTCGGGAAGGCCAATATAATTTCCCCCATCTAGGATGGTTTATTTAAAAAAAAAATCGGTGTTAAATTTTAAAATAGCACTGGTTTTGGGAAAAAATAGCACCGGTTTTTGAAAACCGGTACAAAAACTTTTTAAAATAGCACCGATTTTAAAAACTGGTTTTGGAAAAAATAGCACCGATTTTTAAAAATCAGTGCTAAAATTTTCAAAAATAATTTTTCCCGCCAAAGAAATAGCCAAAAAATTTCAAATAGCACCGATTTTAGAAAATAAGCACCGATTTTTAAATATTTATTTCTATCTTCCCGCCAAAAAATTCAAAATAGCACCAGTTTTAAAAACCAGTGCTTAAAATTTATAAAATGGCACCGATTTTGGAAAAATATAGCACCAATTTTAGAAACTGGTTTTGGAAAAAATAGCACCATTTTATAAGAACCAGTGCTAAAAATTTTCAAAATTCATTTTTCCCGCCAAATGAATAGCCAAAAATTTTCAAATAGCACCAGTTTTGGAAATTTAGCACCAATTTTTAAATATTTTAAATTTTCTATCTTCCCGCCAAAATTTTCAAAATAGCACCGGTTTTTAAAACTGGTGATAAAAATTTATAAAATAGCACCGGTTTTGGGAAAAAATAGCACCAGTTTTGGGAAAAATTAGCACCAGTTTGCTACAAATTTTAAACAATCAGTTTTCCTGCCAAAGAAATAGCAAAAATATTTTAAATAACACAGATTTTGGAAAACTTAGCACTGGTTTTTAAAAGCCGGTACTAAATATTTTAAAATTTCTATCTTCCCAACAAAAAATTGCCAAAAAATTAAAAATAGCATCAGTTTTAAAAACCAGTGCTAAAAATTAAAAACAACACCAGTTTTTAGAAACCGGTGCTAAAAATATTCAAAATTCATTTTTTCCACCAAAGAAATTGCCAAAAAAAAATTAAAATTCAATCTTCCCATCAAAAATTTCAAAATATTCATCGAAATTTTATAAAGTTCAATCTTTCCGCCAAAGAATTCAAAAAATTAGCCAAAAAGCTTTTTAAAAATTAGCCAAAAAATTCAAATAATCTTGCCAGGAATTTCATGGGCTCGGAGCAGCTGTGCGCAGCCGATCTAAGCTAATTTTTTTAAAGTTTTCAAAATTGTTCAATTCTTTTGTTGACTTTAACTAATAACTAAGTTAAGTTAAATTAATCAACGATCAACCTTTACTGACCTAATATATATAAATAAGAATAAAATTTGTTTACAATAACTAATTAACGTTAAACCCTTAATTGATTTAGTATACATAAATACAACTTTAACTAGTCAACGGTTAATCCTTATTTGACTTTCAATATATAAACACTAATAACTAGGCTAATTTTGACTAATCAACGGTCAAATTCTACTTGACCTTCAATTTATAAACACTAATAACTAAGTTGGCTTTAACTAATAAACGTTCAACCCTTACTTTACTTTCTATATATGAACACTAATAACTAGGTTGACTTTGACTATTCAACGGTCGAACTTTACTTGACTTTCAACTATGCACTAATAACTAAGATGACTTTAGCTAATTAACGGTCAAATTATATTTAACTTTCTATATGTAAACACTAGTGACTAAGCTGACTTTAACTAATCAACGGTCAAACTTTACTCGACGTTCAATATATAAACACTAATAACCAGGTTGACTTTGACTAATCAACGGTCTAACCTTACTTGACTTTCTATATATAAATACTAGTGACTAAGTTGACTTTAACTAATCAACGGTCAAACTTTACTTGACTCTCTCTATAAAAAAACACTAGTGACTAAGCTGACTAAAACTAATCCACAGTTAAACTTTACTCGACTTTCGATATATAAACACTAACGACTAGGCTGAATTTTTCTAATCAATGGTCAAACAGTACTTGACTTTCGATATATAAACACTAATAACTAAGTTGACTTTAACTAATTAACGATAAACCCTTACTTGACTTTCAATATAGAAACACTAATAACAAATTGACTTTAACGTATTAATGGTCAAACTTTATTTGAATTAGCACATAATAAATAAAAATATTAACTTTTGACTTTGACTAATCAACGGTCAAACCTTACTTGACTTTCTATATATAAATACTAGTGACTAAGTTGACTTTAACAAATTAACAGTCAAACTTTACTTGACTCTCCTAAATAGAAACACTAGTGACTAAGCTGACTTTAACTAATCAACGGTCAAACTTTACTCGACTTTCAATATACAAACACAAATAACTAGGTTGAATTTGTCTAATCAACGGTCAAACTTTAGATGACTTTCAATATATAAACACTAATAACTAAGTTGACTTTAAATAATAAACGATGAACCCTTACTTGATTTTCAATATATAAACACTAATAACAAAGTTGACTTTAACTAATTAACGGTCAAACTTGATTTGAATTAGTATATAACAAATACTAATAAAAAATTTTACTTTGACTAATCAACGGTCAAACCTTACTTGACTTTCTATATATAAATACTAGTGACTAAGTTGACTTTAAATAATCAACGGTCAAACTTTACTTGACTCTCTCTATATAGAAACACTAGTGACTAAGCTAACTTTAACTAATCAACGGTTAAACTTTACTCGACTTTCAATATATAAACACTAATAACTAGGTTGAATTTGTCTAATCAACGGTCAAACTTTACTTGACTTTCAATATATAAACACTAATAACTAGGTTGACTTTCTCTAATCAACGGTCAAACTTGACTTGACTTTCAATATATAAACACTAATAACTAAGTTGACTTTAACTAATGCACGGTCATCCCTTACTTGGCTTTCTACATAAAAATATTAAAAACAAAGTTGCTTTAACTAATCGACGAGCAACCCTTACTTGGCTTCTTACATACAAATACAAATAACAAAGTTGACTTTAACTAATCGACGGTCAACCCTTACTTGACTTTCAATATATAAACACTAATAACAAAGTTGAGTTTAACTAATTAACGGTCAAACTTTATTTGAATTAGTATATAATAAATACTAATAAAAATGTTTGACTTTGTCTAATCAACGGTCAACCCTTACATGACTTTCAATATATAATCACTAATAACTAAGTTGACTTTAACTAATTAACGGTCAAACTTTATTTGATTTTAGCTAATGAAAACTTTAATGGGCTCAAACTAATAATTTTGGCCCAAACCCCATGTCTTATTTTCATTTACTTAGCCTTCCTTCTCCCTTTCCCCAATTTCATTTGATCGAACCCACCGTCCCTCCGCCTACTCTGGTTTTCAATGCCGATCAGCCACTAGTCATGTATCATCTGAAAGTTGAAGGAAGGAGAGATGGTGTAAGCGCTGGTACCGGTGAGGGAGGCGATCTTGCGGCATCTCGTCTTCCCGCTCAAAGCCTTATCATTTTTCCTTCGACGCACAGAACCCACGGTTTGTTAATATCACCACCGATTGTTGCCACCACTTGTAGGTCTCCTCGCTATCACCGTTATCCCCCCTGTCTGAGATGAGCGCCATCAGCCGATTGCTGGCGACGAAGATTCGGCGGTGCCGACCGCCCGTAAAACAGGGCTTCACCACAAATGGTAAGAACTCGACATTTTTTCCTTGATCTTGTCTCATTTTTTTCTCTGATTGCGTGTATTTAGTTTCTCTTATTCCCTCTTTAATATTTAGGGGTACAATCTGGGCTTGGGGGGATTATTCTCATAGGGTTTTATACTTTTTAGAATTGTGCTCGTTTTCTTGTGATTTTTGGGGTGTTGGAGATGCTAGGCTATTTTCTATTGCATGTGTAAAGATTGTGTGGTGTTACGTAGTTGTCGACTGTAAAATCCTAAAATGGGAGTGCTGGGGTTTTCTTATGATTGCTCTCCAAGTGTTTGATGTTTTGTCTGATAGATAATAAATGCTTGAATTGCAGGGGAAGAAGAAGATGAATGTGGGGACGTTGAACCAGAAACATTGCGGCAGGGGACTGGAAACCAGCTTGATTACAGAGTCAGTACCGAAGGTTTAGCACTTTTACCCTTCATTTGTAGTTTGATTATACTGTATAATGTATATGGTTCTCGTCTTGGATATAACTGATGTATGAAATGATGCTCCAAATTTCCCCCTTAATCATAATTCCATGAGATGATGTATCACTATGTTGAAATGATGTTTGCTGGAAACTGTTTTGAGTTTCTTTCTTTTTTCCCATTAATTTTGAGAGTGTTTACTTCTCACCTCTTTGAACTTTACAAGCTAACTGATTTTTACTACTATATTTTTCCCTGTAGTAGTAATAGACTTGTACCATCTTTTTTGTAGTAGTGTAGTAGTAAAAATATGCTAACTGATTTTTACATCTTTTGGTCCCCTAACATATGTTCTCTTCTGATTTTTACTCCTGTTTCTTTGTGACTATTGATGAATTATAGTATATAGATAGTTTTAAATTGTTACTGCAAATCGGCTTCTGTTTTGTTTGGCATTTATGCAAAGAATGGGTATATTGTCATTCTAGATGATAGTAGAATCACACCTATATGGTTCAGGTACTTTTATTTTCATTCCCAGGTTTACTTGAGGTACTTTCTATAGTGGATAGTATGTTGTAGAGGAAATGTTAAAACCATGAGATGTAATGGTGATAGACTTTATCTTCCTAGCAATCCTTTAATTTTCTGACAATTTGATGCATGAGCAATAATGGTACTTTACTTACCCTCCTAGAAATCCATCTTAGATTGTTTTGATTATTTTGACACTGTAGGAAGAGTTGTTGATGAAAGGGAGATAATGGTTCATTTTTCCAAGTATGGTCCAAACGCAGAACAAATGTTAGTGTTGCATTTTTTACATTGTGGACTTAGTATTCTGATTCCTGGCAGGAGTTTCGGTTGTGGTGAACTCTTTCTCAGGTGCGCTATCTTTTGGTGGTGCACTTATGTGATTATGTCTTTCTTATCTAGAATAAGATGAAAAATGGAGAGTTAGGATTTTATTTGTGTCTGTTTTTTAGTTTCATTACTTGCGAATTGCATCTAATTAGAGCTTCTTAGCTGTTGTTTATGCATGTAGTCTAATGAAGAATGTGAGTACTTGATCGAGCTTGTGAAGCATAAAATGGTGAAGTCAACTGTGGTTGATAGTGATACTGGCTAAACTAAAGATAGCAGGTTAACATTCAGAATAATTTTAGTCATTTTGTATGTAGAGTCTTTTTGTGATTTTCTCATGTATGTACAGTCTTAATCGCTAACTGTAGGTTTGTTGTTGTGCAAGGGTGTGGGTGGCATGTTGGTGGTGGTGAGATTGATTCCTCTCCAAGGTCTTCGCCGCAATGTTTAGTCCCATAGATTATTAATTTTGTATCATGATTTTTTTGGGTTTTATTTCTATATTATCATTTTTGTGAAGTTAATTTTATTATGAAGTTAATGTCCAACTAAATTGTTAATTTTGGGTCTTTTTCCCTTCCTCTGAAATGGCAATGGGTTTTTTTAGTTGCTGTAAATATTTTAGCATCGGTATCGCGGTACATATTTGCACAGGTTTAAGCCAGTGCTAAAAGTAGGGATTTAACACCGTTTTTTTTAAACCGGTAAAACCGTTTCATCGGTTACTCAGGCACCGATTTTTTTAACGAAAAAACCGGTGCTAGAAAAAAAAATTGATGCGAAAGGGTGGTTCATGTGACAATGACACTACATCTTCCCATGAAATTTGCAAAGTAGGTTTTTTTTTGTTTTAAACTGTGTGATATACTTTAAAGCTTTTTCTAAATGTAAGTAAATAATCAAAATGTATTTTGCATAACCAAAATGTAAATTGAAAAGAGTTAACATTAAAATCATAAATATATAAAGTATTCCATAAAGCTTACTCAAGTTTTATAGTAAAAACGATCCAGTAAAAATTCCAAACGAATAATTAATCAACTAGAATAAATTTTAAAAATGATGAACACGGCTAGTCATTACTAATTGTTGGTATGCCTTGAATACTGTAATAGCCGCTTCTGCGACCCTGGCCTGGGGGTCCGGGGGGGCGGCAGTCGCCCCCGGGAAACAAACGGGGGTCTCGCTTTGGGCCGAATTGTGTTTTTGGCCCAGTTTGTTAGGGTTTAGTGGAGACAGCATATAAAGTGTCTCTCTTCTCTCTGTAAACCAACTCTAATTCTGTTCCGCACAAAATTAGTGAATTTGTCTCCCGTGGATGTAGCCAAATTGGTGAACCACGTAAATCTTGTGTCTTGTTATTTTCGTCCATATTTTCTGTTCTTTCTCCATTCCGCACAACAAACTGGTATCAGAGCAGTTTCTTTTTCCGGCGATATCCATAGTGGGTATATCGGATTCTGGGCTCATCAGATCGGGGCTGATCGGGGAGAAAGATGTCTGGGTTGAACGTGAAGATCGACAAGTTTACTGGGAGAAACAGTTTCAGTTTATGGCAGATCAAGATGCGAGCTTTGCTGAAACAGCAAGGTTTGTGGACTCCGCTGACGAAGGATTTCGCGAGCAGTTCTAGCGATGTTGTGAGTCTGGAAGAAAAGGCACACTCGACGATTATACTGTGTCTCGCGGACGAAATCATCACTGAGGTCTCAGATCAGGAGACTGCTGCACAACTGTGGCTGAAGTTGGAGAGTTTGTATATGACGAAATCTCTAACCAACAAGTTGCTTCTGAAACAACGCCTCTTCGGTCTCCGAATGCAGGAAGGTACGCAACTCAGAGACCATCTAGAGCAATTGAATACTTTGTTATTAGAATTGCGAAATATAGATGTGAAAATTGAAGATGAAGATGCTGCTTTGATTTTGCTAGTTTCTTTACCCCTTTCGTATGAGAATTTTGTTCAGTCATTTATTGTTGGTAAAGATTTTGTGTCTCTGGAGGAAGTAAGATCCTCTCTCCATAGTAGAGAGTTGCGACATAAGGCAAACAGTACAGGTACAGAAAGTCAGGCCACTGGCTTGTTTGCTAGTGACGGAAACATAAAAGGCAAGGAAACCGGCAATAAGAAGAAGGGAAAGAAGTCATCTTCAAAGGGTCCCAAGGCCAATGATGTTTGTAACTACTGTAAGGAGAAGGGGCATTGGAAAAAAAGAGTGTCCGAAGAAGGCTAGTAAATCTGGGAGTACATCTGGTACTGCTACTGTGGCTGAAGGGGATTTCAGTTCTGAAGATGATTTTGCTCTAGCTGTTACTGGGCAAAATAATCATTTTAATGCATGGTTTCTTGATTCTGGGGCATCTTACCATATATTCCCAAGGAGAGATTATTTCTCAACTTATGAGCAAGTTGAGGGCATCATTACTACGGCAAATGGTGTTGCGTGCAAGGTAGTTGGGATTGGTTCAATCAAGATCAGGACGCATGATGGTAGTTTCTGTACTTTGAACGATGTCAGGCATGTTCCATCGATGACAAAGAATCTGATTTCTCTTCCTACGTTGGATAGAAAGGGTTTCGTCTACTCAGGGAGTGATGGAGTTCTGTATGTCTGCAAAGGTTCTAGGCTGGTTCTGAAAGGTGTTCTGCATGGTACTTTGTATTTTCTACAAGGTTCCACGGTTATGGATTCTGTTAATGTTGCATCTTCGGAGGTTCACCAGGATGATATGACTAAGTTATGGCATATGAGGCTTGGTCACATGGGTGAAAGAGGGATGCAGATTCTGTCGAAGTATGATCTTCTTGGTGGCCACAAGGTCAAGAGCTTGGACTTCTGTGAGCATTGCGTTTTTGGGAAGCATCACCGCAGCAAGATTCCTAAGGCGATTCATAGAACAAAGGGCACATTGGATTACATCCATTCTGATTGTTGGGGACCTTCCCGAGTTGAGTCACTGGGAGGTCACATGTACTTTGTTTCTCTGATTGATGATTACTCAAGGATGACTTGGGTTATCATGATGAAACATAAGAGTGAAGCTTTCTCGAAGTTCAAGGAGTGGAAAGCTTTGGTGGAGAATCAGACCGGGAAGAAGATCAAGAGGCTTCGAACTGATAATGGGCTGGAATTCTGCTCATCTGAGTTTGATCAGTTTTGTAGGGGTGAAGGGATTGCTCGTCATCATACAGTCAGGAATACGCCACAGCAGAATGGCGTAGCTGAGCGGATGAATCAGACATTGCTGGCGAGAGCAAGGTGCATGCTCTCTAATGCTGGTTTGGAAACGAGATTCTGGGCAGAGGCGGTGAGTACAGCTTGTTACCTGATCAACCGCGGGCCTCACACGGGTATAGAGTGAAAAAATACCTATGGAGTTGTGGTCAGGTAAAGTTGTTGATTACTCCAAGTTAAAAGTTTTTGGTTGTACATCTTATTATCATGTTAGTGATGGTAAGTTAGAGCCCCGAGCCAAGAAGGGTGTCTTTGTGGGTTATGGAGATGGAGTTAAAGGCTCCAGGATATGGTCTCCATCTGAGAAGAGGGTTATTCTGAGTAGGGACATTGTCTTTGATGAAAATTCTTTGCTTAGATCTATGGTGAAGCCCACAGTTGTGCCAGAAACTAGTGGAGTTGATAAACAGGTGGAGCTTGAAGTCACTCAAGGTGAAAATAGATTGGAACAATTTGAGGTGGATCAAGAGCCACAGACAGAATCTGAGATACCGGAATCTCCACCACCAGATCCTCAACCATCAGGAGCTACAGTCTGCAGTTTAGCTCAGGACCGACCCAGGAGGGTTGGAGTTGGGGCGCCAAAGAGATATGGGTTTGAGGATATGGTGGGTTATGCACTGTCAGTTGCCGAGGAAGTGGATACTCAAGAGCCATCAACCTTCAGAGAGGCTACTTCATGTACTGATGCTGATAAATGGCTTGCTGCAATGGCAGATGAGATGGAGTCTCTTCAGAAGAATCAGACATGGGAATTGGTCAAACAGCCTCAAAGGAGAAAGGTAATCAGTTGCAAATGGGTTTTCAAGAAGAAGGAAGGAATATCACCTGCAGAGGGAGTCAAGTACAAGGCAAGAGTTGTTGCAAGAGGTTTCAGTCAAAGGGAGGGGGTAGACTATAATGAGATTTTCTCACCAGTGGTCAGACACACTTCCATCAGAGTGTTGCTAGCCTTGGTGACACATCAGGATTTGGAGCTCGAGCAACTTGATGTGAAGACCGCTTTTCTACATGGAGAGTTGGAGGAAGAGTTGTACATGGCTCAGCCAGATGGTTTCCAGGTTCCTGGCAAGGAAAAGTATGTTTGCAAGTTGAAGAAGTCTTTGTATGGACTTAAGCAGTCTCCGAGGCAGTGGTACAAGAAGTTTGACAGTTGCATGCTTCAGCTGGGATATACGAGGTGTGCTTATGACTGTTGTGTCTACTACAGCAGGTTGAGAGATGGGTCATTCATCTATCTGGTTCTTTATGTAGATGACATGCTGGTAGCCGCAAAGAGTAAGCACGAGGTTCAGAAGTTGAAAGGACTTCTTAGTGCTGAGTTTGAGATGAAGGATCTGGGTGCAGCTCGGAAGATACTAGGAATGGAGATTCTTAGGGATCGAAGTCAGCGGAAGCTTCTCTTGTCACAGAAAGGCTACATTCAGAAAGTATTGGCTAGGTTTGGCATGTCTACAGCCAAGCCTATAGACACTCCTAGTGCTGCAAATATTCATCTCACCACTATGTTTGCTCCTCAGTCAGACGAGGAGAAGGAGTATATGTCTCGGGTTCCTTATGCCAGCGCGGTGGGGAGTTTGATGTATGCTATGGTTTGCACGAGGCCAGATTTAGCACAGGCAGTCAGTGTTGTGAGCAGGTTCATGGGGCAACCGGGAAAGGAACATTGGCAAGCTGTGAAGAGGATTTTCAGGTATCTTAGAGGTACGTCTGATGTGGGTCTCATTTATGGAGGTGATACCGAGTGCTTAGTTACAGGATACTCTGATTCTGATTATGCTGGTGATGTTGACACGAGGAGATCGATGACTGGTTATGTACTCACTTTGGGAGGTTCAGTGGTTAGCTGGAAGGCAACTTTGCAACCTACAGTGACATTGTCTACTACGGAAGCAGAGTACATGGCTCTGACAGAGGCTGCAAAGGAGGGAATATGGCTGAAAGGGCTAGTTAGTGATCTTGGTCTACATCATGATCAGGCTACTGTGTACTGTGACAGCTTGAGTGCAATCTGCCTAGCCAAGGATCAGGTCCATCATGAGAGGACCAAGCATATTGATGTCAGATATCATTTCTTGAGGAGTGAGAGGAGAATCAGGGTGAAGAAAGTGGGAATTACAGATAACCCCGCTGATATGTTCACCAAATCTGTTCCACATAGCAAGTTTCAACATTGTTTGGACTTGCTGAACATCAAAGCTGATTAGGTGCTCTATGGGCAGTCCCGGGAGTGGAGGGTGAAGTCTACTCATCTGGCACTGTAATGGTTCATCTGGAGTTTTCTACTTTGAGGATTCAAGTTAAGGTGGAGATTTGTTGGTATGCCTTGAATACTGTAATAGCCGCTTCTGCGACCCTGGCCTGGGGGTCCGGGGGGGCGGCAGTCGCTTGTCTCTTTATTGGACTGCTGTTGATTTGGGCCGAATTGTGTTTTTGGCCCAGTTTGTTAGGGTTTAGTGGAGACAGCATATAAAGTGTCTCTCTTCTCTCTCTAAACCAACTCTAATTCTGTTCCGCACAAAATTAGTGAATTCGTCTCCCGTGGATGTAGCCAAATTGGTGAACCACGTAAATCTTGTGTCTTGTTATTTTCGTTCATATTTTCTGTTCTTTCTCCATTCCGCATAACACTTATGGTAACTTAACAAAAAACTTAGGGAGAAAACTATAACACAAATAAAATCAGGACAAACTAACTCTACTTCCAATGCGACAGTGCACAACCAAAATGGATCTCAGAAAATTTACCATTGTGTGTAAGTGGTTCCTACTAACACGACAACCATCGAGATTAACTAACTACGAAAACTCAAATATTTATATTGGTCAGTAACGAAACCCTGAATTTCACAACAGCAGTGTAAGAAATGGAACGGGAACGGGCATGGTAATGTATGTATGAGTAAAACAAGCTACTTATCTCACATCGGGAAAAATGGCAGACAACTCTTTCTTGTAGTGGAATTACTCACTACCTTGAATGAGATTACATCGCCGGTCTGGCGGAGGCGTCATTTCTGATATTTACGACCTCCTCCACGTGCAGAATGAGAAGCCCCGATTGAAAATACTAGGAGGGTTTTCTAGTCACCAAGCATCTCTGGCGGCCAAGTCAATGAATGTTCGTTATCAGAGGCTGCTGTAGGTTCGATGTCCTTAAGCATCAACGAAGTCAGCTCATCCTCATCGTTCGTTTCTTCACTGTGTTCCTCAAAGGGAACCTTGTCACCACTGCTGTCAGTTGCTACATCCACACACATTTTTTTGAGTGATACTAGAAGTGTTTACTTCTCATACGTGGATAGAGTATGAGGATGATTACTATCGCAAATGAATTGTAATAGAAGTTGTTGGAGTTGTATTGGTATTGGTAGTGGTGGGTGGTTTCGGTTGAATGTTCAGTGTTGTTGGGTGGAAGGGTTCGGCGTTGCCTAACTGGAGAAAAAATGCAATGCTTTTTATTTGACAGCTTGGCCCCACCAGATTATTTGAGTATTTAAACTTAAGCCAAATTCCCACATAAATGTTATCCCATCTTTTATCAAAAATAACTTCAAACATGAACAGAAATAACCATGCGGTTTAAATTGTTGTTTATATAATTGAATTAATACTTTTTTTTGAATAAAAACACCCGAAGGTGGGGGTGATATATTAGAGGTTCCCCAATCCTCATTTAATCACAATTTACATAGGCGAAACAGAGTTTGTGATGGGGCAGCAGAACAGCCCTCAAAAGTCCTACTAATTCCTACACAAAGTTCTTATGTAAGAAAAACAACTATCCTAGCAAAAGGAAAGATAGATGATGAAGTTGCGCTCCGAAGGTGGAAATCTCCACCCCTCGTGTTAATTCCCACCTTCAGCCAGGCAACTTCAAGTACCAAAATTAGACTAGAGATGTACAGAAATCCTAAGATCATGCAAAAGTAAGTACATGAACATGAAGCATCCATCAACCGGAAAGCCGGGAGAGCTTCCAAGTACTGAGAAGGATTCGCTTTTGGCTTCCAAAGGCAATCCAGCATCTTGCTTCCAAGGAAAAGAGAAGGTCAGTACATCACAGTGACTGCATCCAAAAGGGGGAAGCAAAAGTTGAAGGTGACCAATTTGAGAGAAAGTTCAGGGCCTGCATAAAACAAAGACCTGGTTAGCAGTATCAGTCCCAAAAAAGATTCTAGTGAGCTCTAACTTGGGGAATTTGTGCCTTGTCAAGCACAATGAGGCCTTTAATATGATGGGGGATGTTATTAGGCTGGATAGTTTGGAGATGACATATCTGATGCTTCGCAATAGCATTTGCTACAGAGTTACCCTCTCGAAGAACATGATTCATCTTTGCACCACATAGTAGGGATTTAATTTGAAAAGCCAAGTTAAAGAGGTTCCAATTTGCTGAGTAAGGACAGTTTATCATGTTAACCGCTTGCTTACAATCAGTTTCAAAAATGCAGTTAATATGAATAGCAGGCAATGATTCAATTGTAAATAGAATGGCTTTCATTTCAGCTTCAATTGGAGAAGCAGCAGAGATGTAGTCTGAATGTAAATTAATCAAATCACCCGAGCAGTCTCGGACTACCATCCCAGCTGCAGCCTTATCAGTGTACCAAGAGGCATCAGTATTTATTTTAATTGAACCAACAGCAGGTCTCTCCCACAGAACAATTGCTATGTTAGGCTTAGGGGGAGGTCTAATGAAAAGTGTCCACTAATTCAGAGGTGTATAAATAGAAGAATGAGAGAAATATGTCTTTGGAGTAGTTAAGAATTCCAATTTAATTAAGTCATGAATCTCCTTAGAGATTAGTTCTGAGGAGAAAGGACTATTATCATGAATGAATCTATTCCTAGCTTTCCATAGTGACCAACAGGTTAGGGAAGGTATGATTTTACAAATGAAATGCTTCCAGCTAACAAGATCTTGAGTATTCCAGAAAATGAAGAATCTTTCAGTCAGAGAATGAGTTTCAAATAGTTGAAAGTTCACTATAGAGGCCATGTTTCCCCAAACCGCCTTAGCAATATGACATGAAACAAAAAAATGCTGTATTGAATCTGAATTAGAGCAGGCAGGGCATTTAGAAGCTAAACTGAAACCACATGTCATAAGCACCTCATCAAAGGGCAGAAATGATTGCAGCATTTTCCATGTAAATATGGAGATCTTTTTTTGCAAAGCTTTATTCCAAATGAGTTTAGATACAGGAAAATTACCTGCCACATGAGTGAGCGCTCTATAGGTTGATTTAGAGGTGAAGTTACCTGATGTTTCGGGCATCCAGATCAATCTATCCTCTCTCCCTGGAACCAGTACAGCCTCCTGAAGGAAAGACACAGTATCATGGTCCAAGAAAGAAGCAATCTGAGGAAGTATAATGAACTTGTTATTGATGAAATTTGCCACTGTTAAAAATGGCATAGTATCTACTATATGGTCAGGGATAATAGTACTTAAAGGCCCTCTAGAGCACCAGTTAGCTATCCAGAAACTACAGGTACCCTCTCCATGAATAATTATTGAGTTCCGCTCTGCAAAAGAGTTAATGTGGAGAATTCTCTTCCATGTTACAGATTTTCTGTGAGATATAGGAAGAGACCAGATCAGTTTTGACCAAAGAGAGTTGCCTAATTGGCTTTTCCACCAAAGTTTTGCTGAACAAGTATCAATTATTGCTCTAACTGATCTAAAACCAAGGCCATTCAGATCAGTTGAAATTGCAATATCTGACCATTTCCTCCAGATTTTATTATTCTTTCCATTTGATTCACCCCAAAAGAATCTAGCTAATCTTTTCTCAAAGGTACGAATTATTATCTTTGGAGGATTAGTGACAGCCCATAGATGTTGTGGTAAGGAGTAAAGGCAATGTTTAATTAAGACCAGCTTCCCTCCCGCACTTAACCATCTATTCTTCCAACTTTGAAGTTTTGAATCCAGGTTAGCCATTAAAGGTTGGAAATACCTTTTTAGTGTTCTTCCCCTAAAAATTGGACATCCAAGGTATGTAAATGGGAGTGCACCTTTTTTCATTTTTAAAATGGACTTAACCTGTATGTTCTTAGTGTTTGAGGCTCTTTTGCTAAGATAAAATTCTGATTTGTCGAAATTAAATTTCTGTCCTGAAGTCACCTCAAAGACATCTAAGAAAGCTTTCAATCTTATGAGATTTAATTTTGATGCCTGTATAAAAATTATGGTATCATCTGCGTACAGTAAATGAGATATGACAGGTATTGAGGCAGGTAAATGGAAATGAGATAGCCTACTGTTAGAGAAAATATATGACAGACTTCTTGAAAAAGCTTCGGTAAAAATATTGAAAAGTAAAGGAGAGAGAGGATCACCTTGCTTAATCCCTCTAGTAGCTTTAAAAAAGCCAACAGGTTTCCCATTAACTAGAACTGAAAATTGTGCCTGTGATAAATTCCTCATAACTGCATTCAGAAAATTACCCTGAAAACCAAATTTAACTAAAATCTTCCTAAGAAACTGCCAATTGACCCTGTCAAAAGCTTTCATTAAGTCCAGTTTCACAATACAGTTAGGAATTCTATTTTTCTTATCAAGGAATCTGACCATTTCCTGTAGATATAGTATGTTGTCAGAAATGTCTCTCTTCATCAAAAAAGAGGATTGGTTAGGAGAGATCAGAGATTCCATATAAGGTTTTAATCTTTCCATAAGAACCTTGGAACAGATTTTATTAGATACATTAGATAAACTGATAGGTCTAAAATCACCAAACTGACATGGAGTTATTTTCTTAGGAATGAGTGAAATCCATGTACTAGATATCCCATTTGGGATATTAGAACCTACAATGAAGTCATTTACTGCCTCTATAAGATCTTGCTTAATAAAAGGCCAGCATTTCTTGTAAAACTTAGGTGTGAAACCATCCGGACCAGGGCTACTGTTACTGTTTAGACTCTGAGCAACAGATTTTAACTCAGATTCCAGTATAGGAGAAGCTAAAGCATGATTATTAGAATAATTTAAAATCATTGGAATTTGGCTCAGAAAATGATCAGAGAATGTATCTTCAGTGTTTTGGTCAGGTTCAGTTAGTAGATCAGAATAGAAGGCAATTACCTCATTCTGAATTTCAGATTGTGTGTTTAACCATTGACCAGCAGAGTTCTTTATTTTATTAATCTGCATCCTATAGTTCTTTTCTTGGACTACCTTATGAAAAAATTCAGTATTGTTGTCACCTAATTTATGCCATTTAAGTCTTGCTTTTTTTTTTTCCAAAACTTTTCTTTTTCCTTAAGGGCTCTTAACAAACAAGCTTTTTTCTGGTTTAGTGTGACTAATTCAGTCAGGTTAGGATCTTGATCAAAAATAGATTCCTGTAATCTTAAAGCTTCCTCAGCTTGTGTAACATTAGAGTCAATATTACCAAACGATTCTCTGTTCCATGTTTTGATGACTCTTTTCAGCCTAATCAGTTTCAGATAAAATTTAATCATTCCTTTGTCCTGTATAGGCTTTTCCCAATTCTCCTGTAATAAACCTATGAAATCTGACCTTTGGTACCAGGCATTAATGAATCTAAAAGGTTTGGGATATGAGGGGATTAGGTTGGATAACTGGAGGAGGAGAGGTGAGTGATCTGATGTGTGCCTATTAAGAATCTGGATGGAGGAAGATGGGTATCTGGAACTCCAAGCTAGTGTACAAAGTCCTCTATCTAACCTTTTAGAAGTAGGATTTCTAAGCCTAGAGTTACACCAGGTGAACAAATTACCTACTGTGTTTATTTCCTGAATACCATTTGAATTAATCCATGTGTTAAAGTCCCTAATGCTCCCAAGAGCCGGATTAGAAGGTCCTTTATATTCAGACAGATTTCTAATTGTATTAAAATCACCTATAAAAATAGTCTCACTCTTGGACAGAGGCTCTAGATCTTTCCATAAAGCTTTCCTGCCTTCTCTATCTCTCAAAGCATAAATAAAAACTACCTTCATATTAAGGGCAGAAGACAGATGTGATATGTCAGCAAAAAGGAATTGGTCATGAGCAGTAATAAGTGAAACAGTGAGGAGATGAGACCACATTAACCAAATTTTTCCATTAGGAAGGGCCAGACAATTGGAAAAATGTAATGTTTTCATATAGGATTGTATTTTTGAGTTATCATGCATAGGTTCAATTATGCATAGCAACTGAATTTTCTTATTTTTGATCAAATTAGATAACCTAAGCATTGATGTTTCCATACCACGAAGATTCCAGATCAGGAAATTAAGATTAACAGTTCCTATCATACTTCACCTGATTTTATACTTTTTGTAGCTGATCTTAATAACATTTTATTCAGCTGACTAAGGTAGGTAACCTTTTTATTTTTTGATTTACCTTGATGTTCAAACTTACCTGGATGCTCAGAGCCCTCTTCCAGAATTTGATGCTCATATGTATCCAGATCCAAGGTGTGCTCCAGGTTCTTCTGTTTTCTGAAACTGGTTTCTTCTTGTTCCTGAGTGTGAAGGTCTTCATCCTGCAAAACAGAGAATCTGTTTGACATCTTTCCACCTAGGGAAAGTGTAGGTTTAGCTGTAGAATCAATCTTAGGGACATGAAGTAATCCAATGTGAAGATCATCCCTAGCATAAGCTTTCAGTACAGGTTTAGAGTTAGCAGTAGCCTTTAATAACCTAGTGGTGGAGTTATCTGGACTCCCAATTGGCTGAGATCCACTAGAAACAGGAGTTGTGGGGGTCTGATCTAAAGTGTTAGTTTGCAAAAGAGGTTCAGGATCAGAGGTGGAAGGATCATTAGGAGAATCAGACATCAGAGGTGGTAAATCAAACTTTTTCCCCGTTGCCTGCCATTGAGGGATAGGATGAATCTGAATTCTATTAGTTTCTACAGTCCTTTCATTTATATTCTGGGGATTAACTCTACATTGGCCTAGAGAATGTCCTAGTTTAGCGCAATGGCCACAATAGAGAGGGATATCCTCAAACTCGATTGGATATTTCCTGTTATTTGTTATTGAACCAAGTCGAATGAATTGTGGCAGAGGCTTCATTAAGTCAATTTCCACACAGAATTTAATGGCCGAGGGCCTGGTAAGCATCTCCGTAGCATAATCATTCTTTATGAAGTTTCCAATACTATTACCAATAGCTTCAATAGATGAAGAGTTATAGTAATAGAGAGGTACCTCCCTTATTGTACACCAAATCGGAACAATGGGTGATTCTTTCTGCGTGGAGAACTCAGGTGTCCACTTAAGCATTTTCAGTAAAACGCCATTGAAATTCCAAATGCCCTTCATCCAACATCGTTGGTAGTTGTTAACCTGTTCAAAACGAATTAGTATATGTTTATAATCAAGTGACCCTAATTGGTACTTACCTTCAAACCCGATAGTTTTAAGGGCTACCTCCATCTGATCCATTGAGATTCTACCCTTTGTAAACTTACCGACCAAAGCATTGGAGTAATGAGCTGATAATTTAGCAATTTGCTCATCGGAGTACAAACAGCCAGGATCCCCTAGGTGGGAAGATTTTGGGATTAACTCTGGGTTATTTGGGAGTTGTGTTAACAGAGGAGGGGATTTGGTTTGGAGATCTGCCGCAAACGTTTTAGGAGGTAGAGGAAGATTGGAGGTGGAGGTAGAAGCCGCCATCGGCCGATGAGAAACCCCGCCAAGAGGCGGAGGAAGAAAACAGCAACCACGGGCAGTTACCGTTTCCAGCGAGTAACGGTTAGAAAAGGAAAGGAAAAGGAAGGAGTAGATAAATCTCACACACTATCGCACATACAATCGCACACAGTTCCAAATATTACCAAATAACCTTTGTCTTGCCTGAATTGAATTAATACTTAAACATTTTTTAATAAATAAAGAAACACATTAATTTTTCATCAAATACAAATTAATTAATTAGTATCATATAGTACTGGATTTAGAAAAGATAGAGTCATTGGTGCACTGAAAGAGTAATAAAATAAATTGAGTGGATGAAGACAATTTATTCCCTCTGTCTCATTTCAAGCTGCATACTTTGACTTTCAGCAGATTCGAGAGAAAAATGTTTGATCTGTATATCTTTCATGAAGAATAACTAAAACTTGAAAAAAAGTTAATATTTTAAAAATATATGTTATGACAAATCTAACAATGTATCATACAATAATGTTTATACTTATACATCAATTCAATTTTATAATCAAAGTTAAGAAGTTTTGACTAAATGAATAGTTAAATTACAGTTTGAAATGGGACAGAGGGAGTAGCATTCACCGAAAGGAAAATGAGTCGTTGGTGAAGAGCCATCCTGAAAGGAAAGCGAGTCATTGTTAAAGAACCTTAGTTAGTACGCAAAATCGTAAATAAAATGTCAACCCTTGCTAGTTCATAGTAAACCCTAATAAACAAGGCTTCTCTATAGTTAACCTTGTACAGTGACCCCCTAACATGGCTCTCCTTTATTTTAAGTAGCCCAATGAACGTCTCCGACTATAGTTGACTATAAATATTTGTCCCTTAATAGTCTAATTGCAATGCACCGACGCCTGTTATCATGTTAGATCTCGACATGTGATGTGTGTTATATTGTGTTCATATTTTGTGGGATTATTGTAATTTTATTGAGATATAATTGGAACTTTAGGTGTTTTTGGTGCAGAAATTCATGGATTATGAAGAATTTGAGAGAGAGCTATATATCGTACTCTTTTTCCCTTAACCAATGATTTTTTTCCACTGAATTTTCCAGGTTAAGGTTTTTAATGAGACGATGTGCTCCAATGAAAAATGTTCTTATTTTAAAAATATTTTTCTAGGGATGAAGGAAATAAGGCAAAAGCAGAATTGCTGAAGTTATGAGATGAAAAGTAAATTATTCAAGAGATATGGACTTGAAGAAATTAAATATATTCACTTCCAAGATTAATGAGGGTTTTATTATCTCTTTCGAATTGAAATTCCTTAATTTTATGAAGAGTGCGTCTCTTGAAAGACGGTATTTCCATAAGTTATGGAAAGACCAAGGTTTAAAGTGTAAATTAGAAGAAATTAAGATAAAATTTTCGGGTTGCATGAACCGGGTTATATATTTTATAACTACTACATGTTGCATACTAAATTTTTAATGTTGCAACTAAGACCTTTTACCTTTTATTATTCGAATTAAACCCCGTCTTTCCATAAGCCTATGGAAAGATCGTCTTTCCCAAGACTTTGCCTTTTATGAATTAGTTATTTAGTTGATTTTATGAATTAGTTATTTAGTTGATTAGAGTAAGAATAGAATTTCATATATTTTATTCTCTTATTTTCTTCCGCAATAAGATTTCGAATCAAGTTTGTAATTGGTTTGTAATTGTGGAGCCGCACGGGTGTGTATATATACCCAGGGGTTCACCAAATTCGAATACACATACATACAGAGGAGTAATTTTAGTATTGGTTTGGTTTGTTTTATTTTATTTTATTTTCGACGGCTTAATTATTTGGTTTCATCAGCAACATTTGTGCGCAGCAACAACATGCATGCAAGCAAATATCCTGGTTAATTTGTTTAGTTGATTTCGTTAGTTATTATATTATTATATTAATATGTTTTGTTGTTATATTATTTATTTTTTTACTTTAATTAACATGAGTAGCTAAATTTTATTCGGTTTAAAACAATGAAGCATTAGTTTATGAATTTGTGAGATCTAATTAATTTTATAATTATTATTTGTGAGTTCCTGAATGTTCTGAGCATTATTTATTATCGTTTTATTTGAGTCTGGTCAACTAGAATTTAACTGAGATAGTGCTAATTAATTCCACCAATCCGTAATTGTTGACAAGGGTTAATAAGTGGAATAACAGAGGTAGTGAATAATCGGGTAGATAACTATTATTTGTCAATACTTGGGTAGTTATCTGTATTTGCTTCTTTCTATGTTTATGTTATTGGAGTATTTATTTGGTTTAGCAAATACTGGCTAGATGTAATCCGATAAGGGAAATAGCTAGTTCACAAATACTTGCTAGCTATCGACGAGGTAAGAAAGAATTGGGGTAGTTCAGCAAATACATGCTATCCTATAGCTGGTTGATTTATGGATAATAATTTATTATTGCGCCAATGATCAGATCAAATAACTAGTGTGGATTTATTCAAATGCCGAATTGTTTCTCTTTTTGATAATATTTTAGTAGTTTAGTTTTATTATTTTCTTTCTTTGTTGATAAAAATCAATCTCTTGCAATAAAGTGTGGTGGCTACACCAAATTTGATCATTAGATTTAAATTTTGATTGCACCGTTCTTTGTGGGATCAACCCTGCTTATCCCTGTGATAGAGGAATTCGTAGCATAAAAGATTTTCAGGGGAGGCCTGAAATTTTGAGTGCTTTGCTAGACGGAAAAAAGAAGCCATTGTATCCGGGATGTAAAAGTAAGGATACCATAATCTCCTTTTCGATGGTGGTTTTCAATTTGAAAGGTACAAGTTCTTCGAGTGATACAAGTGTGAATTCACTCCTAAAGCTTCTAAATGATAAGTTTCCGGAATGGAATGGAATACCGAAATTTTTTTACAAGGCTAAGAAAATATTGTGTCCACTTGGTTTGGAATACAAGAAAATACACGCATGTCCTAATGATTGTGTGTTGTATGACGGTGATTTTAAAGACGCGGTTGAATGTCCTGTGTGCAAACATTCAAGATATAAGGGTGTGAGAAATGATGCTGATGAGTGTTTGGCTAAGAAGAAGAAGAAGGTCCCATTGAAATGTATGTAGTATCTTCCTTTAATTCCAAGGTTAAAGAGGTTAATTGCGAATTCAAATGACGCAAAGAACTAGCCATGGCATGGAGAGCAGGAAAGACCAAGTGACGACAAGATAAGACATCTGGCAGACGGTGAACAATGGAAAAATTTTGACAAGCAATATCCTACATTTGGTTTAGAAGTTAGAAATTTACGTCTTGCTTTGTGTACTGATGGGATGAATCCATTTGGAAATATGTCATCGAAACATAGTTCTTGGCCCGTGATGTTGGTTATCTATAATTTGCCCCCTTATTTGTTCATGAAACGGAAATATGTTATGATGCCTCTATTAATCTCGGGTCCTAGACAGCCTGGAAATGACATTAATGTATATTTGAGACCATTGATTGGTGATTTGAAGATATTGTGGGAAGAAAAGGGGGTGATGGTATTTGATGCCCATATGAATGTGATGTTTCAATTGCGTGTCATGCTTTTTTGCACGATCAATGAATTTCCAGTTTCAGGAAATTTTTTGGGGTATGTTGTTAAGGGGCACAAAGCATGTCCTATTTGTGAGGAGAAGATAGAATTCAAACAGCTAAGCCATGGAAAAAATACTGTGTATCTTGGCCATAGAAAATGGCTGAAAGGAAATCATAAATACCGGGATGATGTGGTCAATTTTTTTGGGGGGAAAGAATGAAGGAAATCCTCTACACCACAAACTGATGTGCAGATTCACAAGAAGGTTAAGAAATTGAGAGTGGTGCAGGGAAAGCATAAAGGCAAGGACAGAATACATCGTGATGGTCCATGGAAGAAAAGGTCAATATTTTTTTATATACCGTACTGGGAGCATGTTCAGGTTAAGGAATGCCTAGACGTGATGTATATTGAAAAAAATGTTTGTGAAAGTTTTATAGGCACCCTCTTGAATATTCCGTGAAAGACGAAAGATAGTTTGAATGCTCGGTTAGACTTGGTAGATTTGGGAATCATAAATGACCTCGCTCCAGAAGTGAAGCGTAGGAGGACATACTTGCCCCATGCACCTTGTACATTGTCAAAGGAGGAGATAATCTCAGTTTGTGATTGTTTGAAATTAGTGAAGGTCCCAATTGGTTATTCATCGAATGTTAGTCGGGTAGTTATAAAGGATTGTAGGATGACTGGGTTGAAATCTCATGATTGTCATGTTTTGATGCAACAACTGTTACTTGTTGCTATTTGCGAAGTAATGGAGGCATATGTAAGGTACTCAATCACTAGAATTGTTTTCTTTTTTGGTTCTATTGACCGGGACCATTTGGATGTCCTACAAAAAGAGGTTGTTGTTGTGCTATGCAAGTTGGAAATATATTTCCCTCCACCTTTTTTTTATATAATGGTTCACTTGGTTGTTCATTTAGTGCGGGAGATAAAGATATGTGGTCCAGTTGGTATGCATTGGATGTATCCTTTTGAGCGTCACATGAAAGTATTCAAGGGACACGGGAAATGTATAAGTCGGTCGGATGCTAGTATTGTTGAAAGGTATGTTACTGGAGAAGTAATTGAATTTTTCTCTAGCTATTTGGAGGAACATAGTAATTTTGGGGTGCCCAAGATTCGACATGAGGGTAGAGAAGGTGGGAAACCAAGGTCAAGGGGATTGTTATTTACTCAATTGAATAGTGATCTAATGTTAGTTCGTTTGTATGTCGTGAGGAATTGTAGGGAGACTGCAGCTTATGTGACCGAGCACCTTAATTTGATCACAGAGTTTCATCCCATGTGGCCCCCTAATAAAGTTCAGTTGGAGCACAAGGACACGTTTGTGAATTGGTTTTATGATCGATACAATGTAGGTGATTACGACCCAAAAATTAGAACATTTGCAAGGAAGCCTAATTGCACGGTATTGAGGTATTCCGGATATGACATTAATGATTTCTCTTTTGCTGCTAGGGACCAAGATTCAAAGATCACAACATAAAATAGTGGGGTTTATATTGAGTCTGAGACAATGTGGCAAGCAAGTAAGAAAGACAATAAACCGGTCCTAGCTGTGATGTCATTTTATGGTGTTATTGATGAGATTTGGGAGCTTGAATATGGAGAAATCAAGATTTCGGTTTTAAAGTTCCAATGGTTTCATAACACAACTGGAGTTTGAACTGATAATCCAATGGGTTTTACCCTGCTTGACAAGAGTCGTGAAGCATATGAAAATGATCAGTTCGTTTTGGCCGAACAAGCAAGACAAGTTTTTTTACGTTAATGATTTGTGGAATGTAGGTTGGTCTATTGTCATACAAGGTAAGAAATACTCTTTCAGTGATGAAATTGATTTTGAAGTTACCAGTGAAAAGTTAGAATTTCCCTTTATTTTCCCCCTACTGATGAACGACGAGAGTGACGCGGGAGAAATACGGAGGAAACACATAGATGGAATTAGGATAGATGAAGCTGGCCAAGAAATGGGAGACGTTCAATCAAAAAAGAGGAGGATGGTTGAAGACTAGTGGTTTAGAAGCAGTGAATTCTCTAATTAAATTATGTATTTTTGTAGTATGTTGCGTTTTGTATGACTCTTAACTACTCTAAAACTATGTTGTAATTGGTAGTTAGTATGTTGCATTTTGTAGTATCCGCTCTTTTGGTACACCTGAGATAAAATAAGCTTCAATTTTCTATTTTGCGGCTGACAGCAGTAGCATGCTACCGCTCTTTTGGTTCAGTTGGGATAAACTAAATCTAAATTAACTATACTGCCACTGAGAATAGCTGTGCGCAGCTGCTCGTTCAGTTCAACTGAGAAAAAAACATGAAGATGATACACACCCAGAACTAACAACATCCAAAATCAGAGCAAATATATTCCCACAAATAATATCATCCAAAATCACTGTGATAAAAAAATCAACATTCATAAATTAAATATCCACATCCACAGAAAAGCAACTAATGACGTAGAAATCAACATCCCAAAAAAAAGAACATCCATAATAAGCATGCAAAATCAGCATGTAAAGAAATTCAAGATCTACGGCAACACAAATGAGTGCATTCAATCCTTGTGCGAGGTGTCCTCCCTAATGTTGCTAGATGGTGAATCGAATGTAGGTATTGGACCCACTGCCTTCATGCTCTCGCCACCCATGGTTGTCAAGAACTTCCCCATGTGCTCAGTCCATCGCACCAAGTGATCCATCTTCGCTTCCAATTCTTTCATGCGCCCATCCAATGCTTCCATGCGCCTATCCAATGCTTCCATGCGCCCATCCAAATTCTCCATAAACAATTTAATTCTTTCCGGCATTGATGACATAGAAATTTTCTTTTTCATTGAAAATATCTGAGGGTTGATTGGAAGCTTTAGCATCAGTGTTAAGTCATCATCATTATATTTGCAACCAGCTTCAACGCACAAGGCAGTAATCAGGTTAAAGATGTAAAAAGTAGATTAGAACATTAGGAGAGCTCTTAGAGAGGGAGAAACACTCTCTCCTTTTCCTTTTTTCTTGTTTTCATTTTGTGTTCATCCTAGAGTTGAAATTCAAATATGTATTTCAATTCCATATCTATGGAGTAGTTTCCATAGCTTGGGGATAATTGTAGCGCATGATTTAATCTTTGTGAATATGTGAGATTCATTAGATTCATCCTATTATATGTGTTCAGTATATTATTATGATTGTTTGTTCTTGAATGTTCTAAATGCATGAATATTACACCACATACCGGCACACACTTTGGGTTGTATTCATGTATGGTGCATTTATTGATGCCCCATTGGGAAGAGAAACCTGAATGTTAGAATGGGTAAGGGACTATGTTGCGTCTTTGTGATTGTGTTCACAGGAGACCCCAGCCATACTCTGACTTATTTTCCATCGCACCAGTCTTAGCTGATTACGTAAATTTTTCCGATAGGTTGTGGGTAGAGATAACATAAAAGTAGCAAACTAGGGTGTGGGGACCCTATATCATAGATAAGGTGAAAACGACCCTTGGGCCTAATTGATAGGACCCAGGAGGAAATGTACATTCGTGGTGGAAGCCCGGGACGTAATCGGACGGGGGAGAAAAATACCTACAGCAATGGTCAGACCTTTTTTTACTCTCCCAATTATGATGGTAGCGTCAATGGATGGTTGTGCGTGAACCCGGCGTGAAAGGTACGGGGAAGTTTATGCCATCGGCCACACCACATGTGTGAACACAACATTAGGTTGCTGAGTAAATCTTGCATGTGAACGAATCGAGGATCGCAACATTCGGTTAATAATGTTGCGCAATGACTCCCCAAGTGCTTAGTATAATTAGCTTTCTTGTGTTTTTTAATTTATGCTTTGTAGTTTTTAATATGAAAATCCAATCCCCCCTTTATTTGTAATTACTAGCTATTCCTTTCACTCGTACAAATTGATGACAAGTAGGAGGTTGTATTTTTTAGTTGGTACTTGAGCCTTAGCATCTCTGTTGACAAACTCAGGGATTGCCACTAACTATCCTCTAGGTAGCGAAGCAGTGAGAACGGGAGCAGAATATAAATTTTATCTTTGGCCTTCTCAGCCTCCGCTTGGGTTAATTAGCTAGAATTAATGACCTCGGGTGGAGGTGGGTCAAATTTTGGCACCATTTCCGGGTCAAGTTAGCAACAGCATGTTTTGATTCTCTCAACGAACATGGAGAAGTGGTGATTGAAATCATTCCAGTCAGAAGCATAGTGTCAACTATTGTGTCGGCAATCCAAACAGATGAAGTAAACTAGATGACACCACTAATAGATTTCTTCGCAAAGGGAACATTTCTAGAAAATAAGGTACATGCTAGGAAGTTGAGTTACGTTCTAGTAATTACACCTACGAAGATGGGACATTGTACAAAATGGGTTTTTCGTCTCCATGGATAAAGTGTGTAGGATCAATGTAGGCAGCAGAAATTTTAAACGAAGTTCACAAATGACTGAGCGGAACATATCAAGGAGCTAGAATGATAGCAAAGAAGATCATCCGAGATGGATACTATTGGCCCACCATGTTCAACGTCGCCCACAACTTCATACTTAGAATAGGAGTTGTCAAATCAACACTTCTCTGATGCATAAGCCACAAGCAGCTTTAAGAGGAGTATATGGAGCCTGGTCATTTGATAAATGAGGCATTGACTTAGTCGGACCATTCCTGAAGGGCGAGAGCAATGCCAAATTATAGTCGTAGCATTTGACTACTTTAAAAAGTAGGTGGAGGCGAAGCCATTAGGATGAGTCACAGCTGAAGTCACTAGGAAATTTGTGTGGCGGAACATAGTATGTCGCTTTGGGGTGCCACATACCATTATCACAGACGATGGTACACAGTTCATGAGTGGTGCATTCACAGATTGGTGTTTGAAACTTGGGATTCTCCCGAAATTTACCTCCGTAGTGCACCCCCAAGTCAACGGCCAAGTAAAGGTAACGAACATGACTATCGCTCAAGGGATCTAGAAGCAACTGGAAGGAAAGTGAACTGGGTGGGTAAATGAATTACCAAACACCCTATGGTCATATAGAACGACTGTTCGAGAACCAACAGGGAAGATATCATATAGTCTGGTTTACAGCCATGAAGCGGTTATACCATTGGAAATTGGTAATTCAAGCCTTTGAGTATGCGATTACAAGGAGGAAGACAACCAGAATATGATAAGGTTGGAATTGGACGAACTGGAAGAGAAAAGAGATTTGGGAACAATAATAGAAGCTAAATATAAGGAGAGAATGGCTAGAATGTACAATCAGAAGGTGAAAGAAACACAGTTTCAGATTGGCGATCTTGTGCTGAGAAAGAACGAGGCTAGCTTGGCAGAAGAAGGAGGAAAACTATGCCCGAAGTGGGAAGGACCTTACAGGGTAACAAAGGCCCAAAAATCAAACAGTTATGAACTGGAAGGTTGGATGGCACAAGCATTCCTAACACCTGGCATGTGGGTTAACTTGAGAAGGTTTAATGTCTAGATTTACTGTGTAGAATAGCGATCATCTATTTGTACAAAAACCATAAGATCATTATTGGTGCCTTTCGATTCATTGTTCTCAATGCGAAATTATCACGGTAATACATTATTAGTATAAAAAACTACATTGATGGACCACGATTACATTTCTCAATCTTTTCTTGTGAATGTTAGAAAATAGTTTATTCGTAACATATTACGATACAAACACTCACACTCTTCAATTTTAACATTATCTGGCAAATAGCAAGCTACAAAGTTTTCACTAAAGATCTTGCAACTTTGTGTATCAAACACCTGCAAGCTATAGATCTTGCATAACTATCAATCATTGCAAGCTTTAGATCTTGCAACTTCGCCATACATAAGATTGCAAGCTATGGATCTTGCTCAAGAGCATATTTGCTCATAAAGGTGTCAAGTGGAATGGATATTGCATGGAACAAAGCCAAAGGCTTTGCTATAATAGCTATGCGAGCTATGGATCTTGCTAATAGCTTCAAATCTTACCTAACCATAATAATGTGATAGAAGCGAGCCATCGATCTCGTAGCTTCACCACTTATAGCTCATAATGATCCTCTTACTCAACAAGGATATATATATATATATAAATTAAACAGAAGAAAGTTGATTCAGTAAGAAAGAAGATGCAAGGTTCGCAAAGCCATAAGAAAATTTATTAAAACATTACAAGAAAGGATAAATTTCTCAAAATAATAGATCTATCTATGCCTCGAGGCTCGCGAGGATCCAGAAGATGACAAACCACCACAACGGCGATAACGCTCAGCTTCGCGATGAGAATGTTCAGCCCTACGATGGTTCTCTTCAGCTGCTTGCTCTTCACTAACCAAATGCTCATGCCGCCACTTTATATATAAACAATAAGGATGGCGTGTAAGACCTCTCAGCTCCATATTCCCAAGATATCTACCATAATACGCCTTACAGTCAGTAATGGGACCAAACTCCTTGCGATCCAACGACATGCTCATAACATCGATGATTTCTTCATACTTCTTTATCTCAGCTTTCCAATTATGTACCTTCTCTTTCAGGCTCCGAATATGCACTCGAACAGCCTCAGACAAGTTAATCCTATGACTGCCAAGCTCCATTGTAAGATCTCCATGACCATCTGTCCTTCGAGATGTTGAGGGGAGAGCCTGGAGTTTGTCTTTTATATTCAACACAAACATGCTTGAGTTGGTGCACAAATCTATCAAGGAAGTTGCACTCAGTGCAGAGCTCCTCATTGTCACTTCGTAGCTGTGTGTTAATAGCAAACTATTTTTCAAACTTTGTCTGCCAACCAATAGCAGAGGTTGAGAGGTGGTAACATCCCTCCTGCTTTTTCTTCAATCAATCACAGAAATCATCAATACAGATACACTGCTTGTCAATAATTGTTGTTTTCAAGTGGACTTCGTTCATTTTCACCATGGCATAGTTCCTAGTCTCCTCCTGTTGGCGAAGCATTTTCACCATATTCAACTGTTGCCGATAGATAAGGTCATTCTGCTCATTACAAAGTCTTCGTAGATCACGAATAATATCCTGAGTCTCCTTCACAGTCTTGTCCCACTTCAGGTTGAGGTTGTTAACACCCAACAACATGTTCTTCAGACGAATACCCAGGGAAAATGCCCATTCTTGAAGATGATAGAAAGGTTAAGTGAACGAAAGCACACAGCTTCAGATTCAAGATCAACCAAACCACGAATGTTATCTTTACCAAGTGACTCAACATTATAGCCATCAAGTATAAGCTTACTGCAAGGACATGTTAGGGAGGAAGATGGGATCAACGAAGATGTCAAAACTTTCCACCCAATATGCAATGAAATGGAATACACACGAGATAAGTAACAGAAGAAATATGTTGTAAATATTCTTTTGATATATGCTTAGACGCTTTGATCATGTTAATTGGGCAATATTCGAAAGACAAAGAAAACCCATTGTGACAAGGAAAACGAACATAACACCCCAGATATTCAATATTTTTCAAAAATTTTGGATCAACCATAATATCAAAGCCATGCAAGCAAATAAAGGTAAAAATATCGGTCAAGATAAGCAAACATAGAGGCCGCATCAGTTACCAATAGTAAAAAATTGTACAAACAAACTTGGGAGCATTGTCATAAATTACATGAAACAAGCAGAAAATGCCTAGGTTCTATAACGCTAAGATTCACTAACTTTAGCAGGAGAGGGGGCGAAGTACGAACAACCACAGCATCAGTCTCCTTATTTACAGGAGGAACGGGAGCTTCCCAATTCAATTCACCCCCAAGGTTCAAATCATCATTAGCATTAGAATTGTGCTCAGGATGGTGATCCTCAGAGTTGGGGGAACTGGAGGGAAACTCTTAACAGTAGTCGATTGCGCACATCTCCAGCTCAGCTGCAGAAGGGGAGTTGGAAAACTGGTGAGATATGATAGCAGCTCTTAAAAAACCCTCGTTAAGAATCTTTGTTTGCTTCACCAAAATCTTTTCCGACTTGGCCAACCTAGACAGCTTGTCAACCTTTGCAGTCGGATTCAACTTTTGCAACTCAACAAAGGCCTCGCAATAACCAACGTTGCGAGCATTAGTTGAAACCTCCTCGAACAAAGCATAGAAAGCGTTAGTCTTGATGAGTCGGTCAACCAGAAATTGGGGTATCCAAGCGAAGCAGGGTCATTCGTTTGCATCTCTTCCATCTGGAAACACATCTTCTTTATCTCTTCCTCAGTGGCCACAACGTGCTCTTCGATAAGACGTGCTTGCTCCTTAGCCTCTTTAGTACTGGCCCTCAAAGAAACACACTCCGCCTGGCTCGTCTGTAGCTTCTCCAGTCCCGCACAATCCCCTTTAGCAAAGCTAGAAACTCATTCGCTGACAAGTTGAAGACTTTCTCCAACCTTGGTTTCAAAGAAAACCAAAAAGAGGAGTGGTTATACACTAAGGAAAAACATTTAAGTCATGGTATTACTTCAACGAAACAAGAACATACCACGGCCATCGTTTCCGAAAGTGATAACTTAGCAAGCATAGTGGGTACAATCCCCTTCACGAAAAAATTGCAGCTTAGTATAAGAGAGTGCGAAGGAGGTTGGCTAACACGCACCTTCTTCTTCACAGGCTCCAGGGCGGTAAAAGTATTGTTGGTTCATTTCTTACACCTCTTCTGCTGAGGTGTTTCTCTGGGGATTTGATGGCCACCTTTCTTGGTTTCTGTGGTATGCAAGAAAGATGCATGAGCCTGAGTAATAGTTTTAGTAGCCCTCTCTTGAAGAATAACAACCTCAGTCATTTCATGTACTTCATTAGATATGGTCTCCATCTCGTCATTCTCATCTTTGGGTAGAAAACTTCTCTCAGCAAAATGTCGAGTCAGATCCATACCTACAACTCAACATATGAAAATAATTTGGAGAAAATGTAAACATAGAAACAAATAGAAGCAAAGACACACAGAACAAGTTGTAGAGGGCGGAAATAACTAATTAAACAACAAGTTAGACACTTTTGTTTAAAATACTAGTAGGGCAAAGTGAGATGGAATGATGGCTAAGCGAACCCCAGCCTTAGGAATTTTGGACATAGGAATGTTATAATTCCAAATCAAAAAGGTTGGTCTACTATAATTTCCAAGCTTTATGTAGAAAAACTTTTCACACCACTCCCCTACGATTATTGGAGAACTCGCTGAGAAATTCAACAGTGGGGATCACAGTATGAAGGGTGAACTCATCAGAGGTATTCTTCACTTTGTGAAGATGGTAAATATTGCAAAAATAAGTCAATCGAAAAAGGAATACCAGCCACTTCGCATACATGGCAGGATAATACAAAGATAGAAACCGCTTTAGCATGCAGCTGCCATAAGGAAACTCTATAGTGTGAAAGCAGATCCAACACATGTTGGGGTAAGGGGAAAGAGAGAACGAACTTAAGATAAACTAAGTAACAAGATATATAACCAGAGAGAGGATTACAAACACTCTCAGAAGCTTCAGGAGCTTTAAGTTCATATGAACGTAAAAAAGGAAAGCTATTTTTCAACTCCTCGACATTAGATTCAGAGAGAAGACTACGAATTGAAGAACAAGCGAGGTGATCAGAATCCTCCCCAGAATCAACATTGACTTCATGAAGGTTTTCCGTAGAAATTCCAACATTGTTAGAAACAGACATTGTAGACCTCAAGATCCCTAAAATCTAGATGAGTGGGAGCGTCAATTAAATAGTATAGGCTAGAATTCACAAATTCCAGGCCAAGTCCAGAATAGAAACAGAGAAATGGAAAAAAAGAATATGCAACCTCAATCACAAGGAAACCCGATCACGCTATGAAAATCTAACCTCTACACAGCTAGACCAACATAGCTTGACATAGAACAAAACAAAGAGAACAAAGAAAGAACTTACTGGTTTGGCGGAGAAGATAAGAGAAAGCCAGAAGTAATAAAGAAAAAAGTAAAAGACGAAATAATTTGAGGTTATGTGAATCATTAATTAAAGAAGTTAAAAAGTTAAAACATAAGAAGCGGAATAATACATAATCATTACGGCCTGATAGAAAGCAACCAACCTTGTTAGGAAATCGAGATGGCGACAGTAGTACACAGAGTAGGGACATTATTAAAGCGCAAGATTCAAGGTTATTTAATTAAGAGAAAATGTAACGACGAGAGAGAGATTTACAGAAAAAATAACGAATATACATGAGCGATCTCGGCCACAGGATCGCAACAGCTACTTACCCGCGCAATGTGCAATTGTTCAAAATTTTGAAATTAAAAAAATAGGAGCATGATCTAAGATAGTTGAGATACACAGCCAAGAAGAATACGACACTTTGTGAAAGTAATTCAGGTCGTTGTGAACACGAACTGCTTATTACGCAAAACTTTGAGCCGCTGTAATAAGTTCGAGCGCAGCTACTGAATATAGAAATAACTTCGTGTAGTATGGCCTTCATGGTTGGGGGGTTGAGGGCTTTATGGTGTATAGGAAGTCCAGCAACCGAAAGCTGGTGGTTGTTAGGCCCAGCCCAATAACATCCTATAGTTAGACAAACATTTTTCAGCCCAAGATGCAAGTCAGCTAGGCACGAGGCTTATGGTCGTGGTAGAAGATGTGGGCCGATAAACATGGGAGAGCAACGAACACAAAAACCACGAACGAATAACAAGGTGATCGTGGTATACCCACGATCTTAATCCCTAAAAACAAGGAACTGCAACTATATCAACCTATAAATACAACAAGCTCTTGACGAGCTAAGGTAAGCGTGACTATCTTGAGAAATTCCCATTCTTAGGAGAGAAAACTGACTTGATCGTCGGAGTTTTCCTCCCAGAGTCATTTCCAGGATAAGTTTTGTAGGTGAAGATGATTCAAGGAGTGAGTAAGCAGTTTGCCTGAACGAACTACCACATCACATACACATGTTTACGCCTCTCTATTGTTTGATACATATCTACAAATTAATGAATCGGCAACAAATAGTTCCACACAATGTTCACTTATATGCTGCAACTAATTCTAATAATGCGAAATCAAAGTTGAAATCCTTAACATACAACATCACATTGCTACATTCCAAACATATCCAAAAATATCACATTCATATCAAGACAATAATTACATTAACAATTCCACAAAAAAAAAATCATTTCATGGCTTCAATGCAAGGACATTAACATGATCCAACACACAAAATATATGTGCCTACAAACCATTTCTAACATTTTTCATCATCAATAACTAATCAATCATATAAAATGGTACTTTTAAAGGTCTTCATTTATGAACATTCTATGCCTAAACTCTCCAAAAAAATGTTTTTAATGAGTATTTGTCCTCAAAACCTACTTTTTATCAGCTAAAAAAAGGTTAGGTGAGCATCAAATGCACCTCTAGCACCGGTATATCTATGCCGGTGCTAGCTATTCTATACCGGTGCTAGCTATTTTTCATAGGTATATCTATACCGATGCACCGGATTTATTCATATGCACCGATATTTTGGATTTTTTGACACAAAACTAGTGTATATAATATTTCTAACACCGGTATTGCTCTCCCAACACTAACATATCGGTGTCTAGGTACATGTTTCCCAGTAGTGCTTGTATAAGTTGGAAAAGCCAATATCATGAAATTTAAACTAATAACAATAGCTAGAGTAAATTTTGGAAGAATAATTATGCTCTAATTCAGTTATATTAAGATTGGCTGACTACTTATAGTTGCAAGTTTGTTCGCTGTAAAAAAATTAGGGCCACTAAATATTAGTGATGTGGTTTAGTGATGTGGTTTAGTGCTCTGTTGCATTACAAGTTCACTAAACCGTAATGCTCCATTTGTACATTATCCTAGTAGATGTAGTATGGGCGCATGATTTTTTTTTTTTTAATAAAAACACCCGTAGGTGAGGGATAGTATTATTAGGCTCCCCAAACCTTGACTAGAAAATTAAGAGTACATAGAGATCGAATTGGATAAGAGACTAACTCTAGAGTATTTTAATTTGTTTAAAGTTGCGATTCCAAATCGAAGAATCTCCACCCCAAGTGTGAATTCTTCGTTTGGCCAGGCAACCTAAACAAACAAAATTGTAACCTGTAACGATCGGTGTTTTGTACAAGAAGACAGTGAAAGTGACAGTAATGTAAATTGCAGCAATACTAGGAGCAATATCTCTGAGCGTCAAAGAGTATAGCAATGGTTGATTGATAGTAGTCATCGGGGCCGTGTTTATGCCTGCATGAAAAGATTTTGGTTAGCAGTATCAATCCTTAGCCGAAACATGTTTATGCATTCTAATTTGCGGAGTATGTATCCTATCTAAAGAAATCAGACCCTTGATGTGTTGAGGGATATTATGGAGGTTAAGGCTCTGGTTATGGCTAGAGTGATGTTTAGCTATTGCATTAGCCAACGAATTACATTCTCTAAAAACATGTTTAAGATGAGCGCATCCTAATAGAGCCTTCACCTTGAAAGCCAGATCAAAAAGATTCCAATGTGCAGAGTAGGGATCATTAATCATTTGTACAGCCAGCTTATAGTCTGTTTCAAGTATGCAATTTTGATCTAAACCAGGAAAAGTTTGGCAAGCAAAAAAAACTGCCTTAATTTCAGCCTCCAGTGGTGAAGCAGCAGAAATAGTTTCAGAAACAATTTTAATCGGTACACCAGAACTATCCCTAGCTATCATACCAGTTACTGCATTGTTCGGAAACCATGACGCATCGATATTAATTTTAACAGATCCAAACGTAGGCCTTTCCCAATAAACAGAGATTATATTCGGCTTCGGGGGTGGTCTAATGAACGGGATCAGATGCATGAGGGAGATGAAATAGCAGAGTGGGAGAAATGTATCTGAGGACTAGCAAATAAAGTCAGTTTGATTAGCTCCTGCACTTCATTACAAATTAGGTCTGAGGAGAAAGGCTTATTGTCGAATAGGAACCTGTTTCTAGCTTTCCAAAGAGTCCAACATATGAGAGATGGAAGAATTTTACAGATGAAGTGATTCCATCTAGATAGGTCATGGTTATTCCAGAAGATGAAAAATCTTTCAGAAATGGAGTGTTGAGTACCTAGATTAAACTGGACTATAGAAGCCATGTTATTCCAGACAGCCTGAGCAATAGGACACGATATAAAAAAATGCTAAATTGAATCTGTCTTACAACAAGCAGGACACTTGGAAGCTAGACTAAATCCACAAGTGATAAGCACATCATCAAAAGGGAGAAAGGATTACAACAATTTCCAGGTAAAAATTGAGATCTTCTTCTGTAAAGCATTATTCCATATAAATTTACAAGCAGGAAAATTACCTGGTCCATGAGTTAGAGCCTTATATGTTGACTTAGATGAGAAATTACCTGAGACTTCAGCTTTCCATACCAATCTATCCTCCCTTTCTATAGTAAGCTCAGTTTCCTGAACAAAAGAGAGAGTATCATATTCCAGAAAAGCGCTTATCTGAGCTAAAATAGTGGATTTATTCCTAATGAAATCTACCACAGACATATATGGCATAGCAGAAACTATGTGCATAGGGATGTAGTTAAGCAGGGGACCACTAGGACACCAATTAGCAGACCAAAAACTGCAGGTACCTTTGCCATGAATAATGAATGAGTTATTTTCCGCAAAGGAGTTAATTAAATGGATTCTTTTCCAAGTAACTGATTTCCTATGAGATAAAGGAAGAGACCATTGCAATTTAGACCATAGAGTAGTGCCTAGTTGGCTCTTCCACCAAAGTTTAGCAGAACAGGTATCAATTATGGCTTTAATAGATCTAAAACCAAGTCCATTTAGATCGGTTGAAATAGAGATGTCAGACCATCTTGAAATAGTATGGGCGCATGATCTGTCAGTCTTTATTGCACCCTTTACCTTTTTTTCATTAGGTCACTCTTAAATATAGTTTATTTTTCTTTTATATCTATTTTATCCAACATCAACTTATTCTTATACATTTATTTTATTATTTTTCTTTTTTTTATGCTCACCATATATTCCTCCCATTTAAGATGTTGGTACATCATAGTGGAAGGAAAGAAGTTTTTTCGTATTCAACCTTATTGAGTGTCAATACTCAATAGTCATCACGCACGTTATTGGCACGTATTATTTGTGCACATTTCTAGCACAATATCGTGAGTATTTCATAATGGCTCCTATGCGGAATATTTCAGAATTAGAGGATTGAGATCTATCCTCTTATTAAAAGGTTAATCACATAACATCAAAATTGGTCTCAATCTCTAATTTTTGCCAACAATATTCTTCATCAAATCAGGCTTATATTTTCTATAACGGGAGGACTTTATGTTAGACAGAAAAAAATAATGTAATTTAAAGTTTACTTTTGCAGATCTAGTTGGCTCGTACCTCACAGGGTAAGTCAATTTGACGATCCTTGATTTACTCCAAACTAAAAGTCATGTTCTAACCATCCCCACCTTTTAATGTATTTCCTTTCCTCAATTTAATAATAGGTTCAATGTATATGTAAAGGCAAAAGAACAAATGTAGTTGAGGCCAAGTGAAGCATGAGTTAACATAGTATTTTCAAAGCGAGTTAAGTCGTGCACTAGTGCAGTTTTGGAAATTAAGGAGCAATTGTGCAACTTCTTCAAATTTCTTGCACATTAACACCTTGAATTTAGCCAAGGGGAATTTGTGACAACTCACTTTGAATCATTATTACCATTCATTACTTAATGTATGTATTCCTCTCAACCATCATTTTTAATCAACTAAACTTCACAACAAAATCATCCCACTAGGTTCACCATCATATTTATCCAAAATTTTACACTAAAAATAGAGACACTATTCAAAAAGTTACCGGATGAGATTGTTGTTTTTATCCTCGATCAAGTTGCGACCAATTCATTGCTCAACCTCGAAAGGGAGAATCTACCAAATGAGCCATTAATGATGTGTGCACATTACTTAATTAACTGTGGTTTATAAACTCTTGCCCGATAAACCCTTGCAAGCTCTCATGGTTTATTAACTACAGTCAATTATGAGCTCGAAGGGTGATAAACGGATAAACCCTTCCCAATGAATTACTTTGATGATCCATTAATGACGTGTGAACATTTCTCAACCTTTGGAGGGAAGAACTACCGGATGAGCCATTAATAATGTGTGCATATTGCAGCAATAGAAAATGTCAGTTAAATATAATCAATCAATAGTAAAGATCGATGTATGAAACTGTAGGTTATTCTTTCTCGATCGTGCTTTCAGTTTTAGTGAAGTGTTTTCTGGAACCGAGTGAAGTAGTAAATATTTTGTTTATGACTTGTAGTAAACGTTTTTTAGGTTTGAGTTAATGAATTTTGAGGAACTTTTCACAAACACACACATGCATGAACGATGTTGGCAATTGTCAATTTGGCACGAATACTGCTCATAAAATCAACATGCATGTTATAATGGATTGAACTAAAATTAATAAAACAATATTTCTAATAATAACTCAATAATACAGAACTTTTTGTGTTTAATGCTAATAAAAAATAAAATAAATGGACATAAATTAAACTAAACTGAAATACAGTTAGATTAAAAAAAAATCCCGTATTTGTGTTTCCCCTTATCACCGACTTTAACCATGTTTTCTGATTAGTTAATTAGAGGATATTTGGACACTTTTAAAATTTTAAATCCCAATTAGTTCTTAACGCAAAATTAGAGGAAACAAACTCTCGTTATTATGATTATACCTCCCTGTAGGACTACAATGTACCAAGTATATTTACAAATATGATAAAGCCAAGCACTTTAAATTGACTTTCATGTTTACAACAATCGTGTTTACTAATAAGAATTGACTTTATCTTGTCTGATCAAGTGACATGTGGAAAACACTTTAAATTTGAATAAATGTAGAATGTAGTTAACGTACAAATAATACTATGCCGCAAACATGCGGCTACGTATGTTTAGGGGTGTCAATTTGGATATTATTGTATTTGTGTCAGGTTGGAAACAGTTTAGGTTAAAATGAGTCGAGTTTAATGTGTCAATTTTTATATGGGGTGGGTGGTGTTAGTTCGAGTTACTGCCATGCTAGGTTCAGAACGTATCCTTTTTTATCTAGGGTTGGGCTACTGTCGTGTTGGCTAGGACGCATGGCTTACCACTGAAGGTCTTTGTAGGTAAGTTGCTTTGAAAAGCTTCGAAGGGCGTGTTGATCTTAATTTCAATGTTGGAGAATCTAAGTCGCTCTGACGAAGAAAATATGTTGAATACTCGGTCGTGGCTAAGGAAATGAAGCGTATAATTCATGTAAAAGATCACAATTGGCCTGGCTGCTCGAAGGTTTATCTTATCAGTTTTGACTATGGATGGGAATCTTTAATCAGTAAAAATCTCCTGTGAGGTGATAGTGAGACTCTTTCTAAAGTCAGGTCTAGTGACATTTTTTTTAATCAGAAAACATAGAAATTTTATTGCTAAACAAACTTCATCACTGTAAATGAGAGAAACCTCTATGCACATGAGGTGTGAGTTTATTAGACATTTATAGGCAATACAATGCTTAATTAATACAACTTGGGCTTATAGCCCATTACTCAACTCCTATACCCCCCTCAAGCAAAGCGCCGGGTTGACCGAAACGCAGAGCTTGGAACGAAAAAATTCAAACAATGGCTTTGGTAGCCCCTTGGTGAAGATATCCGCAAGCTGCAAGGAAGTAGGCACATGACTGACACGAAGCTTGCCAGAAGCCACCAGCTCCCGAACAAAATAATAATCGATGTCGATGTGCTTCGCCCGTTTATGAGCAACGGGATTCTGAGCCAAGAAGATCGCACTGTTGTTATCACACAGCAACAAAGGCGAACCATCCAAGGGAAAACGTAACTCCCGTAGTAGATGAGAAAGCCAAACCACTTCAACCGCTGTGTTTGCGAGAGCACGATACTCCGACTCTGAGCTCGAGCGCGAGACAGTGGGTTGCTTCTTGGCACTCCAGGATACCAAATTACCACCCAAAAAAACCGCATAGCCGTAGGTCGAACGACGCTTCTCCGAACAACGGGCCCAGTCAGCATCCGAGTAAGCACAAACATCAGAGGAACCACTCGAACGGAAAGTAAGACCCGGATTAGGTGTGCCAGCCACATATCGAAGAATCCTGGCGATAGCTGCAAAATGATCCTCCCGGGGATCCTGAAGAAACTGACTAACCGAGTTAATGGCAAAAGCCAAATCCGGATGGGTGATAGTCAGATACTGAAGAGCACCAACAAGCGAGCGATAAAGAGTCGGATTACCGAAAGAAACACTGGAGCTACGGGAAAGCTGAGAAAGCGGTATAAACGGAGTGGTGACTGGAGAAGTCTTAGTCATGCCGGCTCGAGAAAGAATATTACGAGCATACTTGGCCTGGCCAAGGAAGATACCCGAAGGAGAAGAGGATACCTCAAGACCAAGAATATAGTTCAAAGAACCTAAGTCCTTGATCGAGAATTCCTGATCAGTTCTGGTGATAAACTGACTAATTGCACCCGTATCATTGCCAGTAAGGATGATGTCATCAACATAGACCAGAAGGTACGGCAGTGTAGAACCCCTAGAGAAAACAAATAGGGATGTATCCGAAGAACTGCAAAGAAAACCAAGTTGGCGTAGATAAGAACTGAATCTATCAAACCAGGCCCGAGGAGCCTATTTTAGGCCATAAATAGCCTTCTGAAGATGACAAACATAATCAAGATGAGCAGGGTCCTTATACCCGACGGCTGAGCCATATAAACTGGAGTATCAAGAACACCATTAAGGAAGGCGTTCTTGACATCAAGCTGATGCAACGGCCACTTCCGAAGCGTAGCTATAGCAAGAACAGTCTGAACTGTAGCAACCTTGACCACCGGGCTGAAGGTGTGATCAAAATCGAAACCAGGAATCTGCAAAAAACCCTGAGCAACCAGATGGGCCTTGTAACGATCAATAGTCCCATCGGATCTGTATTTCAGACGAAACACCAACTTCGAACCCACAACATTGGCACCCGAAGGCCGAGGCACCAACTCCCAAGAGTTCTGTCGACGAAGCGCATTCATCTCTTCATCCATTGCACTGACCCATTTTGGATCCTTAAGAGCTGTACAAAAATCTCGAGGCTCAAAGTGAACCAAAACTCTACCTAGAAGACCAGTGGGAACAAAATCAGTATGAGATGTAGGATGACGAGTACCATCCTGATTTCTGGTGGTCATATGATGAACCCTCTGCAGCGGAGCATCAAAATCTGAAGAGGACCCAGAGGAAGCGGAGGAACTCGAAGATGGAGAAGCCGGCGTCGACGGTGAAGTGATCAATGGAGTAACCGGGACCTCCAAAATGGGCACGGGAGGCGGTAGGCAAGCCGAGGATGGAGACTGATCACAAAGAGTACAAGGACTAGAAACTGCCGAGGAGAACAAGACCGGCTCAGAAGTAGACTGCTTAGGATCCAGAAAAGTAAGAACATCCAAGGATGAAAAATCCTGCTCAGTGCTCCCATTAGCTAAGGGAAATCACGTCTCGTCAAAACGAGCATGGCGAGTGATATAAATTCGACCAGTGACACTATCCAGACAGCGAAACCCCTTATACTGAGAACTGTAACCAATAAAGATACAAGGAATGCTACGAGGAGAGAGCTTATGATCAGCATAAGGTTGGACAAAGGGATAAACCCGACATCCAAAAGGCCGAAAGTTTGAGTAGTCTGGTGTTTGACCAAACAAGAGACTGTAAGGGGAAGCACCATCAAGAACAGGAGTGGGCAACCGGTTTATGGTGTAGACAGCAGCTGCAAAAGCATTGTCCCAGTGTGACAAGGGCAAGTGAGAATGGAACAACATAGTCAACCCCATTTCAGTTATATGGCGATGCTTACGTTCTGCACGACCATTTTTTTCCGGAGTATAGGGGCACGATAACTGATGATAAATGCCCTTAGAGGCAAAATAGGAGCGTAGACGATGATTGAGAAATTCCGTATCACCATCACTCTGGAAGGTCTTGATAGTGGTAGAGAATTTGTTATGTACAAGAGCCTCAAACGGCATATAAACGTCTACAAAGTCCAATTTTCTACGAAGCGGGTATAGCCAGGTTAAGCGAGAATGATCATCCACAAAGATGGCATAATAAGGAAACCCATTTTCCGATAAAACCGGGGCAGACCCCCATAAATCACAATGAATCAAGTCCAAAACCTTCAAAGCCCGTTTGGGATTAATAAGAAAGGATTGCTTTTGACCTTTAGCCATAACACAGGGAGTACACATACCCGGCTTAGGTAATAAGGAAGAAGCACACAAAACACCAGTCTTAATCAAAGTAGAAATAATGCTAGGGGCCACATGGCCAAGACGAGCATGCCATAAATCAAATGACGCTCAAGTTTTATTCTGAGAAATAAAAGACAATAAGGCAGCCTCTACTCTGTCCAGCACATAGAGACCATTCTCACTGTGGCCTCTTCCCAGAATCCCCTTGGTAACTTTGTGCTGAATAATAAAATTCCGGTCATCAAATATCACATATGCATCAAGGTTCTTAGTAAGATGACTTATAGACAAAATATTTTTAGAAAATTTTGGAGCATATAAAACATCAGACAGTCGCAAAGAAGGAGTAAGCTAACAATCACCAATGGAATGAATACCAATAGAATCACCATTACCAACTAAAATTCGAGAATACCAGAGTATGGAGTGACACTCTCCAAGGTAGGGGCAGAAGAGCTGAGATGATTGGTTGCTCCAGAGTCGATGTACCAATCAGAGGTGACATGATAAGGCTTCATGTGAAGCGAGCGCTGGAATTGTTCAGCCAGCAGGGCAGATGCACCATGGCGAGGATGCGGAGGAAAAAACTTGAAGCACGTCTGAGCAGTGTGGCCGGGCTTGTCACAATAACAACAAGTGATATTATGGCGAGCAGAACTGGGACCACCGGTGCCACCAGAGTATGAACGACGTCCACTGCCGAGACCCCGGCCGCCGGAGCGGCCATTCCGACCGGCGCGTGAGCCCCACGCGCCGCCACCACGCATGGGCACATGGCTCCACGCACCACCACCTCTCCTACTGGAATTTGCCTCTGCCAGAAAGGTAACAGGGGCTGCTCCAGGACCCCCAAAATTCTGCAAATTCTTCAAAAAAGCCTCTTGATTCTCCGACTCAGCAACAACATTAACATATTGCGGAGTCGGAGAATGAGACAGCAACGGGGCACTAAAATCACTATAATTAGCCCCAAGAGCATGCAAAAACCATAACACCATATCATCATTTGTAGCAGGAGCATCCATGGCAGCAAGTTTATCAAATAAAACCTTAAACTGGAGATGTAAATCATGCACAGAACCAGTTTTGCGAAGATTCATGATTTGCACACGCAAGCTTAACACAGAAGACTTACTACAATTCTAAAAAACAGTAGCAAGAGTCTCCCAAATTTGAGCAGCAGTCTCACAGGCAGAGATTTTGGACATTACCTCAATAGAGACCGAAGAGAGAAGGAGACAACACAACTTTTCATTATCAGCAATCCATTGATCATAGGAAGCATTCAACCGGTCATAATCCTCACGCTTGGGGGTAGAACCCGAGGAAGAGGCGGCCGTGAGGAACGTTGGCGGCGTCGGCAACGGAGGGCATGGAGCGGAACCATCAAGATGCCCCAACAACTTCTGAGATCTAAAGAGAAGCTGCACATGCTTCCTCCACATCATGTAATTGGAGGAATCAAGCTTGATCGTCATCATATGAATCATATTGCTGTAAGAAAGCTTGTCTTCTGCCATGATTGAAAGAAGAGAAAAAATAAAATCGATGAAGGAGGGAGGGAGAGAGACGAGGGGCGGATGAGGAGGGGAAGGAAGAGAGACGCAAGGCGTCAGTTATGGAAGAGAGAAAGCCAAAAGGCACTGCTCTGATACCATGTAAATGAGAGAAACCTCTATGCACATGAGGTGTGAGTTTATTAGACATTTATAGGCAATACAATGCTTAATTAATACAACTTGGGCTTACAGCCCATTATTCAACTCCTATAATTACATCAGCTGCTAATTTATGGGCCTGCAAGACCACATCCCTACTAACCTCAGAGAAATTAATGGACTGAAATATGCTAGACAACTTTATAATTTCCATCACCTGAAGCTATACCTTCTTTAAGATTAACATAATTGCACCAGCTGAGTCTGTCTATATAGAGACATTAGACTCATTTCTTGCCAAAAGATACTCAAGGCAATGCAAGATTGCCAATAATTCACCTTGTAATGGTGATGTAGCCACAACTAATTGGTAAGACGCATCAGGGGTAGCAACAATTTTCGAATGAGCGTGTACCTTTACCCAAGCTCCTACAGATACTCGAGAGCTCTCTGAATGTTGCATCTGTTATATAGCAGACACCACCTTATTGAATTGCATGATCTGCACTCTGTTACAATTCCTAAATTCTCCTATTATGGTGCCCACGAGTTCCTATGTCCATGATTCCGTCCGAGAAGCGATTGATTCTGTAGAATTTGCAGAGAGATCAAACGCATTCCCAAATCATTATAGGATCCTAAGAGAGGTTTACAATTCACTACTCCCAAATAGTAGAATTTCTAAAATTCAGGACTTCCCATATGATAGTGAAAGATAGCATTAGGTCCTCCTCGAAAGGAGCCTCCAATATCCAGTTCGCCAGCCAAAATTTGAAGGATCCTTGCCCTGCAAAATCAAAACCTAGAGAAATACATCTCCAGGTCCTACAACTTACCTGACATTGTGCAAAGAAGTGATCCGATGATTCTATTGCCTGGCAGCACATCATACATATGAAACAATGCTTCCACAGCCACTTTTTAGCAAATTTTCCCTTGCAGGGATTGCATCTGAGATGATCCTCCAAACCAAGAACTTGAATCTTGTTGGTAAAGCAACTCTTCAAAGTCTGGACCACATTTTCTTATTCTGCAAAATGGCCTGAGAAGAAGACTGTGGCCTGATGTGCATAATTATGTGTGCGTTAACCTATGCATTCGGCATAGTAATTACTTTGTTTTACTTGTAGGATTGCTAGTGTTAGTTAGGTTTACACGACAAAGGGTTTAGATGGCCATGTTTGGTTTTCTAGTCTAAATCCCCCGTTTTGTAGACTTAATTGATACTAATGGACACCTTGTATCCACGGGCACCTAGATCTTCCTTTTCTTATCATCATTAGTAGGTCACTCATGGGTACTTTTCGTCACATTTGTATAGAATGTCGTTCGCAAGGACGGTAGAAGATATTGAAGGTCATTCACAAGAAAAGTAGTAGATGAAGGCCATAGACTCTAAATTGTGGTAGTAGAAGGATTGAGCTAACGATTTGTGGATTTGAAGTTCAAAACGGCCAATGAAGAAACAGAGGATTGTTGTCCAGGAGTTATATAAAGTTCTGGGAAATATCCTAAAAATATCAGCCCTTGAGAGTGGCACCATTGAATTTTCTTCCCGAGCGCTGTAAAATCGACTATAAGAACTCTCAAATCAGATCAATGGTTCATCTGTAACAGAGAAAACAAGTCAGTCGGTCGAACCAACCACGACCAGCATGAAGAGGGTCAGTACCAGGGCTTGGCATGAAGGGGGGGGGGGGGGTCTGTGCCAAGGGCCTCTAGCACGGCCCGTGCCATGAGATATGACCTGTGCCAAGCTCTTTCACGCGGGGGAGGAGGGGGGTGGATGTCAGTTCTAGGGCCTCCGGCACAGACTTTACCCGTTCCAGCGTCCCATTTTACCCCATTCCACTCTAAATTGGCTAAGTATAGACCCCGTCCATGTCGTTTTACATGGTCCATATCGTTTAAACTTAGAAAATGCAAAGACTAGCAGACGTCCTACGCCAAACGACACTGTCTGCGAATCAAAAGATAAAAAGGAGAGCTCCAACCGATGACCCATGCTGATTGACACAGATAACACCACCACATCTGGGCTAAGACACACAACATGTGTCAGGGCAAGGCTAACCAGTTTTCACGGCCCGTGCCAAGACACACGGCCCGTGTCATCACGAGGCTACACAGACCACTCCAAGCACCCGTCCTGTGTCCACACAAGGTAGCACGAGGCTACGATCCATGCCAAGATGCACGACCTGTGCCAACTGCGGCTGCTAGGGTTTTGGTCCATGTTTTGGGACTATTTTGAGGCTTAATTCCCTACTACTATATATAGGAGCCTTTAGTCTTCAAGGCTGAAGCAAGTAGGTATAACATAGAATATTTCTCTCTATAGGTAGGTAGAAGGAAGATGCTAGTTCTCTCTCTCTCTCTAGAGTACCTCTTCTATTTTCCTTCTCTTTTTCTCTTCTTTTCTTCATCTTATTTTCTTATATCTATGGCATTTAAATCAATATTTACATGGATCTATTTCCTGGGGAGTAGCTTAATAGCTTGGGGATAATATTTGTATTCATGTGTTAATTTATGTTTTATGAGATTCATTAAATCTTCCTAATTCAATGTAAGTGTGATATTATGTTGGCTTGTTCTTGAATTGTTATAATTTCATGAATGATACACTCCATTAGCACAAACACTAGTTTACATTCATGTTGGTACACATATTGATACTCCCCAGGGAGGAGAAACTTGGATGTGATATGGGTAGCGGGGTCCGAGTCCACGTGGGTGTCTGCACGTAGGTTTTTTCGAGTTTTACCGTTATGATGATAGCACACCATTCTTAGCTGGCGAGTTGGTCCAAAGGGTTACGGGTAGAGAAAGCATTTAGTAGAAAAACTAGGGTTTAGCGACCCTGGTGCCATTGATAAGGTTCCTATCTCCCTTTTCATCTTTATAGGTCTAGGGGTAGAGTATTCGTGGTGGAGTGCCTGGAACGTAATCGTACGTGGGTGAAAAAAATTTGTACAATGGCAGGGTCTTTATCACACTTCTAATTACAGAGGTGGTGCTGATGGAAAGATTGCAAGAGCACCCTACGTGACAGCACTACCACAGAGACCCCCCTCTAGCACTAGTTTTTCAGCACCAGTTTTTAAAACCGGTGAAAAAATTGTAATAGCACCATTTTTTGCTATTTTCAGCACCGTTTTTTAAACCGGTGTTAATTTAACACCGGTTTTTCATTTTGAACACCAGTTTTTTTTCTAATAACTGGTGTAAAATTAACACCGGTTAAAAAACTGGTGCTAAGAAAAATCCGGTGTTAAATTAACACGGGTTTAAAAACTGGTGCTAAAAATAACAAAAATTGGTGTTGTTACAAATTTGGCACCGGTTTTTAAAAATGGTGTTAAAATAAAACACTAAAAAGTGGAAATGTGGCACCGGTTTATTTAGCACCAGTTTAAAATTGGTGCTATTGAGAAGCTAGCACCGGTTTTTAGTCACTATTCACAAAAAACCAGTGCTAAATTTTGCATTAAATGCTCCCAACTACCACTCGAAAATTAGATCCAAACTTTTATTCCACTTCTCTCTTCATTGATGGAGGATGTTTTTTGAAGGTGAGCATCAACCCAAAGCCACGAAGACCTATGATGTAAGTTTTCCTTTTCTTTTTTGAATTTCATTTATATAGTAGTGATAATAACCATTAATGCATGCATGGAGAGAGTTTTGTTGTATTTATTAATGGTTTCTATGCTTTAAGATGGTTTATTATCATGTTGTGTGAGTGTAAATGATAGTGAATGTAAACATGGTTGTGTTTTTTTCAGTAGATGGTACATATATATCTCTCCCAAGAACATGTTGATACATATACACATACACATGACTTTTTTAGTATTGTGTAGCAAATTGATTTTGTTTATTTTTATTATGTTTAAATAATGAATATTTTTTTGTTTGTATTATTATGTTTAGATACAATGGACCGAGATTCAATTCTTGCATGGAGAACAACAATGGTTAGTTATCCAAGTGCAACTGGAAGAAGTGGAGAATATATTGCATTTGTAGATTTGTTCATTAATTATGCCTATGGTCGGGAGGAGATGATACTTTGTCCATGCAAAAGATGCTAGTGTCGTGAATGGTTTGATGAACGTGGGCTTGTTAGATTTCACTTGCTTAGGTATGGATTTGAAAGAGGTTACATTGTTGGGACATTTAATGGAGAGGTAGAGCATCAACACAAGGGTGGTGGGTTTGAAAAGATAGATGGAAACAATTTTACCGTTAATTCTATGTTCGATGACATCATAAGGGATTTTCAGGGGAAGTCGGAAATTTTGAGTACTTTGCTAAACGAAAAAGAGAAGTCATTGTATCCGGGATGTAAAAGTAAGGATACCATAATCTCCTTTTTTTATGGAGGTAAAGCTACAAGTTCTTTGAGTAATACAAGTGTGAATTCACTCCTAAAGCTTCTAAAGGATAAGTTTCCAGAAGGGAATGGAATACCGAAAAAGCTTTTACGAGGCTAAGAAAATATTGTGTCCACTTGGTTTAGAATACAAGAAAATATGTCCTAATGATTGTTTGTTGTATGACGATGATTTTAAAGATGCAGTTGAATGTTCTGTGTGCAAACATTTAAGATATAAGGGTGTAAGGAATGATGTTGATGGGTGTTTGGCTAAGAAGAAGAAGAAGGTCCCGTTGAAGTGTATGTAGTATCTTCACTTAATGCCAAGGTTGAAGAGGTTAATTTTTAATTCAAAGGATGCAAAGAACTTGTGATGGAATGCAGAGCGTGAAAGACCAAGTGACGACAAGATAAGACATCCGGGAGACGGTGAACAATGGAAAACTTTTTACAAGCGATATCCTACATTTTATTCAGAAGCTGGAGATTTATGCTTTGATTTGTGTACTGATGGGATTAATCCATTGGGAAATATGTCATCGAAACATAGTTCTTGGCCTGTGATGTTGTTTATCTATAATTTGCCCCCTTATTTGTGCATGAAACGGAAATATGTTGTGATGCCTCTATTAATCTCAGTTCCTAGATAACCTAGAAACAACATTGATGTGTATTTGATACTATTGATTGATGATTTGAAGATATTGTGGGAAGAAAAGGGGGTGATTGTATTTGATGCCCATATGAATGTGGAGTTTCAATTGCGTGACATGCTTTTTTGCACGATCAATGATTTTTCAGCTTATGGAAATTTTTTGGAGTATGTTGTGAAGGGGCACAAATCATGTCCTATTGTGAGGAGAAGACAGAGTTCAAAGAGCTAAGCCATGGAAGAAAGACTGTGTATCTTGGCCATAGAAAATGGCTGCAAGGAAATCATAAATAACGGGATGATGTGGTCAATTTTGTTGGGGGTGGGGGAGAAGAACGAACGAAATCCCCTACACCACTAACTGGTGTGTAGATTCACAATAAGGTTAAGAAATTGAAAGTGGTATTGGGAAAGCATAAAGGTAGGGATAGAATACATTTTGATAGTCCATGGAAGAAAAGGTAAATATTTTTTCATTACCATACTGGGAGCATCTTCATGTTAGGCATTATCTAGACATGATGCATATTGAGAAAAATGTTTGTGAAAGTTTGATAGTAACCCTCTTGAATATTCCATGGAAGACAAAAGTTAGTTTGAATGCCCGGTTGGACTTGGTAGATTTGGGAATCAGAAATGCCCTAGCTTCAGAAGTGAAGGGTAAGGGGACTTACTTACCCCATGCACCCTGTACATTGTCAAAGGAGGAGAGAATCTCATTTTGTGATTGTTTGAAATCAGTGAAGGTCCCAATTGGCTATTCGTCGAATGTTAGTCGGGCAGTTACAAGGATTCTAGGATGACTGGGTTGAAATCTCATGATTGTCATGTTTTCATGCAACAACAATTATCTGTTGCTATTTGTGGAGTAATGGAGGTGGATGTAAGGTACTCAATCACTATACTTTTTTCTTTTTTGGTTCCATATGTCGGAAGTCTATTGACTAGGACCATTTGGATGTCCTACAAAAAGAGGTTGTCGTGTTATGCAAGTTGGAAATGTATTTCCCTCCAGTTTTTTTTGATATAATGGTTCACTTGGATGTTCATTTAGTATGGGAGATAAAGATATGTGGTCTAGTTTGTATGCATTGTATGTATTTTTTTGAGCATCACATGAAAGTATTTAAGGGATACATTAAATGTATAAGTTGGCCAGATTCTAGTATTGTTGAGAGGTATGTTACTGAAGAAGTAATTGAATTTTACACTAGCTATTTGGAGGAACATAGTAATTTTAGGGTGGCCAAGAATCGACATGTGGGAAGGAAGGTGGGAAAACCGAGGTCAAGGGGAATGTTATTTACTCCATTGAATAGTGATATGATGTCAGTTCATTTGTATGTCTTGAGGAATTGTAGGGAGACTGCAGCTTATGTGATCGAGCACCTTAATTTCATCACAGAGTTTCATCCCACGTGGCCCCCTAATAAAGTTCAGTTGCAGCACAAGGACACGTTTGTGAATTGGTTTTATGATCGATGCAATGTTGGTGATTACGACAAAAAAATTAGAGCATTTGCAAGGAAGCCTAATTGCACGGTATTGAGGTATTCCAGATATGACATGAACATTTTCTCTTTTGCTACTAGGGACCAAGATTGAAAGATCACAAAAAAAATAGTTGGGTTTATATTGAGTCTGAGATAATGTTGCAAGCAAGTAAGAAAGTTAATAAACCGGTCCTAGCTGTGATGTTGTTTTATGGTGTTATTGATGTTCTCAAAAGCCCTTATCTCCAAATTCAGCAGAGGCCACCCAACAATCGAATTTCTCAGAAAACAAATCAAGACCATAGGCTTCAAGAAGCTCATTTATCGGTAATGGACTTAAGGCATATCAGAATCACGTTCGATTTAGACAAGGATTACCATCGTTGCTGATTAAAAAGGACCTGGTACATGGGAGGATCCATCATGCGCATCATCAAATGGACGAAAAGCTTCAATTATGATGAAGAATCAGGTCTAGCTCTGGTGTGGTTTACTGTGGAATTTCCTCCGGTATATTTCTTCCACCCTAAAGCTATTACTGATTTGGGGAACTCTTTAGGAGAACTACTGTTTGCTGATGCTCCCACTAAGAACTTTACTAGGCCATGCACAATTCGGTTATGTGTAGAAATGGATGTTTCTAAGCCTAAACCGAATAAGATTAGGCTAGGCTCGATAGCTCATAACAAATCTTATGCTATAACCTACGAGGATTTCCCCCAATACTGTAGAAAGTGTCTTAAGCTTGGACAGAGTGAATCTCACTGTAAAAGGGATCAATTGGCGATGAACATTTACCAAATGGAAACTTACGGTATAAGAGTTCAAAACACAAAGAAGGTAGCTGATCCTAAACATCCTTTGGCAAAAAAGTCTAGGGAAATCAGAGCTATACCAATTAATACCAAGGAAAGGAACCAACCCATCACCAAGGTCTACCTACCTAAGCCTAACCAAAACCAAAAAAAAACCTCAACCCCACTCCCTATAGTTCCCCCTCAAAGTGTTAAGACCACAACTTCCACTTCTGAAAATAGATTTGCTATCCTGGAGGAATTAAATCCTGATAATCAGTATGCTCAAGCCTTATAGACCTACTATAATGATCAACAAAGAATTTCTCCCAGAGAAGGCAAGGCTAAGGATACAGAGAATAGTGATCATCAGCTGAAAGCCCATACCTCAAAACCCCTAATGACAGCAAATAAGGTTAACCTTCATGTGGATCATTCAGATGAAAATATTCATTCCTCATAAGAATTGATCCACAACCTACAAATCCTTGAGACTGAAGGAAATACCTCAGAAAGTAACTCATATGACGATCTCTTAGAGGAAGGCTATGAATCCAAAGGCTACAATACAGCTCCATCATCTCCACACAAGAACAATATCCTTTTAACTTTCTTTACTGATGATACATTATGTGATAAATTCAAATCTCCAATAAACTCTAAAATCTTTCTTTCTGATCAGTTTTCCTGGACCCCTAACAAGGAAATTATTTCAGATATTGACTCTCCTCAGGTAAAGGAAAAGCACAGACATATCAACAATATTAGGGACATAAAGGATGCAAACATCAAGGCTTTACAGTAAGAGCAAAATCCCATGCCCCCATTATCAGAGTCATCTGACCTGCAAACATCAACTCAGGTTAATCTCCATAAAAGGAGTTCCAGGTTAGCTTTAAAAAACAAGGTTTCCAATGACAGTTAAATGCATAATTTGGAATGTCAGAGGTTTATCAACTTCTCATGCTAGGCTAAAACACCTGTCGAAGAAACACAAACTTGACTTATTAGTTATACTTGAACCTAAAGGCCAATTAAATCAGCTACACATGTACAAAAAGATGTTTTCCTTTCGACATCATTTAGGTATGATTCATAATAAAATATGGATCATGTACTCGGATAGGATTGACCTAAATCTGATAGCTATCCATAATCATTACATACATGTGGAAATACACATTAAAATTATGGATAAGAAAATTAAGGCCTTCTTCATTTATGCTCCACACAATAGGGATGATAGACTTCAGGTTTACAATGATTTGACTACTAGCTTTGATAATTCCCCAACCCTGATTGGAGGTGATTTCAATGTTATAAGGTCAATGGATGAATACTCCGGTCCTAGCTCCCCAAATTTGAACTCTATCTCAGATTTTGATACCTTTATAAATGATGTCCAGATATCAGATCTGAACACAGTAGGAAACCATCTAACATGGAGCAACCACAGATCTGTAAACCCCACCTCAAGAGACTAGATAGGGTAATGGGAAATAACAGTTTCTTTAACTTATTTAACCACTCCTCTGTCCAAATCCTAAGCAGGACATCATCTGATCACTCTCTCATGTTACTGGACATTTCAAACTCAGACATCACATCCCCTAAACCCTTCAGGTTTCAGGAAATGTGGTTCAATAGAAATGATTTCATGGACCTAATCTCCAATAGCTGGTCCCAACTTATTCAGGAACAGGGCTTACTAGGCTTCTCCTCAAAACTAAAAAGACTTAAAAATGAAATAAAAACATGGAATAAATTGGTCTTTGGTAATGTTTATGATAACATTACAACATCAGAAACTGAAGTTGATGACCTGGAAACCCTCTATGATATATCACATTCAGTTTCTGACAGAATTAAACAAAACATGGCTAAGGATAAATTAACCAGACACCTAGTTGAACAAAAATATTTTCCTAACACAAAAGACCAGGATGAAGTGGCTTAAAGATGGAGATTTAAATTCTAAATACTTTCATAAGTCCATCTTTAAAAAGCATGCAAGACTATCGACCATGAAGATACAAGACCAGGAAGGAAATTGGTTGAAATCTTAGCCACAAATAGGTGATACTGCAGTCAATTTTTTCAAAACACTCCTCTCTGATGAAAATGATGATCCCTTGGGACAATGCCTCTCATTCCTAATGAAGGAAATCCATCCTTCTATTTCCGATCAAGATAACATTCAATTGTTAAAACCTATAAACATGGATGAAATCAAATCAGCAGTTTTTTATTAATCTCCAACTGCAGCCTCAGGGCCAGATGGTTTTCCAGGATTCTTTTATAGGAAAACGTGGGATATAATCAAAAAGGATGTTCTAACTGCAGTGCTGGAATACCAAGCTTGTATTCCCATACCAAAATCAGTGGCAAGCACACTGATTGCACTAATACCAAAAACAAAAATTCCTAAAGCCTTTAGTGAATTCAGACCCATAAGCCTCTCCAATTTCATCAATAAACTCATGTCAAATATCATGGTAGAAAGGATCAAACCATCATGAGCTCCCTAATTTCAGAGGAACAGTCAGCATTCTTAAAAGATAGGGACATTGTGGATAATATCCTGATGATGAAGGAGGTAGTTAGACTGCTTCACAAGAAAAATGAATCTTTAAACCTAATTCTTAAACTAGATATGATGAGGCATTTGACCGGGTTTCTTGGTCAACCATTAACACTCTACTCTTAAGATTGGGTTTTCATGGCCATCTAGTAAAAATCATAATGAACAACATCAACTCAATATGGTTTTCTTCTGATAAATGGATCACCTTGTGGATTTTTTAAACCTACTAGAGGTTTAAAACAAGGTGATCCATTATCACATTTCCTCTTTAACATCTTTATAGAACTTTTAACTAGAAACCTTAGGATCCAATTTTTAAATGGAAGCATTAAACAATTCCAAACACCAGGACCAGCAAACACAATAAATCAACTATCCTTTGCTAATGACACAGTGGTGTTTCTAAAGGGGACAACAAAATCACTAAAAAAACATAATGAAATTTATGGAGATTTATCAAAAACCTACGGGTCAGAAAGTTAATTTTTAGAAAAGTGCCTTTTACTCAGGGAAGTTAAGTGCAAAAAAGAAAAAAGAGATTAAGGACATAACTAACATGACCCAAGGAACACTTCCTTTCTCTTACCTAGGTGTTACAGTTTTTAAAGGAAGGAAACTAAATCTCCATTTCAAAACTCTAATAGACTCGGTTAATAACAAAATTTCTAACTAGAAAAATCAATGGCTTTCAGGAGGGGGTAAGATAATTTTGATAAATCATGTCCTAATACCCCAGCACACATGGGCTGTTACAGCACCAACTAAGCACATAATTCAAAAACTTAAATCCATTTTTAGTAATTTCATGTGGGGGAAAACAGAACATGGACCAAACAAGCACTGGAACTCTTGGGAAAGAATCTCATACCCACAGAAAGAGCAAGGTCTAGGTATAAGGGATATTCAATCCATAATAAACTCATTCTCAACTAAAATCTGGTGGAAACTCCAATTAGGACAATCAACTTGGTCAAAATTCATGTGGTCACTACCTTCCCATGCTAAAAAATCTGAAACTTGGACTAGGTTCAAGGAAGTAAATGAAATGGCTAAATCACACTCACAGGTTATCATAGAGAAGGGATCCTCTAATTTTTGGATAGCTAATTGGTTAGGTTCGGGTTCTCTTATAAATTAGGTGGAGGACTCTCTGGTACAAGTACCCTTTCCTTTCCTTGCAGTATCTGAATTTCAGATAAACAAAGGTATGTACATCCCTCAATTCTCCAATCTATTCAATTCTACTGTAAACTCAGAGCTTTTGAAGGATGTGACATTAACAGACAAGCAGGATTATACGATATGGAAACCTGATACTTATGGTTCATTTTCAATTAAATCAGCATATCAGGTTTTCAGACCTAAAAAACCTGACTCTGATATTTTTTCAAAGGTTTGGAACCAGACTTTGCCAAAAAAAAGTCAGTTTCTTCATGTGGAAAATGCTACTGCATGCTTTACCTTTTGCTGATATTCTCATGAAAACTAGTCTAAACCTACCTTCCAGATGCACAGAATGTGAGAGCACAGACTCCTTATCATGTTATTTTAATTCATGTGCCACAGCTATGTCTTTATGGAATAGAACGCATGAAGCTCTTAATATACCAACTAGATTCTTTAATACCATCAGGGATAGATTGAAATATTATTGGTCTCTTAAATCTCCTTCATCTGCTCATCATTCTAAAATTTTTCGTTCTTCCTTGTTTAATATGCTAGGAGTTATGGAAAACAAGAAATAAACTGATCCATGAAAACAAGAAGAGCTATTCAGTCTCAATGGAAAAACATCTCTAACCTTAGCTTCATGATCTACTCAGTTCATCCTCAAGTTTCTTGCCATACACAATGTAATCTGGTTAATAAGGGACTAATGCCACCTTTTAAAAGGAAAAGGCAAAAAAGGCTGAATCTAATAAAATGGTATCCTCTAGACCAAGGCCGTAAAGTTAACTGTGATGCAGCTATAGAAGGGAATATGGTAGGTTTAGGGTGTGTCATTAGGGATACTAATAAACAGGTAATACATGTATCATGTTGTATGCAAGTGACTGATAACTCTTTATTGCCCCACCTTGTAGTTTTAAGGGCTGAAATGATGTCTATCTTCACAGGATTAGAAGCTGCTAGAGGAAGGACTGATCAAGTGCAAATTGAATCGGATTGCTCTTTGGCGATAGAAATCATACATGGTCAACCGTGCCCCTGGCCTCTGAAGCAGCTCCTGGACCAGATTAAATCAGCAACCTCAACATATCAAAATGTTAGCTTCAGCCATATTCACAGAGAAGGGAACCAATCTCCTGATTCTAGCAAAATTAGTTGTTAGAAGAGGATACACCACTCATTTTGAAGAAATTCATGCATCACAGAGATTCTTATTTCTCAACTGTAAGGAAACCTTATTCCCTCAGTTCATATGGTAACACCACTTCATTAGTTAGGCTCTAATCATCACAGGAACCATGTTGTTTGAAATCTCTTGATAGTCTGGCCTTCATGAGCTTAACACAGGGGTGGAGGGTTCATAGAAGGAAACACAGTCAAGGGATTTCAATCAACAGGAGCTTCAAACATTAATATAGGATCCTTTTTTGGATTTCTTTGTAAATTAACAATCTTTTTTCTCTCCATTAGGGCGTGGGAACCTTTAATATAAAAAAAATCCCCGCTCATCGATGATGAGTGTTTTGAGTTTTAAAAAAATAGAGAAGGATGCACATGCTGGGTTTGTTTGTAGAGTTCATTCAACAGATAAAAGCAAACCCAATGTATGCTGATAATGTGAGGGATCATATCACTACCACAGAGACCACCCTCTAGCACCGGTTTAGAAAAACCGGTGATAATATGTACCGAATTAGCACCAATTTTTTATAACCAGTGCTAAAAAAACCGGTGTTAAATTTGTTTCCTAGTAGCATAGCACCGGTTTTGAAACCGGTGCTAAATTTGTATTTTTAGCATCGGTTATATTTTAGCACCGGTCTTAAAACCGGTGCTAAATGTGTAATTTTAGCACCGGTTATATTTTAGCACCAGTATTAAAACCAGTGCTAAATGTGTATTTTTAGCACCGGTTATATTTAGCACTGGTTTTAAAACAAGTGCTAAATATGTGTTGTTAGCACTAGTTATATTTAGCACGGCTTTTAAAACCGGTGCCAAATGAGTATTGTTAGCACCAGTTATTTTTTAGCAAACCGGTGCTAAATGTGTATTATTAGCACCAGTTATTTTTAGCACCGGTTTTAAAACCGGTGCTATACGTGTATTGTTAGCACCGGTTATTTTTTAGCTCCGGTTTTAAAACTAGTGCTAATTGTATGATATTTTAGCACCGGTTATTTTTTAGCAAAAATCGGTGTTAAATGTGTGGCCCACTTGTACCGGTTTATTTTATTTTAGCACCGGTTTGTAAGAACCGATGTAAACGTTGTGACTAATCTAGTCACTGAAAACTGCGGCTCACTGCCGCTCTTTCAGTCCATCTTCACCCAGCCAGTTTTATATTTACGCTTGTTTTCCAAAGCGGTGCATTCTTTTTCATAGATGGCACTAATTTTCATTTATGCGTAGATTACTTAAATCTGTGCACCTATAAAAGTAGCACAAATTCCCAACAACAATTCTCAATAAATACAACAATCATCCTGCATAGACAACAAGTAGGTAGAAAAAAACATTGAATTTGATCAACTATGAAACGTGGTTCTTAGTGGCCAAAAATTCGGTTACAGCCTTACATAAGATACGGGAACCCCCCTCATCATGGAGATGACGAGTATCAAAAGTGGAGGAAAATTACCTTTCATAAGAGATAATACTAATAACTACTATCCAATGATGCAGGCAAGTCCCTGTATGACATTCAATTGAGCTATGCATTTTGGCAGAGTACATTTCGCAAAAATACAAACCCATTTCAGAGCAATGTTCCGTAGTTGATCGCTCCCCAGAGGAGTGTAGGAAATAGCTGAAACAATGTAGTAAATTGCATGTTAGAAAAGGATATATATGTGAGAGACTAACAAATATAAAAAACAATATAGGAAAACGTACTAAAATAATGTCAATGCCATGCACGTCCTTAACAATTTTTTCCATATAATACATGCAATGGTATCCACATTCCCAAGTACTACTTTGTATCTTGTGCTGATATAAAAGAGAATTTGCTGAAATGATCACGAACATAAAATTGACAGAGGGAATATGACGTTACGGGATAATATGTACATTGATGTTTATGACATTCCATGTGTAATTCGAAGGGTAGGATCTATTTTGCTCGGAATTGAACCTTCGATAAATTGTTGCGATCCTACAATTTCATGAAAATATATTTATATCAATATGGAAAAATATATTTTCAGAAAATGGGCATCACACATGATAGTTTAATTAGGTCTAACCTTTTCCAACATGTAATGATGAACACAAGAAATGAATAAAACAATGAATGTCATTGTACCGAATATTAAAAGTAATTGTAAATAATCGAGCAACGAAAGTTAGAAACCTACATGGACTACGTTTACGGGAACAAACAATTTTGTATAACTTTAAAGCACATGGAATGCCAAAAATGTGTTTCACTTACAAATGAATCAATTTAAGGGTTACATTTGCAAATTCCCTCACTCATCGAGTCGGTGCAATATACTCGATCAATTTTTGGTACAAAGACGAGCAAAAACCAATGGCTCCTATAAAAAAAGGAAACACCAAATTACCTAATGCAGTTTTGAATACTTTGAATATTTTTTAAAATAAAATCACAACAATGGTTGCTATTGCTTCCATGTGGCTGGATCAAACAACACAAAAAAGAATAAAACTTACTCTCGATTGTACGGGAGGACATACATCCTTGCTTGAGTGTGGCACATGACAGTTGAAACCTCGTCTACAGTCGATTCGACCCTCTGATTTGCCTTTTGAGCTATTGAACTTGAACCGCCCGGAATGAACTGGACGTGGCCTCGATCAACCACCCCATCACAGAGATATCTGGCAAAATAATATGTAAGTGAAACAAATATAATGATACATCTATAAATAATGTAAGCATGCAATTCTTACGATGCCCATATATCAAGTTTCCAGTCCATTTCATTTTCTACGTCCAAGCTGCTCATGAACAGTTTTATCTTGTAAGTAAATATGGCTGTGTAGACATCTTCTGATCCAAACACCTCCGCATTGAAATTGATGCGGAAGACTTTGTTAGGTCCACATATTTTTATAGATAGCCTTAAAACATCATTAATCTGTTAAATAGCAGCGATGCATTCTTTGTCTTCCGTTACCCCCTAAAAGATACACAATATTGTAATTATATTGAGAATCTAATAATGTTAGTTATGCTGTATACGTATATAATTCAATAGTGGATCATATTATAAAGGCTAAAATGAATTCTCACAAAAATGTAATGGTCAGACACCGACATGGGAGGATTTGATTATCGATTCTCCATCGATGTAGTATTTTCTCTTGCTACTTGCTAATGGGTAAACTGTTAGTCAGGCATAGAAAAAAATAGGTCGGATTGAAAAAGTCTGGGGGTATGTTAGACCTCTCATTTTACTGATCGAGTGACCACCTCTCCATTCGGAGTATCTTCTTGAGCCAATGCCTCCTGTGAGGGAGAGTTTTTAATATGTATCTGGAAGTCATAGTTAGTTAATATAATTATTTTTTTAACCTCTTCTCTCTCCATGGAAGTTTTTGGTGTAAGGTTTGTTTCAAGACTTCCATCTTCATCCACTAACAATTGTTTCCGAGGTAATTTCTCCTTGTTCTCCTACGTAAGCAGATGAACAACAAATTATGTTTTAGTAATATTTGGAAAGATATTTATGATAGGATAAGAACAAGAAAACAATTATCACACCGCATCATCATGTTGCCCAATGACACTTATTAGCTTTCCTGGCCATAGAATGTTATATCCAATGGTCTCAGTTACAAACTCAAATTCTTCGTGTTCAATCGGCAAAGGTGCCTTGGGAATGATCACAGGTCCATGAAGCTTTACTCGCTCCCACTTGATGGGTAAGTCCGTTTCCTTATCCTTTGGAAACAAGATATCAAATGCAGCTACATCCCTTTCTCCATTATGGTTCAAAACATATAGGTAGCACTTTTTTCCTCTCTGAGAACAAAATTCACGAAAAGGGGAAATAACATCAGTTGGACAATGAGTTAGTGTTATTATTTAATCAAAATTAAATAATGTTATAAATGTAATCAGTCTCAAGTGGGACCAAGGCTGTTTGAAGATTTTAGGGCCCAAAAAGTTGATTATAACAAGAAATGCATTCTATATATGCCGATCTTTTGGTCCAGCTAGGATAAAATAAACACCTCAATTTAGTTTGTTGCACTTGAAAGCTGCAGCCTGCTGCACCTTCCAGGGTTCAGCTGAGATAAACTGTCTCTCAATTAACTAATTTGTTAAAGAGACATTTTCTCAGTTCAACTGAGAAAAGGACAAGATGAAGATATATTACTAGGCCCGAACTACCAACATCCAAAACGAACATGACACTAGTAAATATATGGCCACAACTAATAGCATCCAAAATCAATTGGACAGGAAATTAAAATCCAGAAACTAACAATCAACATCCACAAGAAAGCAACTAAAGACAATGTTCATGGTATAGAATACCTTGTCATCCACAATGTTTCCTTGTGGGTCACTACATCCAGATGCTAAAGGAATGAATACCCGGTTGTCTTTATTCACGGGGTTGGATAATGTAACAAGGAAATTGCGGGCATCCAAGTGTGGGGGAATTGTTTTACCCAATTGTTCGGCCAGCCAATTTGTTTGGGCCTCAAATAAGGAAACAAATCTTTCGTTGAGCTCATAGACATCTGTGGGTAGTTGTTTTAAATTTGAGATTTCTTCAAATTTTTTTGTGTTTGTGCTCCTAAATCAACTAGATGCATAACAGCTCATAGCAATATGTGGTAGGGCCTCTTTCACCTTGGCCCCATAATCCTTCTTACCCGTTGCTTGAATGAGAATATTTTTTTTCCTTCTATAACCAACTCTCCCTTTTGCTTCTTATCCAAAAGGTTTTTCTACTAAATGAAACACATGCAAGCCATTAGTATGCATTGCATCTGAGAATATTAATAGAGAAAGAATGAATTATGAATTTGGCTCACAATAGTTGGGCTGCTCTTTTAATGGAGTCGTTGGTGTAGATAGATAATTTCTTTTCCCAGTTAGCTTCTAGGAACACCTCTGAGCGCTCCGGTTTGAAATCTATGATTTGAACTGAAGCCTCTGCTTCTTCAATGCTTTGACCATGATCCAAAAGCTCGTCAATTTTAGCCCTTCTTTTTCCTCTTTTCGAGCTCTATAGCAAGCCTACAATTGTCGTCACTACCCATGTGGTGGAAGTACTCCTTATGTGAGGCGCTGACTTTTTTTTGCGTTACTTAATGCCTATATATGTTCATCGATTAGTAAAATGCTCACAAAGTAATGACTTTAGCTTAAGAATTTTTAAGGAATAACCTTGAATTCAGGGGTTGATCTATGTTTCACAAATAGCTCCCACTCTTTTTTGCCCATCCATCGATAATCATTCCATGCGCAAGAACCTTATTTTTTGCACGATGTACTTGTGAGCCACCTTATCCTTCCAATTCCTCCACTTTTCACCTGTATAAATTGTCCATTTATTTCGGAACTGATTCATCTCATTGAATGTCATTTTGGTTTGTATATCCCAGCTAATCTAGTGGACAAAGATTTGTGTTGTTAGTGCAAAATGTGATGAACTTGAAATGAAGAAATGTTAATCGAGGAAATGTCCCACTTGTAATGGAGGAACTTGAAATGAACACACTTACGAGAATGTCTTCCCATGTATCTTTCTTTACATGGTCCGTGACAGCTTTCCAATTATGCCATATCCCGAAGTGGATTCTTCGTCGGAAGGCATAGCCAACATACATCGACCACCGGTTGCGCATAACCAAGGTTTCGAAGTCATCATCGAAGAATATTTTAAGGGGCTTATTTTTCTTTGCAAGCAACATGGACTTGCACGTGGCTGTGCCAAAATTGTCGAAGTTCCCGCTCATGTCTTTCTTTGTTGTAGTTCCTTCTTCCTCCCCCGAGTTTTCAGATCCCGGGCATGATTTGGATGCATCATCCATCATCTAGTTATTCACATCACAATTGTCATCTTTTGTAGGGGTAACACAATTGTCTTCTACGGTTTTAGCACTTGAGTTAAACAATTTCTTCTTCACCTTCGCCATTCACTCGCTTGTATGCGTAAAACAAAAAAAATAATTCTTAACATAACACATCCAAAGACTAGGGTATCTCCACAAACAACCAACCAAGAACATATTGACCTATGAAGATAATATGCCAAAAATTCTAAAGGGGGCAAAAACAAATTAGGCAAAAATTCTAAAATTCTTAGCAAACAAGTCATCTATCTACATAAACAACTACCCACACTAATAACCCAAAAACTTAAATCACAAACTTACAAACTAACATACCCACCCATATATATATATATATATATATATATATATTCATTAAACCTGGAAAAAAATGCAAACCACCACCCATATAACGAGTTCTTGAAGACTTTAGCAAAAACCAATCACTCATACCTTATTGTACACACTCTTGGCTATGTTTTTTGCCACCGGCCGGCTCTGCACAAGCTTTACCGGACCGAACTTGCAAGCAATGGTGAAGTAGATTCGCAAACAAAATTGCAAGCAACGAGAAGGGGAAGTAGAATCGCGACAATGAGAAAGGGAAGTAGAATCGCAGCAAAGGCTTGTGTGTTGGGGAGGGAGGTGCAAAAATTTGGGGATAAGGTTATGGAGGGAAGAGGGGAAATTTGGGATGGAACCTAAATGATGCTTTGTTGGGCCAATTGGGTGTTAAATTTAACCATTCTTGCTGCTTTGTTGGGCCACTTGGGAGTTAAATTTTCATGCTCTTTAGTTTCCCTAACTTGCTCATTTTCATGAGATTTTTATAATATTTTGTGTTGAGTTAGGTTTATGATTTTTACAGATGCAAAGCATAGGAAAATCATAAATAGTAATGTATTTTTTGAAAAAAAAAATTTCTAGACATATTAATGAAGGTCTGGATACTGTTTAATTACGATAGACACGCCTATCAAGAATTGTGTATTTAGTGTTAATTAACCAGGAATTAGTATGAGTCAATTCAAACATATATGTGAGTTCCCAAGATATGGATACGTTAAAATAGGAGCATGTTTATGTTGACTAGGGTATGACCAACCCTTGTCTTGTACGATTGCAGATAACTAGTGTAGATTGATCGCCAATTGAGTCATAGTAGATTAACTAGTGTACATGGAACGCTCACGGAGCAATGGCGACTTGTGGACACCTGTATGTGTTACCAAGTAATGGATGCATTAGAATAAGAGCACGTTTATGTTGACTAGGGTATGACCAACCCTTAGTTGTACGATTGCAGATAACTAGTGTATATTGATTGCCAATTAAGTCATAGTCGATTAACTAGCGTACATGGAACGCTCACGGAGCAATGACGACTTATGGACACCAGTATGTGTTACCAAGTAATGGATACGTTAAAATAGGAGCTTTTTTATGTTGAATAGGTTTTAAGCAACCCTTGTACTGTACGATTGCTTATAACTAGTGTATATGGATCACCAATTAAGTTATAGTCGAATAAGTAGTGTACATGGAATGCTCATTGACTACGGGTGGCTTGTAGACCACCGTATGGGTTATCAAGTAATGGATACGGTAAAGTTGGTGCACGTGTATGTTGACTAGGGTTTGACCAACCCTTAGTTGTATAGCACACGATCAGATATAGTTAACTAGTGTATATAGAACACTGATATGTAAATTAATTTCTTAACTTACGAATATATAATATTTCTTAAAACTAATATAATTTTTGGAAAATCAAATTTTTACATAATAAAATAATATTTATTATAGCCGTTTGTATTTGAGAAGGTACATAGTTTAATATTCTTTATGTTTGTAGCATTCTTTTTTACAATTCAGCCCATTGGCCCATATGTTTTCAACCCATTTGTTTGTATTATTGTTTGTAGAATAAAGGCCATGTGTGTGTAAAATGAGGTTTCCCAACCCAATACCCTCACACCTTTCCTCCGCCAAGCTCCCTTCACCCTCCCTGCTCCCTCCATCGTCTCTCGCTCCCTCCACTAGTAAGCTCCGCCATCCCCGCTCCTTCTGTTGTCCCCGCTCCCTATATCGTCCCGCTCTCTTTGCCTTCCCTGGTCCATTCCACCTCCGCCAAGCTCCACCGTCCCACACTTCCTCTGCCTTCCGTCCTCCTTCAATCTACCATGCACCGTCCATCCACCATCCACCAAGCTACCATTCGCCAAGCTCCGTCCGCCAAGCTCTGCCCGCCAAGCTCTGCCTGCCAAGCTCCGTCCGCCGTCTAAACACCTTTCGTCAATAAACCCTTCTCTGAACTAGGGAAGCGAATACCCTTTTGTTTTGGGTTTCCCAGGGATTGTCTACATTATTGGTATGATTATTGTTTGATTTCATGAAAATACCTAATTGTGAAAATACCTAATTGTGATTTTTTCTTGGAGATGTGGGAGATTTTTTAAGAGTGTGTATGTTGGGGAATACCGTTCTATGCATATATTTTATGCGAATACAGTTCGATGCCTATGTTCTAGATATGGTGGACACCTATGTTCAAGATACAGTTCTATGCCTATGTTCCATGCCTAAAGTTCTATGCATATGTTCAATGTGAATACTGGTTTGCTTATAAGAATACAGTTCCATCCCTATGTTATGTTAGTCAAAGCCACTGTTTTGTTCTACCTTGCTCCGGCATGTATCTGGTTAAAATATTTTGAGAGATTGGGTACAATGACTCTTCTTATATGGCCTAATTGTTTTGTTTTTCGGCTACAATATTAGGGTTTCAATATGGTTTCATTATTTTTTTGTAGTAAAGGGTGATTACAACCACGGTGTGAAGTTTATGCCATTTTTCCTATCTTTTTTACATGTGCTGACATTCTGGATGGAGAATTTTTTTCTTCTTGTGTTAATATTCTGTCTGCCAAGTTTTTCTTCTTCTCATGGGCTGACATTTATTTTCCATGTGCTAACATTCTGGATGCAAATTTTAGTTCTGTTAACATTTTGCTGGCCCCTTTCGTACCATACAACATTTATTTTACCAGGTATGGCCCCCAAAAAAAGTGCACCCAAGGGGAGGACCAACAGCCAGAATTCAAGGAAAAAGGCCAGAGTTGGCGACATTGAGGAGCAAGACAACGGGTCTCAGATGGTACAAGCAAACTCTACAATACCAATGACAGTGGCGGAATGTCCAGAGGCAATGAATGTATACAAATAATTCATTAGCCAGGGCCTTATACTGGAGAGAGGGTTGAGACTGGAAAAGCCTTACAAGGACTATGTCAACCTGGAAGGATGGGAAAGCTTCATCGCACAACCGGATCGTGCGAATAAGATGCTAGCATGCGAGTTCATGTCCCTGATGAAGTACAAGAATTCAGCAGAGGTTTTCTTCTGTGGTCAGTTCGTTGTGCTCGCACCGGATGTGATCAATAAGTTCTACAAGATCACACCGAAGCCCGCAAGTGTGTACGAAGCGGCGGAAAAAGCTGTTGAAAAAGCTTCTTAGGAACATATCATAAGAGAAATCTGTGATGGTGGTGATGTAGTTATCCAGAACCTGCCACCAGAATGGTCCAGCATTGAGAAGAAATACTTGAGTAAGGAGATGAATGTGTGGTACAGTTTCATAGCTGCCTGTCTGCTGCCGGTGAAAATGAATAGTGAGGTGCATCATTCCTGTATGTTGCTGTTGTACAAGATAAAGAAGAACTTAAGCATCAATGTTGGGGGTACTATACTGGCGTACACTTGAGATTGTATCAATGCCCACAACTGTATAGGCTTCTTCTCTCTCATTACTTCCTTGTGCGTGGAAGCTGGTTGCAAATTCAAATATAATGATCACACACGGATACCAAAGCTTCCCATCAACCCTTAAATATTCTTGAAGAAGAGGAAAATTGTTGTGTCATCAAGGCCGGCAACAAGTAAATCGTCTAAGGAGAATTTGGATGGGGACATGGCAGCATTGAAAGTGAAGGTGGATCACTTAGTGCGATGGACTGAGTAGGTTGAGAAGATCCTGACAGCCATGTGTGGAGAGAGTATCAAGGAATTGGGTCCAATCCCTACTATAGATTTGCCATCCTCTAACACTGGAGAGGACAGCTCGCACGGGGATTGACTACCTTCATTATGCTCACGTCTTTATTTTCTCAACTTTTTAAATTTTGCTTGGTTAATATGGATCTATGTTTTATCAGGATTTTGATTTCCAAAACATACGTTGCTTCTCTGTGGATTTGACTTTGTAGTTTATGACTGTGGAATTTTGATGCCATTAGTTCTAGGCTTGTAACGTATTCATGTTTTTGTCTTAGATGAACTGAACGAGCAACTGCACACAGCTGCTCTCAGTGGAAGTATAGGTAATTTTAGGATTACTATTTCCCAACTGAACCAAAGGAGCTGCAGACGCGAAAAAGGAAAATGAAGCTTATTTTATCCAAGCTTTACCAAAAGAGCGGCAGCGCGCTGCCGCTCTAAGAGCTGCTCCAAATAAGTACCAATTAGAACATAGTTGTAGAATAGTTAACAGTCATACAAAACACAACATACTACAAAAAATACACAAATTTATTAGAGAATTCATTGCTTGTAAGCTGCTAGTCTTCAACCATCTTCCTCTTTTTGGATTGAACGTCTCCAATTTCTTAGCCATCTTTATCTATCCAAATTCCATCTCTGTGCTTCCTCCGTATTGCTCCCGCCAGAATACCGTCGTTAATAAGTATGGGGGAAATAGAGGGGAACTCTAACATTTCACTTGTAACTTCAAAATCAATTTCGTCACAGAAAGAGTATTTCTTACCTTGTAACACAACAGACCAACGTACATGGATCATTAACGTAGAAAACTAGTCTTTCTTTTTCGGCCAAAATAAACTGATCATTTTCATATGCTTCACGACTCTAGTCAACAAGAGTAAATATCATTAGATCATCAGTTCGAACTCCAGTTGTGTTATCAAACCATTGGCACTTGAAAACCAAATTCTTGAATTCTCCATAGTCAAGCTCCCAAATCTCATCAATAACACTATAAAAAGACATCACAACTAGGACAGGTTTATTGTCTTTCTTACTTGCTTGCCACATTGTCTTAGACTCAATGTATACCCCACTATTTTGTGTTTTGCTCTTTGAATCTTGGACCCTGGTAGCAAAAGAGAAACCGTTCATGTCATATCTGGAATACCTCAAGACCGTGCAGTTAGGCTTCCTTGCAAATGCTCTAATTTTTGGGTCGTAATCACCTACATTGCATCGATCATAAAACTAATTCACAAACATATCATTGTGCTCCAACTGAAATTTATTAGGGCTACGTGGGATAAGACTTTGTGATCGAATTAAGGTGCTCGATCACATAAGCAGCAGTCTCCCTACAATTCCTCAAGACATACAAATAAACTGACATCATATCACTATTCAATGGAGTAAATAACATTCCCCTTGACCTCGGTTTGCCCACTTTCCTTCCAACATGTCGATTTTGGGGCACCCTAAAATTTCTATGTTCCTCCAAATAGCTAGAGAAAAATTCAATTACTTTTTCGGTAACATACCTCTCAATAATACTAGCATCCAGCAAACTCATACATTTCACGTATCCCTTGAATACTTTCATGTGACGCTCAAAAGGATACATCCAATGCATACCAACCGGACCACATATCTTTATCTCCCACACTAAATGAACAACCAAGTGAACCATTATATAAAAAAAAAGATGGAGGGAAATACATTTCCAACTTGCACAGCACAACAACAACCTCTTTTTGTTGGACATCCAAATGGTCCCGGTCAATAGACTTCCGGCATATGGAAGCAAAAAATAAACAAAGTCTAGTGATTGAGTACCTTACATCGGTCTCCATTACACCGTGAATAGCAATAGGTAACACTTGTTGCATCAAAACATGACAATCATGAGATTTCAACCTAGCCGTCCGAAAATCCTTTGTAACTACCCGACTAACGTTCAACGAATAACCAATTGGAACCTTCACTGATTTCAAACTATCACAAACAGAGATTCTCGCCTCCTCTGAAAATGTACAAGGTGCAGGGGGGAAAGTAAGTCCTCTTACCCTTCACTTCTGGAGCGAGGTCATTTCTGATTCCCAAATCTACCAAGTCTAACCTGGCATTCAAACTATCTTTCGTCTTCCAGGGAATATTCAAGAGGGTTCCTAACAAACTTTCACAAACATTTTTCTCAATATGCATCATGTCTAGACAATGCCTAACCTGAAGATGCTCCCAGTACAATAGATAAAAAAATATTGACCTTTTCTTCCATGGACCATCACAGTGTATTCTGTCCCTGCCTTTATACTTTCCCAACACCACTCTCAATTTCTTAACCTTCTTGTGAATCTGCACACCAGTTAGTGGTGTAGGGGGTTTCCTTTGTTCTTCCCCCCAAAAACATTGACCACATCATCCCGATATTTATGATTTCCTTGCAGCCACTTTCTATGGCCAAGATACAATGTCTTTCTTCCATGGCTTAGCTATTTGAATTCTATCTTCTCCTCACAAATAGGACATGCTTTGTTCACCATCACAACATACCCCGACAAATTTCCATAGGCTGGAAAATCATTGATCGTGCAAAAAAGCATGGCACGCAATTGAAACTCCACATTCATATGGGCATCAAATACAATCACCCCTTTTTCTTCCCACAATATCTTCAAATCATCAATCAATGATCTCAAATACACATCAATGTCGTTCCCAGGTTGTCTAAGACCTGAGATTAACAGAGGCATCATAACATATTTCCGTTTCATGCACAAATAAGGGGGCAAATTATATATAACCAACATCACGGGCCAAGAACTATGCTTCGATGACATATTACCAAATGGATTCATCCCATCAGTACACAATGCAAGGCATAAATTTCTAACTTCTGAACCAAATGAAGGATATCGCTTGTCAAAATTTCTCCATTGTTCACCGTCTGTCGGATGTCTTATCTTGTGGTCACTTGGTCTTTCCCGCTCTCCATGCCATCGCAAGTTCTTTGCATCTTTTGAATTTGCAAATGACATCTTCAACCTTTGAATGAAAGGAAGATACCACATACACTTCGATGGGACCTTCTTCTTCTTCTTAGCCAAACACCCATCATCATCTTTCCTCACACCCTTATATCTTGAATGTTTGAACACAAGACACTCAACCGCACCTTTAAATCACCGTCATACAACACACAATCATTAGGACATGCGTGTATTTTCTTGTATTCCAAACCGAGTGGACACAATATTTTCTTAGCCTCGTAAAAGTTTTTTGTATTCCATTCCCTTCCAGAAACTTATCCTTTAGAAGCTTTAGGAGTGAATTCACACTTGTATCACTCCAAGAACTTGTAGATTTCAAATTGAAAACTTCCATAAAAAAGGAGGTTATGGTATCCTTACTTTTACATCCCAGATACAATGGCTTCTCTTTTTCATCGAGCAAAGCACTCAACATTTTTGGCCTCCCCTGAAAATCTCTTACAATGTCATCGAACATAGCATCAACGGCACAATTGTTTCCATCTACCTTGTCAAACCCACCACCATTATGTCGATGCTCAGCCTCTCCATGAAATGTCCATACAATGTAACCTCTGTCAAATCCGTTCTTCAGTAAGTGAAATCTAACAAGCCCACGATCACCAAACCGTTCACTACACAAACATCGTTTGCATGGACAAAGTATCCTCTCCTCCCAACCAAAGGCATAACCAAGAAACGAATCAATAAATGCAATATGTTCACCACTCCCTCTAGCTACACTTGGATAGCTAACCATTTTTTTCTCAACGCAAGGATTGATTCTCTAAACAAAATAATACAAACAATTACACAAATATTCATAGTTCAAACATAATAAAAATAAACACAATCAATTTGCTACACAATAGTAAAAGTGTCATGTTTATGTGTATATATGTATGTGTATCGATCAACTTGTTCTTCGGAGATATATATATATATATATATATATATATATATATATATATTTACCATCTACCAAAATAAATACAACCATGTTTATATCCACAATCATTTACACTCTCACAACATGATACTAAACCAACTTAAAGCATAGAAACCATTTACAAAATACAAATAAACTCTCTACATGCATGCATTCATGGTTATTTAACTACTGTTTGATTGAAATTCAAAAAAGATAAGGAAAACTTACATCGATGGGTCTTCATTGCTTTGGGTTATTGCTCACCATCCAAAAAATCTTCCATCAATGAAGAGAGAAGGGGATTAAAAGTTCAAATCTAATTTTCGAGTGGTAGTTTGGAGCATTAAATGCTCTATTTAGCATCGGTTTTTTGAATAGTACGTAAACTGGTGCCATTTTTCCCATTTTTTTCCGGAATTATTTTAACACCGGTTTTTAAAAATTTTTAGATTTCACCGGTTCTATTTAATTTCTAGCACCGATTTTTGAAATGTTTTAGCACCGGTTTTAAAAACCGGTGCCAAAATTTTCATTTCACCGGTTTTTGGAGATTTTTAGCACGGGTTTCTACACCGGTGCTAAATTAAAACCGGTTTTTGTAATTTTTAGCACCGATTTTTAAACCGGTATTAGTTTAACACCAGTTTTCATCATTTTTAGCACCAGCTTTTTTATCGGTTTTGAATTAACACCGGTTATTAGAAAAAAAACCGGTGTTACAATTACAAAAACCGGTGTAAAATTTACACCGATTTAAAAACCGGTGCTAACAAAAAAAACTGGTGCTATTAATATTTTTGCATCGGTGCGAAAAAACTGGTGCTGGAGGGGGGTCTCTGTGGTTACGTATAGTACAACTTATTTCGTTGTGAAACATATGTTGCCTTCTAGATGTATTCTTTGATTTTATTATTTAGATCACGTAAAAAAAATTAAGCATTATTCTCTCTCTGAAAAACGACGCCCTCTTTCTGCCTAACGGCTTTATCGCCACCGTCCTCCGCCCTGCCATGGCGGCGCCTGAGCCATGGATCAGGGAAAAACCTTCCTTCGCCTAAGCTTTGAAACAATCCCATCAAGCAGCCACCCCAGATTCACCAGAACTCCATCCCCATTTCAATTACAAAGGTGAATTAGCGGTTTTATACCCAGAAGAAGAAGTGGACATCCTGGCTGCTCCATTCTCAAAAGCTCTGGTCGGAAAATTCAGTCACGGTCGCCCCACAATGGATTTCCTCAGAAATCAGATCAAGACTATTGGCTTCAAGGGCGATGTGCAGCTATCGGCGATGGACTCTAGGTACATCAGAATAACCTTCGACATCGATGAGGACTACCATCGCTGCTGGCTCAAACGCACCTGGTCCATGGGAGGAGCTATTATGCGCATCATCAAATGGACGAAACATTTCGACTACGATGAAGAATCTGCTCTAGCACCGGTATGGATCACCGTGGAATTTCCCCCGGTATACTTCTTTCACCCTAAAGCTATAACAGATTTGGGAAATTCTTTAGGAGAGCTTCTTTTTGCTATGCACCTACTAAGAACTTAACCAGGCCCTCCACAATTAGACTTTGTGTGGAAATGGATGTTTCGAAGCCAAGACCAAACAAGATAAGGCTAGGTTCAATAGCACATAACAAATCCTATGCCATTTCCTACGAAGACTTCCCTCAGTACTGTAAGAAGTGCCTAAAGCTGGGTCATAGTGAATCCTATTGTAAAAGGGATCAAGGGATGAGGAATTTTAAGGAACCCTTAGGCTCAGGAATCCAGAATACCATTAAGGTTGCTGATCCTAAACATCCTGAGGCAGCTTTGTCAAAAGGAAATCAGAAACCTACAAAAGAATAATAAGGGAAGAAATCAGGAAACAACTAGGATGTATCAACCTAAGCAGAACCAAAACCTGCAGAAAATGGTCATCCCTACCACAGTGGCCTCTATTCAAAGTGAGCCAAACAAAGCATCCTCATCTGGCAATAGATTCGTTGTACTAGAGGAAATAACTTCAGATGAACATCATAAACAAGGTTTACCACATGGCAAAGAAAAAGTCCTAGGCCCTAACCCCCTAATGGTAGCAGAATCAACTCCTCTACAGGTGAACCAACCAGAAAAAGGCTCCCAGTTAACACAGGATTCCCCCCACAAAATGCCTAACATTGACACAACAGATGCTACTTTGGAAATCACCTCCATTGAAGATCTGGAGGAGGAAGGATATGAATCCAGAGGTTACAACACAGCCCCTTCCTCTCCCCTGCAAAAGAATATCCTTTGCACATCCTTTACTGATGATATACTATGTACTAGAGCTAGGACTCCATTAAACTCTGATATATTTTTACATGATCGTTTCTCCTGGACCCCTAACATTGAAACCACTCCAGTTGTACATAGTAAGCAAACAATGATATCACAGGAGAAGGAGAAGCAGGGAATCACAGTATCCCCAAGAGACTCCGAGAAAGTAAGCAATCGAGACATTCAGCAGGAAGGGGAAACATTGCAACCAACCACGGAGCAAACGGAACTAGAGGAGCAAACATTGAATCCAGAGGAGCAAACACAATCACAGATTACCCTCCCCAAAAGGAGCTCCAGGTTATCTTTAAAATCCAAAGTTTCCAATGACAGTTAAATGTATGATTTGGAATGTAAGGGGAGTATCAACATCAGTGGTGAGGTTAAAACATTTGTCTAGGATACATAAACTGGATCTTTTAGTCATAATTGAACCCAAAGGAAACTTAAACCAATTAGACATGTATAAAAAGATGTTCTGCTTCAGGCATCACCTGGGAATGATACACAATAAGATATGGATAATGTTTTCAGATAGGATTGCCATAAATCTTTTAGAAATCCATAATCACTACATACATGTGGAGATAGATATAAAAAACTGGGATAAGAAATTTAATTCTTTTTTCATTTATGCTCCACACAGTAGGGAAGATAGGCTCAAGGTTTATACAGATTTAGCTGCTAAAATAGATAGCTCCCCAACCCTGCTAGGAGGAGATTTTAATGTCATAAGATCAGTGGGGGAATACTCTGGCCCTAGTTCCCCAAAATTAGATTCAATGTTAGACTTTGTCTCTTTCATAAATGAAGTTCAGGTAGATGATTTAAACACTGTTGGTAATCTACTAACATGGACTAACCACAGATCTTTCAATCCAACCTCCAAAAGATTGGATAGGATAATGGGAAACACCAGTTTTTTTAATTCATTCAACCATTCCACTGTTCAAATCTTAAGTAGAACAACTTCAGACCACTCCCCAATGCTGTTAGAAATCTCAAACTCAGATATCACAACCCCTAGACCATTCAGATTTCAGGAAATGTGGCTTAACAGAATTGAATTTAAGGACTTGGTCTTAGATAGTTGGACTCAGCCTATTCAGGAACAAGGTCTAGTTGGTTTCTCATTCAAACTGAAAAGACTTAAAGCTGATATAAAAACATGGAACAAGCTGGTTTTTGGAAATGTATATGAAAACTTAACAAAATCAGAAAAGGAAGTTGCTGAGTTGGAATTAAGATATGACACAACTCATACTCTTCAGGATAGAATTGAATTGAATAAGGCCAAGGCTAGACTAACTAGACATCTAGTTGAACAAAATCTCTTCCTAACACAAAAGACTAGGATGAAATGACTTAAAGATGGAGACCTAAACTCTAAATATTTTCATAAATCCATAACTGAAAATCAGGCTAGATTATCAATCATGAAGATTCAGGACCAGGAAGGAAACTGGTTGAACTCTCCAGCTCAAATTAGTGATGCAGCAGTAAATGTTTTCAAAAACCTGCTGTCTAATGAAAATGAAGACCCAACTGGTCAGTGCATATCATTTCTAACAAAAGAAATACACCCTTCCATCTCTGAACATGATAACATTAATTTGTTAAGGCCTATAACTTTGGAGGAGGTAAAAACAGTTGTATTTGATCTTTCTCCAAATGCTGCTCCAGGGCCTGATGGTTTTCCAGGCATGTTCTATAGGAAATTTTGGGATATAATTAATCAGGATGTCTTATCTACAGTGCTAGAATATCAAGTTGGGATCCCAATTCCTAAATCGGTAGCAAGCACCCTGATAGTCTTAATACCAAAAACAAAGACTCCTAAGTCATTTAGTGAATTCAGACCAATAAGCCTGTCTAACTTCATTAATAAATTGATGTCTAAGATTATGGTTGAAAGGATTAAACCATTAATGAACTCAGTAATATCAGAGGAACAATCAGCCTTCTTAAAAGATAGGGATATAGCAGATAACATCTTAATGATGAAGGAAGCGGTTAGAATGCTGGACAAAAAGAATGAATCACTAAATCTTATTCTGAAGTTGGATATGATGAAGGCTTTTGACCGGGTTTCTTGGTCAACCATCAACACTCTCTTATTAAGATTGGGATTCCATGGACACATAGTTAAAATCATCATGAACAACATTAATTCAACCTGGTTTTCTGTCTTGATTAATGGATCACCTTGTGGGTTCTTTAAGCCATCTAGAGGGTTGAAACAAGGAGATCCTTTATCTCCTTTCCTCTTCAACATATTGACAGAACTTCTAATAAGAAACCTTAGGATTCAGTTTCAAAATGGGAACATTAGGCAGTTTCGAACACCAGGGGCAGCAAACAATCTAAATCAACTTTCCTTTGCTGATGACACAGTGGTGTTCCTAAAAGGAACCACTAAATCCATTAAAAATATGATGACATTTTTGGAAATTTTTCAAAAGGCCACTGGCCAAAAAATAAATTTTCAAAAAAGTGCTTACTATGCTGGAAAGTTAAGCAGAAGTAAGGAAAAAGAACTAAAGGACATAACTGGCATGCAAAAAGGGGATTTACCATTTTCCTACCTAGGAGTTACAGTTTACAGAGGTAGAAAACTTAATAAACACTTCAAAACCCTAATTGACATGATAAACACAAAAATCAGTAATTGGAAAAACTAGTGGCTCTCAGGGGGGGAAAGATCATATTGATAAACCATGTTTTGACATCTATACCTCAACACACAAGGGCTGTCACTGCACCCACTAAATACACAGTCCAAAATTTTAGATCTATCTTTAGCAACTTCTTATGGGGGACTTCTGAACATGGACTGAACAAACATTGGGTTTCATGGGATAGATTATCATACCCACTGGCTGAAAAAGGCTTAGGAATAAGGCACATCCAAGCAATAATTGACTCTTTTTCTATTAAAATATGGTGTAAGCTTCAAATTGGCCAATCCCCTTGGGCAAAATTCATGTGGTCTTTACCAGATAATGCTAGGAAATCGGAAACATGGGCAAGGTTCAGAAAAATTAATGACATAGCAGAAGCTAACTCAAAGGTGATCATTGAGAATGGATGTTCGAACTTCTGGATAGCCAACTGGCTTGGCTCGGGTCCTCTGATCAACCAAGTTGATGAATATCAGGTACAAGCAAACTTTCCATTCCTTACTGTTTCTGAATTTCAAAGGAACAAAGGTCAGTACCTCCCAAAACTTACAGGTTTATTCAATCCTGACATAAATTTTTAGCTTCTAAAGGACATGACCCTAACAGATAAAGTGGATTATATAATATGGAAACCTGATATTCAGGGTTCCTTTACAATCAAATCTGCATATCAAGTACTAAGACCAAAAAATCCTGAATTGGAGATTTTTAAAAAAATTTGGATCAGGACCATACCTATGAAAATCAGTTTTTTCATGTGGAAAATGACTTTATGTGCTCTACCATTCGCTGATGTCTTAATGTCAACCGGTTTACATTTACCATCCAAGTGCACAGAGTGTGATAGCATAGATTCCTTATCCCATTTTTTTAATTCTTGTCCTACAGCAATGTTTTTATGGAACAAATTGCATGAGGCTTTACACATCCCAGCTAGATCTTTCAGTAACATTGGGGACAGATTGGTTTTTTACTGGTCTCTCAAACACTCATCATCGGCTAATTGCTCTATAATGAATGTTCTGCCATGCCTAGTATGCTGGGAGTTGTGGAAAGCCAGAAATAAAATGATTCATGAAAATAAAAAAGCCATGCACCCGTGATCTGGAAATGCATATCTAATCTATGCTCACTGATATACTCGGTTCATCCACTAGATATTTGCCACTCGAACTGCCATCTCATTAACAATGGATTACTGCCTAATCTTACAAGGAGAAGAACAACTAGGCTGTACTTAATAAAGTGGGAACCTCCGGATATAGGCCTCAAAGTAAACTGCGATGCAGCAATACATGGCGATAACGTAGGTCTAGGATGTGTTATAAGGGATGCAAATAAAAGGATTACATATGCTGTATCATTTTTCATGACCACAGATAATGCCTGTTTCTCCTCCTATATTGCAGTGCTCCGAGCTGAAATGATGTCTATCTGGAAAGGACTACAAGTGGCGGCGGGAAGGACGGAGCATCTTCATATTCAATCGGATTGTTTTACGGCAATAAGAATCATCCAGGGGCAGCCTTGCCCTTGGCCACTCAGGCTAATCCTGCAGCAGATAAAGTTAGCCACTGCACGGTTCCATCACGTTCGTTTTAGCCACATTCACAGAGAAGGTAATCAAACACCGGACTTTCTGGCTAAATTAGCAATCAGAAATGGAAGCTCCTCACAGTTTGAAGAATTGCTCACATCACAGCGTCTTCTCTTCCTCAACCGTAGGGAAACTCTATTCCCTCAATTCCGATGGAAACATAAGTATAGTAATTAGCTCGTAAAGGTTTTGGTTAGTAATCTCTTGATAGTCTGGCCTTCGTGAGCTTCACACAGGGGGTGGAGGGCTTACAGAAGGAATCACTATCAAGAGCATAGATTTAACATTAGCTTTAGTCTATCTTAGGATCTGGCCTTCTCAGTCTTGTATCAAATTTTGGGTGTGGGAGCCCTAATCAATATCCTCGCTCACTATAGAGTGTTTTGCGCAAAAAAAACAGATTTTATTTGCTTAGTTACAGTATTAGAGCTCTTGCACGGTCATGAGTCGACATTGACCAATGGATAAGAAACATAAATTCTCAGTTCCCATCTAATTTAAGAATTTTCTCAGTTCCCATTTATGGAAGAGGTTTTCATTGTTGGTTTGGAATAAATCAAGCTTCTTCATACTGTGTGGATGCATGGATCTTCATCGGTTTAAGGTTTGATTTAATTTTTTATTGATTTCATTAGTTAATTATGTTTTATTTTTATAATATTTATTTGTTTAGGTTAATTATTATGAGTAGCTAATTTATATATCGGCATGGAATAACAAGCATTAGTTTATGAATCGCGAGGCCTAATTGTCTTATAATTGATTCTTATGTGTTTTTTATTGTTGTTGATTTAATTTATTTTTAATGTGTTTAAGTCTAGCCAACTAGAATATTATTGGGATAATGCTATCTAATTCCACCAATAGGTAATTGTTGGATGGGATTAGTAAGTAGCGAGTTCTTGTGAAAAATAGCTAACTAGCTAAGACTGTAATAGCAAGATGGGGAACAATTAATTGTGCGTTACTACTTGCGAATACTTGGGCAATTACTGTATCAGGTTTTTTTTCATTCTTAATGTTATTGAGATGTGTATCTGGTTTAATGAATACTTTCTAGGGGCATCTTGGTAAGAGAAATAATTGATCAATTATAATTGGTCAATTGTCGACAAGGTAAGAAATAATTGGGAGGGTTTAGCAAATATTGTCGTCCTATAACTGATAGATACATATGAGTTGATTTATCTTTGCACCCATGATCGATGTTTAACTAATGTGAGTTATTACGAGCCGATTGCATTCATAATGTATTTGCTAGATTTTTATATTTTTTTAGTTTGCATTATTATTTCATATTCTATATTAGTTAGTTGCATTGTTAGTTGTTAGAAAAATCCTGAAAATTAAGGCGTGGTGGCTACACCGAAATTGTTTTATATTAGTAGGTATTTTATTATAGTTTTTGCTCCGTTACTCGTGGGATCGACTCTGCTTGCTACTATACTAATTTCATCTTAAGAATTTGCAGATTATTTTGGTGAGTAAATGACGTTCACCAAATTGGCGTCGTTGGCGAGGGCGGCAAGTCAATTTCTATAATTTTTTCCTACTAATCTATGTGTTACTGTGCTTGGTTTATGAGCAGATCATCCAGCCCAAATTTAATATTCGACCTGGAAGTTGAGAAAACGGCCAAGCAGAACAGAAAGCTAACAAAAATACCGAAAGCAGTTTCTTCTGTTTGGCCAAACCAAACCCGTCATGATTTCAGCAATCACCTCTGATTTGGGAACTGATATCGAGATGGACGGAGCTTGCCAAAATCCAAATCATGGGCAGAACCCAAAAAATTCATACATGTGGGAACATACTGGTTATAGTGAAGATGACCCCCCCCCCCCCACTCCTATTCAGCTGCCAGAGACCAAAAATGGTATTAAGATCAAGTTGGCATTCCTGAACGTACTTCCAAAGTTCCACGGGAGAAGCACCAAAGACCCTTACAATTTTCTAAGCGAATTTGTCAAGATTTGTAAGGTTCAGAAGAGGTCATCCACCATGATGGAAGATCAATTTAAGTTGGTGGTGTTTCCCTTCAGTCTGACGGGAGCAGCAAATTAATGGTTCTCAAGCTTGCCACGTATTCTATTTTCGACGTGGTCTGAATTGAAGAAATTATTTTGGAATACTATTTTCCAGCCATAAGGACAGATGCTTTGAAGAAGGAGATCACAAGTGTCAAGCAGGAGTATGATGAACCATTAAGTGCTAATTGGCTAAGGTACAAAAAGTTGGTGGATAGCTGCCCCAATCACCGAATGACGGAAGGTCAACTGCTTTAATGTTTTTATCAACGGATGACAACCATCAACAAGGATTTGGTGAATTCTTCCAGTAGTGGTGGATTTTCTCACCTTCGAGTGAATGAAGCTATAGAGATTATCAAGAGGTTGGTGGATTCCAAGAAGGAGTATGATCAACAGGAGGTCTAGATCTTGAAGAAGGTGGCAAAGACATCAACTACCGAACAAGATGAGATCAAATAAAGGATGGAAAGAATGGAGAAAATGATATCCATGGTCGTTGACAAGGTTGCATCTGTACAAGAAGAGCCTTCCAATACGTGAAGAGCCTTGCAATACGTGTGGAGCAGTTAACCATACGACGTCGCAATGCATTCTTACCATAGGAGAGATACCTTTCCAATAAAATGCTATTTAAATTTGAATAAGAGGCAACAACAATGTCGACCATATCCCCAAAATTTCAATCCAGGGTATAGGGATCACCCTAACTTCCAGTGGAGAAAACATGGTCCTCCTCCGCAGTAGCCTCAGTATCACCAACGGCCCTATGTTCCACCAATACAACGAGAAGCTCCAGTTTTTCTCCAGCCCCAGCAAGGTGGTCAATAGAAATCTTTGAATGAGAAGATGGATATGTTGATGGAAATTATGGTAAATAAATCCAAGAAGACCGAATCAAGATTGGAAGAGCATACTCGGCAAATCACTCAGCTATCAAATTCTCTGAATGAACTCAGGATGAAGCAACCCAGAGGATTACCTTCTCAGGTCTAATTGAACCCTCATTAGATGGTAAATCAGGTCACACTCAGAAGTGGAAAGGTAGTTGGTGCATTACCATTGAAATATACAAGCAAAGAAGCGAAGGAGTTCACTGACGGAGGGTCCAGTTTGCTCAAACCGAACCCTACAGTAGAATTTTGGAATCAAGAAACGGGGCAACAAGGTGATGAAACCACCATAAACTCTGAGAATCATGAGTATACCAAGCCCCAAAGTAAAGGTAAATCCAAGGTACCAGGTGAGGTAGGTAAGAGGTTGAGTTTACATGATCTTTCACTTAAAATTTTGCCTCATTTCCCTCGTAGATTAGAAAAGAAAAAGTAAGAGCTTATGGATTTTGTATCAATTTTTTGGAAAAATGGACACTAACCTTCCTTTCTTGCAGGCCATAAAATTACCACTGGTTAGCAAATTCTTAAAAGATTTCATTGTAGGGAAGCTGAAGGATTCGAGCAAAATAATAATGGGTGAATCGGTGTCTGCAGTAATTCAAAAGAAACGGCCACCCAAGTGCAAGGACCCAGGTATGTTTTTCTTACCTTGTTATATTGGAGATAAGAAGATTGATGTTTCCATGTGTGATTTAGGAGCTTCTATAAATGTGATGCCATTGTCTGCGTATCAAACTTTAAATGGAGCAGAAATGGTTAACACTAGAGTAGTGATTCAGTTGGCAGATAGATCTTGTGTGTTTTCAGAGGGGTTGTTGGAGAATGTACTTGTGAGAGTCAATAATTTTGTGTACCCTGCTGATTTTTATGTGGTAAAAATGAATCATTCTAGTGTCGGGGAACAACAGGAGTATTGTTGGGTCGTCATTTCCTGAGAACTGCTAATACTATCATTAATGTGGGAAATGGTACTATTTGTCTTAATTATTATGGTAAAAAGTATACTTTCAGTATTGATGAGGCCATGAAAAGGCCAATAGATGCTAAGAATGTATTTTCCATTGACCTCATTGAACCTCTTATCCAAGAACATCTTGAGACTGAAATTTTGTAGGAAAGAATGGGAATTCAATTCACACCTGGTTCGAAAGAAATAGACATGAAAGGCTTGAGTGACAAGGAGATCAGTTAGTTGATGTACTCCATATACTCTCAGGATGTGGTGTTTAGTACTGATATAGACCTCAAAAAGGCCAGCTCATCACGGTCCACTATGGAAGATTGGAAAAATTCTGAAGTGCAAGTAGGGTCTAGTTTGGCCAAACTGGACCCGTCCGACAGATCAATACTGTCAGATGTGAAAGCCCAAATTTTGGAGTTAAAGCCCTTACTCCTGAATCTGAAGTATGTATATATCGGTGACAATGATACTCTTCCAGTAATAGTCATCACGGAGTTATCCACATCTCAAAATGAGAGATTAATTGCCTTGCTGAAGAGATACAAGAAGGCCACAGGATGGACACTGGCGGACATTACGGGAGTCAATCCAGACATTTGTATGCACCACATTCTATTGGAAAACAATGCCAAACCTACTAGGCAAGTTCAGAGGAAACTCAATCCCAATATGAGAGAGGCGGTCTTCAAGGAAATTTTGAAACTACTGTCACTTGGGATCATATACCCCATTTCTGACAACAAGTGGGTAAGTCATGTTCATGTGGTACCCAAAAAGTCGGGTTTGCAAGTGGTGAAAAGTGGAAAGGGAGAGATGGTGTCTACAAGGCTGGTTAGCGTTTGGAGGATGTGCATTGACTATAGGAAGTTAAATGCCGCCACTCACAAGGATCACTTTCCACTTCCTTTCATCAATCAGATGTTGGAGAGACTTGCGGGAAACAGTTTCTTCTACTTTCTGGATGGGTACAGCGGTTATTTTCATATTTGTGTGAACCTCTAGGACTAGGAGAAGGCCACATTTACTTGTCCTTTTGGCACTTATGCTTACAGAAGAATGCCCTTTGGTTTATGTAACGCCCCAGGCACCTTCCAGCGATGTATGATGAGTATCTTCTACGATTTGATTGAGACAAGCATCGAGGTGTTCATGGACAATTTTAGCATCTATGGTGACTCATATGATGTATGCTTAAATCATCTTGGGCAGTTCTTAATTTGTTGTGTGAAGAGGAAAGTTGTTCTTAATTTTGAGAAGTGTCACTTTATGGTGAAGGATGGCATAGTCTTGGGACATGTGATCTCTGAGAAAGGAATTAAAGTGGACAAGGCCAAGGTGGAGACCATAGAGCAGCTCTCATATCCTTCTAATGTTCATGAGGTTCGTGGTTTCCTGGGGCGTGCGGGATTTTATCGGAGATTCATCAAAGATTTTGCCAAGATTGCGAACCTTTGACGAAAATTCTCCAAGATGATGTTGCTTTTGAGATGAATGGAGAGCGCAAGAATTCCTATAATTTGTTGAAGAACAAGTTGATCTCAGCCCCAATCATGGAACCACCCAATTGGGACCTTCCATTTGAGTTGATGTGTGATGCAAGCGATTGTGCGGTTGGTGCAGTCTTAGGGCAGAAAGTAGGGAAGGAGAGCCATGTGATTCATTACGCATCAAAGACTTTGAATCCTGTACAAAGAAATTACACCACCACTGAGAAGGAGTTGCTGGCCATTGTCTTTGCTTTGGATAAATTTATATCTTATTTACTTGGCTCTAAAATTATTATTTATACTGATCATTCTGCTCTGAGATACTTGTTTACTAAGAAGGATTCTAAGCCTCAACTAATTCGTTGGGTTCTATTGTTGCAGGAATTTGACTTTGAGATCAGAGACAAGAAGGGTGCAGAAAATCATGTTGCTGATCATTTGAGTGGTTTAATAAGGCCTGAGGATAACATTCACATTCCAGAGGCATTTCCCGAAGAACACTTGTACGCTGCGACAGGGTTCAGTTTGACCAAACGGAACCCGCCGCCAGTACTAAATTCAGGTAAGTTGGACACGGATCCTTGGTATGCAGATGTCATAAATTTTATGACCACTGGAGATATTCCACATACACTAAGTTGTGCATAGAAATTAAAATTGAAAAGTGATTGCAAGCATTACATTTGGGATGAACCGTATGTTTGGAAGATTGGTTCTGACCAGATTATTCGACACAGCATTCCTGATGACGAGCAAGGTAGTATTCTTTTACATTGTCACTCATATGCATGTGGTGGACATTTTGGGCTTAAACGTACTTCTCGTAAAGTGTTTGATTGTGGTTTCTTTTGGCTGACCTTGCATAAAGATGCATACACATTTTGTAAGAATTGTGATAGATGCCAAATGACTGAAAATATTTCTCAACGTGATGAAATGCCACAAATGCCTATACTTGTTTGTGAAATATTTGATGTGTGGGGCATGGATTTTGTGGGTCCTTTTCCGAGTTCTTTTGGCAATGTTTACATCTTATTAGCAGTTGATTATGTGTCAAAATGGGTGGAAGCTAAAGCCACCCGTACTAATGATACTCAAGTTGTTGCAGGGTTCTTGAAGTCAACAATACTCTGCAGGTTTGGAGTGCCACGAGCAAACTCATTTCAAGAATCGCACCATCGAAGCTCTTATGAAGAAGTATGGAGTTCATTATCGATTCGCCACTACTTACCACCCTCAATCCAATGGCCAAGCAGAGGTGTCAAATAGAGAGATTAAGCATATCCTAGAGAAGACGGTAAATCCTTCCAGGAAGGATTGGAGCAAATGGTTGGAGGGTGCGCTTTGGGCATATCGGACTGCATTCAAGAAACCAATAGGGATGTTCCTGTATCGCCTTGTGTTTGGGAAGATGTGCCACCTACCAGTCGAGCTTGAGCATAGGGCATATTGGGCTGTGAAGCAAGTGAATATGCAACCTCTCAAGTGTGAGGAGGAGAGGAGATTCCAACTTCAGGAACTAGAGGAACTCCGTTTAGAGGTATTTGATCATGCTATGTGGTACAAGGATCGGACAAAAATGTGGCATGACAAGAATTTGAGGACCAAGAAATTTTTGGGCGGGCAGAGAGTCTTACTTTTTCAGTCCAAGCTTTGGTTAATGCCCAGGAAACTCAAATCGAAATGGATAGGCCCGTTCATAGTGTTTTCGGTTTGGCCAAATGGGACAGTCGAGATTAAAAGTTTGGAGACAAATAAAGTATTCCTAGTTGATGGTCATCGCCTCAAGCCGTATCATGATTCCTCTCAGGTGGAAACGGTGGAAGGAATTCCACTGAACACCACCCAACAAAATTGAAGGCATCAACAGTCTGGCCCAAGACTATAAATGATGGCGCTAATTGAGAGGCAACCCAAGTTTCTTAGTTTGTATAGTCAAACATGTGTTTTTGTGTTGTTTGAGTCGATAATTTGACATGAAGAAATTCTAGTGGCTCTTGATAAAAGTACCATGTCGGTTGTAAACTTCATTGTAACAAACTTGGTAAATCTGATCTTTCTTGAGGTTTTTGAATGAGATTTAATTTCTGAAATTTGATTGATATGATTTTTGGGATGACGAAAAAGGATGAGTTTAATTGAATATTTTAGCCTACTAAAGTGAGGTTTGAGCTAGAGTAGAGCACTCTCTAGACACCGGTATTATTTAGCTACTGGTGCTATTATCCAACATATAAAAACCCTCGTCACGCACTTCCACTTCCACAACCACCATCTCCACAGACGTTTCCACTTCCCCTGACTCATCACCATCCATCTTTTACCCTCCGTCGTAAATCCATCAATCTACCACCAATGCAAGTCACTCCTTCCACCGCCGCGGTAATAACCGGTCTTTCGTTCTCCAGCCTTTCAACTTCCCCCGACTCATCACCGACCATCTTCTACTCTCCGGACTTTCCTTCTCCTCTACCGCTGCCTATCTATCCCTCCACTGACACCCATCACTCCATCCACCGCCACCGTAAGTCCCTTCACTCTCAATCTTTTCCTTCTCCTCCACTGCAGCCGTAAGTCCTCGGACTCACATTCCTTCTCACCGTTCACCCACAGACATTTTTCCACCCACTCCTCTAGCGTTGATTGATTGACCAGAAACCACCATTCACTACCCGTCCTCCCCCCTAGGAGACATCAACGTCCGTCCCAACATTGACCACCTCCGGTGTGACATTGACCACCTCCACTGGTCCTCTACTGGACAAGAAATTTGTGTGGTATTTCATTCTTTCTCATCTAATTCATGGTGAGTTTAAACCATCTTAATATGAGTTATGATTGTAATGTGATTCCTTTGTAATGTGATTGTGAGTTGTGATTGTAATGTGATTTCGTTGTAATGTGATTGTGAGTTGTGATTGTAATGTGATTCCGTTGTAATGTGATTCTGATTAAGAGTTGTGATTGTAATGTGATTCTGTTGTAATGTCATCGTGATTGTGAGTTGTTATTTGTGATGTGAGTAGTGATTTGTAATTTGTGATTCCGCTGTAATGTGATCTCGTTGAGTTGTGAATTTTGATTGTGAGTAGTGATTTATGATTTGGCAAATGTGTAATGTGATTTGTAATGTGATTGTGATTTAAGATTTGTGATTTGTGTAACCTGAATTTTAATGTGATTGTGAGTTGTGATTTGCGAATTGTGTTTCATAGTAGCGATTCTACAAATGTGAAGGTGATATGTGATCTGCGTATTGTGAATGTCAATTTATGAATTGTGAGGAATGAACTGTGTATTGTGAAATTCCTTTGTATCGATTGTTAGGTTCTCACACATTTGATTTGGTGGTCCTAAATTAGATTCCTCCAAGGGTAAAAAATTGGTTGCAAAGGAGAAGAGGAAGAGGGGTCTGGCGGCACCAACCGTTGTGGACGATACAGAGACAACTACACCCGTCCTGGACAATACTCAAACCACCACAACCACCGTTCCACTAAGATTACAAATCAAGGAACCCGGTGAGACAATTGAAAAGCCTCCGGCTAATGTAAAGCCTCAAGCCACCACAAAGCATGATCAGTCTCCAGCCACCGAAAAGGGGACCGTGACGGACGTTGGGACTTATGTTGTTAATTTGGCAAGGAGGAAGCATGGTAAATCCTTTGACAGGTTTGAAATTAAATCTTGGTGCAAGAAGAGTGGTACAACCACATGCAAAATATTTATGCTGGCGAAGGATAGGAAACGGGTGCCGATACGGTTCAACCTGTCCGACATGATCTGCACGAAGAATTGGACCGCGTGGACTGCATACTGTAACTATACATTCCTGGGGAAAATCAAGTTTGGGACACACAGGCACTGGAATAACATCCCCTATGACACCAAAGAGGAGGCTTAGAAGGACATCTTGGTAATAAAATTCTATAATATATATTACTTTATTTCCTCTTGCAGTTTTATTAGCTAACATTACTTCCCTAAAACTGACCCTGTCTACAAGCTAACTTTGTGATTTTATCTTTTTTTCCCAATGCAGATGAGCTTTGAGTTTGAGTAGACCTTAACCCCTGAGCAGCTACAAAAATTGAAGAGCATTGTGTACGTAGCAACCGCCAATGCCCACTGCAACTGGAAATCAAAAGTTGCCAAAAAAATGCATTCATCAGGTGGAAGACGACACACATAAGTTAAAGTACCAACTATGGGACAAGAAAAAATGGATGGACGAAGAGGAGTGGAACAAATTCTAAAAACTGAGGGCAACACCAAAATTTAAGGTAAACTGCATTGCAACATTCGTGTCTTCACAATGCATTTATTTTTTTACTACTTATATCGATTACATTGTACTAACATAAGTTTATTTGTTTTGGACAAAAATTAAGTGCCACGAATAGCGAGCACTTAAAGGAAAAGGTTTACACACATCGGACTAGATGGAGCGGTCATTGGGTGGGGTCACTCGGGCTAAGATAATCGAGAAAAAGAAAGAAGAAGAGAGAGTGAAACTAGCTGCACATTGGTTGACAGAGGAGGAGATCGAGAATGAGCTTGAGAGCACAGAGTTCAATGTGGATAAATCCTTGGTGTACCTAGAGTCTATCAAGCTGGCAGACAAAACCACATACACTAATCCTGTCGACATAGCCGCTGCAGAAAATATTGTAAGTATTTTCGTATAAATTGGTCCTTCAAACGTTAATATTCTAATTTTCATGTTATGTTTTTCAGTTTGTTTAATGTTTATACTTTACTACCCATCGCAGATAAGAATGAATGAGGAGGCTGCTAGGGGAACATTGGTCCTCCAACCCAGGGAGGACATACTGATAAAGGCAACTAGCAAATATAATCACCCAGGGAGGTATATGGGTACTCAAACCAACCTCCCAAAAGATGTTATTGTACCCCCATCTCTCCCATAGCCAAATTAAATGCGATAGCAGTTTGTCCCCCTCTCTGGTAATCCGAAAGAAGCAAACTGCAGACCAACCAGTGGTGAAGGCAATGGTGGCATACCTTGACCAGTTAGTCAAGGGGATCACATCAGCAAGAGGGGTCCAAATACCAGCAGGCCTGGATGATCCCAAGTCCTTCATAGAAAAGGCATTAGGCCAAGTAAGCGCAGCCCAGGAAAAATCTGACGGTGCTCCAAGCGATGAGGCGGACGATGAAGAGGTAAAAAAATGGATTACAATTCTAAATTATTTATTTCATCAATAGTTGGTCTATTACAAATTATAGTTTACATATATTCTAACAAACGAAGTTCTACGATCAATGACATAATGGAGAGAGGGTGACTTTGTTCGTGAAGCAATTAGAAGGGTCAAGGAAATGGTGGCCAAAGGATTTCTCCAAAGAAAGCTCCACAACCATACTTCAGCAAGTGGAATCGCTCATGTCCGAGTAACTGAGCAAGTGTTCCATGCCAGAGCAAGCTTGTCATCCACCAAACCAGACATTCGTCGATATCGGAGATGCTCTTGGACATGTCATTGACAGGCCACTGACTTTGATCGACCAGGATTTGGATACCCCTGATGAACAACAGAAGGACGTGTCTGTCGGTGACTATGTGGATAAAGAATGTGAATTCCTCGACATCCCCGATGACGAGGTATCTCAAATAAACTATTCCTAATAAATATTTATTAGTTACATATTCTAAGCGTTTGAATGTAAAATTTTTCAAATTACATTCTCACTACTTTGTCCACGTAGCCCTCTGATTCAACCACAAGTTATTGGTTAGGGGGAAGGACACACCACCTATCAAGCTACTAGAATTGGTAATGCTATCATAGCTCGTGACTAAATCCAATATTCTATTTGGAAAATTTACATATCCGCGCCTTAAAGAAATATCCAATCATGAGGGAGTTCATCGACCTGTGAAATGAGAAGGCAGAGGAAAAGAATGCTACGGGGAAAGTTGTGTATTACAATCAATTTCCTGTATGACATTTACCACCCCATGCAAAACTACCATTTGCATCTGTAACTATTAGAGTTTGGAGGCAAGCCCGGGAATTATCATGGCATGACATTGATCTCGAATGCACAGCTAGATTTTTGGATGGGGTAAGCTCCAAACAATTCAGTTCATGTTTCTCGTTCATTAACATATTCATGTCATAAATTGACTTGTGCAGTAACAAGCACCTGTGGAGTAAAATGGAGACCACGAACAATGGAATAATCAAGTTTTGTGTCGTAAACACTGGAAGAAACATTTTGTTTCAAGAGTGACATAAATAACCGGTTTTCCCTCATCTAGGACACAATGAAAGGATTAGACGCTGCTATTTATTTGGTGCCCTACCTCAGGAGGTCAAAAATAATACAATAATGTTTAAATTAATATTTTTTTAGTAAAATTCAACTTACAGATTAATTTGTTAACTACTAACGCATATTACATTGGTTCCTCATCCTCATTTGTCCCGGTACTAACCATGTATTCACATTGGACACACTAACCGGTAGTATTAAGCCTGAAGATTACACTGGAACACAAGTTCTTTCCAGGCATTACTTTACATTCAATCAGCCTACTTTTTTCCCATGGTATTTTCAAAGTTAATTGATGAAATAAATATATCACAGGCTTGCATGTAAATATGAGAGGTTGAAGAGGAAGAATGAACCCTCACCCAATATCAGCTGGGAGATAACAAACATCAACGTAAGTATTCAACATAAATAGTTACACATACTTTACATTTTTTCTTCTTTCCGTACACTAATTATACATTATCGATTCTTTTATTCGTTCTTAGGACCGAAGACAAGGAAGTAGCTGGGAATGCGGCTACTTTGTCATGCGATTCCTGGAAGAGCCCCCCCTGAAGACAACTTCCAACAACCCGCTTGACGCAAGTATCGAAAGTCCAAACAAATAACATAATATGTGTTTTCCTTCTGTTGCAGTAACCCCGTCATAATAACTCACATTTGATCTAATCGAACTGCAGATTTTTTCGGAGAACCAAGGCTCGTACAAAGCCTACGGACTTCAGGAGGTGGCAGGCAAATGGTGTGAGGCATGGGTTAATATGTATGCCAAAGTGGCCAAACAAATCTCAACCAATTTTTTGATTGATATGTGTGGATGGGTGATGGGGATATATGGGTTATTGATTGATATGGCATGGGTTGTAGATTGATATGGCATGTGTATTAACATTTGAGATTTCATGATTTCTTTTCTTTTAAAATGTGTTCATTCATATTTACCTCAATAGTATAATTAAAACTTTTCTGACTATTCTAGGGGATTTAATATAATCCTTTATATCCGTGGTTGATCCAGGATGGCACCAAAATTTAAAAATGAACCATGCAATTTTTTACAAATATTAGCACCGATTACAATCACAATTCCAGACCGGTGCTATAACATAATACCTGCACTAATATACTGGTGCAAAACTTTTACTGGATACCGGTGTTATTGCAAACAATAAAACCGAAAAAACTATCGGTGCAAAACTATCATTACCAGTTGTAAAACAACAACATGAAAAAAAACACCGGTGTATGACTATTACAGGTGCTCAAAATTCAACACTGCCATATTCTTTTTACTAGTGCTAATTTCCCATTTGCCGGCCCAATTTCTGAGACCTGTAACACATACAAACCGGTGCTATGAAATAAGCACCGACACATATCCTAAATATCAGTGCCCGTGATTATTTCCTAGAGATGCTAATTCATACACAGGTAAACAGTTTTTTGAGCACCAGTACATAAGATACAGATACTCATCTTTCGCATCGATATGTGGTACCAGTGCTAATAAGTATCCAATTTGCACTGGGTCACTTATGCACCGGTATCCCAGCTGGGAAATTTTTTGTGCCATAAGGTGGTTTTAACCGGTGCCTGTGAGGGGTCCTCCCAATAGTGCCAGGGATCACATTAACAAATTTCACAAGCCTGATTGGTAACACAAGTTGCATAAAACCTGCCATCAAAATAACTAATTTCACTAAAATTAAGGACTAGTTTAACCACTATCCATATCTCATCTTCGGACTTCCAAAGTCAAAAACTACCTGAATTATGAACTACCATGAGAACAAATTTCGAACATGAATCTGGGTTAACAGACAGAATAGCTTTTCAAGTGTAACCTTGCAAATTAATTAGATTTTTTCGACAAATAGGAATAGCAATGGTCCGTCCAGAAAGAGAGTTCACTAGAAAAACATCAACTGATGCATCAAACACTAGGAGCCACCCAAAACGAACCCCAATACGTTTCTTTCCTCTGACTTGTGGGAGACGTAACTTCATACAAACCTTCCTCATCGCATGGTAATAGTTCCATTCATCATTGTCTGCTTTCCTTGGAATCATGAGAAGAGGGATGTTACAATGCTTGAACTAACCCCTCCTCACAGTGCATTGCCAAGATCTACAAATACCACTCACTCATGAAGTCAGAGAGCAGATAGAGACACTGTGATATGTACATCACCAAATCATCCCCAATAGCTAACCTAACATGTTTTTTATTCTTCATGTTTCTTAGCTGAAGGATAAACTTAAAAGCTCAAAAATAGAATCAGTAAATTTGCGGAAGGAGTTGGGAAGATGAAATTAAGTGAATTTGTGGTAGGAGTTTGGAAGCTGAAATGAAGTGATCATTATATCCCATCAACAAAATAATTCACATGATATAAAAATTTTTTGTAATCATTATGTCGGGCGTCATTTAACATAAAACCAAAAATCAAAAAAAAGAATAGCTGACCTTGATAAACATAGCACCTAGATCGGAGTAACATCAACATAGTTGAAGGATACCTCCTTACTACTTATAGAAACCTCAGTATTTATTCTAAAATGTACAAAAAAAATAATCATAAAAATTGAAGAGCAGATAATCCCTATTTTGTAGCATTGCTTTCGCACGTTTACAACTAGTTTTTACTCCCAAAGCCATTGCCATAAAATATCCAAACCACGCTCTGCTCCACTCCCCTACCTACATGATCCCTTTATCTGCATCGCAAGGATCTGGATGGATCCCTTGATTAATTTTATAATAGTAGATGAGGTTTTGTGTGTGGGGACCTTTGAGATTGAATAGTGTAGGAAAGAATTTTTCGATGCTGGTAATCTTTATCCATCAGTGTATGAATTTGAATCATTGTGAATTGTTCCATCTTCCAATTAGATTAATGTTTTTAGATTGTAATGTTGTAATTTGAATGCTTTTGTAAACAAAGAATTTTCTACTTTATCTACCGAGGTTTATGTATTCTGATGAGGCTTACTTATTATAAGGATTATGAACATCATGCATAAATTAATTTAAATAGAAGTACTATAAAAATATAACCACGAGTTGCAAATAACAATCCCAACTTCTGTGATACCCCAATAAAAATATTATGTAGAGGGATTCAAATACCTTGCAAATGATAAGTTTACATTACTATGCACCAGAGTCGATAAAACCGATGAATTCCCACGCTCATCTGTTGAGCCTACCATCTTAAAAAAAATACGCCTGTTTCGTCAACCATAAATAACCTAATACGTTTGAGCATCCACAGTAGTTGCTCCTTAAACCAACTTTTCCTAATAAGGAGCACTACTTATATAAGGAAGACCATAGTGTAGTTTTATGAACCACCCCTTAATAAGGACTTGCTCCTTAATTAAGGCGTTGGTACCTATTTAGTTGTGGAAAAAAGTGCTTAAAAGTTGCTTGTTTAAGGAGTTTGTACCTATTTAGTTGTAAAAACAAGTGCTTAAAAGGTGCTTATTTAAGGAGGTCCATTAATGTTAGTTGGTTCCTATCTAGTTTTTATTAAAATGGTTGTACTTTTTGTTTCATCAAAACCCCACTACAGTTAACAAACAACCCAAATGATAAGTTAACAAAGTTCACATACTTGAAAAGGTTCTAGGCAAAATATATCAGGTCAATTTTTTTATAACAACAAGAAAAGACCTCGCTACACTAACTGAACCTAAACATTGTCTATAGTCATGGCATCTGCACCGTTCTCCTTGTTCTCCTCCTCGTGGTCTAATTCGGTCCAACGTAGCCCATGCTTCCTCGGCTTCACATTCTGATATTTCAATCTGTTTGAATTACAAGGACATATTATAATTAATATTGGTTGAGAAACATGTACACTTACAAATCGTCTACACTGTTACAAGAGGTTTACCATAATTTTGTTGAACCAATCGATCATATCCAAGCAGGCCCGCTTCCAAACCCAGAAAGCTATCATTTATAATTCGAAATTGGATGTGTTTTATAAAAACAACATATAAATATCAACAAACAATGGTAAGGGTTTAGGATTTTGTACCCATCCTTGTTGGAGGAGGAACACCTATGTTGCGATGTCCACACATGAAATGAAATTATGTAATAAAAGATCTGACAACCTAAACGAGTTAGAACATTGATTCAAAAATAGGTGTATAGTGTTGAAGAGGTTACCCTTTTCCATGTCAGGTAGGGCATTGCAAGACATTTTGTGATAGTGAACAATAAGAAGTGTGTGGAAGCAGGGAGTGTGGGAGATGAAGAGGTGGGTGTGGTATTTATAGGGATACCCACTGTTAGGAATTCGGCTCAAGCCTCTTGGGAGATGGAGATTAATTGTCGGATCTTCGATATCCTCCCTTTTTCTTTGCCCAAAGCAGGTTGATATGGTCTTCCCAAGGGAGAAGTAATGGCGGAGGGGCAAGCGTGTGAACAATTTAGGTCTTCCTAATGTGCATGCAAGACACCTGTGTTGTAAAAATAATTTTACCTCTACAATAGGAATAATTGAGTGATGAAAATTTTAAGTTCTCACATAATTAAGGGAAATTTGAGTGATTAAATTTATTAGTTCTCAAAAAATAGGTAATCGTTTTTATTAATATTTATTTTATTAAAAATATAATATGCGTGAAATATTATTTATTATTTATTATTAAATTATAAAGTTATATTTACTTATATAAAATTATATATGTATAACAAAATAGTATAAAAAATTGTTAATTATAAACGATTGATAAAAATATTAAATATTTAATTATAATTAATCATTAATCATATGATAAACTTAAGTCAAACTATTTTTAACACCCTTATAATGCATGATAAACGTATAAAATATTCAGCAAAGTTATAATTTTATATGGAACTAATAAGATGCTCTTCACTGGAAGTAGAATGAAAATAATTGTATCTTTAGATTTCATCTCTTGAAAGATGGTCTTCCCATGACTTTTGGAAAGACTGAGATTTAAATTGTAAATTAAAATAAAATCAAGATAAAATTTTCAGCTGCATTAATCATATCATAAACTCACAACTACTGCACGTTGCTAATAAATTTTTAACCATACCTTTCTGTAATTCTAATTCAATCCCGTCTTTCCATATACTTATGGATAGACAGTCTTTCCCAACACTTTGTCATATCTTTACTAATGAAATAGTTTTATAATGACATAAAACATAAATATGATTTAAATTGAATGAAAAAACTATAATGTTATTTACGATTTAAATCTTGATACTATGAAATGATATGAATTAGGTTTCTTTATTTTTTTATTTATTAGAATTTTTAGAAGATAACACTATACTCTTTTTTCCGTTGGATTTTTTAATGAGGTAGTGTGATCATTGTAAAATATTGTAAGATTATTTTATTTTGGGTTTATTGGACTGATAGCTCGGCCATGTAGGATTTAAAGAGCTGAATTTCAAAATTACAGTCCAATAAGGTTTAGTATATTCAATTTTATTTTGATTAGAATTAGATTTGGTAAGATTAGATAAGGTAATATTCTTCAAGGTTACTTCTTGAAAATTCAACAAGATTATCTTAGATTACCATTTATTTTAGGTATTTTAGTTAGATATGGTTTTAGCTTCTTAAAGCTGTCATAAGTCGATTCAGTTTCCATTTGTGATTAGGGTTTGAGGCAAGATTGTAACCCTATAAAAAGGGAGGTCTTATGGACGAATTTTAACACTTTTCATCAATCAAATATACAACCTTTTAAATTCATACTCTTTACTTGCGAGCTATTCCATTGTTGCTTAACCCCGAGGGATAGTTAAGTGTCAATAAACCTTGTAATCTGATCCTGAGGGCTAGTTAGAGAGCGAGTCGAAATTGAATGTACCCCAAGGGCTAGACCTTGAATTTCATGCGGCATTGAAGGGTTTGCGAGTTCCCTTGTTTTGTCAAAAATCTTAATTCCGCAATCCAGATTCTTCAATGATTTAAAAAATAAATGTTTTTTAAATTGAATGAAAAAACTATAATGTTATTTACGATTTAAATCTTGATACTATGAAAAAGTATTTATTTGACTCAAAAAATTATATATTTTTTTTATTTTCTATTTATATAAGAGTCCGTCTCTTGAAAGACGGTCTTTCCATAAGTTATGGAAAGACCAATGTTTAAAGTGTAAATTAGAAGAAATTAAGATAAAATTTTCGGGCTGCATGAACCGGGTTATAAATTTTATAACTGCTACATGTTTCATACTAAAACTTTAATATTGCAACTAATACCTTTTACCTTTTATTATTCTAATCAAACCCCGTCTTTCCATAAGCATATGGAAAGACCGTCTTTCCCAAGACTTTGCCTGTATATAATTGAATAATATGTACCTTTAATTAATGGGGTTATTTTTGTAAGCCCGAATAATGATAATTTATTTTGTTAAGCTGAATTTATGACATTTTTTAAGATCAAACAATCTTACTGGAATTATCAACATAGTAAGTAGGACAATTGTAAAGGGACCACAGAGTACTCTTACCAAAAAAAAAAGAGATCAGTAAACGCGATACTTGTCATATATATAGAGGATTAATTCGACCCAAATATTTAAGGCAAAACAGAATAAAATTTCTAAAATCACATTTTCTGGTGTTAGTCTAGGGCTAAAAGAAAATATAAAAACTTAAGCCAAGTCAACTTAGTTATAGTAAAACGATCTTGTTTTCTAAAAGAGTCTGTCTCTTGAAAGACGGTCTTTTCATAAGACATTGAAATACCAAGGTTTAAAGTGCAAATTAGAAGAAATATAGATAAAATTTTTGGGTTGCATGAAGCGGGTTATAAACTTTATTATTACACGCTGCATAATAAATTTTTAATATTGCAACTAACACCTTTTGCCTTTTACTTTTTCAATTAAACCCAATTTTATCATGAATAGACGGGTTTTCCCAAAACTTTGTCCTTCAAAAAAGAAAATACATCTAATCAATGAAATATATGAAGGCTTGTACTCTCATTCCGTTTACTATTGTCAAAAGGTAAAATATATTCCATCCGAATTGGACAGTAATAAACAATTTTGATAAAGTGAAATCCGAATAAAAAAAAAAGAATACCTTATAATTCTAGAGGAGGAATGAAAATCAATTTTAATAGAAAATTTGCTAAATTAATTCCCACAAGATCCACCCTATACAAAATAAATCCAATTATCCAGAAAATGGATCTAATCAAAAGACTCCAGTTCTGCAAACCTTGTTATAGTAGCATCATCACACTGCGAAACGCTAAAGATGGCTGCAACATGAACATAAACAACACCTTATGATCTCAAGATCAATTAAATCAGATCATCGAGCAAGATCACCTGGAGCAACATGTTTTTGGATAAGGAGAAAAAGAAACATGTTGAGAAATAAAAAGGCCAATTGGGGAAGGATTTTGCAACTTCTACTGCCATCCGTTCTGATTTGGAAAAGAAGAAACAAAAGAGGATTGCATGAAATGGGATGAGAAGGGAAAAAAGGGGGATTGGAGAAGGCTCCTGCTAATTCTGCTGCATATCCGTTCTGAATTGGAAAAGAAGATAAAAGAACAATAGAGACAAGAACTTGCCATACATTTTACATGCACCAACATATTATACCAAGGAATTTTTTGAAAAATCAGAAAAAAAAATGTACTACACAAAGAGAAGCTGAGCGATCCCCATCACCACACAAGCTTTCATATTCAAACCTGCAATGCATAAATTAGAAGTGGCAATACATATATTAGAAGATGGAACTATGATATATTATTAAACTTCTGTTCTAGATTTAATCATAGCCAACAAAGCTAAATTTAAAAAACATGAATATACATGATCAAGACAGAAGATTAGTACTTTGAGAGGCAGGTGATTAGCTTAAACCTTAAACACACCCCAGATTGAAAATAATTGGGAATGACTCCGATTCTCCTCACATTGCTCCATTAGCTAAAGCATTTTTCACAGGCTTTTCAGGTGCCTGGTAAAGATATTAACTTGAATTTTCCCCAGGATGCACATGAAGATTACCAATGGACATGATAAACATATATTAATTATATGAATCTCCTTGCGAAAACTCAAGATTGCGGAATTAATATCTTTGATCTAGTGAAGGGATCTGCAAACCCTCACTATCTCGCACGAAATTTAGGTGTCTAGCTCTCGGGATACGCCTAACTTCGACTTGCTCTCTAACTATCCCTCAGGATCAGATTACAAGGTTTATTGAAACTTAACTGGCCCTCGGGGTTAATCAACACTGGAATAGCTTGCAAGCAGGGGCGGGGATACAAGGGGGCTGGAGGGGGCTCCAGCCCCCGCCAGCAATTTTTTTAGGGGTATTAATTTTTGAAAATTACTCTTCAGCCCCTGCCAGAAATTTTCTAATACTACAAATTTTTTAAAAATTACTCTTCAGTCTCTATCAGAACTTTACTAATGCTACCATTTTAAAAAAAAAATTACCCTTCAGCCTTCATAAAATTTTTCCTAATGCTACCAATATTTTAAAAATTACCCTTCAACCCCATCAGATTAGATAAATTATTTTTATTAAATAATATTTTATTAAAAGTTAATTAATTAGCTCCCGCCAGGAAAATTTTCTGGCTCCGCCCCTGCTTGCAAGCAAAGAGTATGAACTCAAAAGGTTGTATATTTGATTGATAAAAGTGGTAGTAAATTCGTCCATAAGACCTCCCTATTTATAGGGTTACAATCTCGCCTCAAACCCTAATCACAAATGGAAACTAAATCGACTTATGGCACCTTTAAGAAGCTAGAACCATATCTAACTAAAATACCTAAAATAAATGGTAATCTAAGGTAATCTGGTCGAATTCTTCAAGAAGCAACCTAGAAGAATATTACCTTATCTATTCTTACCAAATCTAAGTCTAATCAGAATAAAACTCAATATTTTCGAAACCCTAATGTAATGGGCCGAAAATCAGCTCTTCAAAGCCCACATGGCCGAGCTCTACAGTTTAAAAGGAACCCAAAATGAAATTATTTTACAATATTTTACTGTGATCACACTACATCATTAAAAAAACCCACTGGAAAAAAGAGTATAGTGTTCTTCATGATGTCTTGAGTTCTTTGACAGTCTTAAACAATAAATCCAAGATGTCGATGATGACTCCTTCTTCCTTTCTTCATCATAAAGTTGATCCATCTAACTATTTAAATCACCATCAAAACATTTGATATTCCTATCATTTCCTCCTGGATTGAAAAGTTTCATCCTCGAACCGGAAAGCATATAGCCTATAAAGACGTCATTGAATTCCTGTAACAACTTAACAAACCGTGAAAGCATATCTAAAGGAATATCTGCATTGGCATAGTAACTTTCTTCCTGTAACAACTTATGCGGGCTTGGGCCGGGTCGATGGGCCATGAAAGCTTGCTGTGGTCTAGGCCCAAGAATTCCAGCAACCCTTGGGCCTGATGGAGGAGTACAGTAACCTGAAGTTGGATATGGACGGGGGGGAGCTTGTAAGTTGCTCGGCCCAATTCATGTGTGCATAGGTATGGAAAGTTTAAAGCTCTGAGAACCATCATGATGAAACCGACCGCTACCTCATTCTTGTTGTCGTGCGCCGCCTCCTCCATGGAACCTCTCGCTGCCAAAGCGACCTCAACCACCGTGGTCGCGGCCACGCCACCTTCCACGACTTGTGTTTCCACCAGAGTTGCCCATCCGTGAGTTCGGTCTGATGGAAGGGAATGAGCTTCCCGTGTTTCCACCAGCAGAGTTTTTGCTATGTTTGCCACCGGCCGCTGCGACGAGTGCAGTACCACCACCGCTGAGATTTGTTGAACTTTGATTATGCCGAGTTTCCTCAAGAGTGAGCATCGATCTTTCTTTGAAGAATGGGGGCAGGGGATTACTCTATTGGATGTTTTTCGACACACCCTCGCAACCATCGGAAAGACCAGCAACCAATTGAAGAACAAGGCGATTGTTGTTGACTTTCACCTCAACATTGTGTAGTTGGTCAGCAATAATTTTAAGAGCCTAACAAATACACGGTGCAAGATGAAAATGTCTAATTAATAAGTAGAAAACAAATGCAGCAAGAACACAACAAAATTTTAGCGTGGAAAACCTCCTCAAACCAAGGAGTAAAAAACCACGGGGCTCGTAAGATACTTAAACTCTTCCACTATAATCAACAATAATGGGCACACAAGTTTTCCCTAGAACCAACTAGGGGAATACAATATTTCATCAAGACATCAACACCTATCTTGGTAAATATTAAGCAAACGAGAGATCTAATCAAGGTGGAAACCAATCTGAAAGACCAACCTCTGCTGTCACTGTTTTTCCCCTCTAACACCAACCTAGAAAGCTCGGAATCAGATCTTCACCGTTAATAATGTGCACCGAAGGATAATAAACAACATATCAAAACATTAGAGTGATCCAACGGTTTAATCTTGAGAAAAGACTGGAACACCCTGGATGGTCTGCAGCTCCAAAAACCCTACCCGAATCAAGGTACACCCTCCAGGGTAAACCCCTCGAGGGGAGGATGTCTAAACTGGAAGACTTAACTGCAGGACGGTTTGAGGATTGGAGGCTCGAGTGGTCGAAGGTCCTGTTCGAGAGGCAAAAAAAAGTTACCTTTCTCAGCAACCTTTTTTCATCTGGCTGTGCGGCTTTTCCTCTGATAAGTTGCATGGCCATTCAGGTCAGGTAGGGGGTTAATTAACTTTGCATACGCTAATTAATTAACCCCCTTCTAGTTCTCACTTGGAATTGATGGTTGCGTCATTTGCCTGCGCTGCACTGTAAAGTGTAATATGGCATTAGGCTGTCCATTTGCCTAAAATGGAGAGGGTGGTTACAAAACTGTTACGCGGGGTGTGCACGGTAGAAGTCATGCCCGGTCTCTTCATCATTAGGAGGTCTATCAGCAGGGAACTTGGGAGCGCCACAAACTACGGTCAACCTGCTCTCAACCCCAAAGAGAAAACCTCGGCTCACATCCAGAAATCGTTATCGAAGGCCAATAACACCTCTTTATCTTCATCTTAGAGGTGTACATGGTAGAAGAGGTGTACCAGCTCTTTCCGGAGGTGACATACCACTTCATTGGTTCGCGGACGGCCGAGTACATTCTCTCGGTTCTGAAGGCCGAGACCACTCTCTCGGTTTGGAAGGACACCAGTTCACTATGGCTGGTGGTTCGAAGACGTCGCTGCACTCTAGCGGCGGTTCTGGAGATGGCCGTGGGGAACAAACCACGGCCCAAGACCGTTTAACTCTACCGGTTGCATGGAGCCAGCCCGGTTCACCACTGACAGGATTTTGCATCACTAGCCGAGGACACACATGCTCGGTTGCATTGAAGGTCTGTTTGTTAAGGTAGAAGCTGTATGTTATGAGGGACTAGTGAGTTTGTTCTCATGCCCTCTGTATTTTCTTGGATGGTTCTGTACAAACCCCTGTCACCACGAAGGGGTTAGCATCTAGGCCCCCTGGACCTATCATCTAGACCATGGGTTGTTTATTATGTTTTCTTGTATTAAGGGAGTGGGCCAATGTTCCCACTCCCGTCAACACTCACGGTTCTGTTTATTTACCTTTACCTTCATCGAATAGAGGTACACTCTAGTCTTATTCTGATTTGAGCAATCATAGAAATATTATTGTCTATATTGGCCATGCAATCCCAATAAAAGGTTCTAGAATACTCACCTATCACCTCCCCACCATTCCCTTTCTCTCTCCGACGTACTTTACACCCCTCATTTAATTAAAATTTTAATATATGTCTGTAAATTCATCACTGATAATCGTGTCTCTGTTACATTTGACCCGTTTGGCTTTGATGTGAAGGATCTTATAATGGGGAAACATCTTATGCGATGCACAGTTTAGGTGACCTTTATCCAATCACATCTGCTTTCTCCCGAGCCTCTATCTATCCCTATGCTCTCACTGTCGCACATGCATCTCTATGGCACAATCGCCTTAGGCACCCTGGATCACCTATCTTTAATACGCTTCGTTCTAGAAATCATAATCAATTTTCTCCAGTTAATAAATCTTTTCATTGTCACTCATGTGAACTTGGCACACATATCAAATTACCATTTTCTCCCTCACAAACACGTACTTTTTCTTCGTTTGATATTTTTCACAGTGATTTATGGACATCCCCCTGTTGTGAGTAACATAGGTCATTAATACTATGTTCTCTTCTTAGATTACTTCAAAAACTTTTTGTGGGTTTTTCCTCTCCGTTCTAAATCCCAAGTCTTTGAAACATTTTCCTCTTTCCTCACTCTTATCCAAACTCAATTTGTACAGACAATAAAAATATTTCAGTGTGACAATGGTAGAGAATTCAAAAATGATTCTTTTCTCAAACGTTTTGCCTCTCATGGAATATAATTTCGTTTCTCATACCCACACACATCCTCTCAAAATGGCAAAGTTGAATGCAAAATTCGAACTCTGAATAATGCCATCTGAACCTTTCTTCTCCACTCTCACATGCCTTTCTCATTGTGGCACCACACCCTTGAATTGGCAACATACCTCCACAACATCCTTCCTAGCAAAGCCAACAACAACTGCTCCCCAACTCTAAGCCTCTTCCACTGGTATCCCACATACTCTCACCTCCGAATATTCGGATGTCTCTGTTACCCTCATATCCCATCCTCCAACATTCATAAACTCCAAGCCCATGTGTCTTCCTAGGGTTCCCAGGTAATCATCGAGGATACAAATGCCTTGACTTATCAACGAATAAAATTCACATCTCTCGACACATCACTTTCAACAAAAATATTCTCCCCTTTCGGGATTTGTATCCCTCTAAATCACCTTCTCGTGACTTTTTGGATACTGCTATCTCTCCATATATCGCCCATTATATCCAATTATACACACATTCTTCCTCTACTCAGGCTACAGCTACCCCTCATGTTTCGCTTGCTCCTCAAACACATACCTCGTCTCCTCCAACTAGTTCCCCAACTAACCCACCACAGTCCCTATCACCCAACCCCACCACCACAACCCCCTTAAGATCAAGGTTTGTGAATATCTGATTTTAATGATTTTTAGTTTTAAAGGGGCTGGCTATATTTAACTTTTTAGGGATGTAGATATTTTGAATAATGAAAACAAGCCATATTTACTACGTGTTGATGATCAGCTGGTTAGCTTTTTGGTAAGAACTGTTTTTGCACTATGTGCATTTGGACTTTAATGGTTGTTTAAAGTTTTCTTTAGCATGATATCACTATAATTGTGTCCTTTTGTCAATCTATTTTGCAATGATGAGCATGAAGCTATTGGGTTCTTATGAAATTGGAGAAAGAGCATTCTTATGGAATTTCTCTTAAAAATTTTCTATTTATTTATTAAACTGAGTGTAGAGAGATGTAGAACATTTCCATTTCTGTTAGATTCTTTCGATTCATCTCTAATACAGGACAATTGTAGTAGGTAAATTTTGAGTCTTCACTTAAATCTCTTTGACTAATTTATGCATCATATACTCTCAGATTTGTCGTTTCTTTTTTGCAATTTATATGATACGAATATCAAATGCTTTGATGGTGCTTTAAATGGATTGATGAATCAACTTTATGATGAATAATTGAAGAAGGAGCCATCATAGACATCTTGGATTTATTGTTCAAGACTGTTGAAGAGCTGAAGACATCATGAAGAACACTATACTCTTTTTCCCACGGGATATTTTAATGAGGTAGTGTGATCACTGTAAAATATTGTAAAATTATTTCATTTTGGGTTTTATTAGACTGTAGAGCTCGACCATGTGGACTTTGAAGAGCTAATTTTTTACCTAGTCCATTAGGGTTTCGAAAATATTCAGTTTTATTCTTATTAGACTTAGATTTGGTAAGATTAGACAAGGTAATATTCTTCAAGGTTGCTTCTTGAAGAATTTGACCAAATTACCTTAGATTACCATTTATTTTAGGTATTTCAGTTAGATATGGTTTTAACTTCTTAAAGCTTCCATAAGTCGATTCAGTTTCCATTTGTGATTAGGGTTTGAGGCGAGATTGTAACCCTATAAATAGAGAGGCCTTATGGACAAATTTACTACCACTTTTATCAATCAAATATACAACCTTTTGAGTTCACAGTCTTTGCTTGCAAGCTATTCCATTGTTGCTTAACCCCGAGGGCTAGTTAAGTATCAATAAACCTTGTAATCTGATCCTGGGAGCTAGTTAGAGAGCAAGTCAAAGTTAGGCGTACCCCGAGGGCTAGACACCTGAATTTTGTGAGAGATAGTGAGGGTTTGCAGATCCCTTCACTAGATCAAATATATTAATTCTGCAATCATGAGTATTCGCAAGGAGACTCATATCAGTTGGTATCAGAGAAAAGTGAAAGATCTACTGAGGCCGAGAAAAAAAAAGGGGTTTCGAGTTTTGCATTAATTAATTTTCAAATTATATATATACGCACTTTCGTGTCGTATTTTAACTATTTTTTATCTTTTTTACCAGGAGGATTGAATCTAGATTCAAAGGACATCGAAGAGTCCGAGAGTTAGAATACTTCGGTATTACTATCCGCCTTCACCTTCATCAATCGAGTCAGGAGGACGTCGAAGGGTCTGAGCGTTAACAAGTATTATTTGTCTTCACCTCCCGACTAGTTTCTTAGTTTTTAGGTAGCTTAAACAGTTTATGTGCTTGTGATATTTTTTGTCAACTCTTTTGAAAATTATTGCAAGCTCATAATCCTATTTGTTTTCTTTATAGCTCTTTGATTTCGTGATCTTGAATTGTTCTCTGATTTTAGAAGCCCAAATTCGACCAATGGTTGTAGCAATTCGAACATGGGTGACTGAGGAAACCCTAATTTGAAAAAACCTACTCAAATCTATCATTTGAACCCACCGATCGAAGAATGATCGGATCTTGAATTCTGCCAAAATTAATGTGATTACATACATATGAACGAAGAATGAAAAGGTGAAAGAATAAACTTTTCCAAGTTGCAACACAATAAGGTATACGAACCAATAAGGTATACATTTCTTTGGCCAGGTGACCTTGACTTCAAAATCATTTTTCCTATACAATTAACATATTTTATTATATTCATTTTTTCTTTATTTGGTTGGGACGGAGGAGTATGTTATTTTATATTTATATTTATAGCTAGTAATAGTTTTGTTATTTTCATATAAAAGACATATAAATTTATAACTTTAATTAAATAATTATTAATTCATTATCAACAAAAACTTCATATTCTTAATACTATATATTTAATAAATTAAAGTATTTCTATACAACAGTTAATATTTTTATATACAAAATTATCATATTAATAAATATATTAGTTTATTTTGAATGCATTATATGTAATTCTATATAGGTATAAAAAATTTATTACCTATTCAAATTATATTTTATTTATAATTTTTTTTCATAAATTCGTGAATCATCACAGGTATTATCCAGTATTATAATATGTTACTGATGTTATTATTTACTATATATAATTGATAAATGCCATATAATTTCCTTTGATTCCAGATTTTGAAATCCGCCCAAATTAATGTGAGTTAAAGTATTTCTTTTATTCCAATATTTTAATCCTGTCAAATTTAATGTGAGTTAAATATTTTTTTAAAGCAGGTGATGTGACCATATTTGGTATTACCAAGTGTTAAAATTTTATGAAGAGTGATGTGGTTTAGTGTGGGATACCACTTAATCAAGTGATTGCTCTTTTAATAGTTACTATATATAGCAGTTTTAATCCATGAAATAAGAACTTCATGTTCTTTTGGTCCAAAAAGTAAGAACTTGGGCATTTTTCCTTTTTTTAAGCCAAACTAATACTACTCCTTTTGTTTCACTATGTTTGGCAACATATGTTTAAGTGTTTTTTTAAGTTAAAATGTGTGGAGGAAATTGAGTGAGGATGGTAAAAAGTTTAATAAGTGGTTGAAAATGATGCACTTTTTTGCCATAAAAGAAAATGTGACAAACATAGAAAAACAAACAAACATAGTGAGTGTGTCAAACTTAAGAAAACATAAGGAGTACCTTTGTCCCACTCAAAGATGGCTATTTTCCTTTTTTGTTTGTCCCAACTAAATATTCCTATTATGACTATTTCTTTATTTGGATTTGAAATTTATGGCTGAGATTTGACTAGCTTATTTCAATTCCACACTTTCATTATCACATCAACACGCATAAATGTTTGTACAAAAATATGATAGGAACCTTTTATTGGGATGGATACCTAACATGCAAAAACAAAGTCATAATTTCTATACCAAATTTAACATGAGTCACATCCGTCAAATGATAGAAAATCAATTATTTCTAATTTGGTGGTTGAAGACACTATGAAAAATTATAGATCAAACTTACAAGAAAAGAACATCAAATGATAAAAATATCTAGCTTATGAACGTTGTATATCAAAACTATATAAAAATTTATTCTTTCGGATCCAATATATCATTACAAATGATGAAGCTACTAGCACAATCCTCGGAGGAAAAGCAAGAGGTGGTTCTCCCATCAATCTCTTCAGCCTTCAAGCTAACGTACCAATAGTATCACCAAGTTCTCCATATAAACGGTCTGTTAAAATTACAGAGGAAGACATTAAAAATGGATATCAGTGATGAAAGTGTGTAATTCACCATATTTGGTGTGTCTATCATAGATGAAATAATAGAGTACATGGAGCTAAGTACATCGAACCTAGAATGTTCTATATATGTACAGTATCAATTCTAATTAAACCAAATCAATCATGATATTTTATCATCTACTCTATCACCCCCCCCCTCCCTCAAGCGAAGCGTAGGACTACAGGATATGCAAAGCTTGGAACAAAACAAATAAAAAAGATGAGGTGACAGACCCTTAGTGAAAATATCAGCAACCTGCAGAGAGGATGGAACATGACTAACACGAAGACTACCAGAGGCAACAAGCTCACGAATGAAGTGGTAGTCGATGTCCATGTGCTTGGCCCGTTTATGTGCAACAGGATTTTGAGCAAGAAAAATGGCACTGCTATTGTCGCAAAGTAGGGGAGGCGATGGAAATCCAAAGCTCCTTAAGCAGATTACACACCCAGGTAAGTTCAGCAGCCGTGTTCGCCATAGCACGATACTCGGACTCACAACTGGATCGAGACAAAGGCGATTTCTTCTTAGCACTCCAAGGGATAAGATTGCCCCAAGAAATATGGCATAGCCATAAGTGGAACACCGAGTCTCGAGACAACAGGCCGAGTCTTGAGACAACAGGCCCAGTCAGCATTGGAGTAGCCCAGAAGGGAAAGACCACTGTGGGATGGTCGAAAAGACAGACTATGATGAAGCATGCCACAGACATACCAAAGGATGCGAGTGACAGCCTGATAGTGATCCTCGTAAGGCGACTGGAGAAACTGGCTAACAGAGTTGACCGCATACGAGAGATCAAGGTGAGTGATGGTCAAGTACTGCAACGCACCGACTAGTGAGCGATAAATCTTGGGGTTCAAGAACTCAGACCCCGAGGTGCTGTGAAGCTGAGAGCCAGGAACAAAAGGTGTGGAAACAGGAACAGCATCCGTCATACCCGCGCGCTCAAGTATCTCCATCGCATACTTAGCCTGCCCCAAAAAAGTCCAGAAGAAGATCGAGAGACCTCCAATCCTAAAAAAATAGTGAAGTGCACCAAGATCCTTAATGGCGAACTCACGATCAGCGCGGGTGATGAACCGATAAATGAGAATAGGATCATTGCCAGTAAGAATGATGTCGTCCACATATACTAGCAGGTATAGAATCTTTGATCCCTAGGAGAACACAAACAGGGAAGTGTCGGTAGAACTGCACCGGAATCCCAGATGAAATAAGTAGGAGCTGAATCGCTGAAACCAAGCCCGGGGAGCTTGTTTGAGACCATATATAGCCTTGCAAAGACAGCATGCATAATCAGGATGAACAGGACCAGTGTAATCGGCCGGTTGCTCCATGTAAACTGGTGCATCAAGAAGACCGTTAAGAAATGCATTCTTGACGTCTAACTGATGAAGGGGCCAAGAGAAAGTAGTGGCCAAGGATAAGATAATTCTGGCTGTGGGGGCCTTGACGACCGAACTAAAAGTGTGAGTGAAGTCGAAGCCTGGCAACTGAGAATATCCGTGCGCAATAATACTAGCTTTGTACCGATCAATGGTACCATCCTGACGATGCTTGAGACGATAAACCCATTTGGAGCCAACAATGTTGACACCAGTAGGGTGTGGAACAAGATCCCAAGTGTGTTGCTAGCGAAGAGCACCCATTTCTTCCTCCATAGCAGCCACCCAGTGGGGATCCTTAAGAGCAGATCAATACCCTCAAGGTTCAGTCTGTGTAAGTAATGCCGCAAGAAACCCTGTCATCACATAGTCTGGGTACTGCTTTGCTGTGCGACTACCTGTCTAAGAGCGAGTGGTCATACAATGACTCATAATCGATGGAGAAGGTAGTGGATCATCAGCTGGAGAGGACCGCAATGGAGACACGCGTGTCGGAGAATTAGCGAACGGGGCCATCGACCCAGACGAATTCTGGGTAGGTGATAAAGGGGCAGCAGGGGATACAGACAACTCATCCAAGTCAAAATCAATAAACGTTGAGACATCCAGAGATTTTGGGGCAGTGCGAGCAGTATCATTCACGAATGGGAAAGAAGACTCATCGAAATGGGCATGCCGAGTGAGATAGACCTTCTTAGAAACAGGATCCAGACATCGAAAACCCTTATGGCGAGCACTATAGCCTACGAATATGCATGGAGTGCTGTGAGGGCCCAGTTTGTGAGGAGCAAATGGCCGAATAAAGGGATACATCTGACATCCAAATGGGTGAAAGTTGGAGTAGTCTGGATGGCGACCATATAGTAGAGAATATGGTGAGGCATTGCGAAGAACATGGGTGGGAAGCCTGTTGATGGTGTAGGTAGCCGTGGCAAATGCAACATCCCAGTACGAGATTGGCAAGCCAGTGGAGAAAAGCATTGATAATCACACCTCTACAATATGGCGGTGTTTGCGTTCCGCTCTACCATTATGCTCCGGTGTGGATGGACAAGAAATCTGATGAAGGATCCCTTTATTTGAAAAATGGGATTGTAGGCGTGCATTTGTGAATTTTGTACCACCGTCACTCTGAAACACCTTGATGGAACAAGAAATTTAGTTTTCCACCAAGTTCTGAAACCGCAAGAATGTCTCAAAGAAATCTGATTTTCGTGCCAATGGATAATACTAGGTAAATTGTGAGAAATCGTCAACAAAAAATGACACAATAAGAGAATCCACTATCAGATAAAATCGGAGCGGGGCCCCACAAGTCACAGTGCACTAAATTGAGGACAGCTTGTGCCCGTCTAGGATTTTCCACAAAAGAAAGCCTTTTTCCTTTCACCATTTCGCAAGGCGAACAAAGTACGGGTTTGGGCGGTAAAGAAAACACATCAACAAGGTTCAGTTTATTTAACAAAGAAATAACTGAAATGGAAGTATGCCCTAGTCTAGGATGCCAAACATCAAAAGAAGCTCTATGTTTATTAGTTTTAACATGAGCAACAAAAGCAGCACCACTCTTCTCAAGCACATAAAGGCCACGATCACATCGACCTTGGCCCACGACCTCCTTTGTTGATCGATTCTGAATACAATTGAATACTAATTAAAAGAAATCACAAAATTCATATCCTTTGTCAATTTACTAATGGAAAGAAGATTTTTCGTAATATTAGGGACCACTAAAACATCAGATAAAGACAAATCACGAGAAAACTGATGATGTCCAATATGAGAAATAGGAATAGAACGGCCATTAGCAACAGTGACAGAACGGTTACCAGAATAGGGGACGACACTGTCCATGCCAGAGGAAGTGGAAGCCATATGATTCGTTGCTCCATAATCTAAATACCAGTCGGAGGCTGAATTGTCAAGGGAGACAGAGGACTGGAAAGCCTCAGCAAGATGAGCCGACTCAGAGTGACGAGCTACCGACGAGAGTCGAGAGCACTGCGGAGCTGTGTGACCAAAATTGTGGCATATTTGGCACTTTGGATTCCAGCGTTTCCTACGACTAGAACCAACGGCACCTGAGGAACGAATTGACTGGCCGGAAGTGGTGCCACGGCCGCGCGTGGTGGTCGACGTGCCCGAGAGCAGTGCGTAGGCTTCACGCGCCGGTGAGTAGAAGGCCTTATTGCTGGAAGAAGTTGCAGAGGAGACGGCAAAGGCTATTGGAACTGAGTCTGAACCTGTATTTGCGCCGATAGAGTTCTGGTTGAAAATCTCATACTGTGGGCTCACGCGATCACGTTGGAGTATGTTGGCAGCGGCGATTGAGCCAACTGAATGCTGGTGAATTCAGCGAACCCGGTGCCGAGACCTCGCAGAAAAAGCATAACTCGATCTCTGGGCGAGACCAGAGCGTCCATGGCGGCAAGTCTGTCGATAACGGCCTTGAAGCGGCGGTGGAAATCCATCACCGACGAGGAGCCACACCGGATTGTATGGAGTTCATCCCTGAGTTGTAACTCACGAGAAGCAGAGGCATTTTCAAAAGCTGCTGCTAAGGAGTCCCACGTCTCCTTCACTGAGCTACAACCGATCGTCTCCAACATAGCCTCCTCGGTGGGTGACGAACGAAGCAGCGCCTGTAACCTTTTCTCTTGAGCCACCCAGGAATTGAACACGGCCTGGGATTTTGCGACGTCATCGTCGGTGGTCGGAGAAGAGGAACCAGTCGAGGATACACCTCTAACTAAGACAACGGGCTTTGGATTGGAGCCATCCAAAAAGCCAAAGCAACCCTCTGATTCGAGGAACACTTGAACTTGCGACTTCCACATCATGTAGTTACCGGAATTTAGTTTAATTGGAAACATATGAATGAGGGTAGAGTAGCTTAATGGGTTGTTGGCCATTGAAGCTTCGGAAGGTTCAAGATTTTTTGAAATGGCGGAAGAGGAAGCAAAAAATTATTACCTGTCTGATACCATGAAAGTGTGTAATTCACCATATTTGGTGTGTCTATCATAGATTAATAAATAGAGTACATGGAGCTAAGTACATCGAACCTAAATTGTTCTATATATGTACAGTATTAATTCTAATTAAACCAAATCAATCATGATAGTTTATCATCTACTCTATCAAGTGATTTTAAAATTCCATGCTTCCTCTGTGGGAATAATCCTCAAAATCAAATATAATGAAACTTGAGACAAAGGTCCTTACAGTTTTATGTTTTAAAAAAGTTCATATGAGAGTTATAGTTTTATTTAAATTCGAACCATATACAATACGAAAAATAAAATTCTAATATTTTAATTGAAATCATAATCATAAAAAGTATAATCTTGTCTTGGAGCTGAGAAAATAAAGAAAGACTAGAGGAAGTGTACAGAGACGAAAAAGGAATCTCAGTCCCAGGGTAAGACTAGATAATCATGTTAAATCCAATTGGGATAATTGTAAAACTAAAAATAGGGCAAGGGAATGATAAAAAAAATCAAACCTAACACTAACTAAGGGAATCAAGATCTCAGATTCTCTTTCCCTTTCCTGATTCATCCCAACCAAACACCCCCCTATATGGTCTAGCAGAGTTAGGTCCAATAAAATTAGACCTAGAGTTTTAGTATAAATATATTATATTTGTACTGTAGTCACCATGTGCGTGATATAAAGTTTTTGGTTGATTAGAGAGAAAATAATTGAGTGTTGAGAGACATTATGTGTTTTCGAGAGAGAAAATACATTGTAAAACTCTTTCTAGTTTTCAAATAGATTGGAATCATTTGATTCCCAGGATTTTTCCCGGTTAAGATTTCCATGTAAAATTTGTATGTTTGTTCTTTTGATTGTTGATTGTGTTTAAATCTTGACGAGGTGAAGGTCGGGGTTAAAATCTCCAACAAATCGTATCAGAGCTAGATCAAAGAAGATAAATTTAAAAAGGATATTTCTGGACTTTCTGATGCTGGTTCAGTAGATCAGAAATTCACAACATCCAACAGTTAAATTGTCTAAAAAATATTGAAATGGCTTTCAGAGGTCGTGTATTTAAAATTTGAATGGTAAAGATCGATTCATGTGGCCTAGAAATTTTGCATGTGCTCTCAGATAAAAGCTATGCAATTTGGTGATTTATTTCCCTCTTCTTGTTGTCTTTAGTTGTAGATGTGGTTATTCAAATTCTTGAAAATATGTAGGAAAAAAAAAAAATATATATATATATATATATGCCTTTTTTTATGGAAATACAGATTTTACTATGTGGCAGAGTACGATGCAAGATGTATTAGTGAGGGATAATCTTGATAAAGCTCTCAAAGATGAGAAACCCAAAGGAATGGTTGATCGTGCTTGGGCTAATATAAAAAAAGAGTCATTAGTACAATTTGATTGGCTCTTTCTCCGGAAATCAAATATGGTGTCACACCTTAGGGTATTTGGGACAACTCGGAGAGTGTTTATGCTCCAAAATCACTGACTAACAGGTTGTGCAAGAAGATAATATTCATGATTATTTTAATAGTTTAGTAAAATAGTATGTCAACTTCAAAACAATGGGGAGAAAGTCAACAGTGAATAACAAGATTTATTACTAAGCTTCTCTGTCATTGTCTTATGAACATGTTTTGTAATCTATGTTGATTGGGAGGCCCACTTTTATGTTTGATGAAATTGTTGCTAAGTTAAGGGATAATGAGAAGGTAATGAGACAGAACAACATGTCTAATGGGAATGAAGTACTAGCTACTACAAGTACAAGGGTACCAAATCGAGGGGGGAGTCGCTTTATGGCGGACTGGGACTGTAGAAGAAGATTCCAACCGACAGACTTCAGTGATGTTAAGTGGTTTTATTGTGGTGAAAATGGTCATATCCAATCTATACGCCATTTTGATGAGACGTGATTTTGATATTTTATTAGCACAACTAAAATCCCTATTTACATTGTTTTACTTGTGGTTAGTTGGATTATTAGGGGGTTTACATGATAGGGGGGTTAGAATCACCTAGTGTGGTTATTTTCCCTAACTTACCTATTTTGTGAGCATTTTTAGTCTAACAAATTTACCTATATTAGTTGGTTAGTTTATACTTGTTTTGTGAGCTTATTTGGAGACCATCATCAGAGAAGTTCATTCGCAAGAATGGTAGTAGATAGAAGGCACATCGATAGCTTGGTAGTAGATTGAAGGCTACTTTACAAAGTGGTAGAAGATTTATTTGATCGAGGGAAAGAAAGAGAATGGAATGGAAAAAACTAAGTTTTGAAGCTACGATTTGGAGGTTGTTCATATGGAATGGACCGTGCCGCTTAGAAGTGACATCAAAGTATGGAAGTCGATCCTGGGAAATGGATCATGCACTCAGAAGGCTTGAGACATGTCCCAGAAAATGGACCGTGTAAAATTACACGGTCCGTGCTGCTTAGAATTGTTCATTGACGTTGAAGACCCACTCCCAGGAAATGGACCATGTAAATCGACGCGATCCATGTTGGCCGTGTCAACTAGGCTTTGTGTGGCTTATCCCCTCCCCCCCCTACCTATAAAAGAAACCCTTTTTTCTTTGCAAAAAAAAAAATAGAGGAGTCGAATATCACGATTATCCATTGTACATTACTCTTCTCTCTTCATTCATTCTACCAAAAAGGTTCCAAAAATGATAGGTCCGAAGGTGGAAGATTGTGATAGTTAAGGGGCCACCTAAATCATTTGCTCTAACTGATATTATAGGATTTATATAACTATATGAATAATAATCTATGATCAAACTATCATATTAAAGATGTGACACAAATTCTCCCAAGGCTTTTTAGTATTATGATTACCCTCTTATTTACATTTGCATGTTAGTAGTCTAAAGTCCCCCCGCTCCCCCCCCCCCCCCCCGCCCACACACACCCTTTGGTGACAAACACGCACACTTGGTGACGCTTGTATGTGCAACTATATATGTAACTCTATCATTTGAACCCTTTTGTCTCTGAGAACAACAACCAACTTACCACTATCTACTATATTAGTAGTTTTAGGAGTAATTAGGGAAGCAACTTACAAATCTTATCTTTGACTTGCGTGCGCACCGATTTTTAATGACGCCAGTGTGCACGTCACTTATCATGGTAGATGATTTAAAAATTTTAAGAAAGATGAAAGGCAGCGAGAAGGTTGAGAAAAATGATGACGCAAACTTGGTGACTCAAGATGATCATGATGATTTGTACATGATGAAGAGCAATGAGTCAAAAGACTAAAGTTGGTGTTTGATTGTACATCTTCTATGTACATTTTTCTCTATAAATATTCTCTTGAAACATTGAAGGTTGGTGGAGATTTTGGACATGTTATTGTTGGAAATGGTGAGAAGATGAAGATTGAGGGTGTTGGCATTGCACGCTTCAAGAATCACAATGACATTGTTAAGAAATTATCTAATGTGAAGTATGGACCAGGTTGTGGTGATAACATAATTTCATTGGGAAGGTTATGTTCATAAGGGTGCAGGTCACTCGCGACAATGATTTCTACAAAGTGTTTAAGGGAGCTAAGTTGATCATTAAAGGAGTTAGAAGTAATTATAACCTTTTTTTATGTTAGAGTTTGCAATATGGCATTCACAAGGATGAGTTGAAGCCAGAGAAGGAGAAGATGCAATATACATGTGTTGAAGATATTGTATTTGGGACTTAGAGTCGAGGGAGAAATTGTTGGGAATTCTCCTCAAAGCCCAAATATAAAGAGAATTGAGTTATAGGTCTAGGAGTATAGATATATCATACTTGTGCTATAGCCAGCATGTGAGTGGTTTGGTTGGTTAGAGAATATAATTGAGAATTGAGAGGCATTGTATGTTGAGAGACAAAACGTACATTGTAAAACTCTTTCTATTTTCAAGTGGATTGAAATCGTTTGATTTCCAAGATTTTTCGTGGTTTGGGTTTTGATGTGGCATAGGGGTTGGTATATATAGACACGGCGTGATAACATTTTATTTGCTCCATTTAATTAGAATATTTGTTTCGCTTAATTTGGTCATCTAGTTTGCTTTCTTTAAGTAAGGCATTTCCTTTTCTTTAGGATATTTAATTTCCTTTTCTCTTTCTCTTAGGATATTTAATTTCCCTTTCCCTTTCTCTTAGAAGGTTTAGTTTCCTTTTCCCTTTCTCATTAGGAGATTTAGCATTCTATAAATATATGAGACATTCTTATGTAATTTTCATGCTTGTTTTGATTATAATTAATAAAAGTCGACATTTATGTTGCAAACCCTAGCGTTTCATCTTTTCTATATTTATGTGCTACATCAGGTTTCAACCTAAAATTTGTGTACTTGTTGTTTTGATTATTGATTGTGTCTTGTCCTGAGAGTAATTGAGGGGTTTTAATCTTTAAGAGGTGAATGTTGGAGTTAAAATACCCTTGCTTCCCCTCGGTATGGAAGCAGGTAATAGACTAAAAACCAAAGGACTTTAAGAATACAAGAAAGTAGATGAAGGAAGAGGAAGAAATTAAATATGAACACGATCTAAGAACTCATGATTTTTTTGGTGATGAATAAAGAATAAAATTCAGTTTATCATATGAGAGCTCATGAATTTGTTTGTGATAAAAAATAAAACAGTTAGTTTAGCATTTCATATCCTACACGAAAGAAAATCAAAGATTGTAAATGCAAGCATGCCATTAAAATGGTTTTTACTTAATTGGGTTAAAATGTTGAAGGTTACTTGTACTATTTGTATAGAGTTCACAACTTTAAGGTTTCAAAAGATCTTACCTGACACAAAAACATGTAAAACGATTCTATTGCCTCCTTGCTTCCAAGATTTACAGATTTGGCACGACTCCAAAGTATCGAGGCCAGAAGCATGTGAACGGCCACCTGGAAATAATGAATGTATAAAAATTTTTAGCAAGCATTGATGTTCAACACAAGACAGTGATTTTTCCATGTCAATAAACCATGTATGATAAAACGAGCACCTATACTTTTAAAAAATCATCAAGAATACATTGTCTACACTCTTGTGCCTCTGCGGGACAAAATATCTCTCCGAGGAATCTTATAAATCATAAACTATTAGATTTTACTTTTTTTTTTACCTTGGTTTTTAGAACTTGTTAGAATAAAGCAAGTTGATGATTAAATAAAATTTTATTCTTGATAACTAGGCTAGAGTTATGTTTAGAATAGTCTACTTGGCACTCTATTTATATTCTTCTTAATTAATCAGAATCATTATGAGAAATCACTCTTTCATGGTATCAGAGCAAGTTCTGATCTTAAACCCTAAAACTTTTTTTTCTTTCTGCTGCCCCCCCCCCTCTTCTTTCCGGCCGAAGGAACCGGCCAACTTCCGACCAACTTCCGGCTGTCTCCGGCATCTTCTTGATATATCTGGCGTCATCTCCTCCGACAGATCTCCAGCTTCGGCAACTCTGGTGTTCGATTCACCCCTAAAACAGTGGCGTTTCCTCCTCGAATTGGCCTTCTCAGGCATATTGCTCGTCGTCGGTAATAGCTCTCCAGCGGCGTCCCTGTACGAGCAGTCCGACGTCTATGTTCATCTCCTCCAGGCCCGGCTTTCATCTCGGACGGAGGTTCTCTTCTTCGTTGTGACCAACGACTTCACATAGCGGCTATCTCTATTTCCCAGGGACTATTCTCTTTGTTGGCATCGTCATCAGGTCTCCAGCGGCAGCCATCTCCAGTTCGGCGTTCCTTGTTCAAGCTGACCACTCACCAGCGCGTTAAATCCACGCGTGGACATCTCTTCAGCGTGTGTGTCCAACGCGTGATTACACCCGCCCACTAGAGTTCAAGCACATGAACCCCATTCGCGCGTGCCCTCCACGCACCAGCAGCCTTCCCTTTGGCCATTGCCTCGCGTGCCATTTTTTTGCGACCCTCGCCACTTTATCACTTTGCAGTATGGCCCCTTTTGTTGGTATCTCAGAATTTAGGCATTCTGGCCATCGGTGAATTGCAGATTCTGGCGCTACAAAGCACATGGCATCATCTCTTGCTATTGTTGATTATGTGAGACCTTACCATGGCTCTTCCCACGTCTATGTTGGTAATGGTTCTCAACTTCCTATTACTCATGTTGGTGAATCTCGGATTTCTAAGTCTTTGCCTATATATGATATGCCTATTGTGCCTGATATCACTAAAAAATTACTTTCTATTAGCAAATTAACTCGATATTTAAATGTTGTTGTCTGCCTTGATGATTGTTCTTTTATTATTCAGCATAAAATCACTAGGGAAACCTTGGGTCACGGTCATCTTGAGGATAGTCTTTATGTCTTAGACTATGGTGCATCTATTTTAATCTCTAATGTGGATTCAAATAAGTCGCGTGCATCCTTTGAAATCTGGCATGCTAGACTTGGTCATGTCCCAGTGTTTTGTTATTTCTGGTTTGCGTGCTTCTGGATCCTTAGATGTCTCGTTGGTTTTGCCTAAACCCACCATTTGTGAAGCGTGTGAAAAAACTAAAGGGAAATGCTTATCTTTTCATACAAATGATAAACGTGATGCTAGGGTACTTGATATAGTTCATTGTGATTTATGGGGAGGCCTCTCCTGTCATATCTGCAGATGGTTTCTCCTACTATGTCATTTTCCTTGATGATCATTCCCGGCTCTCGTGGTTTTACCCACTGCGTCGTAAATCTGATTTTTGGGATGTCTATCACAAGTTTGAGGCTTTTGTGGAGAACCAGTTTTCTTCAACCATTAAAGTGTTTCAGAGTGATGGGGGACTGAGTTCGTAAATGGTCATTTACACTCTCACTTTCAGACAAAATGCATTCACCATTAGATTTCTTGTCCGTATACTCCTGAGCAGAACGATTGGGCTGAGCGCAAACACCGCCACATTACTGAGATGGGCTTGTCTATGTTGTACCACTCTCATGTTTCTCTCTCCCACTGGCCACACGCCTTTGTTGTAGCTGCTTATACTATAAATTGGTTGCCCACTCCGAATTTTTGCGGACGATCACCATTTGAAGTTGTCAATGGCTGGGTTCCTATATACACAAACTTTCATGTATTTGGTTGTCGTGTGTACCCTTATGTTTGTCCTTATGAAGCTCACAAACTCACTCCTCACAGTTTGCTATGTATCTTTCTTGGGTACGACTCCCAGTACAAGGGCAATCGATGTTTGGATCCTACGTCTGGAAAAATATATGTCACCAGACATGCTTTGTTTGATGATACTTTCTTCCCTTATGCCGATGGTTCTAATTCAGTATCTCCGTTCTCTCTTGATGTCTCTACTTTTTTCGACCATGCTGATACATCAGCTGATACTCCTACTTCTTCCACAGTGGCATCTCCTCCTGCTCGATCTTCCACTTTGGTTGCCAAGCCTCCTGGTTCATTGATATTGTCATCCTCACCAAATACAACACCATGTTTTGACTGCTCTGACGATTCAGACCATCTAGTGGCCGCTCACACTCATCCTGCTCCGACCATCCCGCCATTGACCAGCTCACATGGTCCACCGACCAGCCCATCCGATTCTCTAGCCACTTTACCGGCCCCTTCACCGGCCACCTCACTGGCCCGTTTATCAGCCACCTCACCGGCTCCTTCGCTAGTCACCTCACTAGCCCTTTTGCCTGCTGCAACTGCTCTTTCGATCTCTCCACCTCGACTTCGCACTTATCGTATGGCTACTGGATCGGCGACTGGAGCTATTTAGCACAAAGATTATTCTAATATCATTGCTCATGGTCTTACTGCCACCTTACTTGCTCAGTCAGAGCCCACGGATTACTGCACTGCTCTTCAGGATCCGGCTTGGGTTTCCGCTATAGATGACTAGATGGCAGCTCTACGTGGACAGTACACTTGGGATTTGGTGCCTCGCCCATCGGATGTCAATATTGTTGGCTCTAAATAGGTTAACAGATTGAAGTATCGACCAGATGGCACTATTGAGCGTCGTAAAGCTAGGCTCGTGGCACAGGGTTTCATACGAATTCTGGGTTTTAACTTTGACCACACTTTCAGTCCAGTAGTCAAAGCCTCCACTGTTCGGACATTCCTCATCATAGTTACCTTGCGTTCCTGGCCACTTCATCAGTTGGACGTCAAGAACGCTTTCCTTAATGGTGTTCTTGATGCTCCTGTCTATATGAAGCAGCCTGTTGGTTATCAGAATTCTGCTCATCCAGACTATATTATTAGGATTCTGCTCATCCAGACTATGTTTGTTGCTTGCGAAAGGCTATTTATGGTCTTAAGCAGGCTTCTTGGGCTTAGTTCCAGCGCTTCAGTGGTTATCTGACAAAGCTTGGTTTTCAGTGTAGCTCGGCTGATACTTCTTTATTTGTTCTTTCGCGGGGGTCATCGTTATTGTATCTACTTGTGTATGTTAGTGATATCATTCTTACAGGCAACGACTCGACTCTTCTTCGTCAGTTCATTGATTGGACACACAAAGAGTTTGCGATCAAGGATCTTGGTGCTCTCCATTACTTTCTTAGTCTTGAAGTTTCGCCTACCTCCTCAGGGTTACTTCTTGGCCAAGAAAAGTATGCTCGGGATATTTTGACTCGGGCTGGTATGTCTGACGCTAACCCTGTTTCTGCGCCATTTATTGCTGGTTCTCAGCTTCACAGCTCTACAAGTCCTCCATTCTAGGATCATACACTTTATCGTTCCCTTGTTGGTGTCCTCCAGTATCTCACCATGACTCGTCTGGATTTGGCCTTCTCGGTCAACACGGTGAGCCAGTATCTTCAGGATCCCAGAGATGACCATTTTGCTGCAGTGACACGGATTTTGCGGTATGTTCGTGGCACCCTTCATTTTGGTCTTAGATTTCATTCTGCTAGTACTCTTGAGGTGTTAGGGTACTCTGATACTGACTGGGCCCGCTGTCTGGAGACTTGACGGTCCACTTATGGTTATGCGGTTTATCTTGATGGGAATCTGGTTTCTTGGAGTGCTAAGAAACAACCAACTGTTTCTCCCTCCAGCACTGAGTCTGAATACCGTGCTCTCACCAACACTGCTTCAGAGGTGGTTTGGCTCACTCATTTGCTTCGTGATCTTAGGGTTCCACTTTCTGGTGCTCCATTGCTGTTATGCGACAACAGTGCTATCTTCTTGGCTCCGAATCCAGTGGCGCACAAGCGGGCGAAGCACATCGACATTGACTATTATTTTGTTCGTGAGTTGGTGACATCTGGCAAGCTGTGAGTTGCTCATGTCCCGACTTCTCTTCAGATTGCGGACATCTTCACCAAAGAACTCTCTCGTCCGCTGTTTGAAGTCTTCAGGTCCAAGCTGGCATCGGCGAGCGTCCAACGCTTCGCTTGAGGGTGGGTGTTAGAATAAAGCAAATTGATGATTGGATAAGATTTTATTCTAGATGACTAGGCTAGAGTTATGTTTAGACTAGTCTACTTGGTACTCTATTTATACTCTTCTTAATTAATCAGAATCTCTTTCAGAACTAAGCAAAGATTTATGAAGAAAATTTTTAAAAAGAGACGAGTCTCACTAGTATGAACTTGCTCCAATTATGTGGTGATGTCAAACCAACACAAATAGCACCAAGATAAGCGATTTGAACGAGTCCAATGCAAATCCAAAAGACCTGAAATAATCAAATTAGAAATGTAGTGGCGTATGAAAAAAATATTTCTATGTGGACGATAATACTTAAAAACACTGTCCATTCCTAAACCCTAAATATGCTAGAATTCCCATGCTACTGCACCCTATATATACATAACTAACCTTCTTTGGACCCCAGAGGATTGCAAGAGACTGGATACCGTGAAGTTTGTCTCCTTCAACATCAGGAATATCCTGAAAAAATCAAATTCAACATCAGAAATGGGCTTAATTTGGTCAGTTAAAAGTTACTAAAGAGAACTGAGGATGAATTAATTTCATGCTCTAACTTCCTTCAGATATATTTGATCATTGATGTTTATAGTAAAAACCAGGCCTCTTTAAAATTTAGAATGTAATTGATCATTGCTGGATTTACTGAACCATTTTTCTTGTGGAATGAGAACTGGGGAATTAAACTATGTATGAAGAACAATTTTAAATTTAATACGGTCCTCTTAACTATTAACATAACACAAAGTTTTGTTTTAGGCAGATTAAACTTTAGGCATGGTCTATTATGCAATTAATATAAATCTTAATTTTGGTGAGTGATTTTTCAATAAATTTGCTAATAAATCTAGGGACCTATTGTGCAATTATAAAAATAACTATATATACTACAGAAAAAAAATTAATTTCTTCACTCCTCCGATCATCGAATCGGTAACCACTCCGATCTGAGATTTTGCGCCACCGTATTTCTCCTCTTCCACCTGTATCTCGGCGGAGCTGGGGTGACCGTCGGCGAATCTCCTTCTGCAACCGCTAGCGATTCTTCGTAGATCTGATCAATTGAGGACCTGCAACCGAGAGCGAGGCTCTGCAACCGCCTCGCCTCGCAACAATCAGGGCTTCAACTTCTTCCGTCGCTCTGCAACGCCAGCACATGAACATCGAGTCCGCGACGGAACTAGGCAACGACGATGGCGAGGCGACGGCGACAGTGAGGCGACCACGTTGCTACCTCTTCCATCAAGCGAGATCCACGCGCCTTATTGAAAAAGATGAATAACACGTGCAATAATGCGCTGGAGGCGGCGGCGAAGAACGTTGGAGACTGCGGCGGATGGCGACCGAGACGGTGGCTGATGGCTACCGAGACTGCGGTGGACGGTGATCGAGATGGCGACCGAGATGGCGACCGAGATAGCGACCGAGATGGCGGTGGACGACGACTGAGATGGTGGTGGACGGTGACAGATGAGGTTTTGCTTACGAGAAGCGAGGTTTAATTTTTTGCTTTTTTCCATAGATAAAAACTGAGGTTTAATGTTTTTTGATCGAGTATATTATCATTAAAGCTTCCCTGGTATAGTAATTAGTACTCTGGAGTTTGAAACTTACTAGAGTTTTATTTTGAAGAATTTATGTTCCTAAGTTACATGATGAGGTTTAATATTATTTTTTTGAGTATTTGGTCAATATCAAGTATTGGTGTAGTGGTTATTGGTTTAGGCGTTGAGGTTAGAGATTTGAGTTCGAATCTCCTAGCTCAATTGTTTTTTTAAATTTTTATTCTTGAGATACTGTAACTTTTTCGTTAATGTCTGTAGTTTTTTTCCTATTATGTTGATGTTTTTCATTATTCGGGTGATATTTAATTGATATGAGTTGATGTTTTTGTAGTTTTTTTGGTGATATGGATTGATATTTGTAGTTTTTTTCATTTTCTCATGTTAATGTTTTTCATTTTTTGGATGAGGTTTTGGTAATAGAAGTTGATGTTTGTAGTGTTTTTTTCTTTATGTTGATGTTTTCATTTTCCGTATGAGGTTCATAAGGTGTTAGGAGTTGATGTTTTTACCTTTTTGAGTTGATGTTTTATGATTTTCAGAGTGAATAATTTATACTCTTGAGGTACTGTAAATTTTTTTTATGTTTTTAGTTTTTTTCCTCTCATGTCAATGTTTTTCATTTTTTGAGCGAGTTTTAGTTGATATGAGTCGATGTTTTGTAGTTTTTTTGGGATTATATGGGTTGATATTTTTAGCATTTTTTCTCTCATGTAGATGTTTTTTCATTTTCCGGGTGAGTTTTAGGTGAGAGAAACTGATGTTTTGTAGTGTTTTTTTTTCTTATATTGACGTTTTTTCATTTTTCGAGTGAAGTTTAGGCGACAAGAATTGATGTTTTTTGTTTTTGGGTCATATAGGTTCATGTTTTTAAATGTTTTTTGATAATTCGAGTTGTGTTGATGTTTTTCTTATTTTTAGTTGATGTTTTGTTAATTGTAGCCAACAATTTTTCAATTTTTGTTGATTTTTTTTTGTTGAATGTTATTTGGTTTATATATTTTTTGCTGCAATTTTTTAGTTGATATTTTATGATTTTTTGTTGATTTTCTACTATTTTTGCTGATGTTTATAATTTTCAGTTTGCTGATCCTATTGATTTTTTCCATTTTTTATTTTTTTTAAAAAATATATTTTTTTTTGCAAATTGCAGGTGGCGGAAAATTTATGGAAAAAAATTGGACGAAAAAACCGTTGAAAATTATTAGCGACAGTTTCCTATAAAATCATTAAAGATATGTCCCCGTAAAATTATTAGAGATAGGTCCCTAAAATTAGAATATTATTATAATTGCTTAAAAGTCCTACCTAAAGTTTAAATTGGCTCACAGTGGACCACCTCTCACCATAAAGCTAAGAAAACTGATAAATTTGGCCTGCTAATAAAGATACAAAAAATGGATGCCAAGATAAAAGAGAGAACAATCTTGCACTTAAATAAGATGAAAATTCAACCGTACACCTTTCTCATCAGTCATTCATGTAAAGTTAATTAAATTCATGAAAAATATTACCTTAAAAGTCATTAGTACTGTTGTGGCTATGGACATAAATGCTGCTCCAAATATTGCTGCCTTTGAAAAGAGTGCTGGTCGTCCAAAGACGACAGTCTGCAATATTGAGCTTAATAATGATTAAGTGAATACAAAAACTAAGAATTCACAAAGAACAAGAAACATCCGAAACCTATAATATATTAGCAATTTTCTACAGAAAGTCATAGTCGATTTGTGAGGATATGCACCTAAGGAGATAAAGAAGACGTATTTCATGTTTCTACGACTTAGATACTCCCTCCGTTTCTTTAATAGTTGTTAAATTTCAAGATATCTTGGACTTCTATTTTAAAACCAATTGGTATTAAGTGAAGGTGACCCAAGACCTTATATATAAGTCATTAACTTTGTAAGAAACCGATGTGAGATATATCTTTCAACACGCCTCCTCACGTGCAACGTGAAAACACTTCACGACCCACATCGGGCCAAATTAAAGGGAATCCACACATCGGCCAATAACCCAACCCGGGCTCTGATACCATATTAGAATCATAGGCTTCTATCATAAAACCAATTGGTATTATATAGAGGTGACACATGATCTTATACACTGAGTTATATGACTGTCAACCACCAATGTGGACTAACTCTAACACGCCCCCTCACGTGCAGCGGCATGAATCATCGCGCAAACGTGACAGAATGGGGGTAACAGGCCAACCTTGGGCTCTGATACCATGTTAAATTTCAAGGTATCTTGGGCTTCCATCTTAAAACCAATTGGTATTAAGTGAAGGTGACCCAATACCTTATATATAAGTCATTAACTTTGTAAGAAACCGATGTGGGATATATCTTTCAACAATAGTGGCGCACTTTCTAATTTGAGATATTTCTTTTATATTGACACTTTCTATTTATGCCAAGTTTAAGGTTATTACATCCACTCATTTCACTTTTTCATCTTTCAATTCAATTTCATCCACTCATTTAGCATCTCCTAAAATTTAACACAAAAAATGATGTGCCACTATTAGAGAAATTGAGGAAGTACTGTCATAATTTTACGATTTTATTTTACCCCGTAAGATGGTATAATAAAAAAAATCAACAAAAGAAAATAAGACATTCTAACCTAAACCATGAACTAGCCCGAAACGTAATCAACCTAAACACATAAAAATGTTTGATACTCCCTCTCTGCCCCTTAAAAACATTCCATTTATAAAAATGTTTGATACTCCCTCTGCCCCTTAAAAACATTCCATTTGCTCAACTAGACTCACTTTTCTACCAATTTTCTTAGGGTATGTTTGATCACAAATAAGTTTTGATACATATTCTGAAGGCATGTAAAGTTTTGATGTTCCCTTCATCCCAGCTTAAATAGCATTGAATATCTTTTACGGTATTCAAGAAACATATTTAACCTTTAACATTTTTAACTGCGCATAATTACGACAAATAAAAAGTTAATATTTTAAAATTACTTATTACGACGAATTCAACAATATCACATACGATAATATTATTGCTTATATGTCCATTCAAATATGCAGTCAAAATTTGATAGGGAAAGATGTCAAACAGTAAAGTGTGCAATTTAAACTAGGACGGAGGGAGATTTTAGAAATGATATGTTACAAAGTAGCTAACGGTATCTCGCATGATAATATTACTACTTGGTATATACTATATGAAATTTATAATCAAACATTGTTTGGAGAGTTGATTAAAAAGTGTGTCAATATTAGCTGAACAGAGGGAGTATACTAGTGGAATTGCTTTGATCGACTTTTTAATAGGGAGTATACTAGTCAAAATTTGATAGGGCATAAGTGTGGAAAAAGGATGGGTATTTTTAAAAAGTAGGGGGGCCAAACTTGTGGAAGAAATCTTGACGAAGAGAGGGAAGAGCTCGAAGAAATCAAAGAAAACTCGGGTGCAGATTATTTTTGAATCAGAAGGACTTTTCACTTATCTTGACGACTCTATGCCACGATCATCGAAATTATTTTCTTCATCAACTTCACGCTTCTCCTTGAAAGCTCACCATCCATCTTTGATGTGTCCTAGATTGTCCAAGATCAAAAGTTTCATAGCCTTATTCGCTCAATTCTTTTGGTAGGTAGTATGCGTGAAACAATCGGTTCTTCGTCAAAATATATATGGGATCGACTTTGCTCCAACTTTCGGAATTCATCCATGAGCAACGAATTACAATTTTGTGAGCAACTCACCGATATCCGGTGTGGCACCAGTTCTTTTGCCAATCTCCACCACTATTTCAAAGACCTCCTAAACTAATTGACCGGTCTCGATTCTTCTATTAGTAATAAACATTGTATTCTTTGGTTTCTTTGAGCTCTTGCTCCTAAATTTCTACAATTTTCAAGTATTCAACTTTCTCAAAATTCGTTACCACTATATTCTAAGGTTGTGGCTCACGCTAAGAGTCATGAATCATTGCACCAACATGGGTCCCACACGCTTTCACGTGCCACGTGGATCCCCACGCATGGTCGTGCTCGTTTTCGACGTTCCTGGAAGTCTCCCTCTATCTAGTCTTATCCTACTAGCTCTTCCAATAGTGGTCGTGGTCTTCGTTGGAATCCCAGATGCCAATAGTGTAATAAATTTGGACACACTGCTAAAAATAGATACTATCTTTCTTCTAAGAATCGATCTATTAACTCTGGTAATCTAGTTGATGCCTTCCACTTAACTAAGTCTCTTGAGGAGCCTGGCACACCCTCTTTACATTGGTATCTTGATTTTAGGACCAGTAGTACTCATCTTATTGCGTCCATTTCTGGCCAGGGCAATGTCACTCCTTATTCTTGTAATAATTCTTCAACTGTTCAAAATGGTTATTCGTTACCTATTGTGTAAATTGGTTCTTACGAACTTAATGTTTTATTATCTTTGACTGATATTTTGGTGAATCTTCCCAAAAATATTCTTTCAATTAGTAAGCTGGCGAAGGAATTAAATTCTATCATTTACTTAGATGATAAATATTTTGTGATTCATAATTGGCCCACAAGGGAGGTCGTGGGCCAAGGATGATGTGTGAGCATGGTCTATATGTTCTTGGTAGAAGTGGTGTTGCTCTTGTTTCTTACATTCAGTTGTGCAAGAATTAAGCTTCCTTTGACCTACGACATGCTAGATTGTGTCATAGTTCTCATTCAGTTATTTCCATGTTGAATAAACAGGATTTAATTTATTTTATTTCTTTGTTACCCAAACTTTCGGTATGTAATTAATGTGCGAAGGCTAAAATAAAATGCCTTTCATTTGTGGGAAACTCAAAAGGAGTGAGTTCTCTATTATCTTTGATACGTTGTGACTTATGGGGACCTGCACCCATCATTGTTGAATCTAGTTTCTCTTACTATGCCGTATTTGTTACTGATTTTTTGCGCTTCACATGGGATTATCTTTTACTGCGTAAATCATACTTCCTTGATGTATTCATCACCTTTCAAAGGCTTGTGGAAAATAAATTTTCATTGTCTATTAAATACTTTCAAGGGATGGTGGTACTACATTCACCAACACTTGACTTCATTCTCACTTTTCTACTCATGGCATTCATCACTAAATCTCTTATCTATCTATGCCCGAACAAAATGGTTATGCTAAAAGGAAACATCGTCACACCATTGAAATGGTCCTGTCCATATTATATAACTCTTATATTTCTTTATCACATTGGAATGATGCCTTCTTTGTGGCGGTCTACACTATTAATCGACTTCCTACTATGGTACTTGATGGGCACTATGTTTTTTTCTCTTGTTTAGGGTTGTCAACCCGACTATGCTAATTTTCATGTGCCCGGCTTTTGGGTTTATCCTTTTATTCGGATAATCTCGGAACACTACTTACCCCTCGGAGCTGTTGTAGTGTCTTCTTGAGCTACAGTTCGTATTACAAGGGATTTCAATGTATAGATTCTTTTATTTTGAAGGTTTATATCACACATCATGCACATTTTAATGAAAAATTGTTTCCTTATGCTGGTGGGTTGTCCATCTCTCCCTCTTTGCTTGAAGTATTTGAATTTTTGGACTCTTACTCTCCCGTGGGACCTATTTCCCACACTTCTTCTAATGATAACAACTTCTTCCAATTGTGGCCCTTGTGAGACTTGTCTTTACCTCCTCCCAACCCTGCTCCTACTTCTTAGGCTACATCTCCTCTAGAGTCATCTACCTTAACCATGCCTACACCTTTTCCCTCGACCCCACATCCTTATTATCCTATGGAAATTTCCCTTCGTACCGGCCATGTCAAACAACGCTCTTTCCCGGACTATATTTTCACCAGCTCTCTTACTGCAATTCTAGCTAAAACTGAACCCCGTGGATATCAATCTGCTCTTAAAGACCCACCAATAAATTAATGTTACTCGGCTATTAATTTTTTTAAGATAAACTACATCATTCATATTCTACAATCTCCTCAGGATGCGCATCATCGGGTAGTTACCCATGTTCTTCGCTATATATGGTACCTTTCACCATGGATTAACCTTTTGACACCCTACTAGTCTGCTCCTAGTCTTTGGATACTGTGATGCTGATTGGGCCCGCTATCTAGAGTTCTCCGCTCCACCTACAATTATGATATCTTCCTCAACAACAATCTTGTATCTTGGGGAGCCAACAAGAAACCTAATGTCTCTCGTTCTAGTTGTGAGTCAGAGTGTCGTACTATGGCCAATACCGCTACTGAACTTTTTGGATGTGTAAATTAATGAGGAATCTTATTATTCCTTTGTTCTTGCTACCTCTTCTTTTATGTAACAACAATAGTGCCATATTTCCATCCCAGAATTTGGTTGACCAAGAACGGGAAAAACACATTGACATTGATGATCACTTTGTCCGTGAACTAGTCTCCTCCTGAAAATTACTTACCTGACATGTTCCTTGATCTCTACAAATTGTGAATAGTTTCACCAACAGTCTATCTCGTCCTCACTTTGACGTCTTTCAGCCCAAGCTTAGCAGGACTTCTCTTCCCACACTTCGCTTTTAGGGAGGATAGTATATAACTAGTACTCTAGAATTTTCTTTGCATTATAAATTTACATTTGTATCTACTGTTAAATAGGGAATACAATTAGAGGATAACTCATCCACTAACCAAAATTAATAATGTTAAATAAAATTTGTAAAGGCTAACCTGAATGTGCAAAAAATATGCTAATTGCACAAATATTCCTTGCCAAAATAAACATGAGAGTGCGAAAGCAATGGGAAACCTTTTCCATCTCAAAAATGGTACCTGCATTGCCACATTGGTAATGAAGCATAAAAGCACTCAAAAAGAGGTGAGTTACCAAACCTAAAAACCATATGACTTTGTCAAACAAGGAACATGTCTTGATAGCATAACATTGTTCGATGATAACCCGTAATAGTTTCATACAAGCTTTATTAAAATCTTATTAAAATAATCAATATCTGCAAAAAAAAACTCACATTCACTGAATATGCTATCCCAATAGCAAAATGGCAAAAAAGAGCCCAAAATAATGGTCTTGAGCTCCATCCAAGCCAAAAACTCTGAAAAGAGAAATAAACAAGTTACTATGAATGAAAAACACAACTTAGAATTATTTGTAATGTATGGGAATGGGTATTGAATATCTTTACTCTGTAATAGATAAACAGAATATTTAAAAGTTTGTGCTTCCAAATAATAAAGAATCCAGAATAAAATAACGTGGAAGCATTAAAAACATAGCAAAATTAGATAAGTTAGAGTGTGTTTAATTTTAGGAGCGCAATACAGATACTGCAGAGCAAGAGACAGTATTCCATACTTAATATTGAATTGAAAGCACTAGCTTCTTTCCAGAAAAAAATTCAAAATACATATTAATTCTTATAGAAATTTAATTTGCTTGAAAGAAGAGTCCCTACAAATTTTGATTACCATTATAGCGAAAGATGTAGAAATTGTGATGCCAGTGTTGATTGAAAATTCTCCAGATGCCAATGGAAGGTAAGGCTTATTAACCTATAAACAACAACATCCACACATCATTAACAAAAAGCAAAATCAACATGTTATTAACTTGTGTTTTTCAGTTTCCATTGTTTAATGTTGCATAATCTGAAAATAAAACTGCCAGAATACAATTAGTGGTTGTACCTTGTCAATTTCTGTATCTGACAATTGATTCAAAGCCACGACGAATATATTCATAAAGACGGCAGCAAAAACAGCCTGAAAACCAACAATCGATCAGCACCATTAACCTATCAAGTCATAAATTTTCTAAACTGCTTCAGATGCATAAACTAATCTTGTAACCTGAAACATGCCAACAAGAAATAGAGGAGAAATATCCGAGAACTTCTCCAATGCAAGTACAGAAATTGAAATTCTGCCCAACGCCTGGTCACACAAACAAAACAAAAACTCAATTTCTTTTTCAGATTCAAAATAAAAACTCTCAAAAATTAAAATAGGATGGAACTTACAGTTCCAATGAGTGTATGTGGTCGTATGAATACATAAAAAGCATCTAATTTCCGTTGAAGTGTTTTGATAGGGTTAACATCATGCATGGAATCAGTTTCATATTCTTTCCTGGAAGAATGAGAAACAACTACAAATCTTGTATTGCTCAAGCCAACATGCTCACGCTTTGATATCATAGGCTTTGCATTGATCAATCGTCTGTTGTTTGGAAACTGCACTAGTCCAGCACCTAAAATTAAGACGCGTTAAAATTAAGTACTTTACGTTTTGTATTTGTGAATATTTTTTGTTCTTTTATCAAAGGAACCGTCAAACATCAAATTATATTAAAACTATGAAAACAAACATTGAATTGAATTTTATATGTTTACTCATTTTAAGGTCAAACATCAAACCTTTAAGCATCATCATCATCATCATCAATGATTTAGTGAAATTGAAATAAATGAGAGTTCTATGTTTACTGTGGGCGATTCACTCCTTTAATATGTGTACTTTTCGATCCAATTTCTTGCCCTGATCGATAAGCTCGCCTGAGCTGCGCCTCCGATGGGGAAATCAGGCAAGAAAAGAGGACCGCGTAAGGCAACAATCAAGCAAACCGATGAATTTGTACAGTCCAAAGGGAAGGAGAAAATGGAGGAGAAAGGGGGATCCACGGAGGGAGAAGGCAACTCAAAACTAGTACTACCAACGAGATCTATAGTTGAGACCTCAATCCAATAGGCTTCTAGCTCAACCGAGATTTGAGTACAGAATACGCCGGTAAAGAGTAGCCTGACAAAGGAGAAGGAGATCGAAAATACCGAGGGGCGGGGAAGAGACTCTCATGGGAAGAAAGGGTGGAAAAAAAGGATGCAAAGAAATGGAATACACTGTCTGATGATGAAAAATCACAAGTGAAGTATTACGAAACAGTAAAGGTGGGAGACATTGAAATGGAAAAAATGGCAAAAAACGACATTGAGGAAGGCTCCAGGCAATGGGATTCGAGCATAGTTTGCATATTTTTGGATCAAATCCCCCATTTAAAGTCATGGAAGGTTTTTTGTTCAGGGTCTGGGACAGAAAGTACTCAAAGTATGGCAGCTCCACAAAGGTACGTTTCTAGTGAAACTAATTTCTAAAGCTTGTAGAGATGAATTGGTTGATATTGGTATTATAGTGTTCAATGGTATGCTTGTCATAGTAAAGGTCTTGTCTTACAATTTTGATCAGAACGAGCCTGATAATGTGCCTGTTTGGATTAGGCTCCCAGGTTTACCACTGAAATACTAGCGAACCAAAATTATCAGTAAGATAGTTAGCTCTTTAGGCATGCCAATATGTTTAGATAAGGCTACTTAGGAGAAGGAGAGGCTAGCATATGCAAGAGTGAAACTAGAGATGAAAATCATTAATTCAGTGCCTGCTAAAATTTGCTTTGTAAATGAGAGGAAAGTTATAGCTGGAGATGAGGTATTTTTTTAATGGTGCCCAGTGAAATGCCCACATTCTGATATGTTTGAACACACATGGGAAAGTTGTAAAAGGAAGGAAAGTAATGGGAAAGAGGTAGCAGGGAAATAGAAACTGACATATGTTTTTGTACCAATGAGGATCAGGAATGATCGAAAGGAAGATGCGGAAATCTAGGCAGAAGATCAACTGATTACTGACATGAAGCAGTTGCAAATTGGGAAGAATTTAAAGAGCCTTTAGATGCAAGAGGGTGAAGGTATTTGCATCAAGTACAAACCTCCTGATGGCAATTAATATAGTAGTGTGGAATGTGAGGGGCATTAATAAAGCAAAGAAACAAAGTGTGGTTAGAATATTTTGTCTAAACAACCAGGCTGAGATTCTTGCTATGGTAGAAACCAAAATTCAAAAAGAGAAAGAAATTGAGATTTGGAAGAAAATTGGGCTAGAGTGGAAGCTAATTTCAAATGGTGACCTGGTGAAAAGAGGAAGGATTTTGCTGGCTTGGAGGGAGGATTACTATGAAATACAAGTAAGTAGTAAAGGGGAGCAATGGATGGATGTTAGTTGTACTCAAAGGAGTAGTGGAACAAAGTTTCAATGCACTTTTGTGTATGGATATAATATAGGAGAAAAAAAGGAGAGAACTTTGGGATTTCTTTATGAACAATGACAGAGATGAAGCATGACTGGTAATTGGGGATTTCAACTCTCCATTATCACTAGTGGACATAATTGGGGGCAAAACGGTTGATGAAGAGGAAACAACTGAGTTACAGGAAGTGGTGGATGGTTTAGAGTTGGAGTAAATTAAATTAATGGGGGCTCAGTACACATGGAGTAATAGAAGGAGTGGAGGGAGCAGATTTATGAGCAGAACAGACAGGGGTTTGGTAAACAAAAAATAGACAGAGGTAATGCAAGGGTCAATTTGTGATGTGCAAAATGAATTGTTGTTAGATCATCTACTATTGGTCATTAGTTTCACAGCAGAAAGGATTTCAAAAAAAGAAGCCATTCAGATACTTCAACATGTGGCAAGCTCAGAGCTATTTTTGGGGACTGTTGAGGGGATTTGGAGAACCAAGAAAGTTAATAACCTGGCAGACTTAGGTGAAGTCATGCAAAGACTGGAAAAGCCACTGAAAAATTGAACATAAAGGAATTTGGTAGCATTGAAGAGCGGGCTGAAAGAGCTATGGATGAATAGAGGAAAGCTCAAGCAAAGTAGAATGGAAAACCAGACTCGGTTGAGTTACAGGAAGCAGAACATGAGACCAGGAAAACAACTGAAAATTTAAGTGAAGCTGAATATAGTTTTTTGCAACAGAAAGCAAAAATAGAGTGGTTAAATGATGGTGATAGGACAACAAGCCTTTTCTATGATTCATTGAAAAAAAGGCAGTATCAAAACCATATAGTGGCAGTAAAAATGGGAGATCACTTGGTCACTGATCAGAACAAGGTGGGATATGAATTTGTGAACCATTTCAAAAACCTGCTTGGAATAGAGAGGAGAACAGTAAAGCTTGATCCTGATGTGGTGACCTACAGAGCAATGTTAAACATGGAGAAGCAAGGGGAGTTGATAAAGGATATAAATGAGACAAAAATTTGGCAAGCAATGAGAGGAATTCAGTCCAATAATAGTCTTGGGCTGGATGGCTATTCAAGTTGTTTCTTCAAGGATACACAGAGGTTAGTTGGCAGAGATGTGATCAGAGCCATCAAAAGCTTTTTCAGTGGAGAGCTAATTCCAAGTACATTTAAAAATGCAGTTATCACACTAATTCAAAAGATAGATCAGCCACAGAAACCAGTGGATTATAAGCCTATAGCTTGTTGTTCAGTTATTTACAAACAATAACAAAGGTTTTGTGTAATAGACTGAAAGAGGTGTTGCTTGATATAATCACTAGTAATCAGTATCCTTTTGTGAAAGGGAGTTTTATAGCTCATAATTTGTTGCTTGCACAAGAATGGCTTTATAGATATAATGTAGAAAAGATGAAATCCAGCTGTGTAGTTCAGATTGACATTAGCAGAGATTTTGATAGCTTGAGTTGGGATTTTATACTAGATTGGCTGTCTGAATTAAGGTTTCCGAGTCAGGTTGTTGAATGGATTAGAAGAAGTTCCATGGATTTTGATATATGTCTAAACTTGAATAGCCATTTGTCTGAAACATTTGCAGCTAAGAGGGGGGGAGGGTGATGGGGTAAAGCAAGGGGATCCCTTGTTCCCTTTGATGTTTGTCATTGGAATTGAGTACTTAACAAGGTTGTTAAGTAGGGAGTATATTTCTGGAAGGATGGATTTTCACCAGAGATGCAAAAAAGCTAAAGTCCACTCACTTGTTTTTGTTGATGACCTCCTGTTTTTCAATGGTGCCAACAGGAACTCCATGTAATGCATCAAGAGAGTTTTATCTGAATTCATGCAGGTTACTAAATTATCAATCAATGAAAGAAAATCAATAAATTTCTTTTCAAAGATGGATGAGGGGGTGAAGGATGGACTTACAAGCTTGTTGAATGTAACTAGGGGCAATCTGTCAATGACATATCTTGGGTTTCCAGTTTCATCAGCAAACTTGACTGTGAAATTATGGTGGAAAAGATAAGAGCCAGGGTGAGAGGATGGTCTTCCAGGAACCTATCCTATGTACGCAAACTACAACTTATAAATGGAGTTTTGCTCAGCATATCACGATACTGGTCCAATGTGATGAAGATCCCAGAAGCCACACACAAGAAAATAGTACAAATATGTTCAAGCTATCTATGGGGCAGGGAAGAAGGTAAAAGATGATTTACAACAGTAGCCTGAGGGTCACTTTGCAAGGGAAAGCAAAATAGAGGTTTAGGCTTCAGGGTCCCTCCATATGGAATAGGACAGCACTGTGTAAACATATCTGGGACTTGTCTCAGAAAAAAAAGAAATTTTGTGGGGAAAGTGGGTACATGAGTACTACTTAAAAGGGGAAACGGTAGAGGATTGCAAGCATTTAGTAACACACAGCTGGCCTTGGAGGGAACTGATGAAAGTGATTGATGGCAATTTTCTGAAACTCAAGAAATGCCTTAACAGAGCAGGGAAGTTAAAAGTTGCTGCTGTTTATGAAATGGTGATGGGAGGTGAGGAAGTGAAGTACAAAAAAAATCATATGGAGTAAGCTGATTCTGCCCAGACACAAGGTTTTTATATGGATGCTGATCAATGAAAAGTTGCCAACATCAGATAGGAAACATGACTGTAGTCTGTATAGTAAGGAGCAAGAAACTGCTCACCACTAGTTCTTTGACTGTGATTATGCAGAAGAACTTATGGAATTAAGGGATTTGAAGAAAGGAGTATGGAACCTGATTAGAAGAAGGAAGGAATCAATAGTGACTAAGATGGTTGCAGGCCTGTATAGCATATGGCAGGAAAGGAACTGAGCTGTGTTTGGAGGAGATAAACTAAATGCAGCAATGGTGGCCTTTCAGGTGGCATCAGAGTCCAGCTGGAGGAGGAAAAAGATGGAAAAGATGAAGGCAAGAAGAGATAGAGAGAAGTAAATACTGTTTTGCAGATTAGTTGTATAAAACTAGTTGGATTAACAATGAGGCTGTAATAGATTGGGAGTGATAGATCTAAACATTGTAAGTTTTGGGGCTCAAATTTAATATACAAAAGGTTCACCAAAAAAAAGTTCAAACATCAACTAACTTAGTCTGTGATATCTATGCTTAAAAAAATAATATATCCCTACCTACTTGAGTAAGTGTCAATATAAGTCTCAAATAATTCGTAGTGCTAAATCAACTCTACCTAGTTAATAAAAATACCAATACAACCCTCAGACTCCATTTCCAGCATTGACTTCAAATTTCCAGAATTGGATCTATATAAATTGACCAAAATACCATTTGGGGAAAATCTAGAATTGAATGGACAATTTTACCCTTATAATTTGCCGAACCTCTACCGAACCACCCCCAGACCGTCGTCAGACCGCCACCAAACTACTGTTGCACCACCGCCGTAACATGTATGGTTATATCAACACATTATGAAAACTAATAGGGTTATATCAGCACATTTCTAAAACTTATAGGGTTATATCAGCACATTCGTAAAACGTGTAAGGCTATATTAGCACATATCATAAAAGTTAAGTGTGTAATACTCATCTAGCTTTAACGGTCGACCAGATCCTTCTATACATCATTATCACATCATAACAACATCTTATACACCATAAAATTCGACATCATAACATTGACATTCATATTAAACACAGTTATCACATATCCTTGCCTCATTTCAAAATCATCAACATTAAAAACCCTAGGTTGAAGAACACAACAAAATAACAACCACTCACAACACTAAAGGTTATCTAATTATTAATCCAGACTAAACACAACAAAATAAATAAAATATCATTAAAACCTCTATAATCTATAGTATATGCTTATATAACCCTACGATTTTTACGAATGTGCTGATATAACCCTATAAGTTTTAGGAATGTGTTGATTTAACACTAGTAGTTTTTATAATGTACTAGTATAACACTACCTATCATGGCAGCGGTGCAATAGTGGTCTGGCGGTGGTTCGGCGGCGGCCCGGTGGCGATCTAGTGGTGGTCCGGTGGTAATATGGTGGCAGGTTCGCGGTTGTTCGGTGGCGGTCCAACAATGGTTCGGTGATGATATTTGGGGTATTATTGACTATAAGGGTAATAAAATCATTTCCTATTTTTTGTATTTTATTATTTTTCTGAAAGGCAAAAATGTATTTTTACAAAATTTCAGCTTAAAGTTACCGGAGAGGGTTATATTGGCACTTTCACTAACTATCTAGGGTTATATTGGTACTTTCAAACACTGAAAGGTTATATTAGCACTTATGTCAATTTGTTAAGATTATAAAAGCACTTTTCTAAAAAAAATCTATGTCATTGCAGGGACACCGTATGATTATATAATACTATTTATATATTGTGTTTTGCAAACCCTCGTTGTAGCCCTCTCTTGCCCAGCTCTTTTTCTTCAATCTTTCCCCATCTTCCCATTAGGGGAGATGGGGAACAACAGTTTATTTTAATTCATGTTTTTGTTATTGAATATCTGTGAGAATTATCTCCAGAGATTAGTTTTGTTCTTCGACCTGATCGATTAGATCGTTGTGTTCATGATGATAACTCGATTTAGTTGTTCATACTGATATATTGTTCTCGATCTGCTTGTTCAGATCGTGTGTTCGTAATTTTATTTGTGGTTTTATTTTAGGGCTTCCATTAGTTTGGATTCATCAGAGTTGTGTTTTTTCAAGGTGTTTACAGTTTGAACAACATAAATCGTGGTTGGATCAAGTGGTGTTACAGTTGTAGAAGATCCCTGTTTGACGCAGTGATATTGATGTATGATACGCTTCTCTCTGTCAAGTGGTCATGATTTTCGCGGGAAGCAAGTCAATATCCCCGAGGGTGATATTACAGTTTTTTTATTGGATCTCTGATCTGTAATAATACAGACGATCAGTCTGATTGACATGTAATTTATATATCCTTCCAATATATTAGTTATTGCTAGAGGTTAGTTTGGTTGAATGTCAATTCCATCATTGTAATCGCTGCTGGGCATTTTCCTTGCATATTGGAAAGAATGGTTGATTTTTAAAAACAAAAATTTTACATATTGTGTTTTTTTACATATTGTCTTATCGTATTTTGCTAACCTTGCATATTGAATCGTATCGTGTTTGGTAGGTTGGGAAAGTAGACCAAATTTACTCTATTATATTTCATTTTAACTTAAATATATTAATTGAACTATAATAGTTAAAGACGTCAGGTCCTCAATGATAAATAATAAAACAATACAGTATGACTAATAGAGTATTGAAATTAAGCAATTAATTGGTTACGCTATACCATATGGGGCAACGTCTTGGGAAAAACGGTATTTTCATAGGTTTATGGGCAGACGAAGTTTAATTATAATAATAAAATGTAAAAGTTCTTAGTTGCAATATTAAAATGTAGAATGCAACGTGTAGTAGTCATAAAGTTTATAATCCGATTCATGCAACCCAAAAGTTTTATCTTCATTCTTCTTATTTGCACTTTAAACCTTGATCTTTCCATGACTTATGAAAATACCGTCTTTCAAAAGACAGACTCATACAATAATAGAGTTTCTAAACATATATTAGGTTAACTTAGTATCATAGTGTAGTAAATGATAATTATTAGAGTATTAAATTATTATTTATAAATTATAATACATATGATACAAGAGTCCGTCTCTTGAAAGACGATATTTCCATAAATTATGGAAATATCAGGGACTCAAGTGCAATTTTACCATAAATAGATGAAAATTCTCGAGTTAAAGCAATTAATATTTGGATTAGATTCGGGTTATAAGCTATTTGGATAAACTCGCATGCCTGCAGTATTTTAGTTTTGGTTAGAAACATAACATATTTAGAGTAAAATATAATTTAACTTAAATATGTAATATTTTACTCTAAATATGTAATGTTTCTAACAAATGCTCAAATTTTTCACTTGCAATTACTATAGAGTATAAGCCCATAATTTCATATTTTCGAATTAAACAATGTCTTTCCATGTGTTTATGGAAGACGGCATTTCCCAAGACTTTTTGTTGAAAGATATATCTCACGTCGGTTTTTTACAAGGATAATGACTACTTAATGTCCAATTGGTTTTAAGATGGAAGCCTAAGATACCTTGAAATTTAACATGGGATCAAAGTAGGGTATTTAAGACCTGGGTCCGAGTTGGGTTTGTTGGGCCGATGTGTGGATCCCCTTTAATTTGGTCTTATATGGGTCGTGGAGAGTTTCCACGTTGGCACGTGAGGTGACGTATTCAAAGATGTCTACCACATTGATTTCTTACTAGGATAATGACTAATATATATGGTTTTGGGTCATCTCCACTTAATGTCAATTAGTTAAAATAGAAGTTCAAGATATCTCAAAATTTAACAACGATGTAAAACAAATTATAAACAAGAAATTAATAAAATTATGTGTCAGAAGATTTTACAAACTATAAAGTAGATTGCTTATATGTATTTACTGTGATCCAAGTTAAACAGATAATGTAAAAGATTTAAAATATTTAAATATATGTAATCATAAAAATTCAAAAAATAATTGAAATGTACTTAATATATACCGTTAAAATATTTGAAACCAGAGCTATTGATTTATTTATTTATTTTGTAAATGAATCTATTGATTCAAGTTCAAATTATTTTCCCTACCATATATTAATGACAAAAGTATTGTATGAGATTGTCTCATGATGAAACTAAAGTTAAAATAGATAATTTGCAAGTATTTTATATGAGTGGGGCTCTATATAGGATTTTTAGAAAGTTTAGGGAGTAAAGAGGGATTTGGGTGTATGTATCATATTTTTGGGTACTGTAGCATAAATAATTGAGGAATTAATGATTCTGGGTCATAAGAATCTCGCGGGTCAAGAATCCAGGTAAAAAAAAACTCGCTGATTTAATTTCCTCCCCATTT